>JAUPMV010000018.1:16054279-17519279 GCA_030848855.1 Branchinecta sandiegonensis
TAACTAGATAAAGGACATATCTCTGATGTCCCATTTGAAGTCCGGACCGGATTCGGTAGCTATGGGGGAGTTGGGGGGGGGGCTAGACCGGAAACCTAGAGAAACGGTTAGAATTAAGGGATCGGAGTGAAACTTGCGGGGAAGAACAAGCATCTGCTCCAGATAAATCGTTTACACAACTGGACAGGATCCGGACCCTTTGGTTGGTGGTGGAGGGGAGGTTGCTCGAATTCCGGTGATGTCAGTTCTGGGGATTTTCGCGACGAAACTTGGGAGGCATATCAGGGGACCGGACCAAACTAACTTGGAAACAATCAGTTTCTCGATCCGACCATCTGGGGAGTGGGGTGGAGGTCGGGGGAATCTGAAAAATCGAGTAGTGTGTAACTTTCGAACGGGTGATCGGATTGGAATGACACTTGATGAGTGAATCAAGGACATATCTCTGATGTCCCGTTTGAAATCCGGACCGGATTCGGTAGCTATGGGGGGTGTTGGGGGGGGAGACCGGAAACCTCGAGAAACGGTTAGAATGGAGGGATCGGATTAAAACTTGCTGGGAAGAACAAGCACCTGCCCCAGATAAATCGTTTACATAATTGGACTGGATCCGGACCCTTGGGGGTGGAGGGGAGTTTCCCTGAATTCTGGTGATGTCAATTTTGTTGATTTTTGCGACGAAACTTGGGAGGCATATCTGGGATCCGATCAAACTGAGTTGTAAAGAAAAATTTACTCGATCCGATGGTCGTGGAGGTAGTGGAGGGAGGGGGAATCCGGAATATTGAATTATGCGTTACTTTGGAACATCTTTTTCATGTCCGGACCTGATCCGATAACAGTTGGGGGGGGGGGGGGGGGGCGGGGAGACCGCAAAATACGTGATTGGCTGATACTGGAGAGATTGGGATGGAACTTTGTGGGAATAACAAACAAATGCTCTGGATAAATCGTTTTCAGAACTGGATTGGCTCCGGTGACTCTGGGGGAGTTTGAGGGGAGGGGGGTCCGGAATTCCGGTGATCACGAATTAAGGTACTTCTAGATGTGGTAGGAAGATACAACTTGGCTGGAATATTAGACATTCGACAAGATTGGCTTAGAAATCGCCACTTTCCAAATCCGACTATTCCTTAAAGTACTAATCTTGTCCACAAAGGAAGAAAAATACTTTTAAGCGAAATATTCATTTTCATGACCCCCATGAGCCCATTATCATTTTTGCCTCAAGGGTTTTGCATACAAATGAAGTTAAAGCTCCCTTAAAGTGCGCATATTAACTGCAAAGTCTAAAAGTACTTTTTATCAAATGTTTCATCTCAGCTTATGATAGCGGATTCAACAGCTATGGGGGAGTTGGGAGGGGGTGATAGGAAATCTTAAGAAACGGTCAGAATGGAGGGATCGGAGTTAACTTTGCTGGGAAGAACAAGAATTCTAGATAAATCGTTTGCACAGTTGCACTGGATGCGGACACTTGGATGGGGTTCTTCCGGAATTCTTGTGATGGCGTTTTTCAAGACGAAAGTTCGCAGGCATACCAGGGACCCGATCAATCTGACACAGCCCTTACCTGCTACATACAGTTGCAAGTGCCATATGAGCTTACAGCTTTTGCTTTTATATCTCGGACCTGAATACACGAACTTCTCTTGACATGTGTGATGGTTTCTATATCCATAATACCAATATTTATCACGTGTCAGCCTCACCTGAACCAAGCACGAGCACCCGCGCAATTAAAGTCATTGATAACTCGGTTCAGGCGAGGCTATATAAACCGTTCATTAGCTGAATAGCCGCAGTATTGTAACGGACTTCAAAGATAAAGATCACTGTTTTTCGCCACACTGCATTTCCCGTCTCTCCCCTTGACAAAAGTTGTCACAACACTTCTAAGGGATTTTTTCCCTTTGAGCTCTTGTGGTAACGTTAAGAATAGATAAATTTTGGTGACCTTTGCGGCTCGGGAGGTTCCTCAAGCAGGCTATGGAGCATCGGGAGCGTTGTTTGGAGTAAGGTTTCCCTCCTTTTGGTGTAAATATTGTGTTTTTGAGTGTTACTTTGAGCGTGTTCCATCCTACTTACCGTAGTTAACACGCATGACGTCCCGAATTCTGTCCTTTTTCGTCAAGGGTGGAACGATTTTTCTATTTTCCAGCAGAATATCATGCCACGGGTGAATCCGAACAATCACATGACAGAGATTCGTGGTTACTACGCTTCCCACGCTACCGAGCGTGGTAAGCAAATAGTTACTATTAGTTACTATTTGGAGAAGGCTGGAACGCTTGGGGTTAGTTACTAAATCCGTTCCAACCTCACGAAAAGTTACTACGCTGACCGTTCCAACCTTCTCCAAATAGTAACTAATAGTAACTATTTGCTTACCACGCTCGGTAGCGTGGGAAGCGTAGTAACCACGAATCTCTGTCATGTGATTGTTCGGATTCACCCGTGGCATGATATTCTGCTGGAAAATAGAAAAATCGTTCCACCCTTGACGAAAAAGGACAGAATTCGGGACGTCCGGTTGGAACGGTCAGCGTAGTAACTTTTCGTGAGGTTGGAACGGATTTAGTAACTAACCCCAAGCGTTCCAGCCTTCTCCAAATAGTAACTAATAGTAACTATTTGCTTACCACGCTCGGTAGCGTGGGAAGCGTAGTAACCACGAATCTCTGTCATGTGATTGTTCGGATTCACCCGTGGCATGATATTCTGCTGGAAAATAGAAAAATCGTTCCACCCTTGACGAAAAAGGACAGAATTCGGGACGTCATGCGTGTTAACTACGGTAAGTAGGATGGAACACGCTCAAAGTAACACTCAAAAACACAATATTTACACCAAAAGGAGGGAAACCTTACTCCAAACAACGCTCCCGATGCTCCATAGCCTGCTTGAGGAACCTCCCGAGCCGCAAAGGTCACCAAAATTTATCTATTCTTAACGTTACCACAAGAGCTCAAAGGGAAAAAATCCCTTAGAAGTGTTGTGACAACTTTTGTCAAGGGGAGAGACGGGAAATGCAGTGTGGCGAAAAACAGTGATCTTTATCTTTGAAGTCCGTTACAATACTGCGGCTATTCAGCTAATGAACGGTTTATATAGCCTCGCCTGAACCGAGTTATCAATGACTTTAATTGCGCGGGTGCTCGTGCTTGGTTCAGGTGAGGCTGACACGTGATAAATATTGGTATTATGGATATAGAAACCATCACACATGTCAAGAGAAGTTCGTGTATTCAGGTCCGAGATATAAAAGCAAAAGCTGTAAGCTCATATGGCACTTGCAACTGTATGTAGCAGGTAAGGGCTGTGTCAGATTGATCGGGTCCCTGGTATGCCTGCGAACTTTCGTCTTGAAAAACGCCATCACAAGAATTCCGGAAGAACCCCATCCAAGTGTCCGCATCCAGTGCAACTGTGCAAACGATTTATCTAGAATTCTTGTTCTTCCCAGCAAAGTTAACTCCGATCCCTCCATTCTGACCGTTTCTTAAGATTTCCTATCACCCCCTCCCAACTCCCCCATAGCTGTTGAATCCGCTATCATAAGCTGAGATGAAACATTTGATAAAAAGTACTTTTAGACTTTGCAGTTAATATGCGCACTTTAAGGGAGCTTTAACTTCATTTGTATGCAAAACCCTTGAGGCAAAAATGATAATGGGCTCATGGGGGTCATGAAAATGAATATTTCGCTTAAAAGTATTTTTCTTCCTTTGTGGACAAGATTAGTACTTTAAGGAATAGTCGGATTTGGAAAGTGGCGATTTCTAAGCCAATCTTGTCGAATGTCTAATATTCCAGCCAAGTTGTATCTTCCTACCACATCTAGAAGTACCTTAATTCGTGATCACCGGAATTCCGGACCCCCCTCCCCTCAAACTCCCCCAGAGTCACCGGAGCCAATCCAGTTCTGAAAACGATTTATCCAGAGCATTTGTTTGTTATTCCCACAAAGTTCCATCCCAATCTCTCCAGTATCAGCCAATCACGTATTTTGCGGTCTCCCCGCCCCCCCCCCCCCCAACTGTTATCGGATCAGGTCCGGACATGAAAAAGATGTTCCAAAGTAACGCATAATTCAATATTCCGGATTCCCCCTCCCTCCACTACCTCCACGACCATCGGATCGAGTAAATTTTTCTTTACAACTCAGTTTGATCGGATCCCAGATATGCCTCCCAAGTTTCGTCGCAAAAATCAACAAAATTGACATCACCAGAATTCAGGGAAACTCCCCTCCACCCCCAAGGGTCCGGATCCAGTCCAATTATGTAAACGATTTATCTGGGGCAGGTGCTTGTTCTTCCCAGCAAGTTTTAATCCGATCCCTCCATTCTAACCGTTTCTCGAGGTTTCCGGTCTCCCCCCCCAACACCCCCATAGCTACCGAATCCGGTCCGGATTTCAAACGGGACATCAGAGATATGTCCTTGATTCACTCATCAAGTGTCATTCCAATCCGATCACCCGTTCGAAAGTTACACACTACTCGATTTTTCAGATTCCCCCGACCTCCACCCCACTCCCCAGATGGTCGGATCGAGAAACTGATTGTTTCCAAGTTAGTTTGGTCCGGTCCCTGATATGCCTCCCAAGTTTCGTCGCGAAAATCCCCAGAACTGACATCACCGGAATTCGAGCAACCTCCCCTCCACCACCAACCAAAGGGTCCGGATCCTGTCCAGTTGTGTAAACGATTTATCTGGAGCAGATGCTTGTTCTTCCCCGCAAGTTTCACTCCGATCCCTTAATTCTAACCGTTTCTCTAGGTTTCCGGTCTAGCCCCCCCCCCAACTCCCCCATAGCTACCGAATCCGGTCCGGACTTCAAATGGGACATCAGAGATATGTCCTTTATCTAGTTATCAAGTTTCATTCCAATCCGATCACTCGTTCAAAATTGCGCACTGCTCAATTTCCAGATTCCCCCCCCCCCCAGAGGGTCGGATCAGGAAACTGATTATTTCCAAGTTAGTTTGGTCGGGTCCCTGATATGCCTGCCAAGTTTCATCGTCCTAGCCCATCTGGAAGTACCCTAATTCGAACAAGTGTGACAAAAAATCCGGACCGACCGACAGACGGAATTGCGATCGGTATATGGCACTTAAGCCAGAGGCTGCAATTGCCAGAACAAAGTAGCTTTCCAGCGTTCGCGTTAATTATCTTGAACTTCTTAAGTTCACAAGCTGCATTGACTGGGTTATAATAATAATAATAATTTATTTTTAACCCACAAATCGTACAAGACGAAAACAGTGGAGTACAAAAGAATATATGAAGACGCAATTAGGCAAAAAACAACACATCCAAACAAAATCTACTTAAGAGTCATACAGACGAATCAGCCCATGAGAGGGCGACAGACGCGCGTACGCCGTTTTGGACAGTTTTTTGTGGAGAACAGACAATTTCTCCGTGATATTCGGTAGCGAGTAATTACTAATAATTTTAGAATTTCTTTGCCAAGGAGGGAGAAAAAGAAGAAATTTACAAAAACGAAAATAAGAGGATCGCATAGCTTTAATATCCTTTTTTTTTAAAACAGGATAGACACCAGATAGAAAAAGAACAGAATGGTCACAGAAGGAAGAGTATAGTTTGCCAAGAGCTTTCCGATTGTATTTCCCCCTGTTAGCAACAATTTTCGAATAACAAATTTAAAAAAAAAAAAAAATTTTATACAATTTTTGAATTTTTAGTCTACAATCGGAAACCAACATGCAACACCTACCTCTATTAATCTGAAATCGTGAAGGTCAGGTGGTGTGTAATCCGTCCACGTGTATTCTTTTCTGCATTCCGGTCGTGTCTGAATTCACGATTGGCCACTCAGAGCTTGATTCGCACCGTGATCCTTTAAAAACCTGCTGAGCCCGTAAAAGACGGTAGGATCGAGCTCTGCTTGAGACCTATGTCGGCTAGAGTTTAACTGTCAGTCTTAACTCATAACTTGACCCGTGTGGATACTGCTGAAAATCAGGTACAAATAACCAGAGCATCACGACTGTGGGGGGGGGGACGCCCCTCCCCCCAATTTTGTCGGCAAGTCTGTAAAAAATAACCGAGTCGGTGCAAAATCAAGGCGCTTCGTGCCTTGATTTTTCGTCAAAATACTTGATTTTTTTTCATGAAAACAGTCGTTTTTTTTTTAAATCAGTTGATGTTTGGTCAAAACAGTCGGTTTTTCTGAAAATAAGTCGACTTTTTTTCTAATCTGTAATTTCTTCTTGAAAACATTCGTTTTTTTTGCAAAAACAGTCGGTGAAAATTACCAGCCGGTCGGTAAATGCCTTGCCCTCCCCCCTCAAACATTTTGGCTAGTGACGCCTCTGCAAATAACGTAGCATCTCACGCCAGTAGAGTGTAAATAATTAGGTGCAGATTAAAGTAATAAAAGGGACTTTACCAGCAAAAGAAAAAACAAAAATCATTTTTGAATTTAGAAGTCTAGCGCTCGAAGGTCGGAACCTAGGAGACAATTCGGGGAAACTTGCTATTTAGAAAAACCTCGTGTCTCATAATAATAATGCTTGTTTATTGAGCCAAAAGGCCATACAAGATTTAATACACTTCACAAATAAACTATTACACCTCTAGAAATACTATGCTACGTAAACTAAGCTAAATTTTCCTTCCTGAGATTAAATCCTTTAGTCACATATTTACAAACATCTAGGATACATTTGATTTCAGGATACGGGGAAGCGATACCAGCCCACCC
This sequence comes from Branchinecta sandiegonensis, assembly GCA_030848855.1. Lineage (NCBI taxonomy): Eukaryota > Metazoa > Arthropoda > Branchiopoda > Anostraca > Branchinectidae > Branchinecta > Branchinecta sandiegonensis. The sequence goes on from JAUPMV010000018.1 coordinate 16,061,015, forward strand.
CCAACAAATGTTACTCTCAAATGCGAAAGCTCTTGGTACTCTAAGAGGAAGTGGTTCAAATCCTCCTCTTGCAACTTGCAAAGAGGGCAAAGGTAATTCTCTCTCGTGCCAGCTTTCCTCCTATTGAAAAGTTTATTTTTACTGAGGATAGCCAGGCCCACTTTAAGTCCCGACCGGATGCGGCGACTTTGGAGGGGGATGGAGGATGAACCGGAAATCTTGTGGCACCCCCAGGGTGAAGGGATTGGGATGAAGCTTGGTGGGGAGAACAAGCACAAACTCTAGGGACATTGCTGACTGAAACGAACCGGTTCCGGGCACTGTGTGTGAGTTCCGGAGGTGGTTCCAGAGTTCCCATGATCCCAAGTTAACGTACTTACAGATGTGGTAGCACAATGAAACTTGGCAGGCATACGAGGGACCTGACCAGATTGACTTATAAGAATAGCCGTTTCCCCGATCCGACCATTGTGGGGGAGGCGACATCCGGAATCTTGAGGCAAGCATAACTTTTGAATGGAGCACCTGATCTGACTGAAACTTCATTGCTCGAAAGATCTCGTGTTTCGTATGTCTCATTTATGCCCGGACCTGAGGAGGGTTTTCACGAGCTGGAAAGCAAAGTCGGAATCACTTTCCAATGGTTTTCGCGCTACTTCGGAAAGTTGCCGAACTTTCCAACCCGGTTTTCACGCTTCGGAAACCGAAGCAGCTTTCCCGGAAAGTGATTCCACGAGGATAGTGGAAAGCTCATCGGAAATTTTAATGTTTCGGCGGGAATTTCAAAGGTTTGGCAAAAAAACAGTGCAAGTCTCACTAATAAATAAAGAAAAATGGCAAGGATTAATAGGGTAGCTTCGATGGAATATATGAGGATCAAAGAACCGTTAAGTGAACCATCTTTATTAGAAATAGTTTTGTAATTTAACATTTTCCCGGCGATGTCAGCTTTCCATGTGTTTTCGCGATCAGTCCAGCGGCAAAGTGGAAAGTTATGCCAGGAATCGCTTTCCTACAGTTTTCGCGATGCGCTTCGCTCGCTGGAAAGTGATTCCAAGATTTCGCGAAAACCCTCCTCTGATCCGATAGCTTTGGGGGAGGGATTGGAGGGTGATCGGCAATCTCGTAGAGTGAATGCATCCGGATACACCATGGTGAGAAGAATTAATTACATGCATTTTAAATTAAACGGACCGGATCACGCACTGTGGTGGGAGTTGGAGGGCTTTTCTGGAATTCTTGTTATCGCGAGTTAAGGTACTCCACAAGCAATAGGACGACGAAAACTGGCAGGCCTATTAGGGACCCCATCAGATTGAATTAGAATCAATCATTTTCTCAATCCGGCCATCTTGCGGTGCCGTGGAGGGAATTGTATTCCGGAATGTTGTGTCATGAATTACTTTCGAACGGGTGTTCGGGTTTGAAGGGTACTTGATAATTGATAAGAGGACGAGTTTCTGATCCAAACATACACTTCTGTAATCCACAAGGGCCAATGATCATTTCCGCCTCAAAATAGGTTACACATGAATTTCTAGCGCCCTTGAAGTTTGAATCTTAACCACAAAATTGAAAAAACACTTTTGTCCAAAAGATGTATCACTCTAAGGGCCCATGATCGTTCTGCCTCAAGGGCTTTGCTTCCAAATTAACTCCTAGCTCCCTTTAAGTGTGCTTCATAACTGCAAGGTGATAAAAAATACTGTTGACCAAACAGTACACTTTCATGGTCCCCGAGCGCCCATTATTACTTTTGCCGCAAGTGCCCTTAAAGTGTGCATCTTATAATCCCAAAGTGAAAGAAATGCTTTTGATCAAAAGATACATTTACATAATCTTTAAGGGCCCTTGATCATTTGTGCCTTGAAATACCCCTCGCAGTATTTACTCTTCAACTTACAGTATTTTAAAATCTTTGAATCCTCTAAGACTATGCTGTGCTTTCAGCAAATAACCCATGGTTTTGGCTGTTTTAACCCTTTTTCGGGAACCGTTGACTTGTCGCGAAAACAGTGAAACAATTTACATAGTCGGTTTTTCTGATGGAAAAACTTCCCGCAGACAACCATCTACAACGTGATACGCATCCGAGGTAGCAAAACACGGCGATTGAGAAAATCAGCGTGGTTTTGTTCGAGGGGTTAGAATGTACCGTACGAAATTGGGGTCTCCGGGTTTAGAGATATATGGAGTGATCGTGGAAGTAGGTTGCATTAGTATTATAGGTGAGACAGGTCCTTTAAGATTTTTGTTCATGAATTCCTAGTGCGCATCATCACCGAAAAGTGCTAAATATTCTTTTGATCCAACAACACATTTTCTTGAACACCAAGGGCCGTGATTATTTCTGCCTCAATGGTTTTACTTATAAAAGATTACAATAAACCCACGGATTGACAAATTTCCACTTCCATCCTCTGACACCACCTGCAAGTGTCATATCAACTTCAAGCTCTTGTTTAGGAGACTGGCGGTACTAGTGGTTTGCGAAACCAGCTTACAAGCCCCTAGACAGGTGGTTAGAGGTTGTTATAGGTGGGTTGAGTTTCGACCTGGGAAGTCGAAGGAAAAGGCCTTGCCATTTTGTTTTTCAGTTTTCAAAATAATTTATTTTTGTGTGTGTTTCGGGAAGCATTAAAGCTCTTTAAAAATGGTTGATCAAGAAAGTTTTCATTGGATCTTTAGAATCGTATAATCTTTAGTTGTTGCACTTTGTTTTTAAGTCTTATTTCCATCTTCAAGTGTTTTTTTTTCTGTTTTCAGAGGAAGAGTGGGTGGTCTTCGTGGACATTTATTTTTTGTTGGGAATTAAATAATAATAAATCAGCAGTAGCAAAAATATCTCCCTCGGGTTTCCTTTCATCGTCTTCATTTCGAAGGCCTTTTGAGGACTTCTTCTGTAACACGGTGTTAATATGAAACCAGATTGCAGTCCAAAATCTAGTTGGTTTGACCAGGGACCCATAAATTTCCTGTAATGACTCGCCATTCAGGGGGCTTGTCAATAAGAGGTTTCTGATGCGCTCTTTACCGAGCGTCAGAAAGTTCGAGAAATACCCACGGGGATAAAATACCCAACTATCCAGATAGACAAAAATTTTCGCAGCTGTTGTGCTGAACAAGGAATGTTTCTCTGTAATTGAAGAGTATCCTGGATCTTTTGTCCTAGCTTAGGTACCTGGTGGCATGCTGCATAGTCCTGACTGAAGATGGCTATTTATATCTTTCTGAGCAAGAACGCCGATTCGACCCAAGCAGAATTTTTGGAAACTAGGTGAGGCTCGGGCAACATAGCAACACAGAAGCATAGGAAATGACAAGCCCCCTGAATGGCGAGTCATTACAGGAAATTTATGGGTCCCTGGTTTGACTGGGATTGTTTGCTAAAGCCAGGTTAAAGCCCGAAGCGTCATGATCCATTTAGAGCGTGTTCCACCCTACTAGTTTCTACACTTGAAGTCACGGAATCTGGTTTCTTGGCGTCAAGGCTGGGACACATTTTTCTGTTCTTAGCAAAATATCGTGCCACGGGCTAATTGGGTCAACCACGTGACAGTGACCATAGTTACCTCGTTAACTACGCTCCTGAACGTGGTAAGAAAATAGTTACTATTAGTTACTATTTCGAGAAGGTTGGAACGGTCATCGTAGTAAGTTCCCACAAGGTTGGAACGAACATAGTAGCCTATCTAATAGATATTATTGTTAGGAGGGTGGAACACCGTCTGAACCGTTCGATTAGCGCCTAAAGGAGCGTGTTGTGCAGAAGTTAAATAGCTTAAGCAGAATCAGAGCATAATAACGGATATTGCAGTTACTTTCCTTTGGATTCGAACCATGACGAAAAGTTACTGGGTAGGCTGCTGTGTCAAAAATGGACATAATTACAGATTGTCTTAGCCAAATCTACAATTAAATGTCCGTACTAAAACGCAGGGGGGAGGGAAGGGCTGCTTGTGACTAAAATACTGTGATCTTGTAACTCCTCCGAATACGAAAGGGGTAGAAAGCCCTCACAAAGCATCCAAGAATAACATTTAGTAGCATTAGTGCTTAAAGGCACAGAAAACTTGGCTACGCAACTTTCGGCCATCAAACCGACCTGGGGGGCTTAGATAAAGATATAGGGAGTTATTGTCGACAGGACCAAGAGGTCGGACAAGAGGTCTTGACAGGAGTCGTGCGTTCGATTCCTACTCCCGGCACACAAACCTTTTGCATTTTTTTCTACTAACTCAAGAGTCGAATTCTCGGAAACTGCCCGGAAACTGCAATGGTCGTAACGAGAATTTTTCTTACTCTCAACATCGACTCAGGGTACATTCTTGATATGTCAGCTAGCTCCCCGAGTCAAGTTTGAGTCAAGTTTTCTGTTCCTTTAAAAGGCACTTGAAAATAGTAATTGAAAATAAGGACACTACTCACAATGGTACAAAATACGGATTTGGTCGTGTGATATGGTAAAATTAAACTGGCTTTTCAGTTGGACTTTAAAGGTGTGAACAATATTAGAAATTTTACCACGAACTATATCTTCCGATTTTTCCTGTAGCGTACGGTGCCTTAGAGCTTAAATGCATGGGTTTACTTTCTGTTCTTATTTTGTTTTCTGTGTTCCTCCAGTTTTGTTATATAGTGGGCGAATATAACTGCATCCATTCATGTTAAGAAATTCCCACGCCTGTTTGAAAAAGTTAGTCTGTGGTAACATGTCCTTTTTCCAGATCTGCCTACCTGCCTGGTGAATTTGGTCAATTGTACAAAGTGAATGTCTCTCTAAACTGGCTGGTGGATCCTTCTAGTACCGTAGGAAAGGTAGAGAACCGGAATGAAGAAGGGAAAAGAACGCTGCACAATTAATCTGTAACAATTTTACATGGCAATTATTCTCGGTTACCAGCTGTAAACCAACCATACCCTTGATTCAGTGCCCGTAAAAGATGGAATTGCTTGAAGATTACTTGATCTCTTCGGCAGATCGAGACAGCGTACTAAAAGATCTTGATTCGTTATGGAGACTGCCCATATTTGATACGGTAAGCTTGCCAATAGACAAAGAGAGTGTTCCATCCTACTTACCGTAGTTACTACGCATGACGTCACGAATTCTGGCTTTTTTCCGTCAAGGCTGGAACATCCTCACTTGGAGCCCGCCCTTAGAGGCCGTCCCAGAGCAACAAAACGCAGAAACGACTAAAAATGACAAAATGAGTTATATCATACTTAACATAACCGGCGAGTGGCAAAGTAGATGGCTCCATCGGAGTAGCCTTTATCGTAACGATCATGTTGAATTATCTGCAACCAATCCTCGTGTCTTTAACTGAAATTTATTAGGGGGGGGGGGGGTGTGTGTAATGAATGGTCATACCGGAATACCATTAGCAATGGCAAGATCCCAAATCGGTAAAACAGAAAGAATTTGCATTCATTCCTTTATTGTCGAATTACACATACTACAGATAACACACATATATCATCCAAGACAAGATACCCTGATGCTATCTTGTTAACGCAAACTTCCATTAGCAGAGTTAAACGTGTTATCCTGCTTCATCTGGTGATAATTACCTATTCATTCACCTTATACCGGTCCAGCCCCCACAAACGTAGTAGCAGGGACCCATAAATTTCCTGTCGTGACTCGCCATTCAGGGGGCTTGTCATTTCCTATGCTTCTATGTTGCTATGTTGCCCGAGCCTCACCTAGTTTCCGAAAGTTCCGCTTCGGTCGAATCGGCGTTCTTGCTCAGATAGATATAGATAGCCATCTTCACTCAGGACTATTCAGCATGCCACCAGGTACCTAAGCTAGGTCAAAAGATCCAGGATACTTTTCCATCACAGAGAAATATTCCTAGTCCAGCAAAACATCTGCGAAAAATTTTGTCTATCTGGATAGTCGGGTATTTTATCCCCGTGGGTATTTCTCGAACTATCTGACGCTCGGTTAAGAGCGCATCAGAAATCTCTTCTTGACAAGCCCCCTGAATAGCGAGTCATTACAGGAAATTTATGGGTCCCTGGTAGTAGCAAGAATAAAGGTGCGTTTTTTTTTTATAGTTTTATTGCAGTTTCACTGTAGTTTGACGTTCTTTTGTTTCAGTTATAAAAGTAGAGTATGTGTAATCGACAAACGTAACGGTACACATACTGTACTTTCATAACTGAAACAAAAGTGAGTCAAACTACAGTGAAACTACACCGAAACTTCATTAAAAAAAAAAACGCACCTTAAATGGTGTTAGTCTCCGTTTGTCCGCCCTTGCTTCAAATTCAGCATCCATCACACAGAAATAGATCAAGACGGTTCGTGCTGCGCCTGAACGAAATGGAGAGCCCAACAAATACACTGTTTTCATTAAATCAATAAAATGATGTACATTGAAATATGCTCAAATCAAATATTTCCTTTTCCGTCCGTAGCAGAGCAAACTAACTCTAGGGTTAGCAATTTCTTTAAGTATTTTGTTTTCTGTTTTTTTTTCATGTTAATTCCCGTAAGTCCAAGAATTAAGGATGTAAACTAGATTACAATAAACAAACGCCGTAAATTAGACTAAATTTGTTATAGTGATTTGTTGGAGATTCTGAAACTGAGCTAAATAATATTCTGCTTCCGAGACCAAAAATGTCAAACTGGCCGATAATATCTTCTTCCGGCATATCTAAACGTCCACATGATGATATACTTAGTTGTTTTAATCCTCTTACACGCCACTCGATCTCCTCGAAGGTTTTAGTAATCATTTGACCAGCGCCAGGAGATCAATGAATAGTTAATTAGCAATGGCGGGTTTGTTATCAGGAGTGAATTGTGTTCAAGTAATTTTGGGTAACGTTGGCTACCGTGAGGATTTTGGGAATAACAAAGGTAACAGTGGGTTCGTAAAAATTCTACCCATCGAAAATGATGGTGTCTCCCACCTTCTCGGCCCACATGAATCAAAGACTTTAAGTTGAGATAATACATAACTGTCATCGTCAGGAATGTTACAATATTTTTCTTCTGAAGGAATGTAATGAAAGACATATCTTAGCAGATCTTTAGTGAAGCGCTGATGGTCATTGTGATGATAATTCTTAATTCATTGGAACTAAAACCCACGAAGGATCTAAATTGGAAGATGGAGAATTTAAGATTAATGCTTCCTAACAGGCATAAGCGAAACTAGTGCTGAAGCTGTATATACCACCAAGATGCGCTGAAGAGCCTCTACTGGGCGTAAATATTTAAAGGTTAACTGATTAGCCACCTTATTTTTGTGTCATTTAATTAAATACACTGAACTATTTGGATTCTGCAAAGAGATTTTTTTATTTTCCACTATCTATTCTAGTTATGACGTTCCGAATGTCTGCGGAAGTCCCCACAACGAAAATTCTACGATGACGCAGGAAATTTTAACCTCAACACAAACGGGGCTTTTCAGTGGGCAGTGGTGAGATTGGTGAAGATTGCTTAGTGCCTGAACAAAAAACAAATCTTAAATCTTTCTGGTAAGGAATATATCAAAAATACAAGCGCATAGAGGTACCACAAATCACACGGAAATTCCACTATTTGAAAATCGATTATTCGTGAATAGCGGAAAAACAAAGTAACGCATTTTCAGCGGGTCTTCAAGCCAGTTTTAGTGAATAAGTGATGGGTAACTAGATTGTCCTATCCCAGCTCTTTTCGGTTAAACTTTAAAGGTAAAGGTTTTTTTCTGACAAAATCATCACATGCAGACAGGTTCAGGTCCAGTTAAGTTTGAATGCGTATTAATGCGTATCATCAAATGGAGTTGTCGGCGAAACGACCCCAGTCGAAACGTCCGCTGGCTAAACGTCCCCATGACAAAACATCCCCACGACAAAACGTCCCTTGGCGAAACGTACCCGGCTATAGAATTTATTTTTCATCGATGACGGATAGCCATGTCAGTACTGATAGAGTCATCGGTCAGAAAAAAGACCAAAGGTGTCGATGGGATCCCAAAAATCTAATATAATATTTGATCCAGACAATTGGGTCTTGTCTTCGCCAGGCTAATCATCAGAGAAAACCATGTTCAGATATAACTCTATAAGCCATATCTAATTTGACGATACTGACTGAATTTTCCTGCTTTACTTCTGCCGATTTTCCGGTTCCGCCCGAATTCCGAGCGAACTACTCGTCCAGCAAAAAAAAGAAAATTCAGAAACGAATCCAGCGGATCAGCTTATTCCTACAAAGAACATCTAATCAACTTTAAAGAAAACTTTGACTTGAAAAAGATTCCGATTACAACCGGATTCCGGACTAATTACATGGCTGGGTAAAAAACGATTGTCATATAGAGCCTTAGCGTCTGCTTCCCCCTAAATCTGTCATCTAATCTACTTCAGAAAATGTTTTTGCTTTTATAAATTTTTCTGGGTTTGACCGGATGCCGGGCGAACTACTTGTCCGGCGAGAAAATGGTATTCACCATCGTGTTCAGCATGTCTTCTTACCCTTCAAGCGAACATTTAATCAACTTCAAATGAAACTTTACTTTTAACCAGCTCTCCGGTTTTTGCGGGATTCCGGACGAACTGCTTGTCTGGCGAGAAAATGGTTTTCATTATCGCGCTCAGCATGTCTCCTTACTCCACAATCACATTAGCTGTTTAAAAATATTTTGTTTGTCCCTTAATTTGAACCCCCACCCCTAAACTTAGAGCTACAGAGCCCATCTACGAAGCCCATCTCAGAATCCTCACACCAAGTTTCATCAAAATATCTAATTCCCTTCGAGAGTTATCGTGCTAACAGACGGACAGACGGACAAATTTTGCGATGTCATAGGTATCCCTCCACTTACGTTTTGGGATCCCAAAAACTATTTATTGGAATAAGACATTTTGAAAACCACGATGGGTTGACAACTGCAGCATTTAACCGATAGCGAAGAAACAAACCGAAGTTTTGCTCCCGGCTGTAGCAATTTCTGGAAGATAGCGCAAAGATTTAGTAGTTTTTAAAGCACAACTCTTACTAGAAATGATCCTTTCCCTATAAAATGAATCAGAAAAAACGTTTTTAGAAATACCATTACTTTCCACCTAAAACTAGCGCTTCTCTTGTTAGCGCTTGTCGACTATGTCCAGCCTTCCTGCTCTCCGACGCGGCGGCTGGGCGCAAAACATTTGAAAACTGACCGTGCCTTGGTTAAAAAGTGGGAAAACTAAGCAAATAAAAGAAATAATAAACAGAAGATTATCACATCCTTATGGGTGAAAGAATTGTCATCGGACGTTGAAGATTCCGGCAAACCTTTCGTTGGGTGAAGGGAAAACTCGGCAAGGGAGCTATCTAAGCTAAGTATATTGTTAAAGGCAGAATAAGCAAGAGGAGTACTTTAAGCTTTTTGATTTTTTGCTTTTATTTAATTGGTTTATTTGTGTGTTAGTTTAAGCTGTGACTCATTGATCTCACTTTTGTTAGCTTCCTCACCAAGAAAGGAAAGTAATTGGGAAAGGATTTTTGTGTGTGAGGGGGGGGGGTCTTTACACTGAGTGGCACGGGTTTTGATTTGATCTTTCACTTTTAACACCTCGCTGACCACAGATTCAGGTGAATGCGTGTGTTAGTTCACTTCAACAATTATTCTGTCACCATCAACCTTCAACTTCACTTTACAGTCCCCTCCCTTGTTTATCTTTGTTCTCCGTACGCTTAACGCATTCAAAACTAAGAACACATCCAGCCAACATTCTTTGCTCCACATACACATGATACACATACCCATTGTACAAGCTTATTCTTGCACTTGTTAATGGATACCCACTGTACTTCAGACATTATTGCACAGTCAAGTCTGCGAATGAAGTTGCGTCCAGTTATCCTACTCTTATATATCCGTCAGTAGGTACATGAATGAGCTAATCCGGGTACCCACTAATCCCTGGTACTATACGTGGTGTAGAGATTATTTGGGTCTAGGATATTCTTTTGGGATTGTCTTTTTATTTATGCGGGGTGGGGGGGGGGGGGGGGGGTTCGCCGTAGGGGGTTTGATACCGGGGGTTATTGGTTGGGGGAGGGGGTTGATACCGGGGGTATCGGGGGGGGGGGGTCTAGCCGGAACCATTTATTCAAATAAAGTGTGCAACGGATACGTCAGCTACGATGCTTCATCGTTGATATTTCGGCCCTTCTTAGCAAGGGTCCTAGTCAGGCTGTCAATCTTCAAGTCCAACGTCAGGGAAGGAAACAAACCTGTAAGATTCCTGTAATAAGATTACCTGTAAGATTACTAGATATGACGATACATAAACTAGCATATTAAATAGATCACAGACTTTAGGGAAATTCATATAAAATATCAATTAATAACCCTGATACAAAAGGTACGGAATCCTACTTATTTTTTTATAAAGAAATTTTTTGTTGGAGGGGGGACGTCCTGAATTCCGCATATCCCGAGTTAATATACTTCTAGGTGGGCTAGGACGATAAAGCTTCACAGGCATACCGTCGTCGAAACTTGATCATTGGCAAGAACCAGTGCATCGGATAGTTCATTTCAAGCCTGGACCGGATCAGATTATTATGGGGAGTTGAGGCGCAGCGGATATCTCGTGACACACTTATAATAGAGGGATTGGCACGGAACTTGTTGGAAAGAACAAGTAGAAACCATAGATACCATCGGTACATCGTGGCAGAGTCAGAGAGAGGTCCCGGAAAGTTTGTTTCTAATGGAGATGGTACTTTAGGGAAGGCAAGAGCAGAGGTCCTAGATTTTCCGTTTACGGGTCCGGACCAAACTCTTGGCGCATGAAAATTACTGATCCAATTTTTCGAGCTTCTAAAGATCAGAAAGAGTGTTCTTAGTACTACTTGAAGTACACAAGTACAATTTGACGCCTATTACCTTGTAAACAATAGCTGAAAGCTCATATGGCACTTGCAAGGCTTAGTCAGAGGATGAAAGTAGGAGTTCGTCAATTTGTGGCCTTTTTATTTATTTGTTTTTATTTTTTTTTTCCTTATATGTGTAAGTAGTTATGTGGACTTTCGCGCAAATGCAAACCCTCATAGGTTTTTTCTCCAGCGCGAAAGTGTTGTTTTTTATTTATCTATTTGTGAATGTTGAAAAATAAAAAATTGAAAACTTGAACTTGCCAGATAACAATGATCATGCGTCCTTGGAAATCACGAGCATGTATAGTTTTGATGCGCACTTTTAGGGCACTAGAGATCCATTTGTAACGAACATTCTTGAAGCGCAAATGATGATAAGCTCATCGGATCATGAGAATGTGTATTTTGCTCAAAATTATAGTTTGTACTTTAAGGAATTAACTTGTAAGCAAAACTCTTGAGACAAATGATCATGGGCCCTTGGGGACCATGAATATATATCGTTTGGTTAAAAGTATTTTTTTCACTTTTCGGTTTAGATCCGGACTTTAAGGGTGCTAAAAATTCAATTTTGAGCGAAACCCTTGCGGCAAAAATGATCATCGGCTCATGGGATCGTGAAAATGTAATTTTGAGCGAAACCCTTACGGCAAAAATGATCATCGGCTCATGGGATCATGAAAATGTATAACACCATAATATGGAAACACTTGTGTTTCCCACAAGTTCGTTCTTCCAACTTGAGTTGTTTTGAGCCTGAAGAGGACCCTTGCCAAGAAGGGCCAAAATATAGCTCCAATAAAATTCAACTGACGTATCCGTTTTTGCACTATTTACGAAATTACAGATTCAATCATTATTTATTATTTATTAGGAAGCCCAGCTAAATTCTCTCTAATGGTACACCGTCCGCAGAGGCCTTAATAGCCAAAATGTTTGGGGGGGGGGGGGGTGATATTTACTGACTGGCTGGTCATTTTTACCAACTGTTTTTGCAGAAAAACGACCGTTTGCTGGACGCAATAGGCGTCCAGACCCCCCCCCCCCCCTCCTATAATTGACGCCCCTGATCGTCCGTGGTGGAAGACTGAATGACATCAAGCTCTTTGTCCCTGCAAATTGTCTTGTCGCTCACTTCTTCGTCGCTTGCTCCACCCAGATCAGGGGTACGATGACCACATCAGTTCTTTCTGACCATCGATTAGTTTATCTAGTGCACTGGCAGCTTCTTTGACAGATATACCTGCTCATGACCCATCTGCAAAGTAAAAAAAATAGTGAGGGTTCGAAGTTCGAAGCGCCTAACGTTCCCAATTTGGAACTCTTTTACTTACCTTATACTGTGTCCTTCCTCTGTAAACATTTTCATGTAAATGCTCCATATTCTGAAAGACCGGTATGTATGGAGATAAAACGCTACGACACTATTTTTCAACCGCTTAAGTTTTCTGCCATTTCATCCGAAAGCAATGGGTTTCAAAACACACACTTTTTACTTCATTTCAGAAAACGATATAAACTAGTCCGATTCCATTAGAAGTCTGAAAAAAATCGAGAAGAATCATTATAGATTTCCATAGAAATATTGAAATTTGCTTGAGCTTGTACCTTCTGTCCGACAGAAAATTCCAAATGAGGTGTTCTCAAATGGAAACGTTGAGCGCTAATGGGATAATTAAACTTCACTTATTCACTTAAGAAGGCATGTAAACCCGATAAGAATGCGTTACTTCGCTGTCCAAGAGAGATGAGATTGGAGTCTACCTGGCGAAAATGGACAAGGGTATAGAAAGAATTTCTTAACATTATGAGGTATAGAACTTACGAATTTTCGACTCATTTATTCACGTTTCGTAACTATTCTGAGCCTGTAAATGATTGTAAACAGTTCGCCGGCTCTTTTAGTCATATGATCACAACTTTTCTATATCAAACGTAGCTTAAAGGCTTCAAACTTAAAAAAAAAAGCCCGACAACCAGGATATGAGACTACCTTTTTGTGCTCAAACTTTGAAGCCTCCTAGCTCTCACTGTGTTGCTTCTTTTTTTTGCCATACTCCATCTCTATACGTAGGCGGGATGTAATTAAATTTAGCTGAATTTAAAGGAAAATCTTTTGCAAAAGTGTCATTATGCCAACAAGAAATAGTCAAATTACGATTTCCAGCAAATCACTGGCTGAGAATGATGACCCATAATTTAGTCTCAAAGTCGTACGTTTTTTACCTCCCAACCTTAAATTATTCTGTTATGCTCCTCTGATGATGGTGTAAAAATACTCGTTTTCGCCGGATCGGGTGCAATCCCTCTATAACCACAGATAATCGAATCCATCCATTGAACTTACTAAGAAATCGCTTAGATGAGTAAACAAGTGCGCAAGCGCTTAGACGTGGAGTGTTAAAGTAAAATGTTTATCGCATATTATATATAAACAGCTTTAGAACCAAGACCTTTCACACCCCCGATAACCAAACAAGTATTGAATTAACCTAATTTGTAATCATCCCACTTTCAAAGCTTTAAATGTAAACAAACCGTATAAATCTGTATAAATCCAAAGAAATGTTGAAGATCTTGCCGGATAGCTTGAGTTCCAACCATGGTCTGCCCCTGCCAGCCAGTCCGACCCCTTAAGCCTCTTTTCCATTAGAAACATAATAACAGTTAAGTGCAATAAACCAAATCGTAGCACTCTAAGACCCCCTTTGTCACAATTCGTTAAGAACGGCATATCATCGATCATATGACAAAACAGTCCAGTTCCAACTGTTTATTAAAGATGTACGTAACGTCGTGTTATTTGTTGCTGTTTAATACTCATCCATAGAGACATCTCCCCAAATGTACAAGAGGACTTGAGACCTGTCATAGACGAACTTAACTCATGGGAAATCTGGGCCCAGCTGCCCATGAACGGGAGGGGGGGGGGGGGGGGGTCGGGACCCATCAATATGCGTTTTTACATCTCTTTTCCCTCAATTATACCAGCTTACTGTTTGATTCCAGTCACTGGGCAATTTGGGCTCACTTGCCCATGAACGGGGAGGGCGGGGTGGGGGGGGGGTGAGGGGTTGTTTACACTCTACATACATATCCCCAATCCCTATAATCCAAAAGCACAAAGGAATTCAGTTACTGTCAAGTTAAAAACATTAAAAATGGGCAATCTGGGCCCAATTCCCCCTAAACCAAGTGGGGATGGGGTTTGGGACCCGCAAAAAATAAAAAGAGACCCCAATGTTCACAAACCTACCAAGTTTACCTGTTACCATACCTGTTAAATATTCTTTGAGCCCAATCCGACTTTGAAACATTTGTTCAGACAATGACAGCCTGACGAGGACCCTTGCCAAGAAGGGCCGAAATATCGCTGATGAAGATTCGTAGCTGACGTATCCGTTGTAAACATTGTTTGAATAAAAGATACCTGTAAATCCCTGTCACGGGTAGCGAACTTTACTCCTGGGCAATCTGGGCCCAGTTGCCCATGAATGGGGTGAGTGGGAGAGGTGCAACTTCAAAAGCAACTTCCCAGCCCTAGGATCTACGTGTACAAAGAATTCCATCGTCCTATGTCCGCTCTGGTCAAGTTAGGAACATTATTCACTGGGCAACCTGGACCCATGTGCCCCTGTACCGGTTTGAGGTGGGGATTGGGACCCCCAAAATTCACAACTAGACCCCAATACCCAACTAGTGAACCAGGTTTGAACTTGAGACTTGCACTGGTTCACGAGTTATGAGCTCCACAAAATACGGTGAAAACCGGAAACCGAAAGCTGCTACAGCGCTCGCAATAGTGGAGTGTTCCAAGGAACACTTCACTAAAAAATTGATCTGTTCGAATATCAGATGTAAAAATAAGCTGCCTTTTAAGTTGAAATTTAAGAGGGAATGGTACCCTAAACCAATAAAAGACCTGTATACCCTATTCCTATGTTGAATAAAAAAATTTATTTCGAGATAGTGAAGCCACGACTACTATGGCTGTAATACATCAAGGTACCTACAAATTCGTCATTTTAAGGGCTACAGTATCAACAGACAACTTTTCTAAGGCAACTCGCCGTTTGATTGGTAGCCGAACAATAATCTGCCGCAGCGAATACTCATGATGACTATCTCTCCCTGCCGATGCAGAATCTCCGGGTGCCTTCGGAAGATAGGAAGAAGCGGTGTCACAGCTGCTCCGAAAGATCGCCGTGACTGTTTGACACAGGATTTGAGTCGTTGAGTTCGAGTCCTTACGGACACGTTTACTTCTTCTTCCTGAAGATCACTGGCGTGTTTTGGACTGTATTTAGATTTAGATTACCGTTCCTCTTAATGTTGAACGGAATGGAGCTAGATTACTGTTCCCTCGATAGTTGTGTTTTTGCAGATACCATGGTATCTGATATCACGGTCTAAAGTCGTTTTTGCAGTTACCGTGGTATCAGATTCCACGGTCAAAAGGCATTTTTGCAGTTATCGTGGTATCTGGCCAGATACCGTATCCGAAAAAGTCATTTGACTTTCATCATCACCAACAACGGAGCCTAGGATAATGTCAAATGGGTTGGAAAGAAGTTTGGCACTTCGTGATGTGACTGGATATTAGGTTTTCTTTCGGGATGACTTCGAAACGCGCAATCTCGGCAATTGTTGTTTTTTGCAGAGCAACCGTATTATCACATTCCACGATAACTGCAAAAACGATTAATTGCAAATCCAGTTACCGAGGGACTAACGCAACTAACGTTTACCAAATGGGACTGAAGAACGACAGTCTAGTTACCCATCACTTATTCCCTTAGGTAGGCTTGAAGACCCGATGAGAACGCGTTACTTCGTTGCTCGGCTATTCATAAAATAGATTCATCGAATGAAACTTTTCTTTCGGATTTGTGGTACGTCTAAGTGCCTCTACCTCTATGCTTGAAATATCTAATACAGCGGTAAACGGATTTGGAAAAGAAATCTTTTTTCGATTTACAGGCAGTAGCGGGTTTTCTTCAGAAGTGACTTTACAATCTAGAATCGAAAATTTCCTCAGCTTCACTTCGTTAGCCACTGAAATGCATTTTTGCTGAAATTCAAATTGAAATTCAAAGAACTTCACCTTCTCCGGCCAGAAGTGTATAATAAATGATTTTATTCCAAAAAGCCCGTGGGGCCGTGGCAGAAAACAAAATAAACGCAAAGAGCGTGTTCCACCCTTCCACCCCCCACGGGCTTTTTGGAATAAAATCATTTATTATACACTTCTGGCCGGAGAAGGTGAAGTTCTTTGAATTTCAATTTGAATTTCAGCAAAAATGCATTTCAGTGGCTAACGAAGTGAAGCTGAGGAAATTTTCGATTCTAGATTGTAAAGTCACTTCTGAAGAAAACCCGCTACTGCCTGTAAATCGAAAAAAGATTTCTTTTCCAAATCCGTTTACCGCTGTATTAGATATTTCAAGCATAGAGGTAGAGGCACTTAGACGTACCACAAATCCGAAAGAAAAGTTTCATTCGATGAATCTATTTTATGAATAGCCGAGCAACGAAGTAACGCGTTCTCATCGGGTCTTCAAGCCTACCTAAGGGAATAAGTGATGGGTAACTAGACTGTCGTTCTTCAGTCCCATTTGGTAAACGTTAGTTGCGTTAGTCCCTCGGTAACTGGATTTGCAATTAATCGTTTTTGCAGTTATCGTGGAATGTGATAATACGGTTGCTCTGCAAAAAACAACAATTGCCGAGATTGCGCGTTTCGAAGTCATCCCGAAAGAAAACCTAATATCCAGTCACATCACGAAGTGCCAAACTTCTTTCCAACCCATTTGACATTATCCTAGGCTCCGTTGTTGGTGATGATGAAAGTCAAATGACTTTTTCGGATACGGTATCTGGCCAGATACCACGATAACTGCAAAAATGCCTTTTGACCGTGGAATCTGATACCACGGTAACTGCAAAAACGACTTTAGACCGTGATATCAGATACCATGGTATCTGCAAAAACACAACTATCGAGGGAACAGTAATCTAGCTCCATTCCGTTCAACATTAAGAGGAACGGTAATCTAAATCTAAATACAGTCCAAAACACGCCAGTGATCTTCAGGAAGAAGAAGTAAACGTGTCCGTAAGGACTCGAACTCAACGACTCAAATCCTGTGTCAAACAGTCACGGCGATCTTTCGGAGCAGCTGTGACACCGCTTCTTCCTATCTTCCGAAGGCACCCGGAGATTCTGCATCGGCAGGGAGAGATAGTCATCATGAGTATTCGCTGCGGCAGATTATTGTTCGGCTACCAATCAAACGGCGAGTTGCCTTAGAAAAGTTGTCTGTTGATACTGTAGCCCTTAAAATGACGAATTTGTAGGTACCTTGATGTATTACAGCCATAGTAGTCGTGGCTTCACTATCTCGAAATAAATTTTTTTATTCAACATAGGAATAGGGTATACAGGTCTTTTATTGGTTTAGGGTACCATTCCCTCTTAAATTTCAACTTAAAAGGCAGCTTATTTTTACATCTGATATTCGAACAGATCAATTTTTTAGTGAAGTGTTCCTTGGAACACTCCACTATTGCGAGCGCTGTAGCAGCTTTCGGTTTCCGGTTTTCACCGTATTTTGTGGAGCTCATAACTCGTGAACCAGTGCAAGTCTCAAGTTCAAACCTGGTTCACTAGTTGGGTATTGGGGTCTAGTTGTGAATTTTGGGGGTCCCAATCCCCACCTCAAACCGGTACAGGGGCACATGGGTCCAGGTTGCCCAGTGAATAATGTTCCTAACTTGACCAGAGCGGACATAGGACGATGGAATTCTTTGTACACGTAGATCCTAGGGCTGGGAAGTTGCTTTTGAAGTTGCACCTCTCCCACTCACCCCATTCATGGGCAACTGGGCCCAGATTGCCCAGGAGTAAAGTTCGCTACCCGTGACAGGGATTTACAGGTATCTTTTATTCAAACAATGTTTACAACGGATACGTCAGCTACGAATCTTCATCAGCGATATTTCGGCCCTTCTTGGCAAGGGTCCTCGTCAGGCTGTCATTGTCTGAACAAATGTTTCAAAGTCGGATTGGGCTCAAAGAATATTTAACAGGTATGGTAACAGGTAAACTTGGTAGGTTTGTGAACATTGGGGTCTCTTTTTATTTTTTGCGGGTCCCAAACCCCATCCCCACTTGGTTTAGGGGGAATTGGGCCCAGATTGCCCATTTTTAATGTTTTTAACTTGACAGTAACTGAATTCCTTTGTGCTTTTGGATTATAGGGATTGGGGATATGTATGTAGAGTGTAAACAACCCCTCACCCCCCCCCCACCCCGCCCTCCCCGTTCATGGGCAAGTGAGCCCAAATTGCCCAGTGACTGGAATCAAACAGTAAGCTGGTATAATTGAGGGAAAAGAGATGTAAAAACGCATATTGATGGGTCCCGACCCCCCCCCCCCCCCCTCCCGTTCATGGGCAGCTGGGCCCAGATTTCCCATGAGTTAAGTTCGTCTATGACAGGTCTCAAGTCCTCTTGTACATTTGGGGAGATGTCTCTATGGATGAGTATTAAACAGCAACAAATAACACGACGTTACGTACATCTTTAATAAACAGTTGGAACTGGACTGTTTTGTCATATGATCGATGATATGCCGTTCTTAACGAATTGTGACAAAGGGGGTCTTAGAGTGCTACGATTTGGTTTATTGCACTTAACTGTTATTATGTTTCTAATGGAAAAGAGGCTTAAGGGGTCGGACTGGCTGGCAGGGGCAGACCATGGTTGGAACTCAAGCTATCCGGCAAGATCTTCAACATTTCTTTGGATTTATACAGATTTATACGGTTTGTTTACATTTAAAGCTTTGAAAGTGGGATGATTACAAATTAGGTTAATTCAATACTTGTTTGGTTATCGGGGGTGTGAAAGGTCTTGGTTCTAAAGCTGTTTATATATAATATGCGATAAACATTTTACTTTAACACTCCACGTCTAAGCGCTTGCGCACTTGTTTACTCATCTAAGCGATTTCTTAGTAAGTTCAATGGATGGATTCGATTATCTGTGGTTATAGAGGGATTGCACCCGATCCGGCGAAAACGAGTATTTTTACACCATCATCAGAGGAGCATAACAGAATAATTTAAGGTTGGGAGGTAAAAAACGTACGACTTTGAGACTAAATTATGGGTCATCATTCTCAGCCAGTGATTTGCTGGAAATCGTAATTTGACTATTTCTTGTTGGCATAATGACACTTTTGCAAAAGATTTTCCTTTAAATTCAGCTAAATTTAATTACATCCCGCCTACGTATAGAGATGGAGTATGGCAAAAAAAAGAAGCAACACAGTGAGAGCTAGGAGGCTTCAAAGTTTGAGCACAAAAAGGTAGTCTCATATCCTGGTTGTCGGGCTTTTTTTTTTAAGTTTGAAGCCTTTAAGCTACGTTTGATATAGAAAAGTTGTGATCATATGACTAAAAGAGCCGGCGAACTGTTTACAATCATTTACAGGCTCAGAATAGTTACGAAACGTGAATAAATGAGTCGAAAATTCGTAAGTTCTATACCTCATAATGTTAAGAAATTCTTTCTATACCCTTGTCCATTTTCGCCAGGTAGACTCCAATCTCATCTCTCTTGGACAGCGAAGTAACGCATTCTTATCGGGTTTACATGCCTTCTTAAGTGAATAAGTGAAGTTTAATTATCCCATTAGCGCTCAACGTTTCCATTTGAGAACACCTCATTTGGAATTTTCTGTCGGACAGAAGGTACAAGCTCAAGCAAATTTCAATATTTCTATGGAAATCTATAATGATTCTTCTCGATTTTTTTCAGACTTCTAATGGAATCGGACTAGTTTATATCGTTTTCTGAAATGAAGTAAAAAGTGTGTGTTTTGAAACCCATTGCTTTCGGATGAAATGGCAGAAAACTTAAGCGGTTGAAAAATAGTGTCGTAGCGTTTTATCTCCATACATACCGGTCTTTCAGAATATGGAGCATTTACATGAAAATGTTTACAGAGGAAGGACACAGTATAAGGTAAGTAAAAGAGTTCCAAATTGGGAACGTTAGGCGCTTCGAACTTCGAACCCTCACTATTTTTTTTACTTTGCAGATGGGTCATGAGCAGGTATATCTGTCAAAGAAGCTGCCAGTGCACTAGATAAACTAATCGATGGTCAGAAAGAACTGATGTGGTCATCGTACCCCTGATCTGGGTGGAGCAAGCGACGAAGAAGTGAGCGACAAGACAATTTGCAGGGACAAAGAGCTTGATGTCATTCAGTCTTCCACCACGGACGATCAGGGGCGTCAATTATAGGAGGGGGGGGGGGGGTCTGGACGCCTATTGCGTCCAGCAAACGGTCGTTTTTCTGCAAAAACAGTTGGTAAAAATGACCAGCCAGTCAGTAAATATCACCCCCCCCCCCCCCCAAACATTTTGGCTATTAAGGCCTCTGCGGACGGTGTACCATTAGAGAGAATTTAGCTGGGCTTCCTAATAAATAATAAATAATGATTGAATCTGTAATTTCGTAAATAGTGCAAAAACGGATACGTCAGTTGAATTTTATTGGAGCTATATTTTGGCCCTTCTTGGCAAGGGTCCTCTTCAGGCTCAAAACAACTCAAGTTGGAAGAACGAACTTGTGGGAAACACAAGTGTTTCCATATTATGGTGTTATACATTTTCATGATCCCATGAGCCGATGATCATTTTTGCCGTAAGGGTTTCGCTCAAAATTACATTTTCACGATCCCATGAGCCGATGATCATTTTTGCCGCAAGGGTTTCGCTCAAAATTGAATTTTTAGCACCCTTAAAGTCCGGATCTAAACCGAAAAGTGAAAAAAATACTTTTAACCAAACGATATATATTCATGGTCCCCAAGGGCCCATGATCATTTGTCTCAAGAGTTTTGCTTACAAGTTAATTCCTTAAAGTACAAACTATAATTTTGAGCAAAATACACATTCTCATGATCCGATGAGCTTATCATCATTTGCGCTTCAAGAATGTTCGTTACAAATGGATCTCTAGTGCCCTAAAAGTGCGCATCAAAACTATACATGCTCGTGATTTCCAAGGACGCATGATCATTGTTATCTGGCAAGTTCAAGTTTTCAATTTTTTATTTTTCAACATTCACAAATAGATAAATAAAAAACAACACTTTCGCGCTGGAGAAAAAACCTATGAGGGTTTGCATTTGCGCGAAAGTCCACATAACTACTTACACATATAAGGAAAAAAAAAATAAAAACAAATAAATAAAAAGGCCACAAATTGACGAACTCCTACTTTCATCCTCTGACTAAGCCTTGCAAGTGCCATATGAGCTTTCAGCTATTGTTTACAAGGTAATAGGCGTCAAATTGTACTTGTGTACTTCAAGTAGTACTAAGAACACTCTTTCTGATCTTTAGAAGCTCGAAAAATTGGATCAGTAATTTTCATGCGCCAAGAGTTTGGTCCGGACCCGTAAACGGAAAATCTAGGACCTCTGCTCTTGCCTTCCCTAAAGTACCATCTCCATTAGAAACAAACTTTCCGGGACCTCTCTCTGACTCTGCCACGATGTACCGATGGTATCTATGGTTTCTACTTGTTCTTTCCAACAAGTTCCGTGCCAATCCCTCTATTATAAGTGTGTCACGAGATATCCGCTGCGCCTCAACTCCCCATAATAATCTGATCCGGTCCAGGCTTGAAATGAACTATCCGATGCACTGGTTCTTGCCAATGATCAAGTTTCGACGACGGTATGCCTGTGAAGCTTTATCGTCCTAGCCCACCTAGAAGTATATTAACTCGGGATATGCGGAATTCAGGACGTCCCCCCTCCAACAAAAAATTTCTTTATAAAAAAATAAGTAGGATTCCGTACCTTTTGTATCAGGGTTATTAATTGATATTTTATATGAATTTCCCTAAAGTCTGTGATCTATTTAATATGCTAGTTTATGTATCGTCATATCTAGTAATCTTACAGGTAATCTTATTACAGGAATCTTACAGGTTTGTTTCCTTCCCTGACGTTGGACTTGAAGATTGACAGCCTGACTAGGACCCTTGCTAAGAAGGGCCGAAATATCAACGATGAAGCATCGTAGCTGACGTATCCGTTGTACACTTTATTTGAATAAATGGTTCCGGCTAGACCCCCCCCCCGATACCCCCGGTATCAACCCCCTCCCCCAACAAATAACCCCCGGTATCAAACCCCCTACGGCGAACCCCCCCCCCCCCACCCCGCATAAATAAAAAGACAATCCCAAAAGAATATCCTAGACCCAAATAATCTCTACACCACGTATAGTACCAGGGATTAGTGGGTACCCGGATTAGCTCATTCATGTACCTACTGACGGATATATAAGAGTAGGATAACTGGACGCAACTTCATTCGCAGACTTGACTGTGCAATAATGTCTGAAGTACAGTGGGTATCCATTAACAAGTGCAAGAATAAGCTTGTACAATGGGTATGTGTATCATGTGTATGTGGAGCAAAGAATGTTGGCTGGATGTGTTCTTAGTTTTGAATGCGTTAAGCGTACGGAGAACAAAGATAAACAAGGGAGGGGACTGTAAAGTGAAGTTGAAGGTTGATGGTGACAGAATAATTGTTGAAGTGAACTAACACACGCATTCACCTGAATCTGTGGTCAGCGAGGTGTTAAAAGTGAAAGATCAAATCAAAACCCGTGCCACTCAGTGTAAAGACCCCCCCCCCTCACACACAAAAATCCTTTCCCAATTACTTTCCTTTCTTGGCGAGGAAGCTACAGTAAGTTGCCGTTAGTTTTTCTTGTTGACAGACTAAGATCAAGGGAAGTCAATTTAAATGTCAAGGATTCGTAGTAAATGTCAAGGATTCGGGGGGGGGGGGGGTTGATTCCGTGGAGGGGGTGTGGGGGGGTTGTTCTGGGGGCTTATCGCCTAAACCCATCTGGAAGTACGCTACAGCTAGTGATCACCACACATGACCGACCGACGGAAAGGCGATCTGCACATTGCACATGAATCGAAGGTTGCATGTGGCACAGAAACTGAGCTACTTGTATGTGCAGCAGAGCAAAATAACACTAGGGAGTAGCGCCAGTACCTATGCTTTCCATGCTTTGCAAACGGGCCATACTGATAGCGCCGCCCACTATGCTGGCGGCATTTAAAGCGAGACAAACTTTCGGGTTCAGAAATTTCTAGTAAAGCAAAGCTGCGATCTGCAAACATCAAGGTAACAATAGAGGCTGTATCATTTTTTTCAACGTTCAGGATATGAATTTATTGGAGCCAGTGCTGGTGCACGACTGATTGAGTTTCAGTGGGGACGTTCAGTATCGCTAGTGGTACTTGTGTCGCTGCTATTAGAGTGTGTGTCAATTTTGTCAAGTCTTGGCGCTACTCTCTAGTGTTATTTTGCTCTGATGTGCAGCAACTTCGCGTGAAAAAGCGTTCTTGTGAAGTCAAAGACACGTAATGTAGGCTACTTCATGGTCGTGTCAAATAAAAACTTTCTTAGGCTGACAGAATGGTCAGTTTGTGATATACAATCAAGAAGGTTTCTGTGTTCGAGATGGCTACATTTTTTTTATTGTGCTGATAACACTTTCTTGTAAAAAGCCACCAAGCTCCATCCTCCGGATCCTTCCAGAAACAAGTTATTGGTATCACGAGTACCTCGAACAGGCTTGGCCGGTTCAGTAGCTCCTCATTAGGAGTGGCTGTTTATCCGTATATGGCTTTAGAATGGAATCTCTTGAGGTCATTCAACTTCGACGAGTTCAAATCATCAGATTGGCCTAATGCAGTGGTTCCCAACCTTTTCACTACCGCGAATCCGTCTTCGCGTACCCGTTGCGTGAGTCTCTCGTACCCCTTTGGGTACGCGTACCACAGTTTGGGAGCCACTAGACTACTAGATGGAGCAATCTTGCCTGTTCTATATTGTCGTTTTTCTTAGTTTCACACATTGCACTATTGTTTTCCCTTTGTAGACACAGATAAAGCGTCGCATGACATGATGGAGGATATTATATGAGAAACATAAGATCTGCCCTTGCTTACTAACCAACAAATCTTAATGAAAAAAAAAAACTTTAGCAGACCATATGTACATGTTCTTGTTAGCAAACTTATTTTTTATTTCATTACGTTCCTCAAAAACTGATGAAAATTATTTAATATGTATGTAGTCATATTTATAAGTAAAATGGTGTGGTGGAAAATGGAGGAGAAACACCAGTCGGTAGTATGTAAGTAGTTAATTAATGTAGAATCCACCATTTTCAGTAGGCGTAATAGGTGTATAGGTATCGTAGTCTTTCGTTCAGAGAATTCGATTACTTTTCTTTCACACTTACTTTATTTCTTGTTCGGTATACAAAAATAGGTTAAATCCTTTTGGCTAGGTTCTTGTCAATTCCTTCAAGGCTAGTAGCTTACTTATCTGCCTATTTTCTCCCTCTACATTTATTGACCATTTTGTTTACTGTATCGTAACCAAACATTAAGGACTAAACCCGTTACACTCATTATCCCTTACAAAGTTTTGACTCCGACAAAACAAACCATGCCACTGTCAATAATTGATTTTGTCAACTCTTCTTTAACGTCAAAGAAGTTGTCAAGAAACCATCGTCGGTGATTATTCCAGTAGAACTTTGTTGCGACAGCGGACACCTTATGGTGTTGGTAGCAAAGTATTTTTGGTACAAAAAGTCGCAAGGCATAGCTTATCAAGAACAAATGATCAGTAGAACCTCTATCTCTCAATCTTTGTAATATGACCATGCGGAGTCGAATATTTCCCCGTACCCTCCCGATACAAACGAGCGGAGATTAGGAGCTACGCAGCACATCACGCTTCATTTCCTCTACCAGTAGCTATATTGCTGTGAAGCGGCGTAGAAGAAACTTTCAAAGTCAAAGCCGATTGGTTCTCTGGACGCACTCCAGAGCTGGTCAGCGGGCCTCCTGCACTTATTGCACTACGATGAGCAAATGCAAGACGCAAGTAGACTGGTATCAACCCAAAGCTAGTACCTCTAGCCCAGCTCAGTTTTCTCAGGGTATACATAGTCGCTGCATGTGACCAAAGACGGAGGTTCGTCTAAAAATTTGTTCTTGCGCTTCTGGTGACTCTTAGGCAAAGGAAGAGTAGAGGCTTTAAACCAATAAGAGCTAGAAGCTCATAGGGCACTTGTAAGGTTGCGTCAGACAATGAAATTGGGAATTTGAAAATTCGGGGGTTTATTCTAATAATTTGTAAGCAAATACCTTGAGTCACAAATGGCCATGGGTCCTTGCGGATTGTGATAATGTATCGTTTGGTCTGAAGTATTGTTTTTTTTTCACTTTACTTTCCGGCTATGATGCGCACTATAAGAGGGCAATTCTTGTTTGCAAGCACAGCCCTTGAGGCACGAATGATGATCTCGCGGCCCTTCGATATCATGAAAATGTATCTTTCGGTCAAAGGTATTTTTTTTCACTTGTGGTTAAGATGCGGACTTTAAGGCAGTTTGAAATTCACTGTAAGCAAAACCACTGGATGTAAAAATTACCAGGGGCCGTTGGGTATCAAGAAAATGTATCGTTTGCTCGAGACTTTTTTTTTGCGTGAGTGTTTTTTGTATCTTTCGGTCAAAGGTATTTTTTTTTTCACTTGTAGTTAAGATGCGGACTTTAAGGCAGTTAGAAATTCACTGTAAGCAAAAACACTCGATGTAAAAATGACCAGGGGCCGTTGGGAATCAAGAAAATGTATCGTTTGCTCGAGAGTTTTTTTTGCACTTAGCGGTTAGGATAAACTCTTTAAATGATACATTATATGCAAAATAGACTGTTACTACTGCCCGAATCCAGTACGGCTCTGCAAATTATTTGTTTAGAGGATTTGCTTGTTTTCCCACCAAATTCCATCCCGATCCCTCCAGTCTAAAGTTTGTCATAAGATTCCCCCCTCAACTCCCCCCACAACTATCGGATCCAGTCCCGGCTCGAAACGGAACATGAAGGACACGTTCTCTTGTCAATTATCAAGTTTCATTCGGAGCTGATCGCAGTTCGAAAGTTATGCGTGACAGAACATTCGGAATTCCCTTTCCCTCCACTCCCCCACGATGATCGTATCGGGGAAGTGACTATTTCCAAGCCATTCTGGTTGGGACCTTGATAAGCCTGCCAGTTTTCATTTTCCTAGAACATCTGGAAGTAGTCTATCTCGGGATCACCGTAATTCCCCCCCCCCCCCCATCCAACTAGTATCCAGATCCGTTCTGTTTCGATACACGATGCATCTAGGACTTTTGATTGTTCTTCCCAAGCAAGTATCGTCTTAACCCCTCCACTCTAAGCGTGTCAAGATTTTCCCGGTCCCCTTCCAGCTCCCCCCGCATTTATCGGATCCGTTCTGGACCTAAATGGAAGATCCGAGACACTTGTCCGTTCCAGTTTTCAAGTTTCATTCAGATCCGATCGTTCGAAAGTTACGCGTGCCACAAAATTCAAGATTCACCTCCCTCCACCCCCCCCCCCAGTGCCCGAGTGCAGTCCGGTCCTGTCAATGATGTGTCTAAACTCTAGGGACTGTGCTTGTTCTTCCTTCCCACTAAATTTCATCCCGATCCTTCCAAAGCTTGTGTCAAGATTTCCGGTGTCCTGCCCCCCCAACTGTTCCCATAGTCACTGAGTTCGGTTCTGGTTTAAAGTAGGACATCTGACACATGACATCTTTCCCTTTATTAAGCTTCATTAAGATCCGATCACCCGCTCGAAAGTTCAACACACCTCAAGATTCCAGATTCCCCCTTCCTCCACTCCCCCTAGGGTTTTCCGATCGGGAAGTGACCATTTCCAAGTTAGTTTGGTTGGGTCCCTGATATACCTGCCAGGTTTCAGCGTCCTAGCACTTCTGGAAGTATCCTAACTCGAGAACAGGGGACCGACCGACCGAAAAGAGTTCGGAGTTCAGCCGATACCAAAGAAGGGACCAGAGAAACCGAGACCAAAAATGGGAACATTTGTCGTAACTGAAAGAGACTTAACATGTGGGACAAAATACTAGAATGCAAAAATATAAGCTGAATTAAAGAAGAGTTTACACAGTCAAGAATTGGCAAGTGGCATGGTTGGTTTTGTCGGAGTCAAAATTTTGTTAGGTATAACGGGTATAACGTGTTTGATCTTCGTGATTGGCACCAGTTTCTAAAGTTCATCGAACACGCAACAACACCCATAAGCTTTAAAAGGTTAAATCCAAGACCAAAGATCAAAGAGTCTTTAAAAAGACGTCGGTAGACCAACCGCTAATCCAAAGATAATTCCCGAATTGTCCCTTATTTTCGAAATTTAATGATCTTACACACTATTCATCACAGGTGCCAACTTTCAATTCTAACTGTTGGATCAAGACACTGACCGACTCGGTCATCCTTTCAACAACAGCTGGAAGCTCATTTGGCACTTACAAGGCTTGGTAAGAGGATTAAAGTAGGAATCCGCCAATTCATGGGTTTGTTGTGATCATTTGTAAGCAAAACCCTTGAGACAAGAATTACGGTGGACCCTTGGAAATCACGAGAACGTATCGGCTGGTAATTTTTTCTTTTTTTGCACGTGGCTGTGATGATGTGCACTTTAAGGGCGCTAGAAATTCATCTGTAATCCAAACCCTTGAGGCAAAAATAATCCTGGGCCTATTAGGATCATGAATATATATGGTTTTGGTCAAAGTATTTTTTTTTACTTTTCGGTTAAAATGCTCACTTTAAGGGTGCTAGAAATTCATTCTAAGCAGAGCCCTTGAGACAAAAATGATCATGGGCTCATGGGGATCTTTCCCCCCCCCCTCCCTCGAACTCCCCCATAGTAACCGAATAAGGTTCGGTTAACACTGATGTATCAAGGGCTTACGCTTGTTCTTCCCACCTAGTGTAATCCCAATCGTTATATTCTAAGCGTGTCACGAAATCTCCGCCCCCCCCCCGACTCCCCCAAATTGATCGGATCATGTCCGCACTTGAAATGGGACATCTGAGACATGAGTTCTTTCCGAATGTCAAGTTTCATTAAGATCCGATTCCCCATTCAAAAGTTGGACATACCTCAAGATTCCAGATTCCCCCTCCCTCCACTCCCCCACGATGGTCAAATCGTGAAAAGATTGCTCTTAAATTAAAATTATGGAGGCGTTGATATGCCTGCCATGTGTTATAGTCCTAGCACATGTGTACGAAGCGGAATCACCGGAATTCCGGAACCCTCCATCCAACTCCCCTCACAGTTTTTGGATCCGGTCCAGTCTTGTCAACTCAGTATCTAGGGCTTGTGCTTGTTTTCCCACCAAGTTCCATCCCGATCTGTCCAATCTGAACATGTCACACGATTTCCGGTTCTCCCCTCCAACTCCCCCCCCCCAAAGTCAGCGGATCCATTCCAGACTTTAGTTGCGACATCTGAGGCACGAGGTCTTTCCAAATATCAAGTTTCATTAATATCCGATTCCCCGTTCAAAAGTTATAAATACGCCAATATTCCGGATTCCCGCTCCCTCCACTCCCCCACGGTGGTTGGATCGGGGAAGTGACTATGTCCAAGTTAGTTTGGTCGGGTCACTAATATGCCTGCCAAGTTTCATCGTCCTAGCACATGTGTAAGCATCTTACGTCGGGATCACCGGAATTCCTGAACCATCTCTCCAACTCCCCCAAAAGTGCTCGGATCCGGTCCGGTCTTGTCAACTATATATCTAGGGCTTGTGCTTGTTCTTTCCACAAGGTTTCATCCCGAATCATCAACTCTGAACATGTCGCGCGATTTCCGGCTCCCCCTCCAACTCCCTCCAAAGTCACCGGATCCATTCCAGACTTCAATTGTGACATCTGAGACACGAGGTCTTTCCAAATATCAAGTTTCATTAGATCCAACTCCCCGTTCAAAAGTTAAAATACGTCAATATTCCGGACTCTCCCTCCCTCCACTCCCCCCACGGTGGTCGGATTGGGGAAGTGACTATTTCCAAGTCGGAATCACCGGAACTCCGGAACCCTTCTTCCAACTCCCCCCCCCCCACACACACAGTGCTCGGATCCATTCCGGACTTGAAGTGTGACATCTGAGACACGATGTCTTCCCAAATATCAAGTTCCAGTTCCTCGTTCAGAAGTTAACAAGACCAAGGTTTCAATGGGATCCCAAAAACTTAATATTTGATCCAGACAATGGGGTCTTGTATTCGCCAGTTCCAGTCTTGTCAGACTACTTGAACAACTTTGCTACTGAAATTTAGAAACAGATTAAGGCAGGATAGCTAATCATCTGAGAAAACCAAGTTCAGCTATGGATTCAGCATGTGTGTTTACCCCTATAGGCTAAGTCATATCTATTCTGACGAAACTCATCGAAGCTTCCTGCCTTACTTCTGCCAAGTTTCCGGTTTCGGCCGAAATACTACCAGTCATGCAAAAAACTTGAAGCTCAAAATCGAACTCAGCGTATCTCCTTGCCCCTATATCGAACATCTGATCAACTTCAAATAAAACTTTTACTTATAACAAAATTTCCGGTTTCAGCCGGATTCCAGGCGAACTATATGTCCGGGAAAGAACGATTGTCATGTACGGATTCAGCATCTCTTCTTACCCCGAAATCGGACATCTAATCAACTACAAAGAAAACTTTTGCTTTTAACAAATTTTCCGGTTTTGGCCGTATTCCGGTCTAACTACTTGTCAGGGTAGAAAATGATTTTCACAGAAATTTTTTTCAGCATGCCTTCTTCCCATACATCGAACATCTACTCAACTTCGCGGGCGAACTCGGGGGCTCCGGGCGAACTACTTGTCCGGGGAGAAAATGGTTCATATTCGTGTTCAACATCTCTTCTTACCGCTCAATCGACTATCTTATTAGCTGTTTAAAAATATTTTTCTAGACCATTAATACGAACCTTCTCCCCCACCCCTAAATGTAAGTCTACAAAGCCCATCTACGAACTCGACCTTTCTCTTGACCCAAAGACCCTCACACCAAGTATCATCTAACTAAATGCCTAATTCCCGTCGAGAGTTATCGTGCTTACAGACGGACAGGCAGACGGACAACTTTTGCGATGTCATAGGTATTCCTCCACTTCCGTTTTGGGATCCCAAACATATTTCAATGTTCCGAATTCCCCCTCCCTCCACCCCCCTCCCCGTGGTCGGATCAGGGAAGTGACTATTTCCAAGTTAGTTGGGTCGGGTCCCTAATATGCTGCCAAGTTTTATTATCATAGCAAATGTGTAAGCATCATCAGTTGGGATCACCGGGATTCCGGAACCATCTCTCCAACTCCCCCTAAAGTGCTCGGATCCGGTCCGGTCTTGTCAACTATATATCTAGGGCTTGTGCTTGTTCTTTCCACAAGGTTTCATCCCGAATCATCAACTCTGAACATGTCGCGCGATTTCCGGCTCCCCCTCCAACTCCCTCCAAAGTCACCGGATCCATTCCAGACTTCAATTGTGACATCTGAGACACGAGGTCTTTCCAAATATCAAGTTTCATTAAGATCCAACTCCCCGTTCAAAAGTTGAAATACGTCAATATTCCGGACTCTCCCTCCCTCCACTCCCCCCACGGTGGTCGGAGCATCATCAGTTGGGATCACCGGGATTCCGGAACCATCTCTCCAACTCCCCCTAAAGTGCTTGGATCCGGTCCGGTCTTGTCAACTATATATCTAGGGCTTGTGCTTGTTCTTCACCGGGATTCCGGAACCCTCCCTCCAACTCCCCCATATTTGCTCGGATCCGATCCGGTCTTGTCAACTATGGATCTAGGGCTTGTGCTTGTTGTTCCCCCCAAGTTTCATCCCGATCTGTCCCCTCTGAACAGGTAACACGATTTCCGCCCCCTCCCCCCCCCCAACCTCCAACTCCCCCAAAGTCACCGGATCTATTCTGGACTTGAAGTGTGACATCTGAGACACAAAGTCTTTCCAAATACCAAGTTTCATTAAAATCCGATTCCCCGTTCAAAAAGTCATAAATACGTCAACTTTCCGTATTCCCCCTCACCTCACTCCCCCCACAGTGGTCGGATCGAGAAAGTGACTATTTCCAAGTTAGCTTGGTCGGATCCCTAATATGCCTGCCAAGTTTCATCGTCCTTGCACTTCTGGAAGTATCCTAACTCGAGAACACTGGCCTGACAGACCGACCGAAAAGTGGTCGGTATATGGCACTTGAGCGAAATTGCAAGTGCCATAAATATCCCTAACTCCTGAAATACTGAACTTGGATTTCGACTTCTGGCGTCATAGCACGAAAAGAATATATGGCCCCGTAATAAAACAATAAGCAAGGACGGTATGATTCGCTTAGAGCCGAGACTAAGACAAGATTATGAAGAATGAAATTAGGCAACGGAACCAAAGAATTTGTTTGATCCCGCAAATTAAAAGTTTAGTAATGCGAGTACATGCTTCTTGGAAGGGATAGAAACAAGAGCTAGAAACTCACATGGCCCTTGCAAGGCGGGGTCAGAGGATTTGCTAATTTGTGGGTTTGTCGTGATCATTTGTAAGCGACCCCGATAAGATACGAATGATCATGGGCCCTTGGAAATTACGAGAGTGTATCGTTTGGTAAACAGTATTAAGAAGTTCACTTGGAAGCAAAAAGCTCGAGGTAAAAATGATCATGGGCGTTGGGGATCACGAATGTATGTCGTTTGGTTAAAAGTAATTTTTTCACTTTATGTTAAGATGCGCACTTTAAGGGTACTAGAAATTCAATTTAAGCAATCCCTTGTGGCACAAACATCGTTGGCCCTCGAGGACGACGAAATGTATCGTCTGGTCAAAAGTGTTTTTTTTTTTTACTCTGCGGTTAGATGCGTACTATGAGGAAGCTACAAATTGATTTCTAAGCAAAACCCTTTAGGCAAAAATGTTAACGGGCTCATGGCGATCATGAAAATGTACATTCTGCTTCAAAGTATTTTTTATACTTTCCGTTTAAGATCAGTACCTTAAGGGATGGTCCGATCTGGGACGTGACGATTTCTAAGCCAATATTGTCAAGTCTGCAATGTTTCAGCCAAGTTTCATCGTCCTAGCAAATCTGGAAGTACCTCAATTTCGATTAACGGAATTTCGGCCCCCAACCCTCCCCCCCCAACCCCGGTACCCGGATCCGGTCCGGTTTTGTCACTGATGTATCTAGGGCTTGTTCTTGTTCTTTCCACCAAGTTTCATCCCGATCACTCCACTCTGAGCATGTCACGATTTCCGGTTCTCACCCCCACCCACATTCATCGGATCCAACTCCTTTTTCGAAGGGTCTTACAGCGGCTGCATTGGTAGGATTTGACTTCAGGTCCATTCCCAGTGGGGAGGTCTCTGACCTTCGGAACTGCTTCAAAAAAGGGAAAGAAACCAAGGCGTTAGGAATGACTACCGTACGCTTCACATAGCGCATTACAGTTTTTTCATAACATAAAATTCCTGCCAGGAAAGCACAAATAGTACAGTCAATCTAGCGTCAAATATGACTTGACCGCGAACAAATTGCAACAGAAATGATTTTACACCATCTTGTAGAGAAAAATAAACTGTACAACATTTCAAAAGTTGAAAAACCTAGCGGGGTGCAAAATTCGTGTTTTTATGGCACTTGCAGCCTCTGGCTCAAGTGCCATATACCGATCAAAATTCCGTCTGTCGGTCTGTCGGTCGGTCCGAGTTTTTTGTCCCACTTATCCGAGTTAGGGTACTTCAAGATGTGCTAGGACAATGAAACTTGGCAGGCATATCAGGGACCCGACCAAACTAACCTGGAAATAATCAGTTTCCCGATCCGACCTATACGGGGGAGTGCGGGGCGCTGGAAACTTGAAAATTTAGGGCATTTTGTCACTTTTTTCCGAGTTAGGGTACTTCTAGATGAGCTAGGACAATGAAACTTGGCAGGAATAATCCGAACAAAACATTTGTCGGGCAAAACACGGAAGAAACCGAATTCTGCAAGCTTTTGTCGTGCCTGGGTATTCTCGTCGGCACATCGGGTTCTTTTTATACGCAAGAAATGAAATCCTGCAAACATTTGTCGGGCAAAAACACAGAAGATAGCTAAAAGCAGGAAAGGAAAGGCAAGAGAGTAACAGGCAAAGATACTAATAACAGAAATGGCAAACTAAAACGGGTAAAGAATTACCAGAAATCGAAGATTCGAACAACTGGCAAGCCTTTACTCTGTTTAGTATCCTGTGAGGGGTCAGCAACTTACATTTGTAAAATTTCACCTTTTCCTCCTTTTAGTATCCGAAAAACTGGCAAGCTGCACCATGCTTTTCCTCTGTTTAATAATGGTATCTTAGTTGCGACCCCTCACTTGACTGAGAATTCTATTTGCCGAACCCTCATAGCTATTCAAACGAGGAAGTGAACGGTGCTATAAATTTTGATAGTTGCCGACCCTTCAAAGAAGAAGAATTTAGAAGTCCCTATTTCTTTCCTCGTTTTAGCACTCTAAGAAACTATCCGGGGTCTCATGGTGAAAACCAAATCCCCATGTCACGGAAATTAATAATATAGATGGCACTTTAGACAAGGGACTTGTATCTTGAAATTCTATATCTGGTTTTATTTGGTTTTCACCATAAGACCCAGTCTTGTGGGTCCTGGTTTGTCTACGTGGCTCCGACAAGGGAGTCCTAGACTTCTATATTATATTCGAAAAATTGTTTATGGTATGGTCACGGTACAAGTCCCTTGTCTAAAGTGCCATCTATATTATTAATTTCCGTGACATGGGGATGTGAACTGGTAGATGAATTTGCCTTCGGCGGGACCACTGTTCCTATGGCCGGCTTCTACCAGACTATTGTAGTGGTTTGCGAACTCTGTTCACAAGCCCCTCGGTAGCTCAGTGGTAGAGTAACTGCCTTGTAAGCAGAGGGTCCTGGGTTCAAATCCCGGCTGAGGAGCATTTTTTTCTATCAGTTCACTACTTATAAAATGTATCCATCTCAAGGGCGTCTTCCCCATTAAAATTCTATATTTGGTTTTATTTGGTTTTCACCATGAGACCCCGTCTCGTGGGTCTTGGTTTGTCTACGTGGCTCCGACAAGGAGTCCTAGACTTCTAAATTATATTCGAAAAATTGTTTATGGTATTGGTCACGGTACAAGTCCCTTGTCTAAAGTGCCATCTATGTTATGGATGCGGAAAGTTTGGCGGAGGGGGGGGGGGGGACTGGAATTCCGGTGATGGCGGTCTCGGGGATTTTCGCGACGAAATTGGACAGACATATCAGGGACCCGATGAATCTACTTGGAAAAAATAGTCTTCCAAAATCCGACCATTCCTTAAGTAGCAATCTTGACAGCAAAGTAAGAAAAATACTTGTAAGCAAACTATACATTATCATGATCACCATGAGCCCATTATCATTTTTGCCTCAAGGAATTTGCTTACAAGTGAAGTTCTAGCTCCCTTAAAGTGCGAATCTTAACCGCAAAGTCAAAAAGCACTTTTGACCAAACGATACATCTCAACCCATGATCGTGTACATTTCAAGACAAGAGGACAAATGTGTCTCTAACCGTGATTTCCAGTTCAGCCTGTCCTAAACCCGCGTCTCTAGCTGAAGTAACTGCGCAAAAGTAAGACAAATCCATCGGTATCACCGGAATTCCTGTCCTCCCCCCTCTAACTCCCCCGCAGTGCCCAAATCCGTTCTGGTGCTATCAGCTTGTGCTTGTGCTCGATCAGCTTGTGCCTGTTTGTTTTTCCCAACGATTTTCATCCCAATCGCTCCACTCTAAGCGTGTCACAAGGTTTCCGGTTCCCCCCTTCGACCCCCCCCCCCCCCCCCCCCCCCGATTCATCGGATCCGGCCCGGACTTGAAATGGGACATCCGAGACACGATGACAGCGGGTTTTGAAAAGCACTTTTGACCAAACGATACATCTCAACCTATGATCATTTCCGCCACAAGGGCTTTGCTTAAAAAATTATTTCTAGTACCCTTAAAGTGGGGATCGACTAAAAGCAGAAAAGGAAAAGCAAGAGAAAAGCAGGAAAGAACACTAAAACCAGGAAAGGAAAACTAAAACGAGGAAAGAATTTCCATGAATCGAGGATTCGAAAAACTGGCAAGTCTTTCCTCTGTTTAGTATCCCGTGAGGGGTCGGCAACTTCAGTTTTTAAAGTTCACCTT
The DNA here is from genome assembly GCA_030848855.1 of Branchinecta sandiegonensis. NCBI lineage: Eukaryota > Metazoa > Arthropoda > Branchiopoda > Anostraca > Branchinectidae > Branchinecta > Branchinecta sandiegonensis. Next base: position 16,096,105 of record JAUPMV010000018.1, read on the forward strand.
TTCCTCCTTTTAACATTCGAAAAAACTGGCAAGCTGTACCGTGCTGAGGGGTCGGCAATTAAGATATTTCAAGTCCACCATTTCTTTCCTGGTTTTAGTAACTTGTCACGGATAGTACCTTTTAAGAGTACTAAAACGAGGAAAGAAATTGGGAATTCTAAAAATTGTCAAGCCTTTCCTCTGTTTAGTATCCCGTGCGGGGTCAGCAACTTACATTTGTTAAAGTTCACCTTTTAGTATTCGAAAAAACTGGCAAGCTGTGCCGTGCTTTTCTTCCGTTTGGTATCTCGCGAGGGGTCGGCAACTTACGCTTGTAAGAGTTCACATATTCCTCATTTTGGTACCCTGTCGGTAGGCGACCAACATCATGAGTCCAACGAGGGGTCGGCAACTAAGATATTTCAAGTTCACTATTTCTTTCCTGGTTTTAGTAACTTGCCAGGGATAGTACGTCAGGGTACTAAAACGAGGAGAGAAATTGGGAATTCTAAAAAACTGGCAAGCCTTTCCTCTGTTTAGCATCCCGTGAGTGATCGGCAACTTACATTTGTAAAAGTCCACTGTTTCCTCCTTTTAGTATTCGAAAAACTGGCAAGCTGCACCGTGCTTTTCCTTTGTTTAGTATCGTGAGGGGTGGGCAACTTAAATTTGTAAAAGTTCACCTTTTCCTCCTTTTACTACCCTGTCGGTAGGAGACTAAAATCACCCGAGTCCAGCGAGGGGTCGGCAACTAAGATATTTCAAGTTCACCATTTCTTTCCTGGTTTTAGTAACTTGCCACGGATAGTACGTCAGGGTACTAAAACGAGGAGAGAAATTGGGAATTCTAAAAAACTGGCAAGCCTTTCCTCTGTTTAGCATCCCGTGAGTGATCGGCAACTTACATTTGTAAAAGTCCACTGTTTCCTCCTTTTAGTATTCGAAAAACTGGCAAGCTGCACCGTGCTTTTCCTTTGTTTAGTATCGTGAGGGGTGGGCAACTTAAATTTGTAAAAGTTCACCTTTTCCTCCTTTTACTACCCTGTCGGTAGGAGACTAAAATCACCCGAGTCCAGCGAGGGGTCGGCAACTAAGATATTTCAAGTTCACCATTTCTTTCCTGGTTTTAGTAACTTGCCACGGATAGTACGTCAGGGTACTAAAACGAGGAAAGAAATTGGGAATTCTGGATGTTTGATGTCTAGATGGCCAACTAAGATGTTTTTGAATACTAAATTTGGTACACTAAAGGCAATTGTACCAGAAAAAAACTGCAAATTTGATCACCCAAAAATTTGCAGGCATGGTTCGTTCAAGCAGTGCCCACAAAAGAAAAGTTGCAAGTTCTTGCACATCCCAGAGTCTCTAAGACCAAACCGACAAAATGGTCCCAGACCTCATGACGCTGCAAAGTTCAGAAATGCCGGTTCGGATTTCCGGCCTCGTACTTTTTTCTCTCCCACCCCTTATGACCAATTTACTGCCCCTTTTTTTCTTGCAGGCGGAACAGGCCACAACGTTCAACCCAGCCCAGTTCCCCCTCCCAACTGGAGCATGGCGAATCAGTGGCCGCCCCTGGGCAACCCTGCTGCCCAACCACCCCCTCCCCCCGTTCCCGCTTCAAGCCACAGCGCAGCCAACTGGGGAAACTACCAACTACCAGCCTTCGGCTACCCACGTTAGAAGCTGAGTGTAGCCCTGCTGCGCTCAGGATATGGACAAGGAAGCGCGGTGATTCTTTTGATTTTCCTAATGTGATGCTATTAAACGCTCAGTCATTGTGTAACAAAACCACCAAACTCAGTGTTCGTCTTAAGAGTGACCACGTTGACTTGTGCTGCATCACAGAAATATGGTCCGCTACTGCGTCAACAGAAGACATATCCGGGTACGAACTATACACCCACAACCGAAAAGATGCAGACGGACATATTGTCTCGCATGGAGCTGGAGTAGGTATCTACGTTAGAGCTCAAATAGAGCACGAGCTGCTGAGTATAAATGAACAGCCACAAACTTATGAGCTTTTATGGATGAAGATCAAACCGAAAGTTATGCCAAGGGCATTTTTTTCGGTGATCGTTGGAGTACTCTACTACCCACCTCGAGCTGTGTACAGAAAAGAACTATTGAACCACCTTCAGTATTCAATCGACGGTATTCGAAGAACCTACCCTAATAGTGGAAATATGCTGATGGGTGATTTCAACGACCTGGACAAGCGCTGGGTTAGCCAATCTCTGGACCTTAGACAAGAGGTAAAGATCCTGACGACGGAGAAGTCAACAATTGACCTGATCTTTACCGACGTCGGAGAGTTCTACGATGCCCCCGAATCCCGACCCAGCTTGGGCAAGAGTACACATCTCTCAGTAATCTGGAAGCCGAAAGATGGTAAACCGATAGTTACGAAAGTAACACATGTTTCTCGGCCTCTAACATTACACGGGAAAGAAGATTTTTCCAAATGGTGTGTTACGAAAAACTGGGCACATCTATACAGACTCTCAGATGCCAATGATATGGTGGCAATATTCAGCACTGAAATAAAAATTGCCTACCATTCTTGTTTCTCTGAGAAACGCGTAACTCGTTCGAATGCAGACAAGCCCTGGGTTACAACTGAGCTAAAGAAACTAATGAAAAAACGAGACAGGCTGCATCGGCTAGGACAGAGAGAAAAGTGGAAAAAACTACGCAACCGCGTGGTCTACGCATGCAGATCAGCTGAAAAATCCTATGGCAAGAAGATTTCTGAAGTCTTGAAGTCTGACCCTGGAAATTTCCACAAAGTCGTTCGTGATCTAACAACTTCCACGCAGGCGACATCTTTTCATATAAAAAACGGTGATGGTGAGCAAATAACTGCTGACGATCTAAACATCTGGTTTGCCAACATCTGCAAAACAAACCCCAGTGCAGAAACAAGAAGCATTGTACCTGACATCGATGACATCCAAGTAGTCACGCCCACTGAAGTACTTAAAGTCCTTGAGAAATACCCGCAAACAAAGCGACACACCCGGGCGACCCACCAGCAATCCTATTCAAAGAAAATGCCGTTTTGCTTGCAGAGCCTATTGCAGCAATCATAAACAAGTCACTCATCACAGGTATTTTTCCTGAGGCGCTTAAAGAATCAGTCGTGATTCCTATCCCGAAAGTGAACAACCCTAAGGAACTTGGCGATTTAAGACCAATCTCGCTCACACCACTTCTATCAAAGATCTACGAGACATTCCTAAATAAGTGGCTCTTGCAATGGCTGAGTGAAATACTAGATCCTCGACAGTACGGGTTTCTTAGGAAGAACAGTACAAGCCATTACCTTGTTTACATCGTCGAAACTATCTTGGCCCACTTGGAAAACGACGAAGCTTTCGTGGATATTTTGCAAGGGGATGTCAGCAAAGCTTTCGACACATCTAGCCATGAAGAAATACTGAGCGCCATGGAAGGGTTTCCTGCATTTCTGGTCCTGATCGTATCCAGCTTCCTCGCAGGCAGAAAGCAAAGGACAAAATACAAAGGGAAAACCTCGGAGAGCGCGGACTTGACATGCGGCATACCCCAAGGGACGAAATTAGGCCCCATGCTTTTCTTGTTGCTCTGCAACTTGATAGCAGAGTGGCACCAAGACCGTGCCAAGTTCGCCGATGACCTTACTTTGATGCTTCTGCAGAGACTTCGCGAGTTGTTGGACACAGAAGCTGTAGTCAAGAAACTCGAAGATGACTATGCACAGAAGAAACTGAGCATCAATAGGAAGAAGTCTGCTATTATGAGGGTATCGTTCCTGAAACAAAATATACCTGAGATACCGGATGTAGGGATCCCAGCTGCACTAAAGATGAAAATTCTGGGAGTCACCTTCAACAACAAAATGACATGGGAGGACCACATCCGCCAAATGCTAGGACAAGCCGTACCTCTCCTGAGGTCTTTGGCCAAATTGCGTCGACATGGTTTAAGCGAGCAAGCCTTGCTAACCTATTACACAGCCCATATGCGTCCGACAATGGAATACGCATGTGCCGTGTGGCACGCGGGCCTCACCACTGAACAAAGCAATAAGCTAGAGTCTGTCCAGAAGCGAGCCTTGCGAATAATCTTGAGGGACAGCCATATACCATACGATATGTGTCTCTCACAGCTCAAGCTGACCACTTTGAAGGAGAGGCGGCATGAGTTGGTCATGTCTTTTGGACATTGCTTGCTATCGTCCTCGAAGCACCGTGACATCCTTCCGCCGTCAAAATCAGCCCAGCGCTACACCCGTTTCCGGTATTTTGTATAACATGACAGACAAATTAGACCGAGTCCTCCAGGAGTTAAGCGACCTCCGAGAAGACATAAACGGTCGTTTCGCACAACTGGAAGGAATTTCGTCGCAGATGTCCGAACTCCGGACTAGTGTTACAAACATGGGAACGAGCATGAACGATTCTAATTCTCTGTTGGAAAAGAAGACTGATTCAGCGGTAGCCAAGACGGATCAGTTGAGTAAAGAATTAGAATTTACTCGACACAAGCTCCAGCAGTTAGAGGCCGAGTCAAAAAGCTGCAATATAGTACTGTATAACTTTTCACCAAATGTGAGAGGAACCAGCCTCCAACATGATATTGTCCAGGCCCTAAACTCCATAATCCCGGATTTCGAAATGTTTATCCGCGATATCAAAGACACTTTCCGTCTTCGAAGCACGACTGGTGTTGCTCCAGTGTTAGTCAAACTGAACAGCAGAGATTGTCGTGACCTCATCCTAAGAGCAAATACTTACCTGAGGCGATTCAAGTTGAGCGCGGCTCCTGATTATACGGAGATTGAACGCACGGCAAGGGGAAAACTGAAGCCTGTTCTTGAAAGAGCCCGTAACGAGGGTTTTGAAGCGCACATGAGGGGTGTGAAACTCCATGTGGGTCACGACGTGTACGTCTATGACGCGAAGTCGGACAAAGTTAAGTTACTGGAAGAAAGGGGAAACGCAAGATCGCATACTCAAGTGGATGTGATCCCTCCGCGAGTTGTAGAGACAACGAGATCTTATCAGCCTGAAAGGGCAACGGACATGGAAACAAGGAGTAGAAGTGGGTCCAATACCTCGTTATCGGCATTTTACGATGCGAGTGAGAATCAGGTGGAGGTCTATAATACACCGTCGACGGCATCGTTCCACAGGTCTGGAGACAGAGCAGCTTATGGAAAAAGAAATAGTGAACACGTTTTTAGCCCGAGTGATGTAAATCGCCAGCCGGCCACGAGTGTTTTTGTGGCTTCGAAGACAGGTGGGGTTTCTCGTGAGCAACCCCCAGATGAGCATAGAAATGTTCAAGGTCGTCGACGATTTTCTCTAGATGGGGAGCGTACAAATAGCCCGGGGCCAAGCACTCAAGACACTCATATGGAAGCTTAGTGTCACGTAGGCCATGTGCAACGTTCACGTTTAGCGAGCTCGACCCAATTAGGGATAACGTTATGGAACGTCCAAGGATATTCGAGTGAAAAGATACAAAGTTTGATAAATGAGTGTGTGTGCCGGTGTTTCATAATATGTTTGGTTGAAACGTGGCAAAGGGGAAGTATGAATGTTGAAGGTTTTGAAAGTTTTGGAAGTTATAGAGAGCCAAGTAAAAATGGTAGGGTATATGGGGGGGTAAGCATTCTAGTTAAAAAAGATAGTTTGAAAGGGTTGGAGAGAATAAAAAGTAGGTCGGAAAACATTGTATGGTTGAAAGGAAATGTTTTTGCCCGTAAGATAATTGTGTGTTGTGTTTATATACCGCCCCAGTCAAGTTCATACTCGAATGAAGATAGTTGGAGTATATTGTGTGATGAAATGTCTACTTTGCGAAAAAGATTTCATAATCATGGATTCATTGTTCTAGGTGATTTCAATGCTTATACCGGTCGTATGATGGAAAATGTTGAACTGCGAATGGACCCGGAGGAGTCTTCCCAGCTTCTAGAGGAGTACATCGGAAATTATGGTGAGAGGAGAAGTAAGGACCAGAATCGCCGGAAAAACAGGTGGGGTCAAAATTTGTTGGATTTTGCGGGAAACGAAGAGTTGATAATTTTGAATGGGAGGATAGGGGAGGATCGGGAAGTAGGGGGTGGCTTTACGTGTTATGCGGGTAAGCTCCCAAGCCTAATTGATTATGTGTTAGTCAGTCCTACACTTTGGCCTTGTTGCAAGGATCTGAGTGTTAAGAATGTGATCGGTTCTGACCACCTCCCATTGAATGTGATGTTTGAATTTGAAAATAATCATGGTACAGGGACAATGCATGTGGTGATGGAAAATGAACTTATTCATGTAGAAGGTCCTGTGGATATTAGGAAATCGTTAAAAATTGAGGAATTTTCGGAAAAAGAGTTGGCAGAAAAGCTGGTTCAAGTTGATATGGAGATCCATGTGAGAAGATGCGTGGAAAGACTTACGGAAGGTCAGATTGAAAGTTCCCTTGAACAGCTGACAGGTAAATTGCATGAAGTTGGTTTGGAGGTGAGTAGAAATAAGAAGAAAGGAAATAGAAATAAAAAAACATTTTATGATAGTGAATGTAAACAAATGAGAACGGTCGTAGTTGCATGTTTGAAAATGTTGAAAAGTAGTCCCCCAGAAAACGTAGAAGCATGTTTAGTAAAGTATCGTATTGAGAGAAAAAAATATAAAAATCTGTTAAAAAGTAAGAAAAGTAGGGTAGACGAAGAAAATAGAAAAGAAGTGATAAAGAATTTTAGGGAAAAGAACACTAGGGAGTTTTGGAATAGTGTTAAGTGTACGATTAGTAATAAGGAACAATTCAACGTCCCACCGGCGGAGTCATGGCCGGAATTCCTGGAAGAAAAAGAAGGAGGAACGAGTGATGGGGATAAGCTACCTGAACATTTTGTGAAGGATCTTAAGACTATGTATTGTTTTCCATTGAATGAGGTAGATTCGCAGCTTTTAGATCCTGTTACAGAAAAGGAAGTGTGGTCATCCCTGAAATCTATGAAAGGGAGATCAGCTCCAGGACCAGACGGTATACCGACAATAGTTTTAAAGTGGAGCAGAGTTTACGTTTTACCGTTCCTAGCTTTGGCGTTTTCTTGGATGGTGGAAAAAGCAATATGGCCTAGTCAGTGGAATATATCGATAGTTGTACCAATATTTAAAAAGGGGGATAGGACATGTCACGGTAACTATAGAGGGATCCATTTAGGATCTACAATAAGTAAGTTATTTTGTAAAATTATAGACGGTCGGATAAAACAGTGGTTAGATACGACAGATAAGTTAACTAGGGTCCAGGCAGGTTTCAGGGAAGGGTACAGTACTTTGGACCAAATATTTAGTTTACAAGTAATAATTAGGAAATATATAGCGAAAAGAAGAGGAAGGTTATATGTTGCGTTCGTAGATCTTAAAGGAGCGTTCGATCACGTTAAGCGCCATTTACTGATGGAAGCACTGGTGAGTATTGGCCTACCTAGCCGGTTAGTTTTGTTAATAGTTGAAATATATGCTAAGATATACATAGTAGTTAGAGTTTTTAAAAATGTGTCACGGAGAATTAAATCGTTAAAGGGAGTTAAACAAGGGTGTACTCTATCCCCGAAGCTGTTCTCTATTTATATTAATGATTTGGAACAATTTATGATTGGAAAAAATGCGCCAACAGTAAATATTGACATAGTAACAATTTGTTTGTTGTTATTCGCGGATGATATTGCATTGATAGCAGAATCAAGGCATAATCTCCAGAAGCTGCTGGATATTTTGGATGAATATCTCGCAGTAAAGGAGTTAGAGATAAATATAGAAAAAACAGTTGTAATGGTTTTTAGGAAAGGAGGTAAAATAGACCAGGAGCCGTTGTTAAAGTTTAGAGGAGAGCCGATTAGTTATAAAGAAGAATTTAATTACCTCGGATGCAGGCTTACGTGGAATGGAAAGTTTGGAAAGCAGTTTGAGAATAGTCTTGTTAAAGGAAAGCGTTGTATTAATATGATGTTACGGAGTAGCCTTAGGGAAATCGGTGATTTAAAATTACACAAACATTTATTTAAGTCTAAAGTTATACCTGCGATCCACTATGGATCTGAAATATGGGGTTTTGGTAAGGGGGAAAAGTTAGAACAGTTACAGTTAAGTTATTTTAAAAAAATAGTAGGGGTCAGTGAAAAAATTAATTCGTTAGTAGTTAAGGGGGATTTAGGTTTAGCAAGTATGCGTAGACATAGATGGGTGGCTATGATAGGTTTCTGGGAAAAGATTTTGATGCTGCCGAGAGTAAGGATCCTCAAGGCGGCTTATAAAGAGAGTATTTTAGATACTAGAATAGATTCGTGGCCTTCACAAATAAGATGTATTCTAGATGGTTGCGGACTGTCTATGTGGTGGAATGATGGCGTAGGTCCTGGTTTGCAATTTGGAAAAATAAAAAAAGAGGTGGAGGCTAGGCTTTTAGACCAAGAAATTCAGAGTTGGCAGGTTGCAAAGGATCTATCACATTCACTGAGGTATTATGCTAAGGCTAAAGAGGTGTGGGGTGAGGAAATATTTTTCAAGGTGGGTTTAAAAAGGGAGGAAGTAAAGTTGGTGTGGTGTCTCCGGGCAGATTGTTTACCGCTTGGGAAAAGAAGAACGTATATTGGAAGTTCTTCTGAACGTTCTGGTCAGTATTTCTCCTGTCCAATGTGTGGAGATGAGAATGAAAGTGTGGTGCATGTCATGTGTGAATGTGAAGAATTGAGAGAGCTGAGGAATGAAGTGTTTGGAGAATGCGTGAGGGTGTTCGATGAGAAATGGATGTGTAGTATGATTGGTAGCCGTCAGTTTGATGATGTGAGGAGGCTGGCAAGATTCCTCAGGGTCGCTTTTCAACACCGAAAATTATGCCTAGAGTAAGTAGGTTAATGTATAGATCTTTGCTCTTTTGTTTTTTTGTTTATTTTGTTGCCATGGCCTTCTGGCTTTTTTTTGTGCAATTAAAATCTAAAATCCTATTCGGTACTCTGGTGTTGTGTTTGAGAAGAATTTGTAATGGAAATTGTCGTCGTGTAGGTGCTATGAAAAGACTCGAGATTTTAACTCCCTAATGCAGCGATGCGATTTTTGTGTTATTCTTTGATTCAGTCATATCTAGGATTTGCATCTTTTGCTTTTTAAATACTTTCGGACTTCGCTTGATGTCTCTCTATCTTCTTCCAAACGAGGCTTTGTGAGTTCTTAAAAAATGTCCCTGCCACATATAAATTTCCTTGAGAGTATGACACAGAGAAACTGTATGTTCTCCTTGATATTCTTCCTGTGCAGCTTCTGATAGTTCTGCAAGAGTTAGTTTTTAAATAAATTTAAATCGCCATCTGCTTCCGGGCTCAAAGGATCCTGTCCCGGCTCAAAGGATTGTTGATTGTTAATATCAAAAAATAATACTTGTTAAGTTTAAAACACGATCTATCATGAAATTTATTATCTGAGGAATTGAATGTTTAATAGAGTGTTGATGATTGTTTCGTGCGTAGTTGGTTTCAGTTGTACTCATTCTCGCTTACTCATGTAAAATGGTTTGTGGTTTTATTTTTCAGAGGAGGGAGGGGGTATTTGGTAGATGGCAGGTCATGTTATACAGGTCAAATTAACACAGCGTTTAGACGGTCAAGAAATCCCGTCGCGAAGAAAGGAAAGGAAAAGGAAAGCTAGCTTTTGAGAGCAGCAATCATCAGTACTGAAGTTATAAATGTTATCAAAACATTTTTTGTTGGCTAGTGGATTTATTTTTGTCAGATTTTCTGATATGAAGAAACAGTTCTTTTCCCTCTGTGTGTAAACATAATCTTGCTACCAAGAACGGATTCTTTTTAAGTTTTCCTCTACGTGTAAACGCTGCATAACATACATCTGTATTAGACAGGTTAGATTCTATTTTATTAGATTTATTATATACTTATAATATAGTATGTAGTTGTTGTCGTTGAGGTGGAGTTGTTAACAAGCATTGCATGTACAATCCTTTATTCTCCACAGCGCTTGTGTAATGTATTTGTAGTTCCGTGTTGCGGATTAAAAAAACTTAAACTTGAACTCAGACTTTTACTACCAGATAAATGGTACATTCAGAGCCGGAAATAGCACGGAAATTTAATTAAACAAAATTTACATGGTGGTGTCAATATAGAGAACTTGTTGGATAAGAATACTTTATGATTTCCATTATGACATTCCGGTGGTAATCTGACCACAATTTAGGTAATCTGAGCTAGGGAAAAACAATGTCTTTATGGGATCCGGCCAAGACAGAAAATGCACAAGACACAATTGCCTGGATGAAGAACTACAACATATATTCACTTTTTGGGGTTCCATCGAAACATTTGGTATTGTTTCCATAATACAAGTACGCGACTTGAAGACTTTAATCTTAGAGAAAGGTCATTATTTAGCAATATTCTGCTTGAAATGAGTAAAGAAAATAGAGTTGTTTATCAGACTAAAGACCGGCACATCTCCTTGATAACCATAGAGTCTAATCTTTTGAGTTCCTAATACGTCGGATTTGAAAATCAAAGTGGGAGCGGGGTAACTTAACTTCCACGAAAGGGTCAGTAGTGCCTCTTGGCCTAGCTTATTTTCCATAAGCTCTTCTTAATTCAAACAGATTAGTTGATCACTGGTAGTCCGAAAAATATACAAAAAAAACATCTTTAGAAATCATCCCCAAAAGTGAGCAACACTGTCATGTACCGCAAAGGTCGGACTTGCGAAAATAGCTTTTGTGGAGCAATTGCCGCATTTACTGCCGCTCTGAGTGGTACCGGAATAGTACCTATATTTGTTCATGCTTTCAAAAACGGGTTTCAGTTTTGTTTTGTGCTTATATAGCTTTAGATTGTATCAGATAAATATCAGTATTTTTAGTATCGACCACTGATAAAGTCAACACAAATTCGCTCATATTTGTAATCATGATATTTCGAACTAGTAATCATGATATTTCGGACTAGTAAACTGGAAGAAAAAATGACACTCGGACTTACATGTTCGATCCCACCACTGAGCTACCAAGGGGCTTTCAACATAATTCACTGCAGTTGCCAGACAGAGCTGGAAGCAGGAGCAGTGATTTCACTGGAAGCAAGTACTTCTAAAGGCGTATTCTCGCCGTTCCCCGAGGAGTCCTCGGGGAATCGAAGGGAACGGCGAGAATAGAGGGACGGGACTCCACGTACAGAAACAGCGAGAACACGGGGAATGCTTCCAAAGTGGATTTTGTTCGAAAAAAAAATAAGCATTTGACGGAATTAGTCTGGATCCACTTCATTTTTGGTTTCGTTCTTCTGATTGTTTTTAATTAATTTTACATTGCACCAACACCATCAAAAATTGATTCCCCTCCGAATCTGAAAGGGAGTCCTTTTTGATGATGGTGATGATAATCGGAGGATTCCCCGTCTATGGGGAAGTCCCCATAATCCGTATGATATACGGGGAGTGAGTCTCCGGGACAAACAAAAACGCGGGGACTCCTCAAGTGGAGTCCTCGGGGAACAGCGAGAATACGCCTTAAGAAGTTAGCATCACATCCCCATTTCACCAGAATGGACAATAGTTACGCAAAGTCACATCTTCTAAATATATAACATGTGTATCTACATGTTTAAATATTTACAATACTACGTACACAACGCCGCATTTTCTTTTCGTCTTTTTTAGCTTAGATTATTTTTAGTTTGTACGATTGACGTTTGACTAATTCGCGTTTTTGGGATCCCAAAACGTAAAGGGAGGGATGACTTCGTAAAGTTGTCCGTCCGTCTGTCTGTCGGTCCGCCCGTCCGTCTGTCGGTCCGCCCACCCGTCCGTCTTTCTGTCTGTCTGTCTGTCCGTCTGTCAGCACGATAACTCTCGAAGGGGTTGAGATATTTTATTCAAACTTGGCATGAATATTCTTTGGGTCAAACTACAGGTCAGGCTCGTAGATGGGCTCTGTAATTCTAGGGGTAGGGGTAGGGGAGGGGGTTTCAAACTAAGGACGAAAGAAATATTTTTTAAAAGCTAACGAGAGCTAACGAGTCGATTTAGAGGTAAGGAACCATGCAGAATCCGAATATGAAAATTATTTTTTCGCCAGACAAGTAGTTCACCCGGAATCCGGCGAATACCGGAAAATTTGTTAAAAGTAAAAGTTTTATCTCAAGTTGATTAAAGACTGGATGTAGGGGTAATAAGACGTGCTGATTTCAACTTTGAAATTTATTTCCTATCCGGGCAAATAGTTCGCCCGGAATCGGACCGAAACCGGTAATCTGAAAGGAAGTTTGAATGTAACGACACGAAATATTTCATACCAGATGTTTATATCAACTCTCGCAAAGCGACTGTTGGCGCAAATCCCCGTTTGCTCGAACAGTCGCATTGCCTCGTATACTCAAAGTCCCTTTTCGCTAATAATGGCATTGCCTCATGGCTTACACGCAGTGCCTTTTTGCCCGATTTTGGCAACATAAAACAAAGAGAAAAAGCTGGTATATAAGGAGCAATGATTTTGCACCAAAGAGAGTCAGTCTTAAGTCAGTAGTGATTAAGGACCGTTGGATTAACAGATGTATTCGATGTATGCAGAACTTCAATATTAAAAGTAAGTGTGTTTTCTAAACACTGTTTATTGAATGTAGGACCTAGGACCTACCGTCCGAACTTCCCCCTCCACAGCTACGAACCAACCCTTCGACGATTAAGATCAGAGTACCGGTATAGTCTAATATGCACCAACCGCTCGGGTACATGCTACACGAATATTAGATACTCGGTATCGGCAAGTTAAAGCGTTAGAGACACACAAGAGAGTCATAACATAATTTAACATGAAAACCTGCCAATACAGGGTGAGGAGACATGTTGAATCCAGAACTGAGACTAATTTTCTCGTCCGACAAGAAGATTACCCGGAACATGCATGCTGAACCCATATCAGCACTTGTTGTTATCATCTGATCAGTTTTTTTGTCACTGTTGTCAAAAAGCTGTAAAAAAAATCCCAAGACTTTAATCATTTTTGCACACTTTCAAGCGGTTGATGACGGATAAATAGTAACATGTTAAATGGGTTTGCTGAAGATCGGAAACCTACGAGACCCAATTGTCTGGATCAAGTAGTCCAGTAAATATTAAATTTTTGGGATCCCATCCAAACCGTTGGTCTTGTTGGTTTTTAAGACCGTGTGCCTCCGTAAAAACTAGGAGCTTGAGTAGTTTTTAATTTGTTCTGATGATAATGAGCAAGCGGTTTATAGTATCGATAGCGGGTTATCTTTGCATCTTGAATCGATCTGTCGCCTAGGACAACACGGCTGAATGAATCTGATGAAAAACTGAAAACTCATATGCATTCTGTTATGTTTACATGGGGTTTCTGGATTTTCAATTCAGTGATAAGAAAACCTAGAAAATTGGTCTTGTTTCTGCGTTTCCCTACGAGTGGCTAGGTCGTCCGGGTTTCCCAGAATCGATCGAAAGTAAATCTTCAAGTAAATTGTAAGATCACGTTTGAATGAAAACGGGAAATTGTCGAAAGAACCTCCAATAAAACGTCTAACGGTGGTGTATTTATGCCAAAGTATTCACAGATAAAAAACATGTTCTACCAGAATTTCCTCCGAGTTTTCGATGAGCCATGCGAAAGAGACTTTGGGGGAAGAAAGGATGTTTAGAGCAGGACTAAGTAAGGAGGAAATTAAGTATATTATTGAGATGAGGGCTTTCAGTGGGGCAAGGAGAAAAAATATTGGTAAAGCAAAAGAGAGAATTGGTTCTTACTTCTGTCCTATGTGTGGTCATGAGGATGAAAGCGTCGTCAATTTGATAAGTGATTGTGTGGAATTGAATGAATGGGGAAAGGAGGTATTTGGTGAGAGATTTTGTAATGAAGAACGAGTGGTAAGGATGATGAAGGATGAACGTTTTGCTAATGTGAAAAAATTGGACGAGGGAGCCTAGAACGAGATTTTTAGAATTGGAGCAGTGTGCGTGTTCTCTAAGGTGGTGACTTTTTTGTACAACTTTTTGTTGCCGCCATGGCCCACGTACGGGCTTTTTTGTGTAATACATTCTAGTTTACTCTATTCCTGTCTTAATCTAGGCTAGACTGGAAATTAAAGAAACAAAGGAATTAGCTAGCACATCTGATTAGGTGGTTGGTTCGTGATAAATAATATGCTTACTTTACGGATTCTAATGAAGACTGGAAATCTATAATGTGAAAGAAGAAGTCCGATAAATATTCCCCTTCAGGATCCCATCGAAACCCTTTGTCTTGTTTTTCCCGTAATCACAATGATTACAGAATAACAGTCATACTTGACAGCGAGTTAATTCCCAAGTCATTGACTTTCTCGTATGCTTACAAACTCTGTTTTGAATAGCATTAGATACTTTTACAATTTGTACTTTGATAGATACGAGATTTTTACTTCCCAACTTATCAGTTTTAATGGTTCAGAGACTCCATTTCGAAAAGTATTGTATAGTTCCTTAATTTGTACTTTGAAGGCTGTGTAATCATATTATTTGCTAGATTAGAGGGTAGAATGGGTGGTAATCCATCGTGTGCTAGTGTTTTGGAAAAGGTCATAACTACATCTTCACTGAAGGGTTTCTCATTTCGTCGTGCATCTACTGCTTGTTCTAAACAGCATACGATAGTTCTGTAATTTCAAAATTACTAATTTGTACTTTGATAGTTCTGTAATGTGTGCTTTATAACTGTTGATTATAGAGTACTCGCATGCAGGAAGAGTAATTATTTTATCTGGCATATCAGCTGGTACTCCCATATACGTCAATAATCGCAACCTAGAAAGTTCATTGTCCTGTTGTTTTTCGTTTAACTGACCACTGTAGAATTTTAAAAAATAGATCAGCTTCTGCGCATTAGTTCTCGAGATGTATTACACTGCTAAGACCTACTTTTTGGAATCCCAAAACGTAAGTGGAGGGCTACCTATGACTTTGTAAAAGTTGTCTGTCTGTAAGCACGATAGCTCTCGAAGGGAATGAGATATGTTGATTAAACTTGGTGTAAGGACTCTTTGGGTCAAGGGAAAGGTCGAGTTTGTAGCTGGGTTCTATAGCTGTAGATTTAGGGGAGGATTTCAAGTTAAGGGGCGAAATAAACTATTTTTTAAAAGCTAATGAGATAGTCGATTTAGGGGTAAGGAGACATGCTGAATCCGAATATGAAATTTATTTTCTTGCCGGACAAGTAGTTCACCCGGAATCCGTCAAAAACCGGAAAATTTGTAAAAAGTAAAAGTTGAATCTGAAGTTGATTAGAGGTTCGATTCAGGGGTAAGGAGACATGCTGAATCGGATTATGTCGGGCAACTAGGTCGCCCGGAATCGAGAAATTTACCTTGAATACATAGTAGGCAATATAGGGTGAGGAGACAGGCTGTTGCTGCTTTCGAACATATTAAAGATAAACAAAAAGTTTATTCGATGAGTATAGTTCTCAGAAGCCTCAACCGTCATTTAGTGGGTCGAAAAGGCAGAATGCATCCGACAACTGTCTGGGTGAACAATTTAATAAAAAAATGTTGCCAGTTGCCAAAAAAAAAACACGTGACCTACTGTACCCCTCCATCAAACAGAAGCGAAAACTCGACTGACGCAGTGACTCTTAGTTACGCCTAGCGTAAGAAGCATCGAGATAGTCATTTGAGGGTAACGAGGCCCGATGAATTCTTATTTGACCTTAGTTTCCTTCACGGACAATCACGGACACGGATTCAGCCGAAACTGGAAATTTGGGAGAAGCTCAAAGTTGTTTTTGAAGTAGATTGAGATTCGGTATTGGGGTAAGGAGACATGTTGGTGTGACGATTCTTTGGTTCAAGGGAGAGGTCGAGTTCATAGATGGATTCTGGAGCCCGTTATTTATATTTAGTGGCAAAGAAGGAGATTCCGAATTAAGAGTACAAGTTTGTTTAACAAGCTAATAACAGAACAATGCAAAACGAATAAGTCAACTAAATTTTACGCAAGGGTGCTCTTTTGACACCGATAAGCCAGGTCTGTATCTAGGAATTAATTTCGGAGGGGGTCTTTCCTGCGGACCGAACCTATTAGCAAACAGTACTAAAAAGATAGAGATAACAAGTTAAAATCTAGAAAAAAACGATTATTGTGTCGAGTTTCAATGGTGGTTTCAACCCCCACTATAAACCTTGGTCTGTTTCTAAATTTTAAAAGTAAAAATATTTAATTGTCTGGATCAAATATTAAATTTTTGGAATCCCATCGAGACCTTTGGTCTTGTTATCACGTGCAATCCTGACTAACATCGTCAAGTCAATGTCTGGTTTATACTGTGTTGGAACATCTCGCCATAGTGACATCTTGCCACGGCGACAACCTGCCACACCGATAGCTTGCGACACCGATAGCTCGCCACACCGACAACTTGCAGCACCAACAAGCCAACACATAGACATCTTGCCACAGTGTGACATCTCGCCACATTTATAGCATATAGCACTTTATTAGCGGGTTTCCGAGCATTGTAGCGTCATCGATTTTCAACTTGGAGGACTCGTTTTTACTCGATGTCGAAGGTCGGGCCTTCTTCTTTCTTATGTAAAGTTTTCCAGCGATTTCCGTTTGTGTTTGTGTGCACGGCTCCCAAAAACCACGCGTTTCCAACGTAACAAAAAACGGAGGTGACTTTTTGGTAGTGTGTACATAGTCTAAATTTTTAACGAATCGGTAAGGTCTGGCGAAATGATTTTTTTTTTTGTCAGTTAACAACAGTCTTAGGACTGTTAGGGCAGAAATTCGGAACGTTGAGTTACTGACGCAATAGATTTTCGTTACCAACGTCACTCGTACGAATTCTTACCAGAATCTTCAGCAAAACGGTTTTATTTGGAAAAGAAAAGTGAACGATGATTTCAAAACGGGTGCTATTACCACCGACAGAAGTCAAGTGTGTGGGGAGGGGGGGGGGGGGGGGTAGCGTTTTTGCTACGTTTCGTCTCGAATAAAAAATAATGTCACTCTTTCCGGGGCATTGCCATCTACTCTGCCCTGCGACAAAAGGCGCATATTGCATCGATTTAACATATGCACCTTCTTTCTCTAAGCTTTGGGATCATCCCAGGGAAGCACTGAGTAGGGAAGTGCAATTAAGTTAGTTCTAGCCTACTGACCTATTCTTTCTAGGTAAAAACTCCTTGAGCCCAAGCTGACATGTTTGGAGGGGGATGTAAGGTACTTCCCGACTGACTGATCATTTTTACCAATTGTCTTTACAGAAAAAAACACTGTTTTTACGAAAAATCATATAATTTTAAGAAAAGCTGACGTTTTTTACGAAAAATATACTATTTTTTGAAAAACTGATTATTTTGGAGAAAAATCGAATGTTTTTACGAAGAATCGCGGCGCTTAACGCCGACCCGTCTATTTTTTACCGACTGGCAGACAAACATTGGGGGGGAGGGGGCTCCCCCCAGAGGTGACGCCCCTAGGTATGCCCCTAGCCCTACCCCCCATCCTCCAATCAACTGAGTTGTAATATTTTGTTATTAAGGGCCCTGACATTAGTCAGGCTGATCGATACACCTTGCCATATTTGCTGACATTTTCACCGTTACTGATGTAACAGTGGGCTGTAACGTCATTAACGCAAATTTTGTTGCGTTTGTAACGTGTTTTAGTGGCTTCGGGTATGAAATTAATTTTTTTTTTACTGGAGTAATCACTAAAATTGCTATTTACGCACGTTCTTACACTTTCTGAACTTGCTTGGACTCAGTTGTAGACAAACGACATGCTACTTTTTCGTTACAAACGTAACATTAGATGGCATACCGTGCAGCACTGACAAAATCCAATCCGTCAAGGATAGCTACTCAATTTCGTTCAGGACTAGCGGGTCTTTAAGTATTGTAAATTAAGAGGATTAGGGGTTATGCACAGCTAGGTTCTCATATCCTCAAAAATGATCATAAAATGTGACAATCCATGAAACCGAAACCGATTTGGACAGCTGAAAAAACTGGAAAGGATACTCCAATTTTGATACTTGGAACAATTCTTTAAGTATGGTCTATAAGAAAAACCTAAAAGTGTTCCGCCAGGTTTTATTTGAAAATTGATCCCTCGGTAGACCATCTCGTGGAGTTGCTCAGATGTGGTAGGGAATACAGCTTGTGAATATATATGTGGAGCTGAACCATTCCCCCCCCCCCGCCTCCCCGTTGATGGGCAAGTGGGCCCAGTTTGCCCATGATTTAAAGTTTTTGACCCCTGACTGGAATCAAACTCTTAAGTTGGCATACTCGAGGATATTTAGGTCTAGATATGCAATTTGAGGGGTCCCGACCTCCCCCCCCCACCCTCCCGTTCATGGGTAACTGGGCCCAGATTTCCGGTGAGTTAAGCTCGTCTATGACATGTCTCAAGTTAAACCAAGAATAAAACAGAGAAGAATTGAGAACTCACATAACCTCGTTGTCAGCATCCTGGATCTCTTTTGGTCCGATCATATGTATCGGGGGTGGAGCCTGGGTGGAGCTTCGCGTGATGCCTCTTGCAGTATTAAGTGTTACCTCCAGAGCAAAAGTGATAAGCAGTCAGAAAAGGCGGGAAGTTCAAACAGTGCTGATTCTGAGGATTATATGAATGGTTATATGAGCTTATGTTATCACGACCCTACACAAAGACGGTGAAGCCCAAGGGAATGCGGCATTTGATGACTCGAGGGAGCAATTAAGCAACTTGAACGTTGAAGGGTAGACCTAACCTGCATGCATTTAGTTCATATTCAATAGGATCTGTGTGAACATTAGTAATTTTATTTTGTCTTCTCAGGACTGTACAGAATCGCTTCTAGAAAAGGTGTTAAGCTTGGACAGTTTAAGGTATTTAGCTGTCGAAATGTACTCAATGAGTTACTATGTCTTGATTTTAAGTTGTACTCTCGTGTAGTTGCGAAAAACAGTAGGCTATAAAGTCCTAATTTTAAACTAATGATTGATGAGTGTAAGATATCTTTCAAGACGTATCAATTTGTGATAACACAACAACTTATTATTCTTGGTCAAAAATGTATATCATTATCTTGGATAGTTGCACTTTACATCTGCCTAAATTTGTCATTGTCTATGCTATTAACAGTCCGCCTTTCGGTCATGTTTTTTTTTCATTATCATGCTTTTACATTAATTCAAATTCGAATTTGGGCATAGCTGGCGAACTGTACTCAAAGAGTTGTTATGTTTTGTTTTTAAGTTGTACTCTGTACACAAAATTCAGTTCCTAACAGTTCTCGGTTAGTTGCGAAAAACAGTTGGCTAATTGATTACTGAAACAGATAATTGTATGGTATCGTCAAAACGTCTACATTTAAGATAACAACTTATTAATTTTGGTCAAAGGTCTTGGGTAGCTGGCTAAATGTTTCACTATCTATCCTATTAACAGTCTTTTTTTCATCACTAAAAATCTCCCATAGATATTACACGAATGTTTTTGTGTGAAAACAAGTAAATCTTTATTCCCACTTCTCCAGAGACGGATATTCTAACTGACTTTCTAAGCCTAGAGTAAAAACATTTGGAGACATGTCCCTTCCTTCAAACTTTTTTGTTTTCAGTCCAACGGCCCTTTTCTGCCTTTATTTTCGTCATCCTTGGATGTAGGATTGCACGACTTCTATCATCTCACTGTACTTTATCTCCTTATCTCGTCTTTTAAACTAGTGGTACCTGCGATTTGTTGGAGGGAGAAGGGCAAAATGTCGGCCTCTTTCTGTTTAATTTGAATTCGGCGCACTTTCTTGACGCGAAGTACGGCGATCAGAAGAAATAGCGCCAATAATTACTCTGTGGTCGGGACAGGCGCCGAATAGGCTCCACCCCCGCTACTTGAGAGTCGGGTAGAAAACAACGTCGCATGATTCAAGTCTTCTCAATTCTTCCCTTATTTATTCTTGCCTGCATGCATTTAGTTCAGATTCAATGGGATCTGTGTGAACATTAGTAATTTTATTTTGGTCTTCTCAGGACTGTACAGAATCGCTTCTAGAAAAGGTATTAAGCTTGGACAGTTTAAGGTATTTAGCTGTCGAAATGTACTCAATGAGTTACTATGTCTTGTTTTTAAGTTGTACTCTCGTGTAGTTGCGAAAAACAGTAGGCTTTCAAGTCCTAATTTTAAAGTAATGATTGCTGAGTGTAAGATATCTGTCAAGACGGATCAATTTGTGATAACAAACAACTTATTATTCTTGGTCAAAAATGTATATCATTATCTCGGATAGTTGCACTTTACATCTGCCTAAATTTGTCATTGTCTATGCTATTAACAGTCCGCCTTTTCGTCATCGTTTTTCTTCATTATCATGTTTTTACATGATAATGAACATAAGTTGCACTCTGTACAAAAAATTTAGTTCCTAACAGTTCTCGGTTAGTTGCGAAAAACAGTTGGCTTGAAGGATTTCCTAATTTAGTTGTTCTGTTTTGTTTTTAAGTTGTACTCTGTACAGAAAATTCAGTTCCTAACAGTTCTCGGTTAGTTGCGAAAAACGGTTGGCTTAAAGGACTTCCTAATTTTAAATTTTAATTGATTACCGAAACAGATAATTGTAACAATCATTCAAAACGTCTACATTTGAGATAACAACTTATTAATTTTGGTCAAAATTTATGTCATTATCTCGGGTAGCTGGCTAAATGTTTCACTATCTATCCTATTAACAGTCTTTTTTTCATCACTAAGAATCTGCCATAGATATTACACGAATGTTTTCGTGTGGAAAAAAAAGTAAATCTTTCTTCCCACTTCTCCAGAGACGGATATTCCAACTGACTTTGTAAGCCTAGAGTAAAACATTTGGAAGCATGTCCCTTCCTTCTTTAAACTTTTTTGTGTTCAGTCCAACGGCCCTTTTCTGCCTTTATTTTCGTCATCCTTGAATGTAGGATTGCACGACTTCTATCATCTCACTGTACTTTAGCCCCTTATCTCGTCTTTTAAACTAGTGCTAGCTGCGATTTGTTGGAGGGAGAAGGGCAAAATGTCGGCCTCTTTCTGTTTAATTTGAATTCGGCGCACTTTCTTGACGCGAAGTACGGCGATCAGAAGAAATAGCGCCAATACTTACTGTGTGCTCGGGACAGGCACCGAATAGGCTCCACCCCCGCTACTTGAGAATCGGGGAAAAAACAACGTCGCATGATTCAAGTCTTCTCAATTCTTCCCTTGTTTATTCTTGGTTCAACTATTGTATACTTGTGGATATATATGTATAGATGCGGATTTCGGTGTAACAGCAACAAATAAGACCACGCGGCGTATTTTAACCCTTAATGATGAGTTGGAAACTGGACGGTTTTGTCATGTGATCGATGATCTTAATGAAGTTGTGGAAAGGGGGGTATCAGGCAATAAAACGATTTGGTTTTATTACACTTGTTATTACCTTGCGAATGGAAAAGAGGTTTAAAGAGTCGACTGGCCGGCTCAATTTTTTTTTTTTTTATTGGGGATGTGAAATGTATTAGTTCTACCGCTGTTTGTACATAAGATGTGATAAACGTTTTACTTTCATACTCCACGACTGAGCGCTTGCGCACCTGTCCGAGTTTATGTATTAATGTTTAACTGAATAGGGCCGAGACCCAACAGTCAAGTTACACATCACTTCTTCACTTGAATAGGCCTCAAAACCCGATAGAAATGCGTTACTTCGTTTGTCCGCCATCACCAGATAATCGATTTCATCGAATGAACTTATTCTTTCGGATTTGAGGTACCTCTATGTATTTGTCCCTCTATGCTTGAAATATCTTACACATACTATAAAGGTAAGCCATTGTCAGAAAATAAACTATAGATGGCAGACTCCTTGCACGGCATTTCTTGATATCATTTTCCTACTTTCTTCAGCCGTGACTTATTCGCGCTTAGCCTCTTTTAACCGTGGAAAAGCATGCTTTTGTTGAAATTCGAATTCTCGTGTTTGGGTGAATTCTGGGTTGTCGTGCAAGCAGCGCACATCCTGAACGTTATTTATTACTAGAGCCTCCGGTGAAAATACAAAATCCCTTAAACGAGTCAAAATTGTGTTCAAATTTCAGATGTTAGCGTGGCAATTACAATTATGTACGATTTCCGGGACTTGATTGGCCCGCGGCAGGGTATTTTGCCGAAAATAGGAAATTTTTTTCAAGCCTTGACGCCAAGAGGCCAGTATCCGTGAAGTTAGGCGTAGTAACTACGATAAGTAGGGTGGAGCACGCTCATAAATAATCGTTTTGTAAAACAACCCTTCTTGTTATCTGCCGCCGTAATACTCTTGATGACTATCTCTCCTTGCCGATGCAAAATCTCCGGCCTCTCCGGGTAGCTAGCGAAAGAAAGGCAGAAGTGGTGTCACAGCTGCGCCCGAAGATCGCGGTGATTGATTGACACAGGGTTTGAGTCGCTGATTTTGAGTCGTACGGACACGCTTACTCCTTCTTCCTGAGGATCACAGGCGGGTTTTGGACTTAGTCATATATAGTATTACGCGCGCGCTGTTCAAGTGAATGTCAGATTAGACGAAGTATGATTACTCTTTTAAGGTGAGTGTGATGTGTTCAGATGCGTGACTCGGTCTCAAGAACATTTTTGAATAGTCTCGTCGAGAGTTCCGAGAAAGAGTCGGAATCTTCTTGACTTGTGAGCGTGAATTTCCTCTCGGATTCTGCTCGGAGTAGGCACACTGGACTCACAAGAACCTTTTAAAATCAATTACATTTCCTTAAGTAAGTAAGTAAGTAATTTATTTATGACCCGCCATTTTGAAAAGACGGAATAAATGAAGAAAATAAACAAAACATATACGCACTTAATTTTTAATCTTCGGTCAGGAAGCAGTGGACGACGTCGGCCACTCATGATTGCCACATTAAAACATTTAGAGAGTGACTTTTGGACCAAAACAGAGAGTGAACTGGGAGTGAAATTTTTTTTTACGAAAAAAGGTGAAATGGTCACTTTTGGTCGGAATTGCCTCAGCAAAAACGACGCATCGTCATTTTATTTTCTCGAACAAATGTGAAATAGTCGCTTCTTTTCGGAACCCCTGCTGCAAAACGGACACATTTGGACGTAATCTCAAATAGAGTGATTTTTATGTCCTACGTAGGACAAGAGTGACAAAAACAAAATGGAGTGACAATTCACACTATCGTGCGACATGTGGCAACCCTGCGTCCACTGCTTTGCTTAGGGCAGTCGGTTTAAACTTCTAAGAATACTGGGCGATTCTACGTAGTGAACTGCTCTTGTTTTTATTTGTTTCTATCCCTCAATATTGCGGAATAATTTATAAAGCAAACAAGAGCTGTAAGCTCATATGGCACTTGCATGTGTCAAGATGATTTGATTGATCAAAAGTAAGTTTCGACTTTGCGGTTGAGATGCGCGCTCTAAGGGAGCTGGAACTTCATTTGTAAGCAAAACCCTTGAGGCAAAACTGCTAATGGGCTGATGGGCATCACGAAAATGCAGATATAGCTTAAAAGTATTTTTTTACTTTGCGGTCAAGATTGGTACTTTAAGGAATAATCGTATTTGGGAAGTAGCAATTTCTAAGCAAATGTTGTTGATTCTCCAATATTCCAGCGAAGTTTCATCGTCCTAGCACATCTGGAAGTACCTTAACGCGCGATCACCGGAATCCCAGACCCCCCTCCCCCTCCTCCAACTCCACCCACAATAACCGGAGCCAATCCGGTTCTGTAAATAATTAATCCAGAGCATCTGTTTGTCATTCCCACGAAGTTCGATCCAGATCACACCAGTCTAAGCGGGTCAAGTATTTTCCGCCCTCCCCCCAATAATTGCCGGATTCGGTCCGGAAATGAAAAAGGTCACAAGAGAAAAATGTCCTCTGTTTAATTATTAAATTTCACTCGAATCCGATCACCCGTTCCAAAGTTACGCATGACTCAATATTCCGGATTCCCCTCCCTCAACTCCCCCCCCCCCCCAAGATTATCGTATCGAGGATTTTTTTTTATTCCAAGTCAGTTTGACCGGGTCCCTGATATGCCTTCCAAGTTTCGTCGTAAAAATCCCCCCAAAAACGGAATTCCGGGAAACCCCCTCCCCCCCCTCAAGTGTCCGAATCCAGTCAAATTATGTAAAAGATTGGACCAGATGTTTGTTCTTCCCAGCAAGTTTCACTCCGATACCATCATTCTAACCGTTTCTCGAGAATTCCGGTCCACCCCCCCCCCCACCCCCCTAGCTCCCCCGCGGTGCACGTAGCCAATCCGATTCAGCAAATGACTTACCTAGAGCATCTGTTTGTTCTTCCCTCAAAGTTCCATCCCGATCCTTCCATTCTAAACGGGTCACGTATTTTCCGCCCCCCCCAATAGTTGTCGGATCCGGTCCGGATATGAAAAAAATCATCGGAGAAATGTCCTCTGTTGAATTCTTAAATTTCACTCGAATCC
Source organism: Branchinecta sandiegonensis (assembly GCA_030848855.1). Lineage (NCBI taxonomy): Eukaryota > Metazoa > Arthropoda > Branchiopoda > Anostraca > Branchinectidae > Branchinecta > Branchinecta sandiegonensis. The sequence goes on from JAUPMV010000018.1 coordinate 16,120,586, forward strand.
GATCACCCATTCCAAAATTACGAATGACTGAAAATTTCGGATTCCCCTCCCTCCACTCCCCCCACCATTATCTGATCGACAAAATTTTTATTTTGAAGTCAGTTTGATTGGGTCCCTGATATGCCTGCCAAGTTTCATCGTGAAAATCCCCCAAACCACAACCCCCCCCCCCCCATAAGTGTCCGGATCCAGTACAATGGTCTAAAGGACTTATCTAGAGCAGATGCTTGTTCTTCCCAGCAAGTTTCACTCCGATCCCTCCATTCTAACCGTTTCTTGAAATTTCCGGTCTCCCCCCCCCCCAACTCCCCCCTGGCTACCGAATCTGGTCAAGACTTTAAACGGGACATTACAGATATATATTCTGTTCAGTTATGAAGTTTCATTACAATCCGATCATCCGTTCGAAAGTTACACACTTCTCAATTTCCCGGATTCCCCTGCGGATTCCCCTCCCTCCACTCCCCCACCATTATCTGATCGACAAAATTTTTATTTTGAAGTCAGTTTGATTGGGTCCCTGATATGCCTGCCAAGTTTCATCGTGAAAATCCCCAAAACCACCATCACCGGAATTCCGAGACCCCCCCCCCATAATTGTCCGGATCCAGTACAATGGTCTAAAGGAATTATCTAGAGCAGATGCTTGTTCTTCCCAGCAAGTTTCACTCCGATCCCTCCATTCTAACCGTTTCTTGAAATTTCCGGTCTCCCCGCCCAACTCCCCCCTGGCTGCCGAATCCGGTCAAGACTTTAAACAGGACATTACAGATATATATTCTCTTCAGTTATGAAGTTTCATTACAATCCGATCATCCGTTCGAAAGTTACACACTTCTCAGTTTCCCGGATTCCCCTGCCCTCCACCCCCCCCCCCCCAAAAATGGTCGGATCAGAAAACTCATTATTCCTAATTTTGTTTGGTCGGGTCTCTGATATGCCTGCCAAGTTTCAGGGTCCTAGCACAACTGGAAGTACCCTAACTCGAAAAAGTGTGACAAAATGCCCTAAATTTTCTAGTTTCCAGCGCCCCCACTTCCCCGCATATGGTCGGATCGGGAAACTGATTATTTCCAGGTTAGTTTGGTCGGGTCCCTGATATTCCTGCCAAGTTTCATTGTCCTAGCTCATCTGGAAGTACCCTCACTCGAAAAAGTGTGACAAAATGCCCTAAATTTTCAAGTTTCCAGCGCCCCAACTCCCCCGCATATGGTCGGATCGGGAAACTTATTATTTCCAGGTTACTTTGGTCAGGTCCCTGATATTCCTGCCAAGTTTCATTGTCCTAGCTCATCTGGAAGTACCCTAACTCGAAAAAGTGTGACAAAATGCCCTAAATTTTCAAGTTTCGAGCGCCCCCACTCCCCCGCATATGGTCGGATCGGGAAACTGATTATTTCCAGGTTCGTTTGGTCTGGTCCCTGATATTCCTGCCAAGTTTCATTGTCTTAGCTCATCTAGAAGTACCCTAACTCAGAAAAAAGTGACAAAATGCCCTAAATTTTCAAGTTTCCAGCGCCCCGCACTCCCCCCCATATGGTCGGATCGGGAAACTGATTATTTCCAGGTTAGTTTGGTCGGGTCCCTGATATTCCTGCCAAGTTTCATTGTCCTAGCACATCTGGAAGTACCCTAACTCGGATATGTGGGACAAAAAACTCGGACCGATCGACAGACCGACAGACGGAATTGTGATCGGTATATGGCACTTGAGCCAGAGGCTGCAAGTGCCATAAAAACTAATAACTCGATCAACTTATACATTAAACGACATTCTAAATACCAAGAGAGAAAAAGAAAGGAAACATGTACTACAGTGAAACAATTACCTTAAAATTCCCATCGTCTTAAAATGTCTGCCAAGGGTATTGCTTCTTTACGAAATGGAATCAGCAGGATAAGACTACACCTCAGCGTAGTATAAGGTCAACTGGTTTGATTTTCACACCGCTACCCTCACATAGTATCGGGTCTATCTAAAATGAACCTGAGGTGGAGCCAGTGCTCAGGGTTAAGAAGCTTAAGCGACAAAAGCTTATTTTCGGCCAAAGAATGTCGATGGATGTCCTTCTAAGACCATACTGAGGGGGAGGGGGGGTAGCTCCCTCTTTAGTTACGCCCCTGACCTGACTATTAGGTGTCGATACCTTTAATGGTAAACGGGCGGACCCTAGGATATAAGTAGTTCACTTCTGGGTTCGAATCTCTAGGATGAAGCGCTTCGAGCGAAGAAGGTGTCCTGCTGACGCTAGTCCAGAAAGAAGAAGACGCCTGGGCAGACAATTTGAAGCACATATTGGCACCTAACAGGTTCCATGTGTTCTCGATAGGTAATTAAATAAAGTAGCGAAGGGTAATTTTAAAAAAAAATTGCTTCAGTATATAATTACGATTTTTCACTGTGTTACAAAACTGAACGCAAACCATAACCGGCAAAGAGGGCGGCCGCGCTCTGTAAACAACGCAGCGAAATACTCTTTCAGCGTGTTCCACCCTACTTACCGTAGTTAATAGGCTACGCAACGCTATTAGCAAACTGCTGTAATACAAGTGCGGTTATAACCTGCTTCAGCTTAACCGAAATAACCACAGCTGAACCGACAGTTTGGCTAGTTTCGGACTCTGAAATTTGCAGCCATTTTCTGCAATGATTTTTTGCATTTATTTATTTGTGACCATCTTTTTGGATAACAGCAGAGTATGGGTAAAATACACATATTAAAACATAAAACAAAACAATTGAAATGAACATGACTACATTCTTTTCATATGGTTTAAATGCAGACTCCAGGTTATCCGCTAATTCCTGAAAACTCATGTTCCCGGACGTTTTAGCTTCACAGAATTTGTGACGGTAGGTTTCCGGCGTAATGTTGTACTTTTTTAGTATCGCGTCTTTCGCTGTGTTAAAGTTGGTGAGTTGCGCTTGGCTTAGACTAGAAACCGCCTCGAGAGCTTTCGCGGAAAGTAACCGCATCAGCTTCAAAGCCTTAGTTGCGTCGTCCCACCCACAAAGATTGGCCGTGTTCTCATACGCGCTCAGAAAACAATGTACATCATCAGAAGGGCTCATCTTCTGAAGATTGGGGTTACTTGGCTTAGTTAACTGCACTAGGAGACGGTCTTTCTCTTCTCTGTGACGAATCTCAACAGCCTACTGCTTATCCGTCATGATCTTCACTAAACCTTTGAACTCCTCTACTAATGCCGTTAAATCACCCATTTCGGAAACTGAACTGCGGGGGAACGAATAAACTTTAACCTTGTTACTTCCCGAACTATTTTCAGAAGCCGCTTCCGAATCGCTAGTCCCTTCTGAACCAGAGCCTTGTTTTTGTTGCAATAGCGCTACCGCATCGCTGCTGCAGCACTTCTTTGCTTTTGAATAATGTGTTTTTGATTCACTTTCTTCCTGGTTGAAGCGGCTACTGCAGCACCTTGCAGAGAAGCATGGACTTGGTCGGTGAGCAAGTCCGTGATTCTCGAGAAGCGCTGCCGTCTTCCTCGGAAGCACTGCACTGCAGTGCCAAAACGGATGCAGAAAGAATCAGTCCGGAAGCGGTCGAGAAGTGGACCTGCTGCGTGAAATAAAAACGAGACTCAGTTATTCGCTTATTTCCCATGTAAGTTAGTCGAAGTTTTTTCCAATCTGGACGAGCTCTAGGTGCCCGCTCCCTAATCCCTTTGGTTTGATCGCTACTTCTAATCGGGAACTTACCCGCATTCATTTCCGCCACTTTCTCGAGTAAAACTTAATGTAGTTCCTAACTAAAGTGCTGCTTCTTACGAAACGAAAGGACTTCCTCCGATCGGATCACGTCAGTGCGCAATAGCTTCGAGCGCCAGTTACTACAACACTTAATTGTATGCAAAAATAAACGATCTTGTTAACTTACGTCTCTGTAATAACTAATCCCTCGCTGTTCAACATATGTCGTGGCCTGCCTAGGACACGTCCGATCGTTCCGAAAGCAGATTTATTACTAACCAACAATCAACTACTGAAATGAATGGGGTGGACTCCCATTGGCTGGCTTCTTGTCGCTGACTCCGTCACAATTTCTATTTCGAGAAGGTGGGAACGGTCAGCGTAGTAACTTTTCACGAGGTTGGAACGAAAATAGTAACTAACGGTTACTATTGTTAGGAGGGTGGAACACGCTCTATGTGATTAAGTCCGACACACGCCAGTGAATCTCGGGAAGAAAGACAAACGTCACCCAAACGAATCCTCAAAATTTATTCAAATCCTACATAAACCAATCAACAAGGTTTGTTATGGTGACGTTTCTGGCTCTACGCTAGGCACACGGCGATTCTTCATCAGCACGAAGAGTTAACCATCATGAGTATTAGAAACAACGCCATCAGTCGAACCGCTATCCGCTTCAAATGAGGGCGGCCGTACTCTTTGCATGCTAATATCATCTTATATTACCACACTGAAGCAAGCCTGAAGTCCGTAGGGTCATAAATAGTACTCCTAATAAAAGTAGTACTAACAATTATAGTACAAACCTACTATAACTGTAGTACAGAATTATGGTACTCCTCAACCGGGATCTGAACCAGCAACCTTCGGCTCCACGCTCTAACCAAGTTAGCTTTTAAAGGGTCTGTGAACATACTTCGCATTCACCTACAGTCGCCAGTTAGTACGGGCTACAGGTGACATCGCTCTAGGCAAATTTATCTATCACTGATTGACATTCTTCTGGCACTCGATAGACAGCGAGGGGTTGCCCACTCTCGATTTGTAGTGTACAACAAGTACCCGGTGCCGGCACTGCCTGACATCAGCCGGCACCGGTTGCCACGTGTCAAGACGATAAAATCAGCATGTTCAGAAGCAAAGATCACCCAATTTATGGACGGCTAGCTGATTTCGGTCGGTGTCGGGTGGGGCGTACAGCAGGTGCCGAGGAGTGGGTAACCCCTTGATAGATAGTTGTGTTCAGATGGAACTTATACAAGGGAGTTGTATGGTTTTCATCTCAAGGGCCCCATCCTCTTCAAATTAGGTATTTGGTTCTGCGGGCTCTGAACTGTCTACGAGGCTCAGACACTGGATTTCTTGGCTTTTAAGTTCAAAACCGGTGTGGTGGTGCAGCGCCTGAAGGGGACCGTAGCCAAGAACGGCGGAAATATCGCTGTTAAATATATATATTTAACTATCATGTGACCCGGGAATGTGATTCGCTGACAATTTGTATGCCGAAGGATTTACTTTGAGCATTGTTGAAATTGTTTTATAATTATTGTTACGATGATGAATTTACTGAATATATATATATATTTTAGTGTGTTTATGTTTAAAGGTCGGTTTTGGCGCATGCGCCTTGAAAATTACATTTTATGAATAAACTTTCTACCTCTCTCTCATGTGAACTGCTTAGATACATTTCCTCGAGCGAGACCACTAGTTGCGTTTTTGTTGATACATGGTATCTGTTACCACGGTAACTTGATCTGCAATTAGTCGTTTTTGCAGTTACCGCGGTATCTGCTACTACGGTTGCTCTGCAAAAACGACAGCTACCGCATTTGCGCTTTTAGAAATCATCCAAAAAGAAGTAGGCTACTGATATCCAGTGACTTCTAGATTGACATAACTTCTTTCCCAGCAATTTGACAAAAACTTGGCTCCGTGATGATGAAAGTGAGATGAATTTTAGATACCACGGTCCGATCGTAGTGTCTGAACATCAGTTACCACGGTGACTGGCCAGATACCCCGGTAACTGCGAAAACGACTTTAGACCGCGGATCGCAACTTCTGTTACTGTCGATTGTATAAGTGGTTTGCGAAGTTTTGTCACAGGCTTGGTATATGTAGGTATATGAAGCCGAAGGTTGCAGGTTCAAATCCCGGTCGAGAAGTATCTTTATTTTCCTGTTCACTACTACTTTGCTGGAATAAATCTTGTCCGTTTGGCGTCGTCAAAAGTAACTAAAAAAATCCAGAGCATGAGGTGTGAAGCATTTGTTATTCAGCAAAACGGATACAAAAGATCAAGTTAAAAATCACATTGGTCGCCCTCGGCCTCTTCCGGCCGGCATTTGCATATCGGCGCTCCCGCCGGATTTCGGATTCTTGATAGTTTCATCAACGGACAGGATCAGACAGGCGGCTTCGGAAGCAGCTGTCAGAGCGTTGATCTTGACTAGGCTCGGTTCCCAGACACACTCGACGAAGTTGTCGGCAATGTCCTCATTCATGACATCAACTCCGTACCATTTGTGTCCTTCAAAAAAGTCCCAAGGTGAATTCTAATAATATGACTATCGGAAAACGGTCAAGCTAAGCTCGAGACCTATAGAAGACAAAAAGACGAAGTCGATGGGGAAGACCAAGACACATGATCGATCGCACTTGCTAGAACTACAACGCAAACACATGTAAGTCTGCTGCACGAATCAGCCCAACAGAGAGAAGACTGGCGCCTGTTTGTGAATGCCCTAGGTGCCTCTGATGGCACAGGGTGGTATAAGGTAAGGGCGAGGACCTAAAGGTGAAGAGGTTTGAAGGTGAAACTATAATTATGATGTATGTATGAGTATAAGATGATGTAAGTCCTCAGAAGAAGCCCCGAACGCATGATGCGCGGTTTTTTCCAGCTTCTTTCAAAGTTAGGTGAAGTTCGAAGTTCCATACTCTACCTTACTACACTGTGGGAAGTTTCATAACATATAACACAAGGATGCGCAGTTCAACAGACAACACTTGTGATGCAGATCTGTTGTGATTTTGAAAACGTTAGCCATACCGAGCATTGCCAAGAAGAGCCGAAAAAGCATCATCTGACATTTTTCTTGTCCTCATGATATCGGAAAAGTCGGCAGATACTTTTTCGGATCTTCCTGGCAATGCCTGTCATGCATAATATTTAAGGCATAACTTTCTCAAAATCACAACAGACTACATCCCAAGCGTCCTTGTTCGTAGTGCAACTTAGGGACGACAACGCAATTCCTGACCCGTATGATCGCTTTCACTGTACCCAAACTTCTGCATTCCCACCTATATTTAACGTTCAGTACAGTAGACCATCGGGTTTGTTTTATAGTTTCGGTTACTGAAATACATACGAAGAATTTCTACCCAAAGAGAGCGCTACAATCGGAAAGCTTTATGAAATTTATATAGCTCTTTCTACGCTCCTTCCCTTTTCTTTCGCTCTCGTGTCGCGCATGTTCTATGGAAGGAGTTGCAGAAGATGAGAAAGTGCTATTAAGTACCTGCTTTATTTGCCAGTTATGCCATAGCCACATGTTAACGGAGCATTTCCGAGTTAAGATGCCAGCGTCACACTACTGGAAATTTCGTCGGCTCTGCCAAATCCTGGACAGCTGGGCCCAGCCACCGCATGACAGTCTACACTCTTTTTCGGCCGAAGAACGAAAATTTTTAAATTGTATTTATTTTTGTTGTGTTTTATTTAAATTCTTTATTTCATTCCAGCTTTTGAAAATTGCGGGTCAGAAATAAATTACTTACTTACTTACTGCCCGACGCCGAAAAGTAAATTAAAGTTTAACTGGAAAGTCAATCTATTTTTGTATCATTTAACTGAATACACGGAACTATCTGGATTTTTGTTTACAATATGCTCTAGTATCACGTTCAGAATATCTACGACCGTCCTCGCAGCGCAAAGTTCTTCTATGATGCAGAAAATCTGAATCTCAACACAAACGCGTCTTTTCAGTGTCCAGTGGTGAGCGCTGCTCTCTGCGTGAACACAAATTTTTCGAAAATCACTTTCGTCAAGCATACAACACAGGTGCAAGCGTACAGAAGTACAACAAATCCGACAGGGAAAGTCCACTATACGAAAAATTGAGTTCATGACTAGCGGAGCAAAAAAGTAACGCATTCTCTTCGGGTTTTCAAGCCTAATTAAGTGAATAAGTGATGGGTAACTAGACTTCCCTATCTCAGCTCTTTTCGGTTAAACTTTAACCAATCATAACTCTCAAAAGCGACCGACCAGGAACGTGGATTTTGGCTCACTATACTGGCTTAAGCCACAAATTCTTATAATCATTGGTTCTTAACAACACTACCTTCTTGCCGTTTGCGAAAGCACTAAGCTTTTTTCGTTACTATATCGATCATGTCAGAATAACAACTGGTCTTTTTATACATTAGCCTACTCTTCAGTCTTGAAGGATTCAAATAAAATAAATATAATAATAATAATTAAATATCTAATTAGGTACCAGCTTAAAGGGAAGCTAATCATGACATGATTTTTTCTATCCCTGTTTTTTTTCCTTCTAAAACAGGAGCTAGAAGCTCATATGGCACTTGCAAGGCTGGTTCAGAAGATGAGATATAGAATTTGCCTTTTAGTGAGTTTGTTCTAATCATTTGTAAGCAAAACCCTTGGCATAAAAAATGATCATGGACTTGGAAATCACGAGAATGTATCGTTTAGTAAAAAGTATTTTATTTTTGAACTTCGCTGGAATGATGCGCACTTTAAAGGAGCTAGAAATTCATCTGGAAGCAAAACCCTTGAGGCGAAAACGACAACAGACCCTTGGGGGTGAAAAGTATATACCGTTTGGTCAAAAGTATTTTTTTTCACTTTTCGGTTAAGATGCGCACTTTAAGGGTGCTAGAAATGAATTTTCAAGCCAAACCCTTGTGGCACAAATGATCATGGGTTGAGATGTATCGTTTGGTTAAAAGTACTTTTCGACTTTTTATTACTAGAAATCCAACTCGATCAAAGCTCTCGACGGAATTGTGAGATCGGAAACATATTATTATTATTATTTATTTGAATCCTTCAAAACTGAAGAGTAATGTATAAAAAGGAACAACCACATGTCAGTCAGACTCACACACACTTACATACTAATAAACAACTGACCGTTAAAGACAAATTAGCCTACTAAATATACAACGAAGTACATGCAAAAAAAAAAAAAAAAAAAAGCTCAAAATAAACCAACTAATCAGGACGCTTTTTTGTGAAAAAAGGAAAAAGGTTGTGATGAAGAAGAATGTTGTCAGCCTTTTTATGAAAGTTCTGGATTTTATTATTTAAAGTTTCCAAAGGCTTCTTCACTTTAAAATTCGAAGTTAAGAAAGAGTTACTCGCAGAAATCGGGAAACCAAGAGGTTTCAAATGCAAGCTATTACAGCTTTTTTAAACTCTTGACCGTCTCTACAACCACTACATCTTCTAGTTCTGCGGGGAAAGTCTTTGTCTTTGTCTTCCGTCTTTGCAAAAGGCTGAACGAATCATGCTTAGATGATCCAAGTTCGTAATTATATTTCCGTAATATATCGTAATATATTTCCAAATGCTCAACGGCCGACGTCTCTGCAAAAGGCTGAACGAATCATGCTTTGATGATCCAAGTTCGTAATTGACATTTGATGGGGACGAGATTGCAGGGAGGCGGACAAGGGCGGGTTTTCTCAAATACTCATAGTAGTAGTAGTAGTTTGTGTAGTAGTATGCTCAACATATTTATTCCCAAATGCCCAACGACCGACGTCTTAGCAAAAGGCTGAATGAATCATGCTTGATCTCGGATCATTCGTAATTGACGAGTATGCTACATTTGATCGGAACGGGATTAAAGGGAGGCGGGTATTCTCAAGTGCTCAACCATATTCTGCATCTCAACACAATAATACATTAGTTCCCGACCCGTTTAGGACCCGTTAAAAGTTTGTTTTAACAATGCATTCCGTCATCTCCTTTCATATAATCGACGTGACTCTGCTAGTCAAATGTTTTTAGAAAATGAAACTGAATCTTTTGATGTTATGAGGCGGAAAGCGATAGTTAGTTTTGTTGCAAGGTTAGAAGTTTCCGATAATCCACTTTTAAAGGCAATTCGTGAGAATGCAGAATGCCGTTCTGGACTTTTTTACCGACTTTTCCGTCGACTGTGCTATTGCCCCGAGCCACCGAATGGTTAAAATGATTGTATATATTTAGTAAGAAAATTCATGTGTTAGCGTAATCTTATTATGTGATGTGTAATATCACGAATTAAATAAATTGATTGATTGATTGATTGATTGGTTTATCGTGTTTTTGAGCCTCTATTCTCGTTACTCCACTTCCCACCTCCCTTACCTAATTGTGGGTTAGAAATGAAGCATCATTGATCTGTAGCCACGACGAATGATGTATACTGTGTCTCCTTATAGTTGAACTGAAAAGCCAGCTTGTGATTTTTATTTTATATATATCTTGGATTTGAATAATAATTGTACCGTGTTCTTCAAAACTGTGCTAACTGAAAATTTTTTGAAAACTAAGTTAACCATTGGAAAGAACATAAATGATTTGGTATTCTGTTAAATTGCGCTAAGTGTTAGATGACGACATGAGCACCATCTAACAGGTAGATTAGTTTGAACTTTCTGAATTCCTACTTTCTTCATGCAGACCCATAAAACTGTACATAAATACATAATACATAAAACTGAGCCCAAAAATTACGAAAATGTAGTACAATTTTGACTCCGATAAGGATTTTTTTTTTATTTTTTCATCTCAGGCTTTAGTAGTGACGTTCGGAATATGCACTTGTGTCCTGACAAGACGGAGTTCACCCGCGGCGAAGAATTTGTATTTCAACAAAAGCGTGAATTCAAATGGCTAATGAAGCGGAGCTCAAGAGATGTTCAGTTCCACATCCTAACGTTAATTCTCAAGTAAGCCCACGGTTCCGTGGGACCCACAAAGATTTGTTTTTCGGCAATCGTTTGCCGTTCAAGTTGCTAGGCATTTCAAGCATAGACGTAGCCTATGAGCAAATACGGATATCACAAACCCGAAAGGAAAGGCTAATACGCTGAAAATCGATTATATGTACAGCGAAGCAAAAACGTGACGCATTTTCATCGAGTATACTGAATAAGATTGTAACTAGACTGTCATTTCTCACTCCCAAAGCGTAATAACACAACTGGGTGGCACCAAGCCTTGAAAAAAGTAACACACACTCGAATAGCAGCGACACTAGCACCACTAGCGATATACAACGTCCCTACTGAAGCTCAATCAGTCGTTCACCAGAGCTGGCTCCGATAACTGTATGTTCCGAACAAAGCAAATATAAGATAGACTGCTTCCTCTATGTGTGCCGACCACACCTAAGCTTTACGAGAGATTTTATAACCCGCAAGTTTGTCTCGCTTTGAACGCCGTGACCGTAATGGACGGCGCTACGAGTCAGGCCCGTTTGCTGTGCATGGAAAGCATAGGTCTTGGCTCTACTCTCTAGTGTTATTTTGCTCTGCTCAACCCAAATCGGTTAAACTTTAACCACTTCCGTTTCAGTTTCACTGGACTATACTTAAAGACAAAAAAAAATATTAACATTCCTGCCAGGAAAGCACAAAAGGAGTGCTTGCCTAGGGCAGGGAAATAACCGATACTAGTTAAACAACAAACATAATACTTTATATAAAGAAAAAGGAAGGAGACGAAAAACACTAACCAATGGTTTCAACTTTAAATGAAAAAGAGAGAAAAATAAGAGAAACAAGGAATAAGGAAAGATCGTTTCTGGTCAGGGTTGTGCTTTAGCCAAGGGCAACAAATATACCCCTTACCTTGCGCATGTTTTTGTCTCAGTTTGTTCAAGATGTTGGTCGAGTCGAAGCCAGCGTTGTCACAGAGCTGTCTCGGGATTACCTCGAGCGCCTTGGCGTAGGCGGCGATGAGCAGCTGTTCCTTGCCGGCAATGCTGCGCGCGACATCTCTCAGGTGCTTGCTCAGCTCCATCTCAATAGCACCACCACCTATTGGAGAAAAAACAAACTTCAAAAAGGAAGAACGAAGACTCGAGGCGGGGCTTCACCTTCCAAATTCCAGACAGCCGTTTTCGTAGAGAGAGATCTGGAAGGTGAAACCACCCGATCAAAATTTTTCAACAATTAGTTATATGGAGTTGTAAGTGGAGCATACGGTAGCAACTGTTACCACTAGGGGAGGTCGGGGTTGAACCGGGCGCGGGTTAAACCGCATAGTTTCAAGTGTGAGCATCGCGAAACAATTACCTGGGGTTGGCAACGGTGTTCTAGCTCATGGGACGAAATTTGAAAGCTCAGTTGCAAACCATTTCCAACCAGGCGAAAACGAGTTGAAATTAAATTCTCAAAAGATTACAGGACATACCTAATCTCATTACCTTTCTTTTTCACTTTTAAAAAATTTCCAAATTTTCAAAAAGCGAATTATAACGAAAAACGTACAGTTCAACCCGGACCTCTCCTACATGTTACTACTAGCAAGACTGCATGCTACCATAGATTAGATTAAATTTTATTTTACACAAGTATACAAAAGATTCTGCCGCAAACACATGTCGCGGGTGGCAGTGTTCTCGATTCTACACATTCTGGTAACACTATTTTTACATTATTCTACATGTCATTCATTCACGGTTCATACATATACAACAAACATTCTGCTTACAAAAAACACTCACGCATCAATACCCAGGGTTGGTCACCAAAAGTATGAGTCAATGTCTTTGAGGTTTTATGCAGAAATTAAAGAGATTTGGGGGGGAGGAAGTATATTTTAAAGCGGGTCTTAAAAGGGAGGAAACACGGGATTTGATTAGCTGTAGGGCACACAGTCTGCCACTGGGGGAGAGAAGACGGTACACTGGGAAGGCAAAGGGTCGGTCCGGTCCTTATTCATGTCCGATGTGTGGCAGCATGAGAATTTAAAACATTTATTGTGTGAATGCGAAAGTTTGAGTGAACTCTGGTTAGAAATTTTTGGAGTGAATGGAAGGGGTATGGATGTGTGATGTGATGGGGAATAACTGTTCTGAAAATATAAAACAGCTGGTGAGGTTCCTCAGGGCAGCCCTAGCCCATAGGGATAGGTGCCTATAGGAGTTTAATATTTGTGTGTGTGTGTGTGTGTGTTTTTTTTCCATATGTATTTGCCATGGCCGTTGGCTCTTAGCGCAAATAAAATCTTATCTAAATCTTATCTTATCAATACATGCAACTTTTTCGTACAACTATTATGCAATTACACAGGCTCCCCATTTTTCATTGGGCAGGTAAAAAAAACTCCTGGAAATCCGGGGTGTTGGACATGATTTCGGATGCCTGGAACGTGCCATAGAGGCAATAGATGCGAGGGAAACAATAAACATGCAAATGTAGGAAGAAAAAGAACAGTGATTGACCGTGCGATCGGGACCTAAACACGTCTGAATTTTAAGGGGACCTCTCGCCTCTGAGAAATGTTGAAAAATAGCAAAATCTATCTTCATTATCTTGAAAATCCGGGAGGGATTACTTCTTTAAAGTGGACCCTTTTCTAGTAAATCTGATAGCTTCGTTTATTTCAAATCGTTCCCAAGTTGAAAAATGTAATGACGTTTACTCTGATCCCCTGGGTCCCATCTTTTTCCTAGTCGTGTGTAAATTATTTTATTGACCTCCAAGATAGGGGAGTATAAAATGAAATAAATGCAAACAAATTGGCCCAACGTATAATACTACAAAAAACAATCTGGCCAAATAATACTAAATATAAAAAAAAATAAAATACACACGCGTTAAGTTATATTAACTCTTTAACCGCCAAATATAGGTTATGAGTAAGAGAAAAACTCCCTTGCTTCCGAAACACCCGACAGATGGATGTTCGTCGATGACTTCTCAGCTCTAGAAGTTTGCCAAAGAAACATCAAAAGTTCAGCAATGGAGATACTTGGAGACATAACAGAGGAAGCAGCAGAATCGATGAAGACTGTGAATACTGACAAGTCAAACAATATGACAACCAGCTTTCTAAAATCTGCTCTTCAGTCCTCCCAACCCATTCCCCAAGAAGTAGCACTTTCGGTGGTAAACCTGTTGGGTGTTAAGCTGCTTTCACATTGACGCGTTTGCCTTTCACACTGAGCTACGCAAGCCTTGCGTTGCGCTTGCGACGACGCAACGCGGAGCTTGCGCTTAAAAAATTGACGCAAGGCAAGAATACAACTGAGCTCTATTTTTACGTTGCGTCCAACGCGTACGCATCAGATTTTTTAATTTGTTTTTCACTGAAAGGGAATTTTTCAAGAAAAACTAGTTCAGGAGAGACCTGGACTACATGATGAAAAGATCCCTGACTATCACAACAAGACTTTCATTAATAATACATGGTTATCAATTTGTGAAATCATCAACAAGGAGTTTAGCAAGAGCATGACTGGTAAGTTGACCCTACTTTGTTTCACATTAGATTTAAGTGGACCTTGTCTCCTTCAAGTAGCAAATAGTAATAATAAAAATTACCTATAAACATTCTACAAACTGTCTGAAATTTGCCTATAGGCTCAATTTTCAGTCCAGGCATCATTTTAAGTCTTCATCAGAACTAGCCATTTTCTGAAAACGCAACGCACAAGCCTTCAGGTGTGAAAGGTCCGACGCAAGACATACGCATTACTCTCTCGAAGGATCTTCAATGGGATTCCCATGTCGATACTGTTACTAAACAATCTTTTCTTCCACTATCTCTCCTAATTACAATTACAATTCGGTTTATTGATCCATAAATATCTTTTTGCAAACAAAAAATAGTGCTGGACATGTCAATACAGAAAAGGCTGAAAAGAAATAGACGACAACAACTTTTAAAGAGCGTTGAAATGTTCGGTAAAATATGACACGAACGAATTGAGGAATCGTTCCGATGAATGGGCATGAGACTGGGCTTCAGTAGTTTTTTTCCCCGTTTGAATTAAATTTAGCCTAGTGTTCACAGCACATGGTTCAATTTCACCCCCCCCCCCCCCCTTGAGATTTGCTGCATTTATGCTCCATACTTCGTTTGCACGAATACGCTGGTCCGGTATGGCACTTCGTCTTTAGTAAAGATCTTTCAGACCGGATATAATTTATCCGAAAACGAGCTTTGCGTGTTTTAGGATGGGAAGGCAAGCTCCCCTATTTGTATCTGCTGAAAAAATTTGAGCAACACTTGAGGGAAGGAGACAAACACTGTCTCCTCTGCTCTCCTTACATCTTGTATTGTTCCGGTGTTTATCACATTCTGCGAAAAAAAAAATTAAAGCTTTGAAAACGTGTGATTATAATCAGTGTAGATTTTGTATGTACCTTCCTCGTTCGTGTCGCAACCACAAATTAGTTCAGAAGTTCGGCGTCCAAGGTGTCATTCGTTCACTAGAGAAAACGTCAGCGTCACTACTATGTACATCTCGTCATCCTGGCCATCGAGTACATGATGTTTTCCATGAATTTTTCACGCCCGATTAGAAATTATATCTAAATTTTGTGTGTTTATGCTGTTATTAATCGTCTGTTGTTTTTCGTTGTTCTCTTTACTCCGCTACTATCTTGTGTATTTGGCGGGTTACAAATAAAATATACTGTGTTATAATCACAGAATTCGGGCTTTTCTGATCCCAAATTCCGTGATCTTTCCCACCCACTCACTACTCTCCCAGAAGTAGACCCCCACGGGAAAAATCCCAAAGAGTTCCAAAACCAACACCAGTGAACTGTAAACATGAAAGGTACAGAAAAAGATTCGTTCCATCTTCCGTGACACTTTTTAATTCTCAAGACTAAATCTTTCTCTTTTTTTTATCAATTGACTAACAAGTGATTTAATTAATGTTTTCAAGGATTCCCTGACACTTTGTATGTCTGAAGAGTTTACATTGTCTTCGATGAGTTTTGCAGAGGCACACGGCACATTTTATGATTGTAATATGATTGACCGAGAGTTGATCGATTATATATACATATTTTAGTGTGATTATGTTTGACGTAAAGGTCAAATTCGGCAGATTGACTTGACCAATAGCCGTTTCTCCGATCCGACCAACGTTGGAGAGTGGAGGGATGAGGAATCCGGAATCTAGTGGCATGCACAACTAGCGAACGGGTGATCGGATCTGAATGAAACTTGGAAAGTTGAAACAGCAGGACCGGATCCGATACTTGTGGAGGTTGGTTGGAGTTGGAGGGGGCACTGAGAATCTTGTGAAACGTTTAGTCGAGGAACCAGGAGGGAATATGGCGCGGAGAACAATCATACGCCCTAAATACGTTCGAGAACCAGGTCGTATCGGAGCTCTTTGGGGGCTGTTGAAGCAAGGTGGGGGGGGGGGGGGGGGGGGAATCCGGCCGAACTATCGACTTGGAGGGAAAACGAAGCTGGTAGATCGATTTTCTACGTCTTCTTAGCCCTAGATCCATTTTTTTTGCCGGCCTTCTGCGAACATTCAGGTTTTCACGCCAGACTGAAATAATTGCCCGTTCTTTGAAAATATCACTAAAGGAGCAGATATTTTTTTTAATTTAGCGATTTTACGAAAATTTTGTAGCTTTTGTGGAATTTGTACATGAAATCACTGAATCTGAGCAATCTGGTGGCACAAATTGACACAACTAACCAAATCTGATAAAAAACGACCACCCACTGCAGTGCAGAGATTCGTCACTGCTTTCTTCGTGCAATATGAACTGGTCATATTCATCAGTAAAATGAGAAATTTTCCTTCCTTCCGCGAAGAGGTCGCGGACTGGAAGAGTGACCGTGATCAGAGACAAAAATGGATTTAAATCCAACAAACCAACCCTTCTAACGCTTAAAACGAAAATTAGGAGATACGTACCAGCAACAATGGAATCGTTCTTCATGGCTCTTCTGACAATCATGATTGCATCGTGCAGTGACCTTTCCGTTTCTTCCATGAATTGTTCTGCACCGCCACGAAGAATAATAGTGCAGGTTTTTGCGTGCGGACACCCGGTGAAGAAGTTGAACCTGAAGAAGATTTTTTTTTAAGTTTTATTTTTAAGTCTTAAGTTCTTGCTTGTTCTGCCTTTCATATTATCCCAACTCTCATATGGGATTATAAGCTTCTAAAGAGCCAACCGTTCGCCGTTATTTCGTTTTGTACCTACCACTTTTTAGCGCTTTTTCAGACTAGCTGCGCATCGACAGTCGTGCATCGCAAACTTCTGAAGTTGCAAGTTCCGCCGACAGCTCTTTCACACATTAAGACATGGAAACTTCAAATATTGTTTTCATTTTATCACCGGGTTTTGACTTATTTTCCCCACTTTTTAACCAGTGCGCATTCAGTTTTCAAATATTTTGCGTCCATCCGCCGCGTCGGAAAGCAGGAGGACTGGGTAGAGTCGATAAACACTAACAAGAAAATCGCTCATTTCACGTTGCATATAATGGTATTTTGAAAACCGATATTTCTAAGTCAATTCACTGTGAAAAGATCATTTCTAGTAAGAGTTCTGCTTTAACCGAAAAGGGCTAAAAAATGACAGTCTAGTTACCCAGTACTTATTTTCTTAAACAAGTTACCTCTAAGCAAAATATTCGAAATGTGAAACGAAAACCAGATGGCAGTTGACAGACTTAACAACAAAATAAAAAAAAGAGGGTGAAGCGGGTTTTTGGCCAGTAGGCTTATCTTGCAACAAAAAAAAGCTTGGTTTGAGTTTTTTCTTCGAAAATCGTTTACTGTTAGGCGACGTTCCAATAAGCATACGTACCTCTACTGAGCAAATTTTTGCCAGAGATGGAGAAATAAACAAAAGGCAGACCGGGGTGTTTAACACGGGAGATCAACAAAAACTCGTCAATTCAAGAGCATTTAGCTGCGTTTTTGCCGTCATCCAATTAACCGACCTACAAGATTTCCCACTATAAGTCGTTTCTTCATTCGGCTAGTTCGACCTAAGTTTTTATAAGCTGTTTTTTGGCTCCGTTTGCCGGTCGGTTAACCGACTTGTGGACTGAGGCGGGAGCTCCGTCCAACCGACCTACGCTCTTGGCACGGCGCGAAATTCACAATTCTCCTTGGAGAGATAAGGAGGGTTTTCGCGAGCTGGAAAGCGAAGTCGGAATCACTTTCCAATGGTTTTCGCGCTACTTCGGAAAGTTGCCGGACTTTCCAACCAGGTTTTCGCGCGCTGGAAACCGAGCAGCTTTCCCGGAAAATGATTCCACGAGGTTAGTGGAAAGCTGAATCTTTCGGCGGGAATTTCAAAGGTGTGGAGAAAAAACAGTGCAAGTGTCACTAATAAATAAAAAAAATGGCAATTGTAATTAAGGTGACTTTGATAGAATATATGAGAATCAAAGAACCTTTAATTGTAACCATATTTATTCGAAAAAGTTTTTAATTCAATATTTTCTCGGTGATATCAGCTTTCCATGCTTTTTTGCGATCAGTCCAGCGGAAAAGTGGAAAGTGATTCCAGGAATCACTTTCCCACCGTTTTCGCGATGCGCTTCGCTCGCCGGAAAGTGATTCCGAGATCTCGCGAAAACACTCCTATAGGTGCCGGCGACGGGAAGACGCCATTTTTTGTTATAAGCCGTTTTTCAGAGCTCAGTCGAACCGAACGGCGAGACGAAACAACGGTCAATAGTGGCAAATAGGTAGGTTAACCGACCTAAGGATAAAAGTAAAAAAACGCAGCTATTAAGTCGTCTCTCGAATCGGTAGAACGCGAGCAAACACCTCAAAACTGGTTCTGAATCTCAAGCCCTTTATCGACAACGTTATTATCACCTTAAAAACCAGACCTATCACTAATACCAGTGTTCTACCATCCGCCCATTTTATGTTGAAAAGCAATTAGATGGAAGCACGGATTAGCCAAAATGGAAGCGTAGACGGGCTTGTACATAGCTTATGAAATTTTTCAGCATGCTTCAAAGTAGCGGACGTTTAAAACGTGACGTCAAAACCGCACAAATCAGCTGTCGCAAAGCCGTAACCTCGGAAACCCTCCCATGTCATCGCCCCACGAGCATCAAAAACAGCAGTCGTGTTAATAATGAAATGTCAGCAACACTACTTGGGATCCCAAAAGGTAATTGACGGGATACCAATAATTTCGTAAAAGTTGTCCGTCTGTCCGTCTGTTAGCACGATAACCCTTGAAGGGGTTGAGATATTTTGTTCAAACTAGGCATGAGAACTCTTTAGGTCAAGGCCAGGTTAGAAGATGGGCTCTGTAGCTCTTTATTTAGGGGTGGGGGAGGGGTTCCAAATTAAGGGGCGCTTTTTTTTGTTAGCTAAGGAGATAGTCGATCTAGGGGTAAAGAGCCACGGTCAATCCAAATATGAAAATTATTTTCTCTCCGGACAAGTAGTCCATCCGGAATCCGGCAAAAATCGAAAAATCTGTGAAAAGTAAAAGTTGATTAGAGGTTTGATTTACGGGCAAGGAGACATGCTGAATCCAAATATGAAAATTATTTTCTTGCCGGACAAGTAGTTGGCCCGGAATCCGGTTACAACCGGAAATTTAGCATGAAGTTTTATAACCCAATGACATAGTCAACATAGGAGGAGGAGACATGGTGTTGCAGCTTTCGAATATAGTAAAGATCGATTAGTGATTCGGTATCGAGATAAGGAGACCTGCTAAATCCAATTTTGAACTATATTTTCTTGACGGATAAGCTGGCAAAATTTGCCAAAACCCGGAAATTTGGATCGAAAGGTTCGCCTCTCAGCTATTTTGCTCTGCATGCAGTTCGCCGAGAGTACCTACCCTGCTGCTAAAAGGAGGAATTCGGTCAAGTGGTCAAGTTGATCTGAAGTCGATTAGAGATGAGATGCTGAAGTGAACATGCATGCTGAATCCATATCGGAACTTGGTGACTAATTATAGCAAAATGTTAAAGCACAACTCTTACTAGAAATGATCTTTTCCCTATGAAAGGGATCAGAAAAAACGTTTTCGAAAATCCCATTACTTTCCACCTAAAACTAGCGATTCTCTTGTTAGCGCTTGTCGACTATATCCAGCCTTCCTGCTCCCCGACGCGGCGGCTGGGCGCAAAGATTTGAAAACTGAACGTGCATTGGTTAAAAAGTGGGGAAACTAAGCAAATAAAAGAAGTAATAAACACTAGATTATCACATCCTTATGTGTGAAAGAGGTGTCAGCGGACGTTGAAAATTCCTGCAAACTTTTTGTTGAGTGACGGGAAAACGGCCGAAACAGTGCTAAAAATGCGTAGTTACAAAAAAACAATGGAGAAAGGTGGGGATTTTAGAAGCTTATAATTCCATATGGGAGCTAAGTATGTTATAAAAGGCAGAATAAGCAAGAGGGGTCCTTTAAGGGGGTTTGGCCAACACGGGAAATCTATAAGACTCGCTTGTCTGGATCAAGCAGTCATTCATTCATTTCATTTATTCCTACTAGTTAGACTACATAACATCAATATAAAGCAAGAAACAAGACCCCCTGAATCTATCTTGTTGGGGGTCACCACCTATACACTAACCTACACTACAAAATTCACATTACAATAATTACATCACATTACAAGCATAAATAAACTACACATACAGAAAAATATTAACGGCAAAAAAGAAAAATTTACATTGAAAAGAAAAAAAGAGAAACGGAAAGAAGTCCTATAAATCCTATAGAAAGTCCTATAAATACTAAAAATTCGGGACCCCGTCAAAACCTTTAGTCTTGTTCCCTAAAGCAATTTCTAAAAGTAACCGCCCAAAAAAAGATTCTTATAGTTGACAGAAGCTTAATTCATTTATTTCTTGCAAGCTCGTTTCTTCTAGGCCAGCAAGGGCCCGACGAGGACCCTTGCCAAGAAGGGTTGAAAAATCGCTGACGAACATCGTAGCTTACTTTCAGTTTTTAACTACTGTTCTAATTTCAAAATCCCCAAAGATCCCAAACATTCCCCTTCTTAACGAGTTTGGCCTCACATCTTTGTCAAACCGCAGACACCAACTTTCTACTAAGTTTGGTGTCCAGCTACTGGAAAACCACACCCATCATCACATACTTCCCCCTCCCCACATTCCTGACCGTATAAGGCCACAAAGAATGACAGCACAACCAGTTCCTAATATCCTACCCATACGGGCAATTCATGCGCGGTACGAGAGAAGTTTTGTCCCCTCCTTTGTGAGATTTTTCAATGCGAAATTTAAGTAAAATCCTTTTCCTTTTTTTGTGTTGATGTTTGAAGTTTAGCGCTTTAATTTGTTGCTATTTTGTTGTTGTGTAATTTATGAAAATTTGACTATGTTAAAGCACAATTGTATATAATTATGTTTGACGAGAGAACACATATTGAGTTTTTTGTTAATACCGAAGGTTTTTGAAGAATAAAGATTGATTGGTTAATTGTTTGATACTTAATTTATTCATACTATTCCTTAGTTCCTGTTTACACAGTTTACGGGCAACAAAGTAGGCTAATGACGAAGAAGAGATTTTACTTACACTTGGCAAGAAAAAGGAAATAGTGCAGCTGCGTACTAGTACACCAGTTGAAACAAAGAACACACATGTAGGCAACGCATATCTACATCAAACAAAGGCTAACAAGTGCGTAAGCGCTCAGTCGCAGTCGTGTAGTGTGAAAGTAAATTTTTATCACATCTTATAAACAAACAGCGTTAGACCGATTTTTATGTCCAAGTCAGTTTGATCGGGTCACTGATATGCCTGCCAAGTTTCGTCGTGAAAATCGCCAAAACCACCTTCACCGGAATTCCCGAAACCTCCCTCCACCCCCCCCCCCCCCAAGATCCAGTCCAGTTGTGCAAACAATCTATCTAGAGCAGATGTGTGTTCTTCCCAGCAAGTTTCACTCCGATCCATCCATTCTCACCGTTTCTCGAGATTTTAGATGTGCCCCCCCCCCAACTCCCCCATAACTGTCGAATCCGGACCGGACTTCAAATGGGACATCAGAGATTTATCATATATTCAGATATTAAATTTCATTCCAATCCAATCACCCGTTCGAAAGTTACAGACTACTGAATTTTCCGAATTCTCGCGCCTTTCAATCCCCCCTCCCCCAGATGGTCAGATCGGGAAACTGATTACTGTCAGGTTACTTTGATCGGGTCGCTGATACGCCTTCCAAGTTTGATCGTTCTAGCCCATCTGGAAGTACCCTAACTCGAAAAAGTGCGACAGACGGACCGACCGACAGACAGACTTGTGATCGGTATATGGCACTTGAGCCAGAGGTTACAAGTGCCATAAAAAAGGCGAACTGTTTACTTTAGATACCGGTTTTGTTACTAGAAACCCAACTAAATCAAAACTGTCTACGGCATTGTGAGACTGGAAACATATCGTCCAAATGCAAGCTATTTACAGCATTTTTAAACTCCTAGACCGTCTCCAGAACCACTACATCTTAGTTCTACGGGGCGGCACGCGGCTGCCAAACAAAAGAATAAACCAAAAGGTAAGAATTATTAGTGAAAAAAATAAACTCCGTTCCACTTTCTTCAGATTCTCCAAATACTTACTTCGGCTCCCGATGAACACCAAACTGATGAAAATATATAACCCTGAGCTTGCTATATCTAACCTGATTAGCAAGTACAAC
This sequence comes from Branchinecta sandiegonensis, assembly GCA_030848855.1. Taxonomy (NCBI): domain Eukaryota; kingdom Metazoa; phylum Arthropoda; class Branchiopoda; order Anostraca; family Branchinectidae; genus Branchinecta; species Branchinecta sandiegonensis. Next base: position 16,142,986 of record JAUPMV010000018.1, read on the forward strand.
TCAAAAATGCAGTCCCACCCGTGGAAGTTTAAGTGTTTTGTTAAGCGTTTAAGTGTATATGTATGTATTCGTGTTCAGTTTTTAGTCAGTCAGAGAGTCTCAGTTTGTAATTTTCGATTTCTTGTGTGTTTGAAAGTGTTCCGTTTTGCTTTTGTTTTGTTTTTTCTTTTCGTTTTTGTACTCCGTCCATTTTCTGTTTGAAATGACGGGTGATAAATAAATAAATAAAAAATTAATGCGAATTTGGAATCATAGCTAGCTGTCAAGGTTATTTCTAAGTTAAGTTCTATTCTACACTGTCATAAGTTTCATAACGGATATTTCTACAGCTGTGCTTTGTCTCAGCTGTTGAAGCAAAGAACACACATGTAGGCAACGCAAATCAACATCAAACAAAAGCTGAAAACGGAAAGTCAGTTCCGATGTTCGTCAGCTTGCAAGTTCGTTTCTTCCATTCCAGCAACAGCCTGATGAGGACCCTTGCCAAGACGGGCCGAAATATCGCTTACGAACATCGTCGCTGACTTTCAGTTTTTAGCTTTTGGTCAATATATAATAATATTGTATGCACACAAAGCTTTATTTCCCAGTAATCTTGGGCTGAAGGAGTATTTATTTATTCTTGTGTGTTTAGTACATCTTATTTGTTATTTATAGTAAGCTAATTCACTTCAATTCAAGACTATTATTCCGGCCAGAAGCCATACGCATACACTACAACAAACACACAAACAAAAATAAAGAATGTGTTACAGCACCACATAAATTAGCCACACCCTTCTTTTAGCCACACCCTTCTTTTTTATGCATATTAACCGAAACGGAATATGACAGGCGAAGCCACGGGTTACATAATGCCACAACTATGCGTTTTTGCGATCGAAGCAACCGATTTCTCAGAGCTGTACGATACGTGTATGCCAACTGCAAGAAGTTCATAACGCGGTAATTGTCGAACATTTCTAGCATTGCAAAAACGCGGGAGACGATGAAGAAATCAAAAGTTATCATTGTAAGCAATGCGCATATCGCTCGGACTTTGTTTGATGCAATTACTGATAAGCGATAAACCAAAAATGCACGAACAGTAAGACTGAAATAGAAATTTCTTAACATCAGCAGAGCAATAAGAAAAATTCCTAACTAGCATATTACCAAGTACGTACCACGATCGAAGAGAGTGGCGTATATGCGCATCATCATGAAGGTTTTCAGCAAAAATGTATCCAGGGTACCGAAACGATTGCACATAAACCAGCTCAGACCCACCAAGAAGTACTCGTCGTAACAACGGGGGTTCCGCGTTGCCAGGGCGAAAGCACATGCACACAGTTTTAGTTATATTGAAAATAATATGAATTTCAGAAGCAAAACCTTCACATATTTTTAACAGTTTGTTCAAACTACCAACACTAGTAGCATGCAAAACAAGGTCGTAGCATAACTTAGATTATTAGCACACTGCGACCCAATATGGCAACCCAGCCCTGACTTACTTAAACGTCGACATAGACACCTCCGGGTACGTTTAAAGATTGGTTCCTCGCTCCTTCCTTCAGAACTTCGCCTTCATCTCGGGATTAAGCAAGGGGCCATTACTTCCCCTACTATTTACAATAACGCGGCCCTAAGAGCTCAAGGTGATTTGTCGCCTTGCTGCATACTGAATGGTGTCAGTGTGTCTATTTTAAGTTATGCGGATGATGTTCTTAACCTAAGTAGGGCTGTGTTTAGTTTGGAAAAAAGTTATAATGAGATTTCAAAGAATTATGATGAAATTGGTCTTTCTTTAAATGCAGCCAAGTCTCAAGTGTTATTATTTAATTTCCACCAATCTGAAACCCCAGACACAGTGAACCTTGGTGATTCTGTTGTTATACCATCGCAGGAACTTGTGTATCTTGGACTACCTATTGGTACATCCCTGAAGTCGACTCGAAAATTACTTATCGCTCGAACTGAGCGTAAGATACGTAATGCGTATGCTGGTGCAGTTGGAGCACAGCTTAATCTTGGTAAACGCCACCTTGCAAAAGTGTATAATGCTGTATCTCTCCCCCATGTTCTATGCTTGGTTCCTTTCTGGGACATACTAACTCAATCGGATAAAACAAAAATTAGGAGGGCTTACTTCAAATATGCCAAGTTCCTCATTCGGGTGCCGCCCTGGACAAGGAACGATAGACTGCTGGAGAGATACAACCTGCCGGATCCTCTTGATGCCGCGGATAAACTTTTTCGTAAGTTGTCAGAAAATCCTTCCAACAACCCTTGGAAGGGTTTTCTGTTCTAGTTTGGTTTTGTTGTCTTTTGTTGTTGTTTCTTTTTTTTCTTTTTTTTTGTTGGTTCATTATTAGGTTAATTTGTTAGAGATTAGTTTCGTGTGCTTTTGTATGGTGTCATGTCTTGTTGTTTCATGTTGTGTCATGTTGTTTTTGTACATTAATTTTTTCCTCTTTTTGTATTTATACTCCGTCTTTCTCTTTGTGAGTGTCTGATGGGTCAAAAATAACACAAAACTTCTGATTATCAAACCAATAAGCCAGCAATCTGACGTAGGCCATCGGGACACCACTTTCAATCAGAACAGACAGGAACTTCTCCTGGTTCACTCGGTCAAAAGCTTTTTTCATGTCGAGAAAACATACAAAAAACCATGTAGAGACGAGCCAATAGTACTCAACGATAGCGCGAAGGGCAAAAAACGCAAATTCAAAGGACAAACGCTTTTTATAAGCAAACTGATTATCGGATGTAACAAAATAACCCTGGAGTCTTACCATCGTTCAAGAATTTTGGACATACATGATGCAGGAGCAATCGGTCTGTAATTATCAGCCTTTGTTTTGTCATTCAAACGATTCTTAGGTATGGGCAGCAGGACCACCATGAGCGAATCCGGCAAAAAAAACGTGTCTCAGCATCAAAGACATAATGATAGCAAGGTAAGGAGCAACAAAATCAGCTCAGTTTTTTTTAAATGGTTTGACAAAATTTTATCCTTACCTGCAGCCGTATCATTCTTTAAACCCCGTGTGGCTACACGAACCTTCTTCACCAGAAAAATCAATGGTGACTTGCAGCGCAAAGTTAGGTTTTTGCAAGCAGTATTTGGCCTTTATAGCAACTATATTACTTTTCTATTTAGTTCAAATAAAAAAAATAAAAATAAAAAAAAAGTTCGTACAAAAGGTTAATGCGAATTCGGAATCATAGCTGTCAAGGTTATTTCCAAATTAAGTTTTGTTCTAGATTGTCAGAAGTTTCATAACAGATAACACCAATATAACATTTGACAAAGCAAAACGGATACGTCAGCTACACTTTATTAGAGCTATATTTCGTCCTTTCTTGGCAAGGATCCTCTTCAGACTCGAGCCGCTCAAGCTGGAATATTAACTCACTTGTGAACAAACAACTACAGATTCTTCCTTAAGCATCTGATTTTGTGAATTTCTTCCTGATATTTGATTGGAACTAAAGCTGGTGCTGTGATTTCATTCTGCACACGGCTGCTGCTCGACTGGGTCGTTGAGAGGGTAGAGATTTTTCTGAATTTCGGTTCTGGAATAACCCGTTTCTTCTTCTTCTTTCCAGCTAAGATGGATACCTGTCTGGGCGATTTGAAGTTCCGTAATTTAACTCAAGGATGCGCTGTTTCAACAGATAAAACATAAGATAATATCTGTTACGTTTTTTAGACGTTACGCATTAAATCATTATGCGTACAAGAAGAGCCGAAACACAGTCGAACAAACATCGGCTGACTTTTCTGTTAGTCATAACAGGGACCCATAAATTTCCTGTAATGACTCGCCATTCAGGGGGCTTGTCATTTCCTATGCTTCTATGTTGCTATGTTGCCCGAGCCTCATCTAGTTTCCAAAAATTCCGCTTGGGTCGAATCGGCGTTCTTGCTCAGATAGACAAAATTTGTTGGGACTATTCAGCATCCCACCAGGTACCTAAGCTAGGACAAAAGATCCGTGATACTCTTCCATTACAGAGAAATATTCCTTCAGCACAACATCTGCGAAAAATTTTGTCTATCTGGATAGTCGGGTATTTTATCCCCGTGGGTATTTCTCGAACTATCTGACGCTCGGTGAAGAGTGCATCAGAAATCTCTTATTGACAAGCCCCCTGAATGGCGAGTCATTACAGGACATTTATGGGTCCCTGGTCATAATGACATCGGATAAGTCAGCAGATGTTTTCTCGCTCTTGCTGGCAATGCTTGACAGATAACACCACAAGTGTTATCTCTTGAAAGTTCGCATCCTTGTGTTATCTGTTATGAATCTTCTGCGACTGTACTCCTTTTTCCTTACTGTGTGTTGATAATCAAACGAAAAACTTTAAACATCGCCCAGATATTACAACAAGTATCCAGCTTCGACAGAAAGAAGGGACAGGTGATGTCAAAACCAAAATGCGAAAAAATCACCACACTCTCAACGACCTGACCGAGCAGCAAAAACAGCAACTGTGTCCAAAATTAAACTGCAGCACCAGCTTAACTCCAAGCAACTTTCACGAAGAAATTCACAAAATCAGATACTTAAGCAAGAATCTTTAGTCGTTTCCCCGCAAGTTCATTTTCCCGCTTGAGACAGAAGAGGACCCTTTCTAAGAAGGCCGAAATATAGCTCAAATAATATGTAGTGTTTTGTAGTGTCAAATATTTGTGCAGTCAATGTTTCGCAGAAGTATTGACTGTATAGTGTTATTTTGCTGGACTGTATACTGCAGTTCAAAAGGCGTGGCTCATTAAGTTAAATAATCAATAGTTGCATTTTTGCAGATACCATGGTATCTGTTAGCACGGCAACTGAACCTGCAATTAGTCGTTTTTGCAGTTACCGTGGTATCTGATACACGGTTGCTCTGCAAAAACGACTATTGCCGAAATTGCGCTTTCGATGTTATCCCAAAAGAAAAACTGATCTCCACTTACATCCCTAAGTGCTAATCTTCTTTCTCACAAATTTGACAAAATTTGATGAAAGTGAGATGACTTTTCAGATACCACGACGGTCGGACCGTGGTATCTGAATATCATATACCACGATAACTGGCCAGATACCACGATAACTGCAAAAACGCCTTTTGACCGTGGTACTAGATACCACGAAAACTGCAAAAACGACTTTAGACCGTGGTATCAGTAACCATGGTATCTGCAAACACGCAACCCCGATGAAAAATGCATCTCAAAATAGTACTATGAAGTAGTACGAAAAAGTTGCATGCAGTACTAAAGATGCTACTACATGCTTCTACTTCGAGGCTACCGTGTTACTGCATACTACTAATGGTACTATTAGCAAGACTGGTTGTTACTATGGCAAGACAGGATGCTATTGGATACTACTAACATAAGATTGGACCTGTCTGCGGCACATTAATGATAGTATTCTTTGCTATTAGATAGTATTACATGCAACGTTTTCGTACTACTACCATACTACTACGCAGGCTACAAATTTTTCATCGGGACTAATATAACGAAATCTGAACCTCAAAAAAGGAAATAGTATAAAAGAACGCCTACCTATCGCCACCAACTTGCTTTTCTTCAAACCGCTCGCATGTTCCCATGTTTGGCTCATTCAGGTCGGCAACAGTGGTTAGGATGGACCCGCCACACGCCTTCATGGTTCGCTTGAGATCCTCCTCTGGAACTCTACCAGCGCAGAACATATCTCTGCAAGAGAAACCAATTCAAAGAACTGATATAACTGCATTACTGCGAAGCACCAAACCCAACTCGACCGAACACCAGACTCACAGCACCAACTGCAAACTGTGCGGGAAGGACACCTGAACAATGAAACCATACTTGAACACAACATGGAGAATGCATTTACAGACATGGCCACGGAGAGCATTCTTCTCCTGAGCGTGACGTTTTCAAAATAGGGATGTTCGTTTCTGGAGGTTTGCACATGCAGACTCCATAACAAAAAGCGCAATTCATTCAAATCTTGTACAGCGCTGGCCGGATCGTATTGGAATTTCTTCTAGATATACGTTTGGGCTTAACTGGTTGAAAATATTCTAGGACAAGGATTGATTGGAGACATTTGTCCATTTCTAAAATTGTTCCGTACTGAAATAAGGACAGATGCAAAACTGGATTGGGTTTTATGCAGGCAATGTTAACGGAAGTCATATAGATAGGGATGATACTTGTTACTCTTCATTCAGGTGTCCTTTAAGGGGGGTTTTCGTGAGTTAAAAAGCAAAGTCGGAATCACTTTCCAATGGTATTCGCACTACTTCGGAAAGTTGCCGAACTTTCTAACCCGGTTTTCGCGCTCTGGAAACCGAAGCAGCTTTCCCGGAAAGTGATTCTACGAGGTTAGTGGAAAGCTCCGCGGAAAGTTGAATGTTCTGGCGGGAATGTCAAAGGTGTGAAGAAGTGCAAGTGTCACTAATAAATAGAAAAAGATGGCAATCGTAATAAAGGTGACTACGATAGAATAGATGAGAATCAAAGAACCCTTAAGTGAACCATATTTATTTGAAATTTTTTTATAATTGAACACTTTCTCGGCGATGTCAGCTTTCCATGCTTTTTCGCGATCAGTCCAGCGGGAAAGTGGTAAGTTATTCCAGAAATCGCTTTCCCACAGTTTACGCGATGTGTAGAGGTAAAAGGTGAAGGCATCAGCCTAACTGGCGGTGCTGATCTCGGATTCTCTGCCCTCAGCCAGAAAGTGCAATTGGCGTTAAGGGGCTACCCATCCTGGTGCTTTCGTACACCCTTCCTGTCACCTTCCCTAGATTTTTCCATGTAGCCTACTCGTTCTAAGCTGGATGGACTTTGGCTTGTTTTACAGGATTACGCCGCAAGCCCCCGGCCCAAACCAAACAAGACCGAGACTCGAACCAGCGACCCTTCGCTTACGAGTTCGACGTGCTAATCACCCGGCCAGGACGGACCAGTACCCTAAGGTTCTTAAGTTACTTCGTACACCACATTAGTTATACACAATTTAATTATCTTAATGTACATAACTAATTAACAAAGTAAATCGCATAATGTGTAGTTTTATGATCCTTAAAGCTTCTATTTAATGTTATATGCATTAGTCGTAAACCGTATGATGATCCAACGCTAGCGACATGTTTTTACGGGATATTAATTTTTTTTATAAGATCGAACGCTCGTCGGGTTTAACTTGCGACCCACTTCAACCGAATCCCTACGAGCGTCCACTACGGGCGGTCACACTGAAAAAATTTACGCCACTCTTCCGTAATATTCAGACTGGCGTGAACGTAAAACTATGGAATTATTATTTTCCGAATTTTTCATCGCTTTCGTTGAAGCTGAACTTACTGTGTTTTTCTCAAAAAGTCTAAAGTCTGAGAAAGAAGGGAAAGGCATTTAATATCTTTTAATATCATTTATTAATATCAATATCATAATTTAATATCATTTAATATCTTCTTCCTCATACGTAAGTTTCGGCTTCAACTTTTAAAACACACTAATCGCATCCAAATCTTACAAAATAAATCGATCAGAGTTATGTTCTTCCGTTTTCTGCATCAGTTTCAGATATTTTGCCCCATATTTTTTTCCTAAATGTCAGTCAGACTAGACTCGAATATTAAAGTGAGTAAGTAAGTAATTTATTTATGACCCGCCATTTTGAAAAAGCGGAGTAAATGAAGAAAATAAATAAAACACATAAACACACAGAAAAAAAGACACTTAATTTTCAATCTTCGGCCAGGAAGCAATGGATAACGTCGCGCGCAGGTCGGGCCCTGTTGTCCATGATTTTCGAAAGCGATGAGGAAACATCGAAAAAGGTAACACTTGCATCTTGAATTTTGAACTTCTCCGTCAATGTATGGTTATGACATAAGCAGGTGCTTTGCATATTTAAAATAACATGATCTCATCTTTTTAATCTCCTTCTTTCGCAGAACATGAGTGAGACCAGAACGAAATAGTATAGAAGGAGCGCAGAATTTGCGACCTTCGTTTGTCGCTCTCTACTGGAAGACTCTCTAATGTATAAAGTCGATTTCATGGGTATAACAACAAGAAGAGCGTCTAATTCTTTCTACTTCTCGACAACTTTCTAAAAGATCTAGCTTTTCAATACTCTTGATGGCTAACTCTCCTTGTCAATGCAAAATAGCCGGGTACCTAGCGGAAGAGCCAGAACCGATATCACCTCGGGTATCACATCTGCTCCCCAAGATCGCCGTGATTGTTTGACACAGGATTTGAGTTGTTAAGTTTGAGTCGTTACAGAGACAGCACTCTCTGACGACAGTTCCTGAGGAGAACTGGCGTGTTTTGGACTTAGCGGAGTTCCCGAAAAAAATAATGTCGGACCTTGATCCAGCCAATAAAGAAGAAGCATTTTTTTTACTCGAAACTTAATCCCTTAATGCGTGGTCCTCCAACATCCCTCCAACTCCCCCCACAGTGTCCGGATCCGGTCTGGTACTATTTACGACGTACCTAGGACTTTTGCTTCTTCTTCCCACCAAGTTTCGTCTTAACCCTCCACTCTAGACGTGCCACGACATTTCCGATGCCCCCCCCCCCCAACTCCCTCCTCATTTATCCGATCCGTTCCAGACCTAAAACGGAAAATCTGAGACATTTGCCCTTTCCAACTTTCAAGTTTCATTCAGATCCGATCACCCATTCGAAAGTTATACAGTGGTCATAAGTTATAGGTTATACTCCCTACGGTGGTCGGATCAGGTAGTAATAATAATAATAATAATAACCACCCGCAGTGCCGGATCTGGTATGGTTATGGCGATGATTTATCTTGGGCCTGTGCTTGTTCTTCCCAGCAAATTTCATCCCCATCCCTCCACTCTTAAGGGTGTCAAAAGATTTCCTGTCTCGCTCCCAACTCTCCCCACAGTCACTGAATCCGGTTCGGATTTAAAGCTGTCTTTCCAAATGAAAGTTTTATTAAAATCCGATCACCCGCTCGAACGATATACCTACTTCAAGATTCCGGATTCCCCCTCCCCCCACGGTGGTCAGATCGGGGAAGTGACTATTTCCAAGTTATTTTGGTCTGGTCCCTGGTATGCCTGCCATGTTTCAACGTCTCTAGAACTTCTGGAAGTACCCTAACTCGAGAAGGTTGTCTTACAGTACCTTACCTTACAGTTTACAGTGATAATAGCATTTTACCAAATGTAAATTTTGTTTTATTGTTCAATGATTACCTGTCTAGTTTCGAAATTTTCAGGATCGAATTTTCGGCAACGTAAAGACACCTTGGCAACTGGGAACATACTTTAGTAATTTATATTTATTTATTTCCCTCGGTACTGAGGACTACAATATTATAAAACAGAACTATTCCTAAACCATCTGATCCATTCAATGACACATAAATACTATAAAACATACACACGATATCGACGACAATGGTAGAGGTACTGAAGTATAACAAATGCTAGACTTGCCTGTCTGAGAAATACTGGGTAGCAACATCACCAATGGGTAGTTTGGAGAGTACAATCTTCGCGCCACTCAAGTGTATCTTTTCCAGTTTGTCGTATAAGATGCTCCATTCGGCGTCAACTACTTTTTGGTATTCCTAAGGAAGAAGATACGAACTTTAAAAGTGGGGATCTACTCTTAAAGTTTAACTGAAAAGCCAAAAAAACTCCAGACCAGACCAGACCGAACACAAGGGGAAGACTAGCTAACACTGACAAGCCACGGTTTCTCCAACCCCCCATAAACTCAACCGAAAGGTATTTATCTTCGTTTGTGCCTTACTTTATTCGTAATTTTAACTGTCAAAATATCAATCAGTCGTGATCCGTAATTTGTTATGTTGACGATCCGCAGCTAGCAGTTGTAAATGCTATTAAGGAAATAAATGAGTTATTATTATTATTTTATACGTTTGATTTGAATACACTGAATTATTTTGACTCATATAGGGGATTTTTGTTTTTTACGTCGCGTAGACTAGTAGTGACGTTTGGAATCTCCGCTGGTTGCACGACAAATAACTTTACGGCGAGTCGCGGAAAATTTGAATGTCTGCAAAAGCGTGTGGTTCAATGGCTAATAAGGCGAAGATTTTGAAATGTTCGATTCCAGATTGCAGAATCACATCCGAAGATAGCCCTCTGTTCCGTGCTACCCCGAATAGGTTTCCTTTGCGGAAGGACACAGTCAACAGAGAATTTGGCCAGCATTCTACCAAGTTGATTAGCAAGTTCGAATTTTCAACTGGTCATGTTCTTCCTTCATGGCGAATGCCAAGTTCTTCCTGGTCACTTTCACTTCCCATGTTACTTTCATCTTCCTGGCTTGAAGAATGTAAATCCGCCATGACGTGTTATTACGGCAATTGGCTGCCACTGTAGTTGCTAAACATTTCAAACATAGAGCTACGTCCGTATAGAGGTACAACAGTTACGGAAGAGAAAGTACGTCAGCTAAAATTCAAGAATCGTGGATAACAAAGTATCGAAGTAACGCGTTTTTATCGGTTCTTCTAGCCTAATTAAGTAAAAATATGATGGGTAATCAGACTGTCGTATCTTAGCCCTATTCTTTTAACCTTTAAAGGAAATGCCATGTTTATGATAGTAATTCATTATACTTCAGGTAGTAATTAATGTTCTCTCCGTACTTCCGTGCGTATCCAAAACGTGGCACCTAAGTCAACAGAAGGAGAAACGTCTTCTAGCCTCTGAAAATACCTGCCCTAAGGCGGATCTTAAAGACCTAATCCAAACATTCTGTTTACCTTCTCTCACGGATCGCAAGCCACCAGTTTATTTAGATTTGAACTTGATTGCCGGGTTGCTGTTTTGGCTCAAGAAAAAACCCACGCAGAACCTTCTTTTCCAGATGACGAAATTTTCCACGTTTGATTAGCAAAGAATCATAAGACTTTTTTGATTATTTTTTGTATGTCTTCAGAAGTACCACACTGGTCATGGTTTTTTAATTTATTTGTATTTGTAATAAACAGCTGGAACATTAGATATAAATTATCATTTTGATCCTTGGCTCCCTATGTGCCATAACGGCTGTCCCGGATAATCGGCTGAGATTTAGTCCAGACTGAATTATTTGAAACCTAGAATTTTTTTTTTTTATTTGGTCATTGTTTGACGGTGTTTTTTTGTGGTTTTGAACATTCATTGTGGCAGTAGGGATGGTTATCATTGCGTGTGTGGTAGAAAGACCATCTTTTGCGGTCCGCTTTAAACATACACTGGAGTGAAAGGGCCACAAACCTGGCGATTCGCCAGATGACAGTGCAACCCGTTTATCACTGCAGTCATCAAGATCCGCCACTGGAGGTATCTGGGCCTAACAATCAGGATGGGAAGCACAAGACTCCCCAACGCTATCCTCCAGCGACAACCGGAGGGATACAGACGAAGAGGGGGACCGAAGAATACTCTTCGCCGTACCTACCAGTCGGATCTCCACAATATAAACGCGTCTATCCAGCCAGAATGGGAAGATGTATGGGAGCGGCCCTTATGAGAGACGACTAAGAGGCTCTTCTTAGATGCCCTAAGCGCCACTGGAGCTGCAGGAGGAGCTAAGGTCTAAGGTAAGATCTGTAGTAATTCTCGTTCCCGAGATTCTACGCTTCATAAGGGGATCCTATCTCCCTTATACTCTTGATGACTAACTCTTCTTGCCGATGCAAAATCGCCCTGTACCTAGCGGAAGAGGCGAAAGCGGTATCACAGCATTCACAGCTGCTCCCAAACATCGCCGAGATTGGTTAACACAGGATTGGATCTATTCGGGCAAGACGGTATGGAATTGACTCCTAGATAGTGTTAAGGCGGCTGAACACCAACAATTGTTTAAAAAAAAGAGTAAAGAAATTTTTGTTGGAGGGGTGAGGAGTCACGATTCAGACAATGAAGGTGTAAGTTATTATTTCTTTTTTATTACCTTTATTTATTTATCTTTTCTTTCTTCTTTTTTCTTTTGTGTATTATAAGAAAAAAAAAATGATTAATTAGTGTTGAAATGGAATTGTTTAAGTTAAGTTGAAGTAGTTTGTGGTAAACGGCCAGTTCCAGTGCATTTATGTCTTCTCATGGGCGGTTACCTATCATGACGGCTTATTATGTAATTTAGCAATAAAATAATCTAATACAATCAAAAATTGAGTTGTTGAGTTTGAGTCATTAGTGCTACGTTTCCTCGTTCTTCCCGAAGAAACTGGCGTGTTCTAGACTTAGTCATAACGAGTATTGTCACGCTTGCCACATTTGTTCTCTTTACGTAACGTATAAGGCTCCCGATCATTATTCCCGAGAAGTTTATTGGTCCGAAGACTGGTTACGCAAATTCCGTCATCCACGGTAAGGGACGCGGGAAGAGGCTAAAAGGACATGGAAGCAGCCTTGTGGAATTTTCTGTAAGCGTAGCTAAGTGTTAAAGTAGTCAATTGTCTCAGGTCATCTTAGCAGAAACAATATATAATTCGAGGTGTCCTTTAAAGATCAACTGAAAGGTTAAAAGGTTTAAGGAATGATTTTGGAATGAATTACTGATTTTAATAAGAAGAAATTCTGGGTTCTAGACGGGGTTTTCAGACTACTGTGTCTGACCATAGTTCAGGAAAGGGTCAAATGTATCCGTTAGGTTAAAACTGTGGTGTAATGAAAGGCTATAGTTAATAAATAAATAAGCACATGATGATAAATTTCTAAAGTAAGGCTGCTACGTCTAATTTTCCAAGCTCCTTCATCTTATAATCCTTAGTCGTCAATTTGTAAAAAGGATGGTAAAGTGAAGTGGGAGGTTTGAGGTTATTTTTTTCGGGGATGGGGTACGAAATGTATGTTCAGTTGTGTTATGTTCTTTTTTATACGGACGCCAAAATAAAATAAATATGAAAAGATAGGTACCTTTACAGATTCGATTCTGACTTCAGCATTGTCCTTTTCCGCTTTCAGCTCTAGTTCGATGTTCAAAAGGGCAATCTTTGGACTGTCGAGCTTCTTGGCCTGCATCTCAAAGCCAGCATAAGCGAATGTCTTCTTAAACGCGACACCCTGGACCAACACTGTTTCCTGAAATGAATCAGCAAATTTTATCCTGTCCAAAGTCTCACAAACGGTACTTGCTCCCACCGTTGTCTCTGTCTTCGTATCACTTTTACATGCTACCCTTGCTTCTTCAGTGATTCGTCCGGTTCTTCCTCTTTTTATCAGAACTTTAGATCCCGGAGTCGGTGCTGACAAGCCGAATGTCACAGCTTGCTTCATACAATATCTTAACACCAAAATGATGAAGTTGTCTAGTTTTTCAACTACAGAGGAAGGTAGGACAGAAACCCCTTTGAAAATTATAGAGAAATACTGGAGGAATAGTGACAATCAGTTTTCTCCATATCCTGCTATTTTTTCTGCCCAATTTTTACGTAGTTTTATCCCATCGCTTATTTCTGGCAATATCTTGAAAGTGTATTAGTTAATATGTTTCATGTCTGTGTATTTCGTAAATTTGTATTCCTCTTCTAGCTTAGCTATTTTGATTAAACTTGATTGATTGCTTGATTATACAATAGCTTTTGTTCTTTCTCTGTTTTCATCCATTTGCGAATTTTTGCCACAGCCTACTCTGATGAAAGCATTAAATACGACAATGCAATACACCTAAGCCTTCGGCCTTACCATGTTCAGGCGCTTGATCATCAGCTGCTTGTTCTTAGACCTCCAGAGCCGCGCCATAGTGGGCGTGTTCCACCCTACTTACCATAGTTACTACGCATGACGTCACGAATTTTGGCCTCTTGGCGTCAAGGCTGGAACATATTTTTTAATGATCGGTAAAATATCACTCAAAGGGGTAATCCAACCAATCATGATACAGAGATTCGTAGTTACCACGCTTACTACGCTCCCGAGGATGGTAAGCAAATAGTTACTATTTCTAGAAGGTTGGAACGGTCAGCGCAGTAAGTTTTCACGAGGTTGGAACGGAATTAGTAACTAATAATTACTATTGTGAATGAATGAATGAATGAACTTTATTACCCGTAAAATGCAAAACACAAAATGCGGAGTATTATGAAAGAAGCAAAACGATAAATAACGATAAATAACAAAACGATCAATTGAAGGGTGGAACACGCTCAGTATTATATGCCACTTCTCTCTGGTCACGGACGACTGGGTAAGTAACGGATATGTACCCCAAGGTAACGAGCCAATCTATTGCAATAGTTGCGTTTTTGCAGATACCATGGTATCTGATACCAAGGTCTATAGTCGTTTACGCAGTTATCGTGGTATCTGATACCCCGGTCAAAAGGCGTTTTTGAATTTATCGTGGTATCGGAAAAGTCTTCTTACTTTCACAAAATTTTGTCAAATGGGTGAGAAAGAACTTTAGCACTTAGTGATGTAACTGGATATCAGTTTTTCTTTTGGGATGACTTCGAAAAGTGCAATCTCGGCAATAGTCGTTTTTGCACAGCAACCGTGTATCAGATACCACGGTAGCTGCAAAAACGACTATAATTGCAGATTCAGTTACAGTGGTAGCAGATACCCTGATATCTACAAAAACGCAACTAAAATATAAACCGATTCTCTCCTCGAATACTCCAATCTTCAAAAAACGGCCTACAAAAAATCCTAAAAAAAGAAGAAAGGTGCGAACCTCCCTAACGATCTTTTAACTAAACAAGAGCTGTAAGCTCATATGGCAGATGCATGTGTCAAGATGATTTGATTGATCAAAAGTAAGTTTCGACTTTGCGGTTGAGATGCGCGCTCTAAGGGAGCTGGAACTTCATTTGTAAGCAAAACCCTTGAGGCAAAACTGCTAATGGGCTGATGGGCATCACGAAAATGCATATATTGCTTAAAAGTATTTTTTTTAGTTTGCGGTAAAGATTGGTACTTTAAGGAATAATCGGATTTGGGAAGTAGCAATTTCTAAGCAAATGTTGTTGAGTCTCCAATATTCCAGCGAAGTTTCATCGTCCTAGCACATCTGGAAGTACCTTAAAGCGCGATCACCGGAATCTCAGACCCCCCTCCCCCTCCTCCAACTCCACCCACAATAACCGGAGCCAATCCGGTTCTGTAAATGATTAATCCAGAGCATCTGTTTGTCATTCCCACGAAGTTCGATCCAGATCACACCAGTCTAAGCGGGTCAAGTATTTTCCGCCCTCCCCCCAATAATTGCCGGATTCGGTCCGGAAATGAAAAAGGTCACAAGAGAAAAATGTCCTCTGTTTAATTATTAAATTTCTCTCGAATCCGATCACCCGTTCCAAAGTTACGCATGACTCAATATTCTGGATTCCCCTCCCTCAACTCCCCCCCCCCAAGATTATCATATCGAGGATTTTTTTTTAATTCCAAGTCAGTTTGACCGGGTCCCTGATATGCCTTCCAAGTTTCATCGTGAAAATCCCCCAAAAAACGGAATTCCGGGAAACCCCCTCCTCCCCCCCCCCCCCTCGAGTGTCCGGATCCAGTCAAATTATGTAAAAGATTTAGATGGACCAGATGTTTGTTCTTCCCAGCAAGTTTCACTCCGATACCATCATTCTAACCGTTTCTCGAGATTTCCGGTCCACCCCCCCCCCACCCTCCCCCCCCCAGCTCCCCCGCGGTGCACGTAGCCAATCCGATTCAGAAAATGACTTACCTAGAGCATCTGTTTGTTCTTCCCACAAAGTTCCATCCCGATCACTCCATTCTAAACGGGTCACGTATTTTCCGCCCCCCCCCCAATAGTTGCCGGATCCGGTCCGGATATGAAAAAAATCATCGGAGAAATGTCCTCTGTTGAATTCTTAAATTTCACTCGAATCCGATCACCCATTCCAAAATTACGCATGACTGAAAATTTCGGATTCCCCTCCCTCCACTCCCCCCACCATTATCTGATCGACAAAATTTTTATTTTGAAGTCAGTTTGATTGGGTCCCTGATATGCCTGCCAAGTTTCATCGTGAAAATCCCCAAAACCACCATTACCGGAATTCCGGGACCCCCCCCCATAAGTGTCCGGATCCAGTACGATGGTCTAAAGGACTTATCTAGAGCAGATGCTTTTTCTTCCCAGCAAGTTTCACTCCGATTCCTCCATTCTAACCGTTTCTTGAAATTTCCGGTCTCCCCCCCCAAATCCCCCCTGGCTACCGAATCCGGTCAAGACTTTAAACGGGACATAACAGATATATATTCTGTTCAGTTATGAAGTTTCATTACAATCCAATCATCCGTTCGAAAGATACACACTTCTCAATTTCCCGGATTCCCCTCCCTCCACTCCCCCACCATTATCTGATCGACAAAATTTTTATTTTGAAGTCAGTTTGATTGGGTCCCTGATATGCCTGCCAAGTTTCATCGTGAAAATCCCCAAAACCACCATCACTGGAATTCCGGGACCCCCCCACCATAAGTGTCCGGATCCTTCTTCCCAGCAAGTTTCACTCCGATCCATCCATTCTAACCGTTTCTTGAAATTTCCGGTCCCCCCCCCATCTCCCCCCTGGCTACCGAATCCGGTCAAGACTTTAAATGGGACATTACAGATATATATTCTATTCAGTTATGAAGTTTCATTACAATCCGATCATCCGTTCGAAAGTTACACACTTCTCAATTTCCCAGATTCCCCTGCCCTCCACCCCCCCCCCCCAAAATGGTCGGATCAGAAAACTGATTATTTCTAAGTTTGTTTGGTCGGGTCTCTGATATGCCTGCCAAGTTTCATGGTCCTAGCACAACTGGAAGTACCCTAACTCGAAAAAGTGTGACAAAATGCCCTAAATTTTCAAGTTTCCAGCGCCCCAACTCCCCCGCATATGGTCGGATCGGGAAACTTATTATTTCCAGGTTACTTTGGTCAGGTCCCTGATATTCCTGCCAAGTTTCATTGTCCTAGCTCATCTGGAAGTACCCTAACTCGAAAAAGTGTGACAAAATGCCCTAAATTTTCAAGTTTCGAGCGCCCCCACTCCCCCGCATATGGTCGGATCGGGAAACTGATTATTTCCAGGTTCGTTTGGTCGGGTCCCTGATATTCCTGCCAAGTTTCATTGTCCTAGCTCATCTAGAAGTACCCTAACTCGGAAAAAAGTGACAAAATGCCCTAAATTTTCAAGTTTCCAGCGCCCCGCACTCCCCCGCATAAGGTCGGATCGGGAAACTGATTATTTCCAGGTTAGTTTGGTCGGGTCCCTGATATGCCTGCCAAGTTTCATTGTCCTAGCACATCTGGAAGTACCCTAACTCGGATAAGTGGGACAAAAAACTCGGACCGACCGACAGACCGACAGACGGAATTGTGATCGGTAGATGGCACTTGAGCCAGAGGCTGCAAGTGCCATAAAAACAAACAAACGAAATGATTATCTTTTCTGTTGACTGGCATGGATCTATTTCAGCATACTGCCAGCGTGATGCATGCTGATAACGAGGCAAGGAGAGACAAACATAAACTAGTCCGCTTGGAGGGCTGAACTGGTATAATGCCCATGGGTGACTCAAACAATGTTTCAAAGTCAACTTGGGCTCAAAGAATATTTATCGTGTTCTCGCCGTTCCCCGAGGACTCCTCGCGGAATCGAAGAGAACGGCGAGAATAGAAGGAGTCACTCCACGCGGACTCCGCGTACGGAAAACAACGAGAACACGGGGAATGCTTTTAAAATGGATTTTGTCGAAAAATAAATATGCAGTTGAGAAATTAGTCTGGATCCACTATATTTTTTACTTTCTTTATTCTGATTGTAAATCAATTTTACATTGCACCAACACCAGCAAAAATTGATTCCTCTCTGAATCTGAAACGGAGTCCTTTTTGGGATCCCAAAACGTAAGTGGAGGGATACCTATGACATCGCAAAAGTTGTCCGTCTGTCCGTCCGTCCGTCCGTGTCAGCACGATAAATCTCGAAGGGAATGAGATATTGTGATGAAACTTGGTGCGGATTCTTTGGGTCAAGAGTAAGGTCAAGTTCGTAGATGGGCTCTGTAGCCCCACATTTAGGGGTGGGGGAGGGGGTTTAAATTAAGGGGCAAGCAAAATATTTTTAAACAGCTAATGTGATAGTTGATTAAGGGGTAAGAAGACATGCCGAACACGATGGTGAAAACCGTTTTTTCGCCGGACAAGTAGTTAGCCGGAATCCGGCCAAAACCGGAAAGTTTTTTAATAGAAAAAGTTTTATTTGAAGTTGATTAGATGTTTGATTTAAGGAAAGAAAGACATGGTGAACACGAATATGAAAACCATTTTCTCGCCGGACAAGCAGTTCGTCCGGAATCCGGACAAAACCGGAAAATTTGTTAAAAGCAAAAGTTTTATTTGAAGTTGATTAGATGTCCGATTTAGGGGTAGAAAGACATGCTGAACACTATTATTAAGACCATTTTCTCGCCGGACAAGTAGTTCGCCCGGAATCCGGCCAAATCCGGAAAATGTGTTAAAAGCAAAAGTCTTATTTGTAGTTGATTAGATTCCGATTTAGGGGTAAGAAAAGATGCTGAATCCGTATATGAGAATTGTTTTTTTTTACCCGGACGCGTAGTTCACCCGGAATTCTGCTGAAACAGGAAAATTGTCATGAGTTAAAGCTTTATTTGAAGTTGATTAGATGTTCGATAATTCGTTTTTGAGCTTTGTTATTTTGTCCGATAAGTAGTTCCCGAATTCGGCAGAAACCGGAAATTTGGCAGAAGTAAGCTAAGGCAGGAAGTTTCGATCAGTTTCGTCAAAACAAATACGACTTATAGGGGTAAACACACATGCTGAATCCATACATACATACATATCTGAACTTGGTTTTCTCAGGTGATTAGCTATTTGGCATTAATCTGTTTCTGAATTTTTGTAGTAAAGACGCTTGAGGAGTCTAGAGAAGACAGGACCCAATTGTCTGGATGTGATATTAAACTTTGGGATCCCATCGAAACCTTTGGTCTTGTTTATTATGGGGACGGAGACTCGCGAGAATAGGGGAGTGAGCTCCCGGGACAAATAAAAACGCGGGGACTCCTCGGGGAACAACGTGAATACGCCTTATGACCGAGGTTGTGTTCCACTGGTGTTATTATGACAAAATGAGGAGCCAGCTATTGATTGTGAAGTTATTATCGTCTATGGAACAAAACAAATAGTAGACAGACAACACGGATCCTGCCCATCCCGACGGGTATTCCTGCTGATTAAATAGTAATTATGTATTACGGTCCTCCCGTACATTACGAGTAACATTCTTCTTTCCGTCCTTCTGAACTGTCCGCGTTAAAAGTTACTTATTATAAATTCTCTAAATTCCTTCTTGGTTTCCCTGTTTCTGCGAGTAACTCTTTCCAAACTTCTAATTTTAAAGTGAAGAATCCTTTGGAAACTTTAAATATTAAAATTCAAAACTTTCATAAAAAGGCTGACAACATTCTTCTTCATCACAACCTTTTTCACAAAAAAGCGCCCTGATTAGTTTGTTTGCTCCGAACTTTGTTTTTTTTTCAGTGTATTTCGTTGTAGATTTAATATGCTAATTTACCTTTAACGGTCAGCTGTTTATTAGTATGTAAGTGTGTGAGTTTGATTGACATGTTGTTGTTCCTTTTTATACACTACTCTTCAGTTTTGAAGAACTGAAATAAATAATAATAATAAAAACCTGTAACGATCGGAACCTTCGTGGAACAAAACTGGCAAGCGGGAGGAGCTAATTTTCTTTTCATGGACAGTGTTGCCACTTTTCTTTGAAGAGAACAGTGAGATATGGCAGCAAAAAACTGATTCTGACGCCTTCGAAACGCAGTATTTTTTTACTACCGATAAATCTTGCTTTTCAGCTTTAAAGGACACCTGAACAATGAAACCACACTTGAACACACCATGGAGAATGCATTTACAGACATGGCGACGGAGAGCATTCTTCTCCTGAGCGTGACGTTTTCAAAATAGGGATGTTCATTTCTGGAGGTTTGCACATGCAGACTCAAAAGACAAAAAGCGCAATTCATTCAAATCTTGTACAGCGCTGGCCGGATCGTATTGGAATTTCTTCTAGATATACGTTTGGGGTTAACTGGTTAAATTATATTCCAGAAGAAGGGTTGATTGGAGACATTTGTTCATTTCTAAAATTGTTCGGTACTGAAGTAAGGATTGAGACAAATCATAGCTTGGAAACACTATTTCGTATTTGGATTGGGTTTTCTGCAGGCAATGTTACGAAAGTCATACAGATAGGGATGACACTTGGTACTCTTCATTCAGGTGTCCTTTAAAATCAAATATTTTTAGCGGTCGAAGAACTCTGGCTCGCTTTTACGAAGAAGAAGAAGTTGAAAACCTATGACAAAGGTTCCTGATACATAATATCACAAAATAAATATTCCTTCAGCCCAAGCTGACTGCGAATCATATTTGATAGAGCAAAACGGATACGTCAGCTGAATTACTAGGGCTATATTAACTAACCACACAACTACAGCTAAACTAGGCGCTCACATAGGAAAGCTAAATGGAGGGCTGGCAGTGCACCCGGAAAAGTCAGTAAGGCTAGTTCGAAATATGGTATAATTCAATGTAAAACTAAAAAAAAATATAAAAATTCATCTGACGTATCCGTTTTGCACTATCATACATAATATCACATAACTCAGTGAGCAATGATAATACTGATCATAGGGGATTGTGGAACGAAAATCATAACAGAACCGCAACGATTATAAGCCAAAGTCCGTCAAACGCAACCTGTGACGTTCTGGCACCTACGAAACTCTCGCGTCAGCTTCATAATCAAACGGTTTGGCTTTTTTTCGCAGAATTTTGTCTTACCGGTCGCAGAATTTTGACTCGTTTTGTCGAAGAAGTTGAAAACTTGTGACATATCGCCAAGTTCTGCGACCAGTGGCAATACTGATCATAGAGAACGAAAATAACAACAGAACTGGAACGATCGTCAGTGGTAACCTGAGGAAAAATTGTAGCCTGTGTAGCAGTATGTGCAGTTGTATGAAAAAGTTGCACGCATTAGTAAAAAGTGGTACTACCCGATGAAAAAATTTGGAGAATTAAGTCTTACGGAGTTGTACGAAAAAGTAGCATGAAGTAGTAACTGTTGCCACTACATGCTACTACTAGCAAACTAGATGCTACTACCGCAAGGGTATAAGTAAGGGTATTATACGGTATTATATGGTACGTAGTTGTTTTTATTATAGTAAAATTTTTAACAAGCACTGCATGTTCGAATTTTGTTCTCCACAGTGCTTGTGGAATGTATTTGTATTGTTGTGTAAAATTAAACAAGAGCTGTAAGCTCATATGGCACTTGCATGTATCAAGATGATTTGATTGATCAAAAGTAAGTTTCGACTTTGCGGTTGAGATGCGCGCTCTAAGGGAGCTGGAACTTCATTTGTAAGCAAAACCCTTTAGGCAAAACTGCTAATGGGCTGATGGGCATCACGAAAATGCATATATTGCTTAAAAGTATTTTTTTTACTTTGCGGTCAAGATTGGTACTTTAAGGAATAATCGGATTTGGGAAGTAGCAATTTTTAAGCAAATGTTGTTGAGTCTCCAATATTCCAGCGAAGTTTCATCGTCCTAGCACATCTGGAAGTACCTTAACGCGCGATCACCGGAATCCCAGACCCCCCTCCCCCTCCTCCAACTCCACCCACAATAACCGGAGCCAATCCGGTTCTGTAAATGATTAATCCAGAGCATCTGTTTGTCATTCCCACCAAGTTCGATCCAGATCACACCAGTCTAAGCGGGTCAAGTATTTTCCGCCCTCCCCCCAATAATTGCCGGATTCGGTTCGGAAATGAAAAAGGTCACAAGAGAAAAATGTCCTCTGTTTACTTATTAAATTTCACTCGAATCCGATCACCCGTTCCAAAGTTACGCATGACTCAATATTCCGGATTCCCCTCCCTCAACTCCCCCCCCCCCCAAGATTATCATATCGAGGATTTTTTTTTATTCCAAGTCAGTTTGACCGGGTCCCTGATATGCCTTCCAAGTTTCGTCGTGAAAATCCCCCAAAAAACGGAATTCCGGGATACCCCCTCCTCCCCCCCCCCTCAAGTGTCCGGATCCAGTCAAATTATGTAAAAGATTTACATGGACCAGATGTTTGTTCTTCCCAGCAAGTTTCACTCCGATACCATCATTCTAACCGTTTCTCGAGACTTCCGGTCCTACCCCCCCCCCCCCCCGCGGTGCACGTAGCCAATCCGATTCAGCAAATGACTTACCTAGACCATCTGTTTGTTCTTCCCACAAAGTTCCATCCCGACCCCTCCATTCTAAACGGGTCACGTATTTCCCCCCCCCCCCCAATAGTTGCCGGATCCGGTCCGGATATGAAAAAAATCATCGGAGAAATGTCCTCTGTTGAATTCTTAAATTTCACTCGAATCCGATCAACCATTCCAAAATTACGCATGACTGAAAATTTCGGATTCCCTCCCTCCACTCCCCACACCATTTTCTGATCGACAAAATTTTTATTTTGAAGTCAGTTTGATTGGGTCCATGATATGCCTGCCAAGTTTCATCGTGAAAATCCCCAAAACCACCATCACCGGAATTCCGGGACCCCCCCCCCCCCCCCATTAGTGTCCGGATCCAGTACAATGGTCTAAAGGACTTATCTAGAGCAGATGCTTTTTCTTCCCAGCAAGTTTCACTCCGATCCCTCCATTCTAACCGTTTCTTGAAATTTCCGGTCTCCCCCCCCCCAACTCCCCCCTGGCTACCGAATCCGGTCAAGACTTTAAACGGGACATTACAGATATATATTCTGTTCAGTTATGAAGTTTCAATACAATCCGATCATCCGTTCGAAAGTTACACACTTCTCAATTTCCCGGATTCCCCTCCCTCCACTCCCCACCATTATCTGATCGACAAAATTTGTATTTTGAAGTCAGTTTGATTGGGTCCCTGATATGCCTGCCAAGTTTCATCGTGAAAATCCCCAAAACCACCATCACCGGAATTCCGGGACCCCTCCCCCCCCCCCATAAGTGTCCGGATCCAGTACAATGGACTAAACGACTTATCTAGAGCAGATGCTTGTTCTTCCCAGCAAGTTTCACTCCGATCCCTCCATTCTAACCGTTTCTTGAAATTTCCGGTCTCCCCCCCCCCCCCCCCCAACTCCCCCCTGGCTACCGAGTCCGGTCAAGACTTTAAACGGGACATTACAGATATATATTCTCTTCAGTTATGAATTTTCATTACAATCCGATCATCCGTTCGAAAGTTACACACTTCTCAGTTTCCCGGATTCCCCTGCCCTCCACCCCCCCCCCCAAAATGGTCGGATCAGAAAACTGATTATTCCTAATTTTATTTGGTCGGGTCTCTGATATGCCTGCCAAGTTTCATGGTCCTAGCACAACTGGAAGTACCCTAACTCGAAAAAGTGTGACAAAATGCCCTAAATTTTCAAGTTTCCAGCGCCCCGCACTCCCCCCCATATGGTCGGATCGGGAAACTGATTATTTCCAGGTTAGTTTGGTCGGGTCCCTGATATTCCTGCCAAGTTTCATTTTCCTAGCTCATCTGGAAGTACCCTCACTCGAAAAAGTGTGACAAAATGCCCTAAATTTTCAAGTTTCCAGCGCCCCAACTCCCCCGCATATGGTCGGATCGGGAAACTTATTATTTCCAGGTTACTTTGGTCAGGTCCCTGATATTCCTGCCAAGTTTCATTGTCCTAGCTCATCTGGAAGTACCCTAACTCGAAAAAGTGTGACAAAAAGCCCTAAATTTTCAAGTTTCGAGCGCCCCCACTCCCCCGCATATGGTCGGATAGGGAAACTGATTATTTCCAGGTTCGTTTGGTCGGGTCCCTGATATTCCTGCCAAGTTTCATTGTCCTAGCTCATCTAGAAGTACCCTAACTCAGAAAAAAGTGACAAAATGCCCTAAATTTTCAAGTTTCCAGCGCCCCGCACTCCCCCCCATATTGTCGGATCGGGAAACTGATTATTTCCAGGTTAGTTTGGTCGGGTCCCTGATATGCCTGCCAAGTTTCATTGTCCTAGCACATCTGGAAGTACCCTAACTCGGATATGTGGGACAAAAAACTCGGACCGACCGACAGACCGACAGACGGAATTGTGATCAGTATATGGCACTTGAGCCAGAGGCTGCAAGTGCCATACTTGATTGGATGCTATCGGATACTACTACGTAAGATTAACCCAATCGGAGGCATGTTAAATCAAAGTATTCCATACTACTACTTACTACCTGCAACTTTTTCGTACAACTACCATACAGCTACACAGTCAAAGAATTTTTCATCGGGTAAACACCTTTTTTTGACTTGCTTAGACTGGGATATTCTCGAGCAGTACACTGTCAGATGCGGTTTCATAACAGATAACACAAGGATGCGCACATGCAGTTTGAACAGACAACACTTGGCATGTAATCTGTTGTCATTTTGAAAACGTTATGCATCAACTGAAACTTCACCAAAGGGACTTACGTAGCCTTGCCTTTCTGCTTCAGCCTTCTGATTTCCTTTTATTATTATTATTTTTTATTTTTTTATATATTGACGACCAAACAAATATTCGGCTTGTCCGCTTCACGTTTTAGAAATATACTGAATCGAACTGAGAATTGAATTATATTTAATTCGTTTAATTGATGTTGGAATTCGAGCTCGGCCAACTCATAAACGTAATATGCATGACAAGCATTCGGAAGAGCCGACTAAACGCCGAAAAAGCATTTGTTGCCTTTTTTGTTTGTCGTCATGATATCGGAAAAGTCAGCAGATACTTTTTCGCCGGTTTTTCAGTTCTTCCTGGCAAAAATTATGCATAACATTTAATGCATCATGTTTTCAAAATCAGAACAGATTAAAAATTCCTTCAGCAAAAAGTTGACTTAGAATCATATTTGATAGTGCAAGACGGATACGTCAGCTGGTTTTCCCGCAATTTCGTTTTTCCAGCTTGAGCGGCTTTGAGCCTAAAGAGGACCCTTGCCAAGAAGGGCCAAAATATAGCTATAACAAAATTCAGCTGATGTATCCGTTCTGCACTATCAAAAACAACAGATTACATTCCAACTGTTGTCTGTTGAAACTGCGCATCCTTGTGTTCCGACTGTGTAGTATCCAGCCTTGCTACAGTAGCAAGCAGTGGCAACAGTTGCTGTCGTATGCTACACTGTAAAAAAAATTATTGCAGTATTTGCTACGGGATTAATCTTATCTTTATTGAGATAAGATTACCCCTAATTCGGATTAATCTTATCCCAATATAGATAAGATTAATCCCAGTAGCAAATACTGCATCCTTATTCGGAGAAACTTTTTAAAGTGTACTTAAACTTAAAACTACATATAGCCTAACTAATTTTCGAAAATTTGGCATCGGGAAAGTACGTGGAACGCAGCCTAAAGAGGACCTTTTTCGTCTTATTGTGGCTCCAATGCTACTTAAACTTAACTATCCAGTCTTGCTACGGTAGCAGGCAGTTGCAACAGTTGCTGTTGTATGCTACTTAAATTTGAAACTTCATATAGCCTAACTAATTTTCGAAAATCTGACACCGGAAAAGTACGTGGAACACAGCGTGGATGAGGAGGATCTTTTTTGTCTTTTGTGGCTCCAGAGGGATTCGGTTTGTTGACGGAAGTTCGTTCGTGGATTTTTCTTGTCAGTTTGTTACGTATTTTTTTTCTCTCCTTTTTTTAATTTGTTTTGTTTGTTTCCCTTAAGACTATATGAATAAAGAATAAGGTGTTTATTATTTTTATGAATAAACTGAAAACTTCAGTAGGAAAAGCGAAAAAAATACAGTACCTCTAAGGCTCCGCCCTGAACTTTTTTGATTCCAATCATGTTCAATGGTAGAAGGATATCCAACATGAGGACAGCATCGACGACCATTTTCTTGAAGAAGTCTTTCTGTCCGTGGATCAGCTTCGAAGACATCGCAGTTGCTGCACACTTTTCTAACAACTCTCTGTGCTCATTGATGTTGCCTGTACTGACCTAAATTGAAAGTTCAGATTAAAAATAATAATAATGATATATAACTGCACCAATTCTTTATTTTTATTTATTTATTTACTTAAGCCGTAGCCATATACATAGGGAAGAAACAAACATTATCACTACATATTACCAAGAACAAATAATCAGATAGAACCTCTGTCTTTGGTACCATGCAGCGACTATACCCCGATAAAACTGAGCGACCTAGAGGTATTTACTGTAGCTTTTTACCCGTCTACTCTACTTCTGTCTTCACCGTTGCTCATCGCAGAGAAAGAAAATGCAGGAGGCGTACTCCGCGTACTGACCCGCTCTTGAGCGCGTCCAAAGAACCAATCAGCTTTGTCTCCTACTTTTCCTCAAGGTGGTTTCACAGCTATATAGCTAATTGTAGAGGTAACGAAACGTGATGTGGCGCGAAGCTACTAACCTCCGCTCGTTCGCAAAGGCATGGGGAAATACTCGACTCCGCATAGTCATAGTACAGAGATAGGGAGATCTGATTATTTGTTCTTGATTTTACATATAACCACAACCACATCTGTAACAAAATCAACGAACCATCAGTTCATCAATCCATTTTACAAAGGTAGTGAAGGTTGGAAAACTGAAGAGGAGAGAATCTGGATCAGGTTTTTATCTGACCTCAAAAGGCGGCTTTTAAGCGACAAAACTGCTTTACGTTTTAATTCGTAAAACGAAGGCATACGATTTTTTGCGAACATCCTCGAAGCGCTACACCGGAGCTGGAGTCGGTGAAAATGCTTTTGCCGGTGAAAATGCTTTCGCCTCCATAAATTTCTCACGACACTATGTACATTGTTGAATTGCCAGGGGACGATCCACACCTGCTTAAAACTGATAATTTTTTCCGCATTTACGACTAAAAAAGATTCTCGGCTGAAGTCCCGTGGCTGAATTTATTTTAAATTTACAAATACCTTCGTCTCCCCTGGATGCGTAACACCTGCATGACCCAGAAACATGACAAGAAAGATTGCATCCTACCCGACGAAAACGGATATTTCTCACCATCATCAAAAAGATAGAACAAAGAACCTAACATGGCGAGGTACAGGACTTCTAAACTTTGGGATTGTATTATGGGGGGTTTAGTCAATATGTTAAGCTTGTGAATCCCTGAGCTTCGTTTTTGTTGCAATAGTGCTGCCGCTTAGCTGCTGCAGCACTTCTTTGCTTCGGCACAAGATGCGTTCTTGGATTCACTGCCGGCACGATTTCTTCTTAGTTAATGCAGCACCTTGCAGGGAAGAACGGACTTGGTCGGTACGAAAGTCCGCGGTTCTCAAGGCGCACTGCCGTCTTCCTCGGAAGCACTGCAGTGCAAAAACGAATGTAGAAAGAAGTGGCCCGGAAGCGGCCGAGAAGTGGAGCAGCAGAGTACAACAAAACGAGGCTCTGGATATATTTTTCCCACCCTTTCTTGATCGACTAAACACCATTATGGCACAAAGTATAATCGGACATATTTTATACGGGAGTTCAAAGTTTCAATAAACATTCCTTTAGCCCAAGCTGACTGCGAATCAAATTTGACAGTGCAAAACGGATACGTCAGCTGAATTTTATTACAGCTATATTTCGGCCTTTCCTGGCAAGGGTCCTCTTCAGGCTCAAAGCCGCTCAAGGAGGAAAAACGAACTTGTGGGAAACCCACAATCAGTCCCTTACAGGTTTGCCTTTGGACACTGAAGATTTTTTTTTCTTTTTTTAATAAACCCTTAAATTCTAAAAAAAAATGGCCAGAGAGTCAGATTATGTGCTTTTGCGATTATATTAGGCTAGTGCGTAACGAAGAGTTTTTTGTTATAAGTAGTGGAACTGATAAGACAAAAACGCTACTCAGCCGAGATCTGAACCCAGGACCCTCTGCTTAAAAGGCAGTCGCTCTACCATCTAAGCTACCGAGGGGCTTGTGAACAGAGTTCGCATACCACTACAACAGTCTGGTAGATGCCGGCCATAGGAACAGTGATCCCGCCCGAAGGCAAATTCATCTAACCAGTTCACATCCCCATGTCACGGAAATTTATAATAATACATCGATGGCACTTTACACAAGGGACTTGCACCGTGTCCAATAAACCATAAACATTGTTCGAATATAATTTAGAAGCCTAGGACTCCACTGTCGGAGCCAGGTAGACATACCAGGACCCACAAGACGTGGTCTCATGGTGAAAACCAGATAATAAAGGTTAACTTCAGACATCGAGGTTCTTATACCGATATGAAACGAGATGGAGGTATGTCAACTATTATAACTTTTTCGAACAGAATATTTTTATAGGTAGGTTTATTCTTCTTTTGTTGTACTTTTATCGCTAATGGAGGTAGGGAATTTTATTTTAGGTAAAGTAGCAGCCAGAGCCTACTGTAGACCTAATAAAATGACTACTGTTGAGACCCAGACACTACAGTTTCTACCAATATAGCCTTTTACTTTTTTGGCGATTCAGATGCCATCTAGCGGTCATGAAAACCTACTACAGATCTACTAAATGACTGCTCCAAGGGTCGTGGAAGTAAAAAGTAAACAATAACAAAGGCTTCTGAGAAACAAAATAATTACAGAACAAAGACAGTGATTCATGCTGAATCACTAGCCTTTGGAAAGCAAGGGATAGTAGGATGTTGTTTCAGTTGACAAGCTGTATTTTCAGTTGAAATCTGAATGTGTCAAGGTATGACCCAGGGCAAAGGCTGGTTGTCTACAAGAGTAAGATGTTTTGTCGTTTGTTCAATGCTGAATAACTAGCTTTTGGAAAGCAAGGGATAGTAGGATGTTGCCTCAGTTGACGAGCTGTATTTTGAGTGGTAATCTGACTGTGACTAGTTATGACCTAGGGCACAGACTGGTTATCCAAGAGTGCTATGTTTTGTCATTTTTCAACATTTATTCTATTTCTTATTTTTGTTTTGTATAATTTTTTAAGTATTTTTGTTTGTTCTAATTAATTTTTTTGTGAAAAGTCAGCTCTATTTTTCAGTATTTGAGAAAAAGTGCTCGATGAACTCAGTATTTGAGCAAAGTGCTCCATGAACTTCTGCGGAGGCTGTTACGGCTTCGTATCAGCCTCTCTGGAGGATGATACGAGGTCGTAACATCCTCCACAAAAGTAAGTGTCATAAAATAACTTCCCGTGGGACATAGGAAGATATACATTGCATATCTGTTCGAGAAAAGTTATAACCAAATACATAATTTTTTGATGGGGAAGACGCCCTTGTCTTGTGGGTCCTGGTATGTCTACGTGGCTCCGACAATGGAGTCCTAGACTTCTAAATTATATTCGAAAAATGTTTATGGTTTATTGTTCACGGTGCAAGTCCCTTGTGTAAAGTGCCATCTATGTACTATCGTAACGAAGAGTGTTTACGAAACTTCTAACACCGACACTTGTGCTTTTATAAACGTTCCCAAACGTCACAGCCGTCTTCAGAAGCAACTAAGGAGGGTTTTCGCGAGATCTCGGAATCGCATTTCGGCGAGCGAAGCGCGTCGCGAAAACTGTGGGAAAGCGATTCCTGGAATAACTTTCCGCTTTCCCACTGGACCGATCGCGAAAACACATGGAAAGCTGACATTGCCGGAAAATGTTAAGTTACAAACTATTTCTAATAAATATGGTTCACTTAACGGTTCTTTGATTCTCACATATTCCATCGAAGCCACCCTAACAACGCTTGCCATTTTTATTTATGTATTAGTGATACTTGCACTGTTTTTTCCCACATTTTTGAAACTCCCGCCGAAACATTCAACTTTCCACGGAGCTTTCCACTATCCTCGTGGAATCACTTTCCGGGAAAGCTGCTTCTGTTTCCGAAGCGCGAAAACCGGGTTGGAAAGTTCGGCAACTTTCCTAAGTAGCGCGAAAACCATTGGAAAGTGATTCTGACTTTGCTTTCCAGCTCGCGAAAACCTTCCTCTAATGTCACTCTGAACTGTTTAAGTCGCAATTTGGATATTAGTGTTAGTAATCCTGTTACGGTGAAACGCTAGGGCAGGCCAGAGCTTTCTGGGGCGGCCCATCCGTGGTATGTATGTGTGTTTTTATCCGTTCAATACAATACTCTTGATGACTAAAGGAGAGTTTTCGCGAGATCTCGGAATCACTTTCCGACGAGCGAAGCGCATCGCGAAAACTGTGGGAAGTGATTCCTGGAATCACTTTCCACTTTCCCGCTGGACTGATCGCGAAAACGCATGGGAAGCTGATATCGCCGAGAAAATGTTGAATTAAAAACTTTTTCGAATAAATATGGTTCACTGAACGGTTCTTTGATTCTCATATATTACATCGAAGGCACCTTAATTACGATTGCCATTTCTTTTCTTTTTTTTAGTGACATTTGCACTGTTTTTCCGCGGCACTTTCCACTAACCTCGTAGAATCACTTTCCGGGAAAGCTGCTTCGGTTTCCAAAGCGAAAAAACCGGGTTGGAAAGTTCGGCAACTATCCGAAGTAGCGCGGAAACCCCTGGAGAGTGATTCCGACTTTGCTTTCCAGCTCGCGAAAACCCTCCTTAACTCTCCTTGCCGTTGCAAAATCGCCGGGTACCTAGTGGAAGAGCCAGAAGCGGTATCACCTCGGGTATCCCAGCTGCTCCCGAAGATCGA
This sequence comes from Branchinecta sandiegonensis, assembly GCA_030848855.1. Lineage (NCBI taxonomy): Eukaryota > Metazoa > Arthropoda > Branchiopoda > Anostraca > Branchinectidae > Branchinecta > Branchinecta sandiegonensis. The sequence goes on from JAUPMV010000018.1 coordinate 16,173,669, forward strand.
CGTGATTGTTAGACACAGGATTTGAGTTGTTGAGTATGAGTCGTTAGTGAGACCTTTTCTCGTTCTTGCTGAGGACCGCTGGCGTGTTTTGGACTTCCTCATTTAGAGTGTTCGCAAATACTGATTAAACAATTTATATATTTATATTATATTTCAGTACTTACTGTAGCGTTTAGTTCATTGATTTTCTCCATAGCAAGGGCTGTGGCTTTCCTGAACGCTTTGATTATGATCTGGGGATGGACACCCTCCTCAACGTAGGGCTTGATCTGCTTCAAAAACTCCCCTGCCAGAAGAACTACACTGGTTGTTCCATCACCAACCTAGAACAAGAATCAATTGCCAGTGAGCAAATGTACGAACGATTATTCATTTTCATTCATCACTGAACTCGTTCACCAATGAAAAAGTTCATGAATTTCAATTTTTCAATTTCATTTTATTTTCAAAATTCCTTCACGGGCAAGCCGAACATTGGATTTTTCGTCATAAATATGATAACATCAACATCTTTGTCCATCACCAATCGTTCACCAATGAAAAAGTTAATGAACTTCCAGGCTGATCGCCAGGAAAATGCCCAGAAGAGGGCAGTGAGAATCTTTCTGGGTGATCATAATATTTCATATGAAGAGGCTCTCATTAAGCTGGACGTTCCTAAATTAACTGACCGAAAAAGTACTCTTTCAAACATTTTTGGAGCAAAGATAATGTGTTGTCCCCTTTTCCCCCCTCCCCTCCCGTCTTCCGTGCGTCGGTCCGACACGAACACTTTAAATCAGTTTTCTCCATACCCTTCTATTTCTTCTGCCGAATTTGTACATAGTTTCATCCCATTATTTATTTCTGGTCATATCTTGTAAGTGCATTAATTAATTTGTTTCGTGTCTGTCTATTTCGTAAATATTTTATTCCTCTTCTAGCTTTAAGCTATTTGAAAAATTAACTTGATTGATTCTTAATTCAGTAAATATTTCTTATCTTGCTTATGCGGATGATATTCTTTTGATCAGTAGGACTAAAAAAGGGCTTTCTTTGTCTGTTTCAACAGTAGCATCTAAACTTCACGCGATTGGACTTTCTCTTAATCTTTCAAAGTGTGAATATCTTTCATTTAATAGTAATATCACGACTCCTCTAATTTGTGGATCCTTTTCTATCCCATCGGTTCCGTCTTTTCGGTGGCTGGGAGTTAATGTTATGTAAAACATTAAAATCCTTCCGAACTCTCGCCGTCGCGGATTGCAAGAAGAAAATCCAACTAAGCTATTCTAAAATTGTTGCTAATCGAGGTAGTTACAATAGAAAATCTGTTGCTAAATTTTATTCGTCTTTCACAGATCACTCGGTTTTATTCCTTTCTGGTATTTACCCTATTTTCAATAAAAAAGATATCAGTTCACTTCATTCTTATTATTCCCGCTTTCTATTGTATCTGCCTCCATGGTACAGAAATCGGAACCTAATATCTATTTACAGTTTTCCGGATATCGGGTCGAAACTTACGGAGCTTGCTGGGAAATTACCCCAGTCAACTTATAAGAATCTGCCCGCCCAGAGTGGCCTGTCTCGTTTGCTTTAGTTTCTAGTGCTTTTTGTTTTGTGAAGTGCTTGTTTTGTTTCTTTTATTGATACTCCGCTTTGATTTTTTATAGCGGCTAAAAAATAAATTATTGTTATTATTATTATTATTAATAAATGACTTCTTTCACACACCAGCAGAGAGAACTACACTGTGGAAAGTTTCATAACAGATAAGATACGCAGTTTCAACAGACAACACTTGGAATGTAATTTATTGTGGTTTTGAAAACGTTATGCATTGAATTTATGCATAACAGGCATTACCAGGAAGAGCCGAAAAAGTATGTATTGATTTTCCAATATCATGACGACAAACAAAAAAGTCGGCACATGCTTTTTCGGCTCTTTTTGACAATGCTTATGCATCACGTTTTAAAATTTTAAAGAAGGAACAAGTAAAGAAAATTTTAAGGTTTTAAACGTGAAAATGGTAAAATGAGAAATAAGGGTTAAAAGAGGAATTAAGAAAGAATATTAAGAAATTAAATGTAGAGATAGAGGAAAGTGTAGGTGAAGCTAAATATATAGGTCGGTCATTGAAAAAAATAAAAATAATTTAAAATATGAGATGTTAGGACCGTTGGCGTCACCGAGGGAAAGTGGAAGCGTAGTCACCTGGCTAAATCATATCGGACAGGAAGAATTGAAAAGATACTACGTGGCAATTCAAAAAAAAAATGCATCACATTTTCAAATTCACAACCGATTAAATCCAAAGTTTTCGGTTGAAACCGCGCATCCTTGTGCTATCTGTTATGAAACTCCAGACAATGTAAACTGGTTGCCTCACCACCAACCTAAGCCACGTTCGATTTAGCCTTGTCTCGGTCCTGTCAGCCAAATTCCATTTTATTTAACTGCCTTGTCCACTTAATACAGTTATTTGTCCTGTCAGCTGACAATTGTCAGTGCCCTGTCAGACAGGACGCCGTGAATGATGACATGAGTTGCGTTTTGCAGATACCATGATATCTGTTACCACGGTAACTGGATCTGCAATTAGTCGTTTTTGCAGTTATCGTGGTATCTGATAAACGGTGCTCTGCAAAAACGACTATTGCCGAAATTGCAGTTTTCGAAATCATCCCAAAGAAAAACAGATATCCAGTTACATCACTAAGTGCTAAACTTCTTTCTCACCAATCTGACAAAGTTTGATGAAAGTGAGAAGACTTTTCAGATACCACGACCAGTTACCACGGTCGGACCCTAGTATATGAATGTCTGATACCACGATAACTGTCCAGATACCACGATAACTGCAAAAACGCCTTTTGACCGTGGTATCAGATACCACGATAACTGCAAAAACGACTTTCGACCGTGGAATCAAATACCATGGTATCTGCAAAATCGCAACTATGGTCTCGGAGCAAGTTTTGGTCCTGTCTCGGGTAGGCTTCTCGACTGCGTTTTATTTGCGATGCTGGTCAGCTGAGTCATTCACTTGACAAGGCTAAATAAAACGGCTTTAAACCATGACAAGGCAGTAACAAGAAGACAAGACCGAGACAATCCAACGCTGCTCTAGAAGGGAGGAAATTTTTGCATGATCAAATCTGTAAATCAAGAATCAATGAATTCATCCATCTTCACACACGATTATGTTCGTTAACAAAATGACGAACTCCTTCTCACATCCCTCCGGCAATGTTCACTACACTGCTTGCTCTACCATAATCCAAAACGAAGGAAAGCCTATGAACAAATGACTGAATGAATGGCTGATTTATTCAATGGTTTACCAATGAATGAACGAATTCGTCTCTCCGGCAAGAAGAACACACAGATTAGTTGCGTTTTGACAGATACCATGGTATCTGATACCACGGTCTAAAGTCGTTTTTGCAGTTATCGTGGTATCTGATACCACGGTCAAAAGGCGTTTTTGCAGTTATCATGGTATCTGACCAGTTATCGTGGTATCAGATATTCAGATACCACGGTCTGACCGTGGTAACTGGTCGTGGTATCTGAAAAAGTCACCGCACTTTCATCAATTTTAGTCAAATTGGTGATAAGAAGTTTGACACATAGTGATGTGACTGAATATCTGTTTTTTGGGGGGGGTTATTTCGAAAAACGCAATTTTGGCAATTGCCGTTTTTGCAGAGCAACCGTATATCAAATACCATGGATCTGCAAAAACACAACTATTATTGCACAACACACTCCGATTCCATGTTCCATTTTGGAATTTGAGTGTATGATTATTTGTTTTCGTTGCCTTTTATTTAGCTTTTGCTATCGTGGCAATTCCAATTAAACTCTATTAAATTACCAGCTCTGGGCGGAAATGACCTATGAACACATGAATGAATCAATGTTACTGATCACCTTCATTCATCTATTAATTCAATAGGTAAGGAAGATACACGAATAAATCGAACCATTCATTTGTTCATCATCAGTTTCCTTACTTCTAATTAGTAATTTCATTCACTCATCTCTCCAGCTAGGAAAATTACCAGCCAAGAAGGATGAAGCAGCTGCTTATCATTTTTTGTTTACTGAATTAAAGAACAAAACTTTTGGTTTAGCATTGCTCCACGAAGTAGAATAACCTACACGTCATAGTGTATCACTCATGTTCTGCGAAAGAAGCAGATTAAAAAGATGAGATCATGTTACTTCCAATAAGCAAAGCACCTGCTCCACTTGTCGAAATAATGCCATAACCATATCTGGACAGGGAAGTTCAAAATTCAAGATGCAAGTGTTACCCTTTCGGATCTTTCCTCGTCGCTACAAAAAATCATTAGTTGCGTTTTTGCGGTAACCTAGAGTAACTGTTACCCGGTAACTGAGTGCACTCTTGTCGTTTCTTCAGATACCGGGTTACTGATACCCGGTAACTGAAATCTTACCTAGGTCAAATCCATTAGATACAGCTTCTTCAGGCAAAAAGCTGATAACCGTGCCAGAGTCGTCCATCAGAATAAACTTGCTCCTTGCAAAGGCAGTTAATTCCCAAGACATATTTTGTTTGTTTGTGGGATGAAAAGTATGCAGTTACCAGGTTACTGAATTTCGGTAACCCCGAGCTCGGCAGGGTTACTCCGTTCCAGATACCAGAGTTACTGGGTGACTGAGAAAACGACAATTCGCCAGGGTAACAGATACCCGGTAACTGCGAAAACAACAATTGTTCAGAGTTACAGATACCCAGTTACCGCAAAAACGCAACTATTGACAACAGGGCCCAACCAGGGCACGACGCTATCCGATTCAATTCAATATAATCTAAAAACAGATAACGGACAAGCCGATGGGTTGTTTTTACGTCAAAACATGAAATTAAGTGTCTTTTTCTGTGTGTTTATGTGTTTTATTCATATTCTTTCCTTTACTCCGTTTTTTCAAAATGTTATAAATAAATTAATTACTCATTACTTACTTACTTAGTATTTTTCAAAATACTCGCACTTCTGTCACTCTATCCTACCTCTGCATCCTGGGATTTGGCAATGTCCACCAATGTCCTCGCGGCAGGATGGACCACATCCAATTTCTTCATAATTGTTGCTCCATCGTTTGAGATAGTTGCTTTCCCTTGCTGATCAACAATCAATTTGTCCATCCCCCTTGGACCGAGAGTTGTTCTGACACAGTCAACAATGGCTGAGCAGGCATTGATATTTGAGATCAGTTGAGATTTGCCTTGTGCATTCTCTGTTCCCTCTTTTAGGAGAATAATCCTTGGTTGCTGCTGTAAAATGGACAGACAATAAGTCGCAATATAAGGCGCTTTTTCGCGGTTAAACATAGAGTCATTGTTTATGAACAGTGCGTTCTAGCAGAGAAAAATAACTCTTGAGAGTAATTCATCGAACTTTGGAAAAGTGACACACTGTCAAACCACAGCGACACTAGCTCCACTAGAGGACACGAACATCCCTACTGAAACTCAACCAGTCGTTAACGAGCACTGGCTCTGATCTGATCCTCGATGTTTGCACCGCATCTTAGCCTTGCTAGAATTTTCCACGTCCGCCACTGCACTGACGAACAGGGCGGCGCTGCGACGGAGGCCCATTTTTTATGCATGGGAAGGATAGGTCTTCGCATTACTCTCTCGAGTTATTTTGCTCTGCGTTCTAGCGACCAACAGAAACCTCTGTGGCCAACACTGTTGGTCATACAACAAAGGGCGATTCTGGCGGTCTGGAAAGCTCCGCAAGCTTATACGCCGGCTGTTTTTGCGACTTTGGCTAAAACTCGCTTCGCTCTCCAAAGCTGTTCTCGCGCTATGCTAGTTTCCGCCAGCACCTGGAAAGTGAATCCACTTCGCGAGTGGAAATTGATTTTCGGAAAGTCAGCGAGAAGTTGTAAAGGTGCAACTGAGGCGTAACTACTTTCCGCTGGTTCTTGCGCTCGGCGGATTCTCGCTTTGCTTTTCGGAAAGCAAATCCAAGAGATCGCTAGAATCACCCTCAATTGAAAGTGTTGTTGATCAAGTCTGTTGGTCATTTTGTGGAGTAATCAGCCAGATTTTTCAAACAGAGCGGTCTGGCAAAGATTCACCTCTGTTGACCAGCACAGACGTTTTGGCGAACAATGGTAGTTTGTTGGTCAAGGATCATTTAAACGGCTGATAAATTCGATTTTGTTATTGTACAAACAAATCCCCGGGTAAACAGCTCGTGAAATTGAAGTCCAAAATATCTGTGATTTGTTGCTGTTGCGGGGAAAATACCCACGGAGTACGAGTAAATACCCTTTGTGTAAACGTAGCTTCAACACAGTTGATACAGAAGAACCGCTAAAAAAACTTCCATAGTAGTGGGTACGTTTTAACCTCCGATCAATAGTTTTTAAAGCTACCCTTGTTGTCCAAACCTGCAACATGGTTTACTTACTATGCTGTGGAACATGATACATTGCAGATCTATGGAAAAGTTGATATGACCTGCAAACAGTCTGTTAAATGAGCCGCGTTTTTTCAGGTGTAGTTTCACTTTACTTTGACATACTTTGTTTTAGCTATGAAAGCACCAGGGATGCACATTATCCGGAACGGACCAATAAAACGGTAAGAAGCATAACTTTTGGAGGAATTATTTATTATTTTAGTCTAATACCGACCGACTAGGGTCATAATACATATCAAAATAAACACTTAATACTAAGTTGAGTCAAACCCACAGTACATCCCCCCCATTCAGCCGAATGGGAAGAGATAGCCCAGTGTGCAGCCCAGAGAGAACAGCCAAAAGGGGGTTCTGGGACTCCAAATCTTATTCTGGAGCGAGAACCAAGCAGATCTACAGAAACAAGAATTAAAAGAATTAAGAAAACAAGACTGAAACTCCACCGAAAATACATCCAATGAAACGAGAATATAGTATTCCAATGGAAATATTTGGTATGGAAGTTTCTTGTTTTTCTTTCTGCCTGACCCAGTCTCGAGCAATTTCCTGCTATTAACCACGGATATCCCAGTAATAACACATTTTAAATGATAGAACTTTTCAGATAGGAGCAGAAAAGCCTACATCCATGTGACTCCCTGGCTGAAAAAAAGGCTGGGACATCCTGGCAGTTCAGCAAATTAGGCAACCTTCACACATAGTGTTGTAATAAAGTAAAACCTGTAAAATTGGCAAAACAAAGTATTCCCCCGAAATGTAAGATACAAAACAATGTTTATGGGTTTCACAACTAAACTGAGACAGGTCAAAAAATTATTTACTCCAGACAAGTTACAACTCGTTACTAAACTCAAAGTATTTGACTCTACGAATTCTTGTTCACTTATGTAAGGGGCTTCATACCCAGGAGAATTGAAATTGAAAAATGTAGTATGAGGATACATTTAGTATAAACAAATATCTTGATCAAAACTTACTAAACAAGCTCTATCCTCAAACTCTCTCTATTTCTGACTAGCTATCACCTTCGAAATTTATTGAACTGAGCATCCAAAATGGTAATTTTCTTTCAAACAATTTTCATGGGGGTAGCATGCCAATGCTGCAGGGCATGGTGCCCCAACCTATGAGAACTAAGCCCATACATTGGGGCATGCGAGCACTATGCCCAAAAACTGAGGATTTCTGCATCTCCAGATAGCCGTTTCGTCTGGACAGATCCGGAAGGTGAAGCCAGGCCAAAAATGTCTGGATGTCCAGGGTGTTGGGCACCCCAGATTTTGGATGCCTAGAATGTGCCATAGAGGCAACCGGTTGCAGAGACACAACAAATATGCAAATGTAGGAAGAAAAGGGAAAGTGATTGACAGTCGTGAATGGGATGAAATAGATATCTGAAGTGTGAAGGCGACATCTAGGAAATGTTGAGGAATAGCAAAACTGTCGTCATTATCACGAAAACCTGGAAGGTTTGGCTTCACTTTGCAGAATCCTCGGGCATCTGGGAAACTTGAAGGTGAAGCCTGGCTTTCAAATGTCTGAGGGACACTGTCTAGGGAACCGGGAGCCGTATTTTATGTAGTACAGACTACACTACCCATGGTTCTCACAGAAACCAAACCATAAGAGCTACGATTCCAGGATATGACATTGTTGACTAACAGAAACTTTTTTGGGCTGGCTCCCATTCTGGTATTAAATGAAAACAGGTCACAGAAATTTCACTGTACCAGCTTCTTGTCCAGTAGTCTCACAGAATTATGTACTCAGAAGCTACAAAGCCTCTTGTCTGGTAGTCTCACAGGATTACGTACTCAGAAGCTATGGAGCCAGTAGGCGGTACCAGAAACAATGTAATTGGAGCTGTGTTCTGGTAGTCTCGACATGGAAAATAGAACTCACAGAATAGTTTGTATGAGATCTAGGTTGCCGGCCGGGGTTTTCACTGACTTACGAGACATGTCATGGGAAAATACGCACTACTGGAGCTATGGTACCCCTAATAACCAACTATTTTGTTCAAAATGACCAGTTCAAAGACGGGCTAGGGTTCTGGTAGTACCAAAACTTAAAATTACAAACTCACAGACACTTGTCAATATGAACCTGAATTTGGTAGCAAATATTATTAACCCACAGAACCCAACTCTGATGGGTCTGGTAGTGCCAAAAAATTAAAATTAGAACTCGCAGTCCGAGAGTAAGTAAGTAATTTATTTATGACCCGCCATTTTGAAAAGGCGGAGTAAATGAAGAAAATAAACAAAACACATAAACACACAGAAAAGACACTTAACTTTTAATCTTCGGTCAGGAAGCAGTGGACGACATTGTGCGCTGGTTGGGCCCTGTCGTCCATGATTTTTGAAAGCGATGAGGAAACATCCAAAAGGGTAACACTTGCATCTTGAATTTCTCTGTCAATGTATGGTTATGACATAATTTCGGCAAGTAGAGAAGGTGCTTTGCATATTTATAATAACATTATCTCATCTTTTTAATCTCCTTCTTTCGTAGAACATGAGTGACTCCAGAACGAAACAGTATAGAAGGAGCACAGAAAGAGTGAATATATTTAACTCACAGAACATAAACCCATGGGCTAGGGTTCTGGTAGTGCCAAAAAGAAGATACAAACTCACGAACACATGTCAAAATGAACTTGAGCCCAGTAGCGAATATTGTCAACTTGTGTCGTAAAGTAGTGAAAATCTTTGTTTGGCTCTACCGGAACCCTAGCTCATGGTCGTTTGTGTACCTGAGGAGTCGTTTTGAAACAAATAGTTGGTTACCGTACTAATTTTTTCTCATGTCATATTCTCTGAACCAGTGAAAATCCCAGAATCCTCGCTTTCAGACAAACTCCTCTGTAACTGTAACATAAGTTCCATATTCTACGTAGGCACTTCCAGAACAAAAGTTCCAATTAAATAGTTTCTGGTATTGTTTACCAGTCCCCTAGCCTGCCCCTAGCTTGTGCATACATAATCCCATGAGGTATCAGACAGGGAGCTAGAGTAAGGGAGTAAGAAGAAGTTTCTGTGAGCTATTTCCATTTACTACCAGAATGGGAGCCAGCACAAACAAGTTTCAGTTAGTCAATGACATTGATTCCCGGAATCATTGCTTGTGTGGTATGGTTTCTGTGAGATCTGCCAGTTCCATAGCCCATAAGACAGGTTCCCTAGACAGTGCCATGACTGGGGAGCAGTCACCAGTGAATGTGAAAACTCGCAGAGTCTTCTAAGTTCCAAGAGAACAATGGTGAATAGCACAGCCTACTCGTGGGACTAATAACGCAGCTTACATGACGAGATAAAACACCAATCGGAAAAATGGGAAGCCATCCACTATAAGCCTGCCTTGACTTACCATTATTTCTGATTTGTGAGCTTATGAACAGAAATTGCCGGCACCAAAGTACACTTTGTTATGTTGCTGTGCTGTTACGGAAACCGTGTTGGAAGCTAGCAACACTAATAGCATTCCGAAAGTTCGTCCTTTTACCTCTATTCCTCCAACCCTTGAGGGACCAATATTCAAAAAAGCCTAAACATGTTTGGTGGTTAGTTTAAATGGTGTTATTTATTAGTTCCTTGTTTTTGTTACTTACGTCTTGTTATTTAAAAGCTTTGTGCAACTGCAGCAGCTATAGATACTTGAAGAAAAGAAGCTACAATATGGATTAGTTCCATAAATTTGTTTTTTGTGTCCTCTCAGAGGAGCCACAAATCCTGTGTATAAACTTAGGGTAGGGTATATTTTAATTGCGATCAATCTATTTGTCAGGCCATTTTCGACCCTAAGACAAAACGGGCTCTGTTTTATTGGCTCCTCAAGCCTGTGTATGGGGTGAGTCAAGCTTAGCCTAAGACTGCCTTCGCCAATGATTGTAGTTCTCCAAGGACATAACTTGATACCAAGTTTTACGGGTAGCAACTATGATTAATTGTTGTACAAGTTTTACGGGTAGCAACTATGATTAATTGTTGTATATAAATAACACTTAAGTAAGATTAACTTTATTAAATAAAGTAATTAGGTATTAAGGGTTTCTATATTATGAATGATTTTCTGAGAGTTACCTTGCCCCAGTGTGTGTCTTGATGCAAGCAATCGTGTAGGCTAATGGAAGCAATAGGCCTACCCTTGTAGTTGCCGGAGTGCCTAGTTAAAGAGTATATTTTGCCATGTGCTTAGACTATTGCTGGGATCACCCCACCACACCCTTGGCCAGTGGTTGCTGATATTTCGGTCTTTACTCGTAGGAGGATTCAGTTTTGGCACGAGCACATCGACAGCAGCACCTACCTTTGGTGCAGCTAGCACAGCACCTGCAACAGGTTTGACCTTTGGGCAGCCTGCAGCTTCAACAGCTCCATCGCTTTTTGGCAGTACTCCAGCTTCGTCAGGTAATACTTGCTCTGAGAGTCAATGTTTTTTTTTTCTTTTATCCTATCTTTTCTGCTACCCTACGCTTATTCGCCAGAAAAAGGAAAAAAATTATATCAGTGCAGTAGCTTTTGAGGGGAGTTGTCAAATGGTGCAGGCTTCTGCGTAATCTTTCAATCATATCTGAATGTGAGTGGTTGTTGTCGAACTCGACTCTCTGGTTTCTGTCCTGCATTACTATTCCGTATAACAGGCAGTTCAGGCTTGCTTCACCGGAGAAGTCTGAGTGAGGGTACAGTACAGTAGCATACCAAGGTGAGAGTTGCAACGAATTAGGTGGGTAATTCACTACCCTCTCCCCGTACACCCACTGTACCAGTCCTCCCCAAAGGCCTGATTTTGCCAAACAGTAGGGTGGTTTACCCTGACACTACCCGGTATAAAAAGAATTTATGAATGATTAATGAATATAGTTATTTATTTCCCATCTTTACAGAAAATGTACACTGATGGGGTACAATAAAACAAAGATAAAGAAAAAGGAAAAAGGAACAACACACAGATACAATTTTAACTTGGCAATACATGATTCAAAAAAGAGAGAAAAAAAATAAAAATAACCTTTTTTTTTCTTTAAGAGAGTCTAGAGGTACATTTATTAAAAAAAAACAGACACTATTTGCCTTTCGCCTGGTAAGAAAGGCAATGAAGCGTGGAAGTGCAAGCGAGGTTATTCATTTAATTCACTACATTCATACCCAGCTACTCATACACTAAGAAGTCAACTAATGAATGATAAAGATGAAAACTATTTCTCTAACTATTGCTTAATTGCTGGATAGAGGCTGTTTAGAGGGTTTAGGGATCCAGAAATCGAGCATGACGCTCTAAAGCAGCCTCAAATCAGACTTTGATCCCATGATTTCGTGTAATGCGTCGATTACGAGACCACAGCGGCAGCCCAAGCAGGAATTCAGCATATTTGTGAAAAGTACTTGTAACAATTGTAACATCAGATGTGTGGAAAAGTTTCCAGAAATGTGCTAGTGCAAGTGTATGCGGTAATGCAAGAGCATTAAACAGCTGCGCTAGAACCAATCTGTTGTATAACGCGCTTTGGACGCAGCAAGCATACCATATGCTTTTCTGACTTTAGCGGAAAATGCGCGATTAGGCCGGAACGTGTAGACCGCAGTTCTTTACCGATGGGCAACCCAAGGTAAGTCAGGGATTCGGAAGGGTTTAGTACTATGTCCCTAACTTCACTTTAATCAAAGAACTATCACACTTTCTACCGTTAAAAACAATCGCATCACTTTTACTAGGGTTAAAAGCGAGGCCTATGACCGCATACGAACGACTAAGTATACTGAAATTCTTTTCAATACGGGAGATCGAACGGCTCAGGTTGAGTACGTCATCTGCATAATTCAGAAGCGACATTGAAGCCTACGAAAAATAAAGCTAAATTTCGCTTGTTTTTGCGCTTCAGCTAAGCTATTATTGTACAAAGGGGGAGATGAAAGGGCAGCTTGTCTAATACCCTTGCGCACAGGAATAACTTTATCTGAAACTACATGTTCTTCCTTAGAAGAATATTTTAATTTAACATGGAGCTTACGGTACATGGCACGGTAGGAGACAATGGTTGAAGAGTCGAGACCTCTCTTATGTGCTGACAGGAGAAGCTGAGGATGTAAACCCGAATCAAAGGCGCAACGTACATCGTGACTCGCGATTATGATGCTTTCATCCGAACGATGGGATTCTAGTCAGGGTTGCCACATGTCGCACGATAGTGTGAATTGTCACTCTATTTTTTTTGTCACTCTAGTCCTACGTAGGACATAAAATTCCCTCTATTTACGTAAATATCCAGATTTGTCGCACAATAGTGTGACAATTCCAGAAAATACAAAACTAAATGCGGAATTCAACTCAATGCAAGTAATTTTAAGGCATTCCACTCTGTCTGTACTACATCAAGAGTTAGTTTTTGTTTTCGGTGGGAGTGAAGAAGGGGACTTTTTGGGGAATTTTTTCGTGCTAGTAATGCTCGGAGGATTCTGAACCGATTGAGATTCCGCCGAAAAGTATACTTGCAGCCTTGATTCCGACCAAAAATGACCATTTCACGTTTTTTCATGAAAACAGAATTTCACTCCCAATTCACTCTCTATCTCAGCCAAAAGTCACTCTCTAAATTTTTCTGATGTGGCAACCCTGATTCTAGTAACACATTTGCAAGGAGACTTTGCATGTGTTCGCGACCGTGACCTTTTTAAAGCCGAATTGAAAATCAGGAGTAGTGCAATTACTCTTATTTTCATCCATCACCAGAGCCTCTATAACTCCTTTTATATGGCTATTTTGGGAGTTTCACTAGTATCATCTTATATTTTATTGGAACCAGAGTGTTGAACGTTGGGGATGACAGACAGAGACGTGCCTTTGTGTCTTATGGCACTTAAAGTTTAACTGAAAAGCAAACTTATTTTTGTATCATTTAGTTGAATACACTGAGTTATTTGGATTCTGCTAAGAGATTTTGTGATTTTCCACTATCTGCTCTCGTACTGAGGTTCAGAATATCTACGGCTGTCTCCACAGCGCAAATTCTACTATGACGCGGAATATTTGAATCTGAACACAAACGCGGCTTTTCAGTGGGCGGTGATAAGCTTGGTGAACACTGCTTAGTGCCTGAACAAAAAAATTTCATAAATCTCTTTCGTCAAGCATGCGACACAAGTAGCACCACAAATCTGACAGGGAAATTCCACTATTTGAAAATTGATTATTCGTCAACAGCGGAGCAACGAAGTAACGCATTTCCATCGGGTCTTCAAGCCTCTTTAAGTGAATAAGTGGGGGTTAACAAGACTGTCCCATCTCTGCCCTTTTCAGTTTAACTTCAAAGTGAAATTCGACAATAGTTGCGTTTTCGCTGATACCATGGTATCTGTTAACACGGTCTAAAGTCGTTTTTGCAGTTATCGTGTTACCGTCTCTGATACCACGGTCAAAAGGCGTTTTTGCAGTTATCGTGGTATCAGATATTCAGATACTAGGGTCCGACCGTGGTAACTGTCCGTGGTATCTGAAAAGTCATCTCACTTTCATCAAATTTTGTCAGATTGGTGAGAAAGAAGTTTCGCACTTGGTGATGTAACTGGATATCTGTTTTTCTTTTGGGATGACTTCGGAAAGTGCAATTTCGGCAATAATCGTTTTTGCAGAGCACCGTGTATCAGATACCACGATAACTGCAAAAACGACTAAATGCAGATCCAGTTACCGTGGTAACAGATACCATGGTATCAGCAAAAACGCAACTAATATAATTTAGTGTTTTATCGTATATCTAGCATTGTATTTTAATTAATTTGACAAACCAATTGTATAATAGCTCTTCTAATTGTTTCTTTTGTCATGTAGTGTATGAATACTTTGTCGTCAGCCTATGCTATCCAATGGATAATTTGGTATCAATAAATGATTGATTGATTGATTGAAGTCATCCACGAAACTTGGGCTATTTTCTTTGGCCAATTTTTATTTTAGCCTAAACCCGCGTATTTATTTATTTATTTAACTTTGACGACGGCTTCTGGAGCCGTTATACATACAACACTTAAAAACAAGAATAAAATACATTTTAAGACTGCGAGCCTTCGACGCCGCACGCCTGAAGTTCGCGGTTCCAAACTAGCCACACAGGCAACGTCAGTCTCATATTACCATCTTTTCTATTTTGTTCGTAATTCCTATTTGGGACACGATTCATGCATCCAGTGACGTTAACGTGTGCTTATTCTTTTTACGTCACCAACTTTTTAGAAGAAAAATAGATTAAGAGCGTGTTCCACCCTCGTACCAATAGTAACTATTAGTTACTAAATCCGTTCCAACCTCACGAAAAGTTACTACGCTGACCGTTCCAACCTTCTCGAAATAGTAACTAATAGTAAGTATTTGCTTACCACGCTCGGGAGCGTGGTAAGCGTAGTAACCACGAATCTCTGTCACGTGAGTGGTCAGATTCACCCGAGGCATGATATTCCGCTGGAAAATAGAAAAATCGTTCCAGCCTTGACGACAAAAAGGCAGAATTTGTGACGTCAAGCGTGGTAACTACGGTAAGTAGGATGGAACACGCTCTAAATTACTTTAATCATCAGGCCAAATCTTCATTCAATGAATACTATCATTTTTACTTATGTTCCATAGCATCAACTGGCTTCTCCTTCGGGGGGACACCAGCACCAACTCTTGGGACATCTTCAGCACCAAGTCTGTTTGGCACGACATCAACACCATCATTTGGTTTTGGTTCTGGTGGAACTGCCGTCAATTTGTCTCAACCCCCGCCTTCTTTCGGGGCATCAACCGGGTTCGGCCTTAGTACAACGCCGGCTAGCTCTGCACCATCCTTTGGTCTGGGAGGAACGGCTGTATCCAGCACTGGGCTAGGTGAGTCTGTTTAAAGTTTAATCGAATAGGTCTGAGACGGCAGTCTAGTTAGTCATCACTTAGAGCGTGTTCCATCCTACTTACCGTAGTTACCACGCATAAAGTCACAAATTCTGCCTTTTTGTCGTCAAGGCTGGAACGATTTTTGTATTTTCCAGCGAAATATCATGCCACGGGTGAATCCGACCAATCACGTGACAGAGATTCGTGGTTACTACGCTTACCACGCTCCCGAGCGTGGTAAGCAAATAGTTACTATTGGTTACTATTTCGACAAGGCTGGAACGGTCAGCGTAGTAACTTTTCGTAAGGCTGGAACGGGTTTAGTAACTAATAGTTACTATTGGTACGAGGGTGGAACACGCTCTTATTGATGCTTGAAGACCCGACGAAAATCCGTTACTTCGGTGCTCCGCTCTTCACATGATAGATTTCCAGCAAAAGAACTTTTATCTTTCAGATTTGGGAAATCTCTATCTAATTGTATTTCTATGCTTGAATTATGTGCTTGAAGTATTTCTAACTAGAACTGTCTGAAATTGATCATATCCTAATATAGTTGTATGTGTAGATGAAATGTCTACTTATGTACGGGAGGGGTATTCACTTTCACTTTCACTTTCACTTTCACTTCAGTTTATTTCAAAACAAATAACGGACAAGCCGATTGGTTGCTTTCAAGTCAATAAGATTGCTAAATATCCTATTAATAAATATATATACAATTAGGGTACATAGTCAGGTTGCTAAATGTCATTACATAAATAAACACAAAAGAAAACAAACCATTTTAGACACGTTCCGAGTTGTACAACCGAACAAACGCGGGGACAAAACTTTGAGCGTACCGTGTTCGTAAAGTTAAAATCGGTTCCAGACGGGGCACAGGTTCAGACGCCTGTCGTGGTAGTCGGGTACGGGATGGGACGAAATCAGGGGGAAGGATATCGCGCTGAGAAGGATTTTGAACCAGAGATGTACCAAATTTCATACACAGCTCTAGTCGACGAGAAGAAAGGGATATTAACTTAAAATTCCCTCAAAAGACCAATATATGGGACTTTTGGCGCTTTAGATACTACGAGTAACGCTCTATATTGGATCCTCTCAAGCGAATCCGACTGTTCATGGGTCAGCCCGAAATGCCACACAGGACAGCAATATTCAAGATTCGGACGGATAAATGACAAATATACTCGCAACAAATGGAGGGCTGGAACACCGTAACGAGATAATAGTTTAAGATAACTTATCCCTGCGTTAGCTTTTTTAAGCATATTTTCAACCTGTCGTTGCCACCTCAGATCTGACGTTATAGTGACTCCCAGCAGCTTCAGTTCACCAACCCTACACGATTCGGGGATATCTGGGTTGAAAGACAGGACGCCCTGAAGGAAAGAAACGGTTAAAATCACAGACTTATCCATATTAACAATCATTTTGTCAGACTCTGCTTCTTCACAGATATCTTTCATCATGGTTGCTGCACTGCTCTGGATGTTCTTAAAGCACTTTTCTAAAATAGTCAGATCATCAACGTATTTAAGCCTGTCTGGGTAACTCCTAGCTAACTCATTAGCCATAACAAGGAAAAGTAGCGGACCTAAAATGGTACCCTGGGGTACTCCACAAAAAATCGGGAGTGAATCAGAAAATGTTGATTTATACTTTGTACGTTGGGCTCTATGAGAAAGGAAACTAGCTATTATTTTCACAAGAAAGGGATGGACAACAAATTCATTAAGTAATTTCTTTAAAAGGACACTATGGCACACAAGGTCGAAAGCCTTTCGTAGGTCTATTGCTATTAGGTTTAGCCAGCGCTCTGGGTCATCCAAGTGCTTGAGCATAGTGTCCAGTAGACTCACCAGATAATGCGTGGTTGATGTCCTGGGCATATTTCCAAACTGTTTGGGGTCTAAATGCCTCAATATGCAATCAACCTCAGACAAGATTTCAAATTTCCAGAAAATTCTTTCCTTCAGAATAATCTATCTGGCTTAAAAAGGAACCAATAAATACGACAAACATGCTAGATTGAAGCTAATTGAATGGTTTACATATTGGATAAATAAATATTGCTTCAATATTTGTAGTTAAACAAATTTTTCTTTTCCAACAAGATAACTTCATTCTAACCTTACCTCGATTGACTACAAAATGATGAAAAAGGCAGAGTTAGCAAAGTCAAAATCCAGAAAATACATTTTCAAAGCAGCTTCAAAACAAAGAAAAGGCACAGAATTGAATATCTTGGACATATTACTGTTCAAAAATGTCACATTTTGCCTCCTGACTGTCAGGACAGCATGTTCATATCATTTTAACATTTTCGCGGCAAAAATCGAGGTAGTGTAAAAACGAGGTCAGGTACCCCGATGAAAAATTTGTAGCCTGCGTAGTTGTATGGTAGTTGTACGAAAAAGTTGCATGTAATACTATGTAGTAGCAAAGAATACTATTATTTGATGTGCCTCAGACTTGTCCAATCTTATGTAGTAGTGTCCAGTAGCATCCTGTCTTGCCATAGTAGCATCCATTCTTGCTAATAGTAGCATGCAGTAGTATGTAGTAACACGGTGGCCATGAAGTAGCACAACTTCGTGCTACTATTTTGAGATAAATTTTTCATCGGGACCCCTCCTGTATTTGTCATGTGTTATTTGCGTGAATGACGATCCAGTGCTAGCGTGTATAATACAAGCTATTAAGGAAATAAAGTACATTATTAAGCTTAACTTAATTAGTTATCGGAATGCACGCTTTTGTTGAAATTCAAATTGTCCGCGTCGGGGTGAACTTTGTCTTGTCGGGCCAGCAGTGCAGATTCGGAATTTATTTTTGTAATTTGTTAATTCACGCCCGTATTTTTATGAAATATATTTTAAACCGTGAATTGTATAATAGTAGTGACACTTATGACGAATTATTTTTGTACTTGTCATTGTAATTCGCGTTTGTATTCTGATGAATTGTATTTTAAACCGTGAATTGTATATATAAATCATAGGTTACCATTGTAAATATATCCCCTGGTTGATCTTTTTATTTGTAATGACATGTCCAGCACTATTTTTTGTTTGTAAAAGATATCTATGGATAAATAAACCGAATTGTAAATTGTAAAAAGAATTGCGTATATCTGAATCCAATATATACAAATATTCTGGCTTTTCAGTTAAACTTTAAGCTTCGAATTTGGTTATTTGTTGCTGAAAGTGCCTTTTTTCTTCTTTTAGGACTATTCGGAGGTCAGCCTTCTGTGGCACCTGCTGCTGCTCCTCCAGCAAGCCATGGCTTGGGAGGGACTAGCTTTGGAACTACGGGACAGGGAGGTATGGAGTCTTTTCAAAATTCCATTTAAAGCGCTAAAGAAACCAAATTTGCTTTTCTGCTGTGAACAAACTATTGGAGTAGCCTACCGTTCTCCAACCCAGCTTCAAATCTAAACTAATTTCGAGCGTGTTCCACCCTTCTAACAATAGTTACTATTAGTTACTATTTCCGTTCCATCCTCACGAAAAGTTACTACGCTGACCAATCCAACCTTCTCGAAATAGTTTCTAATAGTTACTATTTGCTTACCAAGCTCGGGAGCGTGGTAAGCGTGGTAACTACGCATCTCTGCAACGTGATTGGTCGGATTCGCCCGTAGCACGATATCCTGCTGGAAAATAGAAAAAATCGTTCCAGCCTTGACGGAAAAAAGCCAGAATTCGTGACGTCATGCGTAGTAACTACGGGAAGTAGGATGGAACACGCTCTTCATCTGCTTCTCACAATACTATTATTATTTATTTTATTCCTTCAAGATAGAAGAGCAAATATACAAGTTTTAGACAACAACACATCAGTCAGTTCCGATTTCAGACTTGCTCATAAAAAATAATAAACACAGTTAACTATTTATGGCCCCACCATAAGGCATAACATAGGGTCTGGCAATGGGCGGGGCTTATTCTTTATTAAAATAGTATTAAGGGAAACAAACCAAACAAATCAAAAAAAGAGAGAAAAAAGAAGAAGAAGAAAAGAAGAATAAAGACATAACAAACTGACAAGAGAAATCCACTAACGAACGATCTTCTATCAACAAAGTGCCCTTGCCCACTCCCCCTCTCCAAAAAAAGGAAAGAAAAAAGAAGAAAGGAAATCATGTTTTCGAAAAAAAAAGGACTTGGCGTGTGACTTGAATGCTCAACAATTACATGAGTATAAAGGGACTATCCAAGCTCACAAACCTATTGGCCTACTTAACCTGCAATCACAAACGAAAGAAAGAAAAATTACATACCAGGGCAATTTTTGGAAAACAGGGAAAATGTAGTAATGTTCGAAAATATCGGGGCCTTTTTGCGAAGCGTGTGTATTTTACTATTCAGAATGTATAGAGTGTTCTTCATTTTAAATTAGAGGTTAGGTTCACTCAGTAGGGCTGAAAATCGACAAAATACAACTATGAAAAAGTAAGTTGCCTACAAATAAAATACGAATATTCGGTTTTTGTAACTTTTAACGCATGAAAGACAAGAAACAGAAAAGAATGTGAGGAAATGCAACAGCCGTATAACTAAAGCCAAGAAAAAATAAGCCAATAGTCTTTGGTCCGGGGCACCGACTATGGATACCCCGACAAAATTGAGCTGAGCTAGAGGCAAAAAAACAAGGTAGTCTAAAGAGAGGTTTGCAAAGAAGTATACCTCTACTTTATTAGAATACGCCTCCATCTGTGAAGGAGGATCAAGGTAGGCAATAGCTGCGTCTTTGCAGATATAATGGTATCTGATATCACGTTCTAAAGTCGTTTTTGCAGTTACCGTGGTATCTGATACCTCGGTCTAAAGTGTTTTTTTTTTTTGCAGTTAGTTAGTATCTGGTCAGTTACCGTGGTATCAGATATTCAGATGCCACGGTCCCGACCGTAGTAACTGACCGTTGTGTCAGAAAAAATAAACTTATTTTTATCATCACCAACAGAGGAACCTAGCTTTTTGTCAAGTTGGTGGGAGTGAAATTTGGTAATCGTGATCTGAGTGAATTTTAATTCACTTCTAAAAGGGCGGATTTGGCAATTGTTGTTTTTGCAAAGCAACCTTAGTATCAGATACCATGGTAACTGCAAAACCATGAAATGCAGATCCAGCTATTGTTGTATCAGATACCACGGTGTCTGCAAAACGCAACTAATAGTCTCTAACGAAAGCCTTCCTTCACAGATCATATCAGCTTCCTTATGTTGATCTGACGAAAGCCGTGTGCACTTCTTTGTAGATATTGATCATGAATATGAAGAATGACGCAGCCTAACATGTTGCACTGTTATCTTTCAGCAGTGAAATCAAAGCAAGATGCGGCTTCAGCTTCAAAAGAAAATAAACTGGAGAACGAAATCATGGCCACTGTTGACAATTTCAGGTATTTATCCTTGAGTTAGATTATTAATAGGGACATCGACCTAGGACAGGTGCGCAACAATGAATCAAGTTCTAAGTCACTGGTCAATCTCCCGATGAAAAATTTATCTCAAAATAGTAGTATGGCGTTGTTAATAATCCATAGATGGGACTTTACACAAGGGACTTGTACCGTGACCAATAAACAAGAACCAGTTTTTTTTAATGTAATGAACTGGTTAGATGAATTTGCCTTCGGGCGGGATCACTGTTCCTATGACCGGCTTCTACCAGACTATTGTAGTGGTTTGCGAGCTCTGATCGCAAGCCCCTCGGTAGGTCAAATGGTAAGAGCGCCTGCCTTGTAAGCAGAGGGTCCTGTGTTCAAATCCCGACTGAGGAGCATTTTTGTCTTTCAGTTTACTACTTATAACAAGACCAAACTTTTCGATGGGATCCCAAAAATTCAATATCTGATCCAGACAACTGGGTCTTGTCTTAGCCAGATCCAGTCATCGCCAGAATCCTTGAACATTCTTACAATTAAAATTCAGAAACAGATCAAGGCCAAATAGCTAATCATCTGAGAAAACCAAGTTCAGATATGGATTCAGCATGTGTGTTTACCCGTATAAGTCATATCTGTTTTGACGAAAAGTTCCTGCCACTTCTGCCAATTTCCCGGTTTCGGCCGAACTCTAGAACTACTTGTCCGGCGAAAAAAGAAAGCTCAGAAACGAACTCAGGGTATCTTCTTTCCCCAATAATGAACATCTAATCAACTTCAAATAAAAATTTACCTTATAACAAATTTTCCGACTCCAGCCGGATTCCGGTCGAACTATATGTCCGGGTAAAATATGATTGTCACACACGGATTCAGCGTCTCTTCTTACCCCTAAATTGGTTATCTAATCAGCTAGAAATAAAACTTGAACTTCTAACAATTTTCCGGTTTTGGCCGGATTCTGGGCGAACTACATGTCCGGGAAGAAAATTGTTTTCACATAAAAGTTCAGCATGTCTTCTTGCCCTAAATCGGACATCTGATCAACTTCAAATAAAACTTTTAATTTAACAAACTTTCCGGTTTGGGCCGGATTCCGGGTGAACTACTTGTCCGTCGAGAAAATGGTTTTCACCATCGTCTTCAGCATGTCCTCCTACCTCTAAATCAAACATCTAATCAACTTCCAATAAAACTTTTACTTTTAACAAACTTTCCGGTTTTGACCGGATTCCGGGCGAACTACTTGTCCGATTACAAAATGGTTTTCACCATCGTGTTCAGCATGTCTTCTTACCCCATAATCGACTATCACATTAGCTGTTTCAAAATATTTTGTTTGCCCCTTAATTTGAACCCCCTCCCCCACCCCTAAATCTAGGGCTACAAAGCCCATTTACGAACTCGACTGGTCCGCCGACCCAACGAATCCTCACACCAAGTTTCATCAAAATATCTCATTCCCTTCGAGAGTTATCGTGCTTACAGACGGACGGACGGACAGACGGACAACTTTTGCGATGTCATAGGTATCCCTCAACTTACGTTTTGGGATCCCAAAAAGTGTGAAGTTGTACGAAAAAGTAGCATGCAGTACTAGCTGCTGCTACTACGTGCTTCTATGGCAAGGCTATCGAGTTACTGCATTCTACTGCATGCTACTATTAGCAAAACTGGATGCAACTATAGTAATACATAAGGCTGTATGGAAATCATTCAAGTCATTGTACTATGGGACATTTTTCCAATCGTAAACAATTGGAAACGATCGTAAACAGTTGTTTTCTTACGATTGGAAACAGTTGTTTCTAGATTCTAAAAGAGACAAACAAAAACGCGGGGAGTCCTCAGGGAGCGTCGAGATTACACCTTTAAGGTAACACACTACCTGTCACGTTATATAGAAGTCCGTTATGAACTTAGAGATGTTATTTTTTCGCTCGGAGTAACCTCTCGGACCATGTTCAGGGTGTATTTCGCGATCCCACAAAGTATTTGTGGCTTTAAATTGTTTCATTGGCCGTTTGTGTGGCCCACAAATGTGTCTCCGTCACCAGCAAGAGTTTTGTAGCTCTAATTAGAGAAACATCTCTCTAGAGGCGTTTTTCCGTGACACAATTGTGGGCCACACACTTCTGAGTGTTTGTCGCGGAAACACAATTGTGTGCCACACAGTCGAGCCACAAGTTGAAACTCGCGGAAACGCCGTTTTGTCTATTTTTGGACGGTAGTTTCAAATGTCTGAAAATAAAAATCGAATTCATTTAAAACTGAATAAATATAACTCCAGGCTTTCGTCCTCACCATTCCGTGCAAAAAAGATCCTCAGTTTAATGTGTATGTACTTAGAAAGATTTTAATTTTTATTGTTTGGCATTATTTTTCTGCTTAATTTGAATTTCCCGCCAAAATCGAGCCACAAAATCGTTAATCATCTCGGCAGTTGGCTAGCCACTAAAATCTTGTTGTTCGCGGAAACACACTTGTGGGCCACACAAAAGGCCGCGGATACACTCTTTTCGAGTCAGAATTGACCCACAAACAGGTTGTGGGAGCACGGAAAAACGCCTTAGATATTTCGACTTTGTGGCTCGCATATTCATTTCCAGATGTAACTCAGCCGCTTTATCAAGCAGATAAACATAAAATTGAAAGTCTATCTAGTTAGACCAGCAAGATTTTTGTAACTCGAATTCGAGAAACAACTGTCTAGATGATTTACGATTTTGTTGCTCGTGTTTTGGCGGGAAATTTGAATATAGAGGCATATTCATTTCCAGATGTAACTCAGCCACTTTATCCAGCAGTTAAACATGAAATTGAAAGTCTATCTAGTTAGACCAGCAAGATTTTTGTAACTCGAATTCGAGAAACAACTGTCTAGATGATTTTCGATTTTGTTGCTCCTGTTTTGGCGGGAAACTGAAATTTAGAGGCAAAATCGTGTCCAAATAATAAACTCAGCTACTTTATCAATTTGAAGGTCTTTCTGAAGAGGTGTTCTCTCCGTTCCCCGAGGACTCCTTTTGAGGAATCCCCGTGTTTTTGTTTGTCCAAGGGACTCGCTCCACGTATTCCCGCGAGTCCCCACGGACGGGGAATGCTCCGATTATCATCACCATCATCAAAAAAGAACTCCATTTTAGATTCGGTGGGGAATCGATTTTGTAAGTTGCTGGTGTTCTTGTATGTTGAAAAAACAGGTGCTAGAGATGGTTAGGTAATATGTGATTGTGGTCATTATTTTTTTTTTGTAAAAAAAGGCCAAAATTGAGTAATAACAATCGGAATATTAGGGTCCAAACTAATTCAGTCTAGTTTTTATTTCGAACAAAATTTGTTTTGGAAGCATTCCCTGTGTTCTCGTTGTTTTCCGTCCGCTTGGAGTGACTCCTCTATTCTTGCCGTTCCCCGATGAGTCCCCGGGAAAAAAAGTCAAAACCCTCTAACTCAGAAATGTGTGCCCCACAATAAAATTGTGCCCTGGAAAAACGCCTTTAAAGTTCAACTGAAAGGACTGAGATTTGACAATCTAGTCGCCCATCACTTATTCAATTAAAGAGGCTTGAAGACCCGATGAAAGTGTGTTACTTCGTTGCTCCGCCATTCACGAATAATCAGTTTTCATATAGTGGAATTTCACGGTCGGATTTGTGGTACCTATATGCGCTTGTACCTGTTTTGTATGCTTGACGAAGTGATTAAAGAAAAATAAGTGTTCACGCAGTGAGTTACGTTCCGTAAGCTGGTCACTGAACACTGAAAAGCCACGTTGGCATTGTGATTCAATTTTTCCGTGTCATAGTAGCATTTTGCGTTGTGAGGACGGTCGTAGATATTCAGAGCGTCATATTGGAGCAAATAGTGAAAAATAAGAAAAATCTCTTAACACATTCCAAATAATGCAGTGTGTCAGTTAAACGATAAAAAAATAAACTGGCTTTTCAGTTAAGCTTTAATGTTGTTTGACAGAAAGTAGGCAATGGGTTTCCGAGAGACTCCTCCCAACAGGGTGCCAAGAGGATACTCGACCCGACGGCGAAATAATAATAATGATACAAAGCAACAGAAAAGGCCCTTTAAATAACTCTATGGGTTTCCGAAGACTCTTCCCAATAGGGCACCAAGAGAATACTCAATCCGACCGCTAAATTATAATAATGATAGCCTACAAAGCAACAAAAAAGCCCTTTAAATAACTCTGAGAAGTTTTGAGTAATCGAAATGATCAGAGTTACAAATCCTAAATCCCATCGATAATGCCCTTGAAAACTATTGATCGACTCAGTAACCGCATCTTCGGTAAGGCTGCTCCAGTGAAAAAAAATATATAAAGCCCAGTGCTCCCAAGTTTAACAAGGTCATATAGGGAAGAAAGGTCGTTAGCACAAGCCACAGAAGGCACAGGTTTCTGTTCCAGTATGTGATTCTTTCGAAACGGTTCTTGAAAAAGAAACAGAACCATCTCGGCCATTACAGCCTCGCGTGGCCCCCCTAGCTTTGGAGAAAAACACTAAGAAATTGCATAACCAATCTTTCTGTCCAATCAGCTCCTTAGCAGCAGTAAGAAAAGCCTGATCCGCGCCAAAAAGAGACAAATACGGAAATTCAAAACTCAGCGTAGTTTTGTTACGGTGGATCATTCTGACACAGGAAATTCGTAGGCTAATCTTGGAAGTGAGAATAGATTAGGGAAGAAGAAATGGAGATTTAAAAGAAATAAGAAGTTTTTGGGGATTCCTCAAGCTAGCCTTCAAATATTGGAGAAATTTCTTCTGATGAAGAGGCTGTGTATATATCTAGAGGTTATCTATCTTTTGCGTAAAGTGATTTAATATGTATATAATAGTGTGCTAGTGTTTCAGTATTGTATTGCATGATGGCCTCATGGCCTTAATATGCAAATAATTTACTCATAAGAAATCCGAAATCTTGGAAATGAGAATGGATGGGATTATTAAGGACGTAGAGCAGGAATTTAGAATTATAAACTAATGAGGGACGGGTTCCCGTCAGTTCGCCCACATGTCAGTTTACACAAACGTCAATTCGCTTGAAAAATCCGTTGCTACACCAAAATATTTCCGCAGATGGCCCACAGGTCAGGTGACACATGAAAACCGTCAGTTGACACGTCGGTTCACGCAAACGTCACTAGTCCCAAATTTCGGAAAATACCAATATTATCTTAATGAAATGTTTGTATAAGGGTGAGCGACCAGCGAGACGTCGTCACGCGTTTATATTTAACTTGCGTGTCTTCGAAAAACCCTTAGGTGCTTTGAGGTAAACAATCTGTGGGCGTAGCGACGAATTTCGCAGGCGCACTGACGTTTTTGTCAACTGACGGTGACGAACTGACATATGGATGAACTGACTTGTGGATGAACTAACGGATTTCTGAAGTGGGTGAACTGACGATGAGCGAACTGACGTGTTTATGAACTGACTCGTGGATGTTGGGGCGAACTGACGTTAGTCAAACTGTCGGATTTTTGGTTTGGGCCAACTCACGTTTGTTTGAACTGAGGTGTGGGGGGTAGTGACGGCGATCCTGAGGGAAGAGACATGTGATGTAAATAAGTAGTTATTTGTCTTAGACGGGTTAAACTTTCGTCAGATTTTCTTATATTCGCTTTAGTGTTCTTGGCAACAGCCCATTATTTTGTAGGACTTACGTAAAGAACCAGAAGCTAATGAGAGAAGAGATAACAAGAGCAAGTGAGAAACCTATTGAGAAAATCTCAGATGAAATTGCAGAGATGGTAAAGATTCTAAACGCCATCAACTCAGGAGTCTCCAAAAACATGACGATTGCCAACAAGCTAAAGGTTGAAGTTGCGAAGGTAAGATTAAAGTTTTGATTACTTCCAGTTCAGTTCAGATTGTTTGTTAAAAATCATGATTGATTGATTGACTAGTTGATTTTACTTCCACACTGCATGCACTGAATTTATCGAGCAAACGGCTGAATTACATATCCCATTATGACCTTTGAACGTTCATTTATCTGTCAGGTCACAGAACGTGTCAAATAAAAAATTACAATGACTAAGGCCACTGAAACATAGAGTCAGTATTCATAACATATTATAATTAAAAACAATATCTTATTATGACAAAATTCCTCAACAGTATCTAAATAATCAGGTGTATTCAGATACAAGGTACACAACTAAACTGGCTTTTCAGTTAAACCATCACGTGACCTGTAGACAGAGCAAAGAGATTGAATATTTTATTGATGGCTTGAAGCGGAAGGTGATGATCAAGGCAGAGATGGGCGAATTCGAATCCGGATTAGGATTCGAATCCAGGATTCTTCCTTTTTGGCGGATTCGAATCCGGATTCGATCCTTCTGCTTGTCAGGCTGGATTTGGGTTCGGACTCGGATTCCAAACCTTCATTCTTACAAACCCGCCCGAGTTTCTAGTCTACATCCTTCTAGTTTCGTTTCCCAGTTTTTACACAGTGGGCTTAGGCAATCCGACTTTTTGATCTCCACCACCTATCACGTTATCTGATTACCTTAGATTTCAGTGCCTTTTGTCCCCTTTGATTTTTAAACTATAACCTATGTTAAGGTCGGTTAAGGTTTTTGTTAAGGTCGTGTTCAAGTCTGGATTTTAATTCCTAGCCCTGGATTTCGATTCGGATTCGAATCCTTTCATGATCGAATTTGCCTATTTCTGGATCAAGGTCGAGAATACTTAGTTCTACTTCGTATTGTAGGAACTGCAGTATGCTGAAATGGCACAAAGAACCCATGATACACCACAAGGGCTTCAGATGGAGAACACCGCTCCGGTCGAGTTCTTCTTCAACCTTCTTGAAGAGTTCGAGAGGAAACTGCACGCCTATAGACAACAGATTGACGAAGCAGCAAGAAATATGCAGTCGGTCAACACTGGAGCCAGGTCAACGAAAGGTAGAAGCCGCTTGGAAATCTTTCTTTATTTTCGTATAATTGAAGAGCTGAGCGGACAAAGGTGGTCTTTTTGCTAGTTCCGAGATAATCGCGTTTAAAATTTGGGAAGTTAGTGAGCTCGTTCCACCCTATTATCTATTAGTTACTATTGTCGTTCCAACCTCGTGAAAAGTTACTACGCTGGCAGTTCCAACCTTCTCGAAATAGTAACTATTTGCTTACCATGCTCGGGAGCGTAGTAAACATGGTAACTACGCACCTCTGTTATGTGATTGGTCGGATTCGCCCGTGGAATGGTATTCTGCTGGAAAATAGAAAAATCGTTCCAGCATTGACGGCAAGAAGCCAGAATTCGTGACGTCATGCGTAGTAACTACGGTAAGTAGGGTGGAACACGCTCAGTATATCAAAAGCTAGTTATCACGTTTGTCGACTGAGTAGCCTATCCCAGTAGAAAGTGATCTGGCGAAAGTTTCGATAGCACAGGTAGAAAAAGCTTTATTGATACTCTGCTTTCCAAACTGGCGGGTGAGAGATAAATTACTTACTTACTTACTATTCTCTGCATTCCAAACTGGCGGGTGAAAAGTAAATTACTTACTCACTTACAAGAGCGCAAAAGAATCTCCAAAAGCGCAAATCACATAATATCACATTACGGTTGGCCGCTTTGTTTGATTGAAGAGGACAGTGTTGCCCACCTCCTTGGGCAGTGCCCCTTTACAGGATCAGTTTGGGCCCGGGGTACTAACATCGACTAACTATACAAAGCAGTGAAAATGGTGGAAGACACTACATGGGGGTAAATCTAAATAGGAGGTAGTTTATTTGAATGTGTTGTAGTATCATTAGTTGCGTTTTCGCAGATGCCGTGGTATCTGATTACACGGTCTAAGATCGTTTTCGCAGTTACCGTGGTATCTGGTACGACGGCCAAAAGGCGTTCTTACAGTTACTGTCGTATCTGGCAAGGTACCGTGGTATCTAATATTCGGATACCTCGGTAACTGCGAAAATGACTTTAGACCTTGGTATCAGATACCACGGTAACTGCAAAAAGGAGTAATCGCAGATGCAGTTACCATGGTAACAGATGCACTGGGAGCATTTTTTGCAGAGGTGGGCAAAAAAACAGCAGATTCTGTTGGAAATTCCGCTAAGAGTTTTAAAGATTACCTTGGTCCGGCATGCACTAAGTCAATGGCAGTCGCACCTGTCTCTCCATCTGAAATTCTGCTAATCATACGAAATCTGAGAGGCAATTCTGCTTCTGGGTTTGACCGAGTACACACTAAAGTGTTGAAAGCATTTGCCCCGTCAATCATAGAGCCTCTTACTTGATAAATTTGTCATTGCAAAAGGGTACTTTCCCTGAACTGCTAAAGAAAGCTAAAATAACTCCACTGCACAAAGGAGGTTTTCGAGTTGATCCGGCTAATTACAGACCCATCTCGATTCTTTCAGTTTTTTCAAAAGTTATTGAAAAACCTATGCAACAGCAGCTACTCCAGTTTCTGGAGAAGAAAGGTTTTCTTAACAATCGCCAGTTTGGGTTCAGACCAGGGCACTCCACCCAAGATGCACTAACGGCGTTGAGTTTATGGATAAACAAAGCTCTGGATTCTGGCCTACTACCTGCAGCGGTTCTGCTTGATATCAGAAAAGCATTTGATAGTATGTACCATTCAGTTCTCCTCGGGAAACTGGAGCACATAGGAATAAGAGGCGAAGCTCTGGATTAGTTCGGATCACATCTGAGGGACCGGAGGATTTATATGGGAGAAGATCCAGGAAACGATGTACTCGTCAACTGTGGTGTCCCCCAGGGCTCAATATTAGGA
Organism: Branchinecta sandiegonensis; assembly: GCA_030848855.1. NCBI lineage: Eukaryota > Metazoa > Arthropoda > Branchiopoda > Anostraca > Branchinectidae > Branchinecta > Branchinecta sandiegonensis. The sequence goes on from JAUPMV010000018.1 coordinate 16,203,159, forward strand.
CCACTGCTATTCCTGATCCACGTTAACGATCTGTGTCGAGTGCTGAACCCGTAACGCACAAATTTTCGCTGCTGCAAGCTATGCTACGTTCAAGATTCTTTCCAGCCCGAAGATGACGATGACGAGCTCGTGGCTTTCGCCGATGATACTACGCTTGGCTGCTGTGAAACGGATAAGACAAAGCTCATGTCTAAACTGAGGAATATTCTGGAGGAGACAGATCTCTGGATGGATGCTAACCGACTTGTTATCAATGTTGATAAATCTTGCGTTTTATTGTTTTCTCGGGTCGGAAGTGTCCAGCCGGAGATATGTGGTATCCAAACATCAAGAGGTCTGATGAGTCGGCCAAAAAAACGCTTCGCAAAATACCTGGGAGTCCTCCTTGACGAGAACCTGTCATTCCTGCATCACATCCAAGCAGTAGAGCTGAAGCTATCCCGGAATCTTGGAATAATAAAAAAACTGAAAGAACCTTGCCGCAGATCCGAAAACACTGGTCTTATAAAACCCCATATACAGTATTGTGCAATGATCTGGCAATCGACATTCAAATCTCACCTGCGAAAACTGAACTCGATTCATAAACGATGTCTGATAATAATTGGAAAAAATTAAGAGCACTTGTCACTGGAGTCGCTGCATCAACTGTCATGCTTGACCTTTGTTTTTAAGTTTTTCGCTGGTGGGCTCCCATCTTCATTCAAAACATTGTTTCGACCTATCTCGGACCAGCATAATCGGACTCGATCATCATCAAACCTGCACATTCCCTTCACCCCGACTCTACGATCAGGTTTTGCTCCGAACATAACATGTGCAAAAATATGGAACCTGATCCCAGATGAGCTGAGAGGTAGGAGCTCCCTTGCGGCATTAAAAAAAAAGTAAAAAATCATTTATTAGCATTACAGAAGAATAATTAAATAAGGTCTGGTATAATAAAATAAAATTAAAAAATTAAAAAAATATACTTAAGAATAAAATAATAACATTTTTTGTTTTGTTTATGATGGGGTGGCTTCCCCTGGGGTAAGGTGCAGGAAGGTGTTTGGTTAGTTTTTTTGTTTTTGGGATCCCAAAACGTAAGTGGAGGGATACCTATGACATCGCAAAAGTTGTCCGTCTGTCCGTCCGTCCGTCTGTAAGCACGATAACTCTCGAAGGGAATGAGATATTTTGATGAAACTTGGTGTGAGGATTCGTTGGGTCGGCGGACCAGTCGAGTTCGTAAATGGGCTTTGTAGCCCTACATTTAGGGGTGAGGGAGGGGGTTCAAATTAAGGGGCAAACAAAATATTTTGAAACAGCTAATGTGATAGTCGATTATGGGGTAAGAAGACATGCTGAACACGATGGAGAAAACCATTTTGTAATCGGATAAGTAGTTCGCCCGGAATCCGGCCAAAACCGGAAAGTTTGTTAAAAGTAAAAGTTTTATTTGAAGTTGATTAGATGTTCGATTTAGAGGTAGGAAGACATGCTGAAGACGATGATTAAAACCATTTTCTCGACGGACAAGCAGTTCGCCCGGAATCCGGCCCAAACCGGAAAGTTTGTTAAAATTATAAGTTTTATTTGGAGTTGATCAGATGTCCGATTTAGGGCAAGAAGACATGCTGAACTTTTTATGTGAAAACATTTTCTACCCGGACATGTAGTTCGCCCGGAATCCGGCCAAAACCGGAAAATTGTTAGAAGTTAAAGTTTTATTTCTAGCTGATTAGATAACCGATTTAGGGGTAAGAAGAGACGCTGAATCCGTGTGTGACAAACATATTTTGCCCGGACATATAGTTCGACCGGAATCCGGCTGGAGTCGGAAAATTTTTTATAAGTTAAATTTGTATTTGAAGTTGATTAGATGTTCATTATTGGGGAAAGAAGATACCCTGAGTTCGTTTTTGAGCTTTCTTTTTTCGCCGGACAAGTAGTTCTAGAGTTCGGCCGAAACCGGGAAATTGGCAGAAGTGGCAGGAACTTTTCGTCAAAACAGATATGACTTATACGGGTAAACACACATGCTGAATCCATATCTGAACTTGGTTTTCTCAGATGATTAGCTATTTGGCCTTAATCTGTTTCTGAATTTTAATTGTAAGAATGTTCAAGGATTCTGGCGATGACTGGATCTGGCTAAGACACGACCCAGTTGTCTGGATCAGATATTGAATTTTTGGGATCCCATCGAAAACTTTGGTCTTGTTTGAGAGGCAAGGTTGTTTCTGAGAGTAGGAGCAGTGACCACTCTGCGTATTATGTCTAAAATGTAAAGATTGTGGTACTCGGCGTCCAGAAATGGACTGAGTGTTTTTCTTATGTATGATTTATTTTGTATTTGTTAATAAACCCATTGAACTTGATACCATGGTATCTGAAAAACGCAACTATTATGTTTGCGATGTATTATTATATTTATATTTGTTGTTTATAAAACTTTGTGTATGGCCCAGTGGTGGCTGAATAAACACTATCCTGTTCTATACATTTAGCAACAAAATCTGTCCATATTGAATTCTACTCCAGATTCGGTCGCAAACTCTTAAGCAGTTCAGCAGTATTCATTCAGCGCTCGATGAGTAAACACGTCAGATTGCGAGTCTGAATTGGACAATAAGTGCACGAGTACTAGAGTGGATCGGGGAACAAGGGTCTGTTTTGATGCGGTCAAGATTCTGGTAATAGTCCAGGAACGAATATGAATTCGGACTTTCGAAATTAGGAAGAGAATGTTTATACTGATCATCAAGCTCCGAAAACAGAGATTACGTGCCCCACGTAATGCAATGGCAAATATACAGTTTTTCAAGAAAACAATTTCAAACTGGACCTTCTGCCAACATTGTCAAACAATGTAAGTGCGATACAGATGCAATTAGCAGAATTCAAGGACGAAATAAGGGCAAACACACAAGCCAACGTGACTACAAGCCAGGAGGTGACGGCTCTACGCGAGAAGCTGTTTGCGTCGCGTCTACGTGCTGATAAATTTGAAGTAGAATTAAATCGCATGAACCTCGTTTTCTACAGTACGACCCATGAATCCCCCCGAGCATCATTAAAGGAAGAAATGATGGTGTTTATGAACCACGTTCTGCCGAATTTGAGGTTGTCTAAATTGGACGTCAATGATGTTTTGCGTCTCAAAGCTGGACCGGTAATCGTAAAATTTAGCACGGTGGATACACGTGACTTTGTGCTAAAAAATGCGGAAAAATGGAAGGAATACGAAGTATCGGTTTCTCCGGATTGCACATTCGCGCAAAGAGAGGCACGTCGGCATTTAAAAAAGACGATGAACGCGGCACTGGAGGCAGGGCGGAAGGTTAGCCTACGTGGTGACAGGCTGTTTGTGGATGGGACACCATTTGTCTTAAACCAAAAGGAGGAAAAGGTGACTGAGCTAACTCAGGTCAGAAACCAAGCGGCTCGAGCTCAGCCAGGCACAGTGGTAATCCAAGAAACGCAAGGCGCAGGGGTCCCCATGGAACAAGTGCCAAATGTAGAAAGTGACACCTCGGGTGATGAAAGTGATAGCACGGTAGTGGAGGTGGTTGAGAAAACCCCTGCTTCGAATGGGTCTGTAGACTCGAAAGGTGTTTACACCAAACGTTCAAGATAACTAGACGAAGTGATCTCCTCAAGGGATAAGCATTTATCGGGAAACCGTAATGTGGCATCAAGGGGTGGAAGAGGAGGTTACCAAGGTTCGAGGACCAATCAGGTGCAGGCCCAGGGAGGAAATAGTGCGGTTCGCCAATCGTCGGACGTGTACAAGATAACTTTTCCGCCTGCGGGAGATTATAATCCAGATCCAAACGCTGTTGGTGGGTCTCGAATGTACCCCAGAGATGATTACTAGGATCAGTCGGGGCATGGCCGGTCAAATTTAAAGTTCTGTGTTTGGAATATTCAAGGCCTATCTAAGGAAAAGTTACGTGATCTGTTAAATTATGATTGGGACATTGTGGGGATTGTTGAGACTTGGAAATCGGAGTGCATAGTTACATAGGGTTTTGATTATTTTTGCGTGTGTAGAGATAGATCTAAAAATGGGCGTGTTTACGGAGGTGTTGCAGCTTTAGTACGGATGAAGAGTTTTGATTCGGTAGTGAGGTTGAGAAGTAATTCTGAGAACATTGTTTGGTTGAATTTAAGTGCGGGAAATTTACATTTAATGTATGCAGTTGTTTACGTCCCACCTCAGTCTAGTTCATACAGTAAAAAGAATACGTGGGGCATTTTAAGAAGTGAGACAAATAGGTACACTTACAAGTACCCCAATCATTTATTAAATGTTTCAGGGGACTTCAAAGCGTACACGGGTTCTTTGTGTGGTTGTGACAGATCTTATATTGCTCCATGGCAGGATTGGACGGAGTCTCTAAATCCGGACGAGATGCAAGGTAATTTGGAGTTTGGTCGTAGGGTGAGAAAGGATCAGAACCGTCGGAAAAATTGTTGGGGAGAAAATTTATTGGAGTTTTGTTGTAATGAAAAGATGGTAATTTTGAATGGAAGGTTGGGTGAAGATAGGGGGAAGGGTGATTTTACTTGTTGTTCGGGTGATCTTCCTAGTATTGTTGATTATTTTTTGGTGGCGGAGCCATTTTGGTCAAAATGAGAGGATTTCAAAGTTTTGGGGTTGGGGGGCTCGGACCATTATTTCCCTTTAGCTTTGTTTGTTGATTCTCCTCCCCTTGCAAGACCTGATAGAGATGGTTCGTTAAGACCCAATAGGAACAGACTAGACCATAAGATTGACGTTAGGCGACCCATCTCGCGACCCATTCCCGATGGAAAATTTATCTCAAAATATTACTATGAAGTCGTACGAAAAAGTCGCACGCAGTACTAACGATGCTACTATATGCTTCTGCTTCAAGGCTACCGTGTTACTGCATACAACTATATGGTGCTATTAGCAAGACTGGATGTTACTATGGCAAGACAGGATGCTACTGGATACTACTACATAAGATTGGACCAGTTTGAGGCACATTAAATGATAGTATTCTTTGCTATTACATAGTAACATGCAACGTTTTCGTATTACTACCATACTACTACGCAGGCTACAAATTTTTCATCGGGTTCAGTTGCATGAGGAGGTAAAAAGTAGATATGAACAGGAATTAATTTCGGATGAAGCCCAAGCGTTTTTAGAGGGATGTAAAGAGTTAGTAGGGTCCAACCCATTAAACCAGACAGTCAATGAACTGTCGGCATTTGTGTATGAAGTTGCTTCGAAGATGCAAGGCCCCAGTCCGGATACGCGAGGGGTAGGTACGGAAGGTTATTTTTAGTGTAGTGTAGAGAGGCAAAACGTAGGATGTTAAATAGGTTAAGAATATTGAAAGGTTGTTGTACAGGAAGTATAGAAGGTAGTCTAGTAGAGTGTAGAAAGGCTAGAAAAGAGTATAAAAACATAGTTAAAAGAAGAAAAAGGAGAGTTTGGAGAAAATGAAGAGCAAAGTGGTGCAAGCGGTTAAAATTCGGAATTTTGGAAGTTAGTGAAAGTGTCATCAGCGGCTCCACGTGAACTGCAACAACCGTCGGCGGAGTCATGGTCTGGGTATTTAGAAAGTCAAGTGTATGAGGAAAAATAAATTTTTTCGAATCAGTTTGTAAAATGGTTGGAGAACGAGGTGTGTTATCCTTTATTAGAGCATGATTACAGTTTAATAGCAGCGTTTGAGGAAGAAGAAATTTGGAAGGTGGTCAAGAAGATGACGGGGAATTTAGCACCTGGCCCAGATGGTATTCCCCTCTCTATTTGGCGTTGGGGTAAAGCCACTTTGATCCAGGTTCTGGCCGTAATTTTCTCTTCGATTTTGGCGTCAGCTAGCTGGCCGTTTGAATGGGCAGTGTCGCTGGCGGTGCCCATATTTAAAAAGGGAAACAGGTCTCTGCACGAAAATTATAGGTGCAATCATCTTGGTGACGCATTTGCTAAGATTTTTGCTAAGGTTTTGGAGAGGAGATTAGGTATTTGGTTAGATATAACAGAGAGAATGAGTTCGGTGCAGGCGGGTTTTAGAAAAGGGTATGGTACGGTTGACCAAATTTTTATTTTGAATTGTTTGGTGAGAAAGCATATTGGGAAAAAAAGGGGTAGATTATATGTTGCTTTTTTAGATCTAAAAGGGGCTTTTGATAATGTTAGGAGCGATCAGTTACACTGTCAGAAGTTTCATAACGGATTGCGCATAACACTTTCAAGAATAACACCTTTTCACTTAGAAATAAAGTGTCATGACCAATTAAGTTTATGCTATTTCGTGCGCAGATCTCCAACAACACCTTCAAGAGGTAAAAATACTACACTGTCAGAAGTTACATAACGACAACAGCAGGATGCGCGGTTTCAACAGATAACACTTTGGGATGTTATATGTTATGTTTCTTTCGTTCCCGTTAGTATTTTTACCAATTGAAGGTGTTGTTGGAGATCTAGGCACGAAATAGTGTAAACTTAATTGGTCATAACACTTTATTTCTAAGTGAAAAGGTGTTATTCTTGAAAGTGTTATGCGCAATCTGTTATGAAACTTCTGACAGTGTAGTGGAGGAGTTATTACTGATTGGTATTCCGTACCTTTTTGTTAGAGTATTGGTGAATATGGATAAGGTAACTAAGTTCGTGGTAAGGGTGGCGGGAAAGTTTTCGTCAACTGTTTTTGTGAGTAAGGGGGTAAAACAAGGTTGTTGCCTGTGTCCGAAACTATTTTCTTTGTTTATTAATGATTTTCATGATTTTTTGTTGGAGACGGGAGCTCCTGTGTTGTGTTTGGATATTTGTCGGCTGTGTGCACTTTTATTTGCGGATGACGTGGTGCTGTTTGCTGAGTCACCGGAGAATTTACAGTTTTTGTTGGAGAGAACGCAAGAATATCTTGGTAAAAAGGATCTAGTTTTAAATGTTAAGAATAGTGTTGTGATGGTATTCAGAAAAGGAGGTAAGGTTAGTGGGTCAGAAAAGGTTAAGTTCAATTGCCAAGAGTTGATCGTAAAAGATGAATTTGTGTATTTAGGAGTAAAATTATCTTCTAACGGTAAGTTTGCAAAACAGATTGAATTAAGTCTAACAAAAGGTAAGCGGTGCTCATACTCAATTTTGGGGAGTCGCCTAGGAGATATTTAGGACATTAAAATGCACAAGTCGCTGTTCCTGGCAAAAGTTATAGCTTCAATGCATTATGGGTCCGAGATTCGGGATTCCATCGGGGGGAAAAGCTTGAAGTGGTTCAATCCCAGTATGTTAAGAGGGTACTAGGAGTTAGCGGCAGGACAAGTAATTTAGTAATTTTAGGTGACTGAGGATTATTGTCACTCCGTTGTAGGAGGTTAATTAGTATGGTCCATTTTTGGGAGAAAATATTGAGTCTACCTAGAGTTAGAATTTTAACTGGCGGCTTATCTGGAGGCCTTAAAAGATGGTTCCCGTGAATCTTGGCCGGTGTTGATTAAGAAGATTTTGGATGATTGTGGGGTAAGTGAACTATGGAATAATGGGATTGGCCCGTCGTTTGAGGTAGGTGAGGTTACTAGGGTAGTGAAGGCAAGGTTAATGGACCAGGAGATTCAACAGTGGCGATGGGAGGTGAGCTCGACCCCTTCTCTGAGGATTTATGCTCAGTCAAAGAATTTATGGGGGGAGGAGCTTTATGTTAACGTTGGTTTAGGACCCGATGAACTAAAGTGGATGGTGAGTTTTCGTGCAGATGCTTTACCCGTGGGTGCGAGAAGAAAATATATTGGTAGAATTAGGTGCGGTTCTGGTCCTTATTTTTGCCCGTTATGCGGACAGATGGATGAAGATGTGGAACACTTGGTTTGTTCTTGCAGTGAGTTGGGGGATTTAAGGAGAGAAGTTTTTGGTAAGGAGGTTCTTCAAGGGGGGTCTCTGAAAGATTTGATGGGTAGCAAAGTGTTCCAAGAGTTGCATCGTTTGGGTAGATTCCTGAAGGTTGCCATGGAGCACCGTGAACGTTTTATTGTAGGTTGATGTTGTGGTAGGGATAGGATTTAGTTTGTTTAAAAGTTATTTTGTTATTAGAATTATGAGTTGAGTGTTGAATATTTGGACTGGTACAATGCAGTTGGAGTGCTTATTTATTTTTATATTTTGTCCCGCTATGGCCCATAGGGCTTTTTTGGGAATAAATTTATTCATTCATTCATTGTCAGCCTTCATCTAGCGAGTTCAAATTTGTTATCAGATTAAGTTGCGTTCCTTGGTCTTTGGTTTTTTGTGCACTTCTTTAATAGTGCAAAACGGATATTATCTGTTTATCCGCATTGAACTATCAAATAGGATTCGCAGTCAGCTTGGGCTGAAGGAATGTATATACACTTCTTGTTACGGTCTTCGACTTTGGTAATTTTTTTGGTCATCAACCCATTTTTGGGGGCATTTTTTAAGTAGGCTATTTATTTTTGTTATTTATTAGTTCTTTCTTGTGTTGGTTATTTGGTGGTTCGTATGGTTCGTCTCTTTCTTTTTCTCTTTCTACTTAATACTCATTTTGTCACACTTTCTTGTTTGAAATGGGATAATCACCATTCATTCACTCTGACTCTCTATTGCGTACTGTCACTAGGATTTTGAATGACCAAGAGATTCAAAAACGGAGAGCTTTAATAAGTCAGCCCGAAATCCTCGAGTTTTACCGTGAGATTAAGGAGGTATCTGGGTCTGAGCTTTATTTTAAAATGAATTTACCTCCGAATTTTATAAAAAATTTTAGTTGAGTATCCATGCCAACGCTAATTCCCTCCCCCTGTTATGTAGATTTAGTATTTTTTATAGGGATAGGGCTGGTCCAGATGTCAGGTGGAAATGCAAACTGAGGAAGAGAAAAACGTGGATCGCTTTCTCAATCAGTGCCAGGAGCTTTCGGAGTTAAGGGGATCAGTTTTTAGGGGGAAAGTTTTGCTTCTGTCGGATATCCTGAATAGCACGGAAAGGGTTATAACCAAGTTATGTGACTGTTTAGACAGAGCGCTGAAGCTAAGAACTATTAAGCTACGTAGTGAGGCTCTATAGCCGCATGGAAATATCGTTCTTTAGTAATAACTCATTTATTTCCTTAATGGCATTTACAACTGCTACCTGCTGATGATGCTACCTGCTGATCGTCAACATAACAAATTACGAATCACGGCTGATTGATATTCTGACAGTTAAAATTACGAATAAAATAAGGCACAAATGAACATAAATACCTTTCGGTTGAGTTTATGGGGGGCTGAAGAAGGCGTGGCTTATCAATGTTAGCTAGTCTTCCTCTTGTGTTCGGTCTGGTCTGGTCTGGAATCTCCAATTCTGGGACTCCGATGGTGGTCAGAAGTTAATCATTTTTTTCCAAAGTTCAACGTCAGTTGATGTCTCCTATCCGCGAGGGTATGCAACTGAATAGTAATCCTCATAGTAATGTGTTTTTTGTTCTGTTTTGTTTTGTAGGATGGCCATTGGGCTTTGAAATACACTTATTACTAGTATTATATGTTTTATAACGTTGTTTGATTATTTCAGATCTGGTCGACGCTGTACGAAAGCTTCACGAATCTTTTGTCGCTTTAGCGAGTCGTCTGTATTCGATTCACCAGCAAATTATGGCCTTGAAGGACTCAGGACTAGCATCCCAGCGAGTTGGTCTAAGGTAAAATAGCTCCCAACTTAGCCACCGAAGTGAAAACGGGCAAGCTGCATTAGCCGTACTTTTGCATTTCAAGTGGAATCCGAAAGTAGAGTACCTGCTTTCTGTTTGCCCGCCCACAGGCTCCCTTCATCAACCACGGACAATCAGGGGCGTCACGTTCGGGAGGGGGACGCCCCCCCCCCCCCATTGTTGTCTGCCAGTCGGTAAAAAATGGCCGAGCGATTTATCGTAAAAACAGTCAATTTTTTTCTTGGAAAAAAATAGTCGGTTTTCGTAAAAATACTCGATTTTTCCTAAAAACAGTTAATCTCGAAACAGTCGATTTTTCCCAAAAGTCACTTTTGTCTTTAAAACAGTCGTTTTTCTTCAAAAACAGTCGGTAAAAGGAACAGCGAGTCGGTAAATACCTACCCCCCCCCCCCCCCCCCCAAAAAAAAAAAAAACATTTTGGCTAGGAACGCCTCTACGGACAATCTTTAATTTTTTTTTAAGTATGGAAAGTACGTACTAGGTCTTCCCCTATGGGCTCGTAATCCATTCTGGCTGTGTACCAATAGAATAGAATATAATGTATTTACGAGAAAGTAAATATTCCTTGAGCCCAAGCTGACTTTGAAACATTTATTCAAATAAAGTCTACAACGGATACGTCAGCTACGAGGACCCTTGCCAAGAATTGCCAAAATATCGCTGATGAAGCATCGTAGCTGACGTATCCGTTGTATAATGGCCCTAGTTGGCCGGTATTAGATTCAAATAAAATAAATAAATACTTTATTTTACGCGAAAGCCTGAAAGCCATGACAAAAAAATATAGTGTTAACATTGGTTTGAATACACATAAACTACGAACAACATACAAAGAAAAATGAATAACTATTACATAAAAAAATGGCGGTGGCGCAAACCAATCCGGACGAATTTCCCCAACTATCATACACCATAAAATTGTTTACTTTATCGTGCCGAGTTTGTTACTTCCCTAGACCGCAGCGACACAGCTTATAGTGTGTTTTTATGTAGTGTTGCTTGTTGTTGCTGTTGCTTTAGTTTGATCTTTTCATTTTTTCGTCTTTCAAATACTCCATATCAGCACGCCGTTTCTTAAGGCGTATTCTCGCCGTTCCCCGAGGACTCCACTTGAGGAGTCCCCGCGTTTTTGTTTGTCCCGGGGACTCACTCCCCGTATTCTCGCGAGTCCCCACGGACGGGGAATGCTCCGATTATCATCACCATCATCAAAAAGGACTCCCTTTCAAATTCGGAGGGGAATCAATTTTTGCTGTTATAGGTGCTATGTAAAATTAATTAAAAAGAATCATAATAAACAAAACCAAAAATTAGGTGGATCTAGACTAATTTTTTCAGCTGCATATTCATTTTTCGAACAAAATCCATTTTATAAGCATTCCCCGTATTCTAGCTGTTTCTGTACGCGGAGTCCGCGTGGAGTGACTCCCTCTATTCTCGCCGTTCCCTTCGATTCCCCGAGGAGTCTTCGGGGAACGGCGAGAATACGCCTTTAGTTGGGTCGATATAGAATTACTGATTGGTTTGATTGCTCCCTCAGTAAACAGAGCAAATAAATCACTAGGAAAAATTGACAGTTAATGTTCATGTTGTTATGGAAGTGGCTTGGGCTTAGAACTAATTTTCTAACGCGACCCAGCAGGGTTTTGGGGTCGCCGGAAACTAGAAAGTTCTTGCTTCTGGCGCGCGGAGGTTTTTAGACGCGTTACACACTTGCAGGAACATGAGTGATTTCCAGAGATTTATTTTGCTGCTGTGAACTGGTAGAGATCATTACTAGTGTTTTAACTCATCATCAAGCGTTATCCCAGCTTTCGTTGAAGATTTAAATTCTTTGATATTCTTAAGCACAGATATAATTTGTGTTTGAAGTAATATGACTGTCGCACGCACTGTTTAATATATAATTAAAGTAAAGTAAATTTTATTAATAACCCGTCCAGTAAAGACGGAGTATGGTAAAAGATGAAAAAAAAGAGAGACACAACACAACTACAAACAAAATAGTTAAAATTCAGTAAACCGGAACATCATGGAGCTACGTGGGTGGTTACAATTTTCCTTCATCCTGTTGATGGATCCCAGGACATCCGCGGACGGATCAGCTATACGGAAATTTTCAGTGAGATGGCTGTTCCTTGTAAAGGGGGGGGGGGGAGGCTTAGCAGATATTTGGAAAACTGAAAGAAAGTGGAACGAATTTGACGAAGGTTTTCGCTACTGAAGATGGTCCAGAAAGGGGAAAGGTAAAGAACGTGTGGAAGAGTGGCATTGTAGGAGGAGGCACGCAAAATCTTTAGTTGTATGTCAAGGTGGTTTTTAATTATGACGTGAAAGTGAAATTCGGCGTTGAATGCTATGCAAGCAACTTCGAAATAAAGTCTGTTCTCTATTTAACTACTATTTAAAGTCTTCGATTCATGTGGGCCGAGAAGGTGGGAGACACCATCATTTTTCCATGGGTCGGATTTTTACGAGCACACTGTTACCTTTGTTTTCCCCAAATCCTCACGGTAGGCAACGTTATCCACAAATTACTTGAACACAATTCACTCCTGAACGCCAATCCGGCATTGCTAATTAACTATTCAGTGATCTCCTGTCGATGATCAGACGATTACTAGAACCTTCGAGAAGATCGAGTGGCGTGTAAGAGGATTAAAACGACAAAGTATATCACCCTGAGGACGTTTAGATGTGTCAGAAGAAGAAATCATCGGTCAGTTTGACATTTTTTGGTCTCGGAAGCTGAATATTCTTTAGCTCAAATGCAGAATCTTCAACAAATCACTATAACGAATTTAGTATAATTTACGGCGTTTGTTTATTGTGATCTAGTTTACATCCTTAGTTCTTTGGACTTACTGAAATTAACAAGACAAATCAGAAAACACAATACTTAAAGAAATCGATAATGCAAATAATTAGTTTAATTTTTCTACACATTTTCCATATGCCTGCTACAATAAAAACATTTTGTTAGATCCAAAGTGAAACTATGATTCCATCCTCCCCATATCGGGCGCTTCCAACCCAACCGCTAGGTGACCCAGTGGTCGGATCGTGTCGTGGCTTCACCTTGGGTCTTGGGTGGGGGGGTTCTAGACGTTGCAAGTGCTAGAATGCTTATGATATAACTCCTTTAAATTAATAGTAGAATCAACATAGTTGTGTTTCCCTAACCAGTCCTGTTCCACACATTAAGAATGTAGCATTATCCCTTGATAAGGAAGATCCATTCGTCTCAGCCTACAACGCTACCAAATAAGGACTTTAAGCTCGATTGACATCTATGTCAGCAAAAGCTAGCAACCCCTCAGTTAGCATTACGGAAAAGTTAAAGCACTACACTGTCAGAAGTTTCAGAACAGACAACAGAAGGATGCCAGAATGATGATGAAAGATTATAATATGAAAAATCCGGTTGAAATCCTGAAGCAGAAACGTTCATGATTAAGCTTGATAGCCTAAAGCATAACCTGGGTCAAGGTTTGAAATAGATTGTGTCTGTTAGTATGGTATGTTATTTTTTATTTGTTTTTTTCAAAATTTGTTGAGTATTTGATTGTGTAAGTGTTGGGCCACGTTTAATGTAATTTTTGGCCGTGTTGTATTCTTATTTCCTTTTTATACTCGCCAGCTTTGGAAAAAATGAAATGAAATGCGTGGTTATGAAAGACAGTAGTTGCGTTTTTGCTGATACCATGGTATCTGTTACCACGGTCTAAAGTCGTTTTTGCAGTTATCGTGGTATCTGATACCACGGTCAAAAGGCGTTTTTGCAGTTATCGTGGTATCTGGCCAGTTATCGTGGTATCAGATATTCAGATACTACGGTCGGACCGTGGTATCTGAAAAGTCATCTCACTTTCATCAGATTTTGTCAGATTGGTGAGAAAGAAGTTTAGCACTTAGTGATGTAACTGGATATCCGTTTTTCTTTTGGGGTGACTTCGAAAAGTGCAATTTCGGCAATAGTCGTTTTTGCAGAGCACCGTGTATCAGATACCACGATAACTTCAAAAACGACTAATTGCAGATCCAGTTACCGTGGTAACAGATACCATGGTATCAGCGAAAACGCAACTAATGCATAACAGACAGTACTTAGGGTGTTGTCTGTTATGTTTGAAAATGTTATGCAGAACAAGCGTTGCCGTCAGGAAGACCTGATAAATCGTCAAAAAGCATCTGCTGAATTTTCCGGCATCATGACGACCAACAAAAAATTCAATAGATGCTTTGTTGGCTGTTTTTCCTGGCTATTTATTTATTTATTATTATTTATTTATTTTCTTACCACTAATAACAACAAAGGTAAACAGCGGAGTAAATTCAAAAACAAAGAAAGAAAAAAGAAAAACACAAACTACGAAAAATAAACACATTCAAGACCGTGAAACGGTGGCAGTTGGCTTGCATTGATATCAGAAAGCTTTCTGCTCAATACGGCAACTTGCTATGTTTGTTATGGAGGCAACTGCTGGCCAACCAACTATGTTTGTTATGCATATCATTTCATGTATAACGTTTTCTAACACAACAGATAACATCCCAAGTGTTGTCTGTTACGTACTGTCTGCTGAAACCGAGCATCCTTCTGTTGTCTATTATGAAACTTCTGACAGTGTACTCTTACTAGAAATGATCTCTTTTCACGATCAAATGGCCCAGCGATATCGTTTTTCGATAATACCATTACTTTCCACCTGAAATTAGCTGTTTTCTTGCTGTAGTGTATGTCGACTCCATCCATCCTTCGTCTTGGACGCGGCGGCTGGACGCAAAATATTTGAAAACTGAGCGTGCCGTGGTCATGAAGTGGGAAAAACCAAGCAAAACAAGAGAAGTTTAAAGCAGGAAATAAGACTACCATGTGATGTAAACAAAATACTATGCTTTAAAGTTTAACTGAAAAGCAAACTTATTTTTGTATCATTTAGTTGAATCCACTGAGTTATTTGAATTCTGCTAAGAGATTTTTTGATTTTCCACATCTGCTCTCGTAGTGAGGTTCAGAATATCTACGGCTGTCCCCACAGCGCAAATTCTACTATGACGCGGAATATTTGAATCTGAACACAAACGCGGCTTTCCAGTGGGCGATGATAAGCTTGGTGAACACTGCTTAGTGCCTGAACAAAGAAATGTCATAAATCTTTTCCGTCAAGCATGCGACATAGATAGTACCACAAATCTGAGAGGGAAATTCCACTGTCAGAAAATTGATTATTCGCATTTTCGCATTTTCAAGTAACGCATTTTCATCCGGTCTTCAAGCCTCTTTAAGTGAATAAGTGAGGGGTAACAAGACTGTCCCATCGCTGCCCTTTTCAGTTAAACTTTAAAGCTTCTCATGTCCTTATTTGTGAAAGAATTGTTCTCGGAGCTCGAAGCATGCTGCAAGTTTGGGTTGCGTGACTGACAAAGCTCGGCTTGGCTGAAAAGGGGCTAAAAAGTCATAGGTACAAAACGAAACAATGGAGGAAGGCGGGAATTTCAGAAGCTTATAGCCCAGAAGGGAACTAAGGAAAATATAAAAGTAGAATAAGCAAGAGGGGTCCTTTAAAATAATATTTGTAAAAAACCTGTGTTGAACGCGAATATTTCCTTTCAGGGATTTCACCAACCAAGGAATTGAAAATCGTGGTAGTTTCGGGGCAGGGATAGCCAGCCCGGCCGCCACAAGGCAGTCGGTTGGACTGATGGGACCATCGCCGTTTCCGGGTAAGCCTGCCGTCATTTTCTTTTTTTTTCAGCGAACATCTAGTACTTTCCTAGTCTAGCATAGATTACCTGTGAATGAAGAATTTATATTCAAATAATGTATACGACAGATACGTCAGCTACGATGCTTCATCAGCGATATTTTCGGCCCTACTTCGCAAGGGTCCTCGTCAGGCTGTCAATCTTCAGGGTCAACTTCGGGGAAGGAAACATACCTGTAATCGAGAAGGACCGAAATATCGCTGATGAAGCATCGTAGCTGACGTATCCGGTGTTTACATTATTTGAATATATGTTTCAAAGTCAGCTTGGGCTCAAGGAATATTTATCTGCGAATGATTTATTCCGCAGTACCCGTACATTAAAAGGGTAAAAAAAAACTCAAATCCAAATCGATTCACTCGCGAAAGAGAATTTTATTAAGCTAATGGGGTGATGAACAGGTAACAAATCCCCCTAGCCAATCCCGATGAAAAATTTATCTCAAAATAGTACTATGAAGTAGTACGAAAAAGTTGCATGCAGTACTAACGATGCTACTACATGCTTCTACTTCAAGGCTACCGTGTTACTGCATACTACTATATGCTACTATTAGCAAGCCTGGATGCTACTATAGCAATACAGAATGCTACTGGATATTACTACATAAGATTGGACCAGTCTGAGGCATATACAATAATAGTATTCTTTGCTATTACATAGTATTACATGCAACGTTTTCGGACTACTACCATACTACTACGCAGGCTACAAATTTTTCATCGGGATCGTCTTGTGACTTCATAGCAGAGCAAACTAACACTAGGGAGTACCGTCAAAACTTGTTTTTTTTTTTTGTTTTTTTTTCAATTTATTTATTTAATAACAAAGCAAAACATATCTCTCGTGGGCAGAGCCCAAATACGATGTTTTTGTAGTCATAAATAGAGATAAAATAACTTGTCAACAGATAATTTAAAAGAAAAAAAATAACAAGGCAGATAAATGCTAAAGATCATTGTACAGCTTTACGAAGCTCGGCACAAAGCTTCTACTGTACCGCATAGTGTTACAGTAGATTGAGGTCAGTTTGGGGACCTTTTCGGCCACTTCTCGGGGGGACGAGATCTTACGGGAACAAAGGCTGGGGGAAGGAATGAACGGTACATGGGGTGCTGGAGAAAGGGCCATGCTGCCCATGCATCAGAAACGGGCCTTCATACTCGTACGGCCGCCCACTGCGCTCGCGACATTTAAAGTGACACAAATTTGTGGGTTTAGAAATTTCTAGTAAAGCAAATGTGCAGTCTGCACACACCAAGGAAACAATGGAGGATGTTTAATTTTATTGCTTTGTTCAGAAAATGAGTTTATCTGAGCCATTGCTGGTGAACGAGTGATTGAGTTTCAGTAGGGACGTTCTCTATCGCTAGCGGTGCTAGTATCGCTGCCATTCGAGTGTGTGTCAATTTTGTCAAGTCTTGGCGCGACTCCCCAGTGTTAATTTGCTCTGACCTAGGGAGTAGCGTCAAAACCTATGCTTCCCATTCATCAGAAACGGGCCTTACTCGTAGGGTCGGCCACAACGCTCGCAACATTTAAAGGCGAGACAGGCAATCGGGTTTAGAAAATTCTAGTAAAGCTGAGATCCGACCTGCACACATCGAGGAAACAGGGGAGGTTGTATCTTTTTTCGCTCTGTTTGAAAAATGGAGCTGTCGGAGCGAGCGCTGGCGCCCCACCAGAGCAAAATAACACTAGGGAGTAGCGCCAAGACCTATACTTGCCATGCTTCACAATCGGACAATATTCGTAGCGCCGCCCACTATGTTTATAGTATATAAAGCCAGAGAAACTTGCGGGTTTAGAGATTTCTGGTAAAGATAAGATGCGGTCTGCACGGGGGCGGGGGAGGTTGTATCTTTTTTCTGCTGTGTTCAGAATTCTAAGTTATTGGAGCCAGCGCTGGTGCACGACTGATTGAGTTTCAGTAGGGACGTGACGTATTATTAGTGATGCTAGTGTCGTGTCGCTGCTGTTCGAGTGTGCGTCACTTTTTTCAACTCTCTAGTGTTATTTTGCTCTGCGCCCGACTGATCGAGTTACATCAGTTTAGTTATCTGTCGCTACGGTATAGTAATGCTAGTCTCGCTGCTATTGTTATTTTGCTCTGCTTCTTCGCATGGCTGAAGGAAAGACGTCCACCGCGTAATGTGCCTCCTTCAGGTCGTCCAGTTTTAAAGTCATCAAGTCATGACGAGGACCATTGCCAAGGAGGGCGAAATATCGTTGTTAAAGCACAACTTTTACTAGAAATGATCTTTTCCCTATGCAATATTTTGTATTTATTTAACTTCATAATCCACCTTTACGGGCTATTATCACAAAAAAAAATAAAAAAAAAAAAAAAAATGGAAGAGACGAACGATCTCATCACAAAATTCAGACGCTTCAAATGCGATCCAAGCGGGAATCGAAATTTGTAGCCAAATCGAGCATAAAGCAGCAAGTAAGTGGTTATCACTAGCAATCAACCGCCTCCTGAGAGATTTCCGAGAATTCACCTGAATTCCCAGGAGATTTGACACTTGGAAATCAGCAAACATTTCCGTAGCACTGCAGAAAGTAGGAAAACCATGTAGAAACCGGAAAGAATTATTGTAGCTTATTTTCAGATCAGAGAAGCAATTAAAAGTCGTATTGGGTCAGTAATGGGTCATGGGTAATGGGTCAGAAAAAAACTTTTACGAAAATACGATTACTTTCTAACGAGAATTGGCGATTTTCTTATTAGCGCTTGCCGACTCTGTCCAGCTTTCCTGAGCCTCCTTTTTGTTGCATGCTGCAGGTCCACTTCTCGGCCGATTCCGGACTGATTCTTTCTACATCCGTTTTTGCACTGCAGCGCTTCCGAGGAAGACGGCAGCGCTTCTCGAGAATCACGGACTTGCTCACCGACCAAGTCCGTGCTTCCCTGCAAGATGCTGCAGCGCTGCCGCTTCAACCAAGAAGAAAGGGAATCCAAAAACGCATATTGCGCAAAAGCAAAAAAGTGCTGCAGCAGCGATGCTGCAGCGCTATTGCAACAAAAACGAGGCTCTGCTCTCCGAGGTGGCGGCTGGGCGCAAAACATTTGAAACTGCACGCACGTCGTAGAAAATTGGGAAAACTATAAGCACATAAGATAAGACAAAAACAGAAGATTCTCATATCCTTATATGTGAAAGAATTGTAAGCGGACGCTAAAGATTCCGGCAAACTTTGCGTTGTGTGACGACCAAAACTCGGCAAGGCCGAAAAAGCGCTAAAAATTCGTAGGCACTAAACGAAACCATTGAGAAAAGTGGGGATTTTAGCAACTTGTAGTTCCATAAGGGAGCTAGGTATGTTATAAAAGGCAGAATAAGCAGGAGGGGTCCTTTAAGAACCCATCGTACCTATAATGCCAATGCAACCTACTTCCGTATTTCTCTATCAATTTTTTAATTTTGAGATCCGAATTTTGGCTTCTAACTTCCCCCAACGACAACTCAGGGATTTTCGCACTTGCCTTCTTTCGCTATTTTTGCTATTTTCGCTGCGTAACCCAACGACCGTCTAGGAGAAGGTCGCACGTGAGAAAACCGGTTGTGTAATTTTTTTCCTGTTTCTGCTTGAAGTCGATGGGCCAGAGTAAAGGCTTACAATAGCAAAAGCCGCGAAGCAATTGTTAAAGGACCCCTCGCACTATTTACTCAACTTACAGGAATTTAAAATATTTGAATACTTTAAAACTAGGCTGTGCTTTCAGTGAATAATCCACGGTTTTGACTGTTTTTAGCCTTTTCCGAGACCCGTTGATTTATAGCGAAAACAGGGAAACGATTTACATAACCGGTTTTGATGGAAAAACTTCTCGCAGACAACCGTCGACAGCGTGATACACATCGAAGGTAGCAAAACACGGCAAGTGAGAAAATCATCATGGTTTTGTTAGAGGAGTTAGAATGTACCGTACGAAATTGGGGTCTCCGGGTTTAGAAATCCATGTAGTGATTGTGGAGTAGGTTATACTAGTATTACATGTAAGACAGGTCCTTTAGAAGCAGTGCTTGGTTTTAAAGTATTCAACCATTTTAGAATGGTGGAACACAAACTGAAAATAGCGCGAGATGTGCTTTGGACGTCGTTGCTGACTTTCCGTTTTTAGCCGTTATTTTAATGTATGTTTCCCAGTCAGCTTGGGCTCAAGGAGTGTTCTAGCTACACTTTTCACTGCAGCCTTCATAGTTACGTCTTGATTTTCTATAGGTGGTGTTCGTTCAGCGTCCAAAACGCTCTTAGATAGGACTATGCAGTCGGGATCATTTTCTGGTCCCCCCACTGTTGGACTTGGGCAAACGATTGGTAGCCCGCTAAGTTTCGGAGGCTTTGGTACGTATATGAACGTCGGATGTTGATTTCTTTGTCCACTGCTCCAGACTAAAGTTTACTTCTGTAATGGGGAGTACAGCTCAATGGCCGGATTAAACATGAATCATTAAATATTATTTATTTATATTTACTTATTTGTTTGTTTCCCTCAGAACTGAGGTGTACAAAATATAATGTAAAGTACAAATGTAAATAATATAAATAATAATATTAATATAAATTAATAGGACCCCAACAGCACTTGGTCGAGAGAAATTCGAAAAAACCCTTATTGGTTCGTTTCATTTTGTTTTATTCAGTACTAAAAATCTAATAATGAATATATACACAAAGTTCAAGGTTTAACAGTTCTGTACAAAATATAGCAATATATAAAGGGTGAAGCTGGAGACACAAAGTCGATTGGAAAAAAAACAGTACAACAAAAAAACAAACGTTTTTTACTTTTAACTAATAATATTGTTAAATATGAATAACTCCGTGACTCACCACTAGACGGGAACCCGCCCCACAAACCCACGACACTCGGCAAAAATCAACCCGACCCCTCCCCCCCCCCCCCCCAAGCAAATGCGCAAGCGAGGGTGACCGCTTGCATCAACATGACAAGAAAACACAAATGTATTAAAAATCCTGTGGCCATAGAAGCAGCTTGTACAGGCTCAGAGCGTATTCCATCCACTTACCGTAGTTACCACGTATGACGTCACGAATTGGCGTCAAGGCTGGAACGCATTTTTCTATTTTCGGGAAAACATCACTCCACGGGGTAATCCAGCCAATCACGTTACAGAGATCCGTAGTTACCACGCTCACTTCGCTCCCAAGCATGGTAAGCAAATAGCTTCGCCCGACGAAAGTACTTTCTCGAGACCTTTGGGGGGGGGGAGGCCCCCCCCCCCTCCCCCCATATTGACGCCCCTCCATATGATTATAAGAACTTCGGGATTTCGTCCCCTTGCACAATAAATAAATTTGCGATGTTTACCTGAAGAAAAATTTGTAGCCTGTATAGTTGTATGGTAGTTGTACGAAAAAGTTTGTGAAAAAAAAAAATATGAAGTAGTACAGAATACTGTGAGTTAATGTGCCTGACACTGGGCTAATCTTAAGCAGTAGTATTCAGTAGCATCCCGCCTTGCTCCAGTAGCATCCAGTCTTGCTATAGTAGCATGTAGTACCAAGTACTGCGTGCTACTTTTTCGTACAAGTTCGTACTACTATTTAGAGATAATTTTTCATCGGGTATGCCCGATACCTTGTATACCAGATGTTTTGAATAGCGCCATATGGGTCTTGTATCGAGGGTTGCAGTTGCGTGAGTATGCACAAGTATCAGATAACAGTAGTTGCGCTTTTGCTGATACCATGGTATCTGTTACCACGGTACTGGATCTGCAATTTTTCGGTTTTGCAGTTATCGTGGTATCTGATACACGGTGCTCTGCAAAAACGACTATTGCCGAAATTGCACTTTTCGAAGTCATCCCAAAAGAAAAACAAATATCCAGTTACATCACTAAGTGCTAAAATTCTTTCTAACCAATCTGACAAACTTTGATGAAAGTGAGATGACTCTTCAGATACCACGACCAGTTACCACAGTCAGACCCTAGTATCTGAATATCTGATACCACGATAACTGGCCAGGTACCACGATAACTGCAAAAACGCCTTTTAACCGTGGTATCAGATAGCCTACCACGATAACTGCAAAAACGACTTTAGACCGTGGTATCAGATACCATGGTATCTGCGAAAACGCAACTAGTGCGATCACACTGTCTGGATTTTCCGGCTGGATTTCCTGCACTTTCATCATCAAGTTGAAAAAAAAAATCATTTTTTCCATATGGAAGTGATGATGGTGCGAAAATCCGGGCAGGAATTCCAGTCCGGGAGCTCCCAATCCTGGTCGTGTGTTCGCATTTTAAAGTGACAGACTTCACTCGGGTTGGGTTTTTCATAATCATTGCGAGGATGCATTGTGAGAAGGGGGGAGACGGATGTGCTGCTCCAAGCTAATAGTAGTTGCGTTTTTGATTGCCGTTCCTGATCTCAGTTCTTCTTATTTCTCGTTTTTGATCACCTTCTGAGTTCGCAGTTTGTTTAATTGACGTTTTGCTGAAACGGAGACCGTTTCAGTTCTCGGTTCTACAACACCTGCGAGTGAAACGGCGAACTGTGACGCGGACGCAGTTCCCGGTCCGAGTTCGCCTGTCATGAATAAATTAACCCAACAAAATTGAAAGTTCTGATAAGTGTGCCTGGAAATGGATGATTACAACTTTCATATTTCATCTAGAAGAATTGCCTTTTCACTGTCAAATGTAACTACCCTTTACTGACTTATTTAGACGATTTTATGAATGATTTGCCGGGATTCTTGTTTTTTGTTTTTATTTACCTGCGTCTTGAAACGGCGAAGGCGTCATGCGTCAGGCGAACTGAATGTAAAAACAGAAATCAAGCTTCAACGGCGAACTCACAGGAGAACTTACACAGGCGATCAAAAACGCAACTAGTATAAGTTCTTGACTGTCGCCACTCTATGATGACAGTTCTTTACCTCTAGGATCGTCGGGTGGAAACATCTCAGCCTATAATGCAAATCAGGGGGTTGACGCTTCCTTCAAACTTAATTCCCCACCAGGCACCAAGCGCGGAAAAAGATGAAGTGACTTATTTGTGCTGATTTTGTTTTTTTCCTTTTTTTCATGTTAATTACAGCTAATGGTTGGTTACACCGAAATGCACTGTTCAACTGCTGTTGATGCAAAGATGGAATAGTAATACTTTAGTTGAGGAGGAGCGTCATAGGTCGGATGAATGTTCAACTGGAAGGTTCTTCTGTTCCCGATGAAAAATTCATCCCAAAGTAGTAGTACGAAGTTGTACGAAAAAGTAAGCTTGCAGTACTAAGTGATGCTACTACATGCTTCTACTTCAAGGCTACCGTGTTAATGCATGCTACTATTAGCAAGACTGGATGCTACTATGGCAAGACAGGCTGCTACTGGATACTACTACATAAGATTGGACCAGTCTGAGGCACATTAAATGACAGTATTCTTTGCTATTACATAGGCTAGTGTTAAATGCAACTTCTTCGTACAACTACCATACAACTACGCAGGCTACAAATTTTTCATCGGGTTGAGAATCTTCCCATCCAATCCAATCCAAGGGATTAAAGTCGTCCCGATTCTCTTTCTCACCTTATTTGAATATCCCGCGCTTTTCCCGGTTTTAACGCCATCTAGCAGTGTTGGGTTAAGTTAACATAGATACAAGCGTCACCAGTTCAGTTGGTTGACAGCCTTGAACCGGATTGATTGATGTTTTATTGATCCACCAAAATTGATGATAATAGGTAAGTGATTATATGAATACGCAAAAACAAACCAACACTAAAGCAAACTCTAATCTATCAGAACGACTAAAATAAACAACAACCCATGAAAATGGCGAACATTTAATGGCTTGACATATTTAAAGTGGATTTTAAGGTAAACATTTTTGGGATTGTTACATTAGTTATATGATTAAGATATGTATTGATAATTTATAAATTCTGAACTAAAGTATTCATTCATAAAGTTAAAGATTCATTATTTACTTGTACATCTGTAAATAGTCATTGTCGTTGCACTAAACGTTATTTAACGTTGGACTGGAGGAACTGGTGTGCTAGAGAGGGTCTTCCCGTAACATCATCCATGAATAGTCCACTCTTGCGGCCGCTCTAACTTTCAGTTTCCGTTTTTTTTTCAGACTCAGATATTTTTTTACTTCACCAAAAAACAACTACATTATACAAAAACTCAACAGCCACATAAAAAACAAAAATCCTGTGGGTGGCTTTATCTTCTAAACACCTTTTAACTTAAAACTATTCAATAAAACACAAAAATGAATCTAAAATATTTTCAAAAAAAAAAGGATGTAAAGAAAGAGAGGAAAAAAACAGGAAAGAAAAATGATTCCCTCGTCACAACCTACCCACCCCCATAACTCGAGAACAGATATACATACTTACTTAAGGGCGATTCTGGCGGTCTGGAAAACTCCGCGAGCTTATGAGCCGTCTGTTCTTGCGACTTCGGCTAAAAGCTGCTTCGCTTTCCAGAGCTCTTCTCGCGCTCCGCTAGTTTCCGCCAGCACTTGGAAAGCGAATCCATTTCGCGAGTGGAAAGTGGTTTTGGCAAGTCAGCGAGAAGTTGTAAAGGCGCAGCGACTTTTTGCTTGTTCTTGCGCTCGGATTCTCGCTTTGCTTTTCGAAAAGCGAATCCAAGAGATCGCCCTTAAAGGGTTAACACGGAGTTATGGGAAGAGGCGCGGGACACAGCGTCCAATTTTTTCTTAACGACCCGCCTTTTCCCGTAACTCCGTGCGCGGCCTCGGGCTCCGCCCCAGGCGCACCACTTGATTTGGGGAGCTGCAGCAGTCAGATTATTCCTGATCGCTATAGTGAGGATATCAGTGCGTGGAGTTTGGTCGTTTAATTTAACTCTTTACTATTTGCATCTACTACACTAATGGACAAACCTACGTTTTTGCTGGCGTGCAGTAGTAAAGGTTAACCATTTTCTATACACACCAACAAACAACATAATAAATAACTCATAAAAAAAGGTGATAATCTTTCTGCCGGTTGGCAGTAGTGTCCAGATGTGGCCTTGAGTGTCCACACTCGCCCTGCTCAGGGAAGACTCCCGATGAAAAATTTATCTCAAAATAGTACTATGAAGTATTACGAAAAAGTTGCATGCAGTACTAACGATGCTACTACATGGTTCTACTTCAAGGCTACCGTGTTACTGCATACTACTTATATAGTACTATTAGCAAGACTGGATGTTACTATGGCAAGACAGGATGCTACTGGATACTACTACATAACACTGGATCAGTCTGAGGCACATTAAATAATAGTATTCTTTGCTACGACATAGTATTACATGCAACGTTTTCGTACTGCTACCATACTACTACGAAGGCTACAAATTTTTCATCGGGCTGTGCCAAGTGCGCCCAGTGAACAAACTTCGTAACTTTGACCCCCGTTGGAGCTAGGAAAGTATAGGTTCTAGGATCTACCGGATCAACCGAATCGAGAAATTGGTCATATACACTAGATAGTCCAGTGCGAGGTCCCTGTCGGATTTGGCCTCAGTGGGGGGAGTTGGAAATTGGTCGGAAGCAGATGCGTCAGTAGTTTAGTTTATGTTGTTTGAATCTTCATTTGAACTGCCAAATTTTTTATATGACTGCTAAATACGAAAGTTTTAAATTATTTTCTACTATCCGATGAAAAAATTTCAAGAGTTAGATAGATCGAGTTGTAAGTTTTAATAGCATACAGTAGTAACTGTTACCAATGCATGCTACTATGAGCAGGGACCCATAAATTTCCTGTAATGACTCGCCATTCAGGTGGCTTGTCATTTCCTATGCTTCTATGTTGCTATGTTGCCCGAGCCTCACCTCGTTTCCAAAAATTCCGCTTGGGTCGAATCAATGTTCTTGCTCAGATAGACAAAATTTGTTGGGACTATTCAGCATGCCACCAGGTACCTAAGCTGGGACAAAAGATCCAGGATACTCTTCCAACACAGAGAAATATTCCTCGTTTAGCACAACAGCTGCGAAAATTTTGTCTATCTGGATAGTCGGGTATTTTATCCCCGTGGGTATTTCTCGAACTATCAGACGCTCGGTCAAGAGCGCATCAGAAATCCCTTACTGACAAGCCCCACGAATGGCGAGTCATTACAGGAAATTTATTGGTCCCTGCTATGAGCAAGACTGAATGCTACTACAGCAAGACAGGATGCTACTACTGCTTAAGATTTCCCAGTCTAGGCACGTTAAATGATAGTATTCTACACAGGCTACAAATTTTTCATCGGGATAATTTACTGTATGACTGAACTAGCTCTTGAAGTACTACTTAGGTACATTTGTTGTCAGGTACGTAATACTTGATAGTTGATAGCCTACTCAATATTCCTTCAGCCTCAAGGTTCAAGGTTTAATTTACACTTCTGTACAAAATCAAAATAAATAGAGGGTCAAGCCGGGGAAACAAAGGTCGATTGACAAAAACCCGGTACAATATATAACAAACATATTTTACATATAACTAATTCATACTTAAATTTGAAGTACTTGTCACGACACTGCATAAAACTTTCAGTGACGAAGAGAGTGAGAGAAGAGTTCTAATGCGCAGGAAAGTAATATTACCGAGATTTAAAAAAAAATCCAGTTTCTAGTACTCTAGTACTTTACTAGTTTCCAGTAAATCTTATACAGGAATACGAGAAAATAACTAATAAAGTATACAAAAAAATAAATAATTGTAAACTTGCTTCCTATCCTCTGAATTATTTCGCATTTTTTTATTTTTCGCCAATTAAATTGGCCAAGGGAAAAGGATTTTCAAAGCGGTTATTATTCAAATTTCACACCATGAGAACATAGAGAGATTGCACCCTACCGGACGAAAATGGATATTTCTGCAAAAATGCATAACACAAAGAATTTAGCATTGTATGGTATGGACTTATGACTTTGAGACTAAATTATGTGCGTTTTGTAAGTATTTGGGAATTTTAAACTGTTGGAAACTTTAATCTGGATCTTTCCTGTTTGTGCAATCGCATTTTCGTTCGTTCCCATTTTCGTCTGGTGCGATCTCTGTTCATTCCACTTAATAGTTTAACTGAAAAGACAACTTATTTTTATACGTTTGATTTGAATACACTGAATTATTTTGACTCATATAAGAGATTTTTGTTTTTTACGTCGCGTAGTCTAGTAGTGACGTTTGGAATCTCCGCTGGTTGTCCAACAAATAACTTTACGGCGAATCGCGGAAAATTTGAATGTCTGCAAAAGCGTGTGTTTGAATGGCTAACAAAGCGAAGATGATGAAATGTTCGAATGTTCTTCCTTCATGGCGAATGCCAAGTTCTTCCTGGTCACTTTCACTTCCCATGTTACTTTCATCTTCCTGGCTTGAAGAATGCAAGCCCGCCATCACTTGTTTATTACGGCAATTGGCTGCCGCTGTTGTTGCTAAACATTTCAAACATAGAGCTACGTCCGTATAAAGGTACAACAGTTACCGAAGAGAAATTACGTCAGCTAAAATTCAAGAATCGTGGATAACAAAGTAACGCATTTTTGTCTTTTCTTCTAGCCTAATTAAATAAAAATATGAATGGTAATCAGACTGTCGTATCTTAGCCCCACAGCTTAAGCTAGATGATTAAGCTGTGCTTAGCCCTATTCTGTTAACCTTTAAATATTCCTTCATCCCAAGCTGACTGCGAATCATGTTTGACAGTGCAAAACGGACACGTCGGAAAAGCTAGAATCTTTGGTTTGTTTTCCACAAGTTTGTTTTATGACACTTGCCCTTCGGCCAAGTGCCATTAGCGATCATAATTTCTGTCCGTCCGTCCGTCGGTCGGTCTGGGTTTTGCTAGTTCGGATACTTTCAAATAAGCTAGGATGATGAAACTTGACAGGCATATCAGGGACTCCAATAGATTAAGTTGGGAATAGTCACTTCCCTGACCCGAGCATCGTGGGGGGAGTGGAGGGAGGGGGAATCCGGAATCTTGAGGTATCTATAACTTTTGAACGAAACTTTATATTTGGAAAGACCCGGTGTCTCAGACCATCCACACTTCAAATCCGGATCGGATCCGGTGACTTTGGGGGGAGCTGGAGGGGGGAACCCGAAACCTTGGTAAACGCTTAGAGTGGAGGGGTCGGGATGAAACTTGGTGGGAAGAACAAGCACAAGTCCTAGATATATTGGGACCCGAACAGACTGACTTGAGAAAAGTCGTTTCCCCGATCCGGCCGTCATTGGGGGAGTGGAGGGATGGGGAACCCGGAATATAATGGCATACATAATTTTTGAGCGGGTGATCGGAATTGAATGGAACTTGGCAGATGGAAAGAGCTATTATCTCAGATGCTCCATGTAAAGTCCTGATCGGATCAGACACGGATCCTGATCGGATCTAAGTGATTTATTTTCTTATGTGTAATAATTGTATATATTCAAGTATTTTAACACATGAAATGTAATGGTCGACGTATTTAGTGCCATGTCGGCGATACGAGTCGGATCAATAAAATATCGATCTATCTATCACTTGTGGTGGGGGATAGGATGGGGGCGCCAGAAATCTCGTGAAACGCTTGGAGTTGAGGGATTGGGACGGAACTCGGTGGGAAGAACAAGGATTTGCCATAGGTACGTAACTGACAGAACCAGATCGTATCGGGGCGCTGTGGGGGAAGTTGGAGGGTGTTTCCCGGAATTCTGGTGGTCGCCAGTTAGGATAGTTCCAGATGTTTTAAGGATGACGAAATTTGCAGGGATATTACTGACGTAAGGACCCGACACAATGCCCTAGAAAAACTTGTTCCTGGATCCGACCACCTTTTGGAGGAGTTGAGGAAAGGGGAATCCGGAAATCACCGACTTCTAAGTTGCGAACGGGACGGTGGTCCGATTCGAGTGAATATTTATGGGTAATAAGAACTGCTGACCAAGCTAGACAAGCAAAACATGCGTCAGTAACACTCAATAATCTTACCGCGTGATTCTGGAGCACACCAGCTGGTCTTACAACTGATGGAAAAGTTCCCAACAAACACTGCTGCAATAAAGGATGTAAGGGTGGATCAGTGAAAAATAACAAGGTCTTAGAATGGGGTAGGAAAAATATACTTTAGTTTTCTCATAAATCCAATATTTCTCGAAAGTATTTTAGTTACCCAATCCACATGACCCTTAAATGAAAGGACTTCATCAATTAAAATTCCAAGGTACTGTACATGGGGAACCCTTTCAATTTGTCCATTTTCTGAAGAAATATTTGTAATCCAAGGGTAGAAATTCGGCGATCGGGAGAATATCGTAAAACTTGACTTTTTTGTATTAATCTTTAACTAATTAGCTCTGTACCACTTAGACAAATCATTAAGGGACTCCACCATCGACTTTTCTAATAACTCAGCAGTCTTAGCCACACTAATAGCTAATGTGTTATCCTCTAAAAGGGCCAGTGCTTCATTTCGAGAACTAGTAGTCATATCTGACACGCTGATGCAACATCTCGGATTTGCTCTAGGAAGGTCGTTAATAAATAGAAGGAATAATATTGGACCTAGGACTGAACCTTGCGGCACCCCACATAACACAAGACTCTTAGGTGACAGTATATTATTAACCTGAATAAATTGGGACCGTCCCCTTAAGCATTGTCTAATAGGTGTAATAAGCTGAATAACGCTATACGCGATGTTTACGTCTTAATACATACGCCTGTTCAAATACAATCCAAGAGGTTCTTATCGATGCGGCGTTCGGTGTTGCCAAGTTAATACAATTTTTCGAGCTTTAAAAATATCCGAAAAGGTTCTTAGTACTACTTGAAGTACACGAGTACAATATAACGCAAATTATACTGTAAAGAAGCTATTAAAATAAGGGATGCACAGCATTTATCCTCGAACTGACGAAAAGCAGTCGTAATAGAACAAAAGGTGTTTTTTTAAGAAAAGTTGTTTCTTTAGCTTCCAACAAAGTAGAACTGTTGTGCAGTCTTTGGCAACCCTGACGGCGCTGCGCCTCTCCTCGGCCCGCTGGCGGAACCAACCAAGCGATCTGATTGGCTCTGCATAAGGAAGAATAGGGCCGAGCTCTATTTTCCTTATTCACCTTATTACAGCGCACCCCGAGGAAAAGAGGAATCTGTAATAAGGCTTATACGCGGTAATACACCTTACAACACCTATGATGATGATGATGAAATTTACAACACCTATTTGGACAATGCTTTAGGAAACTTGTAATAAGGCTTAAAACAGGACCTCTCAACCCGTAATTTTGGCATTTTTGTAACAGTAGTTCATTTACAGTGTCGAAAGCTTTTAAAATGTCTAAAATTATTGCCGCATCTTTAAATCCTTTGTCCAGAGCATCATTTATAATACTTGTTAATAATAACAAAGCATCTTCCGTTCTATGGTTTGTCGGAAACCAAACTGCGTGGGGAATAATAGATTAAACTTCTCTAGGAAATCAGTAAGTCGGGAGCAAAAACCCTTCTAAAAAAATCCGAGAAATAACGGGGAGGACAGAAATAGGACGATAGTTAACCAGTTATTGTTGTCTCCACCCTTGTAAACTGGTGCCACCTGGGCACACTTAAGCCTATCCGGGAATTTACCCTCCTTGAAACACTGATTAATCAAAATCACCAATACATCCGAAATAGCTGGGAGAATAGACTTTAGAACCTTAAGGCTTATCAGATCACTTCCTGATGACCCATTATGAATACCATAAACTTTCGATCGCAACTCAGCTGCAGTGGCCGGTTTAAGGTGCAATAGTTGCGTTTTTGCTGATACGATGGTATCTGTTACCACGGTAACTGAATCTGCAATTAGTCGTTTTTGCAGTAATCGTGGTATCTGATACAAGGTGCTCTGCAAAAACGACTATTGCCGAAATTACACTTTTCGAAGTCATCCCAAAAGAATAACAGATATCCAGTTACACCACTAAGTGCTAAACTTCTTTCTCACCAATCTGATAAAATTTGAAGAAAGTGAGATGACTTTCCAGATACTACGACCAGTTACCACGGTCGGACCGTAGTATCTGAATATCTGATACCACGATACAGAGGCGTCACTAGCCAAAATGTTTGGGGGGGGGGACGAGGAATTTACCGACTGGCTGGTAATTTTTACCGACTGTTTCTGCAGAAAAAACGACTGTTTTCAACAACAAAAAATAACATTTTTGAAAAAAATCGACTGATTTTCAGAAAAATCCACTGATTTTCACAAAAAAAACGACTATTTTGACGAAAAATCGACCAAATTTCAGAAAAAAATGACTGTTTTCATGAAAAGAATCAACTGTTTTGAGAAAAATCGCGGCGCTTCGCGCCGTCTCGGTTATTTTTTACCGACTGGCCGACAGCATTGGGGGGGGGGGCGTCCCCCCCCCCTCCCCCCTCCAGTCGTGACGCCCCTGCCACGATAACTGGCCAGATACCACGATAACTGCAGAAACGCCTTTTGACCGTGGTATCAGATACCACGATAACTGCAAAAATGATTTTAGACCGTGGTAACAGATACCATGGTATCAGCAAAAACGCAACTAATGACACATCAGTTGGGGGTGGTAAAAAATCTTCGAGGGTTGGATCATTTGGCCGAGTTGAAGTAAAATCAGTGCCAATCGATACACTACTGAAATGGTAGAAGAACGCGTCACAAATACCAGAATCATCTTTGATTACTGAATCATCTACTATTAATTGATCCGGAAGGACATTCTGTTTAGTGGTTCCCGATGAAAAATTTATCTCAAAATAGTACCATGAAGTAGTACGAAAAAGTTGCATGCAGTACTAACGATGCTACTACATGCTTCTACTTCAAGGCTACCGTGTGACTGCATCCAACTATATGCTACTATTGGCAAGAGTGGATGCTACTATGGCAAGACAGGATGCTACTGGATACTACTACATAAGATTGGACCAGTCTGACGCACACTAATGATAGTATTCTTTGCTATTACATAGCATTACATGCAACGTTTTCCTACTACTACCATACTACTACCTCACGAATAACATCCCAAGTTTTCCTCGGATTTCCCTCAGTCGCTTTAAACTTATTCTCTTAATAATCACTTTTTGACGTCCGTAAAATTTTGTTCAGACTGTTTCGGCAAAGCCGGTAACGCTCTTTATTTTCGCAAGTGGGACACACGGTTTGGATTTTGAACAGAATATCTAGTGCCTTAATTTTTGCAGCAAATCTTGGGTGATCCATGGCTTAATTCCGTATCTTTTACGCTTACCCAACTGTTTCGTAGTGGCCACAAGATCAGCCATTTTCAAAAGTGTTTTATAAAACAGATCGAATTTTCCGCTGGAATCTGGCTGATTATCCAAAAGGTGAAGCCAATTCACCTCAGTCATTTTATTTTTTAATTTAAGCAATCCGTGCTGATTTATTACACGTGTCTGCCTCTTGGGATTTATTTTCGGTTTACCCATTTGCACCGCAAAACCTGCAAACACCCCAAAATGATCAGAAGAAGGAAGATCTGTGTGATACGTTCGAAAAAATATTGTCTAGAATTTTAGCAGTTGTCTCTGTCACTCGGGTTGGAATATTTATCGCCGGCAGCATCCCATGTGAATAACAAAGGTTCAAAAATTGTTTTGAAACCGATGACCGGGTATCACTTATATCAATATTAAAATCGCCTGCCATGAAACATTGCTTACGGGTGACCTGTAATTTATCCAATTGACTATCAAAGATTCCAAAGAATTCATGCATAGACCCAGATGGAGGTCGATATACTACAAGAACAAGAAAATTAATTCCATTGTATACTGCCTTTTGCGCACCGTATGTTAACTTCCTTGCTGATTGCATCCTAGACTCAGAAGAAAGGACCTTCGACGCATACGCTCGACATACTTCAGAAATCTGAGATTTCTTCTCTACCTACCACGGCGCACGCGGAACCGCTACCTGATCCGCCGTTTGTTGATTTCCGACCCATTGTTGTCGCTCGAAGCCCTCTCCTCTAATTTGTGTTCTCCGATTGGAAACTTACCTGTCCACGATCCCATCAATGTGATTCTAAATTAGTTTGAGTGTTTTGTGATTATTTTATATTTCTTTGTCCTTTTTACTGCACTTACGCCCTTGGGCAGTGCGTCATAAATCCTTCATTCATTCATTCATTATTAGATATTTCAAGCACCATCGTCTCACAGACCATTTCATGTGAAACGCATAGATCATCACGTAGCTTGAAACACAAATCCTCGCGAATGTATGAGGCGAGACCTCCGTGCAGGTGGCTAATTCGGTTACGCGTGACCAACCTATATCCAGGAATATCAAGGAGGGACATCATATGATCCTTCAGCCAGGTGTCGGTAAGTGCGAAAACCTGGAACAAACATAGGTTAGCAAGGGATGTAAGGAAACTAAGTGATGAGGTCAGTCCTCGACAGTTTATATGAAAAAGTTTAAGCTCATCACTCCACCAACTAGTTGACTAATAAACGCATAAAGAGATTCCTCGCAAGCAGCAGAAAATTCATCAAACACATCAAGATCACTGTTCGCCCTCTCATGAAAATAACTATTAAAGTCTACTTTTTTATTATACAAATGGACTAAATTAGGAGTACCCGGCGTAACAAAAGTCATGAACCATCAAAGCAAGGCAGTAAGTGTTCTCTGTACCAACTCTAGCGCAGAACGCACTTGTAAAAACACAAACTCAACATATCTCTCTTATATTCACATCTAACACGACAAAACAAAGATAGAAAACAAAGTAGTTTGTTGCACAATATAGAACTTTGGAAGTAAATACCCTCTAATTACTTCACCAAATTGCACGGACGGTAGCAGTGCTATAACGCCACCGCGGTTTCCCGCCACCTTTTAATTCAGGTAGGGCAGGTAGCCTGTGCAGGTAGTTTCAGATTTAAATCTTTAAATGTGAAAAGGGTGTTTACCGCCACGTAGGAAATCTTACGTCCCCAAGAGGATTGGTTTCTCTGGAGTCTAGAGGGTAGGGTCAAATCTTGTCAGACCTAATATTCTGATGGGGTGTCGAGCGCCAACCGGATTAAGTATCACAGCAATTAAGGGCTCTCGGCCAAACCTGCTCCAAAACGTTGCAAAGTCTACAGAGAACTGGAGGAGAGGCTACTGAAAGTTAAAATTACGGATCAAGAAGGAAAGTCTCCAGGAGAAGCACTTCTGCGGGCGATTTCTCACCTTTTGAAATTTGAATAGTTTTGGGGACCTTGAGTTGTTGAAGTTTTACAGTTTCTTTAGTTGGACTTAAATAAATAATTATTTGAAACCTTAAGCTTAGTCTTCGTATTATCTAAGATTAACGTAGAGTTGGCGTTGGTGGCGGTAAACCCTTCTTCGTATTTAACGATTTAGATCTCGGATTACATGAACCAGCTACCTGCACTAATGAGTTGGCGGAAAGCATACGGTAGACCTACCAAAATCTTTGACCCTTTCGTGTGACTCAACTAATCCTCTTGATGATGCAAGATTTCCTGGGTGGCGGAAAACATACGGTGGCTCGAGAGTACGGTGGCGTTAGAACACCCACTTCGGCACGGACGAGGGTGCCTCCAAATCACATCAAAAAACAGAAATTAACCTATCATTATACTCAATCCACAAAAATCATCATTTTTAACCAACTTAACCAGAAGATCTACCCCAATTAGTTTTCAACTCTCGACGTATGCGGGTCTCCTTGGGACGATCGTGCCGGTAATTGATCAGGACTTAACGAGCTACCAGAAGGCAAATCAGGAATGTTGTCGCCGGCAAAGTATCGATCGATTTGCCCATTCATTCGTTTTAAGAGCAGTACAGGTGGAACGGATCGATTTAAACAAAAGCCTATACCAATCTCGCGTAACTTTGAACGTTTATTCAGCAAATCTTTACGGAGGACACGGACATCAGAGGTAACGTCATCACTTAAGACAACATTAGTCAAGCGACCGGGCTTACCTTGCACTTTCTTAGACTGTTTAAGCAGCTGTAATTTTGCATTTTTATCCGGTAAATCAACTTTGAAAAATTGTTTCCCTTTGTCAACCTGCAGCACTTTGTAAGGCGAGACTATACTAAGCTCAAGGCCATCTCTATCAATAGTTGTTAACAATTGGATCGTTAACAACTGGAAGCAATTTTTAACAACTGGAAACAATTGTTAACGAAGGAAACATTTGTTTCTGATCGTAATTCTACGATCGTTTTTTCGTACCGCTTCAAAACGATCGTTTTCAATTGTTTCCAGTCGTTTTCAGTTGTTTTCGATCGGAAACACGGTTTTGTGTTGTTTTTGCTATTTTATCCCTGCTTTGAAGCGCAAAATAATTCAAAAGCAGCTTTCGCAATCGATGCCCCCTCTATACTGCTAAAGCGTCTTCTGGTAACTTTTTTAGAGTGCTGCCGTTTAGTTAGTAATTTTGAAGAAAAAATATTTGCCTCCATATAACACAATGCGAATGTCGATCTTTAATACTTTTGACTGAAGTGAATCACAGAAAATTAAGAATTAATTGAAAGTTGGAGTAGTAGAAGACCGAAGACCTTCCAGCCAGCTACCGACAATCTACAGTTTAGGGCATAGGGATGGGGGTGGAGGGTGAGTTGAAATAGAATCTGCAGTCGGAAATTCCGATCGTAAAAATACGATCCGAAACAATTGTTTTCGATCGTAAAAATACAATTGGAAACAGTTGTTTCAGTCGTAAAATAACGATTGGAAACAATCGGTTTCAGTCTTAAAATCACGATCGTAAACAATCTTTTTTCGATCGTAGAAATACAATTGGAAACAGTTGTTTCGATCGTAAACAACTGTTTTCGGTCGTAAAAATATGATTGGAAACAACTGGTTTTGATCGGAAAAATACGATCGTTAACAGCTGTTTCCAACCGCAAACGATCATAAACAACTGTTTCCAATCCTAAAAAAACAATTGTTTCCAGTTGTTTACGATTGGAAAATGTCCCATAATACAATTGAAAAAAAAAGATTGTTTACGACTTGAATTATTTCCATACGGGATACGACAGCTACAATGCTTCATCAGCGATATTTCGGCCCGATTTATCTAAGGACATTTTACCATCTATGTCAGGCCTACTACATCCCTCGCCATAACATCAGGTTGAGAGTGCTTCTTCACATACAAATAAGGGGACGTGAGATATGATGGGCTTTGTGGCAGCTTGGGAATTATGAGAAGACTGCAATTAGGGGTCAATTAGGGTTCCTGTAACATAATTATACACGCTGTTTTGCTCTAATTTATCTCCTGAATTTAAAACGTCAACATTCAGAATTAGTAGTATCTTGTTCTTTTTCTTTTTTCCACTTTTGGAACCCAAAAAGCCAGGAAATGAGCCAAGTGTGACCAAGCTCTCAGCCCCAATGCGTAAACTCAGGCAACGTCTCTTCACTATGGAAATGCGCTAACCTACTCACTACGAGCGTGTTCCAAAATCGTACCAATAGTAACTATTAGTTACTAAATCCGTTCCAACCTCACGAAAAGTTACTACGCTGACCGTTCCAGCCTTCTCGAAATAGTAACTAATAATAACTATTTGCTTACCACACTCGGGAGCATGGTAAGCGTAGTAGCCACGAATCTCTGTCACGTGATTGGTCGGATTCACCCGTGGCATGATATTCCGCTGGAAAATAGAAAAATCGTTCCAGCCTTGACGACAAAAAGGCAGAATTTGTGACGTCATGCGTTGTAACTACGGTAAGTAGGATGGAACACGCTCTACGTGTCATTTCGTCGAAAGTTGCCGAAAACACATTATCTCTGGTTGGTGATTACAAGCCGTACCTCCGACTGCACCGTCAGCAACGACATGGGAGGATTAGCTTTTGGTAGAAAGCAAAAGCCATGAAAGCAACTGTGACAGAAAATCAAAAATAGATGGACTTGTAATGGCACTCGTTGGAAGGAAAGTAAGAAGAAGAAGGAAGAAGGAAAATAATGGAATAGTATCAGGTTTCAGTTTTGTTTGAAGGCGAATGACTTTTGATATATGAAAGATGTGCCTCAAAGCTTTGTATTGCCGATCGAACCACAGTCATGGAGAGCTGGGCGCTTTCCTTTAGTATACGGAAAGGGCGTCACCTATGGGGGGGAGGCCCCCCCCCCCCCCACCAATGTTGTCGGCCAGTCGGTACAAAATAACCGAGTCGACGCAAAGCGCCGCAATTTTCCGTAAAACAGTCGACTTTTTTCTTCGAAACAGTCGATTTTGTTTTAGAAACAGTAGGTCTTTCGTAAAAATTTTAGATTTTTTCTTAAAAACAGTCAGATTTTCTGAAAAATAGAAAAATTTTCGTCAAAACAGTCGTTTTTTTTTCGAAACAGTCCTACTTTTTTCTGAAAAAAGTATATTTTGAGGGCGCAAAACGGATACGTCAACTGAATTTCAGCTGACGTATCCGTCTTCCACCATCAATTATGATTCGCAGTCAGCTTGGGCTGAAGGAATGTTTATCCTGAAAAAAGGTTGTTTTTTTCTGCAAAAATAGTCGGTAAAAATGACCAGCCAGTCAGTATATACCTTGCCCCCCCCCTCCCCTCCCCCAAACATTTTGGCTAGTAACGCCTCTAGTAAGAGGTAAAGGCAGTGCCGCCAGTAGGTTTGCGGCTTTCCTCCCATATTAAAAAAAACTTCCCCAATTTTTTAGACCAAGACTTAGGGACTTGCGCTCAGACCCTGGTAGCAGTTGAAGCAATCGAGAGGAGAATTCTGGAAGGACTGTGTGGCAAAGTTCCCTGGTATCATGGATGGCATAACAACCCACCGAGGGGAATTTGTTGGGAGGGGACCTTCGAGAAAAGCTGTATAAAATATTTTTAATATAACA
Source organism: Branchinecta sandiegonensis (assembly GCA_030848855.1). Classification (NCBI taxonomy): domain Eukaryota; kingdom Metazoa; phylum Arthropoda; class Branchiopoda; order Anostraca; family Branchinectidae; genus Branchinecta; species Branchinecta sandiegonensis. Next base: position 16,240,518 of record JAUPMV010000018.1, read on the forward strand.
TTGTGGTAAACTCTAATGTGTGTTCTAGTGTAAACAGTCTTAGAGCCTTTACAAATGCACATATCTATATGCTGACTGTGGAATTGTCTTCGTCCATTTGTGCTCCGATGAGTGAACGGCCCCAAAAACGCTCTCTTCAAAAGCGGAACCACGTGGTACCGTAAAATACGGGAGGAAAAGATAAGTGAGGATTTGCGGAGCCAGACGTTGGAAAATGCATATTCAGTCGTGTTTGAGGAAGTCCAGACGAAACAGTTTTCCATCGGCATAGACAGGTTAGCATCCGTTTCTGCCGTGAAATCATATTTGAAAAGCTGGAGCCTTGTTCGTTGATAAAACTATGTAAGTCTAATTAATCGGACCTTGTTCGTCAATGTTGCTAAAACTCCGAAAGTCGCAAACTTCCTAATGTCGAAATTTCTCAGAGAAGAAGGAGAATAGTTACACCACCAGAACAAGGTACTGTCTCGCAACTCTTAAAGGAATGCTCGCAGTACGTAGTGTTTCTGCTGAGATGCACTGAGATAGCTGACCACTTTGAAAACTGACTATGCATACAGAAAATTACACATTAAGGCTTTGGCTGTTTTTTGCCTCTTTCCGTGTCCCTTGCCGTTTATGACAATCTTGGCAAAATTTACAGAACTCGTCGTCGTACCAAGAACCATGGTCGGGAGCGTGAGATTCAGTGTAATGCTGATAGTGGATAATGTATACACTTATGAAGTGTTGTATAAATATTCTTTGATTTAATTTAATTTCAAAATAAATGCGGCACAACATTTCATGCGCGAGCAAATTATTTGGCACTTGTCATTAACCTACAACTAAAAACATATATACAATTTTCATAAAATAAATACAGTAATTCAAGTAAGGTTGTTGTGATACAAGGTAAACTGAGGCACAAAACTATTACGGTACCTTTCAGTTTTACAAGCGACAGGTGTGAGTTTTGGTACTTTCATAGCTGCGTCTCTTGGAGGTCTGTTTCTTTCCGGTTTAAAGGGTGGAGGAAGCATATTTCGGTAGAAAGGGTGGGATAACAGATTTGTTCCGAAACGTTGACACAGCTGTTCTCTACGAACAGAAAGGGGTTCCAGCTTATACTCCTTTAGGAGATACGAGTACGGCATTTTATGGCCACCAATTATAATTTGAACTGCACGTTTTTGGATTCTTTCCAACTTATCTGAGTCACTCTTTGTAAGTCCATAATGCCATGCTGGACAGGCATATTCAAGTAGTGAACGGACAAACATACAATACAAATCTTTCATTCTTTCTTTAGGGACTTTGAATTTCTTTAGGATTTTTAACATACTCATGGAAGAGTTAGCTTTCTTTAAAATAAACTTGGTATTTTCCTCCCAAGACATATCAGAAGATATAAGAACGCCAAGGAGTGTAATTTGGTCAGAAGTAAGGTTATCAGGAATGGGAGGGTGGAACTGTGGGAGAGTTTTAAGAAATGAAATTGTTAGTATTGTAGATTTGTCACTGTTCACTACCATATTCGACCGAGAAGCTTCTGTAGCAATATCCTGAATTATACCCAAAGATTGACTTTTTGAATTCTTTCCCACAACTTCTGCCAGTGATAAATCGTCTACGAATTTCCATCGCTCATCGATGTCCTGAGCAACATCATTTATCATAATGAGAAAACACAGAGGGCCAAGCACAGTTCCCTGGGGTACCCCACAAAAAACTGGAAGCGCGTCTGACATGCACTGTTTATACTTTACAATTTGTAATCTATCCGTTAAAAATCCCCGTACTATATTTACAATAAATTCAGGTACATTATTCTCAATTAACTTATTTAACAGTATTTGGTGGTCTACAAGATCAAAAGCCTTCTTAAAATCAATAGCTATAAGGTTAATCCATTTATCTGGGGTGTCCAGATTCTTCAGGATAAAATCTATAAGACTTAATAAATAATGTGTTGTAGAAGCCTTCGGGACATTTCCATATTGATGCTGGTCAATGACTGATGCTAAATACTTTTTCAACCATGCAGCTACAAAACCTTCATACACGCGGCTAAAAACTGAAGTCACAGAAATTGGCCTTACCCCAGTAAAATCATTGGCACCACCCTTCTTTGGTATTGGTGTAATAAACCCCACTTTCCACTTCTTAGGGTACTGGCCACTTCGTGATATTTTATTATAAATGTTGGTCAGCGGAAGGGCCAATTCAGCTGCAAAGGCCTTAATTAACGTCACTGGGATATTAAAAGGCGTAACTGCAGTTCTTTTTAGCTTGGACAACTTAAGTTTCACCTCGGATATCATTATTTCAGGGATATTGATACCAGGGAGGTCTTGAGGAGGAATACTGTGTACTTGGGATATAACGGGCCCATTAGCAGAAGGGGTCTTTGGAGAAAGTGGTGGGTAAGACTGAACAATTGCGGCAAAATGGGCATTTAAATCATTGGCTGTTTTGACAGGCAGTTCGTCTTTCTTAAAATCAACAGGTGAAGGATGTTTACCTGCCAGCTTTTTTATTTCTTGAAAGAACTTCGCCGGTTTAGAAGCTAAAAGGTGATCAACTTCGTTCGAATAAAAATCAGCTTGGGCTTTCTTAATTTTTGTCTTTATTTCATTTCTCAGCTTGTTGGCTTCTTCACGCTTTCCTTCTTTAAAAAGTTTTAATTTCTTCTTTATAAGTTTTTTTGTTTCTGAATTTAGGTAAGGTTTGTCAGAAGAACAAACCTTTCTTTTCCGTTCAGGAAAAGAAAATTCAAACTGTGTTATCAGTTTTTTGTAGGTGACTGGCTTTAAGCTGACTTTTAAACATATATCCAAATAGTTCATAAAACGTATATATCAGCTACGATGCTTGGCAGCGATATTTTGGCCCTTCTTGGCAAGGGCCCTCGTCAGGCTGTCAATCTTCAGGGTCAGCGTCGGGGAAGGACCTGCAACAATAACTGAAGCTACTACCGACCATCAATATCTTATTGGGGGAAAACACTTTTCAAATACCCCTGTAGGGAAAAAAACAAGAGCTGTAAGCTCATATGGCACTTGCATGTGTCAAGATGATTTGATTGATCAAGAGTAAGTTTCGACTTTGCGGTTGAGATGCGCGCTATAAGGGAGCTGGAACTTCATTTGTAAGCAAAACCCTTGAGGCAAAACTGCTAATGGGCTGATGGGCATCACGAAAATGCATATATTGCTTAAAAGTATTTTTTTTACTTTGCGGTCAAGATTGGTACTTTAAGGAATAATCGGATTTGGGAAGTAGCAATTTCTAAGCAAATGTTGTTGAGTCTCCAATATTCCAGCGAAGTTTCATCGTCCTAGCACATCTGGAAGTACCTTAACGCGCGATCACCGGAATCCCATACCCCCCTCCCCCTCCTCCAACTCCACCCACAATAACCGGAGCCAATCCTGTTCTGTAAATGATTAATCCAGAGCATCTGTTTGTCATTCCCACGAAGTTTGATCCAGATCACACCAGTCTAAGCGGGTCAAGTATTTTCCGCCCTCCCCCCGATAATTGCCGGATTCGGTCCGGAAATGAAAAAGATCACAAGAGAAAAATGTCCTCTGTTTAATTATTAAATTTCACTCGAATCCGATCACCCGTTCCAAAGTTACGCATGACTCAATATTCCGGATTCCTCTCCCTCAACTCCCCCCCCCAAGATTATCATATCGAGGATTTTTTTTTTATTCCAAGTCAGTTTGACCGGGTCCCTGATATGCCTTCCAAGTTTCGTCGTGAAAATCCCCCAAAAACGGAATTCCGGGATACCCCTCCTCCCCCCCCCCTCAAGTGTCCGGATCCAGTCAAATTATGTAAAAGATTTATTTGGACCAGATGTTTGTTCTTCCCAGCAAGTTTCACTCCGATACCATCATTCTAACCGTTTCTCGAGATTTCCGGTCCACCCCCCCCCCACCCCACCCAGCTCCCCCGCGGTGAACGTAGCCAATCCGATTCAGCAAATGACTTACCTAGAGCATCTGTTTGTTCTTCCCACAAAATTCCATCCCGATCCCTCCATTCTAAACGGGGCACGTATTTCCCCCCCCCCCCAATAGTTGCCGGATCCGGTCCGGATATGAAAAAAATCATCGGAGAAATGTCCTCTGTTGAATTCTTAAATTTCACTCGAATCCGATCAACCATTCTAAAATTACGCATGACTGGAAATTTCGGATTCCCCTCCCTCCACTCCCCCCACCATTATCTGATCGACAAAATTTTTATTTTGAAGTCAGTTTGATTGGGTCCCTGATATGCCTGCCAAGTTTCATCGTGAAAGTCCCCAAAACCACCATCACCGGAATTCCGGGACCCCCCCCCCATAAGTGTCCGGATCAAGTACAATGGCCTAAAGGACTTATCTAGAGCAGATGCTTGTTCTTCCCAGCAAGTTTCACTCCGATCCCTCCATTCTAACCGTTTCTTGAAATTTCCGGTCTCCCCCCCCCCCAACTCCCCCCTGGCTACCGAATCCGGTCAAGACTTTAAACGGGACATTAAAGATATATATTCTGTTCAGTTATGAAGTTTCATTACAATCCGATCATCCGTTCGAAAGTTACACACTTCTCAATTTCCCGGATTTCCCTGCGGATTCCCCTCCCTCCGCTCCCCCACCATTATCTGATCAACAATATTTTTATTTTGAAGTCAGTTTGATTGGGTCCCTGATATGCCTGCCAAGTTTCATCGTGAAAATCCAAAAAAACACCATCACCGGAATTCCGCCCCCCCCCCCCCCCCATAAGTGTCCGGATCCAGTACAATGGTCTAAAGGACTTATCTAGAGCAGATGCTTGTTCTTCCCAGCAAGTTTCACTCCGATCCCTCCATTCTAACCGTTTCTTGAAATTTCCGGTCTCCCCCCCCCCAACTCCCCCCTGGCTCCCGAATCCGGTCAAGACTTTAAACGGGACATTACAGATATATATTCTCTTCAGTTATGAAGTTTCATTACAATCCGATCATCCGTTCGAAAGTTACACACTTCTCAGTTTCCCGGATTCCCCTGCCCTCCACCCCCCCCCCAAAATGGTCGGATCAGAAAACTGATTATTCCTAATTTTGTTTGGTCGGGTCTCTGATATGCCTGCCAAGTTTCATGGTCCTAGCACAACTGGAAGTACCCTAACTCGAAAAAGTGTGACAAAATGCCCTAAATTTTCAAGTTTCCAGCGCCCCGCACTCCCCCCCATATGGTCGGATCGGGAAACTGATTATTTCCAGGTTAGTTTGGTCGGGTCCGTGATATTCCTGCCAAGTTTCATTGTCCTAGCTCATCTGGAAGTACCCTCACTCGAAAAAGTGTGACAAAATGCCCTAAATTTTCAAGTTTCCAGCGCCCCAACTCCCCCGCATATGGTCGGATCGGGAAACTTATTATTTCCAGGTTACTTTGGTCAGGTCCCTGATATTCCTGCCAAGTTTCATTGTCCTAGCTCATCTGGAAGTACCCTAACTCGAAAAAGTGTGACAAAATGCCCTAAATTTTCAAGTTTCAAGCGCCCCCACTCCCCCGCATATGGTCGGATCGGGAAACTGATTATTTCCAGGTTCGTTTGGTCGGGTCCCTGATATTCCTGCCAAGTTTCATTGTCCTAGCTCATCTAGAAGTACCCTAACTCAGAAAAAAGTGACAAAATGCCCTAAATTTGCAAGTTTCCAGCGCCCCGCACTCCCCCCCATATGGTCGGATCGGGAAACTGATTATTTCCAGGTTAGTTTGGTCGGGTCCCTGATATGCCTGCCAAGTTTCATTGTCCTAGCACATCTGGAAGTACCCTAACTCGGATATGTGGGACAAAAAAACTCGGACCGACCGTAACTTTGCTGTAACTACCTCCTATTTTCCAAATAGGAGGTAGTTTATTTGTATGTGTTGTAGTATCATTAGTTGCGTTTTCGCAGATGCCGTGGTATCTGGTTACATGGTCTAAGATCGTTTTCGCAGTTACCGTGGTATCTGGTACGACGGCCAAAAGGCGTTCTTACATTTACTGTCGTATCTGGCAAGGTACCGTGGTATCTGATATTCGGATACCTCGGTAACTGCGAAAATGACTTTAGACCTTGGTATCAGATACCACGATAACTGCAAAAAGGACTAATCGCAGATGCAGTTACCATGGTAACAGATGCATTGGGAGCATTTTTTGCAGAGGTGTCAATGGCAGTCGCACCTGTCTCTCCATCTGAAATTCTGCTAATCATACGAAATCTAAGAGGCAATTCTGCTTCTTGGTTCGACCGAGTACACACTAAAGTGTTGAAAGCAGTTGCTCCGTCAATCATAGAGCCTCTTACTTACTTGATAAATTTGTCATTGCAAAAGGGTACTTTCCCAGAACTGCTAAAGAAAGTTAAAATAACTCCACTGCACAAAGGAGGTTCTCGAGCTGATCCGGCTAATTACAGACCCATCTCGATTCTTTCAGTTTTTTCAAAAGTTTTTGAAAAACTTATGCAACAGCAGCTACTCCAGTTTCTGGAGAAGAAAGGGTTTCTTAACAATCGCCAGTTTGGGTTCAGACCAGGGCACTCCACCCAAGATGCACTAACGGCGTTGAGTTTATGGATAAACAAAGCTCTGGATTCTGGCCTACTACCTGCAGCGGTTCTGCTTGATATCAGAAAAGCATTTGATAGTATGTACCATTCAGTTCTCCTCGGGAAACTGGAGCACATAGGAATAAGAGGCGAAGCTCTGGATGGTTCGGATCATATCTGAGGGACCGCAGGATTTATATGGGAGAAGATCCAGGAAACGATGTACTCGTCAACTGTGGTGTCCCCCAGGGCTCAATATTAGGACCACTGCTATTCCTGATCCACGTTAACGATCTGTGTCGAGTGCTGAACCCGGAACGCACAAATCTTCGCTGCTGTAAGCTATGCTACGTTCAAGATTCTTTCCAGCCCGAAGATGACGATGACGAGCTCGTGGCTTTCGCCGATGATACTACGCTTGGCTGCTGCGAAACGGATAAGACAAAGCTCATGTCTGAACTGATGGATATTCTAGAGGAGACATATCTCTGGATGGATGCTAACCGACTTGTTATCAATGTTGATAAATCTTGTGTTTTATTGTTTTCTCGGGTGGGAAGTGTCCAGCCGGAGATATGTGGTATCCAAACATCAAGAGGTCTGATGAGTCGGCCAGAAAAGCACTTCGCAAAATACCTGGGAGTCCTCCTTGACCAGAACCTGTCATTCCTGCATCACAGCCAAGCAGTAGAGCTGAAGCTATCCCGGAATCTTGGAATAATAAAAAAAACTGAAGAGAACCACTGGTCCTCCTGTACAACGCTCTTATAAAACCCCATATACAGTATTGTGCAATGATCTGGCAATCGACATTCAAATCTCACCTGCGAAAACTGAACTCGATTCATAAACGATGTCTGATAATAATTGGAAAAAATTAAGAGCACTTGTCACTGGAGTCGCTGCATCAACTGTCATGCTTGACCTTTGTTTTTAAGTTTTTAGCTGGTGAGCTCCCATCTTCATTCAAAACATTGTTTCGACCTATCTCGGACCAGCATAATCGGACTTGATCATCATCAAACCTGCACATTCCCTTCACCCCGACTCTCCGATCAGGTTTTGCTCCGAACATAACATGTGCAAAAATATGGAACATGATCCCAGATGAGCTGAGAGGTAGGAGCTCCCTTGCAGCATTTAAAAAAAAAGTAAAAAATCATTTATTAGCATTACAGAAGAATAATTAAATACGGTCTGGCATAATAAAATAAAATTAAAAAATTAAAAAAAATATACTTAAGAATAAAATAATAACATTTTTTTTTTTATGATGGGGTGGCTTCCCCTGGGGTAAGGTGCAGGAAGGTAATTGGTTAGTTTTTTTGTTTTTTGAGAGGCAAGGTTGTGTCTGAGAGTAGGAGCAGTGACCATTCTGCGTATTAAGTCTAAAATGTAAAGATTGTGGTACTCGGCGTCCAGAAATGGACTGAGTGTTTTTCTTATGTATGATTTATTTTGTATTTGTTAATAAAACTCATTGAACTTGATACCATGGTATCCGGAAAACGCAACTATTATGTTTGCGATGTATTATTATATTTATATTTGTTGTTTATAAAACTTTGTGTATGGCCCAGTGGTGGCTGAATAAACACTATCCTGTTCTATACATTTAGCAACAAAATCTGTCCATATCGAATTCTACTCCAAATTCGGTCGCAAACTCTTCAGCAGTTCAGCAGTATTCATTCAGCGCTCGATGAGTAAACACGTCAGATTGCCAGTCTGAATTGGACAATAAGTGCACGAGTACTAGAGTGGATCGGGGAACAAGGGTCTGTTTTGATGCGGTCAAGATTCTGGTAATAGTCCAGGAACGAATATGAATTCGGACTTTCGAAATTAGGAAGAGAATGTTTATACTGATCATCAAGCTCCGAAAACAGAGATTACGTGCCCCACGTAATGCAATGGCAAATATACAGTTTTTCAAGAAAACAATTTCAGACTGGACCTTCTGCCAACGTTGTCAAACAATGTAAGTGCGATACAGATGCAATTAGCAGAATTCAAGGACGAAATAAGGGCAAACACACAAGCCAACGTGACTACAAGCCAGGAGGTGACGGCACGCGAGAAGCTGTTTGCGTCGCGTCGACGTGCTGATAAATCTGAAGTACAATTAAATCGCATGAACCTCGTTTTCTACAGTACGGCCCATTTTTTTTTTTTTTTTTTTTTTTTTTCCCGTAGCATCTTTTTTCATTTACTTATTTTTATATCGTTTGAAAAACTAAGAAATCAGATATCGTACTTTTTGTGGCTACTCCTCCATCCTTCAGTGACGTTAATTTTAATCTATTTTTACCCACTTTTAACTATTCACGTCACCTAACTTTTGAAAATAAACCCATATTTTATCTACTATTCTTCCCCTCTAATATTTGGAAATTAATTCTCTCTTTTAAATTTTTTAAATAATTTGTATAACTACAAACAACAACAATTTTCTTTAAACAACTAAATCTAAAGTACGGTATTAAACATTAAAATAAAAGATCCTCAATAAACACACCTTCACACATCAGGTCATCAACCCCAGCTGTTTTACTGGCACAAAAACAAGGGCAAAGGACAAAACGACAAAACATAAAATTATTTTCATTATATATACAAATTTCCATCTTCCGTTCCGGCTACTCAAAATACACTCAAACTCTTCAAATTTAACTACTTTACTGGAAACGGTACAAAAGGATAAAGTACGACCCATGAATCCCCCCGAGCATCATTAAAGTAAGAAATGATGCTGTTTATGAACCACGTTCTGCCGAATTTGAGGTTGTCTAGATTGGACGTCAGAGAAGTTTTGCGTCTCAAAGCTGGACCGGTAATCGTAAAATTTAGCACGGTGGATACACGTGACTTTGTGCTAAAAAATACGAAAAAATGGAAGGGATACGAAGCATCGGTTTCTCCGGATTACACATTCGCGCAAAGAGAGGCACGTCGGCATTTAAAAAAGACGATGAACGCGTCACTGGAGGCAGGGCGGAAGGTTAGCCTACGTGGTGACAGGCTGTTTGTGGATGGGACACCATTTGTCTTAAACCAAAAGGAGGAAAAGGTGACTGAGCTAACTCAGGTCAGAAACCAAGCGGCTCGAGCTCAGCCAGGCACAGTGGTAATCCAAGAAACGCAAGGCGCAGGGGTCCCCATGGAACAAGTGCCAAATGTAGAAAGTGACACCTCGGGTGATGAAAGTGATAGCACGGTAGTGGAGGTGGTTGAGAAAACCCCTGCTTCGAATGGGCCTGTAGACTCGAAAGGTGTTTACACCAAACGTTCAAGATAACTAGACGAAGTGATCTCCCCAAGGGATAAGCATTTATCGGGAAACCGTAATGTGGCATCAAGGGGTGGAAGAGGAGGTTACCAAGGTTCGAGGACCAATCAGGTGCAGGCCCAGGGAGGAAATAGTGCGGTTCGCCAATCGTCGGACGTGTACAAGATAACTTTTCCGCCTCCGGGAGATTATAATCCAGATCCAAACGCTGTTGGTGGGTCTCGAATGTACCCCAGAGATGATTACTAGGATCAGTCGGGGCATGGCCGGTCAAATTTAAAGTTCTGTGTTTGGAATATTCAAGGCCTATCTAAGGAAAAGTTACGTGATCTGTTAAATTATGATTGGGACATTGTGGGGATTGTTGAGACTTGGAAATCGGAGTGCATAGTTACATAGGGTTTTGATTATTTTTGCGTGTGTAGAGATAGATCTAAAAATGGGCGTGTTTACGGAGGTGTTGCAGCTTTAGTACGGATGAAGAGTTTTGATTCGGTATTGAGGTTGAGAAGTAAGTCTGAGAACATTGTTTGGTTGAATTTAAGTGCGGGAAATTTACATTTAATGTATGCAGTTGTTTACGTCCCACCTCAGTCTAGTTCATACAGTAAAAAGAATACGTGGGGCATTTTAAGAAGTGAGACAAATAGGTACACTTACAAGTACCCCAATCATTTATTAAATGTTTCAGGGGACTTTAACGCGTACACGGGTTCTTTTTTGTGGTTGTGACAGATCTTATATTGCTCCATGGCAGTATTTGACGGAGTCTCTAAATCCGGACGAGATGCAAGGTAATTTGGAGTTTGGTCGTGGGGTGAGAAAGGATCAGAACCGTCGGCAAAATTGTTGGGGAGAAAATTTATTGGAGTTTTGTTGTAATGGAAAGATGGTAATTTTGAATGGAAGGTTGGGTGAAGATAGGGGGAAGGGTGATTTTACTTGTTGTTCGGGTGGTCTTCCTAGTATTGTCGATTATTTTTTGGTGGCGGAGCCATTTTGGTCAAAACGCGAGGATTTCAAAGTTTTGGGGTTGGGGGGCTCGGACCATTTCCCTATAGCTTTGTTTGTTGATTCTCCTCCCCTTACAAGACCTGATAGAGATGGTTCGTTAAGATCCAATAGGAACAGACTAGATGATAAGATTGACGTTAGGTAAAAATACTACACTGTCAGAAGTTACATAACGACAACAGCAGGATGCGCGGTTTCAACAGATAACACTTTGGGATGTTAAATGTTATGTTTCTTTCGTTCCCGTTAGTATTTTTACCAATTGAAGGTGTTGTTGGAGATCTAGGCACGAAATAGTGTAAACTTAATTGGTCATAACACTTTATTTCTAAGTGAAAAGGTGTTATTCTTGAAAGTGTTATGCGCAATCTGTTATGAAACTTCTGACAGTGTAGTGGAGGAGTTATTACTGATTGGTCTTCCGTACCTTTTTGTTAGAGTATAGGTGAATATGTATAAGGTAACTAAGTTCGTGGTAAGGGTAGCGGGAAAGTTTTCATCAACAGTTTTTGTGAGTAAGGGGGTAAAACAAGGTTGTTGCCTGTCTCCGAAACTATTTTCTTTGTTTATTAATGATTTTCATGATTTTTTGTTGGAGACGGGAGCTCCTTTGTTGTGTTTGGATATTTGTCAGCTGTGTGGACTTTTATTTGCGGACGACGTGGTGCTGTTTGCTGAGTCACCGGAGAATTTACAGTTTTTGTTGGATAGAACGCAAGAATATCTTGGTAAAAAGGATCTAGTTTTAAGTAAAAAGGATCTAGTTTTGAGTAAAAAGGATCTAGAGTTGATCGTAAAAGATGAATTTGTGTATTTAGGAGTAAAATTATCTTCTAACGGTAAGTTTGCAAAACAGATTTAACTAAGTCTAACAAAAGGTAAGCGGTGCTCATACTCAATTTTGGGGAGTCGCCTAGGAGATATTAAGGACATTAAAATGCACAAGTCGCTGTTCCTGGCAAAAGTTATAGCTTCAATGCATTATGGGTCCGAGATTGGGATTCCATCGGGGAGAAAAGCTTGAAGTGGTTCAATCCCAGTATGTTAAGAGGGTACTAGGAGTTAGCGGCAGGACAAGTAATTTAGTAATTAAAGGTGACTAAGGATTATTGTCACTCCGTTGTAGGAGGTTAATTAGTATGGTCCATTTTTGGGAGAAAATATTGAGTCTACCTAGAGTTAGAATTTTAACTGGCGGCTTATCTGGAGGCCTTAAAAGATGGTTCCCGTGAATCTTGTCCGGTGTTGATTAAGAAGATTTTGGATGATTGTGGGGTAAGTGAACTATGGAATAATGGGATTTGCCCGTCGTTTGAGGTAGGTGAGGTTACTAGGGTAGTGAAGGCAAGGTTAATGGACCAGGAGATTCAACAGTGGCGATGGGAGGTGAGCTCGACCCCTTCTCTGAGGATTTATGCTCAGTCAAAGAATTTATGAGGGGAGGAGCTTTATGTTAAGGTTGGTTTAGGACCCGATGAACTAAAGTGGATGGTGAGTTTTCGTGCAGATGCTTTACCCGTGGGTGCGAGAAGAAAATATATTGGTAGAATTAGGTGCGGTTCTGGTCCTTATTTTTGTCCGTTATGCGGACAGATGGATGAAGATGTGGAACACTTGGTTTGTTCTTGCAGTGAGTTGGGGGATTTAAGGAGAGAAGTTTTTGGTAAGGAGGTTCTTTAAGGGGGGTCTCTGAAAGATTTGATGGGTAGCAAAGTGTTCCAAGAGTTGCATCGTTTGGGTAGATTCCTGAAGGTTGCCATGGAGCACCGTGAACGTTTTATTGTAGGTTGATGTTGTGGTAGGGATAGGATTTAGTTTGTTTAAAAGTTATTTTGTTATTAGAATTATGAGTTGAGTGTTGAATATTTGGACTGGTACAATGCAGTTGGAGTGCTTATTTATTTTTATATTTTGTCCCGCTATGGCCCATAGGGCTTTTTTGGGAATAAATTTATTCATTCATTCATTGTCAGCCTTCATCTAGCGAGTTCAAATTTGTTATCAGATTAAGTTGCGTTCCTTGGTCTTTGGTTTTTTGTGCACTTCTTTAATAGTGCAAAACGGATATTATCTGTTTATCCGCATTGAACTATCAAATAGGATTCGCAGTCAGCTTGGGCTGAAGGAATGTATATACACTTCTTGTTACGGTCTTCGACTTTGGTAATTTTTTTGGTCATCAACCCATTTTTGGGGGCATTTTTTAAGTAGGCTATTTATTTTTGTTATTTATTAGTTCTTTCTTGTGTTGGTTATTTGGTGGTTCGTATGGTTCGTCTCTTTCTTTTTCTCTTTCTACTTAATACTCATTTTGTCACACTTTCTTGTTTGAAATGGGATAATCACCATTCATTCACTCTGACTCTCTATTGCGTACTGTCACTAGGATTTTGAATGACCAAGAGATTCAAAAACGGAGAGCTTTAATAAGTCAGCCCGAAATCCTCGAGTTTTACCGTGAGATTAAGGAGGTATCTGGGTCTGAGCTTTATTTTAAAATGAATTTACCTCCGAATTTTATAAATTTTTTTAGTTGAGTATCCATGCCAACGCTAATTCCCTCCCCCTGTTATGTAGATTTAGTATTTTTTATAAGGATAGGGCTGGTCCAGATGTCAGGTGGAAATGCAAACTGAGGAAGAGAAAAACGTGGATCGCTTTCTCAATCAGTGCCAGGAGCTTTCGGAGTTAAGGGGATCAGTTTTTAGGGGGAAAGTTTTGCTTCTGTCGGATATCCTGAATAGCACGGAAAGGGTTATAACCAAGTTATGTGACTGTTTAGACAGAGCGCTGAAGCTAAGAACTATTAAGCTACGTAGTGAGGCTCTATAGCCGCATGGAAATATCGTTCTTTAGTAATAACTCATTTATTTCCTTAATAGCATTTACAACTGCTACCTGCTGATCGTCAACATAACAAATTACGAATCACGGCTGATTGATATTCTGACAGTTAAAATTACGAATAAAATAAGGCACAAATGAACATAAATACCTTTCGGTTGAGTTTATGGGGGGCTGAAGAAGGCGTGGCTTGTCAATGTTAGCTAGTCTTCCTCTTGTGTTCGGTCTGGTCTGGTCTGGAGTCTCCAATTCTGGGACTCCGATGGTGGTCAGAAGTTAATCATTTTTTTCCAAAGTTCAACGTCAGTTGATGTCTCCTATCCGCGAGGGTATGCAACTGAATAGTAATCCTCATAGTAATGTGTTTTTTGTTCTGTTTTGTTTTGTAGGATGGCCATTGGGCTTTGAAATACACTTATTACTAGTATTATATGTTTTATAACGTTGTTTGATTATTTCAGATCTGGTCGACGCTGTACGAAAGCTTCACGAATCTTTTGTCGCTTTAGCGAGTCGTCTGTATTCGATTCACCAGCAAATTATGGCCTTGAAGGACTCAGGACTAGCATCCCAGCGAGTTGGTCTAAGGTAAAATAGCTCCCAACTTAGCCACCGAAGTGAAAACGGGCAAGCTGCATTAGCCGTACTTTTGCATTTCAAGTGGAATCCGAAAGTAGAGTACCTGCTTTCTGTTTGCCCGCCCACAGGCTCCCTTCATCAACCACGGACAATCAGGGGCGTCACGTTCGGGAGGGGGACGCCCCCCCCCCCCCCCCATTGTTGTCTGCCAGTCGGTAAAAAATGGCCAAGCGATTTATCGTAAAAACAGTCAATTTTTTTCTTGGAAAAAAATAGTCGGTTTTCGTAAAAATACTCGATTTTTCCTAAAAACAGTTAATCTCGAAACAGTCGATTTTTCCCAAAAGTCACTTTTGTCTTTAAAACAGTCGTTTTTCTTCAAAAACAGTCGGTAAAAGGAACAGCGAGTCGGTAAATACCTACCCCCCCCCCCCCCCCCCCCCAAAAAAAAAAAAAAACATTTTGGCTAGGAACGCCTCTACGGACAATCTTTAATTTTTTTTTAAGTATGGAAAGTACGTACTAGGTCTTCCCCTATGGGCTCGTAATCCATTCTGGCTGTGTACCAATAGAATAGAATATAATGTATTTACGAGAAAGTAAATATTCCTTGAGCCCAAGCTGACTTTGAAACATTTATTCAAATAAAGTCTACAACGGATACGTCAGCTACGAGGACCCTTGCCAAGAATTGCCAAAATATCGCTGATGAAGCATCGTAGCTGACGTATCCGTTGTATAATGGCCCTAGTTGGCCGGTATTAGATTCAAATAAAATAAATAAATACTTTATTTTACGCGAAAGCCTGAAAGCCATGACAAAAAAATATAGTGTTAACATTGGTTTCAATACACATAAACTACGAACAACATACAAAGAAAAATGAATAACTATTACATAAAAAAATGGCGGTGGCGCAAACCAATCCGGACGAATTTCCCCAACTATCATACACCATAAAATTGTTTACTTTATCGTGCCGAGTTTGTTACTTCTCTAGACCGCAGCGACACAGCTTATAGTGTGTTTTTATGTAGTGTTGCTTGTTGTTGCTGTTGCTTTAGTTTGATCTTTTCATTTTTTCGTCTTTCAAACACTCCATATCAGCACGCCGTTTCTTAAGGCGTATTCTCGCCGTTCCCCGAGGACTCCACTTGAGGAGTCCCCGCGTTTTTGTTTGTCCCGGGGACTCACTCCCCGTATTCTCGCGAGTCCCCACGGACGGGGAATGCTCCGATTATCATCACCATCATCAAAAAGGACTCCCTTTCAAATTCGGAGGGGAATCAATTTTTGCTGTTATAGGTGCTATGTAAAATTAATTAAAAAGAATCATAATAAACAAAACCAAAAATTAGGTGGATCTAGACTAATTTTTTCAGCTGCATATTCATTTTTCGAACAAAATCCATTTTATAAGCATTCCCCGTATTCTAGCTGTTTCTGTACGCGGAGTCCGCGTGGAGTGACTCCCTCTATTCTCGCCGTTCCCTTCGATTCCCCGAGGAGTCTTCGGGGAACGGCGAGAATACGCCTTTAGTTGGGTCGATATAGAATTACTGATTGGTTTGATTGCTCCCTCAGTAAACAGAGCAAATAAATCACTAGGAAAAATTGACAGTTAATGTTCATGTTGCTATGGAAGTGGCTTGGGCTTAGAACTAATTTTCTAACGCGACCCAGCAGGGTTTTGGGGTCGCCGGAAACTAGAAAGTTCTTGCTTCTGGCGCGCGGAGGTTTTTAGACGCGTTACACACTTGCAGGAACATGAGTGATTTCCAGAGATTTATTTTGCTGCTGTGAACTGGTAGAGATCATTACTAGTGTTTTAACTCATCATCAAGCGTTATCCCAGCTTTCGTTGAAGATTTAAATTCTTTGATATTCTTAAGCACAGATATAATTTGTTTTTGAAGTAATATGACTGTCGCACGCACTGTTTAATATATAATTAAAGTAAAGTAAATTTTATTAATAACCCGTCCAGTAAAGACGGAGTATGGTAAAAGATGAAAAAAAGAGAGACACAACACAACTACAACCAAAATAGTTAAAATTCAGTAAACCGGAACATCATGGAGCTACGTGGGTGGTTACAATTTTCCTTCATCCTGTTGATGGATCCCAGGACATCCGCGGACGGATCAGCTATACGGAAATTTTCAGTGAGATGGCTGTTCCTTGTAAAGGGGGGGGGGGGGGGAGGCTTAGCAGATATTTGGAAAACTGAAAGAAAGTGGAACGAATTTGACGAAGGTTTTCGCTACTGAAGATGGTCCAGAAAGGGGAAAGGTAAAGAACGTGTGGAAGAGTGGCATTGTAGGAGGAGGCACGCAAAATCTTTAGTTGTATGTCAAGGTGGTTTTTAATTATGACGTGAAAGTGAAATTCGGCGTTGAATGCTATGCAAGCAACTTCGAAATAAAGTCTGTTCTCTATTTAACTACTATTTAAAGTCTTCGATTCATGTGGGCCGAGAAGGTGGGAGACACCATCATTTTTCCATGGGTCGGATTTTTACGAGCACACTGTTACCTTTGTTTTCCCCAAATCCTCACGGTAGGCAACGTTATCCACAAATTACTTGAACACAATTCACTCCTGAACGCCAATCCGGCATTGCTAATTAACTATTCAGTGATCTCCTGTCGATGGTCAGACGATTACTAGAACCTTCGAGAAGATCGAGTGGCGTGTAAGAGGATTAAAACGACAAAGTATATCACCCTGAGGACGTTTAGATGGGTCAGAAGAAGAAATCATCGGTCAGTTTGACATTTTTTGGTCTCGGAAGCTGAATATTCTTTAGCTCAAATGCAGAATCTTCAACAAATCACTATAACGAATTTAGTATAATTTACGGCGTTTGTTTATTGTGATCTAGTTTACATCCTTAGTTCTTTGGACTTACTGAAATTAACAAGACAAATCAGAAAACACAATACTTAAAGAAATCGATAATGCAAATAATTAGTTTAATTTTTCTACACATTTTCCATATGCCTGCTACAATAAAAACATTTTGTTAGATCCAAAGTCAAACTATGATTCCATCCTCCCCATATCGGGCGCTTCCAACCCAACCGCTAGGTGACCCAGTGGTCGGATCGTGTCGTGGCTTCACCTTGGGTCTTGGGTGGGGGGGGTTCTAGACGTTGCAAGTGCTAGAATGCTTATGATATAACTCCTTTAAATTAATAGTAGAATCAACATAGTTGTGTTTCCCTAACCAGTCCTGTTCCACACATTAAGAATGTAGCATTATCCCTTGATAAGGAAGATCCATTCGTCTCAGCCTACAACGCTACCAAATAAGGACTTTAAGCTCGATTGACATCTATGTCAGCAAAAGCTAGCAACCCCTCAGTTAGCATTACGGAAAAGTTAAAGCACTACACTGTCAGAAGTTTCAGAACAGACAACAGAAGGATGCCAGAATGATGATGAAAGATTATAATATGAAAAATCCGGTTGAAATCCTGAAGCAGAAACGTTCATGATTAAGCTTGATAGCCTAAAGCATAACCTGGGTCAAGGTTTGAAATAGATTGTGTCTGTTAGTATGGTATGTTATTTTTTATTTGTTTTTTTCAAAATTTGTTGAGTATTTGATTGTGTAAGTGTTGGGCCACGTTTAATGTAATTTTTGGCCGTGTTGTATTCTTATTTCCTTTTTATACTCGCCAGCTTTGGAAAAAATGAAATGAAATGCGTGGTTATGAAAGACAGTAGTTGCGTTTTTGCTGATACCATGGTATCTGTTACCACGGTCTAAAGTCGTTTTTGCAGTTATCGTGGTATCTGATACCACGGTCAAAAGGCGTTTTTGCAGTTATCGTGGTATCTGGCCAGTTATCGTGGTATCAGATATTCAGATACTACGGTCGGACCGTGGTATCTGAAAAGTCATCTCACTTTCATCAAATTTTGTCAGATTGGTGAGAAAGAAGTTTAGCACTTAGTGATGTAACTGGATATCCGTTTTTCTTTTGGGGTGACTTCGAAAAGTGCAATTTCGGCAATAGTCGTTTTTGCAGAGCACCGTGTATCAGATACCACGATAACTTCAAAAACGACTAATTGCAGATCCAGTTACCGTGGTAACAGATACCATGGTATCAGCGAAAACGCAACTAATGCATAACAGACAGTACTTAGGGTGTTGTCTGTTATGTTTGAAAATGTTATGCAGAACAAGCGTTGCCGTCAGGAAGACCTGATAAATCGTCAAAAAGCATCTGCTGAATTTTCCGGCATCATGACGACCAACAAAAAATTCAATAGATGCTTTGTTGGCTGTTTTTCCTGGCTATTTATTTATTTATTATTATTTATTTATTTTCTTACCACTAATAACAACAAAGGTAAACAGCGGAGTAAATTCAAAAACAAAGAAAGAAAAAAGAAAAACACAAACTACGAAAAATAAACACATTCAAGACCGTGAAACGGTGGCAGTTGGCTTGCATTGATATCAGAAAGCTTTCTGCTCAATACGGCAACTTGCTATGTTTGTTATGGAGGCAACTGCTGTCAACCAACTATGTTTGTTATGCATATCATTTCATGTATAACGTTTTCTAACACAACAGATAACATCCCAAGTGTTGTCTGTTACGTACTGTCTGCTGAAACCGAGCATCCTTCTGTTGTCTATTATGAAACTTCTGACAGTGTACTCTTACTAGAAATGATCTCTTTTCACGATCAAATGGCCCAGCGATATCGTTTTTCGATAATACCATTACTTTCCACCTGAAATTAGCTGTTTTCTTGCTGTAGTGTATGTCGACTCCATCCATCCTTCGTCTTGGACGCGGCGGCTGGACGCAAAATATTTGAAAACTGAGCGTGCCGTGGTCATGAAGTGGGGAAAACCAAGCAAAACAAGAGAAGTTTAAAGCAGGAAATAAGACTACCATGTGATGTAAACAAAATACTATGCTTTAAAGTTTAACTGAAAAGCAAACTTATTTTTGTATCATTTAGTTGAATCCACTGAGTTATTTGAATTCTGCTAAGAGATTTTTTGATTTTCCACATCTGCTCTCGTAGTGAGGTTCAGAATATCTACGGCTGTCCCCACAGCGCAAATTCTACTATGACGCGGAATATTTGAATCTGAACACAAACGCGGCTTTCCAGTGGGCGATGATAAGCTTGGTGAACACTGCTTAGTGCCTGAACAAAGAAATGTCATAAATCTTTTCCGTCAAGCATGCGACATAGATAGTACCACAAATCTGAGAGGGAAATTCCACTGTCAGAAAATTGATTATTCGCATTTTCGCATTTTCAAGTAACGCATTTTCATCCGGTCTTCAAGCTTCTTTAAGTGAATAAGTGAGGGGTAACAAGACTGTCCCATCGCTGCCCTTTTCAGTTAAACTTTAAAGCTTCTCATGTCCTTATTTGTGAAAGAATTGTCCTCGGAGCTCGAAGCATGCTGCAAGTTTGGGTTGCGTGACTGACAAAGCTCGGCTTGGCTGAAAAGGGGCTAAAAAGTCATAGGTACAAAACGAAACAATGGAGGAAGGCGGGAATTTCAAAAGCTTATAGCCCAGAAGGGAACTAAGGAAAATATAAAAGTAGAATAAGCAAGAGGGGTCCTTTAAAATAATATTTGTAAAAAACCTGTGTTGAACGCGAATATTTCCTTTCAGGGATTTCACCAACCAAGGAATTGAAAATCGTGGTAGTTTCGGGGCAGGGATAGCCAGCCCGGCCGCCACAAGGCAGTCGGTTGGACTGATGGGACCATCGCCGTTTCCGGGTAAGCCTGCCGTCATTTTCTTTTTTTTTCAGCGAACATCTAGTACTTTCCTAGTCTAGCATAGATTACCTGTGAATGAAGAATTTATATTCAAATAATGTATACGACAGATACGTCAGCTACGATGCTTCATCAGCGATATTTTCGGCCCTTCTTCGCAAGGGTCCTCGTCAGGCTGTCAATCTTCAGGGTCAACTTCGGGGAAGGAAACATACCTGTAATCGAGAAGGACCGAAATATCGCTGATGAAGCATCGTAGCTGACGTATCCGGTGTTTACATTATTTGAATATATGTTTCAAAGTCAGCTTGGGCTCAAGGAATATTTATCTGCGAATGATTTATTCCGCAGTACCCGTACATTAAAAGGGTAAAAAAAACTCAAATCCAAATCGATTCACTCGCGAAAGAGAATTTTATTAAGCTAATGGGGTGATGAACAGGTAACAAATCCCCCTAGCCAATCCCGATGAAAAATTTATCTCAAAATAGTACTATGAAGTAGTACGAAAAAGTTGCATGCAGTACTAACGATGCTACTACATGCTTCTACTTCAAGGCTACCGTGTTACTGCATACTACTATATGCTACTATTAGCAAGACTGGATGCTACTATAGCAATACAGAATGCTACTGGATATTACTACATAAGATTGGACCAGTCTGAGGCATATACAATAATAGTATTCTTTGCTATTACATAGTATTACATGCAACGTTTTCGGACTACTACCATACTACTACGCAGGCTACAAATTTTTCATCGGGATCGTCTTGTGACTTCATAGCAGAGCAAACTAACACTAGGGAGTACCGTCAAAACTTGTTTTTTTTTTTGTTTTTTTTTCAATTTATTTATTTAATAACAAAGCAAAACATATCTCTCGTGGGCAGAGCCCAAATACGATGTTTTTGTAGTCATAAATAGAGATAAAATAACTTGTCAACAGATAATTTAAAAGAAAAAAAATAACAAGGCAGATAAATGCTAAAGATCATTGTACAGCTTTACGAAGCTCGGCACAAAGCTTCTACTGTACCGCATAGTGTTACAGTAGATTGAGGTCAGTTTGGGGACCTTTTCGGCCACTTCTCGGGGGGACGAGATCTTACGGGAACAAAGGCTGGGGGAAGGAATGAACGGTACATGGGGTGCTGGAGAAAGGGAGGAGCCTTATGCTGCCCATGCATCAGAAACGGGCCTTCATACTCGTACGGCCGCCCACTGCGCTCGCGACATTTAAAGTGACACAAATTTGTGGGTTTAGAAATTTCTAGTAAAGCAAATGTGCAGTCTGCACACACCAAGGAAACAATGGAGGATGTTTAATTTTATTGCTTTGTTCAGAAAATGAGTTTATCTGAGCCATTGCTGGTGAACGAGTGATTGAGTTTCAGTAGGGACGTTCTCTATCGCTAGCGGTGCTAGTATCGCTGCCATTCGAGTGTGTGTCAATTTTGTCAAGTCTTGGCGCGACTCCCCAGTGTTAATTTGCTCTGACCTAGGGAGTAGCGTCAAAACCTATGCTTCCCATTCATCAGAAACGGGCCTTACTCGTAGGGTCGGCCACAACGCTCGCAACATTTAAAGGCGAGACAGGCAATCGGGTTTAGAAAATTCTAGTAAAGCTGAGATCCGACCTGCACACATCGAGGAAACAGGGGAGGTTGTATCTTTTTTCGCTCTGTTTGAAAAATGGAGCTGTCGGAGCGAGCGCTGGCGCCCCACCAGAGCAAAATAACACTAGGGAGTAGCGCCAAGACCTATACTTGCCATGCTTCACAATCGGACCATATTCGTAGCGCCGCCCACTATGTTTATAATATATAAAGCCAGAGAAACTTGCGGGTTTAGAGATTTCTGGTAAAGATAAGATGCGGTCTGCACGGGGGCGGGGGAGGTTGTATCTTTTTTCTGCTGTGTTCAGAATTCTAAGTTATTGGAGCCAGCGCTGGTGCACGACTGATTGAGTTTCAGTAGGGACGTGACGTATTATTAGTGATGCTAGTGTCGTGTCGCTGCTGTTCGAGTGTGCGTCACTTTTTTCAACTCTCTAGTGTTATTTTGCTCTGCGCCCGACTGATCGAGTTACATCAGTTTAGTTATCTGTCGCTACGGTATAGTAATGCTAGTCTCGCTGCTATTGTTATTTTGCTCTGCTTCTTCGCATGGCTGAAGGAAAGACGTCCACCGCGTAATGTGCCTCCTTCAGGTCGTCCAGTTTTAAAGTCATCAAGTCATGACGAGGACCATTGCCAAGGAGGGCGAAATATCGTTGTTAAAGCACAACTTTTACTAGAAATGATCTTTTCCCTATGCAATATTTTGTATTTATTTAACTTCATAATCCACCTTTACGGGCTATTATCACAAACAAACAAAAAAAAAAAAAAAAATGGAAGAGACGGACGATCTCATCACAAAATTCAGACGCTTCAAATGCGATCCAAGCGGGAATCGAAATTTGTAGCCAAATCGAGCATAAAGCAGCAAGTAAGTGGTTATCACTAGCAATCAACCGCCTCCTGAGAGATTTCCGAGAATTCACCTGAATTCCCAGGAGATTTGACACTTGGAAATCAGCAAACATTTCCGTAGCACTGCAGAAAGTAGGAATACCATGTAGAAACCGGAAAGAATTATTGTAGCTTATTTTCAGATCAGAGAAGCAATTAAAAGTCGTATTGGGTCAGTAATGGGTCATGGGTAATGGGTCAGAAAAAAACTTTTACGAAAATACGATTACTTTCTAACGAGAATTGGCGATTTTCTTATTAGCGCTTGCCGACTCTGTCCAGCTTTCCTGAGCCTCCTTTTTGTTGCATGCTGCAGGTCCACTTCTCGGCCGATTCCGGACTGATTCTTTCTACATCCGTTTTTGCACTGCAGCGCTTCCGAGGAAGACGGCAGCGCTTCTCGAGAATCACGGACTTGCTCACCGACCAAGTCCGTGCTTCCCTGCAAGATGCTGCAGCGCTGCCGCTTCAACCAAGAAGAAAGGGAATCCAAAAACGCATATTGCGCAAAAGCAAAAAAGTGCTGCAGCAGCGATGCTGCAGCGCTATTGCAACAAAAACGAGGCTCTGCTCTCCGAGGTGGCGGCTGGGCGCAAAACATTTGAAACTGCACGCACGTCGTAGAAAATTGGGAAAACTATAAGCACATAAGATAAGACAAAAACAGAAGATTCTCATATCCTTATATGTGAAAGAATTGTAAGCGGACGCTAAAGATTCCGGCAAACTTTGCGTTGTGTGACGACCAAAACTCGGCAAGGCCGAAAAAGCGCTAAAAATTCGTAGGCACTAAACGAAACCATTGAGAAAAGTGGGGATTTTAGCAACTTGTAGTTCCATAAGGGAGCTAGGTATGTTATAAAAGGCAGAATAAGCAGGAGGGGTCCTTTAAGAACCCATCGTACCTATAATGCCAATGTAACCTACTTCCGTATTTCTCTATCAATTTTTTAATTTTGAGATCCGAATTTTGGCTTCTAACTTCCCCCAACGACAACTCAGGGATTTTCGCACTTGCCTTCTTTCGCTATTTTTGCTATTTTCGCTGCGTAACCCAACGACCGTCTAGGAGAAGGTCGCACGTGAGAAAACCGGTTGTGTAATTTTTTTCCTGTTTCTGCTTGAATTCGATGGGCCAGAGTAAAGGCTTACAATAGCAAAAGCCGCGAAGCAATTGTTAAAGGACCCCTCGCACTATTTACTCAACTTACAGGAATTTAAAATATTTGAATACTTTAAAACTAGGCTGTGCTTTCAGTGAATAATCCACGGTTTTGACTGTTTTTAGCCTTTTCCGAGACCCGTTGATTTATAGCGAAAACAGGGAAACGATTTACATAACCGGTTTTGATGGAAAAACTTCTCGCAGACAACCGTCGACAGCGTGATACACATCGAAGGTAGCAAAACACGGCAAGTGAGAAAATCATCATGGTTTTGTTAGAGGAGTTAGAATGTACCGTACGAAATTGGGGTCTCCGGGTTTAGAAATCCATGTAGTGATTGTGGAGTAGGTTATACTAGTATTACATGTAAGACAGGTCCTTTAGAAGCAGTGCTTGGTTTTAAAGTATTCAACCATTTTAGAATGGTGGAACACAAACTGAAAATAGCGCGAGATGTGCTTTGGACGTCGTTGCTGACTTTCCGTTTTTAGCCGTTATTTTAATGTATGTTTCCCAGTCAGCTTGGGCTCAAGGAGTGTTCTAGCTACACTTTTCACTGCAGCCTTCATAGTTACGTCTTGATTTTCTATAGGTGGTGTTCGTTCAGCGTCCAAAACGCTCTTAGATAGGACTATGCAGTCGGGATCATTTTCTGGTCCCCCCACTGTTGGACTTGGGCAAACGATTGGTAGCCCGCTAAGTTTCGGAGGCTTTGGTACGTATATGAACGTCGGATGTTGATTTCTTTGTCCACTGCTCCAGACTAAAGTTTACTTCTGTAATGGGGAGTACAGCTCAATGGCCGGATTAAACATGAATCATTAAATATTATTTATTTATATTTACTTATTTGTTTGTTTCCCTCAGAACTGAGGTGTACAAAATATAATGTAAAGTACAAATGTAAATAATATAAATAATAATATTAATATAAATTAATAGGACCCCAACAGCACTTGGTCGAGAGAAATTCGAAAAAACCCTTATTGGTTCGTTTCATTTTGTTTTATTCAGTACTAAAAATCTAATAATGAATATATACACAAAGTTCAAGGTTTAACAGTTCTGTACAAAATATAGCAATATATAAAGGGTGAAGCTGGAGACACAAAGTCGATTGGAAAAAAAACAGTACAACAAAAAAACAAACGTTTTTTACTTTTAACTAATAATATTGTTAAATATGAATAACTCCGTGACTCACCACTAGACGGGAACCCGCCCCACAAACCCACGACACTCGGCAAAAATCAACCCGACCCCTCCCCCCCCCCCCAAACAAATGCGCAAGCGAGGGTGACCGCTTGCATCAACATGACAAGAAAACACAAATGTATTAAAAATCCTGTGGCCATAGAAGCAGCTTGTACAGGCTCAGAGCGTATTCCATCTACTTACCGTAGTTACCACGTATGACGTCACGAATTTTGGCGTCAAGGCTGGAACGCATTTTTCTATTTTCGGGAAAACATCACTCCACGGGGTAATCCAGCCAATCACGTTACAGAGATCCGTAGTTACCACGCTCACTTCGCTCCCAAGCATGGTAAGCAAATAGCTTCGCCCGACGAAAGTACTTTCTCGAGACCTTTGGGGGGGGGGAGGCCCCCCCCCTCCCCCCATATTGACGCCCCTCCATATGATTATAAGAACTTCGGGATTTCGTCCCCTTGCACAATAAATAAATTTGCGATGTTTACCTGAAGAAAAATTTGTAGCCTGTATAGTTGTATGGTAGTTGTACGAAAAAGTTTGTGAAAAAAAAAAATATGAAGTAGTACAGAATACTGTGAGTTAATATGCCTGACACTGGGCTAATCTTAAGCAGTAGTATTCAGTAGCATCCCGCCTTGCTCCAGTAGCATCCAGTCTTGCTATAGTAGCATGTAGTACCAAGTACTGCGTGCTACTTTTTCGTACAAGTTCGTACCACTATTTAGAGATAATTTTTCATCGGGTATGCCCGATACCTTGTATACCAGATGTTTTGAATAGCGCCATATGGGTCTTGTATCGAGGGTTGCAGTTGCGTGAGTATGCACAAGTATCAGATAACAGTAGTTGCGCTTTTGCTGATACCATGGTATCTGTTACCACGGTACTGGATCTGCAATTTTTCGGTTTTGCAGTTATCGTGGTATCTGATACACGGTGCTCTGCAAAAACGACTATTGCCGAAATTGCACTTTTCGAAGTCATCCCAAAAGAAAAACAGATATCCAGTTACATCACTAAGTGCTAAAATTCTTTCTAACCAATCTGACAAACTTTGATGAAAGTGAGATGACTCTTCAGATACCACGACCAGTTACCACAGTCAGACCCTAGTATCTGAATATCTGATACCACGATAACTGGCCAGGTACCACGATAACTGCAAAAACGCCTTTTAACCGTGGTATCAGATAGCCTACCACGATAACTGCAAAAACGACTTTAGACCGTGGTATCAGATACCATGGTATCTGCGAAAACGCAACTAGTGCGATCACACTGTCTGGATTTTCCGGCTGGATTTCCTGCACTTTCATCATCAAGTTGAAAAAAAAAAAATCATTTTTTCCATATGGAAGTGATGATGGTGCGAAAATCCGGGCAGGAATTCCAGTCCGGGAGCTCCCAATCCTGGTCGTGTGTTCGCATTTTAAAGTGACAGACTTCACTCGGGTTGGGTTTTTCATAATCATTGCGAGGATGCATTGTGAGAAGGGGGGAGACGGATGTGCTGCTCCAAGCTAATAGTAGTTGCGTTTTTGATTGCCGTTCCTGATCTCAGTTCTTCTTATTTCTCGTTTTTGATCACCTTCTGAGTTCGCAGTTTGTTTAATTGACGTTTTGCTGAAACGGAGACCGTTTCAGTTCTCGGTTCTACAACACCTGCGAGTGAAACGGCGAACTGTGACGCGGACGCAGTTCCCGGTCCGAGTTCGCCTGTCATGAATAAATTAACCCAACAAAATTGAAAGTTCTGATAAGTGTGCCTGGAAATGGATGATTACAACTTTCATATTTCATCTAGAAGAATTGCCTTTTCACTGTCAAATGTAACTACCCTTTACTGACTTATTTAGACGATTTTATGAATGATTTGCCGGGATTCTTGTTTTTTGTTTTTATTTACCTGCGTCTTGAAACGGCGAAGGCGTCATGCGTCAGGCGAACTGAATGTAAAAACAGAAATCAAGCTTCAACGGCGAACTCACAGGAGAACTTACACAGGCGATCAAAAACGCAACTAGTATAAGTTCTTGACTGTCGCCACTCTATGATGACAGTTCTTTACCTCTAGGATCGTCGGGTGGAAACATCTCAGCCTATAATGCAAATCAGGGGGTTGACGCTTCCTTCAAACTTAATTCCCCACCAGGCACCAAGCGCGGAAAAAGATGAAGTGACTTATTTGTGCTGATTTTGTTTTTTTCCTTTTTTTCATGTTAATTACAGCTAATGGTTGGTTACACCGAAATGCACTGTTCAACTGCTGTTGATGCAAAGATGGAATAGTAATACTTTAGTTGAGGAGGAGCGTCATAGGTCGGATGAGTGTTCAACTGGAAGGTTCTTCTGTTCCCGATGAAAAATTCATCCCAAAGTAGTAGTACGAAGTTGTACGAAAAAGTAAGCTTGCAGTACTAAGTGATGCTACTACATGCTTCTACTTCAAGGCTACCGTGTTAATGCATGCTACTATTAGCAAGACTGGATGCTACTATGGCAAGACAGGCTGCTACTGGATACTACTACATAAGATTGGACCAGTCTGAGGCACATTAAATGACAGTATTCTTTGCTATTACATAGGCTAGTGTTAAATGCAACTTCTTCGTACAACTACCATACAACTACGCAGGCTACAAATTTTTCATCGGGTTGAGAATCTTCCCATCCAATCCAATCCAAGGGATTAAAGTCGTCCCGATTCTCTTTCTCACCTTATTTGAATAACCCGCGCTTTTCCCGGTTTTAACGCCATCTAGCAGTGTTGGGTTAAGTTAACATAGATACAAGCGTCACCAGTTCAGTTGGTTGACAGCCTTGAACCGGATTGATTGATGTTTTATTGATCCACCAAAATTGATGATAATAGGTAAGTGATTATATGAATACGCAAAAACAAACCAACACTAAAGCAAACTCTAATCTATCAGAACGACTAAAATAAACAACAACCCATGAAAATGGCGAACATTTAATGGCTTGACATATTTAAAGTGGATTTTAAGGTAAACATTTTTGGGATTGTTACATTAGTTATATGATTAAGATATGTATTGATAATTTATAAATTCTGAACTAAAGTATTCATTCATAAAGTTAAAGATTCATTATTTACTTGTACATCTGTAAATAGTCATTGTCGTTGCACTAAACGTTATTTAACGTTGGACTGGAGGAACTGGTGTGCTAGAGAGGGTCTTCCCGTAACATCATCCATGAATAGTCCACTCTTGCGGCCGCTCTAACTTTCAGTTTCCGTTTTTTTTTCAGACTCAGATATTTTTTTACTTCACCAAAAAACAACTACATTATACAAAAACTCAACAGCCACATAAAAAACAAAAATCCTGTGGGTGGCTTTATCTTCTAAACACCTTTTAACTTAAAACTATTCAATAAAACACAAAAATGAATCTAAAATATTTTCAAAAAAAAAAAGGATGTAAAGAAAGAGAGGAAAAAAACAGGAAAGAAAAATGATTCCCTCGTCACAACCTACCCACCCCCATAACTCGAGAACAGATATACATACTTACTTAAGGGCGATTCTGGCGGTCTGGAAAACTCCGCGAGCTTATGAGCCGTCTGTTCTTGCGACTTCGGCTAAAAGCTGCTTCGCTTTCCAGAGCTCTTCTCGCGCTCCGCTAGTTTCCGCCAGCACTTGGAAAGCGAATCCATTTCGCGAGTGGAAAGTGGTTTTGGCAAGTCAGCGAGAAGTTGTAAAGGCGCAGCGACTTTTTGCTTGTTCTTGCGCTCGGATTCTCGCTTTGCTTTTCGAAAAGCGAATCCAAGAGATCGCCCTTAAAGGGTTAACACGGAGTTATGGGAAGAGGCGCGGGACACAGCGTCCAATTTTTTCTTAACGACCCGCCTTTTCCCGTAACTCCGTGCGCGGCCTCGGGCTCCGCCCCAGGCGCACCACTTGATTTGGGGAGCTGCAGCAGTCAGATTATTCCTGATCGCTATAGTGAGGATATCAGTGCGTGGAGTTTGGTCGTTTAATTTAACTCTTTACTATTTGCATCTACTACACTAATGGACAAACCTACGTTTTTGCTGGCGTGCAGTAGTAAAGGTTAACCATTTTCTATACACACCAACAAACAACATAATAAATAACTCATAAAAAAAGGTGATAATCTTTCTGCCGGTTGGCAGTAGTGTCCAGATGTGGCCTTGAGTGTCCACACTCACCCTGCTCAGGGAAGACTCCCGATGAAAAATTTATCTCAAAATAGTACTATGAAGTATTACGAAAAAGTTGCATGCAGTACTAACGATACGATGCTACTACATGGTTCTACTTCAAGGCTACCGTGTTACTGCATACTACTTATATAGTACTATTAGCAAGACTGGATGTTACTATGGCAAGACAGGATGCTACTGGATACTACTACATAACACTGGATCAGTCTGAGGCACATTAAACAATAGTATTCTTTGCTACGACATAGTATTACATGCAACGTTTTCGTACTGCTACCATACTACTACGAAGGCTACAAATTTTTCATCGGGCTGTGCCAAGTGCGCCCAGTGAACAAACTTCGTAACTTTGACCCCCGTTGGAGCTAGGAAAGTATAGGTTCTAGGATCTACCGGATCAACCGAATCGAGAAATTGGTCATATACACTAGATAGTCCAGTGCGAGGTCCCTGTCGGATTTGGCCTCAGTGGGGGGAGTTGGAAATTGGTCGGAAGCAGATGCGTCAGTAGTTTAGTTTATGTTGTTTGAATCTTCATTTGAACTGCCAAATTTTTTATATGACTGCTAAATACGAAAGTTTTAAATTATTTTCTACTATCCGATGAAAAAATTTCAAGAGTTAGATAGATCGAGTTGTAAGTTTTAATAGCATACAGTAGTAACTGTTACCAATGCATGCTACTATGAGCAGGGACCCATAAATTTCCTGTAATGACTCGCCATTCAGGTGGCTTGTCATTTCCTATGCTTCTATGTTGCTAT
Organism: Branchinecta sandiegonensis; assembly: GCA_030848855.1. Taxonomy (NCBI): domain Eukaryota; kingdom Metazoa; phylum Arthropoda; class Branchiopoda; order Anostraca; family Branchinectidae; genus Branchinecta; species Branchinecta sandiegonensis. The sequence goes on from JAUPMV010000018.1 coordinate 16,270,453, forward strand.
GTTGCCCGAGCCTCACCTCGTTTCCAAAAATTCCGCTTGGGTCGAATCAATGTTCTTGCTCAGATAGACAAAATTTGTTGGGACTATTCAGCATGCCACCAGGTACCTAAGCTGGGACAAAAGATCCAGGATACTCTTCCAACACAGAGAAATATTCCTCGTTTAGCACAACAGCTGCGAAAATTTTGTCTATCTGGATAGTCGGGTATTTTATCCCCGTGGGTATTTCTCGAACTATCAGACGCTCGGTCAAGAGCGCATCAGAAATCCCTTACTGACAAGCCCCACGAATGGCGAGTCATTACAGGAAATTTATTGGTCCCTGCTATGAGCAAGACTGAATGCTACTACAGCAAGACAGGATGCTACTACTGCTTAAGATTTCCCAGTCTAGGCACGTTAAATGATAGTATTCTACACAGGCTACAAATTTTTCATCGGGATAATTTACTGTATGACTGAACTAGCTCTTGAAGTACTACTTAGGTACATTTGTTGTCAGGTACGTAATACTTGATAGTTGATAGCCTACTCAATATTCCTTCAGCCTCAAGGTTCAAGGTTTAATTTACACTTCTGTATAAAATCAAAATAAATAGAGGGTCAAGCCGGGGAAACAAAGGTCGATTGACAAAAACCCGGTACAATATATAACAAACATATTTTACATATAACTAATTCATACTTAAATTTGAAGTACTTGTCACGACACTGCATAAAACTTTCAGTGACGAAGAGAGTGAGAGAAGAGTTCTAATGCGCAGGAAAGTAATATTACCGAGATTTAAAAAAAAATCCAGTTTCTAGTACTCTAGTACTTTACTAGTTTCCAGTAAATCTTATACAGGAATACGAGAAAATAACTAATAAAGTATACAAAAAAATAAATAATTGTAAACTTGCTTCCTATCCTCTGAATTATTTCGCACTTTTTTATTTTTCGCCAATTAAATTGGCCAAGGGAAAAGGATTTTCAAAGCGGTTATTATTCAAATTTCACACCATGAGAACATAGAGAGATTGCACCCTACCGGACGAAAATGGATATTTCTGCGAAAGTGCATAACACAAAGAATTTAGCATTGTATGGTATGGACTTATGACTTTGAGACTAAATTATGTGCGTTTTGTAAGTATTTGGGAATTTTAAACTGTTGGAAACTTTAATCTGGATCTTTCCTTTTTGTGCAATCGCATTTTCGTTCGTTCCCATTTTCGTCTGGTGCGATCTCTGTTCATTCCACTTAATAGTTTAACTGAAAAGACAACTTATTTTTATACGTTTGATTTGAATACACTGAATTATTTTGACTCATATAAGAGATTTTTGTTTTTTACGTCGCGTAGTCTAGTAGTGACGTTTGGAATCTCCGCTGGTTGTCCAACAAATAACTTTACGGCGAATCGCGGAAAATTTGAATGTCTGCAAAAGCGTGTGTTTGAATGGCTAACAAAGCGAAGATGATGAAATGTTCGAATGTTCTTCCTTCATGGCGAATGCCAAGTTCTTCCTGGTCACTTTCACTTCCCATGTTACTTTCATCTTCCTGGCTTGAAGAATGCAAGCCCGCCATCACTTGTTTATTACGGCAATTGGCTGCCGCTGTTGTTGCTAAACATTTCAAACATAGAGCTACGTCCGTATAAAGGTACAACAGTTACCGAAGAGAAATTACGTCAGCTAAAATTAAAGAATCGTGGATAACAAAGTAACGCATTTTTGTCTTTTCTTCTAGCCTAATTAAATAAAAATATGAATGGTAATCAGACTGTCGTATCTTAGCCCCACAGCTTAAGCTAGATGATTAAGCTGTGCTTAGCCCTATTCTGTTAACCTTTAAATATTCCTTCATCCCAAGCTGACTGCGAATCATGTTTGACAGTGCAAAACGGACACGTCGGAAAAGCTAGAATCTTTGGTTTGTTTTCCACAAGTTTGTTTTATGACACTTGCCCTTCGGCCAAGTGCCATTAGCGATCATAATTTCTGTCCGTCCGTCCGTCGGTCGGTCTGGGTTTTGCTAGTTCGGATACTTTCAAATAAGCTAGGATGATGAAACTTGACAGGCATATCAGGGACTCCAATAGATTAAGTTGGGAATAGTCACTTCCCTGACCCGAGCATCGTGGGGGGAGTGGAGGGAGGGGGAATCCGGAATCTTGAGGTATCTATAACTTTTGAACGAAACTTTATATTTGGAAAGACCCGGTGTCTCAGACCATCCACACTTCAAATCCGGATCGGATCCGGTGACTTTGGGGGGAGCTGGAGGGGGGAACCCGAAACCTTGGTAAACGCTTAGAGTGGAGGGGTCGGGATGAAACTTGGTGGGAAGAACAAGCACAAGTCCTAGATATATTGGGACCCGAACAGACTGACTTGAGAAAAGTCGTTTCCCCGATCCGACCGTCATTGGGGGAGTGGAGGGATGGGGAACCCGGAATATAATGGCATGCATAATTTTTGAGCGGGTGATCGGAATTGAATGGAACTTGGCAGATGGAAAGAGCTATTATCTCAGATGCTCCATGTAAAGTCCTGATCGGATCAGACACGGATCCTGATCGGATCTAAGTGATTTATTTTCTTATGTGTAAGAGTTGAGGGACTGGGACGGAACTCGGTGGGAAAAACAAGAATTAGCCATAGGTACGTAACTGACAGAACCAGATCGTAGGGGCGCTGTGGGGGAAGTTGGAGGGTGTTTCCCGGAATTCTGGTGATCGCCAGTTAGGATAGTTCCAGATGTTTTAAGGATGACGAAATTTGCAGGCATATTACTGACGTAAGGACCCGACACAATGCCCTAGAAAAACTTGTTCCTGGATCCGACCACCTTTTGGAGGAGTTGAGGAAAGGGGAATCCGGAAATCACTGACTTCTAAGTTGCGAACGGGACGGGGGTCCGATTCGAGTGAATCTTTATGGGTAATAAGAACTGATGACCTAGCTAGACAAGCAAAACATGCGTCAGTAACACTCAATAATCTTACCGCGTGATTCTGGAGCACACCAGCTGGTCTTACAACTGATGGAAAAGTTCCCAACAAACACTGCTGCAATAAAGGATGTAAGGGTGGATCAGTGAAAAATAACGAAGTCTTAGAATGGGGTAGGAAAAATATACTTTAGTTTTCTCATAAATCCAATATTTCTCGAAAGTATTTTAGTTACCCAATCCACATGACCCTTAAATGAAAGGACTTCATCAATTAAAATTCCAAGGTACTGTACATGGGGAACCCTTTCAATTTGTCCATTTTCTGAAGAAATATTTGTAATCCAAGGGTAGAAATTCGGCGATCGGGAGAATATCGTAAAACTTGACTTTTTTGTATTAATCTTTAACTAATTAGCTCTGTACCACTTAGACAAATCATTAAGGGACTCCACCATCGACTTTTCTAATAACTCAGCAGTCTTAGCCACACTAATAGCTAATGTGTTATCCTCTAAAAGGGCCAGTGCTTCATTTCGAGAACTAGTAGTCATATCTGACACGCTGATGCAACATCTCGGATTTGCTCTAGGAAGGTCGTTAATAAATAGAAGGAATAATATTGGACCTAGGACTGAACCTTGCGGCACCCCACATAACACAAGACTCTTAGGTGACAGTATATTATTAACCTGAATAAATTGGGACCGTCCCCTTAAGCATTGTCTAATAGGTGTAATAAGCTGAATAACGCTATACGCGATGTTTACGTCTTAATACATACGCCTGTTCAAATACAATCCAAGAGGTTCTTATCGATGCGGCGTTCGGTGTTGCCAAGTTAATACAATTTTTCGAGCTTTAAAAATATCCGAAAAGGTTCTTAGTACTACTTGAAGTACACGAGTACAATATAACGCAAATTATACTGTAAAGAAGCTATTAAAATAAGGGATGCACAGCATTTATCCTCGAACTGACGAAAAGCAGTCGTAATAGAACAAAAGGTTTTTTTTTAAGAAAAGTTGTTTCTTTAGCTTCCAACAAAGTAGAACTGTTGTGCAGTCTTTGGCAACCCTGACGGCGCTGCGCCTCTCCTCGGCCCGCTGGCGGAACCAACCAAGCGATCTGATTGGCTCTGCATAAGGAAGAATAGGGCCGAGCTCTATTTTCCTTATTCACCTTATTACAGCGCACCCCGAGGAAAAGAGGAATCTGTAATAAGGCTTATACGCGGTAATACACCTTACAACACCTATGATGATGATGATAAAATTTACAACACCTATTTGGACAATGCTTTAGGAAACTTGTAATAAGGCTTAAAACAGGACCTCTCAACCCGTAATTTTGGCATTTTTGTAACAGTAGTTCAATTTACAGTGTCGAAAGCTTTTAAAATGTCTAAAATTATTGCCGCATCTTTAAATCCTTTGTCCAGAGCATCATTTATAATACTTGTTAATAATAACAAAGCATCTTCCGTTCTATGGTTTGTCGGAAACCAAACTGCGTGGGGAATAATAGATTAAACTTCTCTAGGAAATCAGTAAGTCGGGAGCAAAAACCCTTCTAAAAAAATCCGAGAAATAACGGGGAGGACAGAAATAGGACGATAGTTAACCAGTTATTGTTGTCTCCACCCTTGTAAACTGGTGCCACCTGGGCACACTTAAGCCTATCCGGGAATTTACCCTCCTTGAAACACTGATTAATCAAAATCACCAATACATCCGAAATAGCTGGGAGAATAGACTTTAGAACCTTAAGGCTTATCAGATCACTTCCTGATGACCCATTATGAATACCATAAACTTTCGATCGCAACTCAGCTGCAGTGGCCGGTTTAAGGTGCAATAGTTGCGTTTTTGCTGATACGATGGTATCTGTTACCACGGTAACTGAATCTGCAATTAGTCGTTTTTGCAGTAATCGTGGTATCTGATACAAGGTGCTCTGCAAAAACGACTATTGCCGAAATTACACTTTTCAAAGTCATCCCAAAAGAATAACAGATATCCAGTTACATCACTAAGTGCTAAACTTCTTTCTCACCAATCTGATAAAATTTGAAGAAAGTGAGATGACTTTCCAGATACTACGACCAGTTACCACGGTCGGACCGTAGTATCTGAATATCTGATACCACGATACAGAGGCGTCACTAGCCAAAATGTTTGGGGGGGGGACGAGGAATTTACCGACTGGCTGGTAATTTTTACCGACTGTTTCTGCAGAAAAAACGACTGTTTTCAACAACAAAAAATAACATTTTTGAAAAAAATCGACTGATTTTCAGAAAAATCCACTGATTTTCACAAAAAAAACGACTATTTTGACGAAAAATCGACCAAATTTCAGAAAAAAACGACTGTTTTCATGAAAAGAATCAACTGTTTTGAGAAAAATCGCGGCGCTTCGCGCCGTCTCGGTTATTTTTTACCGATTGGCCGACAGCATTGGGGGGGGGGGCGTCTCCCCCCCTCCCCCCTCCAGTCGTGACGCCCCTGCCACGATAACTGGCCAGATACCACGATAACTGCAGAAACGCCTTTTGACCGTGGTATCAGATACCACGATAACTGCAAAAACGATTTTAGACCGTGGTAACAGATACCATGGTATCAGCAAAAACGCAACTAATGACACATCAGTTGGGGGTGGTAAAAAATCTTCGAGGGTTGGATCATTTGGCCGAGTTGAAGTAAAATCAGTGCCAATCGATACACTACTGAAATGGTAGAAGAACGCGTCACAAATACCAGAATCATCTTTGATTACTGAATCATCTACTATTAATTGATCCGGAAGGACATTCTGTTTAGTGGTTCCAGATGAAAAATTTATCTCAAAATAGTACTATGAAGTAGTACGAAAAAGTTGCATGCAGTACTAACGATGCTACTACATGCTTCTACTTCAAGGCTACCGTGTGACTGCATCCTACTATATGCTACTATTGGCAAGAGTGGATGCTACTATGGCAAGACAGGATGCTACTGGATACTACTACATAAGATTGGACCAGTCTGACGCACACTAATGATAGTATTCTTTGCTATTACATAGCATTACATGCAACGTTTTCCTACTACTACCATACTACTACCTCACGAATAACATCCCAAGTTTTCCTCGGATTTCCCTCAGTCGCTTTAAACTTATTCTCTTAATAATCACTTTTTGACTTCCGTAAAATTTTGTTCAGACTGTTTCGGCAAAGCCGGTAACGCTCTTTATTTTCGCAAGTGGGACACACGGTTTGGATTTTGAACAGAATATCTAGTGCCTTAACTTTTGCAGCAAATCTTGGGTGATCCATGGCTTAATTCCGTATCTTTTACGCTTACCCAACTGTTTCGTAGTGGCCACAAGATCAGCCATTTTCAAAAGTGTTTTATAAAACAGATCGAATTTTCCGCTGGAATCTGGCTGATTATCCAAAAGGTGAAGCCAATTCACCTCAGTCATTTTATTTTTTAATTTAAGCAATCCGTGCTGATTTATTACACGTGTCTGCCTCTTGGGATTTATTTTCGGTTTACCCATTTGCACCGCAAAACCTGCAAACACCCCAAAATGATCAGAAGAAGGAAGATCTGTGTGATACGTTCGAAAAAATATTGTCTAGAATTTTAGCAGTTGTCTCTGTCACTCGGGTTGGAATATTTATCGCCGGCAGCATCCCATGTGAATAACAAAGGTTCAAAAATTGTTTTGAAACCGATGACCGGGTATCACTTATATCAATATTAAAATCGCCTGCCATGAAACATTGCTTACGGGTGACCTGTAATTTATCCAATTGACTATCAAAGATTCCAAAGAATTCATGCATAGACCCAGATGGCGGTCGATATACTACAAGAACAAGAAAATTAATTCCATTATATACTGCCTTTTGCGCACCGTATGTTAACTTCCTTGCTGATTGCATCCTAGACTCAGAAGAAAGGACCTTCGACGCATACGCTCGACATACTTCAGAAATCTGAGATTTCTTCTCTACCTACCACGGCGCACGCGGAACCGCTACCTGATCCGCCGTTTGTTGATTTCCGACCCATTGTTGTCGCTCGAAGCCCTCTCCTCTAATTTGTGTTCTCCGATTGGAAACTTACCTGTCCACGATCCCATCAATGTGATTCTAAATTAGTTTGAGTGTTTTGTGATTATTTTATATTTCTTTGTCCTTTTTACTGCACTTACGCCCTTGGGCAGTGCGTCATAAATCCTTCATTCATTCATTCATTATTAGATATTTCAAGCACCATCGTCTCACAGACCATTTCATGTGAAACGCATAGATCATCACGTAGCTTGAAACACAAATCCTCGCGAATGTATGAGGCGAGACCTCCGTGCAGGTGGCTAATTCGGTTACGCGTGACCAACCTATATCCAGGAATATCAAGGAGGGACATCATATGATCCTTCAGCCAGGTGTCGGTAAGTGCGAAAACCTGGAACAAACATAGGTTAGCAAGGGATGTAAGGAAACTAAGTGATGAGGTCAGTCCTCGACAGTTTATATGAAAAAGTTTAAGCTCATCACTCCACCAACTAGTTGACTAATAAACGCATAAAGAGATTCCTCGCAAGCAGCAGAAAATTCATCAAACACATCAAGATCACTGTTCGCCCTCTCATGAAAATAACTATTAAAGTCTACTTTTTTATTATACAAATGGACTAAATTAGGAGTACCCGGCGTAACAAAAGTCATGAACCATCAAAGCAAGGCAGTAAGTGTTCTCTGTACCAACTCTAGCGCAGAACGCACTTGTAAAAACACAAACTCAACATATCTCTCTTATATTCACATCTAACACGACAAAACAAAGATAGAAAACAAAGTAGTTTGTTGCACAATATAGAACTTTGGAAGTAAATACCCTCTAATTACTTCACCAAATTGCACGGACGGTAGCAGTGCTATAACGCCACCGCGGTTTCCCGCCACCTTTTAATTCAGGTAGGGCAGGTAGCCTGTGCAGGTAGTTTCAGATTTAAATCTTTAAATGTGAAAAGGGTGTTTACCGCCACGTAGGAAATCTTACGTCCCCAAGAGGATTGGTTTCTCTGGAGTCTAGAGGGTAGGGTCAAATCTTGTCAGACCTAATATTCTGATGGGGTGTCGAGCGCCAACCGGATTAAGTATCACAGCAATTAAGGGCTCTCGGCCAAACCTGCTCCAAAACGTCGCAAAGTCTACAGAGAACTGGAGGAGAGGCTACTGAAAGTTAAAATTACGTATCAAGAAGGAAAGTCTCCAGGAGAAGCACTTCTGCGGGCGGTTTCTCACCTTTTGAAATTTGAATAGTTTTGGGGGCCTTGAGTTGTTGAAGTTTTACAGTTTCTTTAGTTGGACTTAAATAAATAATTATTTGAAACGTTAAGCTTAGTCTTCGTATTATCTAAGATTAACGTAGAGTTGGCGTTGGTGGCGGTAAACCCTTCTTCGTATTTAACGATTTAGATCTCGGATTACATGAACCAGCTACCTGCACTAATGAGTTGGCGGAAAGCATACGGTAGACCTACCAAAATCTTTGACCCTTTCGTCTGACTCAACTAATCCTCTTGACGATGCAAGATTTCCTGGGTGGCGGAAAACATACGGTGGCTCTAGAGTACGGTGGCGTTAGAACACCCACTTCGGCACGGACGAGGGTGCCTCCAAATCACATCAAAAAACAGAAATTAACCTATCATTATACTCAATCCACAAAAATCATCATTTTTAACCAACTTAACCAGAAGATCTACCCCAATTAGTTTTCAACTCTCGACGTATGCGGGTCTCCTTGGGACGATCGTGCCGGTAATTGATCAGGACTTAACGAGCTACCGGAAGGCAAATCAGGAATGGTGTCGCCGGCAAAGTATCGATCGATTTGCCCATTCATTCGTTTTAAGACCAGTACAGGTGGAACGGATCGATTTAACCAAGAGCCTATACCAATCTCGCGTAGCTTTGAACGTTTATTCAGCAAATCTTTACGGAGGGCACGGACATCAGAGGTAACGTCATCACTTAAGACAACATTAGTCAAGCGACCGGGCTTACCTTGCACTTTCTTAGACTGTTTAAGCAGCTGTAATTTTGCATTTTTATCCGGTAATTCAACTTTGAAAAATTGTTTCTCTTTGTCAACCTGCAGCACTTTGTAAGGTGAGACTATACTAAGCTCAAGGCCATCTCTATCAATAGTTGTTAACAACTGGAAGCAATTGTTAACAACTGGACACAATTGTTAACGAAGGAAACATTTGTTTCTGATCGTAATCCTACGATCGTTTTTTTCGTACCGCTTCAAAACGATCGTTTTCAATTGTTTCCAATCGTTTTCAACTGTTTTCGATCGGAAACACGGTTTTGTGTTGTTTTTGCTATTTTAACCTTGCTTTGAAGCGCAAAATAATTCAAAAGCAGCTTTCGCAATCGATGCCCCCTCTATACTGCTAAAGCGTCTTCTGGTAACTTTTTTAGAGTGCTGCCGTTTAGTTAGTAATTTTGAAGAAAAAATATTTGCCTCCATATAACACAATGCGAATGTCGATCTTTAATACTTTTGACTGAAGTGAATCACAGAAAATTAAGAATTACTTGTAAGTTGGAGAGAAGTAGAAGACCGAAGACCTTCCAGCCAGCTACCGACAATCTACAGTTTAGGGCATAGGGATGGGGGTGGAGGGTGAGTTGAAATAGAATCTGCAGTCGGAAATTCCGATCGTAAAAATACGATCCGAAACAATTGTTTTCGATCGTAAAAATACAATTGGAAACAGTTGTTTCAATCGTAAAATAACGATTGGAAACAATCGGTTTCAGTCTTAAAACTACGATCGTAAACAACCTTTTTTCGATCGTAGAAATACAATTGGAAACAGTTGTTTCGATCGTAAACAACTGTTTTCGGTCGTAAAAATATAATTGGAAACAACTGGTTTTGATCGGAAAAATACGATCGTTAACAGCTGTTTCCAACCACAAACGATCATAAACAACTGTTTCCAATCCTAAAAAAACAATTGTTTCCAATTGTTTACGATTGGAAAATGTCCCATAATACAATTGAAAAAAAAAAGATCGTTTACGACTTGAATTATTTCCATACGGGATACGTCAGCTACAGTGTTTCATCGGCGATATTTCGGCCCGATTTATCTAAGGACATTTTACCATCTATGTCAGGCCTACTACATCCCTCGCCATAACATCAGGTTGAGAGTGCTTCTTCACATACAAATACAGTCGTCGTAATAATCTCACGTCCCGAAGGGGACGTGAGATTTGATGGGCTTTGTGGCAGCTTGGGAATTATGAGAAGACTGCAATTAGGGGTCAATTAGGGCTCCTGTAACATAATTATACACGCTGTCATTCAGAAATAGTAGTATCTTGTTCCTTTTCTTTTTTCCACTTTTGGAACCCAAAAAGCCAGGAAATGAGCCAAGTGTGACCAAGCTCTCAGCCCCAATGCGTAAACTCAGGCAATAGCTGCGTTCGTTGCACTCCGGGCTGTCTCTGGTATTTAGTCACCAGTGTCCGGTTCTTCCCTTAAAACGCGTTTTTTTGGTTCACCTGTGACTTGATGAAAACTGGCTAACTGCTCGCTGAAGCCGGGCTCATGAGCAGGTTCTGGTTAGTCCGCACCGGTGAGATAAAACCGGACACTGGTTAGTTCAAAAACGGGTTATAAGACTGGTGAGAAGTCACCGGTGGGTGCAAAAACGGCTTATAAGAAAAACCGGAGACCACCGGTGAGAACTACCGTGACAAAGAACGCAGCTAATGTCTCTTCACTATGGAAATGCGCTAACCTACTCACTACGAGTGTGTTCCAAAATCGTACCAATAGTAACTATTAGTTACTAAATCCATTCCAACCTTACGAAAAGTTACTACGCTGACCTTCCAGCCTTCTCGAAATCGTAACTAATAATAACTATTTGCTTACCACACTCGGGAGCATGGTAAGCGTAGTAACCACGAATCTCTGTCACGTGATTGGTCGGATTCACCCGTGGCATGATATTCCGCTGGAAAATAGAAAAATCGTTCCAGCCTTGACGACAAAAAGGCAGAATTTGTGACGTCATGCGTGGTAACTACGGTAAGTAGGATGGAACACGCTCTACGTGTCATTTCGTCGAAAGTTGCCGAAAACACATTATCTCTGGTTGGTGATTACAAGCCGTACTTCCGACTGCACCGTCAGCAACAACATGGGAGAATTAGCTTTTGGTAGAAAGCCATAGCCATGAAAGCAACTGTGACAGAAAATCAAAAATAGATGGACTTGTAATGGCACTCGTTGGAAGGAAAGTAAGAAGAAGAAGGAAGAAGGAAAATAATGGAATAGTATCAGGTTTCAGTTTTGTTTGAAGGCGAATGACTTTGATATATGAAAGATGTGCCTCAAAGCTTTGTATTGCCGATCGAACCACAGTCATGGAGGGCTGGGCGCTTTCCTTTAGTATACGGAAAGTGCGTCACCTATGGGGGGGACGCCCCCCCCCCACCAATGTTGTCGGCCAGTCGGTACAAAATAACCGAGTCGGCGCAAAGCGCCGCAATTTTCCGTAAAACAGTCGACTTTTTTCTTCGAAACAGTCGATTTTGTTTTAGAAACAGTCGGTATTTCGTAAAAATATTAGATTTTTTCTTAAAAACAGTCAGATTTTCTGAAAAATAGAAAAATTTTCGTCAAAACAGTCGTTTTTTTTTTTAAACAGTCCTACTTTTTTCTGAAAAAAGTATATTTTGAGGGCGCAAAACGGATACGTCAACTGAATTTCAGCTGAAGTATCCGTCTTCCACCATCAATTATGATTCGCAGTCAGCTTGGGCTGAAGGAATGTTTATCCTGAAAAAAGGTCGTTTTTTCTGCAAAAATAGTCGGTAAAAATGACCAGCCAGTCAGTAAATACCTTGCCCCCCCCCCTCCCCTCCCCCAAACATTTTGGCTAGTAACGCCTCTAGTAAGAGGTAAAGGCAGTGCCGCCAGTAGGTTTGCGGCTTTCCTCCCATATTAAAAAAAAACTTCCCCAATTTTTTAGACCAAGACTTAGGGACTTGCGCTCAGACCCTGGTAGCAGTTGAAGCAATCGAGAGGGGAATTTTGGAAGGACTGTGTGGCAAAGTTCCCTGGTATCTTGGATGGCATAACAACCTACCGAGGGGAATTTGTTGGGAGGGGACCTTCGAGAAAAGCTGTATAAAATAATTTAAATATAACATTGTGGTAAAGTCAAATGTGTGTTCTAGTGTAAACAGTCTTAGAGCCTTTACAAATGCACATATCTATATGCTGACTGTGGAATTGTCTTCGTCCATTTGTGCTCCGATGAGTGAACGGCCCCAAAAACGCTCTCTTCAAAAGCGGAACCACGTGGTACCGTAAAATACGGGAGGAAAAGATAAGTGAGGATTTGCGGAGCCAGACGTTGGAAAAGGCATATTCAGTCGTGTTTGAGGAAGTCCAGACGAAACAGTTTTCCATCGGCATAGACAGGTTAGCATCCGTTTCTGCCATGAAATCATATTTGAAAAGCTGGAGCCTTGTTCGTTGATAAAACTATGCAAGTCTAATTAATCGACCTTGTTCGTCAATGTTGCTAAAACTCCGAAAGTCGCAAACTTCCGAATGTCGAAATTTCTCAGAGAAGAAGGAGAATAGTTACACCACCAGAACAAGGTACTGTCTCGCAACTCTTAAAGGAATGCTCGCAGTACGTAGTGTTTCTGCTGAGATGCACTGAGATAGCTGACCACTTTGAAAACTGACTATGCATACAGAAAATTACACATTAAGGCTTTGGCTGTTTTTAGCCTCTTTCCGTGTCCCTTGCCGTTTATGACAATCTTGGCAAAATTTACAGAACTCGTCTTCGTACCAAGAACCATGGTCGGGAGCGTGAGATTCAGTGTAATGCTGATAGTGGATAATGTATACAATTATGAAGTGTTGTATAAATATTCTTTGATTTAATTTAATTTCAAAATAAATGCGGCACAACATTTCATGCGCGAGCAAATTAATTGGCACTTGTCATTAACCTACAACTAAAAACATATATACAATTGTCATAAAATAAATACAGTAATTCAAGTAAGGTTGTTGTGATACAAGGTAAACTGAGGCACAAAACTATTACGGTACTTTTCAGTTTTACAAGCGACAGGTGTGAGTTTTGGTACTTTCATAGCTGCTTCTCTTGGAGGTCTGTTTCTTTCCGGTTTAAAGGGTGGAGGAAGCATATTTCGGTAGAAAGGGTGGGATAACAGATTTGTTCCGAAACGTTGGCACAGCTGTTCTCTACGAACAGAAAGGGGTTCCAGCTTACACTCCTTTAGGAGATAGGAGTACGGCATTTTATGGCCACCAATTATAATTTGAACTGCACGTTTTTGGATTCTTTCCAACTTATCTGAGTCACTCTTTGTAAGTCCATAATGCCATGCTGGACAGGCATATTCAAGTAGTGAACGGACAAACATACAATACAAATCTTTCATTCTTTCTTTAGGGACTTTGAATTTCTTTAGGATTTTTAACATACTCATGGAGGAGTTAGCTTTCTTTAAAATAAACTTGGTATTTTCCTCCCAAGACATATCAGAAGATATAATAACGCCAAGGAGTGCAATTTGGTCAGAAGTAAGGTTATCAGGAATGGGAGGGTGGAACTGTGGGAGAGTTTTAAGAAATGAAATTGTTAGTATTGTAGATTTGTCACTGTTCACTACCATATTCGACCGAGAAGCTTCTGTAGCAATATCCTGAATTATACCCAAAGATTGACTTTTTGAATTCTTTCCCACAACTTCTGCCAGTGATAAATCGTCTACGAATTTCCATCGCTCATCGATGTCCTGAGCAACATCATTTATCATAATGAGAAAACACAGAGGGCCAAGCACAGTTCCCTGGGGTACCCCACAAAAAACTGGAAGCGCGTCTGACATGCACTGTTTATACTTTACAATTTGTATTCTATCCAGGTTCAGGTTCAGGTTCAGGTTCTTTTAATAACAGACTAAATAACAAAATGTCCAGAGCCCGGCTGAGAAGACAAATTCGTAATGCACGGGATGGAAAGACTTCTTTAAATAAATACAACATTTATACTTCACTACATGCCGTTCATACAAATGGAAATATGCGTATTCCCCCGTCAGCACCCGGTCCCCAACGCCACCCGTTGACACGTCAAGCGAAACAAACAATAAAAAAAAATAAAACTAAAGATAACAAGAACCGAGGGATAGTGATTTCAGTCCAAGGAACGATCCTGGACTGAGTATTCACATCCCCCAGGCTCAGTATCTTCAAAACCAGATAAAATGGGAACAAACTTAACCTCCCAAAGGCAATCCGCACACTTATCACGAAACAAATTCTCAATATAACAACATAAATTTAAGTTTACGTTTGGTTGTTTGAATTGACTGTGAAATGTCCAAATTAGAAGTATAAATATTCCAATTCCGAATTACTGAGTTTCGAAGCGAAAATTTCGATCTTTCAGTTATAATTCTTGGCTGATACAGTTTATTAAAATTTCTAGTTAGATGTCCGTGTTCAATAGTTTTAAGCGGGAAAAGGTTCGAGGAACGAAAAAACGAGGGAAGCAAACCACGGTCATACTTCAGTTTGAAGAGGGTAGATTCAACAGTCACAAAATGTCTTAAAGGAAGGATATTAAGAAAGCAATAAAGAGAATCTGTTGACGACTTCGCTGGATATAATTTAGGGGAAGGCAGGTAATTCTTAAGGACCCGCAACGCTTTGTTCTGTTGTCTTTGAAGTGGCGCAATATGAGAACTAAATGTGTTAAGGTATACAAGTGATGAGAACATTAAATGGGAATGAATAAGAGCATAATAAAGTGATCGCATTGCTTCAAGGGGAAGGGATGACCTGAGTCTTCGCATTATCCCTATATTTCTCCCCAACTTCATACGCAAATTTGATATGTGAGGCTTCCATGATAGATTAGAGTCAAGGAGGACTCCAAGGTATCGCATAACTGCTGCTCGTGAAATCTTTATTTTAAAATCACTTGACTCAATTAGTTGAAGCTCAGGAACAGCAGCGTTACATCGAGAGAAGACCACGAATTTTGTTTTATCAGCGTTAAGAGCTAGGTTATTTGACTCAAGCCACAATAGAAGATGGTTGAAAGCTTCTTCCAATACATGTTTCAGACTGTTCATATCTTTCCCTGACACAGTACATGCAGTGTCATCCGCAAATTGCAAGTTTAACCCAAATATTCTCATGGAATTATTCCGTTAAAAATCCCCGTACTATATTTACAATAAATTCAGGTACATTATTCTCAATTAACTTATTTAACAGTATTTGGTGGTCTACAAGATCAAAAGCCTTCTTAAAATCAATAGCTATAAGGTTAATCCATTTATCTGGGGTGTCCAGATTCTTCAGGATAAAATCTATAAGACTTACTAAATAATGTGTTGTAGAAGCCTTCGGGACGTTTCCATATTGATGCTGGTCAATGACTGATGCTAAATATTTTTTCAACCATGCAGCTACAAAACCTTCATACACGCGGCTAAAAACTGAAGTCACAGAAATTGGCCTTACCCCAGTAAAATCATTGGCACCACCCTTCTTTGGTATTGGTGTAATAAACCCCACTTTCCACTTCTTAGGGTACTGGCCACTTCGTGATATTTTATTATAAATGTTGGTCAGCGGAAAGGCCAATTCAGCTGCAAAGGCCTTAATTAACGTCACTGGGATATCAAAAGGCGTAACTGCAGTTCTTTTTAGCTTGGACAACTTAAGTTTCACCTCGGATATCATTATTTCAGGGATATTGATACCAGGGAGGTCTTGAGGAGGAATACTGTGTACTTGGGATATAAAGGGCCCATTAGCAGAAGGGATCTTTGGAGAAAGTGGTGGGTAAGACTGGACAATTGCGGCAAAATGGGCATTTAAATCATTGGCTGTTTTGACAGGCAGTTCGTCTTTCTTAAAATCAACAGGTGAAGGATTTTTACCTGCCAGCTTTTTTATTTCTTGAAAGAACTTCGCCGGTTTAGAAGCTAAAAGGTGATCAACTTCGTTCGAATAAAAATCAGCTTGGGCTTTCTTAATTTTTTTCTTTATTTCATTTCTCAGCTTGTTGGCTTCTTCACGCTTTCCTTCTTTAAAAAGTTTTAATTTCTTCTTTATAAGTTTTTTTGTTTCTGAATTTAGGTAAGGTTTGTCAGAAGAACAAACATTTCTTTTCCGTTCAGGAAAAGAAGATTCAAACTGTGTTATCAGTTTTTTGTAGGTGACTGGTTAAGCTGACTTTAAAACATATATCCAAATAGTTCATAAAACGTATATATCAGCTACGATGCTTGGCAGCGATATTTTGGCCCTTCTTGGCAAGGGCCCTCGTCAGGCTGTCAATCTTCAGGGTCAGCGTCGGGGAAGGACCTGCAACAATAACTGAAGCTACTACCGACCATCAATATCTTATTGGGGGAAATCACTTTTCAAATACCCCTGTAGGGAAGAAAAAAAACTAGTCCTGAGATTTAATTTTTGACACGGCCGCTGTTTTTGCTGCACGATTGGGGCGATGACAGGAAAGTTTTTTTTTTCTGTATTTTGATCAACTTTGGCTTCATTATTGATAAGGGACCGACAGCTTAAATTTTATTCCATTAATAGCCTCGTTCCACGTTTCTCGTAGGGAGTACTCGCCTGTATCAATTACGTTTAAATATCAGTATACGGAAAGATTAGTGCTGAGATTTAATTTTTGACACGGCTGCTGTTTTTGCTGCAGGTGATGACAGGATAGGGTTTCTTCTGCATTTTCAGTCGATTTCGGTTTTGCTGTTAATAAGGGACTGACGCTTAAATTTTCTTCCGTTAATAGCCCCACTCCACATTTCCGGTAGGGAGTACTCGCCTGTATTTCGGCTTTTGCCTGCTCGGTTTTTCTTTATCTCAGCGGCTTCTCGAATAGTTTGATGGAGTCCGGTGCAAATCGCAAGACGTTTGGGCTTTTTCAGAATATATTGAATGGGATAGGCTTTCAAAATATGTTCTGCAAGTGCAGATTTGAAAGTATAGTTATGACGGTGTCCGTTGGAGAGGGTGTGGTCAACTTCTGCTCATGCTCTGCAAGTCGTTTTCCGGAAGTTTTCTCTGTCCTACCTACGTCAGGCACAGGGTATTGAACGAATGCCTCTTTGGTACTGATTTAGGACTTTGTCTTTTCCGGAGTTTAGGTTAGACAACAAAGTATTTTGGGTTCTGTGAAACATTTGGGTGTTGTACTTTTTCAAGCTTCTGGACAGTTTTTCTGTCACTCCACGGACGTACGGAAGGTAAATTTAAATATAAATTTAAATTGTATTTGTAACCCGTCTAGGTAAAGACGGAGTATGGTAAAAAATGAAAAAGAGAGAAACAACATAACATCAACAACAACAAAAATAATTAAAATTCAGTAAACCGGCACATCATGGAGCTCCATGGGTTGCTACAGCTTTCCTTACTCCTGATGATGGATCTTAGGACAGCCGCAGACGTGTCAGCTATACGGAACTTTTCGATGAGATGGCTGTTCCTTGTCCAGGGGGGGGGAGGCGTAGCAAATATTTAGAAAACCGAAAGAAAATGGAACGAATTTGACGAAGGTTTTCGTTACTAAAGATGGTCTAGAAAGGGGAAAGATACAGAACGTGTGGAAGAGCAGTGGCATTGTAGGTGTAGGCAAGAATCTCTCGGTTAAACCGCAACTTTCCAGAGACGATACGGGCATAAGCTCCACTGACGCACTTCAACAAATGAGCGATCAGTAATTTTCGAGTGGTTTTCTTTGAATCTCCGATTGGAAGTCCTCGGTATGTCAGACTGGATTTGCTTTCGACTTGGCATCCTATAAGGTCGATGATCGTTGGCTCACTCGAATGGTTATTAAACATCAAGAATTCAGTTTTTCCCTTGTTGAATTTAAGTACAATGCCAGCATATTCCGAAAATAGTGATTGGAAAGCACTTTCGATACCATTTGTTATACGACTAAGGTTCAGAATGTCATCAGCATATGCTATCACTGAGCAATTGAGGCCATCATCGACACAAGTGCAAGGGGTTTTGGACTGGGCGTTCAGGACAGCATTGTCAAATAACGTAGGGCTAGTAATAGCTCCTTGCCTGACTCCTTTAAAAATTCTGACTTCAGGAAGCTGTAGATTGAAATCTAAACTACTGAAATTAGAACACTTCTTGTCACATTGGACGACTTTCAACTTTGCTCGAAGATTGGCATACATGTCTTTCATAACTCTGATGACACCAGATTGCACGCACGAGTGCGAAGCTCTAACAGTGCTTGTGGATGGACGACAGAATCAAAGGCTCTTTCGACGTCATGACCCGCCAACGCCAGTGAAGTTTTCGTCCGGTCAGCTTCCTGGAGAATAGACGCCAAGGCAAAGAGAGCATGGGCGCATCCCAAGCCAGAACAAAAACCGAATTGGTAATCTGGCATGTAGCATTTTTCTGTCACTTCTTTGATAACAAGAAGCTCCATGACTTTGCATAAAGTCGGGGAAACGGTGATAGGGCGTATGATGAGCACTGAGTTGCAGGTTTTCCCTTTTTGCACAAAGGGGTCAACATACCAACGCAGAATGAGATCGGAACTATCCCTTGAGCAAATATCATTTGGAACAGTAGATGTATATGATCAAGGAGACTCGCACTCCCATTGAAAAGATGAAGATCGCAGATTCCATCAGATCCTGCCGACTTCTTCTTTTTAAGCTTTTGGATAGCTTGTCTTATTGCATCCCAAGTTACAATGTAATCTCCTTTCGCCGGGTTGAGGTCAAGATCAGTTTCAAGCTATTTTTCGAATGCATTTTCTAAGAGAGGGTCAGGTGCATCAAATGGGCTTCCAAAGTACTGTACCCACTCAGAACTAGGGATAGTAAATTTGATTTCATTCGTGTTTTTGGAGACTGGCTCAAAAGTTTTCCAGAGTAGATTAGGATAATCAACAATTTTCGCACAGTAGTCTGCCCTGATATTAGCTCGATGTACCGTCAGCTCCCGAGCAAACTTCTTTTTGGTGGATAGCCTGATGGCGTTAAGCCACCCTTTCGAGGTCTTTCCGCCTCATTCCATATCCTCAAACAGAATTTGGCATCTTGACACGCATCTCTTAGTGATTTGTGTTTTGACCAGCCAGATTCTTCAGTGCCTTTTCGTATGCGCCGAGTGGGAACAGCAGACTTCTCGCCAACGTGCATGGCATGTGCAATTTCAGAGCAGTACGTATTCAGTCTTATACGTGCTTCTGAAGAAGGCTTGCTCAGGTTCCTTTGGAGAAGATCAAACGGAACTTTAATCTTTACAAGAATTCATCAGAGGCTGCCTGGTACATTACCGTGTCTATCCTCTTCCAATCTTTCAAGGTGTACCGTCCATTCGAAGTTGCTTTTTCCTTCGCGACCTTTGAAGAAACCGGAAGTTCTGCACTCAAAGGTAGGTGGTCCGAAGTCAATCCGTCTGACAAAACCTTGACACACAGTGCTGGAATAGGGAAGGGTACGATGATGTGACCCAGGTCTGAGACGGAACCGCTATTATGTATGTAAGTGTCGGTACATTCCTTTTTTGTGACTGAATATCTTTCAGGGAGGATATCAAGGAGCATAGCAGAGCTTGGCGATTGAGGGTCTGTCAAATTGCAGTTGAAGTCCCCAAGGACGATACAAAATAGATTCTTCTGCTGGGCTCTAGTAATGCACTTAGCAAGTTTCGACCAAGCAACAGAAAAGCTCCGCTCCGACTCCTCGGCCGCGTTATTTGTTGGCAAAGATACATTGATAACGACAGTCTCGCCAACTTGAACTGCTAGAAAATTGCGATTTACCTGAAAGGTTTCCGAGATTATGGTAGACTGAATCAGTGTCGCAATCCCTCCTGAAGGGCGGCCATGATTCCGTGTAATTGCAGGGGAGAAGTGGAGAGTCCAGTCTCTCAGCTGCAGTAAGTTTCTTCCATTTTCGGTGAGAAAATGGTCATGTAGACAGCACATATGATGGGTCTTAGCAAACTCATCTATTACTGGATGCTTCATATCAACATTTCCATTCATGTTCCAAGAGACGACCTTTACTTTTTCTAGTACATTATTCTCCATTCCTAACGGCAGGGGTCTTCTTATTGGCAGCTGCTACAACTTTGTTGAAAGAACATCGAATAAACAGGAACGCGCTTAACAGGAAGCCGCACTGTGGCCTGTGGCATGACAATTATAGCAACGGCGCGGGAGATGGACGAATGGTTCTACTCTGAGGCGTTCGTATCCTGTAATGATTCCACGTTTGATTGCTGCGTCCAAAGAAGGCTGATCGGCGAAGAACAGCTTGAAGGTGCGAGATTTTCCACAGCGAGAAACCTTCTCGCAACCAGCAAGTTGTGACTTCAAAAAAAATGGGCATTTTTTTCCTCTGCCTCACCATTACTGGGGGATCTTACAGTATCTTTGGGGGCTGAATGCAGCTTCAGTCGTTTTCGGATGATCTGTTCAACCATTTGAGCCGGGTATTTGTTTCCAAACAGGACGTCCTGGATGTGGCAAAGTTCGTCATCTAGGAGAGCTTCGTCGCAAATTTTGATGGCTCGGTCAACTAGTGACTAGAGGAGGGTTTTCGCGAGATCTCGGAATCACTTTCCGGTGAGTGAAGCGCATCGCGAAAACTGCGTGAAAGTGATTCCTGGAATCCCTTTCCACTTTTCCGCTGGACTGATCGCGAAAACACATGGAAAGCTGATATCAACGAGAAAATGTTGAATTAAAAACTTTTTCGAATAAATATGATTCACTGAACGGTTCTTTGATTTTCATATATTCCATCGAAGTCACCTTAGTTACGATTGCCATTTGTTTGAATTTATTAGTGACACTTGCACTGTTTTTTCTCCACACCTTTGAAATTCCCGCCGAAAAATTCAACTTTCCGCGGAGCTTTCCACTAACCTCGTCGAATCACTTTCCGGGAAAGCTGCTTCGGTTTCCAAAGCGCGAAAACCGAGTTGGAAAGTTCGGCAACTTTCCGAAGTAGCGCGAAAACCATTGGAAAGTGATTCCGACTTTGCTTTCCAGCTCGCGGAAACCCTCCTTAGTTGACGAGCCATCAAAATGTGCGACGAAACTCTCCTAGATGACTAGTCACTAGTTGATCGAGCCATTAAAATTTGCAACGAAGCTCTCCTAGTCGTCGAACTTTGCCACATTCGGGACGTTCTGTAATCGCCCCAAGCGTGCAACAAAAACAGCAGCCGTGTAAAAAACCAAATCTCAGCACTAGTCTTTCCTTACAGTGATATTTAAAAGTAATAGATACAGACGAGTAATCCCTACCAAAAACGAGGAACGAGGCAATTGCTGGAATAAAATTTAGGCTGTCAGTCCCTTCTTAATAATACAGCCGAAGTTGACCAAATACAGGAAAAAAACCTTTCCTGTAATCGCCCCAATCGTGCAGCAAAAGCAGCGGCCATGTTAAAAATTAAATCTCAGGACTAGTTCTTTCCCTACAGTTGTATTTAAAAGTAATTTCCCCGAATAAGATATTAATAGTCGGTAGAAGCTTCAGTTATTTATTACAGGTTTTTTTCCTTCCCCGACGTTGACCCTGAAGATTGACAGCCTGACCTTGCCAAGAAGGGCCGAAATATCGCTGCCAAAGCATCGTAGCTGACGTATCCGTTTTATGCATTATTTGAATAGAAGTGTAGTATCTCGGGAACGAGAATGAATGGAAGTATTACTGAAGCAGAATGAATTACTATCGTAAGTGCCATGTGTCCTTTAAGGAAGAAAAATATGAAAATCAGGACAGGGATCCTGCCCCTCCCCGTAAAAAACGTGCCGATTTTATTCTCTTCGGCTGAATTTTTAAGTCGAGCAAATACGAGCTTAATATTTTGGGCTCGACCCCGAACGACGATTGTGCGACGCAAGAATGTCATATTTTTACTACTTAGGCTTACCACATAGGTGGTCGCAGACTCTAGTTATTCTCTAGTTATACTCTAGTTATTCAGCCCAAAGTTGGAAATTGACTGTATTGGAAATTGACTGTATTGGGGTGCAATACTTTGGTTTTGTCCTTCCTTTGTTGTTCCTATGCTGCTAATTTCTGCTCAGTCCCGTAAATAGTAAGGGTTCATGGTCAAATGTCCCCATGGTGAAACGTCCCCTTTTTAAAATGTCCTTATGGAAAAACATTCCCTATCAAAATGTATCCATATAAAACTATCCAATTTGTCCCACATTTGCTCTTCTCTACATTTTTTTTCCCCGTAGCATCATTTTTTAATTAACGTATTTTTATATGATTTAAAAAACTAAGAAATCAGGTTTCGTACTTTTTGTGGCTACTCCTCCATCCCTCAGCGACGTTAATTTTAATCTATTTTTACCCACTTTTAACTATTCACGTCACCTAACTTTTGAAAATAAACCCATATTTTGTTTACTATTCTTCCCCCCTAACATTTGAAAATTAATAATCTACAATAAGGCTGTCCCCCTGCGGAATAAAACACTTCGAAGTTGATGTTATCAACACGAGTAGTTATATAAACCGGATTCTAGCTCACCCGCCCCCTAATTTCAAAACCCCATTTTAACATCAATTTCTTAAATTTTAACATCCTTTTTTCCAAATTATCGCCCTTTTTAAAGATATTTTTATTTTCTTACTTCCCAAATAAAGGACCCAAGAAATAGGAAATATTACCCTTTACTAAATATAAACTACTGCAAATACTACTTTTTTACATTTTTCATTTTTATCAAAATATGATACCACCATATTACTGAGTAAACAGTTCTATATCAATATCTTGGTCAGAGTTCTTATTTACCCTCATAATAGGCTGCAAAACTAGATTTTTCTTTAGAAGAAACTCATTACCAATTGCATTGTATCTCTGTGGAATAAACAAATCACAGGCTTTGTTATTATGATTAATAACGACAACCAACTTATCACCATATTTTGTCTTAGCAATTCTCACTTTAAAGATGGTATATTTCAATCCTAGAACTAGTTCTTCTTTCCTGATTGTCTCATTGTATTTATTCATTCTGATTGTAGACAAGACTTCCTTCAGCGACTCCATTTATTAGCGGCTGAATTTCTTTAATAAAAATCCAGAGCTCCTAATTACCGACAGATCGTAACACCTGTGGTGTCACAGACGTTTCCAGCAGATAACAACACTCAGCGGAAAAGATTCGCGAATATTTAGTGTCACGTATCTGGTTTAAGCAGACAGTCGGAAACAAGTTGAGACTAAGAAGCTCATAAAGAAAGAAGAAATTTCCAATGTAATTTTTTTTGTATCTTGCGATAAAAATGATGATTCCCAGGTAGGTATCTAGTAACATAGGAATGGCTGCATCTGAAATAAACAAAAGCGCAACCACCCGAGTTCTCAAATGACGATGCGCATCACATGAGATGACGAGGAGCCAGACGTCCTTGGAGAATCTGTACAGATTGGAATTGAGGTCAGATAATTGTTGTGAAGCGCATCACGTCCTTGGGAGAATCTGTACAGATTGAAATTGGGGTCAGGTAATTGTTGCGAAACACATCACACGAGATGACCCTTCCAAAATTATGTGAAGGATTTATGTTAGGTGGTGAATCATGTGTGAAAAGTCAAACTTGCGAACAGTTCTTTTGAACTATTGATGCGTTCTTGCAATATTTATATCCATTTAAACGCACTTGCTTCATATATTTTTCTTGAGGAAAGAATCTACATGTTTTCCGCATTTCCGCTTCACGCTGAATGACTTCTTCAACCGTTAATTGTCCACATTTTAACAATGATCACAATTCAGTGTAAAAATTATAAGCGGTTTTATATTCTGCTTTTCTTTCTGCAATGTTTAGATCTTTTTCGATTATTTCAATGATAACAGCACCCAAACTTAAAGAAGCTAAAGGTAGCACTAGAAACGCAGACATTCCTGCTGCCGAAAAGAGGAATTTGGATAAAAGTAAGCTATTACTTATATGATTGTAGTACCTGCAACTTCTTCGATGAACAAACATTTTCTTTTCCAATTCTTCCATTTATTATATAATAAAATTGTTTCGAAAAATTATTTGGTTGAATCAAGATTTTCATGAAGAGTAGTAAGGTAATGAAAAAACCTGAGCGGGCATATATGTCTCATGAAGAGTAGTGAAGAATGTGCGAAACCCGTGCACACATTTTTCTCACAGAGAGTAGTAAGGTAACCGAAATTCAATGATTTTCTTTACGGCTGAGAAAACGCAGACGGGAGAAATTCATTAATAAAAATATTCCCCTAATAAATGATGAAAACTGCAGAGGTTATTCAGCATTGTAAAACCATTATATCAAACAACGAATCGGTTATACGAAGTTTACCGCAATACCGAATTAATGAACTGTGGACATCTGTGAAAATTAATAAAATCAAAACAAATGGAGCTAAGAAACATGAAATAACAAATAGTATAATAAACCATCTTAATAAGAATATTTTGCTATACAATACAATTAATATTCGACGCAGAAACGAAAGAATCCATAATAAGAACAGACCATCCGACTACAAGCCAGAACCTAAATTACAAACCATTCTGGAAGATGAGATAAAAGAAAATAATATCGCTATTACAAAAATAAAACAAGAGAAGAAAAAGACAAAAGATACAAGTGAGTTAAAAAGATTTAAAAAAAAACAAAAATCTATCCACCCGTGGAAACCGAGATGAAGTAATACAAAGCGTTAAAGGATACTATAATAACATTATTAAAAAACATAAAGATTCCGTAAGGAAAAATACAGATATCATAAGAGATCAAGCAGAAAGAAGTGATAAGAATAAACACAAAGATTTATCAACTCTCTTTATAAATAAGAAACGGATTAAAGAAAAAACTACCATTCCTAATTATTTATTCAAAACGGAAGAAGAACAGCAGCCTACTATTTCTAGGGAATATGAAAATTTGTATACTGTAAACGTTTCTATTGAAAGCACTGGAAGAGAAAAACATACTCTTATTCCTTTTGTTTTTAATGATTTACAGCGAAGAATGAACGAAATAAATCAATATAGAGTTCAGTTATATTCTATAGACAGGAGAACGATGAAGAAGTAGTAGTATTTTACAACAGTACTTCTTGGATTTTAAATAAAAATAGCATACTTACTCATAATCATTTGGATCATAATAACAAGAGACTTAGTTCTTTAAGTAATACCCCTCGATCTGGGCTGCAATTTAGTCGGTATGAAGGATGACACGAATAGAATCTTACATGGGAGGAACGTTTAAAATACTGCCAGATTTCGTAAAAAATAAAAAAGCGTGCATAAATATAAAAAATTTAGATAAAAAATGCTTTCTTTGGTGGATCTTAGCACATTTATACCCAGCCAAGGACAACGCGGAGAGAACTTCGAAATATAAACAATATGAGAACGAATTTGATTTCAAAGGGGTTACCAACTTCCCGATGGATACAAAAGACATCAATAAATTTGAAAATAAATACAACATAAAGATTTGCTTATTTCAAATTGATAAAGAGAAAATAATCAGAAATCATATACTAAATAGTACACTCAATGGGAAAACAGCAAAACATATCATTCATTTATTATATTTCGATAATCACTATGTCTTTGTGAAAGATCTGAGCAGATTAGTCGGTACTCAAATCTCTAAAAATAAAACAAAGACATTCCTCTGCACTTTTTGTGGAAGGCATTTTTCGAAACAAGAACAATTTGAAGAACATGAAAGTAAAAATAATTGCGAAGATCCTGATATTAGAATGCCTCCTGAAGACTCAAGTATACACTATAAAAATATTTCGAAACAGATGAAAGTACCTTATTGTATAATAGCAGACTTTGAGTCTTGTAACGAAGAATACAATCAGGTACATGGGAAAAAAACAATAAAAGTAGCTGAACAGAAACCTTTTGCTTACGGATTTCAGGTATGCTGTTCCTTTGATAAAAAACAGAACAAATACTACGATTATTTCGGTGAAGACGCTGCAGAACATTTTGTTAAAACCGTTACAAAATCCACAGAAATTGCAAACAAATATGAAAACAGGCAGAGAAAACACACTTATACCTATGTAGAAATTGCAGAAAAATGGAACACACTAATGGATAAGACCTGCAATATCTGTAAGACTGAAATTACTGAAAATTCCCACTTTGATCACGATCACATGACTGGAAAAATAGAGATTTTTCTCATGCTGAATGTAATATAAAATACAGAATTCCCAAGCATATCCCTGTAGTGATGCATAACTTATCAAAATATGATTCCCATCTATTTGTAAAGGAGTTGATACCTGATAACGGAATAATTGAAAGTGCAGAAAGTTTCACCTCATTCTCGAAATCAATAAGTATCCCAAGACAGGATAAGGAAATAAAATATGAAATCAGATTCATAGATTCCATTCGATTCATGGCTTCATCGTTGGACAAGCTATCAGCAAATATAGCTAAGTGCGATTGCAAAGAATCCTGTAATCATCTGAGAGAGAATTTCAAGTATACATCGAATAGTTTCAAAAACGGTGAAGAATTCAAAGAAATAGTTAAAAAAGGGGTTTATCCGTATGAATTCGTAGACAGTTTCAGTAAAATGAATTGTACAAACTTACCACCCATAGAAAGCTTTTACTCTAGGTTAACGGGAAAAGGTATTGACAAAACTGATTATAAAAGAGCGGTTTCTATTTGGAAGCAATTTAATTGTGAAACATTACTTGATTATACCAAGTTTTACCTAAAAAGTTATGTGTTAATATAGTCGGATGTTGTAGAGAATCTCAGAAATGTATGTATACATAATTCTGACTTGGATCCACTTCAATACTTCTCAGCTCCAGGACTAACATGGGACGCTTTCCTAAAGCATTCAGCAGTAGATTACCGTTATTCTCAAAGGAAGACATGTATACATTCATTGAAAAGGGGATAAGAGGTGGTGTATCGCAATGTATAAAGGGATACGCAAAAGCAAATAGTAAATATATGAGTAATTATAATATGAATAATCCATCTAATTATTTAATATATTTAGATAAAAATAATTTATATGGGTGGGCGATGTCACAGAATTACCAGCGAATAAATTCCAGTTCATTTCAATACCAGATGGTTTGAAAGAAAGAAATGAATACGAATCACTCGAGTATTACAGCCATCTAAAAAATTATATTAAGTCGGTGATTAAGTTACAGAATGTAGGTGCTATATATGAAGTAGATTTTGAATACCCGAAAGAACTTTTCCACTTACACAAAGATTTACCATTAGCACCCGAACATTTTAATGGTAAGCTTTGTACCACATTATTAGATAAGCACAATTACGTAGTTCACCACAGGAATCTAGAATTCTATTTATAAAAGGGTTTGATATTGAAAAAAGTACATACAATACTAGGATTCACTGAAAGTGCTTACTTATAAGGATACATAGATCACAACACAGCACTTAGAACTAAAGGTACAAATGATTTCGAGAAGGACTTTTTTAAGCTGATGAATAATGCTTGCTTTGGAAAAACTATGGAAAATGTGAGGAAACGAGCAGATATGGAAATAATAACTGACGATAAAACAAGAGAAAAAATAATAAAGAAACCCAACTTTATATCTGAAATTATTTTCAGTGAAAACTTTTCTGTGGCAAGAATGTCGAAGGAAAAGATAAAACTAGACAAGCCAATGTACATCTGTTTTGCTGTATTGGAACTATCGAAGCTATTGATGTATGAATTCCATTATGATTATATGAAACCTAAATATGAAGATAAAATAGATTTATGTTATATGGATACTGATTCTTTCATATACGACATTCGAACCGAAGATTTCTATCAAGATATCAAACAAGATTTGAATGAGAGATTCGATACATCTGATTATGCGAAAGATAATCCACATGGGTTTCCTAATTTAAATAAGAAAGTGATAGGAATGATGAAAGACGAACTAGCAGGACAGGTTATGACTGAGTTTGTAGGATTACGATCAAAAATATATGCTTATGGAAAGGACAACCAAGACCCTTCAAAAGCTAGCAAAAAACTGAAAGGAATTAAAACGAATATAGTTAAAGATAAAATTACGATTCAAAACTATAAGGATGTACTGTTTGGTAAAACTGAAAACCTTTCTGTAACCCAGTATAACTTAAGATCATCCAAGCAAAATATGTTTGTAGAAGAACAGAATAAAAAAGCGTTAGATCCTAAGGATGATAAAAGGATAGTAACAAGCGATAATATCATATTTTTACCTCTAGGTTATAAACATTAAATTCAAGTACCTACTTCAACAATTCAAGTACCTACTTCAAAAAATTCAAGTACCTACTTAAAATACTCAAGTACCTACTTCAAAAATTCAAGTACCTACTTAAAATACTCAAGTACCTACTTCAAAAATTCAAGTACCTACTTCAAAAATTCAATTACCTACTTCAAAAATTCAAGTATCTACTTAAAAAATTTAAGTACCTACTTCGGTAAATCTTATAATGAAAAATTCTCCCTAAATAAATGAATGAAAAGGCGCCAATCAGAGTATTTGTTTTTAGCGAAAAGAATAACTATCAGAACAAGCACGACCTTGCACCTCAGTGGCCATTTAGGTTATTAATTTATGGAAGTTCAGGAACAGGGAAAACCAATTTACTCTTGAATTTAATTTATGAATATATCTGTTTCAACCGAATATACTTGTATGCAAAAGATCTTGAAGAAGATAAATATAAAGACCTTATAGACAATTTAAACACTTTGGAATCGAAATGTAAAACGAATATTTTAATTGCAAGTAACGACCTTAATGATATTATCGATGTTGACGACCTAGACCCCAAGTATCAAAACTTGATTATCTTTGACGAGTTTGTTATTGAAAAAGACCAGAAGAAAATAGAGGATTTATTCATAAGAGGAAGAAAGAAAAATGCCTCAATTGTTTATTTGTCACAGAGCTATCATAAAACCCCAAAAGTGGTAAGACTTCAATGTAATTATTTCGCATTCTTTCAGTGTTCTAATCCAAAAGAAATAAAATTAATCAGGCAAAATCATGTATCTAATATAGACAATGAGAACTTTCTGAAACAATTTGAGGTTGCAACTAAAGGTTACGGAATTTTCTTTATTGATTTAAACACAAAAGATAAAACCCTGAAGTACAGAAAAACTTTGAAAAATTTACTGGATAATTTGTTTCTATTATAAATGAATAAATTTGGTAGTGTTGGAAAAAAGGTTAGTAACGAATCGAATGAAAAGAGAGTTGCTGATGACAACGGTAATATTAATCTACAAGATAAGAGAATTATTAATTTAGGGGATGCGAAAGCAGACTAGGACGCTATTAGTTTCAGATCTATGACTATTATTTTGAACCAATTTAAAGAAGAAATTACCGCAGAACAAGTGGGGATAAATCAGTATTTTAGCGAAGATATCAACAGATTAACTGCTGTACATGATTCTCTTGATAATTTATTCGTAAGGATTAAAGATAAAGGGTTATTTGTAAAAGAAATAATTCGAGTTAATGATAAAGCAATTAACGCTGAAAACAAGTTGATAAAAAATGTTCAAGACCCTAGAAACAAAAATGACGCTGTTAATTTAGGAACGTTAATTATGTATCTTTTAGATTTTGACAATAAGCTTCTTGGTCAACATACCCATAACAATATAATTGAAACAAAAATTGCTGACCAACAAACCCATATCGTATTCTTTCTTCTATCGTATTCATATCGTATTCATCATATTCTAGAGCTAAAACCTGTTGACAAACCATTCGTTTCCAGAATAGAAAAATTGATGGCTGGTAAATAAGAAGTTTATATGATAAATTATTTTTCTAATAAATGGTTGAAACAATGGAGTATACAGTTTATTTGTCAAAGCTTCAGAAAGGAAAGCTGAAGAAATGCTTTGGCGCTAAACAAAAATGTCAAAATACATGTTAGTCATAGTAGACAGAATGAACGAG
Organism: Branchinecta sandiegonensis; assembly: GCA_030848855.1. Taxonomy (NCBI): domain Eukaryota; kingdom Metazoa; phylum Arthropoda; class Branchiopoda; order Anostraca; family Branchinectidae; genus Branchinecta; species Branchinecta sandiegonensis. Next base: position 16,300,524 of record JAUPMV010000018.1, read on the forward strand.
AACCTGTAAAGTTACTTTTAAGTAAACGACAAATTGATAAAATTGAAACATGTAAAATGAGTAATAAGGGCTGTGATATTGATGTATCATACAAACAGATGAAAGAAGCGATTCAAAAGGGTGGATTACTTCCTTTCCTAATACCGTTGGCAATTACCCTTGGAAAGGCAGCTTTAGCAAGCGGAGCTGCTGCTTTGGGTACATTCGCTGGTAAGAAATTGGTGGATAACATAACCAACACAGGTGGGGCGCTTAAACTTCCTGGAATACAAAAAGTTGTAGGTACTGGGGTACGTGGAAGGCCTAAGAAGGAAACCGATGATGTCAACACAGGTGGTGCGCTTGCACTTCCTGGAACACAAAAAGCTGTAGGTCATGGGGTACGAGGAAGGACTAGGAAGTCAAAAAACGGGGACATAAAAAAAGAAGCAAAAGTAAAGTAGGACCTCTAACCAATTTTGATATTATGGATGCATTAGAGAGTATACCACATTTTAGAGGTGTTTTCTCTATAGATACGCTACCCAATCAGATAAATAGTATAGAATGTGGTGTAGTTAATTATGATAAACGTGGAATGCCTGGAACTCACTGGGTAGCGTATTGTAATCTACCTAATCAACCTTATGTAGAATTTTTCGATTCTTTCGGTATACCCCCAGGAAAAGAAATAATTAAATATCTAAAAACTTCAAAGAAAAAAATAGCTTATGAAAATCATGCTGTTCAAAATATAGATGAATTAAACTTTGGACTTCATTGTATTTCCTACATCCAGCACAAACTGAAGGATTTCAGTTGGTAGCTTTTCGTTTAAGAAAATTGTTTTCTAATAAATGGAGATTTATTGCATGAAATGTAAAAAGAAAACTGACACTGAATCAATGTCTATGGCAGTGTCACAGAAAAATAATGTTCCAATGCTGAAAGGTAATTGTGTTATTTGCGGTTCGAGGAAAAATCTGTTTTTAAAAAAAACCTCGACGCAGAAAAAGATATTTTAAAGACGTATTATTCGAATTATTCAGGGGTTGATGATATTTACAGAAAATTAAAAGAAAATGGAGTGAACGTTTCTAAAGATAAAATAAAAAATGTTTTGCAAAATGAGAATGTGTATACGTTACACAAATCTTCCTATCACAATTTTGAAAGGAGGCGAGTCTATGTTCACCATGTTGACGAGCAATGGCAAGCTGATTTAGTTGACCTCCAGAAATATAAAAAAGCGAATGATAAAACAAATTACATTTTGACTGTTATTGATTGCTTTAGTAAATACGCTTGGTGTACCCCTTTGAAAGATAAAACGGGTGCTGAAATAATAAACGCATTCCGTCATATCTTTAAAGAAAGAATTCCTAAGAAACTATAAACTGATAAGGTAAAGAATTTGTAATGAAAACTGTTCAAACATTTCTGAAAAATAACGACATACACTGGTTTGCATCTGAAAGTGAATTGAAAGCGCAAATCGTTGAACGATTCAATAGAACGTTGAAAGAAAAGTTATGGAAATATTTTACTCACAATAACACTACTAAATGGATTGATATTTTACCTTTATTTGTTAGGAATTATAATAACACTTATCATCGTTCAATAAAAATGAAACCAGTAGATGCTAATAAAAAGGTAACTCAGAAAAAGGTTTACAATGCTTTGTTTCCTACATGTGATTACAAAGTCACAGGAAATTACAAAGTAGGAGATTTAGTTAGAATTAAAAAGAAAAAAGTATTTTTGATAAAGGTTATTTACCTAACTACAATAATGAAGTATTCCAGATAGCAACCGTTAGACCTATCATTCCCATAACTTATGAAGTATCTGACAAAAGTGGGGAATTAATTCAAGGAGGGTTTTATGAAAAAGAACTTTCAAAATTTATTATGAAATAAAATTACTTGTATATAAATGGATTCAAGACGCTTGAGTGATATGTTATCGGGTATAGTGAAGAACAGAGAAATTCAGAGAAGAAAGGTTCAAGAATATGAGATGGAGAAAGCAGGATTTCAAGAAATGGCTTCAGAATTTAACGCTCCAGTTGTTATGGCAAATGGTATTGTTATGGCCCGTCACACAACGAAACGTTTGCCGGGATCTTCAACGTCTGCTGACAACCAGAGATGTAGTCTTGAATCTTGTTCTTGGTCTTAAGACCAGTGGCAAATTCTTGTTCCTGGTGTTGTTCTTGCGCTCCTGGTCGTCAAGACCTGTTATGGTCTTCAAGACCTTGCCTGGTCTTCAAGACCCTAATTACAGCAGGATGAATTTCGGAACTTTTCAAAACGTCGCAAAGCAGAAAAAGGTTAATTAATCGGATTGCATCATCAGGACAGATTTTGAATGTCAGGAGATTAGCGGATCAAAATTATTATTTATAGGGACTAATCATCGTGATCTTTAATAAGTAAAGGATTGACGTAAATAACTTCAGTTAAAAAATAATGGCTATCAAGGAACCTTCTGCAGTGAAGTATGCGTTTACGAACATTCAGCTTTGTGAAAAGACTCTGAAGTGGTCCGCTGGAAAGAGCACTGACAGTAAAAGGGTTTCTTTTACTTTTGTAAGGTAAGCATTCAGTATGCTCAGCTATTGTTAAAATGTTTTTATCATTGGCTGAATTTTAGCAGGAGTGAGAAGAAATTGCAAAATTATAAAAATAGCCAACTGCCAAATGACATCCGGAATCTTGAAGTATTTATAACTTATGACCGGGTGGTCGGATCTTAATGAAACTTGCTATTTGGAAAGACCCCGTGTCTCAGACGACCCAGTTATAATCCTGACCGGATACGGTGATTTTGGGGGGAGCTGGAAGGGGGAGCTGACAATCTTTGGGATGAAACTTGGTTGGACGGACATCAGGGGCCCGAACAGACTGACTCGAGATTAGTTGTTTACCCGATCCGACAATGATGGGGGGAGTGGTAGGATGGGGGACCCGGAATCTAGGGGCATGCATAACTTTTGAACGGTGGAAAGAGCTATCGCCTCTGATGTTCCACGTCAAGTCCTGTCGTACCCGATACTTGTGTTTGTGTGTAGGGGGGGGGGGCGATTGGAGGGGGGCCATCCACATTTTTGATTGCGGGGTATTTTGTGATGGTGAAAATAAATAAAAGCAAAATAAAAGCATTGGTTTATCTAAATGTAACAGAGATATTGGTATGTAAGTATGTAAATTTGATGTGTGTTTTTATTGACAGACATATAATCAGCTTACTTTTTATTAATGTCCCGTAATTAAGCTAGAAACGTAATTCCTCACTCAATCTAGTAAAATAGACTTTCTTGGTCTTGGTCTTCAGACCAGAGCTAAATTCTTGGTCTTGGTTTCAATACCAAGGCTAAAATCTTGGTCTTGGTCTTAAGGCCAGTGCGAAAATCTTGGTCTTGGCCTTGGTCTTGACGTTTTGGTATTGTCGACATCACTGCTGACAACTCGTTTATACATAAGGATCTGAGAAGCTTTTGTTTATTACTTCTTTTATTTGCCTAGTTTACACACTTCTTAACCACGGTGCGATCAGTTTTCAAATGTTCTGCGCCCAGCCGCCGCGTCGGAGAGCAGGAAGGCTGCACATAGTCGACAAGCGCTAACAAAAAAATCGCTAATATCAGATGGAAATGAAAGGCATTTTCGAAAACATTTTTTCTCATCTTCTTTATCGGGAAAAAATCATTTCCAGTAAGAGTTGCTCCTTAACTAAGAAAACGACGAGCTTCTGTTACTCTATCTCCACCAGTGCAGATTCGACTGACGTTGTTTGAGATTTAGCTCTGAATCTGCACTTGTGCAATTAAATTCTAGGAGTACCGTATTCTAGGAGTACTATAGGTTATACTCACTTCACTATGCACATAGGCACATGCTTTCACTACTTCGGCAATTGTCAACTCGTTCTCGATCAATCTTAATACTGTTTCGAAGTCAGCTGGCTATGCGGAAAGCACCAAACGAAGCATTTTGGTTCCAAGGGCCTTCCTTCAGTTCTCGGATGCCGCCCTCGTGAATTGATCGTTTGGCCCGTAGGTTTTCCCAGTTTCGCAATGGTCAACAGGGTCACACGTTTAGCGTACATTCTGATACTTTCATCCGCTCCCAGATGCACAATCTCGTACTTCATTTTACTTTCATGCTTCTGTTTGAGAAACGAATTTTCAATCTGTCTAATAGAATTTCGGTGTCACAAAGTTCCACTACTCCAGTGTGTCCAAATAAGAAATTGAGGCCCGTCGCGGTCTCCGTTACACCATCTCCCGCAATTCTAAGACAATTTTGAACAGATGTCACAAGGGAGCCCATATTCCCTCTTCCGTCATACTCCGGCGTTTGCCTGACCAGTTCCGTCTAGAGGACATGGGGTAATCCAATCTTCATCTCGTCTCTTCGGTAATTCTGTCAGTCATTTGGTCAGTCGGATAGTCTGTATGTTATCGTAATACCGTAATACCGTAATACCTGTCATCACTGTTGTAATAGGGGTACGATTGTTGGGTAGCGTGGACCGTAACGTGTAGGCGGCGGGTAACTAAGGATGGTAGCGGTACCATTTATTATGGGGGTCCCGTCAGTACCGCAACACGTCAGTTGACATAAACGTCAGTTCGCCATATAATTCCGTCTGTACGCCAAAACTTCCCGACAGTTCGCCTACACGTCAGTTGACCCCAAAAAATCCGTCAATTGACCAACGCGTCACTTAACCAACACGTCAGTTGATCAATTCGTCAGTTGATCAACACGTCAGTTGACCTATACGTCAGTTGACCAACCATCAGTTCGCCTACTGTCAGTTGACATAAACGTCAGTAGACCTACACGTCAGTTCACCTTATCCTAAAATCCGACAGTTCATCTACACGTCAGTTCACCCACCGTCAGTTCGCCTACCGTTACTTCACAGAAGCGTCAGTTGCTATAAACGTCAGTTGACATAAACGTCAGTTACCATAAACGTCAGTTGGAACAAACATCAGTTGGAATAAACATCAGTTGGCATAAACGTCAGTTTCCATAAACGTCAGTTGGCATAAACGTCAGTTCACACAAATTTTTCCGACAGTTTGCTCTCATATTGTTGTCGATGGGATAGTTACGGAAGCTCGCCCAGGGGATTAAGAAGAGAAGCCAACATTTCACTTTTAATGAGGGCAAAAATTAAGTCAGGAGCCTTTCGTCAATTCTGAAAGTTTTAGTTCACGTTCTGAACGAAAGAAGACGGTTGGAACACACCAGGGAAATCTCTCTTTGTAATCAATAGCTTCGCTAAGCTGGGGTCAGGGAGGCGAATAAAGATAGTCGGTTCTGATAAATGTATTTTGAAGAGAGCTAGCTTACAACTTCAAGATATAAATACTAATTGCTGGGCAACTAAAACACAATTAGATTTTTTTTTTCATCGCTGAGGGATAGCTATGCCTATGAGACTACTGATTGCGTCATCATTTCAGACAAAATATGTTTTTGGAATATAATCTTTTGAAAACCACGATGGGTTGACTGCGTCAGCATTTAACCGATAGGCCTACTCAAGAAACAAACGAAAGTGTTGCTCCCGGCTATAGCCATTTCTTCAAGAAATCGCAAAGATTTTGTAGTTTGTCAGTTTTCGTTTTTATCTTGTATTTGATTGGTTTATTTTGGGTGTTAGTTTTCGCTTCGATGACTCATTGATCTCGCTTTTGTTCGATATTTAATTTGGTGACATTTATTATCATAAAATTTTTATTAAAGAATCAAACCCGTCCAGAAAACAATACATTTATGAACCGATATAACTCATTGATCTCGTTTTTGTTCGATATTTAATTTGGTGATATTTATTATCAAACCCGTCCAACTGAAAACAGTACATTTATTAAGCAACCGATGCTATGTCCGATCTTTCCTGCCTATAAGGAATGTTCCCAGATCTGTAATGCACACTCTGAAGTTATTTTACCTCGTGATGCACCTGAAGATTGAGGCGAACTTAAAAATCTATGCTTGGGGACGTTTTGCCGTGGGGACGTTTTGTCATGGGGACGTTTTGACACGGGGACGTTTTGTCAGGGGGACGTTTTGCCACGGGGATGTTTTTTCACGAGGACGTTTTGTCACGGAGGTGTTTCGTCAGGGGACGTTTCGTCGGTAAGCCATTTTATGCATCATTATCAATTATTGTTGCTACTTTTCCGTGAAAATAAAAAGAAAATCAGACATGATTTGACTGATTCACCAAGATTAATTTTCTGTTTTGCACAGCGGCTGTTACCCAAAGTGTAGTCAGTTTGAATACAATGCTCTACTTAACAGTCAAGTTCGCAGTCGCCTTTCAGCGTTTATTCATCATCAGTATTGTATTAGAATGTCGCTATGAAATATAAAACCGTGATTTTCGTGTTTTTTTTGATCAGCTAAGATGATGTGCGAGGGAGAAATATAAACTCGGATATTTCGGTTGCACTTCCGGCAAACAATCGTCAAATATAATCAGTCACACAATTGGCGAAATGATCCCCGTAAGTCAAGCTGACCATTCATTACGAACGAAATAGAAAACCGTGATTTTCGGGGTTTTTCCATGATCAGCTACAGTTATCCCTCTCAGATGGTGTGCGAGGGATAAATATAAATTCGGATATTTCGGTTGCACTTCCAGCAAACCGTCCTCAAATTTTAAATACATTATGTGATGCCAAGAGCAGTGCTTCCACTCCTGCTGTCTTTCAAAGTAGAATACTATATTTCAAACCATTCTACATTTAAATTTTCTAATCTCTGTATCTTTATTTCTACCTTTTTTGGCCTTTTAATATTTTACTTCTACTCTTTTTGTCTTTCAGGCGGATTACCAAGCAGAAAATACATTCATCTTAAAACATTTTGTCTGCGACACACTGTTGTTTGGAAAGCAATCTGGTCGATTTTTACCATGAAAGAATTTGATTTTCGAAATTTTTGCCTGCGGCATGAAGTTTTAAAACAATCTGGTTCAGTCTGTGTTAAAACTTGTATGTATTTAAGTAGAAAAATCTTCATTTTCCATTTTTTTAAATAATGCATACAACGGGTACGTCAGCTACGATGCTTTGGCAGCGATATTTCGGCCCTTCTTGGCAAGGGTCCTCGTCAGGCTGTCAATCTTCATCGCTTCCAAATCATCGTAGCTGGCGTACCCGTGTATGCATTATTTGAATATATTTTTCAAAGTCAGCTTGGGCTCAAGGAATATTTTTTGTTCATGGCACTTGCAGCCTCTGGCCCAAGTGCCATATACCGATCACAATTCCGTCCGTCGGTCTGTCGTTCGGTCCGGTTTTTCTGGCACTTGCCCCTTCGGCCAATTGCCATATAGCGATTGTAATTTCTGTCCGTCAGTCGGTCTGTTGGACCCGGTTTTGCTAGTTCGGGCACTTCCAGATAAGCTAGGACGATGAAACTTGGCAGGCGTATTAGGGACCGGACCAGATTGAATTAGAAATAGTCGATTCCCCGATCCGGCCATCTGGAGGGGAGTGGAGTGAGGGGGAATCCAGAAAAAATAGGAAAAATGGTAAAAAATTTCAGTTTACGAACGGGTGATCGTATCTTAATGAAACTTGAAAAATGGAAGGACCTCGTGTCTCAGACGTTCCATTTTATTTCCAGACCGGATCCGGTGACATTGGGGGGAGTCGGGGGGGGGGGGGGAGCGAAAATCTTGGAAAACGCTTCGAGTGGAGAGATCCGGCTGAAACTTGGTGGAAAGAACAAGCACAAGTCCTAGATACGTGACTGACATGACCGGAACGGATCCGCTCACTTTGCGAAATTGACGGATCCAGATGGTTTCGGGGCTCTGTGGGGGGACTTGGAGGGTTTTCCTGGAATTCCGGTAGTCGCAAGTTAGAATAGTTCCACATGTAGCCTACTAAGACAGCAAAAATTTGCAGGCATATTAATGACCCGACTTAATTGACCTAAGAACCTGACACAACATACCCCCGGAAACTTCCGTTCCTAGATCCCAGCATATTTGGGGGAGCGAGGGAAGTGAAATTTGGAAATTGACTTCTGCAAATAGCGAACGAGTGGTCTGATTCGAGTGAAACTTAATGGGTGATAAGAATCGATGACATAGACAGGTAAAACATGCGTCCGCACTATATGCGACATCGGTTGGGGGAATGGAGGGTGGGGCGAAAACTTTTGACATGCACAAAAAACAAACGGATGGACCGAATGAGATGCAAGTTCGACAGTGCCGAGTTTATGCGGCCTAGATTTGTTATTTGACTTCCGGGCCGGATTCGGCCAAGGTAGGGGGTGGGGGTACCGGAAATTTGCTGATAGGCTACGCTCCGATTTCAGTAAAACTTGATGGACGGGAAGAGAGGATTAAGAGATACGAGGTTTATCTTTCGAAGTCCTCTTCGGCCACAGTGGGGTGAGTTAGAGGGAGATTGCCGGAAACTTTGAGGCTCGCATAGAGGGGTCAAACGAGTGCATTAATTTAAATGAAACTTTAAATGTTGAAAGAGCCATGGATGAAATATTTTAGGGTCCGAACCGAACCCGGATACCTGAATTTTCCAAAAATGCTGAGATTCGAGTGAAACTTGATATATGGTATAAAAGAAGATGCTTCAGATTATCAATTTTTTAGTCCGAACCAGATTCGGCCACGGAGTGAGTACCGGAAATCGTGTAGCACGTTTAGGGAACAAAAGAGTGGATTTATTGGGCTGAAACTTGGAAGTTCGAACAGTCATGCGCATTTGCTTCACAGAATCCGAGACGATGCCGAGACCGCTCAGAATTTGGTGATATCCTATTTCTATTTCCGAACCGCATTTTTGGATGGCGGGTGTATTACGTGACGTTCTCCTCTACTTTATTGTACCACCTACTCGTAACAAGTGCCATATGAGCTCGTAGCTCTTGTTTTGTCACACTTTTTCGAGTTAGGGTACTTCCCAATGTGCTAGGACAACGACACATGGCAGGCATGTGAGCGACCCGACCAAACTAACCCGGAAATAATCAGTTTCCCGATCTGACCATAAGTGGGGGAGTGGAGGGCGGTGAAACTTGAAAGTTTTGAAAAAGTAAACGTTTTATCTGAAGTTGATTAGAGGATGGATGTAGTGGTAAGGAGGCGTGCTGAACCTCTATGTGTAAATATTCCACGCCGGACAAATAGTTCGGGCTCCGGCCAAAACCTGACGATTCATTAAAAGTTAAAGTTTTATCTGTAGTATATAGTAAGGTAGTATATAGTACATAACGGACAAGAAGCTCGCTAAGAACCCGGCAGAAACCGGGAAACATGTCAGCAGTAAGGCAGCTGGAAGTTTTGATCAATTTCGTCAAAGTATTTACGACGTATAGGAGTAAACAAACACGCTGAGTCCATATCTGAACTTGGTTTTCTCGGATGGTTAACCATTGACCTTAATCTGTTTCTAAATTTCAGTTGAAATTTTCAAGAAGTTTGGTGAAGACCGGATATATATCTGCAAGATCCAATTGTTTGGATCAGATATGAATTTTTTGGGATCCCGTCGAAACCTTCGGTCTTGTTTGAAGATAATAGTGGAAGCGCTGGCCAAGAGAAAAGTAATTCGTCCCTCACTGTTTCCGGTACCCTTTCGGAAAAGATTGAGAATCACTGGCACATTTTGGTCCTTCACCTTGTGATGGTTGTTAAGCCCTTATATGTGTTTAATTATCCGTTCACCTCATATTTTTCAGTTTCCGTTTGACTAGCCCCGTTCAAAACCTTCGCAACAGCTTGTATACTGATTGAATACTTCTTTCTTTTTTGACTTTACCTGCCGCATCTGATTGCAAGCTCCCGGTGATTCTGAACTAATGTTACCCTCATCAATATGCGCAAATGTCGGCTTCTTTTTATTAATCCCCTGGGTTTTATTCCCTCTGCTTAATTGCTTTCGGTGACCCAGTTGACTTCGAATTAATAGGCGGGTCTGAATATTTGCGCGTGGTGACGGATTTTGTAGGCGAACTGACGGTTACATCAACTGACGTTTATGTCAACTGACATTTATGTCAACTGACGTTTATGTCAAAAGACGTTTATGTCAACTGACGTTTCTGTCACTGACGTTTGTGTCTACTGACGGTAAGCGAACTGACGTGTACAGAAACTGACGTGTAGGTGGACTGACGTGTCGCCGAACTGACGGATTTCTAAAATAGACGAACTGACGGCGACTGAACTGAAGTTTATGTAAACTGACGTTTATGTCAACTTACGGTAGGCGAACTGACGTGTAGTTAAACTGACGTTTAGACGAACTGACGTGTTACGGTAGTGACAGCGACCCGGCAAAAATTAAGTCAGGAGCCTCTCGTCAATTCTGACAGTTTTGGTTCACGGTACGAAAGAAAGAAGACGGTCTGAAGACACTAGGGAATACTCATTGTAATCAACAGCTTCGCTAAGCTGGGGTCAGGGAGGCGAATAAAGACAGTCGGTTCTGATAGATGTATTTTGAAAAGAGCTAGCTTACAACTTCAAGATTTAAATACTAATTGCTGGGCAACTAAAATACAGTTCTTAGTCAGGTATAAAGTACAACACATTTCCAAATAGCACACGAATACAAATTTTCGAATATATTTATACGGACAATCAATGACTAGAAATTCACCAACACGGAAGATATAAACACACTAAAACACAATAATCTTCAAATAACGGAGGCACTAATGAGACGCACTAATTAATATATAAATAAAAAGGGTCTCTGCTGATCAAGTTTGGGCCGGCAGAGTGGGCAAGTTTGAGACCCACGTCTTTGAAGGGCATTGACACATCCAGCGCACAGCCTATGCCCGCAAGGGACTGCCGCAGCGTTGAGGTGGTTGGGTTACAGGCAGATTGCACAGTTTGCATCGTCTGATCTGCGCCTAACATTACGCACTTCTGGTGGTGATGACCTTCTCCGACGATATCCTGAGGGGCCCGCTAACGTGGTCGGAAATGGAGTAGGAGGAGCTGGACTGACAGAACGCGGGGCAGCTGAAGGAGTCATTCGTGATGCGGAGGGAATCGATCCTGAGGAAATTGTCGATGCTGAAGAGGAGTCATTACTATGGCAAGTGGAGCGGCTGGTGCTGGATAGCCAGAAGGTTGGAGAGATGATCCAGGTAATGATGCGGAGGGAGCCGATGCTGAGTTGGAATTCGGAGCTGTAGTTAACGACGAAGAATGATTTGACGATGAGAAGGCAGTTGACGCCGAGGACGAGATAGCAGACATTTTGGACGGAGTCGACACTGAAGAGGTTGAGGAGGCAGCCGACGAGGACGTAGTCGAGGCTAAGGACTGACTAGATGCTGGGGTCAATGCGACGGATGGCACTCCAGATCGGAGTTTCTGGTGCACGAACCTGTAAGAGTTAGTCTTGAAACATGGGTTTTCGTCGTTCAGTCCAAATTTTGCGATATGATCGACTTGACCTTACTTAAAGGACCCCTCTTGCTTATTCTGCCTTTTAAAATATACTTAGCTCCCATATGGAATTATAAGCTTCTAAAATCCCCACCTTTCTCCATTGTTTCGTTTCTTAACTACGAATGTTTAGTGCTTTTTCAGCCTTGCCGATTTTTCCTTTCACCCAACGAAAAGTTTTGCCGAAATCTTCAACGTCCAATGACAACTCTTTCACACATTAGGATGTGATAATCTTCTGTTTATTACTCCTTTCATTTGCTTAGTTTTCCCACTTTTAAACCAAGGCACGTTCAGTTTTCAAGCATTTTGCGCCCAGCCTCCGCGTCGGAGAGCAGGAAGGCTGGACATAGTCGACAAGCGCTAACAAGAGAATCGCTAGTTTTAGGTGAAAAGTAATGGTGTTTCCAAAAACGTTTTTTCTGATTCATTTCATAGGGAAAAGATAATTTCTAGTAAGAGTTGTGCTTTAAGGACCAACGGTCACTTAAAGGCCCATTCACAACGGGTTTTAGGTAATACTCGGTACCAGCCAGTTTCGGAAATCGCTCTGAGACCGAGAATTAGCTGGGTCTCTGCCGTTCACAATTGATATTGGTGCAAGTTTCGGCTACCTGCTAGTCTCGCACCCAAGCTGAAATCAGTTCAACTTTCGAGGTACTAGCCAATCAGATTGTTTTGGGGAATATTGAGGAATCTTCTGATTGGCTAGTTTCGAACCAAGCCCAGTAAATAAAATAACATCCACTCCTTGCTGTCTTGGAAACCGAAAGTGAATTTAGGTCATTGTTCTTCGGTCTGACGTGGTTCAGCGTTAGCCAATCGGAACATACCTGAGAATTCCTCTAAGTAATGTGGTTGGCTAGTACCCCAAAAGTTGAAATGATTTCAACTTGGGTGCGAGACTAGCTGGTACCCGAAACTGGCATCAGTATCGATTGCGAACGGCAGAAACCCAGCTAATTATCGGTCTCAGAGCGATTTCCGGAACTGGCTGGTACTGAGTATTAGCTAAAACCCGTTGTGAATGGGCCTTAAACGAAGCACATGAGTGGCGCAAGCCTCGGCCGTCGTAGAAAAGCAGTTAGCGATAAATTACCCGATTGGCAGGATAAAGGATGAATGAGGGCCGAAAGAGCTCTCGTTATTCCCCAAGCATAAGACTTGAAACCACCAAAAAGAATATGAACTTTCAAGATTCTTAACCGCCTCAAGAAATTCAAGGACCGAAAATCGACCGGTCTCCAGGAATCGCGATGCTCTATAAATCCTCGTGTCATTAATGAGGTACTTGACTTTACGACGTGGAATCGCGCTTACATTCGCCATGACAGCTCGCAAGACCATGTAGCGGTTTTCTTCGCCCTCTTGGATCCGCTCTGAAAAATAAATAAATGTCATTTGTGACGTTTTTAACGATCATTAAAGGCCGTATGGGCGTATGGTTTCATCATCCTAGCTTATGCGGAAGTGCCCGAACTAGCAAAAGTGAAACCAAAATCAACAAAATAAAAAAAACCGGCTAAATTCACGCATAGGGATATGCTTTAATTAAAAGTATACAGATACCGTAACATCCATAAGGGGTGAAGTCGGGGTAAATAAATTTTCAGAGAGCTGAAAAGCCGTGGTCTGTTATGCGCCGATGGCCTGTTATGCGATTTTTCAACAATGGGAGCTAAGAACAAGAGCTACGAGCTCACAAGTCACTGGTTACGAGTAGGTGGAAAAGAAAAGAGATGAGAAAGTAGATGAGAACGTCCCAAAATAACCGGCCAAATACTGTTTCTAAATATCAACAGTTAAAATTTTCAAGAAGTTTGGCGAAGACCGGATATTTATCTACAAGATCAAGTTGTATGGATCAGATTTGAAATATTTGGGATCCCGTCGAAACCTTTGGTCTTGTTTGAAGATAATAATAGGTGGAAGATAATAGTGGAAATACACGTCCCTCACTGTTTCCGATAGCCTTTCGGCAAAGATTGAGAATCACTGGCACATTTTGGTCCTTCACCTTGCGATGGTTGTTAAGCCCTTATATATGTTTAATTATCAGTTCACCTGAAAACAGTTTCCGTTCGACTAGCCCTGCTCCAAACTTTCGCAACAGCTTGTACTGATTGAAGACTTTGCTCCTGTTCTTTCTTTTTTTTACTTTACCTGCCGCCTCTGATTTCAAGCTCCCGGCGATTCTGAACTACTTTTACCCTCATCAATATGCGCAAATGTCGGCTTCTTTTTATTAACCCCCTGGGTTTTATTCCCTCTGCTTAATTGCTTTCGGTGACCCAGTCGACTTCGAACTAATAGGCGGGTCTGAATCTTTGCATGTGGTGACGGATTTGTAGGCGAACTGACGATTATGTCAACTGACGTTTATGTCAACTGACGTTTATGTCAACTGACGTTAATGTCAACTGACGTTTAGGTGAACTGACGTGTTGAGGAACTGACGGATTTCTAAAATAGGCGGCCTGACGGCGACTGAACTGACATTTATTTTTTTGCTTAACCATATTGATATAATTGCAGTTACTGAAGTCCAGGCACAAAATCAAAGTTCCCTTAAAATGACGGGTTTTTAGGAGTTTATTAAACTTCGCCCGGCCGATCATCCACTTGGGAAGAAAGGAGGGGGCGTTATGATTTTGGCTAAGGAATTTTTATCTCCTACCCTTATCCATGTACCAGGTCTCCATGATTGCGATGGAATTATTTGTATATCTGCAAAACCGAAATGCCTCCCTAGACCATACACTAATTTAATCATTTGTTTCTTTTATTATTCCCCCGGGCAGAATGTTTGTTCTCGCCGTGAGTTTCATGACGAGCTGCAAGCTAGCCTCGACTTTGTTACGACAAAGTACCCAACTGCTGGTATATTCATGGCAGGTGACGCAAACGAACTAAGCCTTGATTATTTGTGTAAAGACCAGAAGCTTAAGCAAATTGTAGATTTCCCAACTACAAAAGGTTGTACTAGTTTGGATGTTATTTGCACTAACCTTAAAATTTTCTACAATCCTCTATTTACCCTTCCCCCATTGGTGGTAGCTATCACTTTATGCTACAGCTGAAACCCCTTCAAGTGTATAAAACTAATTACTCAGTTTCTGAATTTTCGCACCGACCATTAACTAGTCAAGGGCTTTTAGATTTTGGATCTTGGATCACGGCTGAGAGTTGGCAGGATGTGGTTTCCTGCGTTGACCTTGATTCAAAGGTTAGTTTGTTTCAGTCTAAATTAACGGAAAATTACCAAAAGTTTTTCTCAGAGGTTGTTAAGAAGGTATGTTCTTCAGACAAACCTTACGTAAATGAAAAAATTAAAGAGCTAATCCAATTAAAGGTAAAACTTTTTCGCCGTGGAAAGAAAGACGAAGCGATTGCTCTTAGAAAGCAGATAAAGAAAGAAATAAGACGCGCTGCTTCTCGTTATGGTAAGAACAAATTAAATAATTTAAAACAAAGTAAACTTTAGCAGTGGTTCAGGAAAGTGAAAGAAATTGCGGGTCTTTCTCTCAAGAACCTAGATTTTCGACTTGATGAACCGCCGCTTCAGACAGCCAATGAGCTTAACAAACATCTTGCCACGATTGTTCAAACATTCCCTCCTCTCGCAGTTAACCAACACATCCCCGAAACTCAAAAAGAAAAAATTCCCGTAATTTCAGCGAAAGAAATAATTACAAGAAAACATCGGCTGAAGATTACTAGTGTATGTCCGATTGATATCCCAGTGGATCTAATAAAAGCATTTCCTGATAAGTTAGCAACACCCCTTGCAAACATTTTCAATGATATCAGTAAATCCGGAAATTACCCGACGTGCTGGGAGCTGGGTTATATCACACCAATCCAAAAGAATGGGGGTTCGAACGATTTTAGTGGTGTTCGACCAATAACCCTGACCCCAGTTTTTTCAAAAATGTACGAGGGTTTCTTGGCCGATTGGTTAAAGGCAGAGATTCTTGATCTTACTGATTTACAACAATTCGGGAACCTCAAGGAGGGCTCTACTTCGCACTACCTTGTTAGTGTTCTTGACACTATTCTGAAAAATCTTGAACACCCGGATACTTGGTTGAATCTTTTATCAATAGATCTCCAGAAAGCTTTCGACCTAATTGACCATAATATCCTTGTAAACAAACTGTTAATCGAGTTCCAAGGGAGTCCTTTTTAGTCAAAATTGTTGCTTCTGTTTTAACAAATTGTTCTCAAGTGCTCAAATACAAAAACGTCTTTTCTGATCCCCTACTGACTGACCACCCAGATCGTTGGAAGTACGTGGACGACCTGTCTGCACTGGAGGTGTGTCGACGGAATATAAAAAGTTCAATTACGGCTCTACTTGAGGATGCCACTCAACAAGCATCTTTGTCGAGGTCGTCTTTTGATGAGGGTTAACTCCCAAAAATCATCGATCATGACTGTGAATTTTTTAAAATCCGTGCCTACTTTCACAGACCCCATTCCTCCCGAGATCTCCGTTAGTCTTATTAAATTACTTGGAGTAACTATTTCAGCTGACATGAAGTGGGATGCCCATGTTCAAAACATTCTCAAACAAGCTTCCCCTTCGGTTTCCCTGTTAAAACTTATGAAAAATTTGTCTTGCCCCGAAGGATCTCCTCCAACTGTACTGTTCGTTAATCCGGCCAATACTGGAGTATGCTTGTCCAGTATGGCATTTTGGGCTTACTTCTGAGCTTGTTTATAAGATTGAAAACATTCAAAAACGAGAGCTTAGGATCATTAATGGGGAAGGGAAGCTTACTTACCATTATCTGCTTGGCAAGTTCAAGCTCACCAACTTGGACGCGAGAAGAAACCTTCTCTGCCTTAACTTCGTCACCAAGACCCTGTCGGTTCCCAGATTGCGTCTCATTCTCCCCGAACTCTACATACCAATCCGCAACAGACCACAGCGCGACAAGGCTCAGAAAGTACCCAAATTAAATCCATTCCCCACAAAACATGAAAGGTACCGAAGGAGCTTTGTTCCAAGTTTTGTTGAATTGTACAACAGCCAGTAAATAGTCACTATCTTCGCTGAATTGTTA
The DNA here is from genome assembly GCA_030848855.1 of Branchinecta sandiegonensis. Lineage (NCBI taxonomy): Eukaryota > Metazoa > Arthropoda > Branchiopoda > Anostraca > Branchinectidae > Branchinecta > Branchinecta sandiegonensis. The sequence continues at coordinate 16,317,047 of JAUPMV010000018.1, forward strand.
GTTTTAGCTTTTGCCCCTTTTAGTATGTTTTTTTTTGTTTTAGATATGTATTTTAGTGAAATTACTTTTGACGTAATGATTAAAAAAATGATTTTAATTGAATTTGGAAAAAAATCGAATCATTTCATTAAAGTGATTTTTATTTGTTTGAAGTTTTTGGCAAAATGTTCGCCGAATGAGTCTATCGTGTAAATTGTGGTAGATAAGTTTTGTATCGACTGATGAATTTGTTTTCGAATTGTGTTGTTATTATTATTGAAATGACAAATTGATTCGAGTGTTTAGTTATGTTTGGACGTAGAAGTCCCATTTTAGAATAAAAAATCTACTCTACTCTACTCTACTCTTATGTCAACTGACGTTTATGTCAACTGACGGTAGGAAAACTGACGTGTAGAGGACTGACGTGTAGTCGAACTGACGTGTAGAGGAACTGACGTGTTGAGGAACTGTCGGATTTTTTGTTTTGGCGAACTGACGTTTATGCGAACTGACGTGTTGCGGTAGTGACAGCGACCCGACCAACGCACGTATAGTTTTATTTATGACTTACTCTGTACAATGTAAATCCCGAACCGGGTAAATACGAGTGACGAATCACATATCAGTAATCACTGACTTCAAATGACTTCTAATCGCTAGTTTCTGACAAAATTCGAAAGACCATAAACTAAGGAAAGGACGAGCTTGAATCTGCACAAGTGAAGATTCAACTGACGTCGATTTAGATTTACAGAGATGAAAAGTTACGTGGATTGAGATGTAGCAAAATGTCAATGACGAGGACCCAGATTGTAGGATGCATCTGACGTGGTTTGAGATTTAGCAAAATGCAATGGCGTTGATTTCGATTTAGCTCCGAATCTTCACTCGAGTCTTCACTTGCTTCAAAATCGTATTAAAAACTGCAGTTTGGACCGCGAGCCGTTTTTCGGATCCCAAAACGTAAGTGGAGGGATACCTATGACTTTGAAAAAGTTGTCCGTCTGTCCATCCGTCCGTCCGTCTGTCAGCACAGTCTCTCTCTCGAACTCTCGAAGGGAATGCGATATTCTGGTGAAACTTGGTGTGAGGATTCTTTGGATCAAGGGAAAGGTCGAGTTTGTAGATGGGCTCCATCGCTGTATATTTAGGGGAGGGGAGGGGTTTCAAATTACGGGGCGAACAAAATATTTTTCAAAAGCTAATGAGGGGTAAGAAGACATGCTGATAACGAATTTGAAAACCATTTTCTCGCCGGACAAGTAGTTAGCCCGGGATCGGGCCAAACCGGAAAGTTTGTTAAAAGTAAAAGTTTTATCTGAAGTTGATTAGATGTCCGATTCAGGGGTAAGGAAACACGACGAATCCGAATTTGAAAATTATTTTCTCATCGGACAGGTAGTTCACCCGGAATCCGGTAAAACCTGGAAAATTTGTAAAAAAAAAGTTTTATCTGTTGTTGATTAGATGTCCGATGGAAGAATAAGGACACGTGCTGAATTCGAATATGAAAATTATTTTCTCGTCGGACAAGTAGATCGCCCGGAATCCGGCCGAAACCGGAAAATTTGATAAAAGTAAAAGTTTTATATTAGTTTCATAGGGTGTTTGATTTCCGGGTAAGAAGACATGCTCAATTTATGTCTGGCAATCGTTTTCTAACTGGACACATAGTTCGCCACGAATCCGACTGAAATCGGAAAATTTGTTAAAAGTTGAAGTTTTATCTGAAGTTGATTGAGGTTTGACAGAGGGGTAAGGAGATACGCTGAATCCGTATTTGAACTTCAATTTTTGAAAGACAAGTAGCTCGCCCGGAATCCGGTCGAAAGTGGAAATTTGGCAGAAGTAAGGCAGGAACTTCCGTCATAGTCGAGATTACGCAGGCTGTAGGGGTAAACACAAATGCTGAATACATATTTGAACCTTTTCTTCTGAGATGATTACCATTTGCCTTAATCTGTTTATAAATGTTCTTAGTAAACTTCTCAAGGAGTCTGGCGAAGACTATATCTCGACAAGACCCAATTGTCTGGATCAAATATTAAATTCTTGGGATGCCATCGAAACCTTTGGCCTTTTTCCTAGATACTCGGTGGTACTCAGTGTAACGACCCCCCCCCCCCCCAACAAATCCTTTCCCAATTCTTTCCCCTTCTTGGCGAGGAAACTGCAGTTAGGTGCCGATAGTTTTTATTGTTGTACCAGAAGTCCACTTGACTTAAACCTAGTTGTATTCATATAAATGTAAAGGATTTTTTTGTTGGGGGGGGGGGGGTCGCTGGTACCAGTTTTTTTTTTAGCCGGGTTTTTTTAGCCGGGGTTTTTTAGCCGGCGGGGTTTTGGTACCGGGGGTGGGGGGTTAGCCGGAAGCCAGGGAATATATTTTTATGATTCTGATACAGAAAATCGGGTCTTGCAGATGCTCAGTGTTTGCCAAACCAAGTTGACATTTAATAATCAAGATCAGTTAACCGGATCCATCAGTTAATACGTTCAAGCAAAACCCACCGAAGTTATGTATGGGATCCCAGAGGGAATATATGTTGACCATTATAATACAGAAAATCGGGTCTTGTAGATGTTCGGCGATTCCAGACCAAGTCGACATTTAATCATCAAGACCAGCTAACCGGATCCGTAAGTTAATACTTTCAAGCAAAACCCTAGCAAGACCAGAGTTTTTTATGGGGCCTCATAGGGAATATATGTTAGTCATTCTAATATAGAAAATGTTTGCCTAACCAAGTTGAGATTTAATCACTAAGACCAATAAACCGGACCCGCTAGTGAGCACTTTCAAGCAAAAAACATATCAAACATTCATGTTCATTTGAAAACATCCGTTTTGACCAGATTCCAACCGGACTATCCGCCCGAGGATAAATAGTATTTTCTGATTCACCTTTTCTTTTTCGCGTCCACCAACCTTTTCCATCCTGTTTTATCCAGACAAGAACAAAAATTTACTCCTACTATAGTTTTTGCCGTTTTTTGCCGAATTCAGTTCAGACTACTTGTCCGTTCAGAAAATGGATTTAGCTTGCGTTTTTATCCCTATATCGATTTTCTGATCGACTGAACACATTTAAATTCTTCCAAATTTCCGGTTTCTGCCGGATTCAGGGCTAACTGCTTGTCCTATGTGACGTTCCAGTTGACGGCAAAATAAGCTTATGCTTCTGTAAAATTTCCTGTTTTCACCGGATTCCGCCTATAGTGTACTTGACAGGCGGAAAATGAAGTTTGGATATGAATTGACGACGTATTCTTATCTGTATATTCACGCTCTAACTGACTACACAGTAAACCTGCAGTAAACTTTTCTTGTACAAATTCTTTTCATTTTTAGCTTGGTTTTCGTATCTCTTAATCCGAAACCCCCTCCTCAACCCCTAGATATAGAGCTATGGGGCTCATCGACGAACTCCACCTGAACTTTGGCACATTGAATTGTCTCACCAAGTTTGGTCAAAATGAATGAATGAATAATGACCAAGGATTTATTACGCACTTCCCTAGGGAATAAGTGCAGTAGAAGAGTTAAAAAAAAACTAATAACAAGAGCTAAAAGCTCATATGGCACTTGCAAGGCTGGGACAGAAGACAGAAGATGGCCGTGGGAATTGGTCAGCTCGCGGGTTTATTGAGATCCTTTGTAAGTAAAAACCTTTAGGCACGAATTCTCAGATTCCCTTGGGGACCATGAAAATGTCTAGTTTAGTCGAAGTTTTTCTTGCACTTTGGGATGATGATGCGCACTTGAAGGAAGCGAGGTGTTCCTTTGTGAGTAACACCCTTGAGGCACAAATGATCATGGGCACTTGAGAAGTAATAAAAAGCGTTTTTGTATTTGCGGTTAAGATGCGCACTCTAAAGCAGCTAGAAATTCATTTGTTAGCAAAACTCATGAGGCAAAAATTAATTCGGACCCTTGGGGATCATGAAAGTGTAATTGGTAGAATATTTTTTACTTTGCTGTTATGATGAGTAGGTTTAAAGGAATCATTTGTGTGCCATCAAATCCGGAAAGGGAGCATTTTACCAGATTTTCCATCGTTTTCTCAGTCTCTCTCACAGGGTTCACTGTTCAGGGTTCAGGGTTCACTACTCACTGTTCAAATGGTTGCGGAGGCTTTCGAACATTTCCTCTAGAGACTAAGTCAAAACTGCTGCTGAGTTCCGGCTAACTTCCCCTCTGGTGACCTCCCCCTCCCCCCCCCCCGTTGACACCCCGGTACCGAAACGCCCCTGGCACCCCCTCCCCCGTACCAAAACCCGCCGACCTCCCCGCCACCCCCACAGCCAGTACCCTAGTCATTAAAATGTATTCTGTGAATAGTATACGTAGAGGCGACCGGCATGCGTGCCGCTCTCCCGCGGTCAGTCAGTCAATCAGTCAGTGCTTGCAGTCAAAACTGCAGATTTTAAGAAGATTTTTATTTTCTATTCACTTGTAGTCGCGGGATTTTCTCGAGATTCAATATTCACCATTTTTTTTTTGCCTGTTTTTTTTTCGCCTAGACGCCACAGCTAAGTTCGAATTAGCACCGATTCTTTTGCACAGGGGGTATTTCCAGGGTATTTGCACAAGGGGTATTTCCGGGTATTTCCGCATGGAACCGTCTAGTCTTTTTCCAGAAGTTCGTTCTCTGGCTCACTCGCGTCCAGCATAACCAATTTTCACATTCAAAGCTAAGCATTGCTGATGACTATTTACTGAAGCCGTCACTGCACGCGCAGCACTTCCCGATGAAAAATTTATCTCAAAATAGTAGTAAGAAGTTATACGAAAAAGTAGCATGCAGTACTAAATGATGCTACTACGTGCTTCTACTTCAAGGCTACCGTGTTACTGCATACCACTGCATGCTACTATTTGCAAGACATGATGCAACTGGATACTACTACATAAGATTGGACCAGACTGAGGCACATTCAATTATAGTATTCTTTGCTATTACATAGTATTACATGCAACTTTTTCGTACACCTACCATACAACTATGCAGGCTACACATTTTTCATCGGGTTATTGGTTCCTGTAGTTGGACTACTCCCTTGACGTTTTGACGCCACCTTCATACATAATTCACCATACATGGTTTGATTTCCAAGACCGCTAGATGGCAGAAGGGCGTCACTGGAAGATTTGAAAACTAGCCACACCGTGCAGGAGCGACTACGTATGCCAGTCTAGGTCGTTCGACTATGTCCACTAGATGGGGTTTGCAAAAACATCAGATTTCAGAACAAAATATCTGCACCGTTACTGCAGAGACACGACTGTGGTTATGCGGTAGCGTTCATTAAAGTGTATGTGGCTGCTATGTAACTTAAAGTAACTGCTTAGTCTGTTCAATATAGTTGCCACATACGTCATACGTGATGAAAAAAACACGTTAAGACTTGTTTCGTGTTCTGGGTTTGCGTTACGGATTCTGTATAAAAGACGTTATACGAGGTTCAGGGGAGGAAAGTGGAAGACTATCAGTTGTTGGTTTGAATATTTTTTTATTTATTTTTTCATCAAAATTGAGCTCGCCCTCCTACAACCGAAACATCGATTGTCTTTACATGCTTCTAACATCACACATCTTAGTCGATTTCACATTTATAAACTTTACAACAGTCTAACTGTGTCCCATCTTCTTGCTATGTCCCCCATTGGGCAATTTTTTTCTGCTTCTTATAAGAAAAAATTTCGTAGGAAATTTGCCAAGTATCTTCTGCATTTGCCCCTCTGAACCAGTCATTATTTTTTTGGCTTAAAATTTCAACTGGTTCTGCCTGCAAAGATCATTGATAAAAGAGTGAAAGATTTCAAATCTTCTGCTAGTAAACGGAACAACCAGTGGATTTCCTTGTTCGTATAATCTGTAGTTCCACTTGTGTTCTGTTTTGTGTAAAATTTGTCTGCGTGCGTTGTCTTTTTTGTTTTTATGTTGTACTCATGGGCCCTTGGAGATCATGAAAATATATGGTTTCAAAAGTATTTTTCTGCATTTTGTGGTTATTTTGCGCACTAGAATTGGCTTAGGAACTAGTTTGTACGTAAAACCCTTAAGTAAAAATTATAATGGGCCACGGGGGTTGTGAAAATATATTTTCGGTCAAAAGTACTTTTCACCTTGCGGTCCAAAGGGCTTAAAGGACCTCTCTTGCTCATTCTGTTTTTTATAATATACCTAGCTCCCATACAGAATTATAAGCTTCCAGAAACCGCACCTTTCTCCATTGTCTCGTTTTGTGCCTATGAATTTTTAGCGCTCTTTTGGCCTTGCCAAGTTTCGCCCGTCACACAACGAAACTTTTGCCGGAATCTTCAACGTCCGTTGACAACTCATTCACACATAACGATCTCAGAAGCATCTGTTTATCACTTATTTTATTTGCTTAGTTTTCCCACTTTTTAACCAAGGCACGTTCAGTTTTAAAATGTTTTGCGCCCAGCTGCCGCGTCGGAGAGCAGGAAGGATGGAGATAACCGACAAGCGCTAACAAAAAAATCGCTAATTTCACGTTGAAAGTAATGGTATTTCCAAAAACGTCTTTTCTGATTCATTTCATAGGGAAAAAATCATTTCTAGTAAGAGTTGTGCGTTAAGATTTATTTGTAAGAAAACTATTGCGTTTAAAATTAGCATGTGCCCTTGGGGATAATAAAAGGATTCTCGTTTGCCTAAAAGATTTGTTTGTACTTTGTGGTTAAGGTGAGCAGCATGCCCTGCAGCAAGGGCATGGTATCCCATACAAATCTGTTTGAATTCCATTTCAGATTCTCAGTTTAACAGATTTTCATGGGGATACCATTCCCTTCCTGCAGGGCTTGTTGCCCCAACGCATGAACACTATGCCATTTTGGAAACTATTCACTACCACCGAGCAGTCTCGAGTCCGGTCGCTTTATTTTCGTTACCTAAAATACTTGCTAAAAATGCCACCGTGGACACGCAACAGGTACCTAATAAGAAAATTCAGCCTGGTAGAACCCAACGAGGCTGTAGGTTAGTTCAGAAAGTTCTTGGAACCGCCGCGCACCCGTGGTTACCAGTGCTTTGTGCCCAATGGATGACCACTGATTAACTCGCCCTTTGTGTTTTACTTCATCTGTATATATTTTGTCATTGATCGCTAATTGTATTTTCTCTCTTTTGTTCTTTATTTCTTTTTTTCTCAGTTTGAATGTAACGGGTTATAAAGAATATACATACATTCATACATATGTTGGGGCACCATGCCCAAAAATGAGGATTGTTTATGACTGAGCGAAGCCTTAACTTGCACCTTCGGAGAGAACAAAGAGCAAAACACATGCTGACGAAGTGAAATGAATGCGTAGTTTTTTCACAATCTTACGAATTCATATCTTTTCGTTTCAGGTTCCAAAATCGGCTATCGATATGCAACTACGACCTTTTTTGTTTCTCACTTATGCCCTGCATTCAGTAGGTGCAGACGAGAACGAATTTGAAAACCAACTCCTTTTTGACAACGCAGCGACGTCCACGTTCGACTTCCAAGGGAAGCATCTCCGACTCTGGTCCATGCACGGAAACGATACATACTTGGGTATTCCTCATTTCAAACTTGAGAGCACCCAGCAGTGGAAATTCTTTTATGAACCCATCCTTGTCCCATTCCAAAGCCCAGGTAACGAGACTTCTATCCTGCTCTATCCCGATCCTTCCATAGATTTTCGAGACCGACACAGAGTCAAACTCTTCCTGAGAACCAACAGCAGTGAGGTACACGATCTAGCCTACTTCGCAGTTAAAAGGGCCTTGGGTAACGAAACAGTAATTATGGAAGAAGATGTTAGACCGCTGCCTATTCGCAGGCTAAGCCTGAAACTTCTGGCGTTCACCGAGGATCTGCCGATTTGCAACAAAATGTGTTATTTTCAAAAGACGTTTGATAACCCAGGACCAACAGTGGAGCAAATAATCACGACTGATTCAAAAGAAAAAGCGCAGGAGATCGCAGCTCTTCTTGAGAACGTGCAGATTTCGTACTCCATGGAAGTCGATCTAGTCCAAATGATCAAAGGACAAACTATCGACGGGATTGTTTATCTAAGTGAATATAAGCCTTTACAGCTCATTAATGTCCAGGAAGAAAAGCTGAAAAACGTACTATTGGAAAATACCAAACTAAGGGAAAGGCAAGAGGAACACCAAAAGAAAATTGATGAACTCAAGGCCGTTCAGATGAAAGCAGAAGACTTGGTAGACGCAGTAAATGAACAAGACGACCAAATGGGAAATAAACAGGAAAATCAGGCGAAGTCAGAGAAGATTTATAAAACAAGCGTGGCCTTGATGGAAAACCAAACAAGAATTGTGGAGCAACTACTGACAGGCGACAAAAAGAGTGGGGAACATTTTAAATACGTACTGAAGGAAAATGCGGCCATTATAGTGGAATTCAAGAAAAAACTTCGAAAGATTCACGAAAAGATGTCAAACATGGAAGATCACCTGAAGAACATAAGTGCACGGGTGTGTAGTCCCGGATGGACCCACGCGTGCTTCGTCAACATTTGCTCCTGTTATCGACTGTTTACCTACAAAAAATCTTGGTATGATGCTTCCAAAAGCTGCAAGCAATATGGCTCTGAGTTGGCCTCCATTCACAGCCAAGAAGAGGACGCTTTTGTCGGTAAACTCGCCAATGAAAATAGCTGGTTCACTACATACACCTGGCTTGGGCTCAACGACCATTCGCGAGAAGGCACATTCCAGTGGAGTGACGGAACTCCAGTCGATTTTTTCGGGTGGGACAGAGGTCAGCCTTATCATCTTAAGACGAATAATGAAGACTGTGTATTAACACTGAATACCGGCAAATGGCACGACTATTGGTGTGAAGGAGACGTGAACTATTACTCATACATGTGCAAGCGAAGCCTGTAAGAATTGTTACTTGCTTCATGGAATTAACTCTGTCACATTCTGTTCAAGACTCACTACTTAGGTCGGATATGCTCTTAGTTTAGGATAGGGGTCAATCAGTACCTTTTTATTCCCCTGTTGAAGAACTTCATAACCCCGGATGCTTCCGATCTAATTAGTGCGTCAGTGACAGAAGATTGACGAATAATTCAGTGATTTCGTCCAAGATTTGATCATATAAAACCCATATTTCAGATGGTTCAAGGCCTTACAGACATTCCTCCGCGTTGTTTATACTGTGTTAGAAAATCAGTAAATAATTTGCTTCCCTCCCAATGGCTAGTCGCTGCTCCGACGAACTCCAATGTTGCCACATTCAACCAAAGGTAGCGTTCAAGCCACACTGTCAGAAGTTTCATAACAGACAACACAAGGATGCGCGGTTCCAACACTCAACGGACAACATTTGGGATGTTTTCTGTTATCGCGACAAAGTTTTTCCATGAAATGTTACGCAGAACAAGCATTGCCAGGAACAGCCGAAAACGGTCAAAAAGCATCTGCTGAATTTTTGGTTTTCATGACGACAGCCAAAAAGTCAGCAGAAGTTTTTTTGGCGGTTTACGTAATAAGTATTATTACGTATAACATTTCATGCGTATTGTTTGTCGTGACAACAGATGACATCCCAAATGTTGTCCATTGAAGCCGCGAGGGACTTGTATTTAATTCGGGCCACAAAAAAGTGGTCTTTCTACCACACACACAATGCTAACCATCCCTACGCTGTCACTATGAATTTTCAAAACCACTAAAAACACCGTAAAACAATGAGCAAATTAAAAAAATCCCACCAAATTTCCTAGGTTTGAAATAACTCTGTCTTGACTAAATCTCAGCCGATTATCCCGGACAGCTGTTATGGCACGTAGAGAACCAAGGGTCAAAATAATAATTTCCATCTAATGCTCCAACTGTTTATTACAAATAGAAGTAAATTATAAAATCAAGACCAGTGTTGTACCTCTGAAGACATACAAAAATTATCAGTAAGGTCTTACAATTCTTTGCTAATCAATCCTGGAAAATTCCGCCATCAAGAAAAGAAGACGTTGTGCGAGGGTTTTTTCTCGAGCCAAAACAGCAACTCGGCAATCGAGTTCAAATGTAAACAAACCCGTGGCATGCGATCACTAAGAGAAGGTAAACAGAATGTTTGGATGAGGTTTTTAAGAACCGGTTGTTAGATCAAAGTCATCTACAGGGGTGAGGGGTAGAACTTAGGACGAAACTCGAGCTAATTGGTAAACCTTTTAAATTTCCCGAGACGTTTGCTGGTAAAAAAAACTCCTCTCCTTTTCGATTAATATCTCTCCAGGAACGAAGTAATTAATTAATTTTCTTTGTAGTTTGTGACAAGATTACAAGACACAAGACGGAGTATAAGCTGGGAAAAGAGAAAATAAAAATAAGAAAAAAGAAATATATTTTGAAAAATACGCCCTTGCAATTATTACGGGTGTTTCCGCAGCATTTGCTAACAACAATGCAGCACAATGAAGTAGTTCTGAAATTATTAGTATTCTAACAGTTTGATTTTAAGTTGCGCGATAGCTTTATAAGACAAACTTGGTTTTAAAGGTGACATTGCAATTTTTCGTCTGCCACGATGTTCAGGATTGAAAAGGATGAAGTTCAACTGGCTGTAAAGATTTAAATTACTACTTCAGATTTTCTATTTCGTGTTTTCTCTCAAGAAAAAAACAATCTTATTTGCTTATACCCTTCATAGTTTTCGGGGGCTATCAACTTCAGTGTTAAGACGGTAACGTAGAAACTGAACCAAACTGTTGACTTTTGTCGGCGAATCCGATCACATGCTGCTACAGCTCTTCACATTGGCAAAGAAAATAATTATAGTTTACCTTGATATTGGCGTGTTGTTTCTCACCAAGGCCTATCGCTTGGCATTGAAAAACAACATCAGTTCAAAATTTAATTTTCGTGCCGAACCACAACGTTCTTATAAGCACCGCTGAAAAGTAAGTGAGGGTTAAGCTCCAGTTTTCCAAGCACTAAAAGACATTTCAAATTTTTCAAGTGCATATGAGCCATCTCTCAGTCCCATTTTCATCAAGGAAAGGAAACAATAAACTCAACTGAAATCACGAATTCAAATGGCTAGTAATAGTAGATGGCAGCAATTTCAGACCCATGGGAAAAATACAACTTTCTTGTTCATTACTCGAACCTTGAGATTTGTTTGGCTTTGGGGTGGGGGAGCTGTCCCACATTTTAAACACATTTAGATTTTAGTCTACCTTGAAATCGAAACTGTTGCCTGTCTGCTTGAACGAAGCTTTCCCCCCGTAAGCATAAACATGGTTTGAAACAAAGTAGCTTGGCTATTTGGCTATGGACAATCTTTTTGGTTTTCTCCTCTTCTACCAGGAAACGCCACTTGACATAATGTAGGCTCCGGGTCTTTAATATAACACATCACTCTTGTGTCTCCTGCCGTCAAAAACGCAATATCACATTCATCGATACCCCTGAGGTCCAAAATTTCCCGTTTAAACCACAGAGGTTAGCCTATATCGTAACCATATTCTAGCACTTAGATGAAATCGTTGAACTGGGAAAAAACATAATTTGGATGTTTCCAACTAAGTTAGTCATACAAGAGTAGCCTATATCAATAAGAGGGCTAATGAGATGATATCAGTGATTTCGTCATCTATTTGATCACGAAACAGGCTTGGAGACGTCAAATGTCAAAACTCCATAGTCCTGTATGCCATTTCACAAAATCAGTAAATTATTTGCTGTACTCCCAGGTGATTATGACTATTTCGGATTAACTACGATGCTTGCCACCTCCAAGCACAGTCAAATCTCCCTGAGCCATGTTGAACGCGACGAAGAAGCGTCTTCTGAGGCTAACGTCAGTAGTTGCGTTTTTCCAGATACCATGGTATCTGATACCAGGGTCTAAAGTTGTTTTTGTAGTTATCATGGTATCTGATACCACGGTCAAAAGGCGTTTTGCAGTTATCGTGGTATCTGATATCCAGATTATACGGTCCGACCGTGGTAACTGCTCGTGGTATCTGAAAAAGTCATCTTAGTTTCATCGATTTTTTCAAAAACGGTGGGAAAGAAGTCTGGCACTTAGTGATGTGACCGAATATCAGTTTTTCTTGATTGATGGCTTCGAAAACCTCAATTGCGGCAATTGTCGTTTTTCAGATACCATGCAAAAACGACTTATTGCAGATACAGTTACCGCGTAAACAGACACCAAAGTATCTGCAAAAACGCAACTAATGTATCAGGATCCCATTTCCCGCTAGGAGACAGATTCGTGCCTTGAAAGGACGAATTCCTTTAGAAAATATCGCGATGTACTCAGTATGCTCATAACAAATAAACACAGCTTACTCATGAAAGATAATTTTTTTTTATTGACGCCAAGGCCGCGTTCGACAGGGTTAACCACGAGAAGCTTCTGAATAAGATGGTCTCGAGGGGTATTGACCCTAGGGTAACTGGAACCCTAGCTGCTTGGTTCCAGACACAGCAGTTCCGAGTGAAGTGGAGTGGTGTAATTAGCCAGCCATTCGCAGTGTTGAATGGGGTTCGCCAAGGAGGTGTGCTGTCTCCGTTATTGTACAACCTGTATGTTGATGATTTGAATTTGCTGTTGGCTAGAACTGGAGTTGGTTGCTTCATACAAGGGCTGTGTTTCAACAACCTTAGTTATGCTGACGACCTAGCCGTTCTTGCCCCAACAGTAGCAGCACTGAATAAGCTACTGGCTGTTTGTGACGAATTTGCTTTGATGCATGATGTCGTCTTCAACACGAAGAAAACGCTGTGTATGTCATTCATTCCACGTGGTCTTCATTTGAAGATTATCCCAGATGTTGTACTATCTAGTTCAAAGATTCAAGTTGTCCAGCATTTCAAATACTTGGGTTTCACGTTTTCATCTTCGATGACTGCTGAAGCGCATGTTTCTTCGCTTATGAGGTCTCTATCTATTAGAGCAAATATACTGATAAGGAGGTTTGGTAGCTGCGAGGCCCCGGTAAAGAGTTTTCTTTTCAGGGCTTACTGCACGCCACTTTACTGCCTTCCTCTTGCGTGTAATGTCAGTGTGAAATGTGAGAATTCTTTTCGGGTTATGTATAATAATTCGTTCCGGTGGCTTCACGGTCTTCCTTGGAATTGTAGTGCATCGGGAATGTTTGTTGGTGAAGGGCTTCCATCTTTTGGTGAACTTCGGAGGCGGTCAATTCTTTCCCTTCAAACCAGGATCCTCCGATCCCCTAGCCCACTTCTTAGGATCCTTTGTGGGCCTCAGATGCGGCTTTCTCTGCCTGTATGGCTTGCGTGGACTCGTGAGTTGTACGCAGGGCTTTTGACGGGAGTCACGTAAGTGACCTCGTATTTACATTTGTTTGTTTGTTGAGTGTGTTTTTGTTATTTTGTGGCCCATGTTGGCCTTATTTGAAATAAAATAAATAAATAAAAAATAAAGAGCTATTTGGTCTGGGTTTCCATTAACGTCGATCTACCTTTTAGGGAACTTACCAATTTGAAGTTTGAACACACCATTGGGGGTCGCGAACTGGACTTCTTCCAAAATCGTCTCCCCCGTCATCATTAAAGAGAAATTGGCGCTTTTGAAATTTGACATTACGTGGAGACGACCATTTAAAATAGCCTATCCGAGCCGAAGGCGACTTGTTATGGTGTGTCAGCTGCTCTGCCCATTTATATTTGGGATCCCAAAACGTAAGTGGAGTGGACCTGTGACATCGCAAAAGTTGTCCGTCTGCCCGTCCGTCCGTGTGCACGTCTGTTCACAAGATAACTCTCGAAGGGGTTGGTATATTTGTTCAAATTTGGCACGATGACTCTTTAGGTCAAAGTACAGGTCAAGTTAGAAGATTCTGTAGCCCTATATTTAGGGGTAGGGGAGGGGTTTCAAATTAAGAGTCGATACAAAAAATATTTCTAAGAGGTAATGAGATAATCGGTTTAGGGTAAGGAATCCGAATATGAAAATTATTTTCTCGCCGGACAAGTAGTTCACCCGGAATCCGGCAAAAACCGGAAATTTTGGAAAAAGTAAAAGTTGTATCGGAAGTTGATTAGAGGTTCAGTCTAGAGTTAAGGAGACATGCTGAACACTTATAGAAAAATCATTTTTTCGCCGGACAAAGTAGTTCGCCCGGAATCCGGCCAAAACCGGAAAATTTGTGTGAAGTCAAATTTTTATTTGAACTTGATTAAATGCTCGATTCAGGCGTGAGAAGACATGCTGAATCCGTATATGACAGTCATTTTCCACCCGGACGTGGAATCCGGCTGAAACCGGAAAATTTGTCAGAAGTAAAAGTTTTATCTTAAGTTGATTTGAGGTTCGATGCAGTGTAAGGAGGTATGCTGATTTCGTATATGTAAATTATTTTCTCGCCGAACAAGTATTTCGCCCGGAATCCAGCCAAAACCTTAAAATTCGTTAAAAGTAAAGTTTTTTTCTGAAGTTGATTAGAGGTGCGATATTGGAGTAAAGTTAAAGTTAAAGCTCAGAAATTTGACAAAAGTAAGGCAGCTGGAAGTTCTGATCAATTTCGTCAAAGTATATTTATGAAGTATAGGGCCTTATCCACATCTGAACTTGGTTTTCTCAGATGATTAGCCATTGGTCATAATCGGTTCTAAATTTATAATATTGGAGCAAGCAATAACAGGGAAGTATACAATTTTGCATCCGAAGCAGTGAAAAGGACCCTTAGAAACGATACATAAATCGTGAAAGGACATGGTAAAACGCTAACAAGTCTAGAGCTAAACTTTGTACTTTTGGTGTTGGACGTGGATCTACTAAAGTTACGCTTTGGCATCGACTTGTTTAATCACCGACGACTAGCCCGTCTAACCAGTACAAACAAAAACAAGTATGGAGAAAGGTGAGGCACAACCTGTCCCTAAAAGTGTAGCCCGCATTCACTACTGACTTGAAATCGAGTTTTTTGGTATATACATGTCTCATCTTTTGTATACAGTCAGTTGTGTTTCATAAAAGGACGCTGATCTTGCACAAAGACAGAATGAAAGAGCAGGAGGGACCGATTCCATTTTTAAAGTAAGAAATATGAACTACCATGTCTGTCGAAGAGGAATTTGAAAATAAAAATTGGTTGTTACAAACAGTCATCTTCACGGATGAGGGCTTACAAACTCGTGCTGATTGATGTACTTTGAATGGTTAAAAAAGTAAAATAATGAGGCAACACAATTGTCGCATTTTCGCAGATAGCATGGTACCTGATACCACGGTCTAAAGTCGTTCATGTAGTTACCATGGTATCTGGTACTACGAACAACAGGTATTTTTGCAATAACCGTGGTATCTGGCCAGGTACCGTGGTAACTGATATTCAAGTACCACGGGCCCCACGGTACTCGACCATACAATTGATTAAGTAAGTCTAGTATTCACGGCAAAAGCAGCTATTAGTACTCGATCTAGAAAGGAGAAGAGATGGGTCGAGTATTTGACGTCCCAGGAGCTAATCGTACTCGAAATAATATTTCGAATCAGAGGTCAAGTATTCAGGGTATTACGACGACTGTATCTGTATGTGAAGAAGCACTCTCAACCTGATGTTATGGCGAGGGGTGTAGTAGGCCGGACATAGATGGTAAATGTCCTTAGATACAGTCATCGGGGTCAGGACAGCCTAGGGCGTCGGGTGGCCTACTAAACGTACAGACTTCACGGGTTCATTGCGGATTCCCCCGATCGATTCACACTAAGGTTTGCGTACCGAACCACAATAGGTTATAAACCACCCATCATAAACTAGGCCTTACAGGCCAGCCCACTCTAAGGAGCCTTACACAAGACTCGTAACAATGACCTAATTTAATGACCTTGTAAATAAACAAAAGGTTTTATTCTCTCTATATACTTACAAAATAAACAACCTTTGGGTCAAAAGGTTGTTCCCCGGTCGAGGCCCGGAAAAGAAGTGTACGAAGAAGGTGACTCATGTTCTCCGGACGAGCCATGAACATGAGTTAATAAAATAATGTAAGAATCACGGCAGTATAGAAGATTAAACATACTGGACGGAAAGGGAGTAGCGCTTCCGAAAAGCGGCAGAAATGAGCAGTGCGGGGTGCAGACGGCACCACCGTAACAAGGGTGGTGACGGCTAAAAATACTAAACCTTTTGAAGGAGGATTGGTAGGGAGAGTACTTGACGCCCTAGCCGCTGTTCGTACTCGACCTCATATCACTAATAGAAGGTCACTTATTCAGGGTGATGACTGCCAAAAATACTCGACCTATTCAAAGAGGATTTGTAGGTCCAGTACTTGACGCCCTAGCCGCTGTTAGTATTCGAACTAATAATACTAATAAGAGGTTGAGTATTCAGGGTGGTTACGGCTAAAAATACTCGACCTTTTCAAGGAGGATTGGTAGGTAGAGTAATTGACGCACTACCGCTGTTTCTACTCGACCTAATATTTCTAATAAGAGGTCCAGTATTCATTGTGGTGACGGCAAAATACTCGACCTATTAAAGAGGGATTGGTTGGTCGAGTAATTCATTCCATTGCCTCTAGTCGTACACCACCTGGCAGAGTATTTAAGGTGGGGTTAGCTATTAGTACTAAACCTAATGAATGGGGCATTGATAGGTCGAGTAATTGACATCCCACCAGCTATGTGTACTGTAATTGACATCCCACCAGCTATGTGTACTCGACCTAATCTACTCGATCAAAACGAGGATCCACCAAGCACAAGAACATTACAGCTTCCCGCTGACTCGCCGAGATCACTTTCCGCTCGTAGGGTGAATGTGCTTTGAATGCCATGATTTATTAGGTCGAGTATTAATAGCTAGCACATTTATCAAAACCGCCAATTATTATACTAGGTCAAGTACGAATAACTGCTGAGACGTCAAATACTTGACCTATTAATGCCCAATTTATTAAGCCGAGTATTAATAACTACCACCCATACTATACTCGACCTCCCATTATCATAAGACGTCGAGTACAATTAGCTGGTATGGCACCAAATACTCGACCTACCAATCCTTGGATACTCTGCCAGGGTGAGCACGAATAGCGGCTAAATCGTACTCTTGATAACTAACTCTTTGTCCGATGACGAATCACCGTGTGCCTAGCGAAGAGTCGGAAGCATAACCACAGCTGTCCCCAAGGAACACAGTTGATTGGTTCACATAGGATTTAAGTCATCGTTCGTGCGACGTTTCTCGTTCTTCCCGAGGTTCACTGGCGTGTTTTGGACTTGTCATTGTCATATAGAGTGTTACTCGACTTATCAATCCTTCTTCAACAGGTCAAGTATTTTTTACCCGTCGCCACCCTGAACACTTGACCTCTTATTCGTAATATTAGGTCGAGTACGAACAGCGGCTAGGGCGTCAAGTACTCGACCTACCAATCCTCTTTCAACAGGTCAAGTATTTTTATCTGTCACCAGCCTGAATACTTAGCTCCTGGGACGTCAAATACTCGACCCATCTACCCTCCTTTTTAGATCGATTACTAATAGTTGCTATTGCCGTGAATACTCGATCTACTTAATCAATTGTATGGTCGAGTACGAATAGCTGCTACGGCGTCAAGTACTCGACCTAACAATCCTCCTTCAACAAGTCGAGTAGTTTTAGCAGTCATCACCCTGAATACTAGACCTCTTATTCGTAATATTAGGTCGAGTACGAACAGCGGCTAGGGCGTCAAGTACTCGACCTACCAAAACTCTTTCAACAGGTCAAGTATTTTTATCCGTCACCACCCTGAATACTAGACCTCTTATTCGTAATATTAGGTCGAGTACAAACAGCGGCTAGGGCGTCAAGTACTCGACCTACCAATCCTATTTCAACAGGTCAAGTATTTTTATCCGTCACCACCCTGAATACTTGACCTATTATTCGGAATATTTGGTTGAGTACGATTAGCTCCTGGGACGTCAAATACTCGACCCATCTATCCTCCTTTCTAGATCGATTACTAATAGCTGCTATTGCCGTGAATACTCGATCTACTTGATCAATTATATGGTCGAGTACGAATAGCTGCTAGGGCGTCAAGTACTCGACCTAACAATCCTCCTTCAACAAATCGACTAGTTTTAGCAGTCATCACCCTGAATACTAGACCTCTTATTCGTAATATTAGGTCGAGTACGAACAGCGGCTAAGGCGTCAAGTCACCCTGAATACTAGACCTCTTATTCGTAATATTAGGTCGAGTACGAACAGCGGCTAGGGCGTCAAGTACTCGACCTACCAAAACTCTTTCAACAGGTCAAGTATTTTTATCCGTCACCACCCTGAATACTTGACCTCTTATTCGTAATATTAGGTCGAGTACGAACAGCGGCTAGGGCGTCAAGTACTCGACCTACCAATCCTCTTTCAACAGGTCAAGTATTTTTATCTGTCACCACCCTGAATACTTGACCTATTATTCGTATTATTTGGTCGAGTACGATTAGCTCCTGGGACGTCAAATACTCGACCCATCTACCCTCCTTTTTAGATCGATTACTAATAGCTGCTATTGCCGTGAATGCTCGATCTACTTAATCAATAATATGGTCGAGTACGAATAGCTGCTAGGGAGTCAAGTACTCGACCTAACAATCGTCCTTCAACAAGTCAAGTAGTTTTAGCAGTCATCACCCTGAATACTAGACCTCTTATCCGTAATATTAGGTCGAGTACGAACAGCGGCTAAGGCGTCAAGTACTCGACCCATTATTCGACCTATCATTCGTAATATTTGGTCGAGGACGATTAGCTCCTGGGACGTCAAATACTCGACCCATCTACCTTCCTTTTTAGATCGATTACTAATAGCTGCTATTGCCGTGAATACTCGATCTACTTAATCAATTATATGGTCGTGTACGAATAGCTGCTAGGGCGTCAAGTACTCGACCTACCAATCCTCTTTCAACAGGTCAAGTATTTATATCCGTCACCACCCTGAATACTCGACCTATTATTCGTAATATTTGGTCGAGTACGATTAGCTCCTGGGACGTCAAATACTCGACCCATCTACCCTCCTTTTTAGATCGATTACTGATAGCTACTATTGCCGTGAATACTCGATCTACTTAATTAATTATATGGTCGAATACGCATAGCTGCTAGGGCGTCAAGTACTCGACCTACCAATCCCCTTTCAACAGGTCAAGTATTATTATCCGTCACCACCCTGAATACTAGACCTCTTATTCGTAATATTAGGTCGAGTACGAACAGCGGCTAGGGCGTCAAGTTTTCGACCTACCAATCCTCTTTCAACAGGTCAAGTATTTTTATCCCTCACCACCCTGAATACTTGACCTATTATTCGTAATATTTGGTCGAGTACGATTAGCTCCTGGGACGTCAAATACTCGACCCATCATCCCTCCTTTTTAGATCTATTACTAATAGCTACTATTGCCGTGAATACTCGATCTATTTAATTAATTATATGGTCGAATACGCATAGCTGCTAGGGCGTCAAGTACTCGACCTAACAATCCTCCTTCAACAAGTCGAGTAGTTTTAGCAGTCATCACCCTGAATACTAGACCTCTTATTCGTAATATTAGGTCGAGTACGAACAGCGGCTAGGGCGTCAAGTACTCGACCTACCAATCCCCTTTCAACAGGTCAAGTATTTTTATCCGTCACCACCCTGAATACTAGACCTCTTATTCGTAATATTTGGTCGAGTACGAACAGTGGCTAGGGCGTCAAGTACTCGACCTACCAATCCTCTTTCAACAGGTCAAGTATTTTTTTATCCGTCACCACCCTGAATACTAGACCTCTTATTCGTAATATTAGGTCGAGTACGAACAGCGGCTAGGGCGTCAAGTTCTCGACCCAACAATCCTCTTTCAACAAGTCGAGTAGTTTTAGCAGTCATCACCCTGAATAATCGACCTCTTATTAGTAATACGAGGTCGAGTACGAACAGCGGCTAGTGCGTCAAGTACTCGACCTACCAATCCTCTTTCAACAGGTCAAGTATTTTTATCCGTCACCACCCTGAATACTCGACCTATTATTCGTAATATTTGGTTGAGTACGATTAGCTCCTGGGACGTCAAATACTCACCCATCTACCCTCCTTTTTATATTGAGTACTAATAGCTGCTATTGCCGTGAACAATCGATCTACTTAATCAATTATATGGTCGAGTACGAATAGCTGCTAGGGCGTCAAGTACTCGACCTAACAATCCTACTTCAACAAGTCGAGTAGTTTTAGATCGATTACTTATAGCTACTATTGCCGTGAATACTCGATCTACTTAATTAATTATATGGTCGAATACGAATAGCTGCTAGGGCGTCAAGTACTCGACCTAACAATCCTCCTTCAACAAGTCGAGTAGTTTTAGCAGTCATCACCCTGAATACTAGACCTCTTATTCGTAATATTAGGTCGAGTACGAACAGCGGCTAGGGCGTCAAGTACTCGACCTACCAATCCTCTTTCAACAGGTCAAGTATTTTTATCCATCACCACCCTGAATACTAGACCTCTTATTCATAATATTTGGTCGAGTACGAACAGTGGCTAGGGCGTCAAGTACTCGACCTACCAATCCTCTTTCAACAGGTCAAGTATTTTTTATCCGTCACCACCCTGAATACTAGACCTCTTATTCGTAATATTAGGTCGAGTACGAACAGCGGCTAGGGCGTCAAGTTTTCGACCTACCAATCCTCTTTCAACAGGTCAAGTATTTTTATCCCTTACCACCCTGAATACTTGACCTATTATTCGTAATATTTGGTCGAGTACGATTAGCTCCTGGGACGTCAAATACTCGACCCATCAACCCTCCTTTTTAGATCTATTACTAATAGCTACTATTGCCGTGAATACTCGATCTACTTAATCAATTATATGGTCGAGTACGAATAGCTGCTAGGGCGTCAAGTACTCGACCTAACAATCCTCATTCAACAAGTCGAGTAGTTTTAGCAGTCATCACCCTGAATATTAGACCTCTTATTCGTAATATTAGGTCGAGTACGAACAGCGGCTAGGGTGTCAAGTAATCGACCTACCAATCCTCTTTCAACAGGTCAAGTATTTTTACCCGTCGCCACCCTGAATACTTGACCTATTATTCGTAATATTTGGTCGAGTAAGATTAGCTCCTGGGACGTCAAATACTCGACCCATCTACCTTCCTTTCTAGATCGATTATTAATAGCTGCCATTGCCGTGAATACTCGATTTACTTGATCAATTATATGGTGGAGTACGAATAGCTGCTAGGGCGTCAAGTTCTCGACCTAACAATCCTCTTTCAACAAGTCGAGTAGTTTTAGCAGTCATCACCCTGAATAATCGACCTCTTATTAGTAATACGAGATCGAGTACGAACAGCGGCTAGGGCGTCAAGTACTCGACCTACCAATCCTCTTTCAACAGGTCAAGTATTTTTATCCGTCACCACCCTGAATACTCGACCTATTATTCGTAATATTTGGTCGAGTACGATTAGCTCCTGGGACGTCAAATACTCGACCCATCTACCTTCCTTTTTAGATCGATTACTAATAGCTGCTATTGCCGTGAATTATATGGTCGAGTACGAATAGCTGCTAGGGCGTCAAGTTCTCGACCTAACAATCCTCTTTCAACAAGTCGAGTAGTTTTAGCAGTCATCACCCTGAATAATCGACCTCTTATTAGTAATACGAGGTCGAGTACGAACAGCGGCTAGGGCGTCAAGTACTCGACCTACCAATCCTCTTTCAACAGGTCAAGTATTTTTATCCGTCACCACCCTGAATACTCGACCTATTATTCGTAATATTTGGTCGAGTACGATTAGCTCCTGGGACGTCAAATACTCGACCCATCTACCTTCCTTTTTAAATCGATTACTAACAGCTGCTATTGCCGTGAATACTCGATCTACTTAATCAATTATATGGTCGTGTACGAAAAGCTGCTAGGGTGTCAAGTACTCGACCTACCAATCCTCTTTCAACAGGTCAAGTATTTTTATCCGTCACCACCCTGAATACTCGACCTGTTATTCGTAATATTTGGTCGAGTACGATTAGCTCCTGGGACGTCAAATACTCGACCCATCTACCCTCCTTTTTAGATCGATTACTGATAGCTACTATTGCCGTGAATACTCGATCTACTTAATTAATTATATGGTCAAATACGAATAGCTGCTAGGGCGTCAAGTACTCGACCTAATAATCCTCCTTCAACAAGTCGAGTAGTTTTAGCAATCATCACCCTGAATAATCGACCTCTTATTAGTAATACGAGGTCGAGTACGAACAGCGGCTAGTGCGTCAAGTACTCGACCTACCAATCCTCTTTCAACAAGTCGAGTAGTTTTAGCAATCATCACCCTGAATAATCGACCTCTTATTAGTAATACGAGGTCGAGTACGAACAGCGGCTAGTGCGTCAAGTACTCGACCTACCAATCCTCTTTCAACAGGTCAAGTATTTTTATCCGTCACCACCCTGAATACTCGACCTATTATTCATAATATTTGGTTGAGTACGATTAGCTCCTGGGACGTCAAATACTCGACCCATCTACTCTCCTTTTTAGATCGATTACTAATTGCTGCTATTGCCGTGAATACTCGATCTACTTAATCAATTCTATGGTCGAGTACGAATAGCTGCTAGGGCGTCAAGTACTCGACCTAACAATCCTCTTTCAACAAGTCGAGTAGTTTTAGCAGTCATCACCCTGAATACTAGACCTCTTATTCGTAATATTAGGTCGAGTACGAACAGCGGCTATGGCGTCAAGTACTCGACCTACCAAACCTCTTTCAACAAGTCGAGTAGTTTTAGCAGTCATCACCCTGAATAATCGACCTCTTATTCGTAATATTTGGTCGAGTACGATTAGCTCCTGGGACGTCAAATACTCACCCATCTACCCTCCTTTTTATATTGAGTACTAATAGCTGCTATTGCCATGAACACTCGATCTACTTAATCAATTATATGGTCGAGTACGAATAGCTGCTAGGGCGTCAAGTATTCGACCTAACAACCCTCCTTCAACAAGTCGAGTAGTTTTAGCAGTCATCACCCTGAATACTAGACCTCTTATTCGTAATATTAGATCGAGTACGAATAGCTGCTAGGGCGTCAAGTACTCGACCTACCAATCCTCTTTCAACAGGTCGAGTATTTTTAGCCTGAATACTTTACCTCTTATCCATAATATTAGGTCGAGTACGATTAGCTCCTGGGACGTTAAATACTCTAAACTAAATACTAACTAAATATCATCGCTATTTTTTTCTATTTAACCGTTGTGTTTGGATTTTGATATTAGAATTTTAAGATGGAATTTGCCATGGCCCAGTTCAAATTCGCTCAGTCCGAATTCACCAAAAGCTGACAGCTTTAACGTTAAGGTGTTAGGGAAGAAACTGAACTAAACTTTGGCTCTGCTGACACTTTTATCACTGAAGCCAACCTGATGTTTCTGTAAGATTCCAAGGTGCCTAGGAAACTGCCCAGCTTTATTTTTATATTTTCTTGTCATGTTTTGTTTGGTTCTAAAAGTGCAGATGTCTAGAATACGGAAGAAAAACTTTGCTTGAATCTTGAAAGAGCGTGAAGAACAAAAACATGACGACGAAGAAAGATTGAGCTTCGCAATTTTCGCAGTCTTGCGACTTAATTCCTTTTCCTTACAGGTTACAATAAGCCGAGCGGTATACTACTACGTATATTTTTCTTCGTCGTGTCCGCCCTAGGGTTGCCACATGTCGCACGATAGTGTGAATTGTCACTCTATTTTGTTTTTGTCACTCTTGCCCTGCGTAGGACATAAAAATCACTCTATTTCAGAAAATGACCAAATGTGCCATTTTTGCAGCAGTGATTCCACCAGAAGTAACTATTTCATCTTTTTTTCATGAAAGTAAAATTAAGATGTGTAATTTTTACAGAGGCGATCCCGTCCAAAATTTAACATTTCCTGAACACAGTTTTCACTCCCAATTCACTCTCTATTTTGGCCAAAAAGTCACTTTCTAATTATTTTTGATGTAGCAACACTGGTCCGCCCTGCTTCTGGTAGTAGCAAAAGGAGAAAAAGACAGAAATCAGCGAATCTTTCGGCCAGGACTAACAGACATGTTCGATTTCCAAGGTAAAAATGTGAGATTCTGGCCTGTTCACGCCAATGACACATACTTAGGTATTCCTCATTTCAGACTGGAGCGGTTAGAAGAGTGGAGATTCTCTTATGATCCCATCCTGGTCCCGTTCCTAGGCGCAGATAATAAAACTTTTGTCATGCTCTATCCCGATCCCTCACTGGATTTTGCAGACCGACACTAAGTCAAGCTCTTTCTCAGGACCAAAAATAGTGAAGTAAACGATCTGGCGTAAAACGCAGTGAAAATGGCCTTAAGAAACGATACAAGAATTAGGACAGAAAATGTTAAGCCACTGCCCATACTTGGCCGGAAGGATCTATCAGATTGGCCCAAAAAGTGTTGTTTTAAGAAGACGTTCATCAAACCAGGACCAACAGTGGAGCTAGTTATAGCAACTGGATCCGAGGAAAAAGCGCAGGAAATCTTTGCTTTTCTTGATAAGGTCCAGATCTCGCAGTCCATGGATGTTGATCTGATAGCTACTATTGCCGTGAATACTCGATCTACTTAATTAATTATATGGTCGAATACGAATAGCTGCTAGGGCCTCAAGTACTCGACCTAACAATCCTCCTTCAACAAGTCGAGTAGTTTTAGCAGTCATCACCCTGAATAATCGACCTCTTATTAGTAATACGAGGTCGATTACGAACAGCGGCTAGTGCGTCAAGTACTCGACCTACCAATCCTCTTTCAACAGGTCAAGTATTTTTATCCGTCACCACCCTGAATACTCGACCTATTATTCGTAATATTTGGTTGAGTACGATTAGCTCCTGGGACGTCAAATACTCGACCCATCTACTCTCCTTTTTAGATCGATTACTAATAGCTGCTATTGCCGTGAATACTCGATCTACTTAATCAATTATATGGTCGAGTACGAATAGCTGCTAGGGCGTCAAGTACTCGACCTAACAATCCTTCTTCATCAAGTCGAGTAGTTTTAGCTGTCATCACCCTGAATACTAGACCTCTTATTCGTAATATTAGGTCGAGTAAGAACAGCGGCTAGGGCGTCAAGTACTCGACCTACCAAACCTCTTTCAACAAGTCGAGTAGTTTTAGCAGTCATCACCCTGAATAATCGACCTCTTATTCGTAATATTTGGTCGAGTATGATTAGCTCCTGGGACGTCAAATACTCACCCATCTACCCTCCTTTTTATATTGAGTACTAATAGCTGCTATTGCCGTGAACACTCGATCTACTTAATCAATTATTTGGTCGAGTACGAATAGCTGCTAGGGCGTCAAGTACTCGACCTAACAATCCTACTTCAACAAGTCGAGTAGTTTTAGATCGATTACTGATAGCTACTATTGCCGTGAATACTCGATCTACTTAATTAATTATATGGTCGAATACGAATAGCTGCTAGGGCGTCAAGTACTCGACCTAACAATCCTCCTTCAACAAGTCGAGTAGTTTTGGCAGTCATCACCCTGAATACTAGACCTCTTATTCGTAATATTAGGTCGAGTACGAACAGCGGCTAGGGCGTCAAGTACTCGACCTACCAATCCTCTTTCAACAGGTCAAGTATTTTTATCCATCACCACCCTGAATACTAGACCTCTTATTCATAATATTTGGTCGAGTACGAACAGTGGCTAGGGCGTCAAGTACTCGACCTACCAATCCTCTTTCAACAGGTCAAGTATTTTTTATCCGTCACCACCCTGAATACTAGACCTCTTATTCGTAATATTAGGTCGAGTACGAACAGTGGCTAGGGCGTCAAGTTTTCGACCTACCAATCCTCTTTCAACAGGTCAAGTATTTTTATCCCTCACCACCTTGAATACTTGACCTATTATTCGTAATATTTGGTCGAGTACGATTAGCTCCTGGGACGTCAAATACTCGACCCATCAACCCTCCTTTTTAGATCTATTACTAATAGCTACTATTGCCGTGAATACTCGATCTACTTAATCAATTATATGGTCGAGTACGAATAGCTGCTAGGGCGTCAAGTACTCGACCTAACAATCCTCATTCAACAAGTCGAGTAGTTTTAGCAGTCATCACCCTGAATATTAGACCTCTTATTCGTAATATTAGGTCGAGTACGAACAGCGGCTAGGGTGTCAAGTAATCGACCTACCAATCCTCTTTCAATAGGTCAAGTATTTTTACCCGTCACCACCCTGAATACTCGACCTATTATTCGTAATATTTGGTCGAGTACGATTAGCTCCTGGGACGTCAAATACTCGACCCATCTACCTTCCTTTTTAGATCGATTACTAACAGCTGCTATTGCCGTGAATACTCGATCTACTTAATCAATTATATGGTCGTGTACGAATAGCTGCTAGGGCCTCAAGTACTCGACCTAACAATCCTCCTTCAACAAGTCGAGTAGTTTTAGCAGTCATCACCCTGAATAATCGACCTCTTATTAGTAATACGAGGTCGATTACGAACAGCGGCTAGTGCGTCAAGTACTCGACCTACCAATCCTCTTTCAACAGGTCAAGTATTTTTATCCGTCACCACCCTGAATACTCGACCTATTATTCGTAATATTTGGTTGAGTACGATTAGCTCCTGGGACGTCAAATACTCGACCCATCTACTCTCCTTTTTAGATCGATTACTAATAGCTGCTATTGCCGTGAATACTCGATCTACTTAATCAATTATATGGTCGAGTACGAATAGCTGCTAGGGCGTCAAGTACTCGACCTAACAATCCTTCTTCATCAAGTCGAGTAGTTTTAGCTGTCATCACCCTGAATACTAGACCTCTTATTCGTAATATTAGGTCGAGTAAGAACAGCGGCTAGGGCGTCAAGTACTCGACCTACCAAACCTCTTTCAACAAGTCGAGTAGTTTTAGCAGTCATCACCCTGAATAATCGACCTCTTATTCGTAATATTTGGTCGAGTATGATTAGCTCCTGGGACGTCAAATACTCACCCATCTACCCTCCTTTTTATATTGAGTACTAATAGCTGCTATTGCCGTGAACACTCGATCTACTTAATCAATTATTTGGTCGAGTACGAATAGCTGCTAGGGCGTCAAGTACTCGACCTAACAATCCTACTTCAACAAGTCGAGTAGTTTTAGATCGATTACTGATAGCTACTATTGCCGTGAATACTCGATCTACTTAATTAATTATATGGTCGAATACGAATAGCTGCTAGGGCGTCAAGTACTCGACCTAACAATCCTCCTTCAACAAGTCGAGTAGTTTTGGCAGTCATCACCCTGAATACTAGACCTCTTATTCGTAATATTAGGTCGAGTACGAACAGCGGCTAGGGCGTCAAGTACTCGACCTACCAATCCTCTTTCAACAGGTCAAGTATTTTTATCCATCACCACCCTGAATACTAGACCTCTTATTCATAATATTTGGTCGAGTACGAACAGTGGCTAGGGCGTCAAGTACTCGACCTACCAATCCTCTTTCAACAGGTCAAGTATTTTTTATCCGTCACCACCCTGAATACTAGACCTCTTATTCGTAATATTAGGTCGAGTACGAACAGTGGCTAGGGCGTCAAGTTTTCGACCTACCAATCCTCTTTCAACAGGTCAAGTATTTTTATCCCTCACCACCTTGAATACTTGACCTATTATTCGTAATATTTGGTCGAGTACGATTAGCTCCTGGGACGTCAAATACTCGACCCATCAACCCTCCTTTTTAGATCTATTACTAATAGCTACTATTGCCGTGAATACTCGATCTACTTAATCAATTATATGGTCGAGTACGAATAGCTGCTAGGGCGTCAAGTACTCGACCTAACAATCCTCATTCAACAAGTCGAGTAGTTTTAGCAGTCATCACCCTGAATATTAGACCTCTTATTCGTAATATTAGGTCGAGTACGAACAGCGGCTAGGGTGTCAAGTAATCGACCTACCAATCCTCTTTCAATAGGTCAAGTATTTTTACCCGTCACCACCCTGAATACTCGACCTATTATTCGTAATATTTGGTCGAGTACGATTAGCTCCTGGGACGTCAAATACTCGACCCATCTACCTTCCTTTTTAGATCGATTACTAACAGCTGCTATTGCCGTGAATACTCGATCTACTTAATCAATTATATGGTCGTGTACGAAAAGCTGCTAGGGTGTCAAGTACTCGACCTACCAATCCTCTTTCAACAGGTCAAGTATTTTTATCCGTCACCACCCTGAATACTCGACCTGTTATTCGTAATATTTGGTCGAGTACGATTAGCTCCTGGGACGTCAAATACTCGACCCATCTACCCTCCTTTTTAGATCGATTACTGATAGCTACTATTGCCGTGAATACTCGATCTACTTAATTAATTATATGGTCGAATACGAATAGCTGCTAGGGCGTCAAGTACTCGACCTAACAATCCTCCTTCAACAAGTCGAGTAGTTTTAGCAGTCATGACCCTGAATAATCGACCTCTTATTAGTAATACGAGGTCGAGTACGAACAGCGGCTAGTGCGTCAAGTACTCGACCTACCAATCCTCTTTCAACAGGTCAAGTATTTTTATCCGTCACCACCCTGAATACTCGACCTATTATTCATAATATTTGGTTGAGTACGATTAGCTCCTGGGACGTCAAATACTCGACCCATCTACTCTCCTTTTTAGATCGATTACTAATAGCTGCTGTTGCCGTGAATACTCGATCTACTTAATCAATTCTATGGTCGAGTACGAATAGCTGCTAGGGCGTCAAGTACTCGACCTAACAATCCTCTTTCAACAAGTCGAGTAGTTTTAGCAGTCATCACCCTGAATAATCGACCTCTTATTAGTAATACGAGGTCGAGTACGAACAGCGGCTAGTGCGTCAAGTTCTCGACCTACCAATCCTCTTTCAACAGGTCAAGTATTTTTATCCGTCACCACCCTGAATACTCGACCTATTATTCATAATATTTGGTTGAGTACGATTAGCTCCTGGGACGTCGAATACTCGACCCATCTACTCTCCTCTTTAGATCGATTACTAATAGCTGCTATTGCCGTGAATACTCGATCTACTTAATCAATTCTATGGTCGAGTACGAATAGCTGCTAGGGCGTCAAGTACTCGACCTAACAATCCTTCTTCATCAAGTCGAGTAGTCTTAGCTGTCATCACCCTGAATACTAGACCTCTTATTCGTAATATTAGGTCGAGTACGAACAGCGGCTATGGCGTCAAGTACTCGACCTAACAATCCTCCTTCAACAAGTCGAGTATTTTTAGCCTGAATACTTGACCTCTTATCCATAATATTAGGTCGAGTACGATTAGCTCCTGGGACGTTAAATACTCTAAACTAAATACTAACTAAATATCATCGCTATTTTTTTCTATTTAACCGTTGTGTTTGGATTTTGATATTAGAATTTTAAGATGGAATTTGCCATGGCCCAGTTCAAATTCGCTCAGTCCGAATTCACCAAAAGCTGACAGCTTTAAGGTTAAGGTGTTAGGGAAGAAACTGAACTAAACTTTGGCTCTGCTGACACTTTTACCACTGAAGCCAACCTGATGTTTCTGTAAGATTCCAAGGTGCCTAGGAAACTGCCCAGCTTTATTTTTATATTTTCTTGTCATGTTTTGTTTGGTTCTAAAAGTGCAGATGTCTAGAATACGGAAGAAAAACTTTGCTTGAATCTTGAAAGAGCGTGAAGAACAAAAACAGGACGACGAAGAAAGATTGAGCTTCGCAATTTTCGCAGTCTTGCGACTTAATTCCTTTTCCTTACAGGTTACAATAAGCCGAGCGGTATACTAATACGTATATTTTTCTTCGTCGTGTCCGCCCTAGGGTTGCCACATGTCGCACGATAGTGTGAATTGTCACTCTATTTTGTTTTTGTCACTCTTGCCCTGCGTAGGACATAAAAATCACTCTATTTCCGAAAATGACCAAATGTGCCATTTTTGCAGCAGGGATTCCACCAGAAGTAACTATTTCATGTTTTTTTCATGAAAGTAAAATTAAGATGTGTAATTTTTACAGAGGCGATCCCGTCCAAAATTTAACATTTCCTGAACACAGTTTTCACTCCCAATTCATTCTCTATTTTGGCCAAAAAGTCACTTTCTAATTATTTTTGATGTGGCAACACTGGTCCGCCCTGCTTCTGGTAGTAGCAAAAGGAGAAAAAGACAGAAATCAGCGAATCTTTCGGCCAGCACTAACAGACATGTTCGATTTCCAAGGTAAAAATGTGAGATTCTGGCCTGTTCACGCCAATGACACATACTTAGGTATTCCTCATTTCAGACTGGAGCGGTTAGAAGAGTAGAGATTCTCTTATGATCCCATCCTGGTCCCGTTCCTAGGCGCAGATAATAAAACTTTTGTCATGCTCTA
Organism: Branchinecta sandiegonensis; assembly: GCA_030848855.1. Lineage (NCBI taxonomy): Eukaryota > Metazoa > Arthropoda > Branchiopoda > Anostraca > Branchinectidae > Branchinecta > Branchinecta sandiegonensis. Next base: position 16,347,518 of record JAUPMV010000018.1, read on the forward strand.
TCCCGATCCCTCACTGGATTTTGCAGACACTAAGTCAAGCTCTTTCTCAGGACCAAAAATAGTGAAGTAAACGATCTGGCGTACAACGTAGTGAAAATGGCCTTAAGAAACGATACAAGAATTAGGACAGAAAATGTTAAGCCACTGCCCATACTTGGCCGGAAGGATCTATCAGATTGGCCCAAAAAGTGTTGTTTTAAGAAGACGTTCATCAAACCAGGACCAACAGTGGAGCTAGTTATAGCAACTGGATCCGAGGAAAAAGCGCAGGAAATCTTTGCTTTTCTTGATAAGGTCCAGATCTCGCAGTCCATGGATGTTGATCTAGTCACGAAGATTGAAGATTGAACTATTGACGGGAAGATTGATCTACATGAGTATAAGCCTTGCAGCTCGTGCATGTTCAGGAAAAAAAGATGAAAAAAGCCCTGAAGGAGAATAACGATTTAATGAAAGGACAAGAGGAGCTGCAGACGAAAATTCATGCACTTCTATAGGATGGTATTAAAGTGAAGGAAGAGGAGTTGAAATACGCACTGACTGAGAACGATACCCAAAAGAACAAGGAGGAAGAAAACCAGACATAAACCGAGAAGATTGATGATATAACTTAGCCTTGCTAGAAGAACTACAAAAATCCGAAAAACAGAAGGAGTTTAAAATAGTGTTGAAGGGGAATGCGGACCTGAAAGAGGAATTCCAGACTTCCATGAAGAAGATTCACGAAAAGATGATAAGCTTGGAAGAGCACCTGAAGAATATCAGTAACCGGTTGTGCAGTCCTGGATGGACCCACTCATGCTTCCTCAACGGCTGCTCCTGTTATCGGCTGTTCACTGAGAAAAAATCTTGGTATGATCAAGAATAAATAAGGGAAGAATTGAGAACTCACATAACCTCGATATCAGCATCCAGGATCTCTTTTGGTCCGATCTTATGTATCGGGGGTGGAGCCTGGGTGGAGCTTCGCGTGTTGCCTCTTGCAGTATTAAGTGCTACCTCCAGAGCAAAAGTGCTGAAGCAGTCAGAAAAGGCGGGAAGTTCAAACGGTACTGATTCTGAGGATTATATGAACGGAAACTAATTTTCAATTCGGGTCAGATTCGCAATATGAAGCTTATGTTATCACGACCCTTCACAAAGACGGCGAAGCCCAACGGAATGCCGCATTTGATGACTCGAGGGAGCAATTAAGCAACTTTAACGTTGAAGGGTAGACCTAACCTGCATGCATTTAGTTCAGATTCAACAGTATCTGTGTGAACATTAGTAATTTTATTTTGGTCTTCTCAGGACTGTACAGAATCGCTTCTGGTAAAGGTATTCTGCTTGGACAGTTTAAGATATTTAGCTGTCGAAATGTACTCAATGAGTTACTATGTCTTGTTTTTAAGTTGTACTCTCGTGTAGTTGCGAAAAACAGTAGGCTATAAAGTCCTAATTTTAAACTAATGATTGCTGAGTGTAAGATATCTTTCAAGACGTTTCAATTGTGATAACAAACAACTTATTATTCTTGGTCAAAAATGTATATCATTATCTCGGACAGTTGCACTTTACATCTGCCTAAATTTGTCATTGTCTATGCTAATAACAGTCCGCCTTTTTGTCATGTTTTTTTTTTTATTATCATGTTTTTACATTAATTCAAATTCGAATTTGGGCATAGCTGCGAACTGTACTCAAAGAGTTACGTTTTGTTTTTAAGTTGTACTCTGTACACACAATTCAGGTCCTAACAGTTCTCGGTTAGATGCAAAAAACAGTTGGCTTGAAGGATTTCCTAATTTAGTTGTTATGTTTTGTTTTTAAGTTGTTCTCTGTACACAAAATTCAGTTCCTAACAGTTCTCGGTTAGTTGTGAAAAACAGTTGGCTTGAATGACTTCCTAATTTTAAATTTTAATTGATTACTGAAACAGATAATTGTAAGGTATCATTCTGTAATACAACTAAATTTGACTTTGACACACTCACAAGATGTTTAATTTAATTTGTATATTTTGTTCCATAAAAAGGAATATTCGGAATTCGGTTTTTCTTTTTAATTCTCCTGTCGACCCCGAAGAGTTGGTCAGTCGTCTGAACAGATCAGCCGCTGTTTACGCGCCTCTTTAGCTCCCGTGTGAACAAGCTATAAGATGGTAGGTGCTTTTCGCAGAAAAATTAATTTCTATTACTTTGTATTGTTTCATGTTGACATCGATGATTGGAAACCAATTACTTAATTTTCTCTATAAATTAAACCCGGTCCCGACATGAAAAGGAACATCAGAATTTCATTGGAATCCGATCATCAAAAGTTCCGCGTAAGGTAAGGTAAGGTACAATTTTAATAGCAAATATGAATAAACTTGGAGTTTCTCAAAAGCATCTGACATGCCAGTGGCATAAAAAACGACGCTTCACTAATTCTGATGCGTTTCTAAAAATTATTAACACAATTCTAGCCTAAGGCATTGTAAAGAAAAAACATAAAAGCACTATCACACATCAACACTAAAATTTAAGGACAACACGAGAATTTATGACTAAAGGAAAAATGAAAAATAAAAAAGGTTTGCGACATGGGTCAGATCTTCCTCCGAGCACAAACGGAAATGAATCAATTAAATCAAACAGAAGAAATATAATTACTAGATAACATAAATCTTTTTAGAGCTGTTTTAAAAACTTTCCTATCTTCGGACACTCTAACAGTTTCAGGCAATGAATTCCATACTTTAACACCTGTATGACGAATAGAAAAGCTAGACCTTGTAGAAGGATAACAAATGGTACAAAGATTGGACCGCCGTATTGTGTTATTGTCATGAAATTGACATGTTCAGGCAAAAAAGATTTTTAAAATCAGCAGTTAGTGAATCTTCTAGAAGATAACGGTAAACAAGTGTTGAAATATTCCAGTCTCTAATCTGACGGACATTTAAAATAAAAAGACGAGGCAGAATATGAGAAACTGATGAAGAAAATGGAAGACCATAAATTGATCTAATTGATTTGTTTTGTAGGATTTGAATCCGATTAATATGTTTCGAAAAAGTAGAAGCCCAAGCTGAAGTACAATATGAAAGATAAGAATGGACCAGGGAGAAATAAATCAATCGCAGTTAGAATTGTGGAAGACAATGTTTGAGGCAGGAGAGCATACCAACATTTCGGCTCAACTTAAGAGCCAAAGCATCAGTGTGCTGCTTGAAAGAAAGATTTTCATCAAGGATAAGGCCAAGAAATTTAAAATTAGAAGATCTTAGAAGTTCAGTACCAGAAAGAAAAAGTTTACCAGAAACTGAAACTGAACCAGACCGGTAGAAAAGCATGTAGCGACATTTTCAGCGTTTACAGCTAGTAAATTAGATGTAAACCACTCAGAAGCAATCGAAAGAGCTGAATTAAGAACACTAAACAACTGAATCAAATCTGAATGCGAACCAAAAATCACAGTGTCGTCCGCAAACATGATAACTTTGACAAAAGGCATATATTCTGGGAGGTCATTAATGTAAAGTAAGAATAAAGTTGGTCCGAGGACAGATCCCTGTGGTACTCCGAATTCTATATGAAATTCATCTGAAAGCTCGCCAACTTGCCTACAAGAGAGACTTCTCTTGGATAGGTAAGAAGCAAAAAAATCAATTGTATTTTCTTCAATGCCATACTGTTTCAGTTTATAAAGCAAAATCCCAGGGTCAATTGAGTCAAATGCTTTACAAATATGAATAAAAACTGCACAAGCGTGTGGATTAGTGTCAAGAGCATCATTGATCGACAAAAGAAGATTATGGATAGCAAGTTCAGTTGACCGATCTTTCTGAAATCCAAACTGATTTTCATTGATTATTGAATGGTTTACCAAGTAAGAAGTAAACTGCTTGTGAACGACTTTCTCTAATAATTTACTAAAAACAGAAAGAATCGAAATCCCTCTGTAATTATTCAGAATATCTCTCGCACCACCTTTGTGAAAAGGAATTACGCGAGCTTTTTTGATAATATCAGAGAAAACACCTTGTTCAAGGCAAAGATTAATTAAAAAAGTCAAAACTTCAGACAGGTACTTACTAATGCTAAGAATAAATTTGGAAGAAAATTCAAACTCGTCTGAAGAATCGCTCGTATTAATCTCTTTGAAAATTTTCGATAAATCATCTTGGGAAATGTTTTGGAAAGAAAAAGACGAATTTGGACGGTTACTTGCATTAGGTCCAAAATAACGACTATCTGGCTTGACGTTAGCTTTAACCCCATCAGCAATTTTTTTCCCGAACGAACTAAAATGCTTCGCTAATTCGTTTACAATACGTTTAGGGTCAGAAGCGGATTCACCGCCTAGTTTCAGTGAATTTATGAATCCTTGGATTTAAGATTGGGTCGAATAATACTATTAATTGTCTCCCACGTTTTCTTAGCATTGTCTTTGAATTTCGTAAAACGATCAGACAAATATTTACGTTTAGAATCACGAATCAACGAGTTTAACTTTTTTCTGTAAGCACGATATAGTTCGAAAGTTTTGTCGCTAGGTTTTTTTAGATAATCTAAACGAAGTACACTTTTCCGTTTCAAAGAAGCTAGAATCCCAGTTGTAATCCAAGGATCGTGCTTTTGATTAAACTTTCCTGGTGCAGGTTTAGTAGATCGACAATCATCACATAATGTTCTAAGACGATTAAAAAAATTAGGGAATGCAAGATTTGCGTCACGACAGTCAAAAACACTAGACCATACTTCAGAAGATAAAAACGAGCGAAGAAGAAGATAACGCGTGATTAAATATTCCGGATTCCACCTACTTCCACTCCTCCCAAGATGATCGGATCGAGAAAATTACTATTTCCAAGTCAGTTTGATCAGGTCACTGATATGTCTTCCATGTTTGGTCGTGGAAATTCCCTCCACCCCCTCCCCAAAGATCCCCAGTCTCCGCCCCCCCCCCCTACCCCACTGCTGTCCAATCCAGTTCAGACTTGAAATGGGACATTAGAGACATGTCTTCTATTTAGCTATTCTGTCTCATTCGAAGCCGATCACCCGTTCGAAAGTTAAGCACGACTCAACATTCCAGATTTACCCTCCTTCTTCACTCGGTCGGATCGGGAAACTGAATATTTCTAAGTTAGTTTGCTCTGGTACTTGATGTGCCTGCCAATTTTCAACGTCCTAGCACATCTGGAAGTACCCAAGCTCGCAATCGTGGAACAGACCGCCCGCCCGACAGACCGACATACGGAATTGCGACCGGTATTTGGCACTGGTGCAAGAAGCTGCAAGTGCCATCTAAAAATGGGGAAACCTCCGAGATTCTTCCGAGGAAACCATTATTACTTTTGGTTTATTTACTATGAAAACAAAACCATTTTTGGAAGACACACGCGCATCGCAGTTTCAGTTTGTCAGCTTCCTCTTTAACGGGACAAATGACTGTTAAGCGGCATTTGTCCCATTCAGTCTTGTTTGAGGTTGGAGCTAGGGTTGGGAAAAATGATAGAAATACGTTTTTTTTTCTTCATAAACATTATTAAACGAAGAAAGAAACGGGTATTGGAAATATTATTTTAAATTCTGAATGACTACCCTTAGAAGAAAAATGACCAACACGGACTGCGAAAACGAAAGCTCTGAAAAACTCCCGTCTGCAGACTCGGCATTACTAAATTTCTGGTTCCTCGGAAAACTTTTCACTGACCTATCTTTTTTGGCATTTTTAAAAACGTTGTATCCTGTGCTATCTTAGAATTTAACTCGCGCTGATAAGCTAGATTGTTCTAGCTTTTTTTTTCATCATGGTTTCTGAAAACTAAACATTGCACGGCTTGCACAAATTTGATTTGAAAGAGCCTACGCTGTTCTTCTTATTATGTTTTACTGTACGATCTGAAGATTGTCGTAATACATATACCCAGTGGTGCGACTTCTCCGTGACCTATTTGTTGAATATTTATCAATGCACTATGCGGAATTTATCGCCAGTACAAATGTGTGACCAGTCAACAGACATAAAAGCTATATAGCTTTAGTAGTTCCATAGCTCCGTACTACGTCTTAGAATATATTGATCAATGTTTTATACCGATTTCACGACTGCAATCGCAGCACGTTGTTAGTACGGGTTCGTTCCAGCTCCTCTTCGTAGTTACTTAGGAGTAACTACGTGCGACGTCACAAATTAACTACTACCTGGAGCGATATAAGTTACTACAAGACGAGATAACGCGTGTTTCTTGAATGCAAGAGGAGATGGGGACTGCAAGGGGAAGGAAGAACAGAACAAAAATTGTTTGTTTTTGCTGGATAAGAACGGCTTGATAATTATTTTGAAACAGATTCTTCAAGTGAAGGAGAAGAGGAGCTAATGCTTCAGGCTTATAAATGGAGCCGTGTCATTGACTATTCCCGTTAAATCTTTGTCTCTATTCCGGTTGTGTCTTTTTTTTTATTATATTTTTTTTTTCCGCGTAGCTTCTTTTTCATTTTCCTTGCTTTAGATCGAACTAAACCAAGTGGCTACGTCTCCACCTCCAACTCAGTGACGTTAATACAAAATTTACCCTACAGTTTACCCTACTTTAACGTCACTTACACTTTCGTCTTAAACCTATTATCTTTTTATACTTTATCAACTCAAAGTTTAACTTCTCTTTTCAAACTTTTCATTTTTCTATTAAATATTCTCAAATAAACTCACTCCCTCTTTAAAAAAAAACACTTCCTCCATAAAGTCTAAATCTACCCTTTTTTATTTTTTAACAATAAAAAGTTTTTCTTACCATATTTTACAACCATTAAAAATCTTTTCTTCTTTACCATTAATCCAATCATATTTTTAAAACCTGGCAAACCTCCAAAACATATACTATTTTTTCACTTCGAATCAAGCAGTCAAATTTTATAGGTTCGATAAGGAATAACTACCAACAAAAAAACAAAAATTTCAACTCACGCACTACCTGTTTCAAGATGCTCTACCGTCCTTAGAGAATCTCTCTTACAGTGGCAAAAAAATTACTTTGATGAAAAACCAACAAAAACCTTAAAACTTATTCCTTCACTCACCTATAAAAAAAACAACCAAAAACCAACAACCACACCCCCGATTTAAAATCTCCTTCCTTTACAACAACAAAAAACTAGCAAGGAGATTCTAAATATCCCTTCAGATCCTTAAAAGAAACATCAGGTTGAAACTTTGACTGCCCAAAACAAAAACAAACAAAAATTTAAGTTTTTATTTTGTAAAATTTTTTAAAACATACCGGTCACCCACACTTTCATCATCGGATTTTTAACGCATCATTCAACCATCCCACATCCACGGATCTATTCCATAACTCACTCTGCGAATTCATTTCAACCATACTGTGGATCCAACTGTAGAACCTCGGGACATTTATACTTTTACCTTTTTTCCTCATTTTCCACACGTGGACACAAACTGCAGTCATCAAGAAGACCATAGCCTGTTCTTTTCCTTTTGCAGCAGTTGTGTCTTTTGGTCGCTAAGTCTCTCATATATAATTGTTTCATGTTTCCTATAATTGAATCGCAGCAGTCTTTCTTATTCTCGTATAAATTTCTTAACACAATGTGTAGTCCTTATCAGGAATGGAACAGCCAAGATTCTAGAATTTAGGGCCATGTGATGTCAAAGGTGGTTAACAAGGTTCATTAAATCAATTTTTAGCTTCTTCTCCTACAGTACCTACAATAATAATATTACAAAGCAACAGAAAAGGATTTCGCCCATAAATAACTCTGAGAAATTTAATATACATTATTATTTAAGTTTAATTTGAAGTTTAATACATTATAGTGTAAAAATTGCCATCTGAGTTACAGGCATTTGAAATTCATTCCTGCAACAGTCCTAATCAAGTCGCCAGACCGACCGATAACCGTCAACGAGGTGGAGTAGAATTATTTTTTTTTTTCGGGGGGGGGGGTAATCAGGAAATCATATTTGACGAGTAGCTAAAGGCCAAGTACAGAGAAAAATCACACAATAATGTCCTACTTACTTTAGCAATTACACCTTGTCTCACTTTGCTGCCCCGAGTTCACTTCTCAAGACGGCTCATGGAAGTGAAAGCTAGCTAAAGACGGTCGGGTACTATCTTTACAAAAAGTTATTTCGAAGTATCGCTCTTCCTTGTGATGATGAAAGTGATGAAAGTGACTGAAAAGTAACTGTTTAGTAACTTTCGGGCCGAGCTGGAACAAACCCTACATATTTTTGCAATTCATGAGGTTTAAAGCAACAAAAAGTGACTATTAAACTGAGAATAATAGTAGTAGCTAAGAGACAGATGTCAACTCACTTTCGATCCAAATAGCATAACGCAACTCGCCTTATTTATTTAGCCTAACCTACTTGTTCCGTTTTGATTTTTTAGTGATTTTTGGTGGAGTGTTCCTTGGAATCACTCATCGACTGTGTAGCTCCTCCCACAGGGCGGGGCTTAGCTTAAAACTTGTTCCTTGGAACAATCCACTATTGCGAGCGCTGTAGCAGCTTTCGGCTTTCGGTTTCTGGTTTTCGGTTTTCACCGTATTTTGTGGAGCTCATAGCTCGTGAATCAGTGCAAGTATCAAGTTCAAACTTGGCACACGTGTTCGTATTGGGGTCTAGTTGTGCTTTTTGGGGGTCCCATCCCCACCCCAACCCGGTTCAGGGCAAATGGGCCAAGATTGCCCAGTGAATAAAGTTCGTAACTTGGCCAGAACTAGACATAGGACGATGAAATTCCTTGGACTTGTAGATCCTAGGGCTGGGAAGTCGCCTCTTAAATTGCACCTGCCTCACCTATTCCGTTCATGGGCAACTGGGCCCAGATTGCCCAGGAGTAAAGTTCGTTACAGGAATCAACAGGTATCAAGTTGAAACTTGGTAGGATTGTGGGCATTGGGGTCTCTTTTTTGGTTTTTGCGGGTTCCAAACCGCACCTCCACTTGGTTCAGGGGCAATTGGGCCCAGGTTGTCCATTTTTAATGTTTTAACTTGACAGGAACTGGAGATAAGGCGATGAATTCCTTTGTGTTTTTGGATCATAGGGGCTGGGGAGAGCTGAACCACCCCACCCTCCCCGTTCATGGGCAAGTGGGCCCAAATTGCCCATGAAAAAAGGTTTTGACCCGTGACTGGAATCAAACTCTAAGTTGGTATACTTGAGGCAAAAAGGTGTAAATACGCATTTTGATGGGTCCCGACCCCCCTTCCATTCATGGGCATCTGGGTCCAGATTTCCCATGAGTTAAGTTCGTCTATGACAGGTCCCAAGTCCAACTCTTGTATATTTGGGGAGAAATATCTATGGATAAGGATTTGGTCTAACAGCAACAAATAAGACGACGCGACGTACTTTAATCTTTAATTAACAGTTGGAAACTTGACTGTTTTGTCATATGATCGATGATATGCCGTTCTTAATGAATTGTGACAAAGGGGGAATTAGGCTGCTACGAATTGGTTTATTGCACTTGTTATTACCTTGCTAATGGAAAAGAGGTTTAAAGGGTGGGACTGGCTGGCAAACCATTGAGTGTTCGAACAAATGCTATTCGTGCAAGATCTTATTGCCGGTTTGGTTGGTTTTATACTGGCGGTTTGTTTACATTTAAAGCTTTTAAAGTGGGATGATTACAAGGTTATTTCAATACTTATTTGGTTATTGGGGATGAGGAATGTCTTGGTTCTAAAGCTGTTTGAATATAAAATGTGATAAACATTTTACCTTTACACTCCACGTCTGAGCGCTTTAGAACTTGTTACTATCACGCTCTCTACCGGAAGGCATTATTCCATTTTTGTCAACCACTTTGATTGAATCAATGCAGAATCGTTTTAAACTTAAGAAATCTAATTCTTTAAAATTTCAATCAGGCTCATCCTGAAAATTTAAGTTTTATCTGCACATCAGCTTCGATTTAAACGCAAGGAATAAACTTGTTCTGGATACAGTCGTTGGAAGCTTTGCTTTATAGAGAAAACTGAAATAAAAGCAGAAAATGTGAGTTTAAACATACGAGTTTAAATCAAAGAATTATCTCAATGATTGCATTAAAGTTCATTTTACACCGAAAATCCTGTGATGGCGAAAATGCACCTTAATGTCTGCAGCTTCAGCTTGAGGATTTGCGCGGGAAAAAAAAGTGATAACGTGACTTGACAAGGTTACTGACCATGGTCTTAATTGTCCATTCTTAATCGGATCCCTTCGAAATTGAGCTAGATTCCGGAACAGGGCAAATGAATCGTATAAACGTCAACGCTTGGCGCTGCATTTATCCCGTAGCGTGTTTTTGTCCCGTTTTTTTAAGGAAGACACAATCGCGGAAATCATGCATCCCTTTTCAAATTTTCTCGTTCCAACCGATAGAAACAGACCGCCTTTGCCAATGGATAGAGCTAAAAAATCTTATTCAAAATACGTCAAAATATCAATTTCGTCACTTACCCCATTGTGGAAGGCAAGTGGCAAAATAACAAACGGTCACGCGTCTCCAAGACTCACAGAAACAGGTTTTCGACAAAAAGTAGGGAAGGACAGGAATGGCATGGCACTGGATGAAAGAGTACGTGTACGTGTATGAGCCTTATTTTCTTTCGATATTATTTTGTATTTTTTGCTTTATCGTAATTCCTTCTATAGGGCAAGATCCTTAGACTCTCGGAACCCGTGCATCATCTCAATCACGAAAAATAAAAATACACAAGCAAAACAGATAAACGATATCACTCGGGAATTCGGACTCAACAAGAGGACAAACTAGAGAAAAGTCCACTTTTCTGTAGTGTTTCTTCTCGGTGCAATTTCGATGGTGTTCTCATACTCCTGGCTACTGTTTTTTCTTGTTACTGAGAAGCTTTTTTTTCTTGCAGCAACAACCACAGTGACACCGACTTCTACGCTGTCGACTGCCACAACCACATCACCCACCACCACGACATCACCCACCGCCACGCCATCACCAACCACCACGACATCACCCACCACCACGACATCACCCACCACCACGGTAACACCCACCACCACGATATCACCCACCACCGCGATATCACCGACCATCACGACATCACCGACCACCACGACATCACCCACCACCACAACATCACCCACCACCACGATATCGCCCAAACTCCACGATATCGACCACCACCACGACATCACCCACCACCACGACATCACCCACCACCACTACATCACCCACCACCACGGTATCACCCACCACCACGACATCACCCACCACCACGTAATCACCCACCACCACGGTATCACCCACCACCACGACATCATCCACCACCACAACATCACCCACCACCCCGATATCACCCACCACCACGACATCACCCTCCACGACATCGCCCACCTCCAAGACATCAGCAACCACTACGACATCACCCACCTCCACGACATCACCCACCACCACGACATCACCCACCACCACGACATCACCCACCACCACGACATCACCTACCACCACGACATCACCCACCACCACGACATCACCCACCGGCACGATATCACCCACCACAACGACAACCCCTACCACGACACTTAGTGCATCGGCCATCCTGGATTTCGCTAAACAGGACCCTTTCCTAGCTATTGAGTCAAGTTTCGATGAAACCCAACGAGGATTTGGATCTGACCGAAAGTGGATCCGGACCCAAAGTTTGGTTGTCAGCTGCGTTTCTTCTGGTTGTAACGATTGGTTAACAACCAATTAGCTGAAGACTTTTGCTTCTAACATAACATAACATAACGAATTTATTTCAAACAACCACCATCATGGCAATGCCAAATTTGGGTATTACGTCAAGCATAATACACATTTTAAAATCTATACAGTTAATCATCAATTCGTCATCACAGACCTGTTATAATACATAAATGAAAACCAAAAACAGAACACGGACGTTGGAATAATATCACCGACAGCTACCACCATCATTATAAATTTTTGTGAAACTCGGAACGAAGCTTTTCTGGTATCGCGTATGTGTTGCAGGTACGGGGGACAACTTTGGAACCTTTGAACTTGCGACCCTTTCCTGTTGGTTTCTTGTGTTTTCATAAGGAGGAGGAAGAATATCGGATAGAACAGGATGGTGGAGGAGTTTATGACCAACCGCTAGGCTCAGCCGCAGTCTCCGACTCTCAAGGGTTTCCAACTTAAACTTTTTTAGGAGAGCAGAATAGGGAACTTTGGGCTCACGACTTATTATTAGGAGTGCACGTTTCTGCATTCTTTCTATTTGTTGTGTCTGTTCGGCAGTAAGGGCAAAGTGCCAAACAGCAGCCGCATATTCCAAAGTGGACCGAATGAAAGAAACGTAAATTCGGACAAGATGGGAATTAGGTACTTGGAACTTAGCCAGAAGTTTTAACAGCTGTAGACCAGCGTTTGCACGCTTTAGCATTACATTGGTGTTGTCCTCCCATTTAAGATCAGACGTGATTGTTACACCAAGGAGCTTTAGCTTCTGTACCTGTAAACCAGAAGGCAGTGTTTCTTCAAAGGAAATGCTAGTTTTGAGGAAGGAAAAGGTTAAAATTGCACTTTTATCTTCGTTTACCTGCATGTCCAACAACCTGGCTTCATCTTTAATGTCTTCTATTATGCCTGCAGCTTTGCTTTTAATATTTCTGTAGCATACTTCGGTTAAGCTTAAATCATCCACAAATTTCCAGCGATCTGGGTGCTCTTGCGCTATATCATTCATCATTACAAGGAACAGGATTGGTCCAAGTAAAGTTCCCTGTGGAACACCACAGAAAATATCCGATAGTTCAGAGAACACGTTTTTGTACTTCGTTGTTTCTGAACCCACAATAGGCCAACAATTACACACAATACACTAGGCCTCAGGCCAGCCCTCTCTAGGAGCATTGAACAGGGCTCACAATAATGACCTATTGTCCGTCTTAAACAAAAGGTTTTTTCACTGGTTATTTACAAGATAATATCAACCTTTTTATTGAAAGAGTTGTGTGCCTGTCGAAGCCCGGAAAAGAAGTTTTACAGAATGACTAAAAGTCCGAGGTTAACTCGGGAAAAAAATCTTCACGCACAGACTACGGACAGTAACCCCGAACCAAATCATCTGCACAGCAGAGTAGTTTCAAATCAGTACCATTCTATTTACAACACGAAGAAAATTGAAACTGAGCTTGCATTCTTTTCTTACATACCATTGGTGACGTAATCACGCCCTGCTTAGCCCCAATACGAATTGGTATTTCTTCGGTCAGTAAATGACTCCCAGGCACAAGGGTTGGTCTTTCTTGTGGCGGTACATATACTGAAGAGGTTGAACTAAATCCAACGATACTCGACGATCTGAAAGCTCATTCATTGCTCGAGGACGCAAGAATGAATCGAACGCTTTTCTAACATCATGTATCATAAGGACCAAGAACAAACAATAAAAGGAACCTCCGTCTCACCATCTCTGCCATCTGACATTGCGGTGTCAAATATATTACTTGCGTTTCCTATCTGAATTCTCCGTCCTTAATTGTCTATTCCCGTCCAAATTACTGTTTTTGCTATCCTCCATTCTCACTTTTGACAATAATACTAATTTTATCACCCATTAAAACCTCTTTATAGGGGTTCAATATCCGCCCTCCGTTGACCAATCAGGAAGGAGAATGCAGAAGGACAATCGGGAGTTGACTATCGAAGAAAATTCTCGATCCTGAAAAATTGAGAACAGGGAAAGCAAAATCGTGAAGCTTTCCCTGTTCTCAAATCTGATAAAAACGCGAAAAAAGGAGAATTGGCTTCATCCCAGTAGTCATAAACCGCCAAACAGGAGAATTGAAGGGACAATCGCGAGGCGAGTTGAGATAAGAAACGCAACTATTCTCGATTCCCTGCCCGATGAAAAAGAGTTGAGGATAGGAGCTACGCGGAAAATCATCATTTGTTACCACTGCTAACATCTACATCGCTGTAGAGCACCCAAGCGCAAATAACCGTACAAACGCCTTCCAAGTCTTCCTTTACAGCCGATTGTTGTCTACCATTGTAACTTCACGACTGACGCGCTGCAGAGCGGGCTTTCCACGCCTGCAACAGTTTTATTTCTGGTGCGCAGCTGGAAAAAGGGAAGAAGACGGGATCAACTCAAAGCTCACAGCAACTACCTCCAGCTCCGCTCAGTTTTGTCGGGGTTTCCCTAGTTGTTGCAATGGGATAAAAAAAGGTTGTATTGGATTATTTGTTCTTCCTAGGACTCGCGATCCACCCGCAGAGAGCAGAGACAGTCCAGGACTGAATACTAAACACGATGCAGCAACCTAGATCGTGATCTGGTGTTGCGGACCTGGAATTTTCTTTTATCCAAGCAAGATGAGCGCGGATGAGAGAAAGTAATAGCCAGGGCACCACCAACCTTATACCAATCGAAAGAAGATATAGGGATCTATAAGAAAATGAATTTTTAACTTTAAATTGCAGAAAGTCTTTATTAATTATTTAGCATACATTTAAATAAGTACTATGAAATATCGCAAAAATGGAAAAAAGACTAAAAACTCGGAATTTTTTCAAGGTAACAAACTTTATTTTATATTAAAAATTGAAGCCTATAAATTCTCAAATTGTTTGAACTAAAATTCCTTTTTTTTATTTATACTTTTGAGGGTTCTGTGATTTTTTTGTATGGTGCACGACTAAAACGAGCCTCGTTAACAGGAACGGTATCTTTTTTTTACTCAAGCAATGGGTTACCGAGGATTTCCTACAAAGCATAATTGAAAATAAATCTTTAGATGTGTCATTGATTTTCAAATCGGTAAAAAAAAAGAAAAAGAAAAGCCTAAGTTAGAGGATGCATGTCGTTCAGTAGTCTGGTACAAAATTCGATACATTCTCGAAAGATTAAGACCTAATTAATTGCATAGCGATGGGTTTAGGATTCCTTTGTCGTTCACCTAACCTAGTAGGGAAACGGCTTATCCATTTACGGCGTGAACAGACTTCGTGGCCGGCCTGTTGCGGTGTGGAATTCTTGCTATGACATTATTTGGCTGATCTTTTTTGTTGAAACTTGTCAACTTTATGATCAGACTGCAAGAGATTAAGCTAGGAAAGCATGACAGTATGTTCCCAGCATCCAAATAGAAACCCAAAAAGTGGCTGACGGAGGCTTATATACGACAAAAATTTGTAGTTTTTTTTGTTCCGGTCCGACATTCAACAGCCAAAATTTCACACACTTTTTCAACGTCATATTTTTCCACCTCTGGCATAAGTTTAAAGTGCACTCCTTCTTTCAAAAATAAACCAAGCCCACCTTTTCCATGGACTTGTCGATTTTTATCAATGAAGTTAGATCCCGGAATTTTAACATTATGTTTTGTTAAATGTTTTTTTTTTCACAAATTCCCAAAATATGAATTTGATTTCTTGGCAATAATCTTGTTAGATCATCAATAGAACTGGCGAGTCCCTGTATGTTCATAAACCCAATTCTCCTTGAATTACTTTCAAGTCTATTCATTTCATCAGGAGAAACATACAATGATTGTTTTATTTCTGAGAAAGTGTTATTTTCTCTGTGGCCAAAAATGTTAAAAGTTTCAGAAAACAATGAAAGGTTAAGAGGTTCCTCCTTCAAAGCTGCCAGTCTATCAGTCCTCCCCCCCCCCCCCCCCCGCAACCGCAAACTTAAATGTCAAATAAAAAGAGTCGGAAAGATCCTACCTCGTGCCACTGGAGCCCGTCCCACTGATGCGTCATGAAAACTTGCCATCCTTCGAGTAAACTTATGTTGAGTAGGTATAACTGTAACAGAAATAACTGGGGCAGAAATAATGAAGATAAACTTGAACCGAGCTAACCTAAGTAACACACGAAAGTAGATAATCAACATCACACAAACACAAAAATGCAGAAATTACCAATCAAGAGCGGGATAGACCTAATTTTGTCACACTAGTCGCCTTTGCTGCTTCTGACGCTTTTGCCCACTGCGACTCTGAATCAGACTTGTACTCAAGCCACAATTTGACACCTTTGTGCTTCACTCGTGTAAGCTGTGTGGATCCATTATCTCGAAGTTCCTTACCGTTAGCCAGTAATTCGTTTCTCACAGTGTTTAATTTAGTCGGCAAGTCCGTAGAGATCCGGACCCCCGCTTTCAACTTCGATATTGAGCTGAAAATGCACTGAATATCTTTTTCGGAGGATACTGAAAGGAAAACTGGAGGGGTGGTCGGTTTACGGGTAGACACGTTCGACTTCTGGGGCACTCGGCAGCACTGCGATATTTGAGTGTTATCCGCGATTTCCATTTTCGACGAAAACAATGTTGACACATTCGCGTGAAATGTCTGTTGCTGTTTTTCTTTCGGTAATCCGTGGATGATTAAGTTGATTTTCCGGTCTCTAACTTCGACTTCGAGTAGTTTCGCTTCGACTGTATCGCATCTCGACTTTTGCTCTTCAAGCTGGTTTTCCAGAGTGGCAATCTTCGAATCACGAGACTCCGATTCATTTTTCAAAATTTGAACCTCGTCCGAAATCGAATACAAGTGTAATAGCAAACTCTTTTTGCTGGCTAATTATGAGGTCTAGCTTCTTTCCCAGTGCCTTCATTCCATCATCAAACGTTTTCTGGCTGACTGACGACATATTTATTTTGCTTTAAAATCCGCTCTCATGTGAAATTTATGCTTCCATAAAAAACATCAGCAAATGCAGACTTACTGGCAAGGGGGGCTTTTGGCACCCCCCACTTTCCAAATGATGCACAGGATTATGATTTCCCGTAATCCAGCTCAGTTGCTAAGCGTATCCAAATGACAGAGACTGGCTACCGTCAGTAGAACTAGTCAAACAAGTTCACTCGTTGAATGGCGGATCGGCAGTAAGGCGGCGATCAGAGTCTCGCCATAACCACAAGTACAAGTAGGCTGGCTACTTCCAGAAGCTTAGCCTTTTGTCTCCCCTCAGATGTTGCAGATAGTTTTGGCTCCTAGATTTTAGAACCTCAGCTTGAAAGCAGGGCCTCAAGTTCTTCAAGTGCAGAAGCCTGGAAGCTTTCATTTTGTGAAAATGGGCTTGGCCATGTCACTGGACTTCATGAACAATCTATTTTGTCAGCAAAATCTAAGGTGAACTTCTGCAATATTTCTTGGATGACCGTCCAGCACCGAGAAAAGTAGTATTTTGGTGATTGCCCCAGACCTGGCAGGCTAGTTTGACCTGATGTTGGACTTTTGAACTGCTCTGTTGTCAACGGACACCAAAGTTGAGTCTTTGATCACTAAAAATATTGAAAATAGACGGAGGTAAAGGAAGAATCTACTTCTCATGGATCATTCCTACCGTATTATTGTCTTCACCTTAGTTGTTTAACTTTCCTTCAACTCATAATTTACTGTTTAACGCTTAGCTAATTTTGGTTGCCTGGTGCAAGGATGGCAACTTCTGCCCCACCTGTGAATTCGAAGTCGCATCGAAGTCGAAATAAAACTTTTTGGGTTTCTATTTGGATGCTGGGAACATACTGTCATGCTTTCCTAGCTTAATTTCTTGCAGTCTGATCATAAAGTTGACAAGTTTCAACAAAAAAGATCAGCCAAATGATATCATAGCAAGAATTCCACACCGCAACAGGCCGGCCACGAAGTCTGTTCACGCCGTAAATGGATAAGCCGTTTCCCTACTAGGCTAGGTAAACGACAAAGGAATCCTAAACCCATCGCTATGCAATTAATTAGGTCTTAATCTTTCGAGAATTTATCGAATTTTGTACCAAACTACTGAACGACATGCATCCTCTAACTTAGGCTTTTTTTTTTTTTTTTACCGATTTGAAAATCAATGACACATCTAAAGATTTATTTTCAATTATGCTTTTTAGGAAATCCTCGGTAACCCATTGCTTGAGTAAAAAAAAGATACCGTTCCTGTCAACGAGACTCGTTTTAGTCGTGCACCATACAAAAAAATCACAGACCCCTCAAAAGAATAAATAAAAAAATTGAATTTTAGTTCAACCAATTTGAGAATTTATAGGCTTCAATTTTTAATATAAAATAAAGTTTGTTACCTTGAAAAAATTCCAGGGTTTTAGACTTTTTTCCATTTTTGCGATATTTCATAGCACCTATTTAAATATATGCTAAATAGTTAATAAATACTTTCTGCAATTTAAAGTTAAAAAACCATTTTCTTATAGATCCCTCTATCTTCTTTCGATTGGTATAAGGTTGGTGGTGCCCTGGCTATTACTTTCTCTCATCCGCACTCATCTTGCTTGGATAAAAAAAAATTCCAGGTCCGCAACACCAGATCACGATCTAGGTTGCTGCATCGTGTTTAGCATTCAGTCGGACTGTCTCTGCTCTCTGCGGGTGGATCGCCAGTCCTAGGAAGAACAAATAATCCAATAGAACTTCTTTTTTTATCCCATTGCAACAACTAGGGAAACCCCGACAAAACTGAGCGGAGCTGGAGGTAGTTGCTGTGAGCTTTGAGTTGATCCCGTCTTCTTCCCTTTTTCCAGCTGCGCACCAGAAATAAAACTGTTGCAGGCGTGGAAAGCCCGCTCTGCAGCGCGTCAGTCGTGACGTTACAATGGTAGACAACAAACGGCTGTAAAGGAAGACTTGGAAGGCGTTTGTACGGTTATTTGCGCTTGGGAACTCTACAGCGATGTAGATGTTAGCAGTGGTAACAAATGATGATTTTCCGCGTAGCTCCTATCCTCAACTCTTTTTCATCGGGCAGGGAATCGAGAATAGTTGCGTTTCTTATCTTAACTCGCCTCGCGATTGTCCCTTCAATTCTCCTGTTTGGCGGTTTATGACTACTGGGATGAAGCCAATTCTCCTTTTTTCGCGTTTTTATCAAATTTGAGAACAGGGAAAGCATCACGATTTTGCTTTCCCTGTTCTCAATTTTTCAGGATCGAGAATTTTCTTCGATAGTCAACTCCCGATTGTCCTACTGCATTCTCCTTCCTGATTGGTCAACGGAGGGCGGACATTGAACCCCTATAGAGGTTTTAATGGGTGATAAAATTAGTATTATTGTCAAAAGTGAGAATGGAGGATAGCAAAAACAGTAATTTGGACGAGAATACACAATTAAGGACGGAGAATTCAGGTAGGAAACGCAAGTAATATATTTGACACCGCAATGTCAGATGACAGAGATGGTGAGACGGAGGCTCCTTTTATTGTTTGTTCTTGGTCCTTATTATACATGATGTTAGAAAAGCGGTCGATTCATTCTTGCGTCCTCAAGCAATGAATGAGCTTTCAGACCGTCGAGTATCGTTGGATTTAGTTCAACCTCTTCAGTATATGTACCGCCACAAGAAAGACAAACACTTGTGCCTGGGAGTCATTTACTGAGCGAAGAAATACCAATTCGTATTGGGGCTAAGCAGGGCGTGATTACGTCACCAATGGTATGTAAGAAAAGAATGCAAGCTCAGTGTCAATTTTTTTCGTGTTGTAAATAGAAAGGTACTGATTTGAAACTACTCTGCTGTGCAGATGATTTGGTTCGGGGTTACTGTCCGTAGTTTGTGCGTGAAGATTTTTTTCCTGAGTTAACCTCGGACTTTTAGTCATTATGTAAAACTTCTTTTCCGAGCTTCGACAGGCACACAACTCTTTCAATAAAAAGGTTGATATTATCTTGTAAATAACCAGTGAAAAAACCTTTTGTTTAAGACGGACAATAGGTCATTATTATGAGCCCTGTTCAAAGCTCCTAGAGAGGGCTGGCCTAAGGCCTAGTGTAATGTGTGTAATTGTTGGCCTATTGTGGGTTCAGACTGCAAATCGTAGTGTGAATTGACCTGGGGTATATGTAATGAACCCGTGAAGTATTGCAAGTGTAGTAGCCCATCCTGACGCATGAGGCCATCTTAACTCAACAATCTTCTGTCCTGCCTGCATTACCCAGAATGCATCTTCACACACAAAGATGGTCGTCGTAATAAGACAAATACCTGGACTCCAGAGAATACAGGCTTGTTCTGGAGAAGCGTCACCCTCCACCAAATTTGAGACGCTTTCTGTAGTCTTTGTTCTTGTATTGAAGTTAGGTTTTAGGAACTTCGAGTGGTAAAACAAAAACAACTTTATTGTGGAAAAATTACTAACTTACTTCTACAACTCTCCGATACTAGTACAGTAATAAATAATGAAAGCATAATTAACGAGTTTTTCTTGGTAAATGTTCTTCGTTAAAAATAATCCCGAGTACAGAAGAAGCAAAAGTCTTCAGCTAATTGGTTGTTAACCAATCGTTACAACCAGAAGTAACGCAGCTGATAACCAAACTTTGGGTCCGGATCCACTTTCGGTCAGATCCAAATCCTCGTTGGGTTTCATCGAAACTTGACTCAATAGCTAGGAAAGGGTCCTGTTTAGCGAAATCCAGGATGACTGGGAAGTGCGGCTGAGATCTGGCAGATGCACTAAGTGTCGTGGTAGGGGTTGTCGTTGTGGTGGGTGATATCGTGCCGGTGGGTGATGTCGTGGTGGTGGGTGATGTCGTGGTGGTGGGTGATGTCGTAGTGGTGGCTGATGTCGTGGAGGTGGGCGATGTCGTGGCGGGTGATGTCGTGGTGGTGGGTGATGTCGTGGTCGGTGATGTCGTGGTGGTGGGTGATGTAGTGGTGGGTGATGTCGTGGCAGTGGGTGATGTCGTGGTGGTGGGTGATGTCGTGGTGGTGGGTGATGTCGTGGTGGTCGGTGATATCGTTGTGGTGGGTGATATCGTGGTGGTGGGTGATACCGTGGTGGTGGGTGATGTCGTAGTGGTGGGTGATGTCGTGGTGGTGGGTGATGTCGTGGCGGTGGGTGATGTCGTGGTGGTGGGCGATATCGTGGTGGTTGGTGATGTTGTGGTGGTGGGTGATGTCGTGGTGGTCGATGATGTTGTGGCGGTGGGTGATGTCGTGGTGGTCGGTGATATGGTGGTGGTGGGTGATATCGGGGTGGTGGGTGATACCGTGGTGGTAGGTGATGTCGTGGCGGTGGGTGCTGTCGTGGTGGTGGGCGATATCGTGGAGGTGGGTGATATCGTGGTGGTGGATGATGTCGTGGTGGTTGGTGATGTCGTGGTGGTGGGTGATATCGTGGTGGTGGGTGATATCGTGGTGGTGGGTGATACCGTGGTGGTGGGTGATATAGTGGTGGTGGGTGATGTCGTGGTGGTGGGTGATGTCGTGGTGGTGGGCGATATCGTGGAGGTGGGCGATATCGTGGTGGTGGGTGATGTTGTGGTGGTGGGTGATGTCGTGGTGGTGGGTGATGTCGTGGTGGTCGGTGATATCGTGGTGGTGGGTGATATCGTGGTGGTGGGTGATACCGTGGTGGTGGGTGATGTCGTGGTGGTGGGTGATGTCGTGGTGGTTGGTGATGTCGTGGCGGTGGGTGATGTCGTGGTGGTGGGTGATGTGGTTGTGGGCGATATCGTGGAGGTGGGTGATACCGTGGTGGTGGCTGATGTTGTGGAGGTGGGTGATGTCGTGGAGGTGGGTGATATCGTGGTGGTGGGTGATATCGTAGAAGTCGACAGCGTAGAAGTCGGTGTCACTGTGGTTGTTGCTGCAAGAAAAAAAAGGTTCTCAATAGCGAGAAGAAACAGTAGCCAGGAGTATGAGAACACCATTGAAACTGCACCGAGAAGAAACACTACAGAAAAGTGGGCTTTCCTCTAGTGTGTCCTCTTGTTGAGTCCGAATTCCCGAGTGATATCGTTTATCTGTTTTGCTTGTATATTTTTATTTTTTGTGATTGAGATGATGCACGGGTTCCGAGAGTCTAAGGATCTTGCCCTATACAAGGAATTACGATAATGCAAAAAATACAAAACAATATCAAAAGAAAATAAGGCTCATACACGTACACGTACTCTTTCATCCAGTGCCATGCCATTCCTGTCCTTCCCTACTTTTTGTCGAAAACCTGTTTCTGTGAGTCTTGGAGACGCTTGACCGTTTGTTATTTTGCCAATTGCCTTCCACAACAGGGTAAGTGACGAAATTGATATTTTGACATATTTTGAATAAGATTTTTTAGCTCTATCCATTGGCAAAGCCGGT
The DNA here is from genome assembly GCA_030848855.1 of Branchinecta sandiegonensis. NCBI lineage: Eukaryota > Metazoa > Arthropoda > Branchiopoda > Anostraca > Branchinectidae > Branchinecta > Branchinecta sandiegonensis. Next base: position 16,369,598 of record JAUPMV010000018.1, read on the forward strand.
CTGTTTCTATCGGTTGTAACGAGAAAATTTGAAAAGGGATGCATGATTTCCGCGATTGTGTCTTCCTTAAAAAAACGGGACAAAAACACACTACGGGATAAATGCAGCGCCAAGCGTTGACGTTTATACGATTCATTTGCCCTGTTCCGGGATCTAGCTCAATTTCGAAGGGATCCGATTAAGAATGGACAATTGACCATGGTCAGTAACCTTGTCAAGTCACGTTATCACTTTTTTTTCCCGCGCAAATCCTCAAGCTGAAGCTGCAGATATTATGGTGCATTTCTCGCCATCACAGGATATCCGGTGTAAAATGAACTTTAATGCAATAATTGAGATAATTCTTTGATTTAAACTCGTATGTTTAAACTCACGTTTTCTGCTTTTATTTCAGTTTTCTCTATAAAGCAAAGCTTCCAACGACTGTATCCAGAACAAGTTTATTCCTTGCGTTTAAATCGAAGCTGATGTGCAGATAAAACTTTAATTTTCAGGATGAGCCTGATGAAATTTTAAAGAATTAGATTTCTTAAGTTTAAAGCGATTCTGCATTGATTCAATCAAAGTGGTTGACGAAAATGGAATAATGCCTTCCGGTAGAGAGCGTGATAGTAACAAGTGCTAAAGCGCTCAGGCGTGGATTGTAAAAGTAAAATGTTTATCACATTTTATATTCAAACAGCTTTAGAACCAAGTTATTCCTCATCCCAAATAACCAAAACAAGTATTGAAATAACCTTGTAATCATCCCACTTTAAAAGCTTTAAATGTAAACAAACCGCCAGTATAAAACCAATCGAACCGGCAATAAGATCTTGCACGAATAGCATTTGTTCGAACACTCAATGGTTTGCCAGCCACTCCCACCCTTTAAACCTCTTTTCCATTAGCAAGGTAATAACAAGTGCAATAAACCAATTCTTAGCTGCCTAATGCCCCCTTTGTCACAATTCATTAAGAACGGCATATCATCGATCATATGACAAAACAGTCAAGTTTCCAACTGTTCATTAAAGATTAAAATACGTCGCGTCGTCTTATTTGTTGCTGTTAGACCAAATCCTTATCCATAGATATTTCTCCCCAAATATACAAGAGTTGGACTTGGGACTTGTCATAGACGAACTTAACTCATGGGAAATCTGGACCCAGATGCCCAGGAATGGAAGGGGGGGTCGGGACCCATCAAAATGCGTATTTACACCTTTTTCCCTCAAGTATACCAGCTTAGAGTTTGATTCCAGTCACGGGTCAAAACCTTTTTTCATGGACAATTTGGGCCCACTTGCCCATGAACGGGGAGGGTGGGGGTGGTTCAGCTCTCCCCAGCCCCTATGATCCAAAAACACAAAGGAATTTCATCGCCTTATCTCCAGTTCCTGTCAAGTTAAAACATTAAAAATGGACAACCTGGGCCCAATTGCCCCTGAACCAAGTGGAGGTGCGGTTTGGAACCCGCAAAAAACAAAAAAGAGACCCCAATGCCCACAGTCCTACCAAGTTTCAACTTGATACCTGTTGATTCCTGTAACGAACTTTACTCCTGGGCAATCTGGGCCGAGTTGCCCATGAACGGAATAGGTGAGGGAGGTGCAATTTAAGAAGCGACTTCCCAGCCCTAGGATCTACAAGTCCAAGGAATTTCATCGTCCTATGTCTAGTTCTGGCCAAGTTACGAACTTTATTCACTGGGCAATCTTGGCCCATTTGCCCTGAACCGGGTTGGGGTGGGGGTGGGACCCCTAAAAAGCACAACCAGACCCCAATACGCACACGTGTGCCAAGTTTGAACTTGATGCTTGCACTGATTCACGAGCCATGAGCTCCACAAAATACGGTGAAAACCAAAAGCATAAAGCTGCTACAGCGCTCGCAATAGTGGATTGTTCCAAGGAACAAATTTTTAGCTAAGCCCCGCCCTGTGGGAGGAGCTACACAGTCGATGAGTGATTCCAAGGAACACTCCACCAAAAATCACTTAAAAAATCAAAACGGAACAAGTAGGTTAGGCTAATTAAATAAGGCGAGTTGCGTTATGCTATTTGGATCGAAAGTGAGTTGACATTTGTCTCTTAGCTACTACTATTATTCTCAGTTTAATAGTAACCTTTTGTTGCGTAAACCTCAAGAATTGCAAAAATATGTAGGGTTTGTTCCAGCTCGGCCCGAAAGTTACTAAACAGTTACTTTTCAGTCACTTTCGTCGTTCCAGCTTGTCAAAAAGTTACGGGGAGCACAAGGAAGAGCGATACTTCGAAATAACTTTTTGTAAAGATAGTACCCGACCGTCTTTAGCTAGCTTTCACTTCCATGAGCCGTCTTGAGAAGTGAACTCGGGGCAGCAAAGTGAGACAAGGTGTAATTGCTAAAGTAAGTAGGACATTATTGTGTGATTTTTTTCTGTACTTGGCCTTTCAATCAATCAATTTATTTAATTTATGATTCCCTGATTACCCTCCCCCCCCCCCGGAAAAAAAAAATCTAGTCCACCTCGTTGACGGTTATCGGTCGGTCTGGCGACTTGATTAGGACTGTTGCAGGAGTGAATTTCAAATGCCTGTAACTCAGATGGCAATTCTCACACTATAATTTATTAAACTTCAAATTTAACTTAAATAATAATGTATATTAAATTTCTCAGAGTTATTTATGGGCGAAATCCTTTTCTGTTGCTTTGTAATATTATTATTGTAGGTACTGTAGGAGAAGAAGCTAAAAATTGATTTAATGAACATTGTTAACCACCTTTGACATCATATGGCCCTAAATTCTAGAATCTTGGCTGTTCCATTCCTGATAAGGACTACACATTGTGTTAAGAACTTGATATGAGAATATGAAAGACTGCTGCGATTCAGTTATAGGAAACATGAAACAATTATATATGAGAGACTTAGCGACCAAAAGACACAACCGGAATAGAGACAAAGATTTAACGGGAATAGTCAATGACACGGCTCCATTTACAAGCCTGAAGCATTAGCTCCTCTTCTCCTTCACTTGAAGAATCTGTTTCAAAATAATTATCAAGCCGTTCTTATCCAGCAAAAACAAACAATTTTTGTTCTGTTCTTCCTTCCCCTTGCAGTCCCCATCTCCTCTTGCATTCAAGAAACACGGGTTATCTCGTCTTGTAGTAACTTATATCGCTCCAGGTAGTAGTTAATTTGTGACGTCGCACGTAGTTACTCCTAAGTAACTACGAAGAGGAGCTGGAACGAACCCGTACTAACAACGTGCTGCGATTGCAGTCGTGAAATCGGTATAAAACATTGATCAATATATTCTAAGACGTAGTACGGAGCTATGGAACTACTACAGCTATAAAGCTTTTATGTCTGTTGACTGGTCACACATTTGTACTGGCGATGAATTCCGCATAGTGTCGTTCAAAGTGCATTGATAAATATTCAACAAATAGGTCACGGAGAAGTCGCACCACTGGGTATATGTATTACGATAATCTTCAGATCGTACAGTAAAAAATAAAAAGAAGAACGACATAGGCTCTTTCAAATCAAATTTGTGCAAGCCGTGCAATGTTTAGTTTTCAGAAACCATGATTAAAAAAAAGCTAGAACAATATAGCTTATCAGCGCGAGTTAAATTCTAAGATAGCACAGGATACAACGTTTTTAAAAATGCCAAAAAAGATAGGTCAGTGAAAAGTTTTCCGAGGAACCAGAAATTTAGTAATGCCGAGTCTACAGACGGGAGTTTTTCAGAGCTTTCGTTTTCGCAGTCCGTGTTGGTCATTTTTCTTCTAAGGGTAGTCATTCAGAATTTAAAACAATATTTCAATATTCAGGAAGCTGAAAAACTGAAACTGCGATGCGCGTGTGTCTTCCAAAAATGGTTTTGTTTTCATAGTAAGTAGACCAAAAGTAATAATGGTTTCCTCGGAAGAATCTCGGAGATTTCCCCATTTTTAGATGGCACTTGCAGCTTCTTGCACCAGTGCCAAATACCGGCCGCAATTCCGTATGTCGGTCTGTCGGTCGGGCGGTCTGTTCCACGATTGAGAGCTTGGGTACTTCCAGATGTGCTAGGACGTTGAAAATTGGCAGGCACATCAAGTACCAGAGCAAACTAACTTAGAAATATTCAGTTTCCCGATCCGACCGAGGGAAGAAGGAGGGAAAATCTGGAATGTTGAGTCGTGCTTAACTTTCGAACGGGTGATCGGCCTCGAATGAGACAGAATAGCTAAATAGAAGACATGTCTCTAATGTCCCATTTCAAGTCTGAACTGGATTGGACAGCTGTGGGGTAGGGGGGGGGGCGGAGACCGGCAATCTCGTGAAACAGTTCGACTGGAGAGGCCGGGTGGAACTTGCTGGGAAGAACAAGCAGCTGCTCTAGATTAATCGTTTACACAACCGTAATAGATCCGGACACTTTGGGGAGGGGGTGGAGGGAATTTCCACGACCAAACATGGTAGACATATCAGTGACCTGATCAAACTGACTTGGAAATAGTAATTTTCTCGATCCAATCATCTTGGGGGGAGTGGAAGTAGGGGGAATCCGGAATATTTAATCACGCGGAACTTTTGATGATCGGATTCCAGTGAAATTCTGATTTTCCTTTTCATGTCGGGACCGGGTTTAATTTATAGAGAAAATTAAGTAATTGGTTTCCAATCATCAATGTCAACATGAAAGAATACAAAGTAATAGAAATTAATTTTTCTGCGAAAAGTACCTACCATCTTATAGTTGTTCACACGGGAGCTAAAGAGGCGCGTAAACAGCGGCTGATCTGTTCAGACGACTGACCAACTCTTAGGGGTCGACAGGAGAATTAAAAAGAAAAACCGAATTCCGAATATTCCTTTTTATGGAACAAAATATATACATTAAATTAAACATCTTGTGAGTGTGTCAAAGTCAAATTTAGTTGTATTGTAGTCTTTGGGCTAGAAAAATGGCACAAATTCAATAGTTACAGATGCCAGGCAACTCGGCAATTGCAAGTTAAAGAGCAAAAGAATCATTTCAAATATTTTTGTTTTCAAATGAGAACAGAAAAAAGTAATGAATAGTAAATATAAATAATGCGAGAATAGGGTGCAATCATTCAGTGTTGTTTAGTTGCTTTTCAGTGTTTGTTGAATGGACAATTCTTCAGAAACGCAACAAATATCAGACATAAATAGAGCATACACTGTTGAAATGAGAAAACTATTCTGTGTTTTTCCGAAATCATTTAGTATGTAATCTTGGGATGCTTAATTTAAAAATCATGCTATATTCACTTTCGTCTCACAGAATTTGGATTTGATTGATATAAAACTCGTCAAGTTTGACCTACTTCACCAAATTATATCGATGGCCGTGATGAAAATACGCGCCTATTTGGAAGATCAGCGGCTGTTTTTTTTTATTTCTTTCAACCGCTAATTACGCGCGTAAATCAGCCGCAGATCGGGAGTCGGTCGCTGTTTCAGCCCCGTGTGATCATGCTATTCCACATCACAGGTCAAGTGTCACCTCCGTTCATAATAGGCCAGTCGAGAGTGTCGTGGAGCGAGGTCTGGCTGTGTCGATTCAGAGTTCTGGTAGTAAACAAAGTTGAGAATGGAGAATCAAGACAGTGTTGAAAAAGGAACAGAGTTCTATAATTATTGCATTACAAAATAAGTGAAAGAGATCGCAAGTATGAAAGAACAACAGAAGCAATGGGAAAGTGAAAGATAATGAGGGGGAGTCATCATATACCGATGACTATTCCGTTGGTTGGTCAGTCCGATGATCGCAAGTTAGGGTTCTTCCAAATGTGCTAGGACGATGAAACTTGGCAAGCATATTAGAAACCCAGCAATATGAAACTGAAAATAGTCACTTCCCCGATCCGATTATCGTGGGGGCAGCGGAAAGAGTCCAGAATCTTGATATGTATAACTTTTGAACGGGAGATCGGATATTAATAAAACTTGATACTGGGAAAGACCTTGTGTCTCAGATGTCACACATCAAGTCAGGATTGGTCTTATGACTTTGGGGGAAGCTGGGAGGGGAAAACGGGAAATCGTGTGACACTGACATGCCTCGTTGGAATGAATGATGAAACTTGATGAGGCTTAGTGTAATTAACAAGTACAAGCCCTAGATACATAGTTGACAGTTGAAAGTATTCGTGCACTCTGGCGGGAAGTTCACATACTTTCAGATGTGCCAGGACGATTCACTTAAGAGAAGTCGTTTCCCCGATCTGACCATTGAGGGGGAGTGGAGGAAGGAGGAAAATAGAATCTTTATTCGATCCGGAATCTTAATATGTGTCTAATTTTCGCACGGGTGATCGGATCTTCATGAAACTTGAATTTTAACTTCCTTAAAGCACTTATGTTAACCGCGAAGTAATGTATCGATGATCATTTCTACCTCATACGTTTTGCTTACAGATGAATTTCTAGCAATTAGAATTACCCACTTTGTTTCACTGAGCAAGATACAATTGACAGGGGCGTCCCGAGACTTTCTTCACTGGGGGGGGGGGGGGGAAACCTGCTAAAACTGACCGAATCGGCACCTGATTTTTACTGAATTTATAATTTTTTTTATAAAAACAGAACGAATTATGAAGCTACAACGTAAAAAGTTGCAGAGTATCTATAAACAAGTATAAAAGAAAAATTGTAGCGCTTTCAAGCTTTTCCACTTCTGTGGTTTTTTTTCATGGATACGCCGTCACTAGCCTTTTAGCTACGGAAGTCCTTTCCAGTTTTGCCAACAGGACTTGAAATAATAACAAAAACGGCGTTGCTGCATAGTGACAAGGTCGCTAACGGCTGTACCAAGGATTAATTAAGGCGCCGCTTTTTGGGCAACATTTAATTACTTCCCATGCAAATTCTAGCTTCTAACATGGTTCAAGCCCCCCAAAACTCCAATCCTCAAACGGCAACTAAATGACGCACCCTTAGTCTAACTAGTGAAGACTGCGAAATGCGCCGCATGCGAAATTTTGAGGAAACACTGATGATAAAAGTGCCTTTCTGGGATCCCAAGATAACCGAATAAACCCAGAGATGCCTGGCGAGACGAAAGCGGCGATCTAGGGTAAAGTAGATACAAAGTACATGTCTTCGGAATTTACAGCAAACTAAAGTAGGCTAGATTTCACGTCAAGAGACGTGCTTATTCCTGAAGTACTGCAATTTTAAGAAGTAAAAAATGAACAGAAACCAGCTGAACCTACCGTATATGGTAAAGAACGAGAGCTAAATAATTGCCACTTAAATTACCGAACTCAGTAACTGGGTTGAAGCAATGTACCATACCGAAAAACTAACTAAAAAAAGGAACAGATCGAGAGTGTTATAACAAACGAATTTCGTAATGGAAAAAACTGCTGTTAGAACCACCTAAAACAACCGAATTTGGCAAGTCCAGTAATAGGAACGGACTAAAGAAAAATCAGGTGAATTACCGTATTCGGTAACGAATCAGAACCAAATGACTTTCACCGAGTTTAATTGTGAAATGGACTAACCGACTGCGACCGAATTCGGTAAAGAATGAGACTAAATAAACAGGTTAAATCACCGAATTTACGCAGGGACGCGGGAATGTGACGAAATCGATGCGGACTGAACCAAAGGTGGATGAATTATCGAATTCGGTCACGAATCAGAACCAAATGAATCTGAATAATGACCGAGTTATGAAATGTACTGACCGAATGCGATGGAACAGATACGGACTTGAGAAAAGCCCGGTGAATTATTGAATTCGCCAACGAATGAGACTAAATAAACAGGTTAAACCACCGAATTTACGAAGGGACGCGAATGCGGCGAAATCGATGCGGAGTGAAAAAAAGCTGGATGAATTAGCAAATTCGATAATGAAAGGGGAACCAATAAACACGTTAAGTCGCCCAATTTGGAAATGCGGGGACAAACGATTTTATGAAAAGGGCATCACGGCTTCGCCGCGATGCCCATTTTGACCGATTTTTTTGCCTTCGGCGATACCGAATGCCCAAGACATAGGGGGCACTGCGCCCCCCCCTCGGGACGCCCCTTAATATTGACCATGTTCTAGGACAGTGCCAACTGCCAAGAGCTTCCTTCATTGGGTTTAGTTGGGATGGATGATGGTGTTCACTTCCCTGGTCTCTTAAAGTCGACAAATAAAAGAATAATTCGTGAGGTATTTTTTTTTTCGTTTTAAATGCACTGTAAAGAAGAAAAAAGTGTGCGTTTCTATTTTAGTCGTATGAATTTTTGGTGGCACCTTAGGCGTCTGTTGTATGGCCGTATTTGGCTTTTTCAGTAAATTTTTATTATTATTATTATTCTCAAAACGGTGATCAGATCTTAATGAGTACATGCCTCTGATGTTTTACATTCGTGCCTCAATGGTTTTAATTATAAACTAATTTCTAGCCCCCTTAAAGTGCGCTTCTTAACCGCAAAGTGAAAGAAAAATAATTTGGATCCTACCAAAAGATGATCTACAACGGCCCGTGGTCATCTTTAACTGAAGAGCTTTCTTCCAAATTACTTTTTATCTTAGCCGCAAAGTAATGTACCAGTGTATCAGTGATCATTTCTACCTTAAGGGGTTTGGTTACAAATTATTTCTAGCCCCCCGAAAGTGCGCAAATTAAAAAAAAAAGTCGACCAAACGATATATTTTCATGATCCCGAATGGTCTATGAACATTTGTACCTCAGGGGTTGTCTTTCCAAAGGATTACAATAAACCACGAGTCGACAAATTCCCTCGGTCATCCTCTGACCCAACTTCGCAAGTGCCATATCAGCTTCTAGCTCTTGTTACGTTGAATGATTTACCTTTCCTTTACGTAAGTACTCGTTAATCACAGAGTCCGTAGTAAAAGAAACACAAAGCTGTAAGCTCATACGGCACCTGCAAGCATACATAGTATTCTTTTTTTCTTCTTCTTTTTTGTTCTTTTTCCTCTTTATGTGTCTTTTTCGGTTGTGTTTCATTTCCTTTAATCTTTAAGTTGTAGTTTAGCTAGGCCTACACAAGATTATTTTCCTTCTAGGCCAATAGACCAAGTTGTCCAGTGTTATACAATTTTAGTACGTAAATAAATAGGCCTTTCGATTCCTGAAAATGCATGGTTAGGTGAAAAGTATGCCATCCACTTTGCCGTTAGAATGCACACTTCAAGGAGGTTGGGAATCCATTTTGTAAGCTAAAGCACTGATACACAAATGATCATGGGCCCTTGGGTCATTAAATTAAGTATTTTTGTTCTGCATTTTGGCTAAAGATGCGCACTTTACGGTTATCTCTAGAACTGAATTTGTAAGCAAAATACTTGGGGCACAGATAATCATGGGCCCTTGGGGATCTTAATATTTTTCGTTTCTCAAACTTGTTTTTTCGACTTTGCGGCAAGATTGGCTCTTTAAGTATGATCGAAAGTCATTTGTCAGCAAAACCCTTGAGACAAAAATGATCATTGGCCCTTGGGAATCACGAAAATGTTTTTTTTTTATCAAAAGCATTTTTTTTTCACTTTGCAGTTAAGATATACACTCCACTGTCTCCCTGACTTTAACAAGATATGCAATCTGGCTAACTTGTCGAAAGATATTGAGAGCAGTGTTGCCACTCGCCCGGCACCGCTTCGAGGTGCCGGCCTCGTAAAAACGTGGCATTTCTGCGGTATCCTTCAACCAAAAATGCGGTAAAGTTTGTGGCATGGCCAAAATTATCAAAAGAGGCGATTTTTTAGTTTTTTAGGGAGGGAGAGGGTCAAAACTTTATTTGGTGATAATCAGCCATAAATGCCCCCCAGACGGTAGCCTACCTGTTTTATTTTTTTTCAAGTCTAAGCTTCTAACTTCAGAATTCATTGCAAAAGGTTTAGAGAACAGATATATTGTTTTAAAAATGGTTTCAAAGATTTCCCCAGAATTATTTCAAGCGAAGTTTGAAAGTTAAGATTAATCTCAGTAGCAAATACTGCATCCTTATTCGGAGCAATTTTTGCTAAATTGACATAGAAACCTATGAATCCAATGTCAGAACGACATAGATATACCAGGACCCACATGGCGGGGCCTCGTGGTGAAAACCAAATAAAATCGAAAGATACATTTACTATAAGCCAAAAATGCTCCTCAACCGGGATTTGAACCGAGGACCCTTTCCTCACAAAAGCTGCAGTTCAGCTGTCTCTTCGAAAAGGCATAGCGTGAAACGGTTTTACAGGTAGCGGTTACATCTGGTGAGCTTCTTCTGTTGCTGTGTACTAGGTTAGATGTGCCATTTTCTCGGTTACTATGCATCCAATAAAAGGCCCAATTTTCCAAACTTGCCTAATGGTAGTCATGTACTCACTAACGCAAATTTATCAATCGAACAAAATTTCAAGTGATATTACTCTCACATTTTCTTCTTTTTAATTGGAAATCAAGCTCAGACAAACATATCAGTATATTTGCTAATCTATCTTGGTTTTCCTGTTGCATCAGGCTAAATGGATGATAACTTCTTGGTACTAATAATAAACAAAATTCAGGTTCCATCTCTTTACTTGCGCTGATTCCGTAGCTCGAAGGCTAATGATTCCCGCCATAGCTACCTTATCATAATTACCGAGGTAGTAAGTATTGAGTGTATTGGATATTCGATATAAATCCCATGCATATGCTACGAAAAGTTTTAGGCTGACCTCTTAGATTAATTGGAAGCTTCGAACACTCAAGGATGTAAGACCGAAAGTGATTCATCGGTTTCGGTGGCAAAAAGACAAGGGAAGCAAGGGCAGTATCTTTGTCCTGACTTTTTTTTATTTTAATAGTGATTACAAGTGGAATATCGACGTAAGAACCTACGGAAATGTCATCCCGACACTGGGATGACCGACATTACTTGGGTTCTTGTGTTACTAGAGTGCTGATTTGATACACAGATTACTTTCACGTGCACAAATTTCCCGAGGAGATTATCGTTTCTGAAATATTAGGATGCTCAATGAATAAAAGTCACATGTTCAAACACTCGCCAAGCTTCCAACTTTGTCAGTTGGGAGGGAGGCATTATTATTAGTGCCACCTGGATGGTGTTCCAAAGGAACCTTGAGTTCGGTCCAGGAAAAATGATAGGATAGCGAAAATAATCCGGACCCTGACCTGAGCCTCGTTTTCGCTGCTGCAGCACTTCTTTGCTTTTGCAGAATATGCGTTTTTGGATTCACTTTCTTCTTGGTTGAAGCAGCAGCGCTGCAGCATCTTGCAGGGAAGCACGGACTTGGTCGGTGAGCAAGTCCGTGATTCTCGAGAAGCGCTGCCGTCTTCCTCGGAAGCGCTGCAGTGCAAAAACGGATGTAGAAAGAATCAGTCCGGAATCGGTCGAGAAGTGGACCTGCAGCATGCAACAAAAACGAGGCTCTGTAAGTGACGTTCTGATCCATCCAACAGGCCCAATTCAAGTAAAACCAACACACGTTCGGAAGGTTACTATGGATTAGTACTTCAGGAGTCCCGCTCCACCCACTACAATGAGGTCGGAATTCAAACATTTCCAGAGAATCGTTTCCAGCGATGCCTGAAGATTGCTTCCAATCTCGTACTGCTTCTGATATGAGACTTTCCTTATGTGGTTCTCTTACAACTCCGTGCAACTACTCTTGAAAAAATTTCATCGGTCAGTGATTCGACTGGATATCCGTTTTTCTCTGGTTTGACTTGGAAAAGGGCAATTTAGGCAATTGTCGTTTTTGCAGAGCATCAGATACCACGGTAACTGCACATCGACTTTTTGCAGGTCCAGTTACCGTGGCAGCAGATACCATGGTATCTACAAAAACGCAACGGAAGCTTAAGTCGGATTAGTGTTAAATATGAGCGATTTGCTTTCAGTCCTGCCGCAAGTTTTGAACATTACAGTCAGCCACGAAGTCCTGATTTATGGATACCCTATGCCAAACGCTCGGTATATCTAGCGTTTGAAATAGCCTATGCCTAACGCTGGATACTCTATGCCAAACGATGGATTGCTTTTGGTACCCTAACCCTGACCTACACTACTAAAGATGAGTTCTGATTGATTGATTCCTGAGCTTCACTCAAATCATCAATATTTTATTGGCTTCAAGTATCCAGCATTTGGCATAGTGTATCCAGCGTTTGGCATAAGCATTCCCAAAATCAGTGGTTTGTGGTGGACTGGGACATTGGTGATAATTTGCTATGAAACTTCTGACATTGTGAGAAAGGTAAATAATACACATACCGACACAGATGTTGTTTTTTAAGGTGAATCCATCGCTGCAGGTACACGCTCCACTGGTACTACATTTTCCTGCCCCGGCGATACCGCAAGTCAAATCTCCGTTTGGGCAATTGCTGCCGAGACCAGCGGCTGCGAAGATGTTGGCCGATGCTAAAAACGAAAACAAATAACTCGTAACCATCTTTGCCTTTGCATTTTCTGTATCCTCCAAACTCAAGTCGTAATCGTAAGTACGTTTACCAATCAATCTATCGGAAAAATGACACTTACGAACAACGTTTACCGATCACTCTATCTGAAAAAAGACACTATACGAATTATACGAATTGTAGAAAAAAAAAGTACGAAACGAAATTAAAAAAGTAAGGCAATCCAAATGTATTATGAAACTCTGAAGTTTTGGTCGGTGGAGGAAGAAGCTTGGGTTTCGGGTCGTTCTTGTCGAATGTACTGTATTTTTTTAGCTAATCCTGGACAACTCAGGCTTTGTTTTTGTGCATCTAGAACAGTCGAATGGGAAGTGACAATTCAAAGCCATTACAAATAATGAAAAAGTCTTCTAGGATATTTCAGACGGTTTCTTCCTAATGATTGTTCAAAACTAACAACGTCGTGAATTTCATCGACTAGTAATAATTGAACCATATCAATTGACTCCCTCAACTCTCATTTGTACGGGTTCTTCCGAAATGATTCTTGTCAGGTTTCCACGATTCCTTGTAAGTCTACTCTACTAGAAACCCCAAAAGAAGATTTCCGGGATCTCCTTCCTTTACTTCTCTCAAGGATTCCGTACACGGTTCGTCCTACTTCCCTGCTCCACCAGTCACCCCGGAATGGACGGATCCAGTTCGGGAGTTGAAATAGAAGGCAGAAATATGAGTGATCTGAACCCGGGGCATGAACTTCATATCGAGTACTCGAAAGTTGTGAACGATAAGAGTGATGCACAAAAACAACAAGAGCTGTAAGCTCATATGGCACTTGCATGTGTCAAGATGATTTGATTGATCAAAAGTAAGTTTCGACTTTGCGGTTGAGCTGCGCGCTCTAAGGGAGCTGGAACTTCATTTGTAAGCAAAACCCTTGAGGCAAAACTGCTAATGGGCTGATGGGCATCACGAAAATGCATATATTCCTTAAAAGTATTTTTTTTACTTTGCGGTCAAGATTGGTACTTTAAGGAATAATCGGATTTGGGAAGTAGCAATTTCTAAGCAAATGTTGTTGAGTCTCCAATATTCCAGCGAAGTTTTATCGTCCTAGCACATCTGGAAGTACCTTAACGTGCGATCACCGGAATCCCAGACCCCCCTCCCCCTCCTCCAACTCCACCCACAATAACCGGAGCCAATCCGGTTCTGTAAATGATTAATCCAGAGCATCTGTTTGTCATTCCCACGAAGTTCGATCCAGATCACACCAGTCTAAGCGGGTCAAGTATTTTCCGCCCTCCCCCCAATAATTGCCGGATTCGGTCCCGAAATGAAAAATGTCACAAGAGAAAAATGTCCTCTGTTTAATTATTAAATTTCCCTCGAATCCGATCACCCGTTCCAAAGTTACGCATGACTCAATATTCCGGATTCCCCTCCCTCAACTCCCCCCCCCCCAAGATTATCATACCGAGGATTTTTTTTTATTCCAAGTCAGTTTGACCGGGTCCCTGATATGCCTTCCAAGTTTCGTCGTGAAAATCCCCCAAAAACGGAATTCCGGGAAACCCCCTCCTCCCCCCCTTCAAGTGTCCGGATCCAGTCAAATTATGTAAAAGATTTACATGGACCAGATGTTTGTTCTTCCCAGCAAGTTTCACTCCGATACCATCATTCTAACCGTTTCTCGAGATTTCCGGTCCACCCCCCCCCCCCCCCCCCCCAGCTCCCCCGCGGTGCACGTAGCCAATCCGATTCAGCAAATGACTTACCTAGAGCATCTGTTTGTTCTTCCCACAAAGTTCCATCCCGATCCCTCCATTCTAAACGGGTCACGTATTTTCCGCCCCCCCCCCCCCCCAATAGTTGCCGGATCCTGTCCCGATATCAAAAAATCATCGGAGAAATGTCCTCTGTTGAATTCTTAAATTTCACTCGAATCCGATCACCCATTCCAAAATTACACATGACTGAAAATTTCGGATTCCCCTCCCTCCACTCCTCCCACCATTATCTGATCGACAAAATTTTTATTTTGAAGTCAGTTTGATTGGGCCCCTGATATGCCTGCCAAGTTTCATCGTGAAAATCCCCAAAACCACCATCACCAGAATTCCGGGACCCCCCCCCCCCATAAGTGTCCGGATCCAGTACAATAGTCTAAAGGACTTATCTAGAGCAGATGCTTGTTCTTCCCAGCAAGTTTCACTCCGATCCCTACATTCTAACCGTTTCTTGAAATTTCCGGTCTCCCCCCCAACTCCCCCCTGGCTACCAAATCCTGCCAAGACTTTAAACGGGACATTACAGATATATATTCTGTTCAGTTATGAAGTTTCATTAAAATTCGATCATCCGTTCGAAAGTTACACACTTCTCAAGTTCCCGGATTCCCCTGCGGATTCCCCTCCCTCCACTCCCCCACCATTATCTGATCGAAATTTTTTTTATTTTGAAGTCAGTTTGATTGGGTCCCTGATATGCCTGCCAAGTTTCATTGTGAAAATCCCCCAAACCACCATCACCGGAATTCCGGGACCCCCCCCCCCATAAGTGTCCGGATCCAGTACAATGGTCTAAAGCACTTATCTAGAGCAGATGCTTGTTCTTCCCAGCAAGTTTCACTCCGATCCGTCCATTCTAACCGTTTCTTGAAATTTCCGGGCTTCTCCCCCCCCCCCAACTCCCCCCTGGCTACCGAATCCGGTCAAGACTTTAAACGGGACATTACAGATATATATTCTGTTCAGTTATGAAGTTTCATTACAATCCGATCATCCGTTCGAAAGTTACACACTTCTCAATTTCCCGGATTCCCCTGCGGATTCCCCTCCCTCCACTCCCCCACTATCTGATCGACAAAATTTTTATTTTGAAGTCAGTTTGATTGGGTCCCTGATATGCCTGCCAAGTTTCATTGTGAAAATCCCCAAAACCACCGTCACCGGAATTCCGGGACCCCCCCCCCCCCATAAGTGTCCGGATCCAGTACAATGGTCTAAAGGACTTATCTAGAGCAGATGCTTGTTCTTTCCAGCAAGTTTCACTCCGATCCCTCCATTCTAACCGTTTCTTGAAATTTCCGGTCTCCCCCCCCCCCCCAAACTCCCCCCTGGCTACCGAATCCGGTCAAGACTTTAGATGGGACATTACAGATATATATTCCATTCAGTTGAAGTTTCATTACAATCCGATCATCCGTTCGAAAGTTACACACTTCTCAATTTTCCGGATTCCCCTGCCCTCAACCCCCCCCAAATGGTCGGATCAGAAAACTGATTATTTCTAAGTTTGTTTGGTCGGGTCTCTGATATGCCTGCCAAGTTTCATGGTCCTAGCACAACTGGAAGTACCCTAACTCGAAAAAGTGTGACAAAATGCCCTAAATTTTCAAGTTTCCAGCGCCTCCCCCCCCCTTCCCCGCATATGGTCGGATCGGGAAACTGATTATTTCCAGGTTAGTTTGGTCGGGTCCCTGATATTCCTGCCAAGTTTCATTGTCCTAGCTTATCTGCAAGTACCCTCACTCGAAAAAGTGTGACAAAATGCCCTAAATTTTCAAGTTTCCAGCGCCCCAACTCCCCCGCATATGGTCGGATCGGGAAACTTATTATTTCCAGGTTACTTTGGTCAGGTACCTGATATTCCTGCCAAGTTTCATTGTCCTAGCTCATCTGGAAGTACCCTAACTCGAAAAAGTGTGACAAAATGCCCTAAATTTTCAAGTTTCGAGCGCCCCCACTCCCCCGCATATGGTCGGATCGGGAAATCGATTATTTCCAGGTTCGTTTGTTCGGGTCCCTGATATTCCTGCCAAGTTTCATTGTCCTAGCTCATCTAGAAGTACCCTAACTCAGAAAAAAGTGACAAAATGCCCTAAATTTTCAAGTTTCCAGCGCCCCGCGCTCCCCCGCATATGGTCGGATCGGGAAACTGATTATTTCCAGGTTAGTTTGGTCAGGTCCCTGATATGCCTGCCAAGTTTCATTGTCCTAGCACATCCTGAAGTACCCTAACTCGGATAAGTGGGACAAAAAACTCGGACCGACCGACAGACCGACAGACGGAATTGTGATCGGTATATGGCACTTGAGCCAGAGGCTGCAAGTGCCAGAAAAATGGACGGAGCGAAGCCCTAACGCTGAAAGTGCCATAAAAGCTACAATAGCGTTAGCGTTACTGACCTTTGAATCAGCAGACAACTATTTGTTCTACTGTGATCTAGTTTCTGTAATTTTGCCAATTTTCGGTAGTCGAACGAAAAGGGACATGCAGACTTACAGAAAAGGATGGCTGAAGCCTCGAACTTGAAGCCAACTGGAAGCCCAGGAAGAGTAAACGATGATCCATTAGGGACCAACTTAGCCACGATATTTGAAGCGATCTTAGAGCGAGACGGGAAATCTCCGCCATCTTTTTGGGTGAAAAGAATGATGACTTTTCCTCCTGTTGCCTGTCTTGCTTTCCTTGCGGTTGCTTCTCTGCATTCGGCAACTTTCATCTTTGCAGCTTCTCCCTGAAGAAGAACATGAATTTAAATAAAATGAGTGTACGGGAAGCTTGTCACAACTACTAATCAATCCGTTTTATCGCAATGGGCATGTCTAAGAAACAATAACAAGCGATTCTGTTAATGCTAAAGTAGTCCTGGATTTTCTAAACTAGTCCTGATTTTTTTCTGAAAATCCGACACTCTAGTGGTTAAAGGGGTAACTTGCAAATTTATCCTCGCATTTGCTTTGTTCTTATCACTCACTTTCAATTGCTAGTTCAAAAGAGGCGACTGCGGTGCATTTGGGCAGTTCGTTTACGAAAAAATGCCAAGAACGAATGAATTTATTTTACCAAACGCCGAGTGACCATGGTTGAACTTGGTTACTGTTTCGAGATATGCTTGCCTGAAGCAAGTGTCAAAGTTCGTTGGAATGACAGAAAGATTTTACAGCTTTTAGTACGGAAGAACGCAATAACAACTGATCTAATCGGTATGTTTTCATAGATTGTAAATACTTTTGTGTTGCTGTTTTTTTAGGCATTCGTCTATTTATAGTACGAGTCTTGTCCAGAGTATTTGGCTTTCTCCGCAGCGTAACACGATTACAAAAACAACAAAATAATAAGAACGACGCTCACATGTTTTAATCACAACATTCAGGACAACAACCTTAAAATACTACATATCCGCTCCTTATCCCAACAAGTTTTCCTTATACCTGCATGAGGAACCCCTGACGAGGCAACCAAACATTTGTCTTATTTTGAAGTCTTCCTTCGTTTCTCGCCCAAATATCTCGCTTCACTGTTTATTCGGCGCATCGCCCCACAAAATGATAAATTCAACTCCCCTTGTAACAAGACCAAAGGTTCCGATGGGATCACACAAATTGAATATTTGATGCAGACAATTAACTTCAAATAAAACTTTTGTTTTTAACAAATTTTCCGGTTTTGGTCTGATTCGGGGAGAACAAGTTGTCCGGGTAGAAAATACTTTTCACATAAGTTTTCATCATGTCTTCTTACCCCTAAATCGAACATCTAATCAACTTCAAATAAAACTTTTACTTTTAACAAACTTCCCAATTTTGGCCGAATTCCGGGCGAACTGCTTGCCCGGCGAGAAGATGGTTTTCACCATCCTGTTCAGTATGTTTTCCTACCTCTAAATCGAACATCTAATCAACTTCAAATAAAACTTTTACTTTTAACAGACTTTCCGGTTTTGGCCGGATTCCGAGCTAACTACTTGTCCGGCGAAAAAATGGTTTTCACCATCGTGTTCAGCATGGCTTCTTACTCCTAAATCGAACATATAATCAACTTCAAATAAAACCTTTACTTTTAACAAACTTTCCGGTTTTGGCCGGATTCCGGGCGAACTACTTGTCCGATGACCAAATGGTTTTCACCATCGTGTTCAGCATGTCTTCTTACCCCATAATCCACTATCACATTATCTGTTTAAGAATATTTCATTTGCCCATTAATTTATACCCCCTCTCCCATCCCTAAATGTACGGCTACAGAGCCCATCTACGAACTTGACCTTATTCTTGACCCAAAGAATCCTCACACCATGTTTCGTCGAAATATCTCATTCCCTACGAGAGCTAGTGCGCACAGACGGACAGACAGAACTTTTGCGATATCACAGGTATCCCGCTATCCCAAAAAGACAAAATTAAGCATCTAGTGTCCGCCAACGGGAGAGAATCCGCAGAACTTACCATTTCAGTTCTTCTGGCCTAAGGACGGTGTTTTCTTTTTTTTTTCTTTGACATACTCCACTTCTAAAAATGGTGGGTCACAATTACTACTTACTTACTAATTTTAAAAAATAATTTCTTCCCCCATCTGAAAATCAAAGAGAAATTGCTGAGGGTCTGTTGGGTAAACGAAAAAAACTAAATGTTCGCGTGTTTTATCTTTACCTATTCCTGCAGTCCAAATAGCTATACTTTGTTTCGATCGTCACGATTCTTGTTGTGATTTTAGTTCGAGCGGCTTCCGTGACATTTTTTATTAGCTCCTCATTTTGTCCCTACTGTCAAGATCGTTTCAATTTGCGTATTGGCCGGGGACATCTTAAGTGATAATATAACTACCGGTTCAGCAGGAACTCCAATAAGAATGGCCACGTATGTCCATGTTATTATTACTTTTGTTTCAGAGAGCGTCGCAACTACAATAAAAATATGGCTCCTCTTCTTATCATAACTTGTGAGAACTACCTATAACGCACTCATAGAGATCTGTCAGCTTGCTATTTACCCCTAAATTGACAGTCTATTTAGCTATAAGAAATAAATTCGTCACCCTTAAATTTGAAGCCTCCTCAACCCAACCCCCCTGAATGAACTCAAGATGACCCGTATTTCGAACCAAAGTATCATAACGCCAACTTTTACTATCAGATTTTCAAGCCATTAAGAGCTATCGGGCTGACAGACGAACTGATAAACTATGACAAGTCAGAGTTATCTAATTGCTAGGTTTTGGGATCCCTGAAAGTGGAGGGACGTAATTTAACACGTAATTTAACACAATCACATACAATATGTTTTACTGAGCCTTCGATTTTTTTTTTAACAAGCCAGTGCCAAATTGCTACTCGCTGGAAGTTACAACCGGCAATTCGAAGTAAACAGGCCGCAGGGCCGGTTCGAAGGGGGGCCGTAGGGGTTGACTCACCCCCCCCCCCCCAGGTCGTTCCGAGGGGAACCCCCCGAGGAGACCCCCCCCAGAAGGTCTGTGGAAAAAAAATCCGGTAAATTTTGACTGGTGAGGCGTTCACTTGAATTTGGTGATTTTTATAGAGTCTACCGAATAATTGCTCAGGAAATCTACCGGAATTTTGCTGAAGGAATCTACCGGATAATTGCTCAGGGAATCTACCGGAATTTTGCTGAAGTAATCTACCGGAACTTGTCTCAGGGAATTTACTGGAGACTGGATCAGGGACTTTTGCTCAGAGACTCTACCGAAACTTCGCTCTGGGAATCTACCGAAATTGTGCTCCGGGAATCTACCCGAATTTTGCTCAGGGAACCTAACGGGTTTTTGCTCAGTGCATCTACCGAAATCTTGCTCAAGGAACCTACCGGAACTTGTCTCAGGGGATTTACTGGAGGCTGGATCAGGGGTTCTACCGGACTTTGTCCCCACGGAATCTACTAGAATTTTGGAATCTACCGGAATTAGCTCAAGGAATTTACCGGAACTTTGCTCAGAGAATGTTCCTTAATTTTCCTCGGGGAACCTACCGGAATTATGCTCAGAGCATATACCGAAATCTTGCTCAAGGAGTCTACCGGAACTTTTCTCAGGGAATTTACTGGAGCCTGGATCAGGGGATCTACCGGATTTTGCCCCACAGAATCTAGTAGAATTTTGGAATCGATCGGAATTCTGCTCAGAGTATCTACAGGATATTTGCTCGGGGACCCTACCAGAATTATGCTCAGGGCATATACCGAAATCTTGTTCAAGAAATCTACCGGAACTTATCTCAGGGAATTTATTGGAGCCTGGATCAGGGGATCTATCGGATTTTGCCCCACGGAATCTACTAGAATTTTGGATATCTACTGGAATTTTGCTCAGGGAGTCTACCGAAATTTTGCTCGAGGAATCTACCGTAGTCTTTCTCAAGGATTCTACCGAAGTCTTTCTCAAGGAATCTACCGAAGTCTTTCTCAAGGAATCCACCGAAGTCTTTCTCAAGGTATTTATCAGAACTTGTCTAGGGGAATTTACTTGAGGCTAGATCAGGGAATCTACCGGACTTTTCCCCACGGCATCAACCAGAATTTGGCTCAGGGAACCTACCAGAATTTTGTTGCTTACCGGATAAGTATAAACTCACAGCTTAACAGGAAGACCCCGGCACACAACTTACCAGAGTAATTCTTGCAGACAGACAACATAGCGTACCGGAACATTCATCGTGTGATTCCGGTAATCTCCTAAGTTTCTGTAGCTTTCAAGAATTAGGCAATCTACTGAAATTCATCATTTCCAACTCAAATACTGTTCCAGAATAGTTTCGCGGTACCGTCTACTCCAATTTCAACAGCTTTCTCGACTCCTCACCGGTGACAAGCCGAGAAGAGTTCAAAGACGACTTAGCCTTGTTCCGGAATGATCTCAAAAGTTGCCAGGAGAGACTTGAAAACGATCTCGAAAACAGACAAAAATTGAAAGATGTCTTCACAAGTATGGAAAGCTTTCAAGCTGACCAAGACAATCCCTGTTACCTCAGCAAAAGGGGAAAGACGTTTTAGCAAGATAAGTGTTGGTTAAGGCCACTTTGTGTTCAACATTGGCTGACCAGCATCTGTTACTAATCGCATTTGAAACCGATCTAGTTGACGAATGTGAAACTGGATGTGTTTTGAACAAATGGAAAACGTGATGAAAGAATTTGTAGGATGGGTTGAAGGTCGAGGACTTTTTAGTCTTAACTGAAAATCTTAAAGTTTAACCGAATAAGTCTAAGGTCCAACACGTCTAGTAGCACATCAGTTTTTCACTTAATATTCCTGAAAACCCGATAAAAATGCGTTGGTTCGTTTCTCCGTTACCCTGGGATAGTCGATTTCATAGAATGAACTAATTCTTTCAGATTTGTGATACCTCTATGTGTTTTTCCCCTCTACGCTTGAAATATCGACCAACTAGAAATTTAAGACATTGCCGAAAAATGAAATAAAAATATCAGATTCATTGCAAGACATATCCTAAAATTATTTTCTTATTAAATAGTGCAAAACGGATACGTCAGCTGAATTCTATTAGAGCTATATTTCGGCTTTTCTTGGCAAGGGTCCTCTTCTGGCTCAAAGCCGCTCAAGTTGGAAAAAGGAACTTGTGGGAAAACGAACGTTGGGAAAACGAACGACCGAAATATAGCTCTAATAAAATTCCGCTGACGTATCTGTTTTGCACTATCAAATATGATTCGCAGTCAGCTTGGCAAGCTGAAGGAATATTTAAAATTCATCTTCCTACTTTTCTAAAGGCTTAACTTCTCCGATGTCGCATCTTCAGCCCTGGAAAGGCAGGCCTTTGTTTAAATTCAAATTCTCCCCGTCTGGATGAATTTTGGTTTGCAATGCAAGCAACCCACGCTCTGAACGTTATTACGAAAACTACAAAATCCCTCAGATGTGTTCCAAATATTTCAGTATTCAAACATAAGAATGAAAAATAAGCTGCCTTTTCAGTAAAACTTTAACGAACCTATTTTGTGTTATTTGTAACACATAATCAGTGCTTCCACTCCTCCCGATTTTTCGGGAGATCTCCCGGTTTTTTTGGACATCTCCCGGCAAAAAGTTTCTCCCGATAATCTCCCGATTTTCGTAATCTCGCCAAAATTACAATACGGTCACAATTCTTGGGTTTCACAGTCGGGTTAATACCAAAATCTCTTTATTTCATCTTTAATTCATGGTTGCAACATTATTGGCCTTTGTGCAAAAACAGACGTTTTTTTCAGAAAAGTAAATGGATTTGAAAAATAATCAGACATAAACCTTCTTTGTAAGCATTGAGAGAAGATGGTCGAGTAAAATTCTGGTCACTGCCATTTTATTATGTATCCCAAAAGATGAGAGATCACAAATGCTTTTCAAAACTTTGCCGGCGGCGCCTTTCATAGTTTTCTTCATTTGTTGGAAGGGCACGTCATTCTGGTGCGGTTTTAGACAGTTTTAGGCTGAGAACATTGTAAACAGAATCTGTTTGCGAAATAGCTGAATTTTGGCACAGAAAAAGCGTAATTCAAAATTTTGCCGGAGGCGATGGCTTTAACATAGTCTGTGGAAAACTCGATCTCTTCGGTTTGAAATATTTTTGGAAATCCTCGGGATCTTAGGGTCTGATCAACTTTAAAACCCAGAATTTGGATGGAAAGCAGTTGTGCGAAATGTGAACTTTCAAGAATTTTGCAAGGAACTCTCAGTTTATTCTCGTCGTGTGTACAGACGTTAGAAACTGCTGCTGCTATGGTGTCGAGCAAGACCCAGTCCATGCAGTCGCTTCATTTTGCAATTAAATATTTGAAATAATTCAAATTGTAAGTTTCAAGGATTCGGTAGAATTTCTGGCAGATTCGTGAAATTTTGCTGGCTCCCCCCTCCCCAAAAAGAAAATGAACTTGCTACGCCCCTGATGACAAAGATGTCTAATGGACGCTTTTGACAACTAAGGGCTCAAAGGTCTTTCTCAGAAGCCCTGGGAAGCTTGAAGAGTTTATATCGGTTCGCCACAATTTGAACTAAATAGCTGGGTAACTCCTCTAATTTCTGTCTGTTGACGGTCCCCAGGGTGTAAACGGTCCGGTTACCAAAGATTTTCAGTTTCCTCACCGACGAACGTACCCATTTCATAAACCTACGCAGAAAATTCGACTAATTTTCAGTCGAGAAAGCCCCACTGTTTCTCAAATTCACATTGTTTGGGGCCTCAGCTCTTATAAGATAAGATAAGGTAAGATAAGATTTATTCCACTAAAAGGCCATGGGAAAAAATAAACACAAACAAAAATCAAAAACCAAGTAAATGATAACTATTTTACATATTCCTTTACAGGAACCTTTCTCTGTGGTTCATCAAAACCGAAAGGAATCTTCCCAACTCTTCAATATCACCAAATAATTTACTTCCCATTGGTTTTACCAACCAATCCTCCCCCAATAACTAACACCAAAAACTTCCCCACGAAGATCTGAACGCTCAGGGCATACGCACATTAAGTGAAAAATATTTTCATCCAATTGTCCGCACATTGGGCAAAAGGAAGGACCAGACAACACTCTAACCTTACCAAAATATCTTCTACGCATTCCTAAAAGTAGACAATCACCCCGTAAACTCATTAACAACCTCAAATGCTATGCTGGGATCCCCACCTTGAATTAAATTTCCTCCCCCCATGTCTCTTTGGCCCTCGCCAAAGAGTATAGAAGTATAGAAATGTAGAAAGTATAGAGTATAGAAACGCAAAGAGGGATTTAAGTAGACCTCAAAGCACCAAGGAACCTTTTAAGTGTCCTTTAAATTTAGAGGTGCAAATGGAAATACCAGACTTGCCATCAAACCGGTTAGCCTATATGTGTAGCATTTGCGCATTAAAATCATAAGTATGGCGAATAAAATTAGTATTTTTACGGCTAAAAAGTTGAATGCAGTTACTCAATGCCTTTTTTGTAACAAGCTAACCATAAAATTGCTTTTTAAGACATAACCACTGTTTTTCAAACTCCCGTTTTTTTCACCGATTTCTTTAAAATGTCTCCCGATAATTTCCCGACTTTTTCGGAGCGGTTACTGATTTTCAGAAAAAGAAAGTGGAAGCACTGCACATAATAGATGTGAGACCACAACACTAGGCTTATTCTAGAGTTTCTGCAGAGCTGGTCATTACGGAGACGATTCCGGTAAAATATGAACAAAATCCGTTAAAACTTCGAAAAATTCCGGTAAAATTCTGAAGCTGCCCCCCCCCTATCAGGATGGTATCGGGACGCCCCTGCCCCCCCCCCCCCCCCCCCCATGCTCCAGAGAATCTATTTTCAGTCGTATGTTTTGAGTTTGTCTGTATGTCAGAATTTACAGTTCCCAAACGAGAATTTCACCAACAAATCACATCTTTTAGTCGTACAAAGAATTTTAATTTCTATTCGTATGTTTTCGGATTCACAGTTGTGTGTTCTGAGTTTTCCATAAAGGAAACCGTATGTTTGAGCTAATCCTGAATGACATCAACCATTCTTGTCGTACTTAAAGAAGGAATTTTCTAGTCGTAAACTAGAGATAGTCGTAAGTTTTCACCTTGCCAGAAAAAGGAAGGCACAGCAGTTAGCTAATCGTGAACTTTGCCTTCAAACGACCTGTTTCTGGTCGAATTTCCATAGAGATTTTAGTAGTATGTTTTAAGCTTGTCAGATTCACAGTTTTGTGTTCTCAGTTTGTCAGAATCACAGACGTATGGAACTTGTCAGAATGACATCAACCGCGATTTTTCCCTGAAAATGTCCCGTCTCTTGTCGTATTTCACGAAGAGATTTTTTAGTCGTATATTAGAGACAGTCATAAGTTTTGAGCTTGCCACATGAGGCAGTTAGGTGAATTTCGACAGCAAATGACCATATCGTGTGGTTGTATAAAGATTTTCTACTAGTCAGTACGTTACGAAATATCGTGTGCTTTGAGCTTGTTAGAATGAAAGTCGTATGTTTTGAGCTTGTCAGTGTGACAGAACTGCCATTACCTAATCCGGATTTTTACTCTGTGGCGCTGAAAACAGGCTGATTTTCGAAAAATTTTGAACGTTTCAACATTATCCTATCTGGTTTTGTGAAAAAAGAAACAAGTTTATTTTTTTAAATGGTTTGCGGAGTAAGGTTTGCACATAAACAGGCTTTGTAAGCACTGTATGACCGGCCTGATGATTGCACTATTTTCTTCTAGTTTAAATTCAAAGTGAAAGCACTACCGCGCACCAACTTCCGGGACAATATCCCAATCCGTTTGCTTTGCGAGTTATCGGGGCACGGACAGATAGATGATATCATAGGCAGCCTTTAAATGTTTCGCAAGACTTTACCTTCGCCGTCTTTAATAGTAGCCTACTCGCTATCTCGTTGAAGGGCCCGTAATCTAGATGAGGTCTAAGATGTAAGCCACCTTAAAAGCTAGAAATGCCAAAAAAGGTCGGATTAAAAAAAAAACAGCCTGCGTCGCTGAGTTTAAATTTGCTGCTTGGGATCTGAGCCACGTTTAAAGCAAGAGTTTGTGTGGGAAGTAGTCGAACATTGCCGAATAAATCCGACTTAACAAATTTGTGTGTGCATCATCTATTTGCAGTTTTAAGCTTGAGATTTGGGGTCTAAGCTACATTAAAAGGTAGGAGTTGTAAATGAGTAGTTGAATTTTGCTCGAACTGAAAAAAATTCGCGCTCACTTTAGTTTGTCTTGAGTAAGATACGTCAGAAGCTGGTACCGAGGCTTGTCTTCTCTCCACCCAAATTTGATATGAACGGCATCGTCTAGTTCTTGTTACTTATTTGTTTATTATTCTGTTACTATAATGGCATTTTCCGTAACGTTTTAGAACTTATAACGTTAATATTTCTTGAGACTGCTGGTCGTATATTTAGAAATCCTCACCCCCCCCCCCCCCCCCTCCCATGAGCAGGCCCTTTGAACCGCCCCTGACAGGCCGGTATTGTTTTGATATGCTGGTGCGGTAAGCACTTGACAGATATGCAGCGGACGAAATACTATCTGCACGGATAACCCTGTCGATGTCTTTGCAAGTTTACTGGCTTGCAAATACAAAAAATTAGTATGAACAAACAACTTACTAGAACTGCGCAGTACTGATCCAGGGTAATAGAAGCTGGACGGGGCGGGAATGTTGCTGAAAAGAAAAGTTTGTACAGACAAGTATATTGATGACGGGTAAGACCAATCGAAGATTCAAGATACAATTTGTATATCAAAGAATCTTGCTTGTTGTGATTTTTTAAGTCTTAAGCAGAATCTTGAAAATATACTTTTTGCCCCTTTAATTTAGAAACTTTTTCCAATTTTTATTTCTTATTCTTTACTTGAACACGTTAGTACTTTCGCCCGTCCGGCTAAGCAGGTGCAATGATGAAAAATGAAAAATCATTCGAGAGAGTGACCATTACTAGTCGGCAGTAGGCTAATGATATTTTCAGTACAATTTTCCTAATCTTCCAAGCCATTTAGCGCGACAAGTCGATCCACTGTTCCTTCTTTTGTATATTCAGTTGGTTGGATAACATTTACCGAGCACAATTCTGAGATTTTTTAATTTTTGAAAATTTGGCAGATTCTTAATAAAAAATGGTGGAAAAACGTGAACCCTCTTTAATTCTTGACCGCAGTTATTTTGACAGCACCCTAGTTCTTATACTTCTACCACACCCCTAGATGATGCCATGTTTTTTTTCAGGTCTTGGTTGGAGCCAGTGATATCGAATGCAGATCATCGAAATTCTGGATAACATCCTTACAATTCCGATTTGTTTGCAAGTGACGACTTTCCACACACTAAAAACACGGGAAGATGAATTGTCCGAGGATTCAAGATATTGTGACATACCTTCGATATTGCAAATGGGAGTTGGGATGGTTGATCCAGGAGCAACGCAGCTGACAATCAAGGTTTGGGTCCCGACCAAGTTTGCGGTAACCGTTGTGAATTCAGTGGCTGTAGTGAACTTTAGAAAACTTCTGGCTTCGGGTCCGGCTTCCCTTTGTGATTCATCAAAACTTGACTCGACAGATGGGGAAGGGACCTGTTCCACAAAATCCCAGATGACTGGTGCAATTGGGACATATTGTTGATATCTGAAAGATAGAGTCATATCGCACCATTTTCTATGTCAAATTCTTATCTGAAAACAATTTCTTTCTCAGATACAGTCCTAGGATTCTCACTATTTCCTCAGCAATCATCTTCACCACAGTTTCCTACTCAAACATAACTTTTCTGCTCGAAAAAGCTATACTCCCCCCTCTCAATCACCGCTTTCCCCTTGAGCAAAAGTAAAATAGTTTCAATTCGCTAAATCGACGAGAATCGTGTCTAATTCACAACTCACGTCGGTGAAAAATTATATTTTGCAGGAAGGTAAATTAAGGCAGTAGGAAGTAAAAAAAGAAACAATTAACTTGCGCTGTCGCTGGGATTTAAGCATCAGAAGATCTATTATTTCACTTATCCTACGTAAAAATTACGAAAATGTTAACAAGGAAGAAAGAGGAGCTAGCGGGATGATAACAACCTTCTCTCTAGACGGCAGATAAAAGAAAAACCTAAGTTTTCAATGGGATCTCGAAAGGTAATATTGTCCGGCCTTTTCGATACAGAAATTCGCAGCTAAGATATTCCCAGAATCCGTAAACTTGCATTATAACCTGTTGACACGATCGTTTAGTAATACTTTTCACCAAAAACCACCAAGCACTGAGGTTTATTCTTAAAATTATGGCTTTAGCTAGATTCAAACCAGACTTTCCAATCCGTGGCAAAAATACTGTGTCCTTTTTCCAGCATACTAGGCTTCCAACTAGCTCTAGTGAAGAACTTTTGATGTCGCTAAATCTGATTACAGCTTAACTACTGATCAATTAGAAGACTGACAACAGATACGGATTCAGTATGCACTTTTACTCCCAGCGCTAATCGACATGATAATTGAATTTCACTTTAATCAAAAAATATTCGTTGCCGGATTCCAGATGAAGTTCTCTTATGGTAGGAAAGTAAAACTGAAAAATGGTTTTACTAGAAAATGGTTTCTAGTAAAAAGTTACATAACTGATTCATCATGTTTCCTTATCCCTATATCAAAACTCTGTTTAAATTAACAAAAACGAATATCAACTCTGTACAAAATATCAAGCTGTTTGTGGTTTCCGAGCTAACTGTTTGTCCGACAAAAAAGAACGTTTCAGAACCAAATTGTACAAGACAAATAAAGAAAAAGAAATTTCCCCATTCTGTGTAGTTCTTCTATGAATAATAATTAATATATGATACTGAGTTGAAAATTCATCAACGATAGCCAACGAAACCTACAAAGTCTAGAGGTTTTTCTAGGACCATCGTCAAAGTTTTGAATAATTCTTCTAGAAGCATGATCAGCAACAACAACAAAAATCTTACCTGTATTGACCTGGCGCTATAAACTTCACCTGAGCACCACTGTAGTCATGGTGATAAGGGTGGAAATATGCAGCCTCCTTTTTCTTTCTGCAAGACTTGACATCTACGATTTCATGACACGTAGCCCTCACGCTCGTTGTTACAGTTGAAATCACCGTCTTCTTTATCGTAAAAAAAGGGTTATTGAAAAAGAATCTCTCCTGAGCTGCAGCCCAGCAGAAGAACAAACAAGCAAAAGCCAAGTAGTTCATAGTGGAGGGGAAGTGGCACTGATCCCCAACATTTCCCCATCCTGCCTTATATGAGAACAAGTTAACAGAAACCAGTATGGCAACTTCAAGTTCCTGCTTGCAAAGCGACTATATAGCAGACCCGTTTACCCGTTCCATAGCCGACCTCTCGGGGGCCGTTGACTTTTTTTTCTTCGTTTTTCTGGTTATTCAAGGTAGAAATCTGAATCCCGGAAACGTTTTTGTTCGTCGATCTTAAGGACGAATGGTTATAAAAATAAATCTTATAATGCCTTTGATAAGATCACATTTCCAAAGAACCTATACGGCCACTTGAAGTATCTGACTGTTAAAAGGCCCCACGTAGACGACAAAATAATCCCTTAGAAAAGTGACATCCCTGGAAAGGTGACAGTTTAGTTCCAATTAAAAGAAACCCGATGTGGAGTTAGGAGATGCAAACCAAATCCGGATATCTTGTCACAGTCCAAACCTGATATCTTGTCGTGCTTTTAGGTGGCGGAAGTATGGAAGGATCGAAACTTTGGTCGTCAAAAAGTTAATGAACCGTCGACTTGATTAGGAGATTACCTGGCAAGATTGGGGATGAGGACGGAATTCAGAACGATCTGAAATCCTAGAACTTAATTTTTCGGTCCTATGTGTCCTGTAAATTTTTGAGCTACAGATAAAGACCAAAGATTCCGAGATTCGGAAAAGCAGAACACCGGAAAAAGCACACGTCCTCGGAAAGAGTTGGCTGGTGTTTGCGACGGAAACTGATTCAACAGGAATATCTGTTTCCTGTACCCGAGACTCAGTTGAGTGTAGAGATAGAGATAATCAGAGCCTCATGGAGTGCTGACCTCCCAGATCCTAATGATTAATTCATATTTTGTGCATCAGAACTAGTTACAGTGATGCAGAAGAGCCAAGTATGACACACTCATTATAGGAATTTACCGTTTATTTCTCAGAGGTCAAAGACACATATTCCAAGCCTTTTTTGGAAGTTAAGGAGATGGGTCGTGGCCATAGTCCCAACTAAACTACGTTTTTCACTTGGTCTAAAGATTGATAAGCATGTAAGAGTTAATCGGTCACAGGTAAATGCCTGTTGATAATTAGCAATGCTACATTTTTCTTAGCTTGTAAATTAAGATAATGGTTTAGCGGCTACCTATCACACAAGTGTCCCTATCTCGAGACGAGGCAATTCGATCATGAGCGAACGTTTTGTACACACAGTTTTACGAGAGAATTCGGCAAATTCGTCGCAAGACAAATTCGCCGGATACAAGTTGTGACACAGAATCCGCATAAGAACTTGCGACGCAAATGAGGCTTATTACTACAGAAAAGTTGATCCGAGTCTATCAGATGCCGGAGATCTGACATCCTTGACCCTAACATTCCCAAATTCATCAGCATGTGTGGAGCCGGGTCTTTCAGTTTCTGCAGCTTGGTTCTTTTCGGTTAATTTTCGATTAATTTTCACTACCGTGTCTCCTGATTTCCATATTTTTTTGGTTGCTTGCTGAATAGTCTGCTATCAGCTTCTTTGCTGATGAATATTTGAAAAAGGAAAGATCTGTGAGTGGATCTTCCTACTGCTAAGTTAAGTGACCGATGGGCGGTTTCGAGAATTTTGTACTTCCGAGGGCCTGAGATTGTTTGGGGATTCTGTTGCATTTTACAAGTGGTCCGAAAAACAACCAGGTCTTTAAATACAATCTTCCCAGATTCTTTGAGTTTTGAAGATCAAGCCTAAAATGGGATAACTTTGACAGAATAGGACTGAAACTAAATTGATCTGAAACTAGAAATGAGAAAAAAGAAAGACTCACTGAAAACAGCTAGCGGATTGTTCCTTTTCCGATTCACCATACTGGGAGAAACTTCCTAGGGCAAAAAATATAGATGAGCAATCGCTGATAGTCGGCAATGTGCACCGAACGGAACAGCGCGCCTAGGCCCTTTTTCTGTCATTGTTTATTTGTACTTGTTTTTGTAATTACTAATAGAAATAATGATGACGGTGATTTTTATTTACGACCCGTCAAAACAAAGACAAGGCACGAAGACGGAGTAAATAATAAGGAAAAAAGGGAATATCAAAGGAAAAAAACGAAAGAGAATTAAAGGTTAACAGAATAGGGCTAAGATACGACAGTCTGATTACCCATCATATTTTTACTTAATTAGGCTAGAAGAACCGACAAAAACGCATTACTTCGTTACTTTGTTATCCACGGTTCTTGAATTTTATCTGACGTAATTTCTCTTCCGTAACTGTTGTACCTCTATACGGACGAAGCTCTATGTTTGAAATGTCTAGCAACTACAGCGGCAGCCAATTGCCGTAATAACAAGTCACGGCTGATTTACATTCTTCAAGCCAGGAAGATGAAAGTAACATGGGATGTGAAAGTGACCAGGAAGAACTTGTCATTCGCCATGAAGGAAGAACATGACCAGTTGAAAATTCGAACTTGCTAATCAACTTGGTGGAATGCTGGCCAAATTCTCTGTTGACCGTGTCCTTCCACAAAGAAAACCTATTCGGGGGTAGCACGGAACAGAGGGCTATCTTTGGATGTGATTCTGCAATCTGGAATCGAACATTTCAGAATCTTCGCTTTGTTAGCCATTGAAACACACGCTTTTGCAGACATTCAAATTTTCCCTCGCCGTGAAGTTATTTGTCGTGCAACCAGTGGAGATTATAGACGTCACTACTAGACTACGCGACGTAAAAAACAAAAATCCCTTATATGAGTCAAAATAGTTCAGTGTTTTCAAGTCAAAGGTATAAAGATAAGTTGGCTTTTCAGTTAAACTTTAACCTAATGTGACATAAGCCTTAGTGACTCCTTGGAGATTTCACTTAGGTCATACATTTCGCCAAAAACAATATTGGACATTTTATGGCTCTTAAACTTTCGCTCTCGATCTAATGATCAGACGTTTACGGTGAATGTGTATTTAAAGTTTAACTGAAAAGCCAACTTATCTTTATACGTTTGATTTGAAAACACTGAATTATTTTGGCTCATATAAGGGATTTTTGTTTTTTACGTCGCGTAGTCTAGTAGTGACGTTTGGGATCTCCGCTGGTTGCACGACAAATAACTTTACGGCGAGTCGCGGAAAATTTGAATGTCTGCAAAAGCGTGTGTTTCAGTAGCTAACAAAGCGAAGTTTCTGAAATGTTCGATTCCAGATTGCGGAATCACATCCGAAGATAGCCCTCTGTTCCGTGCTACCCCGAATAGGTTTTCTTTGTGGAAGGACAAAGTCAACAGAGAATTTGGCCAGCATTCCACCAAGTTGATTAGCAAGTTCGAATTTTCAACTGGTCATTTTCTTCCTTCATGGCGAATGACAAGTTCTTCCTGGTCACTTTCACATCCCATGTTAATTTCATCTTCCTGGCTTGAAGAATGTAAATCCGCCATGTATTGTTATTACGGCAATTGGTTGCCGCTGTAGTTGCTAAACATTTCAAACATAGAGCTACGTCCGTATAGAGGTACAACAGTTACGGAAGAGAAATTACGTCAGATAAAATTCAAGAATCGTGGATAACAAAGTAACGAAGTAACGTGTTTTTGTCGGTTCTTCTAGCCTAACTAAGTAAAAATATGATGGGTAATCAGACTGTCGTATCTTAGCCCTATTCTGTTAACCTTTAAGGAATTCTGTCTAGGCTGATTATGAATTATTGTTTATTTTTTCCTTGTTATTTTCTTCTTCTTTGTAAATCCACCTTGTATGGTCTTAAATCAATAATATGAATAATAGTTAAGCCATCTATAAGTCTTAAACTAGTGGCATCGAACGGACTACTTAGACAAAGCTTGAACAAAGAGCAATTTCCTTCTAACTGTTTTAACCAGTTTTAACCGAACAATTTTTGTATACATAATAAGCCCCTCCTCCACATGTCGAGGTAAGGAACACCAACTACACTTCCACCCTTAACACAATCTGAACCGACATTTCAAGTCGCCTGGCAAGTGTTTTTGTCGATTCTAGCAGGAAAAAAGAGAGCCTGTTTACTGACAAGACTTTTCCCTCTCACCGCATCAAAACTGGAAACAGATGAAAACAAGACCAAAGGTTTAGATGGGATCCCATAAGTTGAACATTTGATCCAGAAAACTGGATCTTGTCTTTGCCAAATCCAGTCTTCGCCAGACTCCTTGAACATTTTTACTATTAAAATTTAGAAACAGATTAAGGCCAAATACCTAATCATCTGAGAAAATCATGTTGATATGCATTCAGCATGTGTGTTTACCCCTATAAGTCTTATCTATTTTTACGAAACAGATCGAAACTTCCTGCCTTACTTCTGCCAATTTTCCGATTTCGGCGGAA
Source organism: Branchinecta sandiegonensis (assembly GCA_030848855.1). Classification (NCBI taxonomy): domain Eukaryota; kingdom Metazoa; phylum Arthropoda; class Branchiopoda; order Anostraca; family Branchinectidae; genus Branchinecta; species Branchinecta sandiegonensis. Next base: position 16,402,800 of record JAUPMV010000018.1, read on the forward strand.
TTTCGAAACTACTTTCCCGGTAAAAAGTTCAACAAGTGTGCAAGCGCTCAGACGTGGAGTGTAAAAGTAAAATATTTATCACATTTTATATCAGACAGCTTTAGAACCAAGCATATCTCATCCCCAATAACCAAACAAGGATTGAAATAACATAGTTTGTAATCATCCCACTTTAAAAGCTTTAAATGTAAACAAACCGCCAGTATAAATCCAAATAAGTGTTGAAGATCTTGCATGAATAGCATTCGTTCGAACACTAAATGGTCTGCCAGCCAGTCCCACCCTTTAAACCCCTTTTCCATTAGCAAGGTAATTACAAGTGCAATAAACCAAGTCGTAGCAGCCTAATGCCCCCTTTGTCACAATTCAGTAAGAACGGCATGTGATCGATCATATGACAAAACAGTCAGGTTTCCAAATGTCCATTAAAGATTAAAGTACGTCGCGTCGTCTTATTTGTTGCTGTTACATTAAATCCTCATCCATAGATGTATCTCCCCAAATATACAAGAGTTGGACTTTAGACCTGACGAACTTAACTCATGGGAAATCTGGGCCCAGCTGCCCATGAACGGGAGGGGGGGGGGGGTCGGACCCATCAAAATGCGTATTTACACCTTTTTTTCCTCAAGTATACCAGCTTAGAGTTTGATTCCATTCACGGGTCAAAAACTTTTCATGGGCAATTTGGGCCCACTTGCCCATGAACGGGGAGGGTGGGGGTGGTTCAGCTCTCCCCAGCCCCTATGGTCCAAAAGCACATAGGAATTTCATTGCCTTATCTCTAGTTAATGTCAAGTTAAAAACATAAAAAATGGACAGTCTGGGCCCAATTGCCCCTTTACCAAGTGGGGGTGGGTTTTGGAACCCGCAAAAAATAAAAAGAGACCCCAATGCTCACAATCCTACCAAGTTTCAACTTGATACCTGTTGATTCCTGTCACGGGTAACGAACTTTATTCCTGGGCAATCTGGGCCCAGTTGTCCATGAACGGTGTGGATAGGGGAGGTGCAACTTTCAAAGCAATTTCCCAGCCCTAGGATCTACACGTCCAAGGAATATCATCGTCCTATGTCCAGTTCTGGTCAAGTTATGAACATAATTCACTGGGCAATCTGGGCCCATTTGCCCCTGAACCGGGTGGGTATGGGGGGTGCGACCCCCAAAATTTACTACTAGACCCGAAGACCCACAAATGTACCAAGTTTGAACTTGATACTTGCACTCGTTCACGAGTTATGAGCTCCACAAAATATGGTGAAAACCGAAAACCGAAAGCTGAAAGCTGCTACAGCGCTCGCAATAGTGGATTGTTCCAAGGAACACTCCACAAAAACGAATTCAGCGTATCATATTACTCCTATATCTGACATCTAATCAACTTCCAATAAAAATTTAACTTATAACAAATTTTCCGGTTTCAGCCGGATTCCGGGCGAACTATATGTCCGGGTAAAAATCATATATGGATTCAGCCTCTCTTCTTGCCCCGAAATCGGACATCTAATCAACACAAATACAACTTTTACTTTTAAAAATTTTTCCGGTTTTGGCCGGATTCCGGGTGAACTACTTGTCCGGGTAGAAAACGATTTTCACATCAGTGTTCAGCATGTCTACTCCAAATCGAACATCTAATCAACTTCAAATAAACTTTTACTTTTAACAAACTTTCCGGTTTTGACCGGATTCCGGACGAACGACTTGTCCGGCGAGAAAATTCATAATCGTGTTCAGCAAGTCTTCTTACCCCTTAATCGATGATCTCATTCAAAACTTTATGGGTGATAAGAACTGATGACCTAGACAAGCAAAACATGCGTCCGAGCCACATGCGGCCACGCTTGGATGAGTTGGGGGGGGGGGGGGGGGGCGGAAACTTTTTGACATGCACAAGAACTAAACGGATGGACAGAATGGGATGCATGTTTTGCAGTTTGCAGATATGCTATGCTCCGATTCTAGTCGAACCTGACGGACAGGAAGAGGAGATGTCAGAGATGCGACATTTATAGTTCCGAGTCGTATCCAGCCACAGTGGGGGACGTTGGAAAGGTAGTCTCGAAAATGTTGTGGCTCGCAAAGGGGTTAAACAAATGGATGGATTTGTATGAAACTTGGAATATAGAGAGGTCATGCCGTAGATTACTTATTTTGGGTTTCGAAGCTGATCCGACCACGGGGGGGGCGAGGAGTTACTGGAAGTTCCCCCAAAATGCTAAGATTCAAGATAGTTGGTAAGATAAAATGCTTTAGATGACCCATTTAGGAGTTCGAACCAGATTCGGCTGTGGTAGAGGGAGGAGGATGGGGGTACCCGAAATCGGGCTGCATGTCTAGGGATCAAACGAGTGGACCTATTGGGTTGAAACTTGGAAGGTAGAAAAGTCATTTGTCCGCGATGTTCCGAGGTGATGCCGGAAGTGCTCAAACTTGAGTGAAACTATATATCCTATTTCTAGGCGCGAACCACATTTTTGGGCGGCGGGGTATTTGTGACGTTCTCATTTACTTTCTTGTACCACTTACTCGTAACAAGTGCCATATAAGCTCGTAGCTCTTGTTTATTTGGGCAAGTGTCAAAAGATAACATAACGTGAGGCCAAGAAGTCGAGTTGAAAAGCAATTAGAACTCCTGTGAGATTTTTCTCTGCACTCCTTTTGCAAACAGTTGTGTAAACCGTGTGCCGGTTGTGCAAACATGAGAAACTACAGTGTCAGATGCATTCAATGCAGGGCAGCACAGGAATATTCATTTTTTTTTTAACAAGCGTAGCTTCTTTTTCAGTTGTTCTTGCTTTAGATCAAACTAAAACAAGTGGCTATGTCTCTACCTCCAATTCAGTGAAATTAATAAAAAATTTATCTAGCAGTTTACCCTACTTTAACGTCACTTACACTTTCGTCTTAAACCTACTATCTTTTTTTACTTTATACATTCTAAATTTAACTTCTCTTTTCAAACTATTCATGTTTCTATTAAACATTCTCATAAGAACTCACTCCCTCTTTCAAATAATCCTTCCTCCATAAGGTCTGCATCTGCAACCGAAATCTCCCCTTTTTTTGTTCAATTTTGGGTCAAAGACATAATTACTCGGGAGCTTAGGAACTGGGTTGACTCTGGTTCTGCTGAAGGTGGCTGGGTAGGACACCTGGGGTATCTAATAAAAAGGCGTCAAACTTAGCCTACCCTTTGTATCTTGACTTTGAGTTATGTCTGAGCGAGTCAAGAAAATACTTCCTAACGTAGCCTGATCTGGTTTCGATGCTGGGCTGTCGAAGTTTTTCAGCAGCAACAGATTACACATGGTACAGTGGAGGTATGTTTTTCTTAAAGTTAAAGTTAAGTTGTGCATGATTTGGGCTAAATGTGAAAGGAAAGCCGAAAACATTCATTCAGGTGTTCTTGAAGGACCCGTCATGTCTCTAATGCCAACGCAACCTACCTCTGTAATTACATTCATTAATCCTTAAAGGACCTGTCTTACCTATAATACTAACACAACCTAATTCCATAATCACTCTATATATTTCTAAACCCGGAGACCCCAATTTCGTAAGGCACATTCTAACCATTCTAACAAAACCACGCTGAATTTCTCCCTTTCTCTGTTTTGCTACCTTCGATTGTATCACGCAATCGACGGTTGTCTGCGAGAAGTTTTTCCATCAGAAAAAACATGTAAATTTTTCCCCTGTTTTCGCTGTACGTCAACGGGTCCCGGAAAAGGCTTAAAACAGCCAAACCCGTGGGTTATTTGTTGAAAGCACAGCCTAGTTTTAAAGTATTCATATATTTATATAATACTGTAAGTTAAGTAGTAAATAGTGCGAGGGGTCCTTTAAGCCCATTCTAAGCTCGCTAACAATACCTCACTAATCTTTTCACTTGCCACGATTCACTATTTTCCATGTACATTATGCCCCCGTGGAATGTTCGAGGATCAGCTAAAGATGCGTAAAACCGGTTTTCTAAATTATCCTGAGTTTTTGCTACAAGTCAATGGGTCTGAAAATGGCTTAAACCAGCCAAAGCCGTAGATAATTTGTTAAGAGCAAAGCTTAGTTTTAAGGTACTATGATAGTTTTGAATACTGGAACATAAGGCGTATTCTCGCCGTTCCCCGAGGACTCCACTTGAGGAGTCCCCGCGTTTTTGTTTGTCCTGGGGACTCACTCCCCGTATTCTCGCGAGTCCCCACGGACGGGGAATGCTCCGATTATCATCACCATCATCAAAAAGGACTCCCTTTCAAATTCGGAGGGGAATCAATATTTGATGTTGTAGGTGCTATGTAAAATTAATTAAAAAGAATCAGAATAAACAAAACCAAAAATAAAATGGATCTAGACTAATTTTTTCAGCTGCATATTCGTTTTTCGAACAAAATCCATTTTAGAAGCATTCCCGCATTCCCGCTGTTTCTGTACGCGGAGTCCGCGTGGAGTGACTCCCTCTATTCTCGCCGTTCACTTCGATTCCCCGAGGAGTCCTCGGGGAACGGCGAGAATACGCCTATAAACAGGTGTGCTTTAAAAGTTCGGTTCGGGTATATAAGGACCAATCTATTGTTATTAATTAATGCAGTCCTAAGTCATACAGTCAGTCGATCTTGAGCTAACCTTAAGTCCAGTAAACAGTGTTACAGTGGAATAACAAGTGTGAGCACTCCACGTATTAAGTAAGTTGAAACAGTTATTAACCTAGTCTTTCACTCTAGTTCATTTGACTCTATAACGCCCTAGGAGGTAGACTCCACGAGCCTCCCCACGCTACCGAAATACAGTACAGGACCGGGAGTCCAAAAACTACATCTTTCTTATACCGTATTAAAGTGGTGGCTTAGCGGTGGTCTAGGGTAACAATGAGTTAAGCAAACTAAGGCGAGTTACACCATGGCAAAATAGAGTTATGGATATTATGATCGAGAAACATGGGAAAATGGTAAAAAAAAGAAAAACGCAAGAAAAAGGGGGCCGCAACGTGACTGACATGGCTTTAGGTAACAAAACGTAGGAAATTTCGAATTGAATTAGCCCCCCCCCCCCCACTTCATCTTTCAAAGTATTTAAGGTTTAGGCTAGCGTACAGAACAATGATTGTGTTGATGTGGTGTTTCTTAGACATTAGTCTGCGTGCTATATTGTAACGTATTGTGCTTCGGTTGATTTTAATGAATTTTCTCATTTTGTGTATTGTCCAAAAATTAATGTAGAGTAGAGTAGAATTTAATTTAAAAATGACTTTCACAGCAATGATGCCGAATTTGCATTTTTCGTCAACATATTATAAACGAAAACTTTGTCAATTGACATTTACAGCAAATTTGCAGATGTCAATATATATATATTACAATTTATGCACAACCAAATTATATAAATCCAGATGGAACAAAACATATTCAGTTTTATTCGTGAGAATTAAAAAGTGTCACGAAAGATGGAACGAAGCTTTTCCTGTATCTTTCGTGAGTGCAAACGACTGGTGTTAATTTGGGGACTTTTTGGGAATTTTCCCGGGGGGGTCTACTTCTGGGAGGATCGTGAATGGGTGGGAAGAGATCACGGAACCTTGGGTCAGAAAACGCTTGTGTTCCGTAACCATAGCAAAGTGTCTGTCTCCTTTCCTCAAGCGTAGTGAGCCCGAACTTTTTGAGAAGATACAAATAAGGGAGCTTTCCTTCCCGCCCAATAATGCGCAAAGCCCTTTTTTGGATACATTCTATCCGGTCTGAAAGATCTTTAGTAAGACCAAAATGCCATACCGGACAAGCATACTCGAGAACTGGGCGTATAAACGAAGTATAAAAGTGGAGCAAATCTGAAGGGGGGGATGAAAATTTAACCATGTGTTTTAGGAGGGATAGCGAGGGGAAAGATTGTTTAGTCATAGTTTCGACATGGGAGTCCCATTTAAGGTCGTTAGAAAGGGTAACACCCAACAGCTTTACCACCGAAAGAGTTACTTCTGGGGGAATGGGTTGGAAGAAATCAGGAACAGATTTTAGAAAGCTGATGGTCATAATATTTGACTTGTCAGTGTTGACGGTCATCATTGATTCTGCGGCTTCCTCTGTGATGTTTCCGAGTATCTCCATTGCTGAACTTTTTTCGTTTCGTCGGCAAACTTCTAGAACTGAGAGGTCATCGACGAATTTCCATCTCTCATGTGATTCGGAAGCAAGGGAGTTGATCATAACTAGGAAAAGTAGGGGACCCAAAAGAGTACCTTGCGGTACTCCGCAGGTGGTGGGGAGTGGGTCAGAATAAATGTTATTATATTTTACAACTTGAAAACGATTAGAAATGAAAGAAGCTATCAAATTTACAAGAAACGGGTCAACTTTAAAATCTTCCAACAACTTTTTAATTAAAACCGAGTGGCTGATCAGGTCGAAGGCCTTTTTAAGGTCAATTAGCAGTAAGTAAAGCCAAGTGTCTGGCTTTTCTAAATTCTTGTAACTAGTATCTAGTAGACTGACTAGATAATGGGTGGTGGAAACACCCTTTAGGTTACCAAATTGTCTAGTATCTACTAAATCAGTGAGTTTACTTTTTAGCCAATTAGCGATGAAACTTTCGTACATCTTGGAAAATACAGATGTCAGTGTAATAGGGCGCACTCCGGTGAAATCATCCTTTCCTCCTTTCTTTTTGATCGGAGTGATGTAACCAAGTTTCCATTGAGATGGGTAATGACCGATTTTTGTTATTGAATTAAAAATACTAGAAAGGGGAAGTGTTAATTTATCTGGAAAGGCCTTGACAAGATCAATAGGAATATCACTGGGGCAAATACTACTTTTTTTTAATTTACGGATCTTCTCAAATACATCTGAACGGGAAATGGTGGGGGTATCTTCTTTCCTTTAAATATTTTTGTTTTTTTTATGAGAACATAAAATATAATTAATAATAAACATAAATAATACGAGAATAGAATGCAGTCGTTTAGTGTTGTTCAGTCACTTTTTAGTGAAGTTTGAACGGAAAAGTTATTCAAATTGTTATTTTTTTTAAAGAAAAAACACCGAAATCAATATTAGACATAAACAGAACATACGCTGTTGTAATTAGAAAATTATTCTACCTTTTTTCGAAACCATTTAGAAATCCTGGGATCGTTAGTGTAAAAATCATGTTATGTACACATTCGTCTGATAGAATTTGAGCTGGAATTCTCCTAATCACAGTCTGCTTACTGTCCCTAGAGTCATCAAAGGTCACATTCCAAAGGATTTAGTTTATCCCGATCGGTGACCGTGATGAAAATAAGCGCCTATTTGAAAGATCAGCGGCTGATTTTTTTTTTTTTTCAACCGCCATTTACGATCGTAAATCAGCCGCTGATCGAGAATCGGCCGCTGTTTCAACCCTTTGCGACCAAGCTATCAGAGGCAGCGTGCGCTTGCGATAATGCCAGAAGCCTACATTCCAGTCAGATAATGCTGACATTGAACTGTAACGACAGTTCTGATGGGGTCCCGTCAGTAGCGCAACACGTCAGTTGACATAAACGTCAGTTCGTCACAGAATTCCGTCAGTACGCCAACATTTTCCGACAGTTCGACTACACGTCAGTTGACCCTAAAAAATATGTCACTAGATCAACACGTCAGTTGACCAACACGTCAGTAGACGAAGACGTCAATTGACCAACACGGCAGTAGACCAACACGTCAGTTGACCAACACGTCAGTAGCCCAACACGTCAGTAGATCTATACGTCAGTTCAACTAATCCTAAAATCCGACAGTTCAAATACGCGTCAGTACGTCCGCCGTCAGTTCGCCTACCGTCACTTCACAAAAGCGTCGCTCGGTAATAACGTCAGTTGACATAAACGTCAGTTGGCATAAACGTTAGTTCGCATAAACGTCGACAGAACGCTCACATACTGTTCTCGATGGGATGATTACGGAACATTGCCCAGGGAATTGATAAGAGAAGCCGACAGTTTCCATTTTAATGAGGGCAAAAAATTAAGTCAGGAGTCTCTCGTCAAATCTGACAGTTTTGATTTACGATACGAAAGAAAGAAGATGGTTGGAAGACACCACAGAAGCGAATCAAGACATCGGTTCTGATAAATGTATTTTGAAGAGAGTTAGTTTACAACTTCAAGAGAAAAATACCAATTGTTGGGCAACTAAAACACAAGAAAATTTTAAAAATGCTTCGATCATTAATAGTCAGGTATGAGTACAACAAATTTCCAAATAGCACACGAACACAAATTTTCAAGTATATTTAGAAGGACAATCAATGACTAGAAGTTTATGAACATGGAAAATAACAAGAGCTGAAAGCTGATATGGCACTTGTAAGAAAAGTTAGCATGTTTGTCAGATAAGGTTTGCAGTTGTAAAGGCTGGATATGTCTCCCGGTATTCATTTCATCAGAAAATGGGCTTGATCTAGTAAATCTGAAATGGTTATTCCACTCACTGACAACTGTTTCTCCCACAGCGATGATCGGATCGGGGGAGTGACTGTTCTTAAGCCAATCTGCCTAACATACCCGCCAAGTTTCATGGTCATAGAACTCGTGATCACCCCCAACTCGTGATCACCGGAATTGTGGAAAACCCTCTCCAACTCCCCCCACTGTGACATGATTCGGTCCTGTTTTGTCAATATTGTCTCTACGGATTATGCTTGTTCTTTCCTTCAAGTCCCATCCCGAGCTCTCAACTCTAAGCGTTTCACCACATTTCCGACACCGTCCTCCAGCCCCCCCCCCCCCCCCCCCCAGTTATCGGATTTGTTCCGGACTTGAAATTGATCATCAGAGAAACTTGTTCTTGACACTTGTCAAGTTTCATTCACGTTCGATCACCCGTTCCAAAGTTATGTATGTCACTAGTCCCGGATTCCCCATCCCTCTACTCCCCCGGATCATAGTATTGGGGAGGGAACTGTTTTGAAGTCGACCTGGGAGAGTACCTAAAATGTCTGCCAAGTTTCATGGTCCTGGTACATCTGGAAGTACCCTAACTCGTGATCACCGGAAATCCAGAAAAGCCCTAAGCTCCGACACCCTCCACTGCGACACAATCCGGTCCTGTTTTGTCAATAAAGTATCTAGGGTTAATGCTCGTCCTTCACTTCAAGTTCCATCCCGATCCCTCGATTTTAAGCGTTTCACAAGATTTCCGGTCCCCCCTCTACCCCCACCTCCAGTTTTCGGATTCGGGCAAGATTTGAAATTGAAAATCTGAGAGACTTGTTCGTCACACTTGTCAAATTTCATGTATGTTCGATTGCCCGTTCCATAGTTATGTATGTTTCTAGTTTCCGGATTTCCCATCTCTCCACTCTCCCGCGATGGCTGGATCGGGGAAGTGATAATTTCCAAGTTAATCTGCTCGGTTCCCTCATCTGCCTGCCAAGTAGAAACCGTCACAAATTACCGAAGGAATTCTGCGATTAGGATGAATCTATCCACGATCGTTCAAGCGATTTGGCCACAATGCAAGTAATTATCTCCTAATGCAAGGAATTTCATACCTAGCTTATATTTGCTAGATGACTGAATATAAGTTATTAGCCGTTGCAATCTTTCGTCACGTACGGCACCCTGCAAACGTTGGAGCGAGTTCGAGCTCAGTCGCCCGCAAATAACAAAAATCTGTTTAATCCGAAAGCCAAGCGCAAATTCTGTGTTCTAGGAAAACAGAAATCATGCGAGTTACACCGGATTGCGGCAGGGAAAACACCGGATCCCTGCCGCACTCCAGGAGAGAAAAATCGCGAAAACAAGAAATTTTTCGCGTCAATGCGTAATGTCCCAGCTCCTAGGCCTGTATACCAATACGGAATTAGCTATATTTGAATGATTTCACTATTAATCGTAGCCTCAACACCCCCCCCCTCAACCTCTGAAGCATCCTAAAAGTAATGACATGCACCGATAAACCTGGAGCGAGCTCGCTCACTATTGGTCTCCTTGGAAATTACTACCGGAATTTCAGTAGAATAGAAGAGGCACCCTCCCAGGGGATCCCGACTCAAATACCAAATGTATCTGGACCCATTGTTTTAATGTTTAAATCATTTTCATTGTAACCTACAGTGCCAGCTGCTGTATTAACCGTAGGTGTTGGTTAGCCCGGAGGGCCACTGTAGCAAGAGGAACCCATGCGCTCCCTAAGATCATTCCGATTTCCCCCTCGAATAGATACCCAAGTCTGCGAAAGTCCCTTGAATCTTTTTTCGATTCAAAGGACTTTCACCAAGTGTTTTTCTTATCACAAGCAATCTTTACTTACATTGCTTATTTCTATGACACTGCGTTATGGCGTCGCTCACGAAGCGGCAATGTCTACGGCACCATTCGTGAATATTAGGACCAATGTATTGGTAATAATTAAGGCAGTCCTAAGTCAGACAGTCAGTCGATCCTAAGCTAGTCCTTAGCCCAGTGAACAGTGTTACAGTGGAATAACAAGTGTAAGCAACACGGTAAGTAAGTTGAAACAGTGATTAAACCTATAGTCGCAGTCTAGTTCGTTTGACTCTATAACGCTCAGGAGATTACTTCTAGGAACCCACGAGCCTCCCCACGCTACCGAAATACAGTACAGGACCGGGAGTCCAAAGGTACACCTTCCTAATACCGTGTTACACAAGTTCTTTGCACTTATCGGCCAGATTGAAAAGGAATCGTGTGAAGAGCTGAAATATCACGAAGAAATCTTGAGGAATATTTTCAAAAAAAGTAAGACTAGGCCAACCTCACACATTTTTGAGATTAAAAAAAGCGAAGGGTGTCCATGACATCATAGATTTGTCCTAAATTATTTTATGAACTTGGTTCCACTTCGTCCAGAATTAGGCCCCTAAGTCTCCCAGTCACTGGCGCATCTGAAACACTATGAAAGCCCAAAGGCAGTCAGAGTTTCTTGATTGCCGCCTTATTCTTTTCATTTTACCAAGAAACAGTTTCTAAGAAAAGCTAAAACCCAGGCTTCACCTTTCAGATATTTGGGGGATCCCAGATTTTCTTCAACAGTTTCTGGGTGTCTCCTTCACTCATCTTTGCCTTCCAAGTTCAGCCAGGTACCGATTCAGCACTTGTACTGAAAGGTTCTACGTATGAACGTCTGTGTGACGCTCATGACCTGTTAGCTCGAGCAGTGAGAACCTGATTAATCTTTTTGATTACATAATCTGGATTATCTATTGCTGTATGGGATGTAAGAGTACGGTGGAAAACTCCTGCAGGCCCTACTGTCCACCGGGCCACCGACCAAAAGGTGATTGCCAATGCCTAAATGGGCCTGCTAATCTGAAGATAAGTCAATTTTCGTAATTTTCCCGCTTTACTGGTAACCCTATAACCATGTCTTCAAATTTTAAGCAGTTTGAAGCTGATCTAGCCCGCCTCAAAGGTTACCCACTGTGGCCTGTGGTTATCCTAAAATCTGACAGTCATTCAAATTGCCGATTCGTCACATTGTTTTTTGCTACAGAGATCATACAGAATGCAAAGTGTCGGACTCAAACTTGCTCAAACTTTCCGATCACCCTGACGCTGCGAAAAAGACTGGCAAAGGTGTGGAAGAGGCTTTCTCGGAACTAACGTCCTTTCCGGACATCTATAAAGTTACTTCGAAAACATACCTAGCCATATTCCCGGCAAACGCTCGTGATAACACGCAAAATGTGACACTGACTCCGGACATAATTGTGCAGAAAGTCGCATTCAGTCAAGGCGAATTAACGAACATGAAAGCAAACATTCTTACAGAAATCACACGGGAAGTTGGTCAACAAATTTTGGAAAGTGCATCCAGGTGTGCTAAACTTGACGCACATGATATAATCACGAAAGTCTATAACGCGATATCATTAGAGTACAACACGAAATTTGAGAAAATTGAACTAGCGCTTAAAGGACTACATGCGATGGCCAAAAGTTTCGAGCCGAGAATTGATCATTGAAAACAAAGGTTGACGAATATGATCAAGAGAAGCTACTCGACAGTTTGGTTTTACACGGTCTGAAACAGAGGCCAGGAAGCGAGCTTAAGCGTGAAGTGTATTAGCTAATGAAAGACAAATTGCGACTTTACGGATTGCAAGAGAATCAAATTATTAGTGTCTACCAATTCAGACTAAATAACGCTGACGATGATTCCACAAAAGTTGCTCCGGTAATAATCCAATTCTCTGATATAAACACTGCGCAATCGGTATACAAAGGAAAGTCTGCATTGGCAAAGAGTGGGTGTTTCTGTCTGAGTCGCTAACGAGGAAAAAACGGGAACTACTGAGTGCCGCAGGGGTTCAGTAAGGTAAATTTAATGCGTGGTCTGACGAGGTGAATCAACATTGCGTAGAATTAAGTCGCTAGCTGATTGTGTTTGAACAAAGGGTTACATACTTGCGTTATATTTATGCCTTTGTCTTTAAATGCTTCCTTTACCTAATTTCTGTTTTCCTCTTTTGCTTTTATCTACAGTGTTAAACGCATCTATGTTTCTCCTATCATTCCTTTCTTTCTTTTTTCTTTCTCATGTTTTGTTAATAGCGGCAAGGACATCTACTGTTGTTATTTTTTTCTCGTTGCTACTTATAAGCCGTTTATTCATTTTCATATGTCATTGTGCTAAGCCTATAAGCTGAGAATATGCATTCGCGTCTGAATGTATTGGAAAAAAAATCCTCTAATCATTGATACATTTCTAGCGTCTGATATTGCGGCTGACGACAGAGGATTGAGCTATAAGCCCATGCAAATGAGTACATATGTCGAGATGCAGGACCTCAGTAAACTTGATAGATCCGTTGGTTTTTTGGTATGTAGCTGGACGGGTTCATATGATGAGATTATTGATTTCTTGCCCGTTGTCCGGATATACAAATTATGGCCCTTTGGAAACATTTTTAAGTGGGAATACCATGCTGTCGTCTTCCAGGTTATAAATTGGTTGTGAGATGTCGTAATAGTCTGTCTAGAGGTGGAGTTTTTTGGTCAAACATGAGCTGGGATACATCTGGATGTTTGGATTGAGGTATCTGTCAACGAACAAAAAGACCAAACAAGGATGGTGTTTACGGTAGCATATAAGCCACCGACGGCAAGCTTCGAGGATTTTTCTAATGGATTTGAGTACCTGATACTGAAAGTTAAAAGTCTGGAAATGAATTTGTATGTATGGGTGACTTTAAATATAATCTTCTAAATGCTAGTGGAGATAGTTTAGATTTTTTACACCTTCTGTTTGCCAACGACCTTTACCCCGTTGTTACATTACCTACAAGGGTGACTGAGAAGACAGCAACACTAATTGACAATATGTTTTGTGTCGTCAAGGAGACTTAATACAACATATGCAAATGTGATATTGTCGCCAGTGTCTGGTCATTTCCCAGTTTTAACCAAGTTTCATTTTGTAGCCCCACAGCAAAAAGGAAAAGAACGAGCATTTATCCGGGACCTGAAAAGTGACAGTTTTCGGAGATTTAAAAAGGAAATAAGTGCATTGTCATGGGAAACTGTTTTTGAGGAGGAAATTTCATCGGTAGCTTTTAACAATTTTAACACTATAGTGGCGGAAATTTTACAATTTCACATGTTCCAATGTGGATTTCCAATTTTCCGTTCCAATTTTCCAATTCCACATGAAAGAACTTAGGTCTAAAAGGATGGATCCAAGAAAGCCTTGGATGGACCATGGACTCCTTACAATGAGAAATTTAAGAAATGAATTGTACTCTGATTATCTGAAATTTCCGGATGACGAGAGGCGGAAGTATTTTATTGGCCAAAGAAATATAATAAATTCAATAAAAAGAAAGAAAATAAAGGAGTTCTATAAGACAAAGTTTGAAGAAAAGACAGGTTACCCGAAAGGTAAGAGGGCCATAATAAATGATATGGTAAAAGGTGAACGAAAGTGCCAGGAGTATGGACTTGAAGTTAACGGTAAAGTAATAAGTGACCTGAAGGAAATCAGTGAAAATTTTGCAACTCACTTTGGCACAGTTGGTGAGAGAATTCATGAAGAAATTTCGCCTGAAAGTTGTGTTCCAGCCCAAACTGACCGTGGTGATGGACGTGAAATGTCATTTGAACCATGTAACTATTCAGAAGTAAAAAAAAGTGATAAGTTCAATTCGGTCAAATAGTGCAGGCATTAACGGCCTCAACCTGAAAACTTTTAAGATGGTAGCAAATTATCTCCTACCGGGTATTGTTTTTTTAATTAACTTATATATATATATATATATATATATATATCGTTTATTCACCAAAATAGCAAAGATAGCTAGCAAAGGTAAGTCAACATAGCACTTTCAACGGGATATAAAATGGCCAATGGCAAATGACAAATAATACAAGATAAACACGCCCAAGAACTATTAAACGAACGAACAAAGTACGGCACAAATGAGTTAACATATCTTTCAGTTGCATCCGCTGGATAATTTGTTAATTTAGTTTTGTTTGAGTGGGTTTGAGAACGCGTGTTGGGCCTGTTTTTATTTTGTTCTACATACTCAGGCAACATTGATCTGTGAAGTTCAGAATTTAGAAATTTGTGGCCAAAACTTATTGTTAAATGGTGCCTACGTTGCTCAAGGGAAGGGAGACCGAGACTTGAAAGGCTCTCTTCATAACTAACGTACACGGGGCCCAGGATAATCTTAATTGCTCTTTTCTGGATTAGCTCCAGTCTACTGGATTGCTCCTTAGTCAAACCGGGATGCCATACCTGGCAGCAATATTCAAGACAAGGTCTGACATAAAAACAATAAATTCAGACTAATTGTTGCACGGGAATCTTAAATCTCTTCAGGACCGAGAAAGATTTCAGCAGATGCGACCCATTTCTAACAAGAGCGTCAATGTGAGTATTCCATTTGAGGTCACTATCATTGGAGCAAGGAGATTCTCCCGATCCGCTAAAACTAGCTAAGGTAATCCCGCTCCCGAAATCTGGTACCTTAAAAGATGTTTCTAACTGGAGACCCATATCAGTTCTACCGTTACTTTCAAAGATTTACGAAAAAGTAGTGCATAAACGGTTATATGAGCACCTTACACAAAATGGATTTTGGCTGAATCGCAGTTTGGTTTTCGCAAAAACCACTCAACACTTCATGCTGTGCATCATTTGGTAAATGCTGTGAATGATGCTCTTGAAAAAGGATTACATGTTTTGTCTATTTTATTGATTTTAAAAAAGCATTTGATACAGTGGTTTTTAGTATACTGTTGAATAGGTTGAGTGGCTTAGGAGTCCGTGGAACATGTCTTAGATGGTTTGAATCTTACCTGTATGACAGAGAATTAAGTGTTTGTATACAGAACAAAATATCGAGTGTTGTTGATGTACCATGTGGTGTTCCACAAGGTTCAGTCCTATTTCCTTTGTTTTATTTGATTTATGTAGATTGTATGAGATTTTATATAGCAGGACTCCTGACATCTTTCGCCGATGACACTGCAATTTTTGTTACAGGGAAAACATTTCAGGAACTGGTAGACAACGCAAAGAGAGCGCTAAGAAGTCTACATATTTTCGTGTCCGATAGTTTACGTGCAGTGAATGCTAAAAAGACAAATTATATGGTGTTCAAAAGAACTGGAACACATGAAGAACTGCCACAGCCAATAACATTCAATCGAGCGATACTTGAACGAATAGAAGAAACACGTTATCTGGGATTCATAATAGATTGTACTTTATCTTGGAAAAGCACAGTGATGTTGTGTCTTCTAAAGTGTCAAGAGGGGCTGGAATGTTTCGCCGTTTTAAAAATATATTTCCCACCAGCGTTCTTATTATGTTATGCCATTCATTAATAACACTTTATATTTATTACGGTTGTTCACTTTTGGCTAGCAATTTTTATGGTAGTTATAAGAAAATACAGATACAGCAAAACAAAGCTCTACGGGCAATAGGTAAGTATGAAAGAGGAGCTGTGAGTACTGATTCTATATTTCGAAAGTATAATATTTTAAATGCTGGACAGATTAGAGATTACCAGATTGGAACGTTTGTATACCAGTGTCTGTACGGACTAGGCCCAACAGTGTTTTCTGATTTATTTAAAATGAACATGTTTAATCATGAGCATAACACAATAAATGCGGAATTACTGGCGAGCCAAGTGAGAAACACTACACGTTCGGGATTCATCATAAGGCATATGGGAACCACAGTTTGGAATTCGAATCCTTGTGAAATCCAGAATGCGGTAAGTTTAGCTCAGTTCAAGGACCGAATAAAGAAACATTTCTTGACAGACCACCATCGATAAAATTTTGCTCCATTTGTTTAGTGTATTCGTTGATATTGGTACGACAGCATGGTTTCCCACTTATTGTTTGTTGTTGTTGTTTTGTTTTTTTCTCTTTGCTTTATTCCTTCATTTCTTTTTGTTCTTCCTCTTTCAGTTTTCTTCTCTTTTTACAAAAAGTATGTGAAAATTAATGTAAAGTGAAGTTTGTATTGTTTTTTGACTGCCCCCACAGGCCCATTCGGATTTCCCTGCAGTCAGAAGTATCAGCTAAATGTATAAATGATATTAAGGGAGATGCGCAAAAGGTGTGTTCGTGTGGTTTAGCATGTAAAAGTTGGTTCGTATAATAAAGAGTATTAGAAAAAAAAAAATAAAAAAAATATCTTCTCGGATTTGAGGACCCCATTTCTAAGACATGTATATCCATCAGAAAGAAGCTGGCTTTTCTATAAATGTGAGCATTAATTTGAGTTAGCAGATATCGTAGATTAGAATATAGGCCCAATCAACCGTGTCTCAAAAGTGCGATCATGGTCTATAAGTACTAATGTCAATAGTCTCCATAGAAGCCGCATTATGTCATTTGACCACAACCTCAATTTTACCTCTCTGTCCTGGGTCCGTCAATTGCCAGGTTAGATGTTTCAAATATTCCAAGGCAAACCTGTTTGAGATTATGGTCCAGCAATAGTCTTGATGAGTATTTCAAAAATCTATCATGAGGAACAAGTAAAAACAGAAAACTAAACCTCTTTACTTTTCCTGTAGTTTTAATTAGAAATTACCCTCTTTTATCCCTACGCGGCCCTTTTCTTTTAAGCTCTGCCTACCCTTGAAGTTGTTATCCTAAATGAATGAGCAATACCTCGATCAAACCGTAAGGACCTCTAGTTTTCAAATCAGGTTTCATGTGTGGTGATTTTAATGCCAGATAGCAGCTAAGTAACGGAAAAGAGTGGATTGTGAGATAACGGCGATAGGGTCGAAAGGGTTAAAGTATTACAAAGAAGTTAAGCAGATTTTTGGAAGGGAGTTTTACTTCAAGTTATACCTACTGGCGGAGAGCCTGTGCCTGTGGTTTATAACAAGTATCTGGGGAAAAGATGCAAGGTTGAAACAGACGGCTCTCACGCTGGACTCAAACTGCCCTTTCACATTAATCTGTATCCAGCCCAGCAATTTATCTTTCCTTTGAGCCTTTACAATTGTGGGTTACATCTGGAAAATCAGGGTTTCCGGATAGGGGTCTTGGGTCGTCGTTTTAAATTTGCATTTGTTGTTACTTTATATTTCTGCCAATAAAGAGCTGTGTCCCGTTAACCCTCTGGGAATAAAGAACAGTGTGTTCGATCAGAAGCCTCAAGAACGCTACCTATTAGATCAATAATAACGGCTTATAACATCAGAAGAAACCCCGTTATAGGTTTCAGCTACGAGCGAACTGCCTGCCAGTACGCGGTCGTAGTAATTGGGATAATAAGATTCGAAATAGTAAGCGACAATGCCCCTTTATTTAATACAGAGGACGAGGGCCATTTTCTTGTTGAATGCGAGCAACTCTCAGACCCCAGGAGACATTTTCTTAATGGGTATACTATCAAGTTCCCCGATGTTCTTGAAACATAAAATTTAGCCAAGATGCCTAAAATATGCTAATTTTCAAAGAGTGCATTAGTTAAATAAAGATTAGTATTGAGTGATGTAAAGTGTATTGTAACCATCATGTATTTTGTACGGCAAATTCGCTATTGAATGTATTCATATCTGTTCATATGTGTATGAGTGTTAGCTCGGTGCTTCTCGCACGGCTGTTGCCACAATGTTAATCAATCTTTTATGTGGTTAGTAAATATTGTCGCTAATTTTGCGAGACAAAGCGAAAAGTAAATATATCTTAACTACAGTACTCAGATTTTCTCTTGTTTTGCACAGTGATGAACATTTGGTGTCTTGGGATCACTTCCTAGCTTGCGGAAGCTAAAATGACGGTCCTGCTAGCACGGCTGTTGTCGCAATGTTGATCAGTCTTTAAAAATATCGGTGTGATACATCTTGACATTCGTCCGCAGAGATATTCGCCCACGATGCTAGAATTCTTGCAGACTTATTCTAATCGGTATAATTCTTTAGCCCTCCCAGGCATAAACCAGTTCACGTCTTAAAGTCGCACTCCTCCCCTACCGTAAGTTCTGTCGGATAAAAATGATAGTATTTGGGTACAACACTTTACTTGACCGTCAAGTGCGCAGCTGTCTTTCAGCGTTTATTTTCACCATATTTTTTTAGAATCTATCAATTATGAATCAATATCCGACTTCGAACTTGCTAGCTAACGAAGTTCGATGATCAGAGTTTGAAGGGCAAAGAAACGTTCGAAGGACCGGCGACCAAAAACGGTATTTAAGAAGAGACCTTTGAGTTTGAAGGTAAGTTCAAACTTAGACCAAAGACGCTTCTATTGTTTTCGATCTTCTTTTGGCCAACATTGAGATTCGTCGACATATTTTGGGCTTCCCCCTACCCTGCGGTGGTAGATACGCCACTTATTTGCGTTTGATCTCGTTTGTTTCAGTTTCTGTATGCCTGGCCCAGCTAAACCCTTCGCTAAAAATTTGTTCTGATGCTGTTCTTTATTTTTTTTTGTCCCTCCCTGCCGTGCCTGATTGCAAGCTTCTGACGATTCTGAACTAATTTTGTCCTCATTAATACGTGCAAATGTCGGCTTCCTTGTATTAATCCCCTGTGTTTTGTTCCCTTTGCTTAATTAATTTTGTTTTACACGACCGACTTCAAGCTAATAGGCGGTCAGCAATCCTTTGGCGAAGGAACGGATTTAGCAGGCGAACTGACGTGTGTCTGAACTGACTGTAGAAGAACTGAATTGTAGAAGGAATGTCGTGTGAGTTAACTGACGTGTGCATGAACGGAGGTGTGGACGAACGGTCGGATTTTTTTTTTCACGAACTGACATTTGTGCGAACTGTCGTGTGGCGGTAGCAATAGCGACCGATTAAGACCTCTTTCATTGTTTTTTACTGGTTCAATCAGAGGAATAGACTGTACACTGACATTAGTTAATTCGTGTAGTAGTATATTATTCCTTTCATAGCTACGATAACCATATGGCTACCGTTAGTTCACGAACTTTTTCTGCAATAATTGTTCGACGTATGAGCCAGCCCGATCTACCACGAGAAAGCTCATGTTCCGAACTGTATCACTGATTTTTTTCACTCCCCTAGATGTCATAGGATTTGTACATCACGCGTGCAAACATAGTTTATTTTGAAGATGTCAAAAATACGAAAAACACGTGTTTTGGACTTGATTGACTTTGGACAGGATAGTACGATGATTTGCTATAGCTTGATTTGTAGCTCAATTCAAGAGTTATCGGTTGACATAACTTTCGTTTCAAAATTCCCAACTTGATCGGAGCCAGAGGACTCGGAAACAACCGGTAACCAAATCGTCACCTCAGGCATATAGGGTTATCCATATTATTAGACATCTGGCTCAGGATTTGCAGAAAAAGGATAGTCACCTTGTGTCGCAGTAAAGTTTTCCTCATAGCTCCATACCAGGTCAGTGAGATGGCAGAGCAATCCGGCAACCAAATGCTTACCTCAGGTCCATAGTTCTACATAGGCTGAACTGGATGTAATTTTTCTTTTTTGGACGTCATATCAGCCTCGATTTGGCCAAATCAGCTATGTATCATACTACCCTGTAAATACTAAGCTGATCTATATAGCAGCTGAAGCAGAGCAGTCTCTTCCGGCAACGAAACTGCTGACGACTTACCAATTATTAGCGTTGGATGAGGTCGCTCTTCTGGGCGTCAAGGGGAGAAGATCTTCCAAGAAAGAGAAAGACGATTTGCTAGAAAGTTCACTGCTGAAGACGCTGCAAAGCTTCTTTTCGTACCAGGCGAAGAATTCGACCTCATTCCATCATTTGATGACGATGACGACCCTAGCTGGAGCCCAGATAACGAGTTTCTACATTTACAGAATGTACATTATTTGGCCTTCAACGACGAAGATTGCAGTTACAATCTTCCACTCTCAACGATCCACTGAACTGAAATAGAAAGTCCAGACGAAGGCAGTGCCGGCGATGCAGTACTTGATTTGGACGAGCAAATTCTGAATCTGCAGCTGAAGCAAGAGCAGTCTCGTCCTGCAACGAAATGGCTAACGACGTACCAAGCATTCGCGTTGGATGAGGTCGCTGTTCTGGACGTCAAGAGGAGAAAATCTCCAAGAAAGAGACAGACGATTTGCTAGGAAGTTCACTGCTGAAGAAGCTGTAAAGCTTCTTTTCATATCAGGTGCTTATGAGCTCATTCCATCATCTGATGATGATGACGACCCTAGCTGGAGATAATGAGCGCTTATATTTACAGAATGTACATTATTTAGCCTTCAACGACGAAGCAATCTTCCACTGTCAACGATCCCCGGAACTAAAATGGACAGGCCAGACGAAGCAGTGCTTTCGATGCAGTACTTGATCCGGACGAGCAAATTCTTGACCAAAGTCTTTCGACTCTACCCAGCTTGTCTCATACACCTTCACTAAGCTCATTGATAACTTCGTCCGTTTCGTCATCTTCACATCCTCTGCCAATTCACAAGAAGAACAAGGGCTGAGAAGATCTTGACACCACGAAGGCAGAGATATTACTTGGAAAGAGTCTTTGCCCAAAATCAATACGCCTGGTTAAAAGCAGCGAGCAAAAGTAGCAAGAACTTGATCTGACAGACCCATGGCAACAAGCAAGCACATATCAGCCACTACGATGGTAGGGATGCCTGCCAAGACCGTCAGATATGGCCGCGCAAACCTCCTTTCTGACAAAATCGAGAAGAGGCGGTGCCACTTTGAGAAGTGTTAGGTCAGGGAGACAGGGAGGTCAACTAGAATCGTTTGCACGAAGCGTGCGACTTTGCCTGAATCCAACCAGACATTGTTTCAGAGATTTCCATCAAAGTGATTTTGTCTTTCCGTCTTTACCTAATGAACGATAGCTTATAAAGGCCTGGTGTGACCATATGGTTACCATTCCAAATTTTGAAATGGAATGAAATATATTTTTTTTCACCATTGATTTTTCATAAGGGTGCCTATATGATCAACTCCTGAAAATTTCAGAATTTTACCATGACTCCATCTTGGGTCAGGTCTGAAAGGGTTAAAAAACCGGAGTATCACAGGTAAACACAGAAAAATGCGAACTTCCCGACATAGCTGTAAACCAATCTGGAAAGTTGACCCTGAGTTGAAAAAAAGTAAAAAATAAAGCAAACATGTGGTTACGGATATGGATAGCTTTTGGAAGGCCTAGAAATGGCACTTTATTTGAGATCAGGCAAAATATGAAGTTGTCGTTTAAGAAATATGTACAGGCACCCATTTTCCCAAAAATATTAATAAATGGAAAAAGATGACTAATTCCTCTATATTTAGGGATGATCACGAAAGTAAAATTATTCCTAAACCAACGTGGCTGCAACATTATTGGCAAAGATTCTCAAATACTGATCAAAAATGCACGCTCATTTCTCTGCTCAAGTCCGGAAAGTTCTTCCATCTTCTTTATCGCAAAATCATGTCATACCTGTATCGCGAATCTATTTCCAAGTCGATTAAACGCCTCAATTCAAAGTCGGTAGATTTGGACGGGATTAGCGTAAAGCATCTTCACCCTGCTTCGTCAGAGCTACTTTGTCACCTGCAGCTTTTTTAACAGATGTGTATTTGTAATTCGTTTGTACCAGATAGTTTTCTTTGCGGTACTGTGAGATCGATTTCAAAGCATGGTCCAGATCCTACTAGTTGTAGGTCTTATCGACCAATTACGGTCGCGTGTAATCTTAGCAAACAGTTCGAATACATCCTGCTTCCGTGTGTTAAGTATAATGTCGATCATGATGCGGACTTGAAACCAAGTCCAAGTCCAAGTCCTTGGCAGGCATATCATGGACTCAACAAGATTAAATACGAAACAGTCATATCCCCGATCCGACCATCTGGGGGGGGGGGGGAGTCTAGGAAGTGGGAAGCCAGAAAATTTAGGTGTTTTTAACTTATGAACGGGTGATCGGATCTTAATGAAACTTGGCATTTAGAATGATCTCGTGTTTCAGACGTCCCACTTTAAATGTTCAGTTCAGTTCAGTTCGATTTATTTTCAAAAATTTACTCACCGACGAAGCCGGACATTGAATTTCTTCCGTCATGTATAACTTAACGATTAACAACAACTATAACTAATGTTATTCATTTGGTCAATGTAAATATATCTCACAATAAAACTTTAAGTAAAACCTTTTATCATACGTAACATGTCAACTAATCAAAACATCTATAAATAAAAATCAGAATCTGGTCAAATTTACACCAAACTAAAAACTAGATAATATCAACAATTATTATATCTACAATTCAATAACAACAAACAGAAATAGGATTAAATTGTGGAGGTGTTTCGGAATGCCCCTTAAAAAGGTCAGTGAACGAAGGAACGAAACTTTTTTTGTATCGGTCATGGGAATAGGGTACTGGCTGCAACTTTGGAACACGCTGGACAGAAGCTCGTGCCGGTCTTGGCCTAATAGCAAGAATAAATAAGGGAAGAATTGAGAAGACTTGAATCATGGGACGTTGTTTTCTGCCCGATCCTCAAGTACCGGGGGTGGAGCCTATTCGGCGCCTGTCCAGACCACAGAGTAAATATTGGCGCTATTTCTTCTGATCGCCGTGCTTCGCGTCAAGGAAGTGCGCCAAATTCAAATTAAACAGAAAGAGGCCGACATTTTGCTCTTCTCCCTCCAACAAATCGCTGCTACCAATAGTTTAAAAGACAAGACAAGGGGATAAAGTACAGTGAGATGATAGAAGTCGTGCAATCCTACATTCAAGGATGACGAAAATAAAGGCAGAAAAGGACCGATTTGGACTGAACACTATCTAAGTTTAAAGAAGGAAGGGACACGATTCCAAACATTCATGCAATCTCTATGGCAGATTCTTAGTGATGAAAAAAAAGACTGTCAATAGGATAGATAGTGAAACATTTAGCCAACTACCCGAGATAATGATATACATTTTGACCAAAAATAATAAATGGTTATCTTAAATGTAGACGTTTTGAATGGTACCATGCAATTATCATTTTCAGTAATCAATTAAAATTTAAAATTAGGAAATACTTCAAGCCAACTGTTTTTCGCAACTAACTGAGAAATGTTATGAACTGAATTTTTTGTACAGAGTACAACTTAAAAACAAAACCTAACAACTCTTTGAGTACAGTTCGCCAGCTATGCCCAAATTCCAACTTGAATGATTTACAAACATGATAATGAAAGAAAAAAAAAGATTACGAAAAGGCATAGACAATGACAAATTTGGGCAGATGTAAAGTTCAACTATCCGAGATAATGATATACCTTTTTGACCAAGAATAATAAGTTGTTATCACAAACTGATACGTCTTGAAAGATATCCTACACTCAGCAATCATTAATTTAAAATTAGGACTTTATACTGTTTTTCGCAACTACACGAGAAAATGATATAAACTAAATTTCGTGTAGAGTACAACTTAAAAACAAAACATAGTTACTCATTGAGTAAATTTCGACAGCCAAATATTGTCCAAGCTTAATACCTTTTCTAGGAGCGATTCCTTACAGTCCTGAGAAGACCGAAATAAAATTACTAATGTTCACACCAGTCCTATTGAATCTGAACTAAATGCATGCTTGTTAGATCTATGCTTCAGCGTTCAAGTTGCTTAATTGTTCCCCTGAGTCATCAAGTGCCGCATTCCCTTGGGCTTCACCGTCTTTGTGAAGGGTGGTGACAACATAAGCTTCGTATTGCAAATCTGACCCGAGATTGAAAAGGAGTTTCCATTTATACAATCCTCAGAATCTGCACTGTTTGAACTTCACGCCTTTTCTGACTGCTTCATCACTTTTGCTCTGGAGGTAACATTTAATACTGCAAGAGGCAACACGCGAAGCTCCACCCAGGCTCCACCCCCGGTAAATAAGATCGGACCAAAAGAGATCTAGGATGCTGACATCTGGGTTATGTGAGTTCTCAATTCTTCCCTTATTTATTCTTGCTAATAGGCAGGTATTCAGGGGGAAGAATTTCTCGTAGTCCAGGGCTCTCCAACGTTTTTAGACCAAAACTGAAACATAACTTTTTTCGGCGCTGTGCTAACAATTCTAAATTAAATCTTTTCAACAATTCCAGATATGGGACTTTAGGGGACTTCGATGCCACAAGGAGGGATCTATACTGCACCCGTTCGAGTAGATCCGACTGTTCACGGGTCAACCCGAAATGCCAGACCTGACAACAGTATTCCAGGGCTGGACGAACAAAAGTAAAAAAGATCACCAACAGATGGTCAGTGTGTACTCCATAACGGGCCAGGAGCTTAAGTGACCGGATTGCCATATTACCTTTTTTAAGCATGCTATCAACTTGCTTATTCCATTTTAGATCATGGGTCATGTGTATTCCAAGCAACTTGATATCGTCAACCTGTTGGGACTTAGGAAGGGATGGGAAAAACTGTGGTTCAGTTTTTTTAAAAATTTATAGTTAGGACGACAGATTTGTCCATGTTGACTACCATGTCATCCACAACAGCCTCCTTACAGATGTCGTCAATGATGACTTTTGCACTGCTCTTTATGTTCTTTCGGCAAACTTCCAGGAGCGACAGATCATCCGCGTATTTCCATCTATCTGCGAAAGACAGAGCAAGCTCGTTGACCATAACTAAGAAAAGGAGCGGTCCCAACAGGGTACCTTGCGGAACCCCGCAAAAAATTGGTAAACTATCAGAGAAAACTGTTTTATACTTAGTTTTTTGTGTTCGATTAGACAGAAACTGAGCAACCAGTCGAACTAGGAATGGTTGAATTTTGAATTTAATTAAAAGTTTGTCAATTAGCTTGCTATGGTTAATTAGGTCAAACGCTTTCAAGGACCGGATTTCTCACCGGACCGGATCCGGTGATATTGGAGGGAGCTGGAACGGGGAACCGGAAATCTTGGGAAAATTACAGATGTACTAAGACGATGAAACTTTGCAGGCATATTAGTGACCCAAACTAACTAACTTAAGAACCCGACACTATGCCCTAGGAAAAATTCTGTTCATGGATCCGACCCTTTCTGATCTTCCTATGGAGGTACTTACTTAGCTTAACATTAGCTTCACAAAGCTGTTTTTGCTTTTCGGCCAGCTGGTCGCTGACTAGAATCAGGGTTTAATGTTTCTGTTGGATAGCAAGCTCTATTTGATCCACCTCCTTCTGGAGCTGCTTCAACTTCCTCCTCTGCTCCTCAATTTTCAGTACCATCTCGAGTGACAACTCCGACTCGCTATCAGAAATTTCGGCCTGAAGAAAAAAGAACTCTACTTCCATTTGGCACCAGTAATTATTATTATTATTATTTATTTGAATCCTTCAAAACTGAAGAGTAATGTATAAAAAGGAACAACAACATGTCAGTCAGACTCACACACACTTACATACTAATAAACAACTGACCGTTAAAGACAAATTAGCCTACTAAATATACAATGAAGTACATGCAAAAAAAAAAAAAAAGCTCAAAATAAACCAACTAATCAGGACGCTTTTTTGTGAAAAAAGGAAAAAGGTTGTGATCTTAGGGTTCTAAGGTTGTGATGATAGTTTGTTGCAAGGCTATCAGCTAACATTCGCATTGTAATGTGGCGGAGACGAACATGGACCCTTGAAAATTACAAAAATGTGTGATTTAGTCAAAAATAGAAGTTCTGAACTTTGCGATTAAATTCGTACTTAAAAGGGGCTAGGAATCATTTGTAATAAAAGGCTCTGAGGCATAGACGATCACGGGTCCTTGGGGATTTTGGAAGTGTACTCTTTGATCAGAAATATCTCCTGCTCTCAATTATCGAGCTTTCCTCGGATCACATTACCGGTTCATAAGTTATGCACGACACCATATTCCGTGTTTATTCCCCTTAAATCTCCCCCCAGATCTCCGAATCTGGAAAATGACTACTACCAAGTCAATCTCATCGGTGCCTAATAAGCATGCCAAGTTTCATATCTGGAAGTCCCTTAACTGGCAACCACAGATATTCCGGAGAACCACGTCGAACCAGGGTTGCCAAGAGCTCCAGTCATGAAAGTGTCACAATCCCTGGCAAAAAGGTGCTTTTTGCTGGTGCATTTATCATTTACAAGCTGAGATTTATGTACAGCATTTGCACCAATCACCCCCGCCTAGTTATCGGATCCGATTCGGAAATCAAGTGGGGCATCCCAGACACGAGCTCCATCTGTCAGGTCCGACCCGCCGTTCGAAAGTTATGTCTGCCACAAGACTGTAGATCCCATATATACCCAGACCCAAGATCTAAAAGCACAAGGAATTTATGGAGATTGAGAGTAATTAATACCCGACCCATGAGTTAAAAGGACAAGGAGTAAATTGGAGATAGGAGGAACTAATGGAGATTGAACTATAGGGGTCGGTCCGGTCCTTATTAATGTCCGATGTGTGGTAGCATGGATGAGAATTTAAAACATTTATTGTGTGAATGCGAAAGTTTGAGTGAACTTAGGTTAGAAATTTTTGGAGTGAATGGAAGGGGAATGGATGAAGAATGGATTTGTGGTGTAATGGGGAATAGCTGTTTTGGAAATATAAAACAGCTGGTGAGATTCCTCAGGGTAGCCCTAGCCCATAGGGTTAGGTGCCTATAGGAGTCTACCATTTTTTGTGTGTGGTGTTGTTTTTTTGTCATACATTTATTTTGGCCGTTGGCTCTTAGCGCAAATAAAATCTTATCTTATCTTATCTTATGATTAAAACTAGGCAAAGGGGGACCAATCGCCTTGAACCAAGTGGGAGTGAGGGCTCGCACCCCCAAAAAGCAACAAGACCAAAGGTTCCGATGGGATCCCAAAAATTCAATATTTGATCCAGACAATGAGGCTTTATCTTCGCCAGGTCAAGTCTTCGCCAGACTCCTTGGACTTTTCTACTCTTAAGATTTAGAAACAGATTAAGGCCAAATAGCTATATTCTAAGGAAACCAAGTTCACATATGGATTCAGCATGTGTGTTTAACCCTATATGCCGATCAGAACGATCCTGCCTTACTTCTGCGAATTTTCCGGTTTAATCAAAATTCCAGAACTACTTGTCCGGCGAAAAAATAAGGCTCAGAAACGAATTCAGCGTATCTCCTTACCCCTATATCCAATATCTAACCAACTTCAAATAAAAATTTAACTTATAACAACTTTTCCGGTTTCAGCCGGATTCCAGACGAACTGAATGCCCGGCTAAAAAATGATTGTCATATACAGACTCAGCATCTCTTCTTACCCGTAAATTGGACATCTAATCAACTACAAATATAACTTTTGCTTTAAAAAAATTTCCGGTTGGGCCAGATCCCGGTCGAAGTACTTGTCCGGGTAGAAAATGATTGTCACATAAGTGTTCAGCATGCCTTCTTACCGAAGTTCTAATCTTCTTACCAGTGTTCTAATCGAACACTGATCAACTTCAAATAAAACTTATTATCATCATCTTAGTATTATATCAATAAAACACATTCGTGTTCAGCATGTCTTCTTACCCCATAATCGACTATCTCATTAGCTGTTATAATTATTTGGGGCTCCCTTAATTTAAACCCCTCCCCCACCCCTAAATGTAGGGCTACAGAGCCCACCTACGATCTTGACCTTTCCCTTGACCTAAGCGATCCTCCCACCAAGTTTCATCAAAATAGCTCATTCCCTTCGAGAGTTACTGTGCTTACAGACGGACAAACAGACGGACAACATTTGCGATGTCGTAGGTATCCCTCCCCTTTTGGGATCCCAAAAAGAGATCCCAATGCCGGCAAGCCTTACAAGTTTAAACTTGATACCTGTCAGGCAGGGGTCACAGACTTTACTCTTGGCCAGAGGTGCTGCGAGTCCGCTGTGATCGAGTCCGAGACAAGACCGAGACCGAAGTGACGCTGACGAGTCAAGACGAGTCCGCGAAAAAAATCGTTCGAGACGAGACGAGACCGAGTCCGCGAAAAAGGTGTCTCGGGACCGATTCACGTCCCGAGTCCTAACAATACATTTTATTTTTGTCAAAAGCCTTTACAACCTTGTTACCTCAGGTTCCGAATATGAATCCTTAGACCTCCAAGGTATTACTTGACTTAATCCTACTTGCAAAAGTTACGACATAACCATCCCTTGCCCAATCTCTTAAATTGGTCAGCGGAGACGTCAATTTCATTTTGAATTTGCTATCCGAGACGTCTCTTGGACTCGGGTGACTCGGCCGGATTTCGAGACGAGACGAGTCCGAGTCCTCCTCCACAAAGAACGAGTCCGAGACGAGTCCGAGTCCCAGAAAAAGGTGTCTCGAGACCGTCTCGAGACGAGTCCAGAGTCCGAGTCCACCACCTCTGCTCTTGGGCAATTTTGGCCAAGTTGCATGTATGTGGGTGGGGAAAGTGGAATTTCACATGTATTTTCCAGCCCTAGAATGTACAAATACAAGGAATGCCATTCAGATTCTGCCATCAAGTTACGATTAATAGCAACCGGGCAATATGGGCCCGATTGCGCCAAAACATTGTGAGTGTGGAAGGTCGGGACCACCAAAGGCACAACAACAATGACAGGTGGCATATGAGCCTGCTCACATAGTCATGCTAGGATTGCTGACCTTGTAGAATTCAATATCAATCAATCAATCAATTTTATTTTCAACCCTAATAGCACTAGGCTAACACGGGCGGGAATTGGTAAATAATTGGGAATCGGGAATACGTAAGTTTATATACTACGCAAGAAAAAACAGGAAAACTTGGCTAATAATCTAGGAAACTTAAAATTCTGGGAATTGAACTGCTGTTATAGTACAACACGAATTGTTGCAAATCTGGCCAAGTGTTACAGAAGAAAACTTGTTCATGTTACTTTTGAGCAACCTGTGCTAGGTAAAAAACTTTTTTCTTCGTGTTTATTTTCGAGTGTTTGCCGAAGGACCTGGTTTAAATTAGCATGTTTTCTTTGCAGAATTGGAAAAGTTTCGACACGGGATACAAGAAATGCCTTTTTTCACGGCGGAATATTTTAAACGAAAATGCTTAGTTAATTCTGATATTCTTCTTAAGTTTAATTTCGAAATTGTTTGTGTGTTCCTGTCCGTCTGACTGAAAACAAAAATCCTGTTGTGTCTATTTCAAGAGACAGCCAAATTCTTTGCAATTGTCCGTGATCCAGATTTATTATTTTAACTGAGATCCTAATCACTGGCAGCCCAAGTTCATTTGGATTTTTAGTGATTTGTTTACGTAGATATTAGTGTGCCCCCCTTGACTTCGTCAATCTAAGATGCCCCTTCCCTTTTAGGACTGTTATGATCAAGCAGCTAGCGCAATCATATCTTAAAGTTAGGGGAAGCTCTCGCTTCGTGATCGCGCTCGAAATCTTTGAAACTATATCTCATCTAGATTAAAAAAAATACAGCAACTGACAGACAAATTTTCTTTTCCAGATTCAGTTACAGTCTAGACAACCTGCATGGTATACAACCTGTTCTATGTTTTTTAATCATGACTTATTTGATGGACAAAAAATTTCCACTATGGCAAGTTGATGAAAACATTGATGCCATGCTTGCAAATATACAGAAGTTCTGAGAAACAGCATTGCAGAGAAATATTAAAAAATCAGGTTGCTGGGAATGACTCCAACAAAATTAAAAGTATAAAGAAGAAAGATTCAAGGCGTTTTGTGCTTTCTTTGGTTTCTATGAAAAAATGTTAGTCTTAAAATAAATGATAAACTTCATGAAACAGGGACCCGGAACATTTATAGTTTATTTGATTTTGCTCATCTGATAGTGCTAGGAAATCTGTCTTTACACAGCCGGTCTTCATACGTCAAAAATTCGGTTACGTACATCGATACGAAGTGATTCAAATGTACTGGAGCTGTCTATCCTACCCCCTATTTTCCATCAGCAGTTTGGGAGCATAAAAATGCTTTTTGTAACGGATCCTCTTAGTATAGCAGCAACGTTCAAAGCCGTAAAGCTGGTCGTGAAGCCACTTTAATAAGAGGCAACCTTTTCAAATTTGAATAGTCGGTTGGCGAGATTCGGTGTCAGTGACCCGTTTTAACGGTACTTGTTTCTGGATTTGGAAGGGATATAAGGAAGAAAGATTCAAGGCGTTTCGTGCTTTGTTTGGTTTCAGAAGATTTCTACGAAAACAAATTAGGCTTAAAATAAAAGATAAACATCATGAAACAGCGACCCGGAACATTTATAGTTTTGTTTGATTTTGCTCATCTCATAGTGCTAGGATAGACGTCTTTAAACAGCCAGTCTTCATACGTCAAAATGTCAATTACGTCCATCAATAAGAAGTGGTGCTGTTCTTCAAACGTACTGGAGCTGTCCATCCCACCCATTTCCAGTGGCAGTGGTAGCTTACTCGGGGGTATTTTCGATCAGCAGTTCGGGAGCACAAATATGCCTTTTGGCACGTATCCTCTTAGTATATAGCTGCATTGTTCCTTACCTTAGACCTTAGTTCCTCCTGGACCTCCAGAGGCTCTTAGGGCATCCAAGAAGAGTCACCAGTCGTCTCTCATAAGCGCCGCTGCCCATACATCTTCCCATTCGGGCTGGATAGACGCACTGATATTGTGAAGATGTGACTGGTAGGTACGGCGAAGAGTGTTCTTCGGTCGCCCTCTTCGTCTGGATCCCTCCGGATGCCACTGGAGGATAGTGTTGGGGAGTCGGGTGCTTCCCATCCTGATTGTATGGCCCAGTTACCTCCAGCGGCGGATCTTGATGACTTTAGTAATAAGGGTGAATCGCCATTTTTGTGGCCCTTTCTGTTCAGTGTATGTTTAAGATCCGCCTAAGGCATGTGTTTTTAAAGGCTAGAAGACGTTTCTCTTGCTGTTGGCTGAGGTGCCAAGTCTCGTATCCGTACAGAAGGACGGAGAGGACGTTACTGTTGAAAAGTCTCAGCTTGAGTCTAAGGGAGTACTTCTTGCTCCTCCATATCTACTTTAGCCGATTGAAGACACCGCTGGCCTGGCCAAGTCTTAGCTGGACCTCCCTTGAACAAGCTCCAGTATTTTCAATGCCGAGAAATCGGAATTCAACAACCTGTTCGACTTGCTGGTCCCTACAGCGTATATCTAGCGGAGATCCGCTGCTCGCCATACTCTTCGTTTTGGGGATGTTTATTTTCAATCCGAACAGTTCAGCTGTTTCACTGGTCCTTGTGAGGAAGTCCTGGCGCTTCTGTTTGCAGGTCTCCATTAGGCTGATGTCATCGGCAAAGTCCATGTCTCCTACTTTTCTGCCATCCCCGATGTCAATGCCGTATCCTTCACATCTTCTTAGAACGTAGTCGATGATCAGGACGAACAGCAGCGGAGAGAGAACGAACCCTTGCTTCACGCCCGTCATAATTTGGAAGTATGTTGGTGTCCATGTCTTCGTAAAATGCTGCTATCAGGCTTACGAGTTTGTCCGGTATGCCATAGTACCGGAGCACTCTCCAGAGTGTAGCACGGTCGATGGAGTCAAAGACTTTTTCGAAGTCTATGAAGACCAGATAGAGCTTTTTCCTCCATTCATTGCACTCTTCTAGCAACATTCTTAGCACGAATATGAGATCCACACATGAACGGTGTGGGCGGAAGCCATGCTGTTCTTCGCGGAGGTGTTTGTCTACTGCTGGCTGTATGCGGTTCAGCAGGATGGTGGCCAGGAGCTTGCCAGGAATGGAGAGCAGACTGATCCCTCGCCAGTTTTCACACTTAGTGGAATCGCCCTTCTTCAAGATTTTGATTAGAGTACGCCTTGTCCACTGACGGGGGACCTTTTCGGTTTCCCATATCAGGTTAAAGAGTGTCATCCAAACTGTTAGGCAGACGGTTACAGACCACTTCAGCATCTCAGGTGCGATACGGTCTTCTCCGGGCGACTTGCCGTTTTTTAGCTTCTTTAGGACACTAGTAATTTCGGCTGAAGAGGGTGGGTCAGAGCTTACTGCTAGCCTTATGAAAGGCTCATCTGGGATATCCGGTTGTTCCGTTGGTGCCGGTTGATTAAGCAGGCTTTCAAAGAGCGTGGCCCAAACTTCGCTGATCTTTTCGGGGTCAGTGATTAGACGGCCGCTCAGATCTCTTACAGGTCCGTCCAGGCAAGGCCACTTTTCGATGATTTCGTTCGTGGTTTTGTAGACCGCTCTTGAGTCCCCTCTTTTTGATGCCTCTTCTGCCATCTGAGCTTTCATCTCTATAAAATGACGCTTGTCCCTTCGGGCGCTTTTCTTCACGAGTTTGTCCCGTTTCTTGTACTCGTGCTCAAGAAATAAGGCCTTCGGCTGATTCGATGCCATCAATTGCTGCCTCATTTGTTGTCTCTCGCTAATGAGCCTCCATGTCTTGTCTGAGATCCAGTGGTCTTTCGGTCTTTTCTTATAGCCGAGGGTCTCTTCGGCAGCTTCTTTATACGTTTCCTTGATGACCTCCCACAGGGCCTCCTGGTCACCGGTGTCATCCAGGTTCTGGAGTGCCTCAAATCGATTAGAAACGGCCATTGTGACGATTCGTCGTGTGTCAGGGTTCTGTAGTTTCTCGCAATCGTAAGGTGGTTTAGCATTTGGTTGTTTCCGTGTTGGGGCTTTTAACTTGACTACCACCTTCGCTATCATTAGGTTGTCATCCGAGAAACCGTCTGCTCCGCTGAAAGCACGAATATCTTGTAGGGATGTACGCCACCGTCTGCTGATCCGAAAATGGTCGATTTGATTTCTTGTGCGTCCGTCTGGGGATGTCCAAGAATGCTTATGCACATTCTTGTGGGCAAATATGGTCCCTCCTATCAACAGTTCGCTGGTTAGAGCAAAATCGATAAGAATTTCGCCGTTCTCGGTCCGCTCTCCTAGGCCATGGGGGTCCAAGACCTGGGGACAGTAAGCAGAGTCGCTTCCCACTTTCGCACTTAGGTCTCCTGCGATGCAAAGTATATCATGACGTGGGACATCCTTGACGACCGCACTTAGTTCTTCATAGAACTGGCTTTTCGTCTCATCTGATGCACCGTTTGTTGGGGCACAGCAAGCAACTATGGTCATTTTGACGTGATGTCCGTTTAGTCTTGAGGTGGCTATTCTGGGGCTAACAGGCTTCCATGATACCAGTGTTCTGGCTGCTGCTTTCGAAAGAACTATCGCCACTTCTTGCTCACGTTTTTTCTCAGAGCAGCTGAAGATGATGGTAGAGCCTCCTGGCAGAGTTTCTTTCCCACAGCCAAGCCACCTCACCTCGAACAGGGTTAGTGCATCTAGCCTGTACTTGGCCATTTCTGTTTCGACCTACTCTGCTTTTGACAGTTATGCCATTGTGCGCACATTCCAAACCCCTATCCTCAGTGGCGTTTTCGCGTCCAAAAATCGTGTCCGGGAAGGGAATGCAGGGGTCGTTATCGAGATCAGTCCGGTTTTTTTCTTTTTGGATGTTTCAGTTGCGTTCTTTTTTTTTCCCAGAGAGTTTCCCCTCTGGGTTCCAGGTGTGGGGTGCAAACCCACAGCCTAACCCTCCTCGCTTTATCCAGGCTTGGGACTGGCTGTCCTCCGGCAGGCACCGGAGTTTACAGGCGGAGTTAAATTGCATTGTTCAAAGCCGTAAAACTGGTCGCGAAACCACTTTAATAAGAGGCAACCTTTTCAAATCTGAATAGCCGGTGTTGGCAAGATTCGATGTCAGTGACCCATTTAACAGTATGTGTGTCTGAATTTGGAATGTATCTGGTCAAACCAGTTTCTATGCATAATTATCGAGGTACATGGCAGTTAATCAACGTTTCAAGTAATCAAAAAAGTAGTTTATTACTGTCATGGTAATAGCGGGGACTCTTGAGAAATTACTTTCTGACAACAAGGTTGAAGTCGGACCTTGAAATTCTTTTCTGACTGTTCCACTAGATGACAGTAACCCAGACGATACGTATACTCATTCGATACTACTATGGTACATCCAAGGAAACTTCGGTTGGACCTTTTAGAGAGACATTTTGTTTTCCCTTATTGGCCAGCCAACAACTTGGCTTCGTCATTCATTATGTTGCGCCATTTGTTTGCTCATACATTGAATATTTATACGGTTTTTGTTTTTATGGCATTTGCAGCTTCGGTCAAGTGCCATATAGACAGATCACTTTCCGGTCGGCCTCTCTGTCCACTGTTCTCGAGTCAGGGCACTTCCAGAAGTGCTAGGACGATGAAACTTCGCAGGCATATCAAGGACCCGACAAAATTAACTTGAATATAGTCACCTCCCCGATCCGACCACCGTGAGGGGAGGGAGGGGAGGGGAATCCGGAATATGAAGGTATGCATAACTTTGGAACGGGTGATAGGATCTTACTGAAGCTTGATATTTGGAAATACCTCTTGTCTCGAATGTACCATTTCAAGTTCGAACCTATTCCGACCAATGTGGGGGGGGGGGGGAGTCGGAGGGGACCGGAACCGGAACCGGAAATCTTGCGACACGCTTATAGTGGACTTAGAGTGGACCTATTGGGATGAAACTTGGTGGGAAGAACAAGCACAAGCCCTAGATACATCAGTGACAGAACTGGACCGGATTTGGGCACTATGAGGGGATTTAGAGGGGGGTGGGGGTCCGGAATTCCGGTGATCGTGTGTTAAGGTACTTTCAGATGTGCTAGGAGGATGAAACGTAGCTTGAACTTTAAAGACTTGATATGACTCGCTAAGAAATGGTTAGTTCCCACATCCAACCATCTTAAGGGGGGGGGGAGTCGAGGGGGGAGTCGAGGGGGAGTGTAGAGGGGGGAGTGGAGGGAGGGGGAATCCTGAATCTTGAAGTATAGATACCTTTTGAACGGGTGATCGGATCTTAATGAAACTTGGTAATTGGAAAGACCTTCTATCTCGAATGTCCTATTTAAAGTCCGGACTTGATCCGATTAATAGGGTGGAGAGGATAATCGGAAATATTCTGACATGCTTAGAGTGGAGCGATTGGGACGAAACTTGGTGGAAAAGCAGGCACAAGCCCTTGATACATCAAGATGGAGATAGTGGGGGCAGACATCCCAACGGCACTTGGTGCTGGAAACCTTCTGGCCTGCGTTCAAAGGGTAGGCAGCGCTCCACACTTGGCAGAAATCGGTCCCCCCTTCCGACTCCCCGGTTCCCAGATCCGATGAGTCGGGGGACATCTGAGACACGAGATATTTCCAGATATCCAAGTTTCATTGCGATCCGATCATCCATTCAAAAGTTATGCATGCCCATATTTTACGGATTCCGCCACCTCCCCCTACCCCCACGATGGTCGGATCTGGCAAGTGAATATTTCCAAGTTAGTTTGGTCGGGTCCCTAATATGCCTGCCAAGTTTCATTGTCCTAGCACTTCTGGAAGTACCGTAACTCGAGAAGAGTGGACTAACCGACCGAAAGACAGACCGACAGACGGATGGAAATGATCGGTATATGGCCCTTGGCCGGAAGGCAAGTGCCATCAAAACTGCCAAAACACTTTGTTGAATCCTACTTTAGCAGAGTTAAGGAACACTGATTTGCACTGGGAAACCAGCGCAACTGCGAAGAACTGATTGCAGTAACATTTAAACAGGCGAATTTTTCCGAACTTCCAGATCAGCAGATTAGTCTTTTAAATAGGCTTTCTAGTGACTTTTACATGTGTAAATCATCACACTGGGAGTCGGTAAGTGTGTGGGATCGACTAAAAACAGGAAAGGAAGGGAACGCGAGGAAAGCAGGAAGGCATACTAAAACCAGAAAGGGCATACTAAAACGAGGAAGGCTGTCGCCAGAATTCAAAACTGGAAAGCCGCACCGTTCCCTTCCTCTGTTTAGTATTCTTTGAGGGGTCGGCAACTTTCCAAATTCAAAGTTCACCATCCCTTCCTCGCATTAATATCCTGTAGTATCCGTCGTTTTAGTATCCGTCTGAACTAGAAATGAAAAGGTGAATTACAGTTTTGATAGTT
This sequence comes from Branchinecta sandiegonensis, assembly GCA_030848855.1. Lineage (NCBI taxonomy): Eukaryota > Metazoa > Arthropoda > Branchiopoda > Anostraca > Branchinectidae > Branchinecta > Branchinecta sandiegonensis. The sequence continues at coordinate 16,439,198 of JAUPMV010000018.1, forward strand.
GCTGACCCCTCACTGAACCCATGTCAGGATACTAAAACGAGGAAGGAATGGTGAACTTTGAGTTTGAAAAGTTGCCGACCCCTCGAAGAATACTAAACAGAGGAAGGGAACGGTGCAGCGTTCCATTTTTTTGTAGCCTTGAATTCCTTCCTCGTTTTAGTATGCCCTTCCTCGTTTTAGTGTGCCCTTCCTGGTTTTGGTATGCTTTCCTGCTTTTCTCGCGTTCCCTTCCCTTCCTGGTTTTAGTCGATCCCTAAGTGTGTAGCCTAAATAACGGAATTCAAGGACAAACTCTATTTTTCTACCGGACAAAAGCACTGGCTGCAGACCAGCTCTGAATCCACGTGGGAGGATGGCCATACAGTCAGTCTTTTTCGTATTAATCAGGACATCCAATTCACTTCCATATTGCTTGCATACTTTAGCAGCTGGTTGAGACCGTAGATTGTTGGTGTGAGGATTACAAGGCCGTGGGCAAATAGTAAATAGAATAGAATAGAAGAAAACTTTCAATAAAAAATATGGCTTATCATAGCAAACTGCCAAATTAGATATTTCACATTACAGAATCAGCAAAAAGAAAACACACTATAAGCCAAGTTGGGATAAAAAGGGCCACAAAACTAGGCACAAAGCTCTTTTTATAGCGGTCTGTTTTAGCAACAATAGCTGTAAGCTCATATGGCACTTGCATGGGTTAAGATTTGATTTAATTGCTCAAAAGTAAGTTTCGACTTTGAGTTTGAGATGCGGCCTCTAAGGGAGCTGGGACTTCATTTGTAAGCAAAACCCTTGAGGCAAAAATGCTAATGGGCCGATGGGCATCATGAAAATGCACATATTGCTTAAAAGTATATTTTTACTTTGCGGTCAAGATTGGTACTTTAAGGAATAATCGGATTTGGGAAGTAGCAATTTCTAAGCAAATGTTGTTGAATCTCTAATATTCCAGCGAAGTTTCATCGTCCTAGCACATCTGGAAGTACCTTAACGCGCAATCACCGGAATCCCAGCCCCCCCCCCCGTCCAACTCCACCCACAATACCCGGAGCCAATCCGGTTCTGTAAATGATTAATGCAGAGCATCTGTTTGTCATCCCCACGAAGTTCGATCCAGATTACACCAGTCTAAGCGGGTCAAGTATTTTCCGCCCTCCCCCCAATAGTTGCCGGATTCGGTCCGGAAATGAAAAAGATCACCAGAGAGAAATGTCCTCTGTTTAATTATTAAATTTCACTCGAATCCAATCACCCGTTCCAAAGTTACGCATGACTCAATATTCCGAATTCCCCTCCCTCAACTCCCTCCCCCCAAGATTATCATATCGAGGATTATTTTTTTATTCCAAGTCAGGTTGACCGGGTCCCTGATATGCCTTCCAAGTTTCGTCGTGAAAATCCCCAAAAAACAGAATTCTGGGAAACGCCCTCCTCCCCCCCCCCCCCCCTCAAGTGTCCGGATCCAGTCAAATTATGTAAAAGATTTACATGGATCAGATGTTTGTTCTTCCCAGCAAGTTTCACTCGGATACCATCATTCTAACCGTTTCTCGAGATTTCTGGTCCCTCCCAGCTCCCCCGCGTCTGATTCAGTAAATGACTTACCTAGAGCATCTGTTTGTTCTTCCCACAAATTTCCATCCCGATCCCTCAATTTTAAACGGGTCACGTATTTTCCGCCCTCCCCCCTCCCAATAGTTGCCGGATCCGGTCCGGATATGAAAAAGATCATCGGAGAAATGTCCTCTGTTCAATTCTTAAATTTCACTCGAATCCGATCACCCATTCCAAAATTAAGCATGACTGAAAGTTTCGGATTCCCGTCCCTCCACTCCCCGACCATTATTAGAACGACAAATTTTTTATTTTAAAGTCAGTTTGATCAGGTCCCTGATATGCCTGCCAAGTTTCATCGTGAAAATACCCAAAACAACCATCACCGGAATTCCGGGAAACCCCCTCCCCCCCCCCCCATAAGTGTCCGGATCCAGTACAATAGTCTAATGGACTTATCTAGAGCAGATATTTGTTCTTCCCAGCAAGTTTCATTCCGATCCCTCCATTCTAACCGTTTCTTGAAATTTCCAATATCTTTCCCGGATTCCCCTGCCCTCAACTCCCCCCCAAAATGGTCGGATCGGAAAACTAATTATTTCTAAGTTTGTTTGGTCGGGTCTCTGATCTGCCTGCCATGTGTCATGGTCCTAGCACAACTGGAAGTACCCTAACTCGAAAAAGTGTGACAAAACGCCCTAAGTTTTCAAGTTTCCAGCGCCCCCACTCCCCCGCATATGGTCGGATCGGGAAACTGATTATTTTCAGGTTAGTTTTGTCGGGTCCCTGATATTCCTGCCAAGTTTCATTGTCCTAGCTCATCTGGAAGTACCCTAACTCGAAAAAGTGTGACAAAATGCCCTAAATTTTCAAGTTTCTAGCACCCCCACTCCCCCGCATATGGTCGGATCGAGAAATTTATTATTTCCAGGTTAGTTTGGTCGGGTCCCTGATATTCCTGCCAAGTTGCATTGTCCTAGCTCATCTGGAAGTACCCTAACTCGAAAAAGTGTGACAAAATGCCCCAAATTTTCAAGTTTCCACCGCCCCCACTCCCCCGCATATGGTCTGATCGGGAAACTGATTATTTCCAGGTTCGTTTGGTCGGGTCCCTGATATTCCTGCCAAGTTTCATTGTCCTAGCTCATCTGGAAGTATCCTAGCTCGCGATCACCGGACCGACCGACCGACCGACCGACAGACAGACCGACCGACGGAAAAGTGATCGGTATATGGCACTTGGCCAGAAGGCAAGTGCCATAAAAACAGGTGTCAACTTTGGAACCTTCACAGCCGCTTCTTTCGGGAGGCGTATTCGTTCGGGAGCATATGGGCATATCGTTCGCCTGCCAAGTTTCATTGTCCTAGCACACATGGAAGTACCCTAGCTCGCGATCACCGGACCGACCGACCGACCGACCGACAGACAGACCGACCGACCGACCGACCGACAGACAGACCGACCGACGGAAAAGTGATCGGTATATGGCACTTGGCCAGAAGGCAAGTGCCATAAAAACAGGTGTCAACTTTGGAACCTTCACAGCCGCTTCTTTCGGGAGGCGTATTCGTTCGGGAGCATATGGGGGAGGCAAGAGACGCCTGTGGAGAGCATGTCTTAGAAGCTTTTGACCAAAATTTAGGGAAAGGTTTTACCTTCTTCTAGCCAAAGTTTGAAGATTAAATTTTTTCAGGTAGTAAGAATATGGAAGCTTCGTTCCACCATAAATTATCTGAAGACATATCTTCTGAACTCTCTCGATCTGATCTTCTTCTTCTTTTGTAAGTCCGAAGGGTCAAACTGGACAGGCATATTCTGTTATTGACCGAATGAACATGCAATAGATAAGTTTGAGTTTTTCTTTCGGCACTCCAAATTTGTTCAATGTTTTAATAATTGAAATACTTGCATTTGTTTTCTTTAAAATTGATTTTGTGTTTTCATGCCAAGAGAGATCAGAAGAGATGGCCACGCCTAGGAGAGTCACTGAGTTGCAAAGGAGTTCTTTGGGAATCAGAGGTTCAAATTGGGGCGGTGATTTTAAAAAAGAAATAGGAAGGACTGCTGACTTTTCCTTGTTTACAATGGGCATCTCCATGAGATGGTCTACCGAGGGATAAATTTTTAAATAAAACCTGGTGGAACATTTTTAGGTTTTTCTTATAGATCATACCCTGGGCTTTAAGAATATGTTCCAAGTATCAAAATTGGTGCATCCTTTGTAGTTTTCTCAGCTCTCCAAATCTTAAGCTGTTCAGTTTCAGGGATTGCCGCATTTTACGATCCTTTTTGAGGCTATGAGACCTACCTGGGCATAACCCCGAATCCTCTTAATTTACCATACTTAAAGACCCGCTAGTCCTGAACGAAATTCAGTTCATTCGAAGTCGCTAACCTTGACGGATTGGATTTTATCAGTGCTGCACGGTAAGCCATCTAATGTTACGTTTATAACGAAAAAGTGGCATGTCGTTTGTCTACAACTGAGTCCAAGCAAGTTAAAGAAGTGTAAGAATAGCAATAGCAATTTTAGTGGTTACTCCAGTAAACAAAAAACAAAAGTTTAATTTCATACCTGAAGGTTAACTTCAGACATCGAGGTTGATATCGGAAAATAACAACGAGACGGCCATTGAAAATAACCTGTTCGAGCCGAAGGCGAGGCAGGTTATGAAAAATACCAGCCGAGCGACGCGAGGTTGATTTTTTTAAATGGCCGTCGAGATTGTTATTCCGATATCAACCGAGATGGAGGTATGTTAACTATTATAACTTTTTCGAACAGGTATCGACAGTTACAATCTGCTTTATAATTTTGCTTTATAACAGAAAGTCATATTTTTCTCTATTTTAACTGATGAAGTACTCCCTAAGAGCTTGGTCAAACTACACTAGGCTTTTTTCTTCGCTTAATTCGGCACCGAAGTATCTGTCATTAGATCCAAGAAAAAAGAGTTTTTCGGGGTTGCTAAAAAAAAATCAAGAAAATTCATCAGATTCTGAATATAGAAATCCTCACGGGTGACACAACATTTCAAGAATCTGCGCAAAACAGTTGACTCTGTTCCTCAAATCTGTGCCGTGTTTGAGCCTAGTGTGACGAGGGTGTAAATACATTCCGACTGTGCTTTGAGTCTGTTCACACGTGTTTAGTATATTTGATAGCGACGGCTTTGCAGAAAATTAGATTGCTTCGCTAAACAAATTTGAAATCAGGCGAAAACGTGCTTTACCATGACAGTGTTGCCAGTGGTTGCAGAATTCTGATATATGTCCCATATTCTGGACTTCCTCGAAAAGTGAGCCCGGGTTCTGCGACAGGTTCCTGTCATCTTGACAGTTAATCGAGAAGTGGAGCTTAGGCATATAATGATTAAGATGAAAAAGCGAGATTTCTAGCTAATAGTTGGTATAAAAGCACAAATTCGTAGGCGCCAGAATGTAACAAGATTTTGCAGCTTAAAGTCACAGGTTCCTTCAGAAAAGGTGGCAACACTGGGCATCACGTGGTCTTTGAAAATTATAATGTATCTTTCCTCACTCAAAGACAGTTTTAAGTGCTCATTAACTACCTTTTTGGAAAGTAGGATGTTGTTTCAGTTGACAAGCTGTATTTTCAGTGGAAATTTGAATGTGACAGGGTATGGCATAGGCTGGTTTTCTAAGAGAGTAAGATGTTCTGTAATTTTTCAACATTTATTTTACTTCTTCTTTTATTTTTTATATTTTTTAAGTATTTTTTTTTTTTTTTATTGAAAGTATTGTTTTTAATTTATTTTGTGGAGGTCACCTTCTGCTTTTCACTATTTCAGGAAAAGTGCTCGATGAATTCAGTACTTGAGGAAAAGTGCTCGACGAACTTCTGCGGAGGCTGTTCCGACTTCGTACCAGCCTCTCTGGAGGATGATACGAGGTCGTAACATCCTCCACAAAAGAAATTGTCATAAAATAACTTCCTGTGGGACATAGAAAGTTATGCATTGCATGTGCATATCTGTTCGAGAAAAGTTATAACAAGTTACAAACGCAACGAAATTTGCGTTACTGACGTAAGAGCCCACTGTTACGTCAGTAACGCTGAAAATGTCAGCAAATCTGGCAAGGTATAAATCGTAGTATCGATCACCCTAACTAATGTGAAGTGCCCTTAATAAGCAAATATTACACATTAGTTGATTGGAGGATGGGGGGAAGGGCTAGGGTCGTCAACTCTAGGGGGAGCCCCCCACCCAAATGTGTGTCTGCCAGTCGGAAAAAAATAGACGAAGCACTGCGGTTTTTAGTAAAAACAGTCGGTTTTTCTTCAAAACAATCAGTTTTTGGCAAAAATAGTCGATTTTTCGCAAAAAACGTCAGCTTTTCTTAAAATCCTTCGATTTTCGTAAAAATTGTTGTTTTTTCTTAAAAAACAGTAGTTTTTTTTTCAAAAAAAAACTGTCGTTCTTCTGCAGAAACAGTTGTAAAAACGATCAGTCAGTCGGTAAATACCTGCCCCCCCCCCCCCCCCCAAAAAAAAACAACATTTCGGCTAGTTATGCCTCTGGTCAGTTATTTTTTTGGCATTGCAGACAAATGAGTTGAAAAATTTCTGGATTACGAGAAGGAATATCTAGAGAGAATATATATTCAGACCATGCATAAAACGGATACGTCAGCTACGATAGTTTGGCAGCGATATTTCAGCCCGTCTTGGCATGGGTTCTCGTCAGGCTGTCAAACTTCAGGACCAACGTTGGAAAAGAAACAAGCCTGCACTCATAACCTGCGAATCCGTTTATGCATTGTTTGAATATATGTTTCCCAGTCAGCTTGGGCTCAAGGAGTTTTTTATCTAGAGGGAATAGGTCAGTAGGTTAACTGTACTTCCCTACTTATTAGTTCCCTTGGATGATCACATAGTAAAAAGGCTACCCCCCCCTCTCTTCTGTCGGTGGCAATAACACCCATTCTTAAAACAATTATGTAGAGTCCGATTTTTAAATCATCGCTAACTTTTCTTTTACAAATAAAACGGTTTTGCTGAAGACTCTGGTGAGAATTCGCACGAGTTACGTTGGTAACGAAAATCTGTTGCGTCAGTAACGGAGGAAAAAAATCGTAGAAACGAAGCATAAGGCTCAATCGTTACGAATGTCTGCCTTAATAGCCCAAGACTGTTGCTAACTGATGAAAAAAAAAATCAATTCGCCAGACCTTAAAGATTCGCTAAAAATTGAGACTCTGTACACACTACCAAAAAGTCACTTCCGTTTTTTGTTACGTTGGAAACGCGTGGTTTTTGGAGCCGTGCACACAAACTGTTTAAAAGAAATCGCTGGAACACTTTACATAAGAAAGAATCAGGCTTGACGTAAAGCCTTGAGTAAAAACGAGTCCTCCAAGTTGAGAGACGCTACAGCCTTTCTAAGCGTACAAAACGTTACGTAGGTAACGATGGAGTTGCCTCAATCATATTAACTTCATTAGCCTCCGAAGGTTTTTGACGTAAGCAATTGAAAGCATAGCTCTTATCCAACTTAGATACCCCTTCAACCAGAGAAAGGTCATGGGCGTATTTCCATCTTTCCTCTAGTGCGGCAGCTATATCATTAATCATTAGGAGGAATCATAATGGACCTATCACTGCACCCTGAGGGACTGGAAAACTGGCAACTTAGAGGAAAAGGAATTTTGGTATTTTACTACTTGTTCTCTATCAGTTAAAAAGCTTCAGATAATTTTGATAAGATAGTTGTACACCATTCTACCCACAAAGCAACCATCCTGCTTCTCAGCTAGTCTCCTAGATAGTTCGTCGGCAAATGCAGAGTATAATAGGGTTGAGATAACTCCTCCCTGCCTTAAACCGTTCTCTAGGAGAAAAGCACTGCTTAGTTCCGTTCCCCACTTTACTTGGAACTTTTGGGACTGGAACCCAAAAGCTAATAGCTTCACATAAACTGGTGGCACGCCTCTCTCAAGTAAGCACTTCAAAAGTTTACGATGGTTTCTTTTATCGAAGGAACCGATATAAGGCTGCGTCGTTTGCTGCGTCGATAAAGCAGACGAACACTGGAAAGAAGCAGAAGAAAAGAAAATATTGTACGACGAACTTTAGAACGTAAATAGCAAACTCCACTCCTGAGTTTTTCTTGAATCCAAACTGAAGCCACGGCTTCATCTTAGCTACAAGACAACGGTCCAAAACTTTTGACAAGATAGTCGCAAGCGCAATGGGTCAATAATTGTCAGATGACGTCAGTACCCCAGTTTTGCATTTAGGTATAGGCGCCAGGGTTACAGCCGTAAAACCTTCAGGTAAGTAACCATGTTGGAGAAAGCTGCTGAAAATTGCAGACAAGATAACGCTCTTTATTGGTCCAGCATATCATAGGTGACGTGCACTAATCTCACTTGGAAGGCCAACCTTTGTCTAACTGCAACCTTTGAAAATGCAGCTCGACTTCATACGCTTCAACTTGTGGCAAATCTGCTGTGCTATTTAATAGTGTGAAACCACTGTACTCGCTTACAGATGAATGGAACAGATCCTTCTGTTTAGATTTCCACAGCTCTGCAATTGCTTTATCACCCGCCACTCCGTCTAGGGTCTGGGCAACGACCTTCGGGGTCCCAAACTGACGTCTCACTCTGTTCAAGAAATATATAACTGGGCCAAGCATGGATGTGGCCAGACTATCATTCCTAAGTTTCCTTTCGTTTAGCTTACACCACTTAAGTCGTTTCTTGAAAAGAGCCCCCGCTGTTCTCACAGCGCTGTAAAATGGCCCAGAGACGGGGCGGCATGTGGTGACCCAGGCTTGGCTTTAGATGAGCGGTACAGCTCTCGAAGTTCCCAACTCCAACCTGGGATTCTGTACGGTTTCTGCCTACCACACTTATGCTTCGCAGGGATCCACTGGTTTTAAGCATACATTAGTATGCTGCACAATAGCATGTATACAGTTTGTAACTGTTTAAGGTGCGTTGCGTCATAGCAATTTGTGCTCTGACAAGAGAATGGCACTGTCGTTAGGTGAATTTTGGCGAACTCACTGTTAGTAAGTGCTGCATAATGCTGAAGATCTGACGCCGATGCATTTGTCCAATCAAGGCAATAAGGGTCGTGGAGTGACTCCGTGGTCCCAGGCTGACGTACTATCACCCGGTTCAATATCTCCAGGTCTAGGGAGAAGGAAAGTGGTAGATGATCAGTGCCGTAGCTATGGGAGATACTTGCACTTTTTACGAGGGGCTTCAGGGCCTGACAGGTAAGTACGTGATCCTTCCTACATGGGTCTCACTAACGTACGTGTGGGAAAGCCTACGTAGTAGATTTACATCGGCTAAAAATAGTTGATTTCTTGTCACAAGCTCAAGAAATAACAAGTAAAATGAGGAGTCCCCGGGCAATTCCAGTCCCCGGCAAGGCAAATGTAATCATAATTTACCTGATCTATCAACACTTGTGTTCTCCTCAAGCAGTCGATAAACGATGCTGAGTTTGTCACTGAACATACTGGGAAGTAAACATTGACGATCAAGAGAGGTTCCTCACCAACGTTTATTCTCACTACTACCAAGCGATCGCCGTTGACATTTATTACATCCCCATTTGTTTCTAAAGATCTCCTCCACAATATCCCGACTCTCCCGTACGGTCTACCTCTTTGGAGAAGGTTCGCTTTCTTCGGCGAAACACCCGTACCGGAAAACTCCGGGTGGAGATTTTGGAGCAGGGATAGGTCGGAATGATTTAACCACAGCTCTTGAAGCAGCATAAAGTCAAATGATTTAAGGAACTCTTCTAGCTGCTGTACATTGGAGGGTATGCCCCTGCAATTATACGACACACACATAAAGTGGACCACAAAAAAGGGTCTTTCTACCACAAACACGATGATAACCATCCCTACTGCCACTATGAATGTTCAAAATCCCAAAAAACTCCGTCAGAACATGAGCAAATAAAAAAAAAAACACCAATTTTCTTGGGTTGAAATAATTCGGTCTGGACTAAATCTCAGCCGATTAACCAGGACAGCCGTTATGGCAGTAGGGAGCCAAGGATCAACATAATAATTTCCATCTAATGCTCCAACTGTTTATTACAAATACAAATAAATTGAAAAACCGAGACCAGTGTGGTACTCCTGTAGACATAACAAAAATAATCAACCAAGTCTTACACTTCTTTGCAAATCAAATTCCGTCATCTGGAAGAGAAGACCTTCTGCGTGGGTTTTTTCTCGAGCCAAAACAGCAACCCGGCAATCAAGTTCAAATCCAAATAAACTGGTGGCTTCCGATCAGTAGGAGAAGGTAAACAGAATGTTTGGATTAGGTCTTTAAGCATTGTTTCCAGCGGAGTTACTTTTACCAGCAGCGGCCGACGGCTCGTTGGATCGTTTCTCGTAGAAACGCCTGACGTACACACCAGATGGCCAGAATTCCGATTTCATAATTGAGTCATAAAAGTGGATGGAATTGACACTTTCAGTGAAAGATTAACTTGAGAACGGGTATTGAGTCTCTCACATTTCAGATCTTCTTGTCGGCAGTGCAGTCTCTGAGATAGGGCACGCCTAACGACATCCGGGTCAGTATCTGGTGCCAGTCTTGACACTAAGATCGATCTCGATTGGTTATGTATGGATGATTTTACGCCCTGGAGTACGTTTTCTTGTCACTTATCCCACAAACGAATTTGGGCATTTGTTTACGTTAGACTTACGTTGTCTCCTTGTCAGGGCAGAATAAGTCGGTCGTAATTGCTGGGGCTCGTTGTTCAATTGGCTGTGTGAGTATTCGTATCCTCAACACTCTCCCAAGTTGGTACTCCTCCGCCATCTTTGGCCAAATCTACATCTTCAACATCATGGTAGACCGTTTTTGTAGATGACGCTCGCCGCATCTGCGAAAAAGAAAAAACAGCAGAATTCTGCGCACCACTAGAGGTCTCGAGCCTAGGGCCGATGACGTCAACTTTCTTCACTCTCCTATTTGGCACGGGCGCAGGTGGGCGCCTTTCATACTCGCCAAATTTCTATTTAGTTGAAGCGTGTGTCGTTTAAATGGGATTTGAAGCTTGAGATTTTGGGGTCCGGGCGACACTAAAAGCTAGAATTTGTACGGGAAGTAGTTAGGCTTTGCCAGTAAGAAGTAGGTTTAAGAAAACTTTGCCTCGAGTATGTACCTTAGAAGCTGCTGCTTGGCAGGTGAGCCACCTTAGAAGCAGAATTTGTATGGATATAATTGAATTTTGCCAGAAAACAGGAGGAATTAAAAAAATATTTTACTGCGGGCGTCATTCATAGTGGCCTACTCTATTATATATTTAGTTAAGGTGCGTCAGTTAGGTGGGGTTTTAAGCTTGAGGTTCTGAGGTCTAAGCTACATGAAAAACTAAACTTGTATGGGAAGTAGGTCGATTTTGCTCTGATGAAAATAACTCAGCGGTGGCGCGCTCAGTTCGATTCAGTTACGATACCGAAGCATGAATCTGTCTAGTAAAATCTAGTGAATCTGTCATATGAAGAGCATGCTGGAATTCTTATTATTTCTTTATTTGTTATTTTAGTCCTGTAGCCTAAGGCCTTTTGCATAATCTTTTTAGAACGTATGTTAATATTTCTTGAACCTGTGGTGCTGCGTTTCTATGGCACTTGAGCATACTCAAGTGCCATATAGCTATCGTAATTTCTGTCGGTCTGTCCCGGTTTTGCTAGTTTGGGCACTTCCAGATAAGCTACGACGACGAAACTTGGCAGGCTTGGCAACTAGTAACATGCATAACTTTGGAACGGGTAATCGGACATGCATGAAACTTGACATGTGTCAAGAAAAAGTGCTTCAAATGCTCAGTTTTCAAACCCGGACCAGATCCAATAACTGGGGTGGGGGGGGGCTGGAGGGGGGCACCGGAAATCTCGTGAAACGCTTCCACATAAGCTAGGACAATGAAATTCGACAGGCATATCAGGGAACCGACCAAAATAAATTGGAAATAATTTCTTCCCCGATCCGGTCATCGAGGGGGGAGTGGAGGGATGGAAAATCCGGAAACTAGTCGCATGAAGAACTATGGAACGAGAAATCGGACATGCATTAAACTTGACATATGTCAAGAAAAAATGTTGTGTATGTTGACTTTCAAATCCCGACCAGATCCGATAACTGGAAGGGGGGGGCCTGGAGGGGGCACCAGAAATCTCTTGAAACGCTTCCAAATAATGTAGCACAATAAAACTTGGCAGGCATATGAGGAAACCAACCAGATTAACTTGGAAATAATCACTTTATTGATCCAGCCATCGAGGGGGGGGGGTGGGGTGGAGGGATGGGTAATCCGGAAACTAGAAACATGCATAACTTTGGAACGGATAATCGGATATGCATGAAACTTGACAATTATGAAGAATATGTGTCCAATTTTTTATTTTAAATCTGGACAGAACCCGAAAACTGGGGGGTAGAAGGGGGGACCGGAAATCTCATGAAATGCTAAGGGTCGAGGGATCGGGATGGAAACTGAAGGGAAGAACAAGCAGACAAAACAAGACCGGTTCGTGTCACAGTAGAGGGGGTTGGAGGGGGGTATCCCGGATTTCCGGTGGTCACGAGTTAGGATACTTCTAGATGTACTAGGACCATGACACTTGGCAGGAATATGAGGTACTCTCCCAGGTCAACTAGAAAAAAGTTCCTTTCCCGATCCGACGATCATCGTGGAGTGGAAGGATCCGGATTCTAGTGAGATGCATAACTTTGGAACGGGTGATCAGACGTGCATGAAACTTATCAAGTGTCAAGAAAAAGTGTCTCAGATGATCAATTTCAAGTCTTAAACGGATCCGATAACTTGGGCGGGGGGGGGGGGGGGTGCTGAAAATCTCATGAAACGCTTAAAGTCGAGAGATCGGGATGGGACTTGGAGGGAAGAACAAGCATGAGCCGTAGATACATTATTGACAAAACAGGACCGGATCGTGTCACAATGGGGGGAGTTGGAGGGGTGTTTTCCACAATTCCGATGATCCCGAGTTAAGGTACTTCCAGATGTGTCATGACCGTGAAACTTAGCAGGCATGTTAGGGACTCTATCAGATTGGATTAAAAATAGTCCCTCCCCCGATCCGATCATCGTTTGGAGGAAGAAACAGTTGTCAATGAGTGGTATAACCATTTCAGATTTACTAGATCAAGCCCATTTTGTGATGAAATGAATATCGGGAGCCAGCCTTGAAAACTGCAAACCGTATCTGACAGACATGCTAACTGAACTTACAAGTGCCATATGAGCTTTCAGCTCTTGTTTTTCTTTGTTTTTAATCGGTATAGCCAGTCGAATTTGTTTAGGTTCTAGTCGATATTGGAGATTTTTACTGGACACCTGCGTTACGTTACGACACCACTGTCCAAACCAACCATCTCGTCAGGATTGAAGGTGAAATACCAATTATTTTCCTCCCCCGTATAGACCCCTGCATTTACTGATAATTTTCCGGCCTCGAGTAACACACACTTTAGGTTCATCGGCCGGCCCATCCGAGAGTCTCCAAGCGGCTTCCTCTATCCAGGCTCTGAGAAGAGTTTCTCCGCCAATGGTACGTGCATTCCCCTGGTCTCCCAAATTCCCTCCTCACGGTCTCATTCACCACCTTCTACGCCTCTGTCGCTTACTGAGAATCTTAGGTAGCGTTCCAGTGAGTTATTACAAGTTATGATTAAAAGAGGAGGGGAAATCGTCGTATTGTGATAGTTATAACGCTCTCTGGAACGAAAATAATAACAACGCGGATACGCGTCGTCACTCTTACTGGAGTTCCTGCAGAACCGATAGATATTATCACTTATGATGCTCGGGACCATCATAAGTAAATTGTAATGATCGTAACAGTCGTGGGACTAAAATAGAGCGTGTCCGAAAGCTCGGAAACGAACGCAAATGCTGAATTAATTCAGCATTTTATGCAGCATTTCGCTTTCGGACTTAAATTTTCGCTCAGTTAATGCAGCATTAATTCAGCATAAAATTCATCGAAAAATTCAGCGAAGATGCTAAATTTTACACTGAATTTTCAAGAAGAAACTGGGGAGCTGGCGATTAAGGCTAAATTTCGGAATTAGAAGTGTCAGAGAAGAAATAAAGAACGTGTCCGAAAGCTTTTAGTGCTGTAAATGCGGCATTTAATGCTGCATATAAGGTAAGAGCTTTCGGACGAAAATAAAAATAAAAATGCAGCAGTAAATGCAGCATTTACAGTCCTGAAAGCTTTCGGACACGCTCATAATAGGAGGGAGGAGCTAATTTACTTATTACGGCGGTCTCTGGAACGGAAATAATAACAAGAATAGTAACGATCGTAACTAAGAATAAGTCGCTGGAACGCTACCTCAGTTCGCCGTATGCACCTCATGGTTCGCCGGCAGATTAACTGAGACTGTCTTATAACAGACTGGTTAAACGAGGCTTACCTGGTAAGCTGAAGTTTGACCCGTGTTATACCGACCTATGAGTACTGGCAAAACCGAGGGTTCGTTTGAGACTTCAGAGCACGGTGGTATTCAGGAAAGAGTCTCTTTAACATCCCAGAAAAAGGGGCTAAAATAAGAATTCACTTGAATTTGTTAATATTTGTTCATAGCATTCAAATATCTTCTCTCCGTCTGTTCCAGTAGTTTGTTAAAATGTCTAGCTTAAGCAGACACGGCACGATACAGACTTTCGGGGTTGGTTACGAAATCCGACGAATCGTACGACTGTGCATTCGCCCAGCATTTGACTGATACGCACTGAGTACTATCAAACGAAATAAAAAGTCACTAAATACGGGCGACAGAAACAGACTGACCGAAAACACGAATTAACTTCACAAATATCTATTTATATAGATAAGCGATACAAACAAACTGTTGTTACTCTTATATGAAGTGCCGAAGTAAGGCCTTGTGGTATTGCAACATATATTATATTTCCCTTCAAGTTCAAGGAAATCAAATCTGCTTTCTTTCTGACACCGTAGCCTAACACGCATTAATCAGACTATTGAACTGATAAAACATCGAAGAATCGTCAAAATAATAGCTGCTCTTGCATTCCATTTTAGGTGATTGTTGAGAATAGTATTCAGTAATTAATTTTTTTTATTTTTTACCTAGAAAAACTGGAGAGAACTCTTTGACTCCGAGGTTCTGGTTGCTCAAGGACTAAAATTTAGAAAAAATGTGGACAACTCTTTCTAGTGGTTCATTGGAACAATAATAGCTCCTAACTGTTTATTCGAACAAATGTTAGGTATACACCTGTCCCTCTACTCCAGAACACAGAATATTCATAACATTCAATGGTTATTCGGTTTTCGACCAACTGACAAAACACAACACCATGGTGTCAAATCCCACCGGCAAGCAGCACAACTATGTATATTGCCAGCATAAAAATGTAACATGTATCAGGGTTCTACCCAAAATCTTTTAAAATCATCCAAATTTATAAGCTAAATTGGGTTATGGAAATACATCCTGCTTATTCCTGGTCATCTGCGACTTTTGCTTTCCGATATTTAAATAAGCTTTCTGCTTGAATCCGTTGCCAACTGCGAAATTGTTGCGGCTCTTAGTTTTTCTGTATATACTATGTCATAAAGCGATACCGCTTCTCCTTTATTGGCTTTGATTTATGAGAGGAATTCAGCCGCCTTTCTGTCAGCTTTTGCTGAATTGTCACCAAACCGCTTTTGTTCTCGCGGCACCCAGACCTTGTATACCGGCGGCAATGAGATATTGTGAAGTCGCACCACCGTTTAATGGTAATCTGTCATGACAAAAGATCAAATGACTAATTTTCAACTAAACGAAAAATTTGAAAACTGAAAGTCTGATTTATTTAATATCAGCGTTGCCATTTTCTGCTGGCTTTATCACCTCGAACTTTGTAGACACCCAGAATTGCGAATTGCGCCTACATAAAGTATTGGAACCTAAAGAAATAACACCAAATGCCATTAGCATCTACATTGCAATGTCGGGACTACATTGCATTGTATGGGATCCACCCATTTCCTTTACATAATAATACTTTGCAACGTCATCCGACCGGAATCGTATGAGCTTTCCTTGTATCATGGATTTAAAACTTTCCAGTCGCATCAAAACAGTTTTTAATTCCGGAATGTTAATATACTCATCACTTTCGCCTGGCAACCATTCCGGTGGAAAGCTCCAAATATGGAAATATAGAATCCCCCACTCAAACAAGCCCACATTGCTTATCAACCGGCCCGTCATCCATGGGTTGCGGCATTCTTTCTCGAATACTACCCCCATATTTAGTAGAGAGGGTTCAGCCCCGGGCCACAAAGTTAATTCCATACCTACGGTACTCTACCTACGATTACAGAATGAGACATCTTAATCTACCCTCATTGGAGTTCCGTCGGGATCGTAACGACATTCTGAAAACTTACAGAATTCTCCACTCGGTAGATAATTTGGACAAAAAACAGTTTTTTTAGTTTAGTTCATATCAGTCAACCCGCCAGCATTCTTTGAGGTTATACCCACCAAAAATGAACCGGAAAATTGGTCAACATTCAGTCTGTTACCGTGCATGCCAGGCATGGAATGGTTTATCTGAGGAGACCGTGTCCCAACCAAATCTACTTTCATTCCAACAACATCTTGCTGGTGCAACGTTCAACAATAGCGCGTATATGAACCCTTTTTAGTTTATATTTGTTGTATTTTTATAAGTGTATAGTGCAGTGTTGAAAATGTAGTAAAAGTGTATCCGGCCTTTGAGATGGATATTGGCATCAAAACAACCCTTGGTTAATTTTAGCACCCCTTTCTTGTATTTTCAATAAGACAAATAACCTGGCCCAACTGAACTGCAAAAAATGTCACAGACAGAAAGATCGATCATGGTTTCGGTCTCTGTATCCTGGGATTTTCCCGACGTGAGGGTTATGTTCACTACTTGTAACGATAATCCCAATTAAAATAAAAACAAAACCCAAAAATAAAATTTATGCACCGTTCCATTAAACTGAAATGGGAATGGGTATCTTTTGAATAATAAGGAAACAAAACAATCAACCTTATCAATCACATTTCTTTGAAAATACAAAAACTTTCACCCAAATCATAAGGAATTATTCGGGTAGACAACTGACTTACAGCCATTGCTACTGGCAGTATCTTAGTTTTTAAAACCTTTGGAAGGAATCGCTGACCGCTATATGATTCATTGGGTAAGTAATAAATGAATATTTTAAATCTCATGTTTAAATCCTATCGACGACTTAAACCTTCTCTTAACATAAATGAAGAGTATGCATCCACAAGATCTACCGATGTCATCGAACGAATATTGAGACATCCATCGGATCATGATTCGTATCATTTCGTCCATCGACCTTAACCCAGCCCAAGTCCAAGCTGCGACGTTCAGTCAGGCACCATAATCCATTTGAGCACTATGCTTTTCGTGAATTTCACGATTACAGACACTAGACGAGACACATTATATGGTGACATTTTCGAACTCATGATCTGATTTTATATCTAATTTTGTAAAAGAGCTCCTACATTTCCAGAGGCAGTATGCCTTCACAACCTGATCAAATTCGATTTTCGACCCTGAAGTGACCTTCGCTGATAAGACTGTAAATGTATTAATATGATTAGCACACATCGCGTCGGGAAGGCCAAGAGAAACTCAATATAGGGGATAGTTAAAAAAAGAACAGGAAATTGTTGTATAATTTAATTCATTTGATTTATAAATTTTAGGTGAACTCGATGGCAAAGTGCCACAAAATCAATAGTTATATCATCAGGCTTGACAAACTCTTTGCCAGATGGGCAAACCGGCCTCAGCCAAACAGGCCGTACTCAAAGCTACGGCACAACACAGAGTAACTACTAATAGGTATAAGTAAAGACACCCAACTTCGTGATGAACCCGTTCATGTGGAACGATATCTTTGGTCAAACACTGCCGGATAATTGCCTTTCTGGTCAACTTTCCGCCTGTATTTGCCTCCGCAAAGTTGAAAACAGAAAAGAGGCGCAGGATAGTGAAACCACCACTCTCTGTCGCATGGTACATTGACGCATGTACCATGTACATTGACTTCAAAAGCTTGAAGCGTGTAGCCCGAAGAAGAAAAACATATTTAAAGGACCCTTCTTACTTATTCTGTTTTCTGTATTATCCTTAGCTCCACTTATAATTTTATAGAAAAGGAAATGCATTAAAATATCTAGATAACCAGCTGTTTCGATGAGATTCTAATAGAAGATACATGTTTGACTTCCTCATGCAAACACTCTGGTCTAACGGATTTCTGACCTTTGTATCTCTAATAATCAATTGTAGACCGCTTATAGCCTCTTTACACGGGAATGATGTGCGGAATTTATAAAAACAAAAGCTGGAAGCTCATATGGCACTTGCAAGACTTGATAAATAAGAATGACGATGGACCCTTGGAAATCACGAGATTGTATCGTTTTGTAATTATTTTTTTTCTTCTGTAATCATCATAATCAAAACCCTTGAGGCAATGGGCTCAAGGGGATCATGAAAATATAGGTTTTGCTTAAAAGTATTTTTTGTGCTTTGCGGTTAAGATGAGTACTTTAAGGGACGGTCGGATCTGGGTAGTGACAATTTCTAAGCCAATCTTGCCACGTCTCTAATGTTCAAGCCAAGTTTCATCGTCCTAGCACATTTGGAAGTACCCTACCTTAAACTGCGATCACTGGAATTCAAGACCCCCCTCCGACTCCCCCAGAGTGAACGAATCCGGTCCGGTTCTATCACTGATGTATCTAAAGCTTACGCTTGTTCTTCCCACCAAGTCTTTTTCGAATCGTTATATTCCAAGCGTGTCACAAAATCCCCCCCCCCCCCGACTCCCCCACATTGATCGGATCCTATCCGCACTTGAAATGTGACATCTGAGATACGAGCTCTTTCCAAATATCAAGTTTCATTAAGATCCGATTCCCGGTTCAAAAGTTATAAATACGTCAATATTCCGGATTCTCCTCCTCCACTCTCCCCACTGTAGTCGGATCGGGGAAATGACTATTTCCAAGTTAGTTTGGTCGGGTCCCTACTATGCCTGCCAAGTTTCATCGTCCTAGCACCTGTGTAAGCATCTTAAAGTCGGGATCACCGGAATTCCGGAACCCTCCCTCCAACTTCCCTTACAGTGCTCGGATCGGTCTGGTCTTGCCAACTATGTATCTAGGGCTTGTGCGTGTTATTCCGACCAAGTTTCTTCCCGATCCGTCCACTCTAAACATGTCACACGATTTCCGGTTCCCCCTCCAGCTCCCCCCAAAGTCACCGGATCCATTCCGGACTTGAAGTGTGACATCTGAGACACGAATTCCTTCTAAATATCAAGTTTCATGCAAGATCCGATTCCCCGTTCAAAAGCAATATATACGTCAATATTCCGGATTCCCCTCCCTCCTCTCCCCCACGGTGGTCAGATCGGGGAAGTGACTGTTTCCAAGTAAGTTTGGTCGGGTCTCTAATATGCCTGCCAAGTTTCACCGTCCTAGCACATGTGTAAGCATCTTGAGTCGGAATTATCGGAATCCCGGTGCCCTCCCTCCAACTCCCCCCACAGTGCTCTTATCCGATCCGAACTTGTCAAGTATGTATCTGGGGCTTGTGCTTCCCACCAAGTTTCATCCAGATCCATCCACTCTGAATATGACCCCCGATTTCCGGTTCCCCCCCTCCGATTCCCCCCAAAGTCACTGGATCCATTCCCGACATGAAGTGTGACATCTGAGACAGGAGGTCTTTCCAAATATCAAGTTTCATTAAGATCCCATTCCCCGTTCCCACTTGCAAGAATACGCAGAAGGTAATGGTAACAGCTAAGATTCTTGCTGTGTTGAGGTACAGACGGTTATGGACCTTCCGGATTCATGATAATGTATACTTTAGTAGAATACGCCATAAACTGTGCGGTTACAATGCGCAAATTTAAGGGGGCTAGGAATCCTTTTTGTAAGCAAATGCACTGCTACACAAATGAGCATGGAAACTTGGGTCACGAAAGTATATGATTCGCTCGAAGGTATTATTTTTTTGCATTTTGCGGCTAAGATGCGCAGGTGTTTGAAAGCAAAATACTCGGGGCACAGATGATCATGAGATTGTAAAAATGTTTAATTTTTTTTTAAATGTTTTTTCAACTTTGCGGCAAACATTGGTGCTTTAAGTATGTTGGAAATTCATTTGTAAGCAAAACTTTTGGCAAAAAATATCACTGGCCCTTGCGAATCACGAAAATTGATCTTTTGGTCACTTGCAGTCACTTTGCAGTTAAGATACGTACTAAGAGACTAAGATGGAACCTCTTGGGGCTATGAACGTGTTCGCGAGATAAAATACACGTCGTTGTGTCAACTGTGAAGTTTCCATCGGATCCGATCAACCGTTCAAAAGTTATGCATGAAATTCTGGTAGTCCGAATTTCAGTTCCGTCCACTCCCCCCAACATTGTCGGATCGGGGAAATGACTGCTTCCAGGTCAATCTGATCGAGTCTCCAATACACCAGCCGAATTTCATCGTCCAAGTGTCCTCGCGATCACCGGGTTTGCGGAAAACCCTTTCCAAGACCCCTACAGCGCGCCGATTCGTTCCATTTCTGTCAAATATGTATTGACAACTTGTCCTTGTTCTTCTCACCAAGCTTCATCCGGGCTTCTCCACTTTAAAACTTTTCCGAAATTTCCGAGCCCACTCCAATCCTCATCCCCCCCCCCCCACACACAGAGAGTTATCGGATCCGGTCAGGACACGAAATGGTACATCCGTGACACGAGCTCTTTCAACTGTCAAGTTTCATTTGTGTTAGATGCCATGTTAGACAGTTATACTTGCCTCAAGATCCCGGATTTCCACTCCCTCCTCCTGCCCCCACCGATGATCGGGGAAATGACTTGTCTTAAGTCAATCTGGTCGGGTCCTTGATAATTCTGCCAAGATTCATCGTCTTCGCGCATCTGGAAGTACCTTGACGCGTGATAGCCTGGAATCCGGGACCAAGCACCCCCCCCCCCCCAAAAAAAAAAAATGACCAGATCCGATCAGGTTATGTCAAAGACGTATCAAGGGTACGTTCTTGTTCTTCCCACCAAGTTTCATCCGGATCCCTCCACTCTAAGCGTGTTAGGATATATCCGGTCCCCCCAACACTCCAACTCCCCCCGAAGTTGTCAGAACATAGTTATTTTCATCTTATAATGTGGTACAAAGTTTACCGATAAAGTGTTTCGGTGCTAATGGTCAATCCTTGTGTAATTCGTGTAGTTCTTTTGGATATTCAAAATCTACTTCGTAGATAGCTTTTTAGATTGTTGTAACATTCCAGCGACTCGTATTCATTCTTTTCTTTCAAATCATCCGGTATTGAAATGAACTGGAAATCATTCGCTGGTAGGTTTTGCGACATCACCCACCCATATAAATTATTAGCGTCTAAATACATTAAATAATTAGACGATTTATTCTTATTACAACCACTCATATATTTATTATTTGCTTTTGCATATCATTTTAGACATTGAGATGCACCACCTCTTATCCCCTTTTCAATGAATGCATATCAAATCAAATCAAATCAAATCAAATCATTTAATGGAAACAAGATACAGTCTCTCATAGGCATAGCCCAAATATGGTATCTTTTAGTCAAACAGTTAATACAAGAAAGATTTGTCAACGAGAAACACAAAAAGAATAGGATAAAACGCACAAGTTACGAATTGTTAAAAGTACGAACAAAACTCGGCACAAAGCTTCGAGAATAACGCTGTGACCTGGAGTTAACCGGTGTCAGTTTTGGAACTTTCGCAGCCGCCTCTCTGGGGAGTCGGGATCTTAGGGGGACAAAGGGAGGCGGGAGGAAGTTTTTGTAGATGGGGTGGAGGAGGAGGGTTGAGCCAAATCTTAGGCACAGTTTCTCTCGACGGACAAAAAGGGGGTCAAGTTTGTATTCTTTTAGATAAAAAGAGTAAGGCAGTGGGGAACCTCCGTAGATGATTTGTAGAGACCTCTTCTGAACCCGTTCAATTTTATCACTTTCTTCTTTTGTAAGAGCGAAATGCCAAACAGGACATGCATATTCTACTAGTGGGCGGATGAACATGCAGAAAATTAATTTTAGTTTATCCTTAGGAACCCGGAATTTCTTTAGAGTCTTCAGCCTTTGGATAGCACCATTTGCCTTTTTAACAATCAATCTTGTGTTTTCATGCCAAGTTAGATCAGAAGAGATCACTACCCCAAGCAGGGTAGTGCTGTTACTGAGGAGGTTTGGGTCGATAGGTGGTTCGAATTCAGGTAGGCTTTTCTTGAGAAATGAAAATGTCATTACTGAAGATTTATCTTTATTTACCACCATATTTAATTTTGCTGCTTCAGAGGTAACTTGTTCAATATAATTGAAAGTTTGAATTTTACACGCTCCAGATACTACCTCTGCTAGGGAAAGATCATCTACATACTTCCATCTTTCTTCCAGCCCGACAGCTATTTCATTGATCATGAGGAGGAAGCTGTTCCTTGCGGGACACTGCAAAAAACCGGTAAAGAAGAAGAAAAATTATTTTTATATTTTACGATTTGTAGAAATCTTTTTACGATATTAATAAGATATTCAGGAATATTACATTTCCCGGGTTCATCTAAATTTTTAAAAATGAAATCAAGTAAACTAACGAGATAGTGAACAGTTGAACACTTCGGGATGTTACCAAATTGCCTCTTATCGATGACTTCCGAGAGATATTTTTTTAGCCAAGAAGCAACAAAGCTCTCGTAAATTCGGCTAAAAATTGATGTAACAGTGATCGGCCTCACACCAGAGAAATCATTAGCTGCTCCCTTTTTCGGAATGGGAGTGATGAAGCCAATTTTCCACTTTTTGGGGAAATATCCAGTTTTGGTGATATTATTGTAAATAAAATGAAGAGGAAACGCCAATTCTTTCGCAAAAGCTTTAGCAATGGCTACTGGAACATCAAAGGGTGCCACTGATGTTTTCTTTAACGAGGAGAGTTTCTTTCTAATTTCTGATATTGAAATTTCAGGCATTAAATTAGAATTTACATTTGAATCTTCTTGTGAATTTTGGGATGGTGCTTCAGCTGAAAACGAAGGTGGCTTTTCAGGAGGCAGTGGTGGGTACGACTGTACAATAGAAGCAAAATGAGAGTTTAGGTCGTTTGCTGTTTTCTCTGATGGCTCCTCCTTCATGAAATCAACTGGTTGCGGGCCTCTACCAGTCAGATGTTTAACTTTACCGAAGAACTGTGAAGGCTTGGATTCGAGGAGGTTATCTACTTCCTTTTTATAATAATTTTCCTGCGCCTGTTTAATTTTCCATTTAATTTTGTTTCTTAATTTCTTTGCTTCTTCTTCCTTTCCTTTTCCAATTAAGTGCAGTTTATGTTTAATCATTTGTTTAATCTCTGAATTTACATTTACATTTACACATACATGTCTTCCTTCGAGAATAACGGTAATTCTAATTTCGAATGTTTTAGGAAAGTATCCCACGGTAATCCAGGAGCTGAGAAGTAATGAAATGGATCCAAATTATAATTATGGATAAAAAAAGTTTCTAAAATTCTCAACAACATCCGACAATATTAAAACATCACTTTTTAGGTATAACTTGGCATAATCAAGTAGTTCACTAGTTGGTAGGTTTTTGTTCTTTAGAAATCTTTTTAATTAACTTGTATCTTTTTCTCCAATATTTTTTTTCTCTTGTTTTATTTGTAATACCATAGTGATTACTTTCTTTTATCTTATCTTCCAGAATCGTTCGTAATTTTCGGTTCTGGTTTAGAGTCAGATGGTCTATTCTTATTATGGATCCTTTCGTCTCTACGTAGAATATTAATTAAATCTGCAGATAGTAAAATATTCTTATTAAGGTGTTTTATAATACTATCTGTTATTTCATTTTTCTTAGTTCCATTTGTTTTGATATTATTAATTTTCGCATATGCCCGCAGTTCATCAATCGTGTATTGCGGTAACCTCAGTATAATCGATTCGTTGTTAGATTTAATCCTTTTAAAACGCCGAATCTTTCTGCAATGTTCATCATTTGTTAGGAAAATATTTTTATAAATGAATTTCTCGCAATTGAGAAAACTTAGAGGTAAAGAAAATCATAGGTTTTCGATATGCATTACACGAGGTAGACGCTATTTATCTTTCCAACTTTGATGCACAAGATCAAGAAAGAGACAATCATACTGTAAAAGTTACCTAGATGGCATCGATGTTGGTGTTTCGAAGTGTAAAATTTTCATTTAGTCTGGAGCTGTCCTAAAATATTTTTTTAAACAATTTAATTATGTTATAAATGGAAGAATTAGAAAAGAAAATGTTTTTGTATCGCCGAAGCTACAAGTATTACAATAATGTTAGTAATTGCTTACTTTTATCCAAATTCCTCTTTTCAGCAGCCGAATTAAGTGCGTTTGTTGTGTTACCATTAGCATCGTTAAGTCTGGGTGCTGTCATTATTGAAATAATTGAAAAGCATTCAAGTATTGCTGAAAGAAAAGCAGAATATAGAACTCTGTATGATTTCTATACTGAGTTGTTGTCATTGCTAAAATGCGGGCAATTAACAATTGAGGAGGTAATTCAACATGAAACTGAAATGCGTAAAACGTTTAGATTTTTTCCTCGAGAAAAATACATGAAACAAGTCCGTTTGAATGGTTAGAAATATTGTAAAAAATCTATAAGAAATCAAGATAAATTACCAAAAACGTAGTCTATTGCTTCTATATAACGCGTAACTACCAAACAGGTCTTTTTTTCCTACGCGCATTAATGATCTGCGTCATTCACAGATAATAAAGTTCCCAACACCAATTTGTTACGTAATTGTATAATCAGTTTCCGGCATGACTAACGCATTCTCATCTTAAAATCCTCATTCAGATCTCACGATTAGCTCCGATAGCGCAGTTGGTTAGCGTCTAGCTAACGGAATCGGCCCGCTGTTCTATCAGTGTCATCCGATCGAATCCCGCTGCTAGCAATTTCTGTTTGTAGTGGGTAATGGCGGGAAAAAACTCGCTGAGTTTCCTCCCCAACCGGAGCTGCCTCCAGACAATAAATACAACAATCCAACAATAACAAAAAAAACACTCGAGGTGTACCACCATCACACCTCTTAACTTTCCCCGTATTTCTTGTCTGGAGGCGAGAGGTTTTGCAACTATTTACGATGAATCATATCACATCAGAAACGGAAACTTTGCGCGTTGGATGAGGACCCCGATAGCTGTGTTGTCTAGTGCATTGGTCCGTGCTAATTAATATCTATCAGACCTTTGAATCGTACTGCCGGCATTTTCTGCTGGTAGCGATTCAAAAAAATACAAATAGCGACCTAGGAGTTTTCCTGTTCATGGGCCCCCCAGACTAATAGCCATCACAATATTTTGTTTTGTGTGTGCTTAACGCAATTATTCTACAAAGTCTGTGGGTGTTGGGTTTTGCAAAAATATTTGATTAATTTCAAAATCGGTAATCATCACATGATCACGCAAACTCGACGTCTACAATGAATTAATCTCTCACATTTACGAGTCATAAGTACTCGGTTTCTATTATCAGATACTTTAAACGATTTGGATTTTTATTTAAGAAAATCATCCGCTAATAAATGCAGTGAACGAAGGAGGTCTTGAATACAATCAGAATAAACAAATACAATGAGACAATAAAAAGAGAAGCATTAGTATTAGGAAAGCACTATAACATAGTTAAAATGAGAATTGCTAAGACAAAATACGGTGATAAACTGGTTGTACTAATTAATCATGATGGCAAATTGTGTGATTTGTTTATAACTCAGAAATAAAATGCTATTGCTAATGAGTTACTTTAAAAGAAAAATCTAATTTTGCAACCGATTGTACGGGTAAACAAGAATAAAGAAACACATTTGGAGTTGGAACTGTCTACCATTATTTTTATAGTAGTTATTTCAGTAGTTTATTGAGATTAAAGGGTAATGTTGCCATTTCTTGACACCTTTATTTCGTAATTACACCTTTATTTCGCACCTTACACCTTACACCTTTCTTTCGGGCTTCTTTGAAAAGGGGGTTAATTTGATATAAAATATGTTAAAACTGGTAAATTTCCTGTAATAACGGGTTTATTTTATTGGGGTGGGTTTATTCTAGAATCCGGTATTCCATACTACTACTCTAGTGGGTTAAGTAAAAAAAAAAGACAGGAAGAGAGGCGCGAATGAAGGATGTTGCAGTGATTAAATTAAAACTGTTGCGTGGATGACAAATGTGCTATTTTGAGCTTGCAACATGCGGGCTGATCTCCATCCTAAACTCCAATTGTGCAAGCCACATTACCCGCGTAATAATTTTTAGTCTAATTCGTGCTTTACTCTCGGTTCCCACAATCTACTCCGACCACTTGCACCTGCTGCACCCCTGCGCATTCTACTTAATCTATTCTCAAACCGGCGAACTCTACCCACTCGAACTAATTCAATCTCCAATTTTAACCGTACCTGTTCACCAAAAAATGCTTGCTCTAACAATACTTGCAAATACTACCTACTCAAAGTGATAAGAATCCTTTATCTATCGCGCAAAATAATAAGCAATTTTTTTTACACGTTTTGAAAACCGTAAATCATTCTAAAATATTGTATTCATCTTCAGAAAGATCTTCTCGTGTCATAAATAGCCCTTCACATTCCAAAACTAACAAAAGTCAAAAGTCTGAGGCTAATAAAGTAAAATATGATTTCGAGAGTCCCTCAGGAATCAGTGCTTGTATTCGAGAGTCGATAAATTTTTTTCGCGATTTTCGAGAAACTGCAAAAAAGTATACAAGAAAAATACAAAGTCTTCGAGAATATCTAAATGTCTTTGACTTTTAAATTGAAATGAGGACTGAGAACGATAAAAATGTTTTCGCGTATTTTCACTTTTAAATTCCTTCATCTTGAGTTCTTATTTCCATTAAAATGTCAGATACAATTTAGTAATTCTCGAATACTTTTATCTTTTAGAAAAATCTCAAAAACTTATCCTCAATTCTTGAACACAAACACCGATTCCTCGAAGATATTTAAGGGGTTTTCAGACACATTTCGGGGATTCTCGAATACATTTTCCATATATTTAACCTTAAATCCATTCCATACATCTATCTTACTCCAGTGTCACACTGTCACACTCCGTCACACTGGAATAGTAACCGAGACAAATCTAACGAAATTCCCCTCGGATCGACAAACTCCATTTTTCTCAGAATGCCATTTCCAAATTTTCTACCTAATTCCAAGTCACATGTCTCGCCTTTACTTCATTCCTACCTTTGGCGTCTTGCTTTTGTCCTTGGGTCGTACCTTGGCCAATCCGCTAGCCTCTAACTCTCCCAATTTCACAACAAGCGTTAGGATTATAAGGCCGCCAGTGAATGATCCCTACTATTTCTTCAAACTGAAAGATGCTTTTTTGGTATCCATGTGTCAGGCACACTAGGCTTACGTCTGACGAGCTCGGGGCTTGATCGAGTGTTGCCAGGTTGCCGGACCCAAAAGCACTTTAATTGACCCGAAAAAGTACTTTCGGATGCCAAAAATCACTACACAGTAAAACATGGGGAATTCGCGGTTGAATTTTATAAACTGCTGCTATGACAAAGCTCAGTATTTGAGTAGCACATTGAAATTCAGGATTTTTCGGGCAATTATAGGGTTGTCTGGTTTAGCCTATATCTTTGGTTTACAGAAAATCGATCAGGGTACTGAACCTCCCAACTTCATTTATGCGAAGTAATCACAAACTCAAATGTATTGCATACCCTCGAAAATACAAGCTCACATATCTGATGGGTTGAAGATGAGCTGTCCAGTTCCTGCAACTGATATTAGGAATACTTCTAGCTTTTAAGTCGAGAAGAATAGGATAAAAATGGTATAACGAGTGATATTTTCATCAATTGTGTTTTGAGTGATGGCTTGCCATCAACTGTGATTGAGCGTCTGAGACAATGGGCCATTTATGGCCTCAGTTTCGGCAATAGTTTCTGGCCTATCCTATCCGAGAACAATGTACTGTTTTTGGTTATGCTTCAAACTGTCCATATTCAAAAGCTTCACCTATGCTAATAAGGCCTACACAGAAATTTCCCTGCACTTTTTGAGACTAATCTTGAGGGTTTTTTTTTAATTCAGGATCACCTACCCCTCCTATAGCTTTAGCCTACATCTTATTTTTAACAAGTGCGCAAGCGCTCAGACGTGGAGTGTAAAAGTAAAATGTTTATCACATTTTATATACAGACAGCTTTAGAACCAAGCATATCTCATCCCCAATAACCAAACAAGGATTAAAATAACCTAATTTGTAACCATCCACTTTAAAAGCTTTAAATGTAAACAAACCGCCAGTATAAATCCAAATAAATATTGAAGATCTTGCACGAATAGCATTCGTTTGAACACTAAATGGTCTGCCAGCCAGTCCCTCCCTTTAAACCCCTTTTCCATTAGAAAAGTAATTACAAGTGCAATAAACCAAATCGTAGCAGCATAACGCCCCCTTTGTCACAATTCATTAAGAACGGCATATCATCGATCATATGACAAAACAGTCAGGTTTCCAACTGTCCATTAAAGATTAAAGTACGTCGCGTCGTCTTATTTGTT
This sequence comes from Branchinecta sandiegonensis, assembly GCA_030848855.1. Taxonomy (NCBI): domain Eukaryota; kingdom Metazoa; phylum Arthropoda; class Branchiopoda; order Anostraca; family Branchinectidae; genus Branchinecta; species Branchinecta sandiegonensis. The sequence goes on from JAUPMV010000018.1 coordinate 16,467,496, forward strand.
GCTGTTACACCAAATCCTCGTCCATAGATGTATCTCCCCAAATAGAGTTGGACTTGAGACCTGTCACTGACGAACTTAACTCATGAAATCTGGGCCAAGCTGCCCATGAACGGTAGGGGGGGGGGGGAGGGGGTCGGACCCATCAAAATGCGTATTTACACCATTTTTGTCTTCAAGTATACTAGCTTAGAGTTTGATTCCATTCACGGGTCAAAACTTTTCATGGGCAGTTTGGGCCCACTTGGGGCTCACAACGGGGAGGGTGGGGATGGTTCAACTCTCCCCAACCCCTATGATCCGAAACCACATAGGAATTTCATCGCCTTATCTCTATTTAATGTCAAGTTAAAAACATTAAAAATGGGCAATCTGGGCCCAATTGCCCCTGTACCAAGTGGGGGTGGGGTTTGGGACCCGCAAAAAGTAAAAAGATACCCCAATGCTCACAATCCTACCAAGTTTCAACTTGATACCTGTTGATTCCTGTCACGGGTAACGAACGTTATTCCTGGGCAAACTGGGCCCAGTTGCCCATGAACGGGGTGGGTGGGGGAGGTACAAGTTTAAAAGCAATATCGCAGCCCTATGATCTACACGTCCAATGAATTTCATCGTCATATGTCCAGTTCTGGTCATGTTATGAACATTATTCACTGGGCAATCTGGGCCCATTTCCCCCTGAACCGGATGGGTGTAGGGGGTGGGACCCCAAAAGGCACTACAGACCCCAATAACCACAAATGTGCCAAGTTTGAACTTGATACTTGCACTCGTTCACGAGTTAAGAGCTCCACAAAATATGGTGAAAACCGAAAACCGAAAGCTGAAAGCTGCTACAGCGCTCGCAATAGTGGATTGTTCCAAGGAACACTTCACTAAAAAGGGAAACATTTGATTCACAAAAATGCATGGAATAGCCAGCAAGATTGCCTGTGTTGCAAGGATAAAATCATTTGCAAGACTCTTCTTGAAGTGATCAGAGGCGTTAATAGCCAAAATGTTCGGGGGGGGGGGGGGGGTTAAGGCATTTACCGACTCGCTGGTAATTTTTACCGACTGTTTTTAAGAAAAACGACTGTTTTCAAGAAAAAACGACAATTTTGAAAAACAAGAGCTACGAGCTCATATGGCACTTGTTACGAATATGTGAGAAACGAGAAAGTAAATCTGAGCATTTTTCCGGAAATTCCGGCACCCCTGCCCACCGTGCTCGGATCCGGTCCAGACCCTAAAATATGCCACCTAAGGCATACGGTCTCTCTGCTTTCAAATTTTCATTCAAGTCACTCCACTCGTTTAACCCCTATGCGAGCCACAATATTTCCGGGACTCCCCCTCCAACTCCCCCCACTGCGGCCGAATACGACTCGGACACATAAACTTCGCATCTCTAACATCTCCTCTTCCCGTCCATCAAGTTTAACTCGAATAGAGCATATCTTAAAATTTCCGGTTCCCGCTTCATCCTCCTCGTACTTTGGTCGGATCCGGTTCAGACGGCAAATGACAAATCTAGGCCGCATAAACTTGGTACTATCCAACTTGCTTCCCATTCGGCCCATCCGTTTGGTTTTTGTGCAGGTCCCAAAGTTTTCGCCCCCTCCCCCACAACTTCCCCAACCATGGCCGCATAGGGTTCGGACACATGCTTTGCATATGTAGGTCATCAGTTCTTATCACAAATTAGGTTTCACTTGAACAAAACAATATGTTCACAACCTACGGAAGTCAGTAATTTACGGATTCCTCCCCCCTCAACTCCTCGAAAAATGGTCTGATCCAGGAACGGAAGTCTTCCTAGGGCATTGTGTCGGGTCCTTAAGTCTATTTGGTCGGATCACGAATATGCCTGCCTAATTTTATCGTCCTTGGCACATCAGGAAGTATCCTAACTCGCGATCACCAGAATTCCGGGAAACCCCCTGCAACTCCTCCCACAGAGCCCATACACGATCTGGTTCTGTCAATTGCGTATCTAGGGCTAATGCTTTTCTTCCCATCAAGTTTCATCCCGATCCCTCCGCTCTAAGCCTTTCCAAAGATTTCTGGTTCCCCCCTCCAGCGACGCACAATGTCACCAGATATGGTCCGGAGTAAAAAATGGGACGACTGAGGCACGAGATGTTTCCAAATATCAAGTTTCATTTAAATCCGATCACCTGTTCAGTGGCTGAGCTTGCCACTAGATTCAAGGATTCCCCATCCCTCCACTCCCCCCACGATGCTCGGATCGGGGAAACTACATTATCAGGTCAATCTGTTCGGATCCCTGACAAGCCTGCCAAGTTTCGGCGTCCTAACACATCAGAATAAAACGAACTCGCGGATCACTAGAAATTCGCCTTCCCCCCTACCCAGCTCGCCCACGGTGACCGGTTCCGTTCCGTCTATGTCATTCGCGCATCTAGGACTTGGCTTGTTCTTCCAACCAAGTTTCATCCCGAACCCTCCACTATGTTTCTCAAGATTTCCGGTTCCCTCCTCCAACTCTCCCAAATGTCAGCGGATCCGGTCCAGATTTAAAATGGGTTGTCTGAGACACGAGGTCTTTCTAAATATAAAGTTTCATTAAGGTTCGATCACCCGTTTGTAAGTTAAGAATACCTCACTTTTCCAAATTCCGCCTCACTCCACCCCCCCCCCCCCCCCCCAGATGGACGGATCGGGGAAACGGCTATTCTCAAGTCAATCTGTTCGGGTGCCTGACACGCCTGCCAAGTTTCATTGTCCTAGCACACCAGGAAGTACCGAACTCGCGGGATCACTAGGAATTCGAGATCCCCCCCCCAGGTTCCATCCCAATCTCTCCACTCCAAGCGTTTCTCAAGATTTCCGGTTTCCCCCTCCAATCCCCCCCCCCCCAATGTCACCGGATCCGGTCCGGATTTAAAATGGAACATCTTAGAAATGAGGTATTTCTACATATCAAGTTTCATTAAGATCTGACCAGGCAGTCGTAAGTAAAAAATACCTAGTTTTTCCGGATTCCCCCCCCCCAGATGCTCTGATCGGGAAATTGACTATTTCCAACTTTATCATTTGGGGTCCATGATATGCCTGTCAAGTTTCATCGTCCTAGCTTATGTGGAAGTGCCCGAACTAGCAAAACCTGAACAGACCGACCGACCGACGGACGGAAATAAATTGCTATCGCTATATGGCACTTGTGCCATAAGAACGACTGATTTTCGGGAAATAATGGCTGTTTTGACGATAAATAGACTGATGTTCACAAAAACTGACTGTTTTTTATGAAAAAATTAATTGTTTTGACAAAAAATCTTGGCGCTTCACGCCGACTCGGTAGTTTTTTTTCCCGACTAGCCGACAAGATTGGGGGGGGGGGGCGTCAACCCCCCCCCCCAGTCTTGACTCCCTTGGAAGTGATGATTTCTCGACTTTTCTCTTTTAAACGATAAATTACTTATCCTTGTTTAAAGCTGATCCATTGATAATTATTTGAAGTTTTCAAAAGTCTGACCCGATTAAGACTTTTTATTAACTGTACGTAGGCTATTTATCTGAAAATACATTCGAGCTCTTTTAGATTCCTTTTTATCACGGATAAATGTCTCACTTTCAGAAGATTACAGAAGAACTTACAGTGCTCCAGTCTCTTCTATTTTCAAATAAATTCTCTAACGCAATCACTACGTAATGCTAACTTTGACCAGAAAATCAGTACCGCACTTTCGGTCATGGAAATCACTACGTTTGGTGATTTATCATTACACCTGGTAACACTTTGATCATGTACTGGTTAAAAGACAGTAAAAGTGGGAAAGACCGGAAACTCCCGTATTATAAGCCCCATGAGTCGCAACAATCAGTACCGTTTAGGGGCTTGACTTTGTCCAGTTTCGATCGGTAGATGATTCATATAATCAAAGCAAGATGGCGCGAATCGCCAATGTCGTTCAACATTTACTTTACCTGAAACTAGTGGTTGCCCGTGAATTCAACACTTTTTTTTCGTCGGTCTGTTATTAATTCTGGTAGGCTATAGAAGAAAATGTACATAAGCAGCTGTTAGAAACTCTTACAGTAAATAAGCAAGTGATTAGCAAATTATGCATTGATGACCAATCCACTCTCGCGGCCGCTGTAAACCGTTTTCACTGTTTTCTGTTTGTGCTGTTCAAAGATTTGTTGTGTGTGTGTAGTTAATACCTCGTAAACTGACAGGTATCAAGTTGAAACTTTGGCGATGGCTGGACTTAGGAATTTGACATTTCTGTAGTACAGATCCAGATCCTGGTGCTGGGAAAACTTTCCGAGTGGCAACTCCCCCCCCCCCCCCCCATGGACCATTACAGGCAAAAAAGTTACCGGCAACCGTTACAGACCGTAACGTTATACACTTTTCAGACCATTACCGTTACACACTTTCAGAGCGGAAAGTCTGAGAACTTTTGACTTTTACAAGAACGAATTTATCGGAGGTTTTGCAAACTTCGGCGAAGGCTACAGTCTCTCAGCCAAAAATTCGACGCAAGCCCTAGTTTTCATGGCACAAGGCTTGTGCAGTACTTGGAAGCAAGTAATCAGATATTTCTTTGTTAATCTGGCCACCAAGACGCAAAATCTTGTGACTCTCATCAATAAGACTGGTGTGTGACCAAGAGGGGCAAATGTCTCAGGGCAACTTCATCGAAGGTCAGGATGAATAAGTTTACTGGGTGATACTTCCAGATTGGCAAAATCCCCCCCCCCCCCCTCCATGGGCAACTGGTTCACTTTTCTTGCTAGATCCTCCAGAGGATCCCTGCCAAGAATGGCCGAAAATATCGCTCTAAGAAATCACCTGACGTAGTCATCCGCTGACACTCGATGAGTGAGCAAGCATTTCATTCCGCTTGTGAGAAACCGGTTTACCATGTCAGAGACGATAGTTACGAATGCAGTGCTTAACTTTATTTCGCGAGCTATGCTAGCTGGAAGAAAGAAAGAAATATTCATCAAACGTGCGTCGGAATTTTTCGACCGTGACAAGATATTGAAGGCAAAAGAACTTCTCCTGAGTAAGTCCGGCTTTTCTGATCGCTTTGTGAAATGCGTGAAGGACGAGGACAATGTTATAGATATAGCCAAACTATTCGTACGATGTGCATCGGGGAATGTCAACATCCCAAAGTTCGTGATCTTTGATCCCCAGGAGGTGCCAGCTTGTGAAGATGAGGTCGGCGCATGCATTATATCGACAGTTAACGGCATGAGTCGTAAGTTTGACGGATTTCTTAGTCGCTTCGATCAGTCTCCGCTGCCATGGCCTGGTGCCCAGGCCATCCCATCTGAACCTCAGTCCTTCCCCGCACCCCTTCCCTACTCTGTTGTCTTGAAAAATCCCCCACCCTCAGCCAATACTCCCGAGGAAAGAAAAAAGTATCTGGCTAGCATCTGTGGTGACGAAATTGCAGGAGATGACGTAGAACTCCGCCGTTCAAAAAGTGAGTGGCGCCTTGTTGTGAAAACAAAAGCAAAGGCAAGCCTTAATTGCATCCGCGATCAACGAAAGCTCACAAGGAATTGAAGTTAAGGTCAAATCTCCCGTATTTATTGGCATAGTCAAGAATATCCCGTCAAACTATGATGCCGATGCAGTTCAATTGCGAATACCGGACTGTGACAAAGTAGAGCGTTGCGGTAGCAGTCATACTTATAAGGTATTCTTCCAATCTCGCCAAAAACTTGATTTCGCTCTAAGGAATCCCCCGAAGTTTGACCTTGAACGTTTTCAAATTGAAGAGTTTGTATTCCTTCCCAAATGGTGCTATTCTTGCCAACTTTTTGGCCACTTAGCGGCTAATTGCCCTAACGCCCAGACCTGCTCTCGATGTGGTGAATTGGGTCATGGTTCACATTCTGATTCTCCATGCACCAAGCCGATAGGATGTGCTCTTTGCAAGTCAAACAGACATACTTGCCGTTCATTTAGCTGCCCTGAAGTGAAAAAAATCATAGCAAGCCAGGTTAAGCGACCAGTCAATGCACAGCCTAATGGCAGATAAGTTAAACATCATGTCTTGGAATATAAACGGTGGAGTGGTGAGTTAGTTGCCCATTCTTACTGAAATTTGTGCGAAATATAATATTGTGCTGCTACAAGAACACTTCTTAACTGGGGATAAGAAATTCCTTCTATGTATACCTGGAACTCATTGTATTTTGATTCAGCCTGCAACGCGCCAGCAAAAACGCGGTCGACCTAGTGGAGGCTTGGCCATAATTACTAATCACCCTGCTACAATTATTGAACAGTCCGAGAATTTCATGGCTGTAACAATAGCCGATGTAGCTGTCATAAATGTTTACCTCCCTACAAATTATGGTGATCAAAATTCGGAAAACAAGTTTAACCTGGCTTGCCTAAAACTATTCAAAACTGTGAAGCGAATTCTAAAGCGATATAAAAACTGTGTGATAGCTGGTGACTTTAACTGTAATCTGTTGGATGAAAAGTGTAAAAGAGCAGCAGTTATTAATAAGGCATTTAATAGAAATTTTAAGGTATTGCCCAAGGATAAACCGTATTCATTTGTATCGTGTAGTAGTACGACATCAAACTTGGACCATATATTGTTTCCTATGGATTGTGATTCTGTTGTTTCGGTTGGAGAGGATGGGTTTTATAATGATCACCTACCGATCTCGGTGTCTCTTCTCCCCGGAAAACTTCCCCCGCATACGCAAGGTAAACCAAAATGGCATACCCGTAAATCTTGGAAAAATATTAATACTGATCTATTTTCTTATGTTTGTGATGATCTACTGGGTAAAATTAAAGTACCATTCCATCTTCTTCAGATCAGTGCAAATAAGATTTATGCAGAGCAGGAACTTCGGGCATCACTCAATATTTATTCCGCTGAAATAACACATGCCCTAAAGTGCGCCGAAAAGTGTGCTGTGCCGTCTAGACGTGTTCGCCCTGATACCCAAAAATCTGGTTGGTCTCAAAATGAGAACTTAAAATCAGTGAGTAACGATTCAAAATTTTGGCTAAATCTTTGGCATCAGTGCGGTAAACTCCGTAGCGGTGTCGTAAACTCGGTGCGCATATATACGAAGCGTAAATTCCGCAAGTCCCTAGATGAGCATAGAGTGAAAATTAAGGAAGATCTCGCGGACAAAATTGCTGCAGATACTAATCTGCTTTGGAAGTGTCGCCCAAAACCTTTAAAAAATAGCCAACCTACCGTTGAAATTCCGCAAGATTCATGGGTATCGTACTTTTCTAGTGAATTCTCTTCCCCAGACCCGTCGGTTGAGAATGCATTTTCTGAAGAACTGGAATTATTAATGTCAAAAGGAACCCGGTGCGAGTTGTCTGTGAAAGAAGGTGATATACTCTACGCGATTAAAAACATGAAGAAAAAGTTTTCTATGGGTGCTGTGGCATTTGTGGTAAACATCTCGAACATGGAGGCCGCTTACTTGTGTCCCACCTATCGGTTCTTTTCCAAATAATTTTCAATGTCGGTTTTGTTCCGGACTCTTTTTGCGTTGGAATTATTTCTCCTATTTTAAAAAAGGGAAAACCGAGCGGTTTTTGTTCATCCTATAGACCCATCACAGTTTCAAGTGTTCTGTGTAAGTTATTTGAGTTACTTATTATTTCAAGGATAAAAGCGAAATGTAAAATGCCCGGTTTTCAATTTGGTTTCATAAAGGGCCTAGGTTGCGCACAATTACTCCGTTCGCTATGTAATGTTTTGAAAGATGCACATGAAAGCGATGAAATGCTTGCTATTGGTACTTATGATGTGCAACGTGCTTTTGACTCGATTATACATCCCCAAGCTATGCTAGAACTTATAAAATCGGGAGTTGAAATAGATGTGATAGCCCCACTTTACGACATGTATCGTCAACTTAAAGTGCAGGTTAAATTGCCTCATTCACAAAAGCTAACTATTGATATCCCGGTAGAAAAGGGTATCAAACAAGGGTCGATAACGTCTCCTATTGTGTTTAACAATGCGCATCTGCCTGCCCAGAGTAACATTGATACGTCTTGTATATTCCGCGGTTTAGATGTTTCGAAGTTTTGTTATGCGGATGATCTTTTTAACATAAGTCGAACTGTTGCTGGTCTTGAACGGTATTTCCGGGATCTAAGTACTAACTATGATAAGATTGGTATGTCTTTGAATCCAGATAAATCCCAAGTGCTTTTGTTTAATTGCAAAGATCCTATTGAAGCTCCGGTTAATTTGGGAGATACTGTTGCTACTCCAGTCGATCACTTCATGGACTTGGGTATCCCAATCGGTCGGACTATTGCTGCTACGCGGAAGCTTCTGGTACAGCACACTGAGAATAAAGTGCGAAATTCTTACGTTTCAGTAGTTGTATCCCAGCTAAATTTGGGTAGGAAACTACATACTCGAATATTCAACAGCTCAGTCATGGGCCATTTTCTGTATATCGTTCCCTTCTGGGACATATTAAGTGACAGTGATAAAGCTGAACTCCGTAAAATTTATTTTAAATATGGGAAATATCTCCTTGGAACCGGTAACTGAAATGGCCGAACACTTCAAGCGGATGACTGCTGACAAGCCGTCTCACCACCCCTGGAGCGGCATTCTATTTTAGTATTTATCGAATTTGTTGTTGTTTGTATTTGGGTATGAGTTTATTAGTTCCTTCTTTTTTCTTTTCTTTTTCTGTACTCCGTCTCATGCTTTTGTAGCTGTTGTAGATGGGTTATAAATAAATACATACATACATACATACATATTTTTAGTGCAGTCAACCAAGCATTCCTTCAGCCAAAGCTGAATGCGAGTCATATTTGACTTGTCCAAAACGAATACGTCAGCTGCAATTCGATATAGCTAGATTTCGGCCCTTCAAGGGTACGCTTCAAGCTTAAGCCGCTAAGGCTGGGAAATTAGTTCAGTTGTACGACCTATAATTTGCAGTCAGCTTCGGCTGAATAAGCAATTAGGAATGGTTACTGTTATAGGGGTCAGGATTTGTCTTATTTACTAGGGAGTTTCTTGACGAATTTACCGTTAAACCACTGTTACGATTAAACACTCTCGTCTTAAACCTACAGATTGAGATTGCGTTGTAAGTTGCTGTCCACCGTATCCTAGAATTTGTTTAAGCATTTTTATGCTTTAACCAATCTAACAGGTAACGTATCGCATCCTATATTCAACTTTTCTCGGATTGAATGTTCGACCTAATGGTTTTGGTCATATTCGGCGTAAGCAGTGACATGAATTCTCCTGGGCCCAAAATGACTGGAAAACGTGTCTAATCTGCACTAAATAAATCGCTAAAAATTTGCAACTACATCAGTTATTTGTCAGTCTTTTAATATATGTTTCCCATTCAGCTTGGGCTTCAACAGCCAGACGAAGACCATTGCCATGAAGAGCCAAAATATCGCTCTCAAACATTGTAGCTGACTCCTAGGTTAGCAATTTGTTATATTTATGAAAAGTAATTTGTTTCATTTATGAAGATTCATGCTTTCTTTATTCCGATTTTCTCTTCAGCTGGAATAAAAAGCAACCAGGAACAAAAATAATCCTTTTTTTTTCAATGGAAAAAAAGTTTCGTATTAACGGCAACCACTAATTTCAAGTCCAGTAAATTTTCACAGACATTGCCTATTCACTCCCGCTTGCTTAAGTAAGTATTTATTCGTGAGTAAACCAGACAAGGTATTTCAATCTATATACTAAACTAAAACTACACGACATCAAAAAGAAAAGAATAATCTAATCATAAAGTCTCGAATGTATTATATGAATCGTCCAGACGCTAGGAGACGGCCCGATCGATTTTCAGCGACGCGATTTTTGGCGGAATTTCATGTCTTTCTCATTGTTATTGTCTTTGTACTTTGCACTTCGTTTTCGTGCAAGGTGAAAACAGACTACTGTGAATCTAACAAGCGCAAAAGATACGACTAGAAAACCTCTTCGTAACCATAGGACCAGAATTTGCTGGAGAAATTCACGTTTTGTATCTGCCTTTATGTGTTTTTGGCAAGCTCGAAAAACGAGACTGAAATACAGAGATGCTGGAAAACACCACTGAGAGTACGATTCTCTAGAGCATCGGGTGGGGGAGGGGGGGTCAGCCCCTGCCTCTCTTTTGTTTCTGAAGCCATATATGTGGATTCCTTCGAGCAAAAAGCTGTGAGTTTACCATAAATGCAGAAACAAACGTGCTAGCTAGCGCGTTTGCGGCACCAGGGTTTGTTTGTTTGGTCTAAGATTTAAACTTCCAACAATCCTAGCAAAACGGTTTAGAAAAGCAGCTATATCCTGGTGTAAACTGATCTATTATGGCTGTCTCTGGATTTCGTTGTTATTCAGATCTTCAAATCTATCCTCCTATATTATTCTTATAAGTTTGAATTCACGATTGCTGAAATTTCCTTCTCGCCATTCTGCGGAATAATTGCGTTATACGATATAGTAAACATTATACGCAGTATTAACCTCAGATTCACGGTAGTATACCGCGATATGCGGTATAAGTGGCAACATTGCCGAGACCTCAGAAACCGCGCCATAGTGATAACTGACAGCATTCGGCTAGTCACGAATAATCTTCTGGGTTCCTTAGACCTCTTGTCTGGACCACAGAGAAGATTCCAGGACACTAATATGAAGTAACAAATAAGGATTCATTGTCCACAACGTATAATAAACGTAAATATACACATAAATAGATCAATAAATTAATAGGAAGGTGGCACAAGTATAATGTAAAATCCATCTTCACAACGTTGTCTAGCCTGAAAACAAGTTTCAAGTTATTTCCCAAACATCTGTAAAAATTAAAAGAACTGAGATCATATAATGGTTTAGCACTGGACTAAAAAAAGATTACATCAGCAAAATGACGAATTATTTTTCAAGCGTTGCTCTCGGAAGTTCAAGTTCAAGTTTTTTTTATTGCAAACTAAACACAACGTAAAGAGCCGATTTGTCAAAGAGAGGGTTCGATGCCAAATGGCGGACATTTACATCTACTATCATCAATCCATTAACAAATAAGTTATAAATTAACCACCAACCATCCAGGTCCCAGATTCAAACGACCAAACTGAGTTGGGATTTACCGCAAAAAAAATGATATGTATTTTTTCATTCTTTTGTTTAGTATTTTTTATTTTTCTTAAGATATTTTCTATGGCCATTGACTTAACTTTATTTTTAGACTATTTTTGCTGTCTGTATTTCTCAATGAAAATCATGATCTTTCGAAAGTTATTAAAGGCTCCAGCAGAGCAAGTACCGGCTCCTCCCCCCCCCCCCCCCAATCACAGCTTGGGTTGTCAGTACAGACAGGGGCAAGAAAGGGTCTGTATCAAGATCATTGAGAAACAAAGAAAAGGGGATTTCTTTTGGAAATAGTTATTATTCTTATTTTACTACCCGTCATAGTGTACAAGTACAGACAAATGCGATACCTACCATTGCATTTTCCGCCAACTAGTTTTGCTGTTCCAGTACAGGCACAGATACCACCAAGGCAAGCACCGACTCCCCCGTTTGTTCCAGCACAGTCTGCGGCGTTAATGCACGCTGGCGCTTAAAAGAAAGGGTATGTATTAAGGTCACTGAGAAAGTAGGAAAAAAGTGATTTCTTCTGCAACTTATCTACCCATCATAATGCACAAGTTCACAAAAATGGAGTACCTACCATCGCATTTTCCGGAAGTCAATAATGATGGTGCTGTACAACCACAGGCTCCAGCAGCGCAAGTACCGACTCCCCCGTTATTTCCAGTGCAGTCTGCAGCGTTAGCACACGCTTCGCCTTAAAAGAAAGGGCATGTTTCAAGGTCACTGAGAAAGTAGGAAAAAAGTGATTTCTTCTACAAATGCTTATTATTATCAACTGTACTACCCATCATATTGTACAAGTATACAGGAATGGAGTACCTACCATTGCATTTTCCGGCAGTCAATGTTGCTGGCAGGGGTGGCCCGAAGCACTCAGGCCAGGGGGGGGGGGGGTGAGACCCCTCGTTTCAACGACCCATGGGTCAAAGTATACGACTCGCACGTACCGGATGATTACTCGTTACTTATTTAAGTTAAACTGCTTTTTTCATTGTATGTTGTTCCCGAGCATTCGAGATGCCTCTCTGCCGGGAAAGAAGTGTTATTTATTTTATAAATTTTTTACGTAAATATATAAACCTGAACCTGAACCGAAAAAAGTGAGCCGTTGCCGCTCCCCGCCAACAAATAATATGATCGGTGTAAAACTAACTGCAATGCTTCGTCCGAAACTGTTATTGCAGTCAAAACTTGGATATACATACGTTCACAAAATATCTTTTCTTTTCAGCTATTTCGCTTAAAAGGAAAGCTTCCAACGCTTGTGCCAGGAAAAATTTAAAGCAAGCGCCGCAGGCAATTTTTTTCATCTGCGTTTGTCTGGTATAGCCTAACTATTTAGGATATAGATTTTGGCCTTCAGTGTGCTTCAGATCTAAAGATTTCTCGTTTCTAAACCTAATCGCCAAATAAATGACACATCGTTTTTTCTAAGTAGAGAATACCACGAAATGCTTAATTGGCAGAAGTTTCTAAACGTTGAGGAGAAGAGCGTCTTTTTGATCCCAATGAAAAGTAAAGGAATAGCTATGAAATCACAAATTTGTCCGTCTAAGAAAGTGACGAAATAGAGGTCACTGAAAAAACATGAGCTACGAGCTCAAACGACATTTGTGCGAGTAGGTGCTGGGAAAAAGTAGTGAGAGCGTCACAAAATACCCCCATCACCCCCTCCCAGGATTGGACCTAGAAATAGGATATCTAGTTTCATTCTAGACTTAGGGTTTCCGGCATCGCCTTGGATCATCTAGGCTGAATGTTGCATCCCACTATTTTGATCCCTAGGAGGGCTACTCTATTTCCGGTACTCATCCCGCTCAAACTCCCCCAACAGCGGCCGAATCTGGTTTGAACACACAAAACAGATCATCGAAATCATTTTCTCCTACCGGCTATCAAGTTACAATCGAGTCTGAGAATTTTTTGCCTCCCCCCCCCTCCCACTGTGCTCATATCCGGTACGCACCGTACAATTTGACATCTAGGGCTTTCTGACATCTTAGGACTTTCCGAGTTTCATTCAGATCAATTCACTCGTTTGACCCCTATGTGAGCCACAAGATTCCCAAGACTCCCCCTCCTACTCCCACTGAGGCCACTGAGGCCTCAAACGAATAGGAAATATAAACTTTTATCTCTGACATCTCCTCTTCTCGTTCTTTAAATTCGAATCGGGTCGGACAATATCTGAAAATTTCCGGTTTCCGCTGCATCCTCCTCCTGCTGTGGCCGGATCCGGTTGGGACACCGAATTAAACTAGGCCGCATTTACTCGGCACTGTCCAACTCGCATCCCATTCGAACCATTCGGTTGGTTTTTAATCATGTCACAAAGTTTCCGGCCACCACCCCCAATTCCCCCCTAGCATGATTGCTGTCTGTGCCTCTGAGACATTTTTTGCAGATCTAGGTCATAGGTTCTTAACACCAATACAGTTTCACTCGAATCGGTCCAACCGTTCGCAATCTATGGGAGTCATTAATTACCGGATTCCCCTTCCCTTAACTCCCACAAAAGTGATCGGATCTTGGAACGGAACTTTTCCAGGGGTAGAGGGTCAGGTCCTTAAGTCTATTTGGTTGGTCACTATGTGCCTGCCAAGTTTCATCGTCCTTAGCACATCTAGAAGTATCAAAATACGCGATCACCGGAAATCGGGACACCCCCTCCAACTCCCCTCAAAGAGCCCCGATACGATCTGGTTCTGTCAAAGCGTATCTAGGGCTTATGCTTGTGCTTTCCACCAAATGCCATCCCGATCCCTTGACGCTAAGCGTTTCTCGACACCTCTTTCATAGAAATCCAATTTCCAGTTCAAAAGTTACTATTGCCACTAGCCAAATTCCCCATCCCTACACTCCCCCCACGATGTTCGGATCATGCAAATGACTAATCTCAAGTTGGTTTGTTTGAGTCCTGATATGCCAGCCAAGTTTCATAACACATCAGGAGGTCCGGAACTCGCGGGATAACCAGAATTCCGCCCCCCCCCCCCCCAAACACACAATTTCCTCCAGAGTGCCCGAATCCGGTCCATTTATGTCAGTGATGTATCTTGGACTTGTGCTTACTCTTCCCATAAATTTTCATCCCGATCCCTCCAGTCAAACCGTTTTCCAAGATTTCCGGCTCCTCCCTCCAACTCGAAGTCACCGGATCCAGTCCGGATTCTAATTGGGTCGTCTGAGACACGAGCTCTTTCCAGATACCAAGTTTCATAAAGATCCGATCACCCGTTCCATAATTATCAATACCTCTAGGTTCCGGATTCCCCCTCCCTCCACTCGCCCCACGATGCTCGAGGTGCTCACTGAAGGTCCTGCTAAAAATGATGACACCGTCTTTGTAGGCTCGTGTAAACGACCGCCATCCCTGGAACGTTGCTCCTGCTCCTTGGAGTCCAAACGGCATAACCAGAAACTCATAGAGGCCCTGGTCCGATGCAAAAGCCGTTTTTTCAATTGAACTCTCCTCCATCTCCACTTGCCAGTAACACGGGGAACTGACTGTTTCCAACTTAATCTTTTGGGTTTCCTGATATGCCTGTCAAGTCTCATTGTCCTAGCTTGAGTGGAAGTACCCGAACTAGCAAAACCCTGGCCGACCAACGGACGGACGGACAGAAATGCGATCGCTACATGGCACTTGTCGAAGGGAAAGTCTAAGAAAAATTCGATACAAAGCAAATTTGTTGGGAACTTACAGCGTGTAAGATATGCTTACTAAGAAGCAAAATGAAGAAATTAGGTTTGCCGGTGAATTTAAAAAAAGAAGAAATCCAGATTTATGAGCGCAACGAACTTTCGGTCTTCGCCCGACAGGAATGTGCAGATGTGAATTTGAGTTTTAATGTTTAAAAAGACACCCATTCACGGGGTAGTTTAACTGTAGTTTGACGTGTTTTGTTCAGTTCTTAAGTTGCCGTGTACCTTACAGTTTTATTGATCCATTTGAAATACTGTACTTCTATAAATAAAATAAATGTACGTCAAACTATATAGTGAAACAACACCCGAGAACTGCAATTTTAAACTGGTTTGCAGAATTTGATTCCTTCTATTTAAAAAGAAAACCCGACTCATTCTCGAAACGAACTTTGAGCTTTCACTATTCTTTATCTTTCCCCAATGCAGCATATTAAAGCGCATATGAAAGGATTTATCTGCCTCTGATCTACTTCAGTCTTCAACTGCAACTTCACCACCATATCATGTCCGAGTTTCACTACGCGACATAAGAGCTATAAACAACAACGAGAAGTTCATTTTATCAAAAAAGATATCCTTTTCGAGTTGTAAGAGTGTCCTAATATTTTCATGTGATGGAGTGTGGAATTTTGCAAAAGTTTTTCAGATGTGCTTTAAAACCAGCATAGAAGCCAAAAGTCTGACTCCCGACTTGAATGAGCTATTCGAGGTACCCACCTCAACCTCGCTTTATAATCGACATTTTCCACTATCCTGGGTACACTTATTACGCGGGTCTCCTCTCTCTCGAATTCTGATGGCTTTTCCATCATGTTATACCCACAATCCATGCACATAAACTTGTCTCTCGTTTTTGGTTTACAAGGCTTATTCATATCATCCCATCCAGTCAGACTTCACTTTAACCTCTAACTTATTATAATTTGACAGACAAAAATCTCAAAGACCAAAGTTAGACATACATCCAAATCACAAGGGAATAAACAGGTTTAAAACAAAGACGAATGCTTTGCAGCATCATGTCTCCTACCTAACGGGGCTGTGAAACCTGGCTTAAACAAGTCGGCTATTTTGACTGGGACGGGTTTACGACAAAAGCTGGGTAGTGCCAAAATGAACAGTTTTTCGGGATTGTCGTTGACTATAATGAGTGCCCGGGACCTATGTGAGGCCAAAATAAACGACTAATATGACTGAGCAAAAGGCAGGGGGGTGAATCAGCCCCCTTTACCGCCTCCCCTTCGGGCCACCCCTGGTTGCTGGTGTAGTGCAGACACAGGCTCCATTAGTGCAAGTACCTAAACCCCCGTTTGTTCCAGCACAGTCTGCAACGTTAATGCACGCTGGGGCTTAAAAGAAAGGGTATGTATCAAGGCCATTGAGAAAGTAGGAAAAAAAAATATTTTTTAAGCAAATACTATAATATTATTTTCAATTTTACTACTCACCAAAATGTACAAGTACAAACAAATAAAGTACCTACCATTGCATTTTCCGCCAACCAATGTATCTCTTCCAGTGCAGACACAGACTGAATTACGGCAAGCACCGGCTCCCCCGTTTGTTCCAGCACAGTCGAAGCCGTTAATGCACGCTGGGGCTAAAAAAGAAGGGTATGTATCAAGGTCACTGAGAAACTAAGAAAAAAGTGATTTCTTCTGCAACTACTTATTATTATCAACTGCATTACCCATTATAATGTACAAGTACACAAAAAGGAGTACCTACCATTGCATTTTCCGGCAGTCAATGTTGACGGTGCAGAACAGACACAGGCTCCATTAGTGCAAGTACCGGCTCCCCCGTTTGTTCCAGCACAGTTCGCGGCGTTAATGCACGCTGGGGCTTAAAAGAAAGGGTGTGAATGAATGAATGAAGGATTTATGACGCACTGCCCACGGGCGTAGTGCAGTAAAAAGGACAAAGAAATATAAAATAATCACAAAACACTCAAAAATATTTTCACTAATTTAGAATCACATTGATGGGATCGTGGACAGGTAAGTTTCCAATCGCAGAACACAAATTAGAGGAGAGGGCTTCGAGCGTCAACAATGGGTCGGAAATCAACAAACGGCGGATGAGGTAGCGGTTCCGCGTGCGCCGTGGTAGGCAGAGAAGAAATCTCAGATATCTGAAGTATGTCGAGCGTATGCGTCGAAGGTCTTTTCTTCTGAGTATAGAATGCAATCCAGAAAGGAAGCTAACATACGGTGCGCAAAAGGCAGTATATAACTTACCAAGCCCAGGTCTGCTATACCTGGAACGGTTCGGCATAATTTTGTAGTAACCAAATCTGATTCCTTTAGCGGCTGATTCGACTGCCTCCTCGCAAACCTTTCGCATAGTTTGCCCAATTGTAATCCCTAACCATCGAATTTTTTCCTCAGTTATGAGAACATTGCCTCCAACATTCAGAGAGGGTTTCCGAGGAGTAGCAGGAGCATTGAAACAAACGTACTGACATTTACTAGCGTTGACTGATAGGCCAATCTTGCCAAGGGATTGGTTCAGGCTAGCAACGTTTGTTTCAAGGCCCTTCCTGGATGGGCTGATAAGGAGGACGTCGTCGGCATAGGCCAGGTAGCTAACATCAATTCCACGGAAGTTAAAAGTTGGCGGAAGCTTTCTTAGGCACTGAGCAATCGCACATTTAAAAATCTGCGGCGATAGGACCCTGCCCTGTGGAACTCCTTATTTCACTGTAATAGGGTCACTCAGCCTGTCTTGCCATTTGACTACCAGCTTGCATTTGGAGTACCACGATCTTAAGGCTAATATAATCGACCTATTTACGCCGTTTTCCATAGTAGTAGACAGTAGAGCCTGGACGTGGTTAACGTTGTCAAAAGCTCCAGCGATGTCAATTGCACAAAGATGAACTGTCTCTCTCTTTGCTGATGCTTGCTTTAGAATTTGGATCAGTAACTTATGAGCATGGGAGCATCCAATTCGTTTGCTGAAACCATACTGTAGGCTTCCGATGTCACATTTAGAAGTAATTTCAGGTGCCAAAGTGTCTTGCCGAGGATGCATGAAACGGTAATTGGTCTGTAAGAGCTGCAATGATTTGCATCTTTTCCTCTTTTTAAGACTGGGACCCAGAAGAAAACTTTCCGGTAAGGTGGATGTTGACAGGATCATCTGGAACAATAGCTGGAGGTGGTTATTAAGAGCTGGTAAATCGTACTTTAAATGCTCGTGGGAAATGCCATCTCTTTCTGGATTCTTCTTTTTCTTCATGGTTTTAAATGCACTCTTGATGGCAGATATTGTAATCGGGAAAATTTCATATGTATCAAGATCACTGAGAAAGTAGGAAAAAAGTAATTTTTCTGCAACTACTTATTAGTATCAACTGTACTACCCATCATCATGTACCAGTACACAGAAATGGAGTACCTACCATTGCATTTTCCGGCAGTCAATGTTGCTGGTGCAGTACAGACACAAGCTCCAGCAGTGCAAGTACCGACTCCACCGTTATTTCCAGCACAGTCTGCGGCGTTAATACACGCTGGGGCTTAAAAGAAAGGCTATGAGTCACTATGAGTCACTGAGTAAGTAGGAAAAAAGCTATTTCTTCTGCAACTACTTATTATTATCAATTGTACTACCTGTCATGATGTACAAGTACACAAAAAGGAGTACCTACCATTGCATTTTCCGGCAGTCAATGTTGATGGTGCAGTACAGACACAGGCTCCATTAGTGCAAGTACCGGCTCCCCCGTTTGTTCCAGCACAGTTTGCAGCGTTAATGCACGCTGTGGCTTAAAAGAAAGGGTATATATCAAGGTCATCGAGAAAGTAGGAAAAAAGCGATTTCTTCTGCAAATAATTATTATTATCAATTTTATTACCCATCAAAATGTACAAGTACACAGAAAATTGAGTACCTTCGATTGTATTTTCCGGCAGTCAATATTACTGGGGCAGTGACAGTCCTTTTTTATAGTGTTACTTTGAAGCCTTTTAAACGCATTTCTAATGGCGTTCTAATTAATCCATCAAGAAATGTCGGCTAGTATTTGCAAGTTTCTTTCAGTATCTCCAAGTTTAAAAATGTCACCGGGCGTGCAGAATTCAGTCTAAAATTCGAAAATTTTCTGCATCAGTGTGAAGTTATTCATTCTACCGTTTGAAGATGGTGAGAAAATATCAGTTTTAGTCGGTCAGGGCGGAATCTCTATCGAGGCTGCTGTCTTATTTTCATCTTCATTTTTATATTTTTATGGAATTAAAAATGTAGTATTATGGACTATGGTCGACAGTCCGTAAATTTCCATGAGAATTACCCGAGAAATCTACTGTCGCCGTAGACACTACGAACGGGACTTTGAACAACAGAAGATCAGAAAGTTCTGTTTTTTAGTATATCGTTCACAAATGAATACCCGAAAAAGCGATTTAAATTCAAAACGAAAGGTGGGAGAGATATCGTTACAAGTTACAGGACTGATCATTTTGAACACAGCTTTTTATATTCTTTCCTAAATATCCACACACCGGCCATTTATCGGTACGAGTCGACCTACCTACCTTGCCTTCTCATTTGGTTGTTCAGTGGGTTAGATAGCCATCATTGAGCCCCTTGGAAATCCCTTTTCTTTTTTAAAATACGGCAGATCCTTGCGGTTAGGAAAAAAGTCTTTTGAATTCTTTCTGCCGGCAACTTTTTGGCAGCGCACTAGTTCTAATACTTCATAATTGTGCCCCTAGGAGCGTGTTCTACCCTTCTAACAATACCTCGTGAAAATTTACTACTTCGACCATTCTAACCTTCTCGAAATAGTAACGAATAGCAACTATTTTCATACCCCGCTCGGGAGCGTCGTAAGCTTGGTAACTACGAACCCAATCAGCCGATGGCACGATATTTCGTCTAAATTAGAAAAATGCGTACCAGCCTTGACGCCAAGAAGTCAGAATCCGTGACGTCATGCGTAGTTCTACGGTAAGTAGGGTTGAACACGCTCTAGCTGGTTCCTTGAACTTTCTGGGTTCTCTTTTGTACTAGCTACATTTAAACATGGAGAATCTATAGTTTATGGTCAAGAAAATTTGTTTGAATAAATTCCTTTACTCTGCATATGGCAACTTAAAATGTCCGGAAAAGACGGCGAGGTTAGCACTTGTAGTAAAAAAGATGTTGTAACTTACCTTCGCATTGGGGAGTGGGTATGGGTGATCCAGGAGCAATGCAGCTGACCACAAAGGTTTGGGTCCCAACCAACTTTGCGGTAACCGTTGTAAATTGAGTCTCGGTGGTGTATTGCAGGAAGCTCCTCCCTTCGGATCCAGCTTCTCTTTGTGATTCATCGAAACTAGACTCAATAGACGGGGAAGGGACATGTTTCACAAAATCCCAGACGACTGGCACGAGTGGGATATACTGTTGGGATCTGAAAGATAATGCAAGCTCGAATACCTTTCTGTCTCAAATTTCCACCATGAAAACAGTTTAGTTTTCGCAGACATCCCTAGGACAAATTCTTCACTAATCATTTTCACCGTTCATAAAACATAACTTTTTCTGGCCGAACAACCAAACTCTATCCCATTCAATATCCCCTTACCCCATGAGTAGAATATTTTCTACTCAGTATCCGATGAGAATCTGATAGAAACTAAGAATAGATAGAAAAATTAGCAAGAAAAGACTGAAAGATAGAAAAAAGATAAAAGGAATAAGAAAATAAATAAATTATTATTTGCAAAAGTCAAATCAAGGCAAAACGAAATTAGTTTAGTCACACGAGGAAAATGACGAACAATAGAACATAGAAGAAATAGGAACTAGCCTAGATAAAACAACACTAACTAAAGGTTTGAATGGGATCAGAAAATCGAGGCAAATAGACATCCAAAAGCAATATACTTGCAAATATCCCCTTGGCAGGATACTTTTCATTAAAAATAACAATAAGAATAGATTAACTATTAAAACTGTGGCTGTAGCTTGGATTTTGAAAGACTATCAATTCGACGCGAGAACAGATATTATTTCCCGAAAGATCGAGTATTTTTCAGGTGTACCAGACTTTTAACCAGTCTTAATGCTGAAGAACATTTAATTTCGATATATCCTAAGCCCTGTTTTTATCATGGATAATCACAAGCTTACTGGGCCGTTTAGAAAACAAGAACATGTATTGATTCAGCATGTATTCATACCCCCAACACAGATCGACTTCAGAATTAAACTTCACTATAACAGAATATCTAAATTTTGCCGTTTTCCGGAGGAATAAGCCAGGTGATATCGCAAGAAGCTAAATTTCCCAAATGGATTCACCATGTGCCTTTATCCCTATTTCGAATCGCAAATCGAACTACGAATCTTTTCTTACTTCTAAGATTTCCGATTCAACAAGATTTCGGACCAACTAACTGTCCGGCAAGAAGCTCACCAAGAGCTGAAAGCTCATATGGCACTTGCAAGAATATTTATCATGTATATTAGATAAGGTATGCGTTGTCAAGTTCGGATGTCTCTTCCGACATCCCTTTCATCAGAGGACATGGCAGGACTTTACTAGTAAATTTAGATATTTTTTCCATTCGCTGACTACTGTTTCAGAATGAATGTTATGTTGTTTGTCATGTGTTATGTCTGTTTATGACAGAAGTGCTACGATTCATGTATAACATAATCGGTGGTAGGAGCAAATGCTCTAGCAGAAGTTGTTAGACCTTTATGCCCAAAAGGGATCTGACTCGATTCGTAGTACACACGTGATCCTTCAAAATTTCCAGTTTTATTCAGATCCGATGGTTTCTTTGAAATTTAAATACGTATCAAGATTGATATTTCTCAAAATCTCCACTAAATGCCCTCGCAGTGACCCGATCCGGTCCTCTTTTGTCACTAATTTAAATATGTATCTTTCAACTAATGAATGAATGAATGAAGGATTTATGACGCACTGCCCAAGGGCGTAAGTGCAGTAAAAAGGACACAGAAATATAAAATAATCACAAAACACTCAAAAATATTTTCACTAATTTAGAATCACATTGATGGGATCGTGGACAGGTAAGTTTCCAATCGGAGAACACAAATTAGAGGAGAGGGCTTCGAGCGTCAACAATGGGTCATCAAATCAACAAATGGCGGATCAGGTAGCGGTTCCGCGTGCACTGTGGTAGGTAGAGAAGAAATCTCAGATACCTGAAGTATGTCGAGCGTATGCGTCGAAGGTCCTTTCTTCTGAGTATAGAATGCTCGGTTACTTTTGACAGACTGGCCCACAACATTTGGGGGGGGGGAGTCCCCGCTCCCCATACGTGACGTCCCTGCAAGGACGCTTGGGTATTTTAACCACTGCTCATTTTCTTATAAGCTATGAATTGGGTCGTTCAACTTTGAGCTGCACAGTTTCTTGGCTTTCATGAGAAATTATAACGTATCTTCAAACCATTCACCAACTCTTGGCGTTTCACGAGACTTCCGATGTCCCCTTCTAGTCCCCCCCCCCACAGTTATCGGATCCAGTCAGTTCTGAGCCACTTCCCCTTGACATATGTCAAATTTCATACACATCCAATCACCTCTTTGAGAGTTAGGCAGAGCTTTAGATTTCGGATTCCCTTTCTCCTCAGTCCTCTACTATAACCGGATAGGGGAAGTGATATATGCCTTCCAGATTCCACCGTCCTAGAGCATCTGAAAGTTACCTAACTCGAGATCACCTTAATTCCAGTAAACCCCATCTAACTCTACCTCGAGAGCCCGATCAGGTCCTTTTTTGTCATAATGCACCTAGATCCAAAGGTTTATGCTTGTCCTTACAACCAAGTTCCATCCCGATCCCTCGACTTTTATCTGGTCCGGAATAGAAATAGAACATTTGAGGCACTTCTTCTTGACATGTATCAAGTTTCATTAACATCCAATCACCCGTTCGAAAGTTAGTCAAAGCAGATTCATTCCAGATTCCCCTTCCTTCCCTTCCCTCATGGTGATCGGATCGGGGAAGAGACTCTGGTTGGGTATCTGATATGCCTGCCAAGTTTCGTCGTTTAGCGCATACGGAAGGACCTCAACTCGGGATCCTCAGAATTGCCCCCCCCCCCCCTTTGGTCTGGTTCCGTGAATGATGTATTAAGGACTTATGTTTGTTCTTGCTATCAAGTTTCATTTCTACCCCTACACTCTACATGTGTCACGAATTTTCCACCCCCCCCCCATAGTTGTCGGATCCGTTCTTGACTTGAACTAAGACATCTGCGACACGTGCTCTCAAGTTTTCAAGTTTCATTCAGATACGATCAGCCGTTCGAAAGTTAAGCCTGCGATGGGATTCACTCCCATCTTTGCTGAATCTGACAAATGACCATTTCTAAATCAATCTGGTCGGGTACCAGAATGCCTGTCAAAGTTCTTTCCTCCTAGCACATCTGGGAGTACCTTAACCCGAGGTCACCTCCAATTCCCCTCACAGTGCCCGTATCGGGATCGGTTCTTTCAGTAATGTAGATAGTGCTTGAGCTTATTCTTACAACCAAGTTTCATACCGATCCTTCCACTTTAAGCGTGTCGCGAGATTTCTAGTACCCCCCTTCCCTTCCACAGCCACCGGATCTGGTCCAGACATGAAGTTGGACATCTGAGACATTAGGTTTGACGGTGCAAAACGGATAAGTCAGCTACATTTTATTCGAGCAATATTTCGGCCCTTCTTGGCAAGGGTCCTCTTCAGGCTCAAGCCGCTCAAGCTGGAAACATTAGGCTTTTTCACATATCTAGTTTTATTAAGATCCGATCATCCGTTCTAAAGTTATAATACTTCAATTTTCCTGATTCCCCATCCTTCGGTTCCCCCCACGATTGTCGTATCGGGAAGAGGACTACTTATAGTTTTATACGCCAGCCCAATTTCTCGTCCTAGCACATCTGGAAGTACCCTAAATAAAAATGTGGAAGTTTCCTGTTCCCTTTATCAGAACTTTTGTAAGAAATTTCAAGGTCTGGGCAGATTCCGAGCCAACTGTTTTTCCGACAAGAAAACAAAATTTAACCCCTGGCTCACACTGCTGTGATTTTGCGCGAAATTTTAGTCATGCGACAAAGGCGAGAAGGGGGAAAAACAAGAAGGGCAAACCGAACAGTCGACCTCTCTCTGAACTAATGCATTCAGAAAATCACGTCTAGATGCCATTCATAAACCGCACAGCAGGCGAAAGTTTGGAATTTGTTCTGCCAAAGACAACAGAGAAAAGTGGTTGGGGAGATTTTGTATGCTCTCTGGAAATCTTTACACCTGTGGTCCTCGACGAACATTTTCCAAGTGATTAGAGCTATAGCGTCGTTAGTTAGCAGGGTTAGAAGGGATCGACTAAAAAAAGGCACGGCAAAGCACGGTGTGACGCAGGAGGCACGAGTAATAACAAGACCAAACTTTTCGATGGGATCCCGAAATATCATATTTCTTAGACTTCTTGATTCAGACAATTGAATCTTGTACATTTCCGAGTCTTCACCAGAACCCTTTGACATTTTGCTATTTATCCACAACTGACCGCCTGAATATGTACAAAAAAAAATTACCTAACTTACGGTCAAACAACCAATCTAATGAGAAAACCAAGTTCAGTTACTGATTCAGCAAGCATGTTTAGTCCAACATCTCACCTATAGAGCGTGTTCCACCCTCGTACCAATAGTAACTATCAGTTACTAAATCCGTTCCAACCTCACAAAAAGTTACTACGCAGACCGTTCCAGCCTTCTCGAAATAGTAACTAATAGTAACTATTTGCTTACCACGCTCGGGAGCGTGGTAAGCGTAGTAACCACGAATCTCTGTCACGTGATTGGTCGGATTCACCATTGGCATGATATTTCGCTGGAAAATAGAAAAATCGTTCCAGCCTTGACGACAAAAAGGCAGAATCTGTGACTTCATGCGTGGTAACTACGGTAAGTAGGATGGAACACGCTCATAATCGACTTCAAAAAGGTCTTTTAAACTTTAATATTTGCCAAATTCTTCGTATTTTAGTAGCCTTCCCGGCGAACTGCATGCGGATCAAAAGATCTAGTGACATTAAGAGCCAAACCATTCAATCCAAATTTCCGGGTTTTGCAAGTTTAGCTAGCTTATCCGTCAATGAAACAAAGTACAAAATTAGATTCAGCCAAATGTCAAATGTCTAATCGAATTCAGAAACAACTTCGAGCCTCAACCAAACTTTCAGTTTTGGCCGAATTCCTGGTGAATCATTTGCCGGGCAAGAAAACTAAGTTCAGATATCGATTCAGTGGGCCTTCTTAACCCTTAAATGAGTATACCATTAGCTTATAAAATATATTTGTTTTTATCCTTAATTCAAAGCCCCCTCCTTTGCTTCGAACTATAGGGCAAAAGGACCAATCTACGAACTCGGCCTTTCCTTTGCCAGTGAATCCTCTTAAAAATTTTGAACAACATCTATCAACCCCTTCGACTCCTCGAAAATCCCAAACCCCAAGAATAGCCTACGTACAAAAGATTTAAATAATCTTCGTTAAAACATAATAAACTTTACACGCCGTACACGCGACCAAAGTCACCATCCCTTCTGCGTTCATAAATTAAAAAAAACTGACGTCACCCAGGCGCAGAGCTTCCACGTATGTGAATAAACAGGTAGAGTAGCGACTTACTTTTTTCGAAAGTCGGTCAGCAAATTTTGCTAAATTGCTCCGCAATTGCAGTTGCAACAGCATGTCCCCTCACTGTATATCGATTCTGGGTTTTAAAACTTAATGCTAAATTTCAAGATTCAGGGCGAGCTCGAATATCTAATCAACTTCAGATACATTTACCTTTTCAAAATTTCCCGGTTTTTGCCGGTTTCCAGATAAACTACTTGTCCGACAAGAAAATAATTTTCATATTCGGATTCAGTATCTCTCCTTACCTCTAGATCGGGCTTTAAAAAAATATTCTTAGCTTTTAAAAATGTTTATATTTTTCCCTCAAACTGAAACCCCTCCCCCACCCCTGAATATACAGCTTTGGGACCCATCTACAAACTTGACCTGCTCCTTGGCCCAAACAATCGTCACACCAAGTTTCATCAGTGTATCCCGTTCCCTTCGCGAGTTATCGTGCTTTACAGACAGACGAATCGACGGACAAGTTTTACAAAGTCATAGGTATCCCTCCACTTACGTTTTGGGATCCCAAAAAGAGATTAGCAAGTAGTAAAAGTGGACAAGTATGTGAGAGTTTGTAACTCCAGAGCCTAAAATAAGACACGTTCTAACTTTATTCCTCCCCCCCCTCCCTTTTGTTTTCGTGCCTCTTTTCAATACTCGTGCCTCCTACACTATTTCTTGCCGTTCCTCGTTTTAGTCGACACCGGATTACAAGAGGAGAGTTTCCGATATTTGCTTGGTAACTTTCAAGAATAAATAATGTAGGACTGTTTCATCATATTGGAAAATTTTAAAAATGGCATCAATAAGGGGTGACTCCGGACGGTGTGGGCTAATTCGGACATATTCCGAGGTGTCCGTTTTCGCCCAGAGGACCATTAGTGATCGAACCTCACTAATGATCCCCGTTTTCGCCCGATGACTCCCCTACTTAGCCTATGCAGGATGGGAATAACTGTTTCAAGCATGAACTGATAGATGTCCGGAAATGTCCCACATGTGTCCGAAGTCACCGCATGGTAGGGACATGGGACACTAGAAGAGGTCATACGTTTTTGGGTCTCACCAAGAAATGAGCTGATGGAAGTCATTGAAAAAAAAATCCTAAAAGAGGTGATAAATAAACTCTTCATTTATACCAAAACGAATTTTTTACATTGTAAAACATCTTCGAGGGGGGGGGGGGGGACCTACGACAGATATCGTGCGACACGCAACGCAAAACTTTGCGTTTTAACGCAGTGTCAGATGCGCTCAAAACAAGATACACAATGCATGCAATTTTTTTAGAAAACGAAAAGAAAAAACAAAGAATAGTTAGTTTTCAATACTAAAAGTTTCTTACCTTGTTCAGATTGAAATTCTAGGATGGATGAATGCAAAATATCTTCTGAATAAACTTGGATTAATCTGCTTTAAACAAGATGACTTATAGGTTTTGACTGAAAATTTTATAATAATGGTTGAGAGCGGGCGGTACTCTGAAAGGCGATCTCCCCGCATTTTCTGAGATCATTTCCCCTAAGGGCTCTTTTGACCTGTTTCAGAATAATCTCGGAAAAAGTTTGGTTCTCCTTTTACATCTGCGTGATGGTGGAAAAGTTCATGCGATTTTGTCACAAGACGGAAAATTAACGAAAAAATGTGTCGAATACGACGCAGGATTGTGAACCATGGGTAATAGAGGTCTTCGGCATGTTTCCTTACCCGGCAACAAACCTGTCATTGGAATAGAAAAGCTATGTTGATCACCCCTTAATTAGGAACCCCAACCTTACCCTAAATATATGGTTGAGGGGCGTATCTAAAAAAATGACCTGTTTTTTGGCCCGAAAGATCCTCACACCAAGTTTGAACAAAATATCTCAGCAGCTTCAAGAGTTATCGTGCTAGCAAACGATCAGATAGTCAGACGGACGGTCACATACCCAGAGCGTTAGTAAAACATTTGGGATCCCACGAAAACGGTCAACTTTCATCTGACTTACCAGTTGGTAGATTTACTACGCTGTCGTTTCAGAAAATCAGTAAGACCAAGTATTACCTGTATGAAAACATTAACGACCTTCGACATGACTGTCGCTACGAAATGAGGGGAGTTCTTAGAGGCACCCCTGTTTGAGGCAGAATACAGGGAATAAGAAGGGTGGTCGAGGTGGTCAACCTGTCATTTGATTAGAAAAGCTATGTTGATCACCCCTTAATTAGGAACCCCAACCTTACCCTAAATATAGGGTTGAGGGGCGTATCTCAAAAAATGACCTTTTCTTCGGCCCGAAAGATCCTCACACCAAGTTTGAACAAAATATCTCAGCAACTTCAAGAGTTATCGTGCTAGCAAACGAGCAGACAGTCAGACGGACGGTCACATACCCAGAACGTTAGTAAAACATTTGCGATCCCACGAAAACGGTCAACTTTCATCTGTATTCCCAGTTGGTAGATTTACTATGCTGTCGCTTCAGAAAATCAGTAAGACCAAGTATTACCTGTATGAAAATATTAACGACCTTCGACATGACTGTCGCTTTGAAATGAGGGGAGTTCTCAGAGGCACCCCTGTTTGGGGCAGAATACAGGGAAGAGGAATGGTGGTTGAAGTTATTAATTGTTTTGCACGAATAGACAATCTAGAAAGGTTTATTCTAGGTTCATCTGTCCGGGAGCCTAGCACAGGTACAACTTCGTCTATACTTGCTGTGTCTCTTTTTAGTTTTCTTTTAATTCTTTTCTATAATATTTAAATTGTGTCTTATTTTGTGTTTTTGTAGAATTCAAGGCTTTCATTTTTTATTTCAGTTTCATTCGACTACATTTAAAGAAAAAAAAACAAAGTAATCTAATATTCCTGCCCAGAAAAAAGAAAAGTAGGGCTATGGCTGGACAGTAAGCAATATTAATCAGAACTGAATCTATCAAGAAAGAAGAGAAAAGATGAAAAAAAAATTAGCCTATGGTTTTAACTTAAAAAAGCTTTCCCCGTATTCTCATTGTTTTCAGTTCGCGGAGTCTGCGTGTAGTGGTTCCCTTTATCCTTGCGGTTCCCCTCAATTCCCCTAGAAGTCCTCGAGGAACGGCGAGAATACACTTTTAGTGGATGACTGCTCAACGGCGCCAAGGAAATTTATAAGAATTATACTCGGTGCTCATGAGATCATCTTCAAAATCTGTAATGTTATCAGCATGATCTGCAACAAAAAATCTTCTCACCTGGAAAGAGCTGGTGACGGAAACTGCAGATGCGCGCCGTTGTCGATATGGTCATAACGATGGAAAAAAGCAATCTCCTTCTTCTTCCTGCAAGCCTTGACACCGATGATTTCAAAACAGGTAGCCCTCACACTCGTTGTTACAGTTGATATCACCGTCTTCTTTATCGTGAACAGTGGGTTATTGAACAAAAATTTCTCCTGAGCTTCGGCCCAGCAGAAGAGCAAACCAACAAACGCCAAGTAGTTCATAGTGGAAGAAAAGTGGCACTGAACCGCTCCGTCTCCCTACCATGCCTTTTATAAGAACAAGTTTATAAGTACAACCCGCACGGCTACTTCCAGTTTCTGATTGCTAAGAGATCCCGAGTAGTCGACCTACAAACCCGTTCCACGACTGACTTCACAGGGATCGGTGATTATTTAGTTTCCATTATAAGACGCCGATTTGGAATTAGATTCGGACAGCATCCGCCTGTTGAGGGGTGGACGTCAGAAATCTTGTGGTGTGGATAAGTAAAGGACGTTTGGAAAGATGGAAAGAATTTTGGTACACGAAAACTTCGTGAGTCGCAGATCAGATACAGAAACAACCTGGTAAGATTTGGGAGGAGGGCGAAACGCACTACGATTAGAAACTCTAGAACTTCAATTTTCGGTACCACGTTTCTGACTCGATATCCGAGGACAAATCTATGCGACGCAACATGATCAGCAAGGATCTACCTCTCCCTGATCTGAGACTCTGTTGAGTGTTGAGACAGCTAGAATGAACCTCGTAGTCCACAAGGATGATTTAATTGGAATTTAAATAGTAAATAGCAAAATCACTTGCCCTAGATCAGCCATCTTTGGTTGGAATGAGTTCCAGCCAAGCGCATGTACCATAGGAGCTTACGGGTTACAGTTGATACCCCCCTCCCCGGCGGTAACCCCGGACGCAGGCCGAACGAAGATAAACAGGTGAGTGTGAAGCGAAGGTGAAGTTTGTTGGGAATGAATAATTGCTGAAGTGAACGAGCATGGAAATTCACTTAGCACTGTTGCTGGTGAGATGTTAGGTGAAAGGGTTAATCGAAATCCATGTCACTCAGTGTAACGACCCCCCCCCCCTCCCTCCACTCACTGATCCTAATGCTTTATATCGAAGAAGCTGCAACTTAAGATTCCACTCGTTCGCGAAGTGCGTGAAATGATTGGTTATTTTTCCCACTTGGTATTCTGATCCGAAGCCCTTGGGCTGCCTAAGTCTTGGTAGCGTCGAGCGGTGGGGAACATTCATCCCTTCGAAGGCGTATTGGCGTATTTATTCCTTGGAATACAACTCTTTATTCTAATTCCAGTAAACTCTCAAACTTATCCCCGTCAATTACAAGAAGTGTCACTCTTTGGGTGCAACCCAAACCCCGTGCAACCCCGTCTTTATTTTTCGGACTTCATATCAATTGACCTTTTAGCCTACTGCGTAGTAGCTAACCATTAAAGATCAAACCCCAACCGTTAAAGTTCACAAACACACAACAACAAACGCAAGTTCTCAAAGGTTTAACCAAAGTCCAGATACCAGGAGTCTTGAAATGCGACAAGAGGATGCTGATGAATAGTGAACCACCCGCTAATCTAAAGGATTTGCTTTTTTGTTCTTACGGACACTGGTCCCAAAATCTCAAATTATTCCAACTACGAAGAAAGCTAATTTGATATTTGATATTCTAAAATACTATTAGCCATATGCGAACGGCCATTGGACGTAGACCATCGGAGTAGAGCAGCATTGAGGAAAGCTTCTCATTAGTTAGGTAGATAGATAAACAGATCAGTGTCTTTCAAAAGCCCAAGGGCCATATACACAAAAAAAAAATATATAACTTAAACAATCAGACTCCCTCTTAATTCTAAACATTTGTCTATATACACGCCCACTCGAGTAATAACGGTAAGGTTATTATTACTCAAAATTTCGGGAAGTGACAAAATTACACCATCTAGAGAAATTTGTCTTAAATCAGAAAGCTTCGGACATCTATGGAGGAAATGTTCCAAATTTTCTTCCTCCTTCTCACAAAGCGGGCAAGCATACCTCCCATCGGGAACCACACTATCTCTCTCAAGAACCTTCTGCCTGCTCTGAATTGGAAGACAGTTTGCCCTTAGTTGGATCCAACGACTTAAAACTTTCCCGCGTAGATTAAACTTAAAATACACTTCCTCTCCAAAGCACGCTTTAACCACTTGATAATGACTTAATTTTATAGAACTACTAACAATACTCTGCTAACACTGGATTTCCTGTCCGTTCAAAGACGCGAAAAAGAAAAGGCGTTTTAAGGATGTGCTGAAAACTATGATCTGCCAAAACAAAAGCTCTGACTAAAGATTATCATGGGCTCGTGGGGATCATGATACGTGTATTTTGCTTAAAATTAGTTTTCGGACTTTGCGATAAAGATTAGTCAGTACTTTGAGGGATGGTGGGATCTTGGAAGTGACAATTTTCGAACCAATCTTGTAAAGTCTCTAATGTACAAGCCAAGTTTCATCGTCCTAGGACATCTGGAAGCACCTTAACTAGCGATCCATGGAATTTCTGACCCCATCCCTTCCAGTTCCCCCCACAGTGCCTGAATCTGGTCTGGTTCTGTCACTGGTCTAGGACTTGTTCTTCCCACAAAGTTTCGTCCCGATCGCTCCACTCTAAGCGTGTCAAAAGATATCCGGTTCTCCCCTCCATCCCCCTCATATTCTTCGGATCCCTTCCGTACTTGAACCGGGATATCTGTGACACGTGGTATTTCTAGATATTAAGTTTCGTTGAGATCCGATCACCCGTTCCAAAGTTATACAAACCTCAAGATTCCGATTCCACTACCCCCACGGTGGTCAGATCTAGGAAATGATTATTTCCAAGCTAGTTTGGTCGGGTCCAAGACCTGCCAAGTTTCATCATCTTAGCCAACCTGGAAGTAGGCTACCTTAATTCCGGATCGTTGGAATTCCGACCCCCACCCCCCGTCCAACTCCCCCACAGTGTCCAAATCCGTTCCAGTTCTTTCAGTGATGTACCTTTTGACTTGTTCTTGTACTTCCCACCAAGTTTCATTCTGATCGCTTTAAACTAAGCGAATCACAAGATTTCAAGTTCCCCCCTCTGAGCCCCTCCACTTTCATTAAGATCCGATCTTCCGTTCCAAGGTTATAGATACATCAAGATTCCGGATTCCTCCCTCCCTCTACTCCCCCCGCGGTGGTCAGATCGGGGAAGGGACTATTTCCAAGTCAGTTTGGTCAGGTCCCTGATATGTATGTCAAGTTTCATAGTCCTAGTACTTCTGGCTGCACCCTAACTGAGAAGTTAGACAGCGTTAGACAACCGTTAGACAGACAGACAGACAGACAGAAAGTGATCGGTACATGGTACTTGAGCAAAGCTGCAAGTGCCATAAAAACTAACTCCACAGTCGATTTCCGCGTAAAAAAAACCCTCTAAGCTTACTCTGAAACAAACAATATTTAGTTTCAAATTTCTCATTTTCGTTCATTGTTGAAAACGTGGATGCACATATTCAAAAGTCCATACGAACAACAATTTTTTAAGTTCTAATCGCTCAAACAGTTAGCAAGGAGCTTAGATGAATTCAAGCTTTAGATGAATAATAAAAATGTATAACTCGAAGTGACATCTAGTACAAAAAAATTGTTTGGATTATACTTGGTTGTAAGACGTTTCTAGTAAACATCGATGAGTCTGAAAAAACATCAGTTGATAGCCTATTAAGAGAGGACTCGAAATATGTATAGTTGTTTATCTCGTCCTGATAAAATCTGCTTATACATTTTCTAATAAACATCAACGAGCTTGAAAAAATAAACAGTTGATAGCCTATTAAAGAAGACTCGGAATATGCGGGGTTATTTATTTATTCCTGGAAAATGCTTTTTATATAGTTTTTATGGAGGCTACTTACGAGACGCGTATTATATACACTTGTTTCGTAGAGGCAAGAAAGTTGGTTAGCAAGATCGGAGCGCAGCGTTGGTGCGAGGCAAATATACATCTGTCTCGTAGAGGCAAAAAAGTTGGTTAGCAACATCGGTGCGAAGCGTTGCGGCGAAACATATGTATACGTGTCTCATAGAGGCAAGAAAGTTGGTTAGCAACATCGGAGCGCAGAGTTGGTGCGAGACAGATATACATCTGTCTCGTAGAGGCAAAAAAGTTGGTTAGCAACATCGGTGCGCAGTGTTGCGGCCACTTCCGTTGTCACTACAAAAATTTAGTTTTTCAAGCGTTCTGCAATTCTCGATTTTCCGTCCCCTCCCCCCTGGAATAAATAGAGGTGCCTTGGTCCAAAATACAAGCCGTAATGCACATAGCACTAATTAATGCACGTTTTTTAGCTACAAACTTGGTATAGTGACACAGAAGAGCCAAGTACAGACATACTTACTATTGCAATTTCACATTTGCTTAGAAGAGGTCAAAGAAACATGTCGAAGGCCAGTTTTTTAATTAAAACGAGAGGGGTTCGTGGCCATGGTCCGAACTAAACACACACGCAGGAATGAATAAAAGTGTTTGCGAGATTGCGTATTTGACCCAAAAATATATAAGAGTGAGTACCTGCATTTCAACCCTTCGTCAAACGTTTCAAAGACTCTACATTACGAAGTCCAAAACGCGTAAGTAATCCTTAGGAAGAACGACAAAATGTCACCCTAATGACTCAACTCAACAGCTCAAATCCAGTGTAAACCAATTAAGGCGACCGTTGGGGACAGCTGTGGTGCCGCTTCCGTCTCTTCCGCTACACGGTGATTTTGCATCGGCAAGGAGAGTTAGTCATCAACAGTCAAAGCCGTATCCAAGGTGGGGGGTGTGTGACTGGGTTCAAACCCTCACCCCGATATATGCAAAGATAATCTTTTTATGTATGGGCTTTAATCTTTGATATATGTCTTGGTTGTACTTTTTGGTCCGACCTGCCGACAATCCCCCCCCCCCCCTGAAAGAGATTCCTGGACATGGACCTGCCAAGAGTATACATCCGATGCCGATATTTATCTTGGGTCATCCATTATCAACTCTTTACGATGGCCTGGCTTGACCACTATGCACTGTGTTCCATGTAACCGTCACTAATCCCGCACGCGAAGGAAACTTCAGAAAGAGTTCCGCCAGCCCAAGATAAACACAGTGACCGCTCGGATCGTTATGTGAACATATTCTTTATTAACACAACAAACAGTCAAATAGATAGTTTCACTGAAACTTTGCACAAGCTTGCCCGGGTCCTCGCTCCCAACTTTCGTAGAACTCAGATGCAAGGTAAACTTTGTTACTTATTCTCTTCCCCGGCAGCGTAGCTCACGAAGAGTAAAACACAAAACACTAACAAATTAGTGATAACTACCAAATCCTGCCAATTATACCGAATCCCGATCATTATATCGAATGGTTTTTTACCGATAGCTTATTCGGAAGACTCTATAACTACCGAACCCTCGTGATATACCGAATATTTCTGTTATCTAATAAAAATAATAATTAGGCTATAGTTAAATTTTGGGCCTCTTGCCCATACTTTTACCGACTCTCACTAAGTTGGGGGTAGGGGACGCTGAACCCCCCGACACCCCCCTTGCGACGCCCCTGGCCATCTGTATCAATTACTGCAAAACTACGTCACCGTTTTACATTATTATTTGTACCAGTTGTGTCTATACTTAGTTCTAGGTTACAGTGATAGACCATGGACACGAGTTTTTTCACCCTCAGATTTACAGAGATGAAATAAAGTATGCAGCAATTTTCACAAATGTCTAGCCCTTCATGAATCCCTTCTAGCAATCGATTCTTACCTACAAGTCCCTCTCCCCGTTATT
This sequence comes from Branchinecta sandiegonensis, assembly GCA_030848855.1. Taxonomy (NCBI): domain Eukaryota; kingdom Metazoa; phylum Arthropoda; class Branchiopoda; order Anostraca; family Branchinectidae; genus Branchinecta; species Branchinecta sandiegonensis. Next base: position 16,502,042 of record JAUPMV010000018.1, read on the forward strand.
GAAATCAAATACACCTGAAAGAAATAATAGATCCACAACTAGCGAACGCTGCAAGTCCATCATCGCCAAAGATGATAATGGCCGAACAGCCGATAGTTACCTACATGTCTCACAATACTCTTGATGACTATCTCTCCCTGCCGATGCAGAATCTCCGGATACCTGCGAAAGAAAGGAAGAAACGGTGTCAAAGCTGCGCTGACTCAGGATTTGAGTCGTTGAGTTTGAGTCGTTACGGACACGTTTACTCCTTCTCCTGAGAATCACTGGCGTGTTTCGGACATGGTCATATAGAACATTGCGATCCGCCGATTTGTGTTTTGACTAAATTGACACTGCAGCCAGCCGGTTGAACTTTATCCTTTTCAGTCGTAGACATCGTGACTGATGAAAACAACTAAAAACAACCAAAATACCATAGATGTCACTCAACTAATTATTGCAAAACTAAGTCATTGTTTTACATTATCATTTGTATGCGTTCGGTAGACTTTTAATTCTAGGTTCCAGTGATAGACCGTCACCATAGATCATTGTAGCCACTCATGAAAATGACAATGCTCTAGCAACCGAATCTTATTTACAAGTCCCTGTCCCCGTGATAGACACGGAACCAAATTGTTCTTGTCATGAAAAAAAAAACGGGAAAAAAAGTGGTTCATCCACTAGCAAATGTTGTAAACCCTTTATTACCGAAGATGATTCTGGTGTAACAACCGATTGTTACTTAGAAGTCCCTGACAGGTCTCACAATTGGGATCCACCCTTTTAAATGACAGAAATCGTGGCGAATGAAAATATGGAACATTATCTTATATAACCTAGTTGGTAGTATATAAAGCTATCCGTAACTTTTGAGGATCAAAATACCATTGGCGCCACTCCGTTAATTATTGCGAAACTAAGTCATTTTTATTTGAAGGTGTAAAACGGATAAGTCCGCTACATTTTATTAGAGCTATAATTTCGGACCTTCTTGGCAAGGGTCCTCTTCAGGCTCAAGCCGCTCAGGCTGGAAAATGATCTACTGAAGTACTGAACTGAACTACTTTCTACTAGTTCTACTGAATTACTGAAGTCCATTTTCCAGCCTGAGCGGCTTGAGCCTGAAAAGGACCCTTGCCAAGAAGGGCCGAAATATAGCTCTAATAAAATGTAGCTGATTTATCCGGTTTGCACCGTCAAATATGATTCGCAGTCAGCTTGGGCTGAAGGAATTTTTACTTCATTTTTTTGCATTATCATTTGTATCCATTGCGCAGACACTAAATTTGTATGTTACAGTGATGGACCATGGAGACTAATTTTCTTACGATCACATTCATGCAGATCAAACAAAATTTGCAGAAGTTTCTAGCCCGTCATGAACCCCTTGTTACTTGCAAGCCCTCTCCCCTTGATAAACATTGTGCCTAATTGTTATTACAATAAAAAAATGGAAACAAATAATATGGATTAATTAATACACCAGCTATCAAAAGTTGCAAGCCCCTCATTGCCGAAGATGAGTATGGTCTGACAGCCGATTCTCGCTTACAAGTCCCCTACATGTCTCACAATTGCGATCGGCCTATTTTTGGTTTCAACGTGTACCTTACTTAAGAAGTTGTCAACCATCGAAACTTTCAAACTGGTGTATCTGATGAATGAATTTTCATCGGTGACTATCGATTACCGATGAAAAAAAATCTATCTGTAAAAGTTCAGAAGTTGACCTTTTTTACCTTGACCACCTTACTAATATCACCACTAGAAAGAAGCAAGGGATAAGCTATGATTTCTTTAAAATAATTTCTTTGGTTAAAGAGGCACATCTGATACCATTTCTCTAAGGAGTAGAAGTGTCTACTGTGTTCTCCATCGAATTATTTTTTCCTATCGAATTTTTCATCTTAACCACATTCTATCGAATTTTTTCTAGTCCTGCCCAGAAACCGCAGCACAGGTGTTCCGGCTGTGGTTAATTAGCGGGTTGCTGGGGGTAGGCTGAGTGAAACATTTGGAGAAAGATAATCTCCCTATTGTGGGAAGCTGGATAATTAATTGGTTGTTTCCAAAGAGGGTCGCCATTTTTTAACACGTGACCGACCAGATATCTATGACGTAATTGTCAGTGGAAGTTTTGGAGGATTGTTGGGTAATTTATGACTTTTAAATTTAAAGGGTTAAAATCTGAAAAGTTCACTTTTGAAACTCTAAATTAACAACCTCTTCGTGAAAATTATTTGTCAAAAAATACTATTAATGTGTAATATTTCCGAAAGCGGACCTTCAGAAGGAAGTGTCTGGACCGAAAGGTAAGATTTTCTACGCATTTTCGCAAAGATGGAAGGCTACGATTGAATTTTCACTCTTAACAGACAAAGATTCGACAAAAAAAGTCTCGAAACTTAGAAATATTACACATTAATAGTGTTTTTTGACAAATAATTTTCACGAAGAGGTTGTTAATTTAGAATTTTAAATTTAAAGGGTTAAAATCTGTAAAGTTCACTTTTGAAACGCCATAAGAAATACATTGCGTTTCTACTTTAAGGGATGAGTTTTCTGCAATGATGTAAAATAGGGTTTGGATTTTTGTGGTGGGTTTAAAAACAAGAAGTTGAAAAAATTAGAGGTTGAAAAAATGAAAATGTTTATTTACATGGATCAAATTTTTAGGTGACGATAAAATAAGGGTTGGATTTTGAACAGTATACTTTTAAACTCCATAAGAAATACATGGAGTTCAGAGCTAGAGGTTGGAAAACAGAGAATTCAAAAATTTAAGGTTTGAAAAACAGAAATGTTAAAAACTTAAGTTTAAGAACACAAATTTACAAAAAATGAAGGGTTCAAAACAGGTTTTTTTGCCCATTTTGTTGTTTTTGTGTCCGTTTTGTTGGAGCATAAGCTACCACGTATTGGTATCAGGTAGAGCGGGCTATCCATAGTGTTTATTGAATGAGACGTCAGATTGTTTTTTTGTAATATTCAGGAGATGTTACACGAGTGTTAATTTTAATTTGGTCAGGTGGAGCAGAGGTTTACAATTCTATAGGCTAACCTGTTAGACTAGAAGTTTAGTGTTTGCCTGCATGAGATAATTCCGTCAAATATATCGTCATCAGAGTTGGCTTAAGGACACGTCACGTCTGTAATGCCAATGCAACTTACTGACGTAATTGGATTCATCATTCTGAAGCCCGGAGACCCAAATCTCATATATTACATTCTATACCCGACAACGATACCTCACTAATCCTTACTCTTGTTACAATTCACTATTTTCCATGAATACTATGCTCCCGATGAGTTCTCGCGTACCATGTCATTTTCTGTAGAACCGGTTACATGAATTTTTTGCTAGAAGTCAATGGCCCTAGGAAAAGGCTTAAGGCATCCAAAGCCGTGGATATTTTTTTTAAAGCCAAACTGAGCTTTACAGTATTAGAATCGTCCTGAATATTGGAAAATAAACAGTAAATAGGGCGAGGTGTACATCAAATGACTGTAAAATGGGAGAACTGAGGTAGAAATTCATTCGTATGAAAATCCGATTTATCATGATTGACTAAGGATCCATGAGGAAATTCTTACTGTATCGTCAGGGAGTTAGGAAGATTATGTAAAGAAAAAGCATACGATGAACCTACTTGCATGTCAGTCTATTTTTATTGACCTTTGCTATTTTTCACAAGGGGGAATTATCCTGGAAAAAGGTAAAGCGAATGGGTTTGAATCAAATGGTTGTGCTTCTTGCCCTGGCCGTGCAGTCACCTTATCTGCGCGAGCACGTCAGAATCACTCGGCAATCATCTGGCGCTTATGATGACACTTACTTCACAGACATCTGGTTGGCCACGTGTTAGAAAAACTGACGCGAAGTATTGCTGTTGTAGAAACATTACCGCTGGGTCAATCCAACACCTTGGAATCATCTAATAATAATTAGCTGAGACATATTTGAGATTTGTCCGATATGAAGGTGTAAACAGTAAATACTTGTTAGCATTGTGGATGTCATACATTTTGTTTGTCTGTCTCAGTCTAAATGAGTTGTTATTAGGGCCGCAACGACGGTGGCCCAAAACAAAGGATGGATTTCAGTAAAGCAAAAAGCTGACGATAAGTTTGGGGTTAATAAATCCATGTTTGTATGTGGACTGAGTATTGAACTAGGAGCATTTGGCTATGGGAACGTGGGGAACACATCTTGGATATAAAGTAGACATTAGTATCATACAGTTGCAAGCCCGTAAACATGACATTAGGGTAAAAATACTTGTTTGCGATGGTCTGCGTGTTAGAATTTTCCTGAGGGAAATATTCTTAGACATTCAGGATCATCCATACAGTCAGTTGAACTGGGAACCCGTCGGCTAAAAAACGAATACTTTGACTACAGCTATATCTGTGACTGTTGTATATTTGGGAAAGATACAAATGTATGTCGGGAAGCGTAAAAGCATTTTTCTTAAACTTGGGCCATAAGTGAAAGATTTGTTGAATTAATGCTGAAAAGGATATGAAAAAGATTTACTTTCGTTTTTTTTGTTGTTAGGGATATATAAATAGGCTAACGGCTACGGAGGAGAGGAGCAGAGTTTGAAATCATGAAGCAAAAAAAGTTATGAGAGTATTTTGAATTGTCATGAACGAATAAAAGCAATCTGGTTAAGATGGGCCCTTTAATTCTCTATACAGTGCTAGGATTCATTTGAAGCATGGTGCAAGTAATCATGGGCCCTTTGGGAACATGAAAATATAATGTTTGCTTAAAAGATTGGACGACTATAAGGGTAGTTTTTTCATGACTGTGAGGTTTCGGGGTTGAAAATTAGGTAATTCTTGAGAAACAATAGAAGGTTTTATTTCGAAAGCCCTTTTGGACTTGAAAATGTATTGATTGGAGTAAAGATTCTTGGAAGAGTGAGATAAAGGTAGTTTTTTTTTAATGAAAAGAAGGTTTGTGTTTTAAATCGCAATAAAAAAAAGACAAGTTGCCCTGTACTGTACGGTTAAGATCCGATCTTGATGATGTTAGAAGGAACCTAAGTATAATTGGAAATGACAGAAACGAGAAATAGTTCTGAGAGTATTTTGAATGGTCATGAAAATAATAATAGAACTCTGGTGAAGACGGGTCCTTTAATTCGTTATAGAATGTTAGTTTGAAGCAGGGTGTAAATAATCACGAGCCCTTGGGAAACGTGAAAATGTAATTTTTGCTCAAAAGCTTGGAAGACTATGAAACGGGCAGTTTTTAATGGATGCGGGGTAACGAGACTGAAATAACGGAATTTTGGAGAAGTAATGGACGATTTATTTCGAATTCCCTTTCGGAATTCAAAGAACATCTCAGATCTCAGGACCCAAAAAAGGCTAGTGTGGTTAAGAAAATTATAAATATTCCTTCAGTCCAAGCTGACTGCGAAGCATATTTGACAGTGAAAATCGGATACTTCAGCTGAATTTTATAATAAAGAGCTATATTTCTATGCTTTATGATGCTAGGAAGAAAAAATAAGTTTTTATTTTGACGGCTCTTTGGACTTAAAATGTATCGCTGAACAAAACAAGACGGATCGTTGTATGCAGTTAAGATAGGCTCTTTGAATGATACTAGGAATCACGGGAAGCAGTGTGCACATAATCATGGGCCCTTGTGAAACGTAGAAGCTTGGAAGTTTATGATACGGGCAGTTTTTAATGAATGCGGGATAACGAGACTGAAATAACGGAATTTTGGAGAAATAATGGACGATTTATTTCGAATTCCCTTTCGGAATTCAAAGAACATCTCAGATCTCAGGACCCAAAAAAGGCTAGTGTGGTTAAGAAAATTATAAATATTCCTCAGTCCAAGCTGCCTGCGAAGCATATTTGACAGTGAAAATCGGATACTTCAGCTGGATTTTATAGGAGCTATATTTCTATAATCTATGATGCTAGGAAGGAAAACGAAGGTTTTACTTTGACAGCTCTTTAGACTTGAAAATGTATCGCTGAACAAAACAAGACGGATCGTGGTCTGCAGTTAAGATAGGCTCTTTGAATGATACTAGGAATCACGGGAAGCAGTGTGCACATAATCATGGGCTCTTCTGGAACGTGAAAATGTAATGTTTGCTCAAAAGGTTGGAAGACTATGGTAAGGGCAGTTTTTGATGAATTCGGGGTAACGAGACTGAAAATAAGGGAATTGTTTGAAAGAATGAAAGGCTTATTTCGAAGGCCGTTTGGGAATTCAAAGCGCACCTCAGATCTCAGGACCAAAATAGGTTAGTGTCGTTGAGACAATGATAAATATTCCTTCAGCCCAAGCTGACTGTGAAGCATATTTAACAGTGAAAAACGGATACTTCAGCTGAATTTTATAAGAGCTATATTTCTACACTTTATGATGCTAGGGAGAAAAAGAAGGTTTTATTTTGATGGCTCTTGGACTTGAAAATGTATCGCTCAACAAAAAAGAGTGCACTCTGCGGTTGAGATGCGAACTTTAAGGATGCTATGCATTTATTTTAAATTATAACCCTATTTATACGTTGTATGTTTGACGTGTGATCTAATGCGGTAGAAATTCTGCTTAAGCCAAATTACTGATGTACTAATAAACATGTCCTTTCGGGTACATTGACAAGGATTTTTATTCTTTGGGGTGAGAGGAATGAAAACCTATTTCCGGTTTATCTACAATCGAAAAAATATAATCGAGCTATTAACGGAATCATGTATAAGCTTTGGCCGTTCAGTTCCCCTGTCTCGGCAAAGGCAAGTCATAAATTACCCAACAATCCTCCAAAACTTCCACTGACAATTACGTCACAGATATCTGGTCGGTCACGTGTTAAAAAATGGCGACCCTCTTTGGAAACAACCAATTAATTATCCAGCTTCCCACAATAGGGAGATTATCTTTCTCCAAATGTTTCACTCAGCCTACCCCCAGCAACCCGCTAATTAACCACAGCCGGAACACCTGTGCTGCGGTTTCTGGGCAGGACTAGAAAAAATTCGATAGAATGTGGTTAAGATGAAAAATTCGATAGGAAAAAATAATTCGATGGAGAACACAGTAGACACTTCTACTCTAACGCAATCACAAGTGGAAGAAATTGAATGACAAACTCAGCTGACATCATGTACAAAATGGGTAGAAACAATAGATGGCAGAACTTTCGGACCGCAAGGAAAATTCCACTTTTTTGTTTCTATAGATATTTCTATTTATCACTTTAAGAAGATATATTGGCTGTGGGGCCGGGCAACTGCCGCACATATTCATCTACCAACAGCACTGCAAATACCATATTAGTCACATTCTGAAAAATTTGTAAATTGTATGGTTCTCGACAATTTGGCTCGATGATTTGATGCCGTTTTGTTATTCAGCCATGAGGTGCCATTTTAACTTTTAATCGTTGATTAGTTTTGCATCTGCTGAGAGTATTCATTCCTATGCCATCTATAAAGACCTTGACATCGCCATTACTGATTTCTTGTTTTTTACATCCAAATCAAGGACCAACTTATGGATCAATATCGAAGTAATCGGACATTTGGCTATTTGGCTTTACCCCCCCCCCCCCCCCTTCTCCGAAGTTAAAACACAAGGATAGACCCACTTCCAGGGTCACAAGGGGCAGAAAATATGCTTTAGATTGGATATATCAGCACATCAGGTTCGGGTGTGGCTAGTTACCTTGGGCCGGAGAATTTGGGAGCCTCCCTAAGCGCTCCCCTCTCCAATTATTTCTGCGGAATTTATTTCTAGACACCTGCAGAAACCTATAGCCTTACATTTCTTGGGGAAGACCACAAGTGGTAGGCAACATAATTTGGCAGTTTACTTATCCACAGACGGTTAGGGTTTTACTAGTCTGGTTGGATGAGAGGACTCGGACATCTCGGGCAACACTCCGCTCCCTAGATGAACTGGAGGACTTGCAAGCTTCACATAGCACTCTGAGATGCAATTCCAGCCCATCTATGAATGAATGAATGATTTATTTGCACATTAAAGCCATCCGGCCATCATGCAACAAAACGAAACAAAAAGTGAACAGTCTTACATGCGCATATCCACACTAACACACTCTTAATACTTTTAATTTACACAATATTTTTAAAAATGCGAAGTTGGTCATCCCTATGCTCCCTATAAAGACCAATGGAAAGAAGTCCAGATAAAGATGTTCAGTTTTCAAACGTTTTGCTCCCACCTGCCGTGTCGGAGAGCAGGAAGGCCGGATGGTCTCGACAAGCGCTAACAAGAAAATCGCTGACTTCAGGTGGAAAGTAATGGTATTTTTGGAAATCTTTTTTTCTGATCTCTTTCATAGGCAAAAGATCATTTCTAGTAGGAGCTGTGCTATGACAAATAATACAAGAGTACGGATTGCACACAGTATAAAAGATGAAACATATTGAGCGTGTTCCACCCTCGTACCAATAGTAACTATTAGTTACTAAATCCGTTCTGACCTCACGAGAAGTTACTACGCTGACCGTTCCAGCCTTCTCGAAATAGTAACTATTTGCTTACCACGCTCGGGAGCGTGGTAAGCGTAGTAACCACGAATCTCTGTCACGTGATTGGTCGGATTCACCCGTGGCATGATATTCCGCTGGAAAATAGAAAAATCGTTCCAGCCTTGAGGACAAAAAGGCAGGATTTGTGACGTCATGCGTGGTAACTATGGTAAGTAGGATGGAACACGCTCATTAACGGAAAGGGAGTCGCGCTGCCTACACTGTAAAAAAAATCTTGCAGTATTTGCTACTGGGATTAATCTTGTCTTTGTTGAGATGAGATTATCCCTGATTCGGATTAATTTTATCCCAATACAGATAAGATTAATCCCAGTACCAAATACTGCATCCTTCTTCGGAGAAACTTTTTACAGTGTAGTGGCAGCAGAAGCTAGCAGTACGGGGAGCAGACGGCACCACCGTAACAGCTGATTCAGGTTATTTATTACATCTAACTTGCCTAGTGATAAGCATTGCTACTGGACTCCACTGCATCCCACCCAGTTTAGCATCAATTAGTATCAGCCCACTCCTTGTCAACGGATTTTTTCTAAAGAATCACCTTTCTTGCATTTGGCTGTTGTTTTTAGGAGAGGGCATTTCAAAGGCGCATAGTTATTGTGGGATTGAACTAACGTTGTCTTCTTGTCGAAGCATGGGGTATTAGGAATCCCCTCCTGTTCCTTTGGACTCTTGTTTCACTGTTTGTGGTCCAGGAACCAGCTATATCCTCTGAATTAAAGGACACCTGAACAATGAAACCATACTTGAACACACCATGGAGAATGTATTTACAGACATGGCCACGGAGAGCATTCTTCTCCTGAGCGTGACGTTTTCAAAATAGGGATGTTCGTTTCTGGAGGTTTGCACTCCAAGACAAAAAGCGCAATTCATTCAAATCTTGTACAGCGCTGGCCGGATCGTATTGGAATTTCTTCTAGATATATGGTTGGGCTCAACTGGTGAAAAAAATATTCCAGAAGAAGGGTTGATTGGAGACATTTTTTCATTTCTAAAATTGTTCGGTACTGAAATAAGACAGATGATAAATGGAGCAAAATTCATAGCTTAGAAACACTATTTCGTATTGGATTGGGTTTTCTGCAGGCAACGTTAACGGAAGTCATACAGATAGGGATGATACTTGGTACTCTTCATTCAGGTGTCCTTTAAACAGCCTCCAAGGCTCTAAATCTGCCTTCAGTTTTAATCACATTGTTCTTTGGCAAATCATATGAAGGAACCTTGTCTACTTCGACAGGATTGGCTAAAGCATTGCTCAATTAGGTTTAATAACCTGAGCAGCGCTATGCGCAATGTTCACGTCTTAAGACACACCCCTGTTCATATACAAAGTAAATAGGTCTACCAATCCAGCGTTCGTTGTTGCCACGCTGATACAATTTTCTGAGCTTCTAAAGATCAGAAAAAACGTTCTTAGTACTACTTGAAGTACACGAGTACAATTTGACGCCCATAATATTGTCAAAGCAACGAAATTAAAGGATAATAAGCATTGGTCCTCTAACTTACAAGAAGCAGTCGTAATATAACAAAACGTGATCTTTTGAAGAAAAGTCGTTTCTTAGCTTCCAACAAAGTACAACTTTAGTGCTTCCCGTGTCAACCCTGACGATGCTGCTCCTTTCCTCGGACCGCTGGCGGAACCAACCAAGCGATCTGATTGGCCTTGCATAAGCGAAAATAGAATGCGATTCCATTCTCCATATTCACCTTATTACAGCGCGCTCTGAGGAAAAGAGGAATATGCCTTATCCGGCGTAACAAACCATATAACATATATTTGAACGATGTGTAAGAAGCGCTTGTCCCGTAGATAATTGCCGTTCACTAAATTGCTCTGTTCAAGACTTTTCAACTGGGAGTCGCCGACTGACATGATACATCCTCAGAACGTACTCTCTAGTCTTTGGCTCGGGGCTACTACGTGTCTAAAATCATATACCGACTATACTAATAGTCCAACGACGCAAACAGTCACTGAATATCTGTAAGAACAAGACCAAAGGTGTCGATGGGATCCCAAAAATCTAATATTTGATTCCGACAGTCGGGTCTTGTGTTCGCCAGATCCAGTCTTTGCCAGGCTAATGATCAGAGAAAACCATGTTCAGATATACCTCTATAAGCCATATCCATTTTGACAATACTGACCGAGACTTCCTGCTTTATTTCTGCCAAGTTTCCGGTTTCGACCGACTTCCGAGCGAACTATGTACAGAAAAAAGACAACTGGGTCTTGTCTTAGCCAGATCTAGTCGTCGCCAGAATCCTTGAACATACTTACAATTAAAATTCAGAAACAGATTAAGGCCAAATAGCTAATCATCTGAGAAAACCAAGTTCAGATATGGATTCAGCATGTGTGTTTACCCGTATAAGTCATATCTGTTTTGACGAAAAGTCCCTGCCACTTCTGCCAATTTCCCGGTTTCGGCCGAACTCTAGAACTACTTGTCCGGCGAAAAAAGAAAGCTCAAAAACGAAGTCAGGGTATCTTCTTTCCCCAATAATGAACATCTAATCAACTTCAAATAAAAATTTGACTTATAACAAATTTTCCGACTCCAGCCGGATTCCGGTCGAACTATATGTCCGAGTAAAATAGGATTGTCACACACGGATTCAGCGTCTCTTCTTACCCCTAAATCGGTTATCTAATCAGCTAGAAATAAAACTTTAACTTCTAACAATTTTCCGGTTTTGGCCGGATTCCGGGCGAACTACATGTCCGGGAAGAAAATTGTTTTCACATAATAGTTCAGCATTTCTTCTTGCCCTAAATCGGACATCTGATCATCTCCAAATAAAACTTTTAATTTTAACAAACTTTCCGGTTTGGGCCGGATTCCGGGCGAACTACTTGTCCGATTAAAAAATGGTTTTCAACATCGTGTTCAGCATGTCTTCTTACCCCATAATCGACTATCACATTAGCTGTTTCAAAATATTTTGTTTGCCCCTTAATTTGAACCCCCACCCCTAAATGTAGGGCTACAAAGCCCATTTACGAACTCGACTGGTCCGCCGACCCAACGAATCCTCACACCAAGTTTCATCAAAATATCTCATTCCCTTCGAGAGTTATCGTGCTTACAGACGGACGGACGGACGGACAGCCGGACAACTTTTGCGAAGTCATAGGTATCCCTCAACTTACGTTTTGGGATCCCAAAAAGTGCTTACATAGGACTTCCGCCCACCAAATTCGGTCTACCACCGTAGCTTCAGGGAAGATCCCCAAACCGAAAATACCCGATTTCTATGAAAACAAAAAAGTTATCAAACGTGATCAGCGTTGCCACTGTCAAACGTAATCAGCGTTGCCTCTTGAAAACGGGGTATCTCAACAGTATCCTCCAGTCAAAATGCGGTAAAATTTGCTGGATGTCTTAGCTGAAAACAAAATGTCCCTTTAGTCTGAGTTTGATATTTCTGAAGTGGTATGTGATTTTTCTTCAATCGAAATGCTTTAAAATCTGCCGTAAATGCAAGCAAATACGTGCTAATTAGTCCATTTGCGGTACCTGGGTACAAATTTACCTCAAGCCTGATAACCGCAGTAAGGTTTAGAACAACAGCTATATCCTCGTGAAAATACATTTGTCATGGCTGGCTCTGAGCTCCAAATCTTGAAGGACCCCTCTTGCTTCCTCTGCCTTTTATAATATACCTAGCTCCCTTGTACAGTTTGAAGCTTATAAAATCTTTGCCTTTCTCCATTGTTTCGTTTCGTGCCTACTTTTCGGCCGTGCCGAATTTTGCCCGTCACTCAACGTAACGTCTGCCGGAATCTTCAACGTCCGATCAAACTCTGTCCCACATAAGGATCTGAGAATCTTCTTGTTTTTACTCCTTTTGTTTGCTTAGTTTCCCCACTTTCTAACCACAACACGTTCAGTTTTCAAATGTTTTTCGCCCTGCCGCCGCGTTGGAGAGCAGTAGGGCTGGAAAGAGTCGACAAACGCTATCAAGAAAATCACTTATTTTTGGTTGAAAGTAATGGTATTTTCGTGAAACATTTTTTTTGTTCCGTTTCACCGTGAGATCATTTCAAGTAAGAGTTGTGCTTTAACCTTTATCATCCTGCATTACGAATTCGAATTAATCAACGCTGGAATTCCATTCTCGTCATTTCGCGGTGTTATTGCGATATGCAATTATATGCGGTAGTTCCATCATAATGCGACATAAGTGGCAAAATTGATCGTGATGTTTCTCTGAGGAACTCTAATACAAGTTATCCAGTATTTTCAAAAGTGTAGGAATTAAAACATCCGTTCATTTGGTTGTGTTAATATTACTGAGCTACTGTACTGTTGCTCTAGTCTCTTTGGAAATGGTAAAAAGAAATGTTAATAATACTGTCAAGCTATGACTTCAGCACCACAAGGCCTTGTCTGCGTTTAAGATTACTTCCTTATTGAACTATTTATACTTTATACGATGATTGTCATAAAGTAGCAAAGAAAACATTCAATCATGGATAACGTCATACTGGTAGGGATGCTCTTTTTCATTTTTAACCAAATAATAAGGAACAAAATCATCCGTCGCTAGCAGCATTATAGTAGGCTCTTTTCAATCTTAACTGAATAATAATGAACAAAATCATCCGTCGTCGAGCTCTAGCAGTATTATAGCAGCATTAGAATCTACATATAGAACCTGTTTCTTTGGTTGCAAAACTGCTTTAGTATATAGGGTCACCTTTGCAATTTGAAGTGTCGGAATTGGCAATAGTCTTGGCTGTGACCCCATTTTTTTTTACAATATGAGAAGACATGGAACTGGTTGGACCTGTTTCCACGATCAGTAAAGGCTTGGCTGGATCAGAGCCAAAACAAAAAGCAAATAATCAATTTTTTATAGCTTTAGCTAGATGTATAAAGGCATATTGGCAACAGAAACTTGCAAATCCATGGTCGGGATCCAGCTTGGGTCTGTAAATGGGCACTAGAAAGGCTAAGCTTCCGCTTCAATCCCATCCCCTTAAGCACGTGACAAACTTTTTTTCGCCCTCCAGCTTCCCTCATAACCCGTAAGCCCAATCCAACCCTGTAAACACTTGTGTTGGTCGTAAATAATTATAATCTTGTCACGGTCGTGATTTCTATTCGTTCGTCGGTCTTTCTGTCCGTCGGTCGGTCCCGGTTTTGCTAGTTCAGGCACTACCTCATAATCTGGGACGAGCAAACTTGGCACAAGTATCAACGACACGACCAGATGAAGGTACTTCCATCGCGTGTTGAGGTACGCGTGTGAAAGTACTTCCAGATGTGCTAGGAAGATGAAACTTGGCTTGAACATTGGAGATTTGACATTATAGGCTTAGAAATAGCCAGTTCTCTGATCCAACCATCTGGGTGGATGGGATTGGAGGGAAGGGAATCGGGAAAATTGAGGGTGGTATGACTTTCGAACGGATGAAACTTGGTATTTGGAGAGAGCTGGTGTCTCAGACGACCCACGTCAGATCCGTTAATATATATTCAAATAATGCAAAAAACGAATACGTCAGCTGCGAGAGTTTTGTAAGCTTGGGATCAAGGAGTATTTATGGATCTGGTAACCTTGGGGGGAGTTGGGGAGGGGGAACCGAAAGTTTTTTGACACTATTAAAGGGGAGAGATCAGGATGAAACTTGTTGGGAAGAACAAGCACGCGTCCTAGATACACCATTGATGTAACACAGCTAGATCGGGTACCTTGGGGGAGTTGGAGGGTTGGGTCTGGAAGGCCGGTGATCCCGATTTCGGAACATCCTGATGTACAAGGTTATCAACATTAGAAGGCTTATCAGGGACCTAACCAGACTGAGTAGAGAATAGTTTTTTCTCCGATCTGACCATCCCGGGGGAGGGGAGGAATGGGGAAGCCGGAATATCCAGAATCTAGTGGTTTGTATAGCTTTTGAACGAGTGATCGGATTTGAATGAAAATTGGCAAGTGAAAAGAGCTATTGTCTCAGATGTCCCACTTTAAGTCCTGACCGGATCCGAAACTTTTGGAGTAGATGGTTTAGGGCACCGGGAATTTGGTGAAACGCTTAGAGACCAGGGATCGGGATGGAACTTGGCGAAAGCATATGACCCGGATAAGGTATTGACAGAACGAGATCGTACCGGGGATCAGTGGGTAGAGTTGGAGGGGGCTACCTGGGATTCCGGTGATGGCGAGTTAGGAAACTTCCAGATGTGCTGGAACGATAAAACTTGCCAGGCGTATTAGTGACAGAGCCAAACTGACTTAAGGACCAGGGCCCTAGAAAACTTCCATTTGTCTGACCATTTTTGTCACAGTAGATGGTAGGGGAATCCAGAAATTACTCACTCCCGTCATTTGCGAACGGGTGGTCAGATTCTAGTGAAACTTTATTGGTGATACGAACTGATGACCATACCTAGACATGTGTACGAGACTCATGTGCACATGGTTGGGGTAATTTAAAGGGGTGGTCCGGAAACTTTGTGAATGCAGAAAATGAAATGGATGGACGGAATAGGGGTGCAATTTGGGCAGTTCCGAGCTTATGCGGCCTAGGTTTATTATTTGGCGTCAGGACCGGATCCAGCCACAGTAGTAGGGTGGGGGGGGGGGGGGGTGAAGCAGAAACCATAATTTTGCAGATATGCTCCGATTCGAGTTCAGCTTTATGGAAGGGATGATTTTGTGGCTCACATAGGGGTCGAATGCGTGGACCTATTGGGCAAATTGAAACAAGACAAGTCCTAGATGATCCGGGACGATGCCAAAATTTTCCCGGGAATGTTCAAACTCGACTTAAAGAAGAAAAAGGTTGAAGGACCATTTTGTGACATTCTTATCTACTTTCTTGAACCACCTAATTGTAAAAGTAACATATGAGCTCTTAGCTCTATTTTTATTTTGCATTCCAATCACCCTGTTCTTGTCTTTCCCCCGGGTTTCCTCCACCCCTCTTCCAACTTTTCCAAATTGAAGGTATTCGAACAAGACCTGTGAGCTGAGAATGTAGAACATTACTTGTCAGCCATCAATATTCGATCGAGAGTACTGTAATACACTAATTTCATAAAATCATAAAAAGGAAATACCCTTTGTTCAGGTGTAGTATTAGGTAGTCCGTTTGAAGGCAGTAGTCGAATAGCAAACCTGATTATCCGACAGTGTTTTGGATAAAAAGTATGACCACTTGTCACTTGGGATTGGGTCTATGTTCTATTGTTCATATTAATTTAAGTTGCAAAGAAGGAGGAAATGAAAAAAAAAAATATATAATAATTCAAAAGTAGCCTAGATACACTTCCTTCGACACATATTTGTCGACTTAAGTAATTTCTTTTTTTTTTCGTTTGGCTCTGAAGGGACATATAATCAAACCGACGAGCTTGTTTTTCAGTAAAGCGTGCTTTCACTTTCAAGTCTATCTATTATCTCTCCGATTATTTCTTCAGATCAATTCAGTTTTCAGTTTCTTTTTTGCCATAAACTCAATTTCCGAAGTTTGCACACAGCATCATGTTAAAGGTTTGCTATTCAGAAACCAAAGCTCTTCTCACTCTGAATGGCGGAGCTTCAAAGCTAATCAATATTCAGACCAAGTTTTTTTCAGGCAAGGGGTACTGAGTTGCAGAAGATGGTTAGGTAAACGCACAGTGGACAAATTAAATACATGCTTATTAAATACATGCTCCAATTCACCTCTTCGCAAATTGTTTTTTCGAACTATTTTTTCTTATTTCGGGTATTATCGTATGGCACTGTAGGCATAGAAAGTGTCAAAGGAAATGGAAGGTGGTCCATGTCGCTATGGTCTTCGTCAACACGAACCATAGAGGAAATTAGGCCTGCACTTAACACACAATAACCAATATTCGCGGAAGACCCGGTATGGTGCACATAAGTGTAACCTGTATCAGTTTTGACAACACGGTATGAGCTCGGGAGAATATCAAGAATCATATCCAAACATAGGGAACTTGCGTCTAAGTCAGTATTCCTACCGGTTAGGATTAGTACTTTAAAGTCTTTGATTCATGGGGGCCGAGAAGGTGGGAGACACCATCGTTTTTCGATGGGTCTGATTTTTCCGAACACCCTGTTACCTTTTTTTTCCCCCAAATCCTCACGGTAGCCAACGTTATCCAGAAAATACTTGAACACAATTCACTCTTGAACGTCAATCTGCCATTGCTACTTAACTATTCATTGATCTCCTGACGCTTGTCAAAGATTACTAGACGCTTCGAGAAGGCATGTAAGAGGATTACAATAACTAAGTACATCACCATGTGGACGTTTAGATGTCGAAAGAAGAAATCATCGGCCAGTTTGACATTTTTAGGTCTCGGAAGCTGAATATTATTTAGCTCAGTTTCAAAATCTTCAAGAAATTACTATAACGAATTTAGTATAATTTACGGGGTTTGTTTACTGTCATCTAGTTTACATCCTTAATTCTTTGGACTTACGGGAATTAACAAGAAAAAAAACAGAAAACAAAATACTTAAAGAAATCGATCATACAAATAATTAGTCTACTTTTTTTACACATTTTCCATATGCCTGCTACAATAAAAACGTTTTGTTAGATCCAAAGTCAAACTATGATTCCATACTCCCCATGTGGGGCGCTTCTGACCAGCGCCGCTAGATGACCCAGCGGTCGGATCGAGCCGTGGCTTCATCTTGGGTCTTGGGTGGGGGGGGGGGTTCTAGACGTTGCAAGTGCTAGAATGCTTATGATATAACTCCTTTAAGGGAGGGTCGGATCTGAGAAGTGACAACTTCTCCGTTCAAAAGTTATCTATACTTCAAGATTCAGGATTCCCCCTCCCTCCCCCCCCCACGATGGTCGGATCGGGGAACTGACTAGTTCTAAGCCAATCATGTTCAGTTTCTAATATTCAAGCCGTCCTAGCACACCTGGAAGGACCTTAACACGCAATCACCGGGATTCCGGACCCCCCTTTGACTCCCCCTACAGTTCCCGAATCCGGTCCTGTTCTGCCACTGATTTATCTAGAGCTTATGCTAGTTCTTCCCACCAAGTTTCATTCCAATGGCTCCACTCTAAGTGTGTCGCAAGATTTCCAGGTACCCTCTCCGATCCCCCCCCCCCACATTCATCTGATTAAATCCGGACTTGAAATGATACATCCGAGACATGAGGTCTTCTCAATTATCAAGTTTCAGTAAGATCCGATCTCCCGTTCCAATGTTCTGCATACCTAACTCAAGATTCCGGATTCCACTTCCCTCCCCTCCCTCTCGGTGTTCGGATCGGGGAGGTGGCTATTGCCAAATTAGTTTGGTCGGATCCCTGATATGCCAGCCAAGTTTCATCGTCCAAGCACTTCTGTCAGTGCCCCAACTCGAGAACAGTGGACCGAAAGACGGAACGACCGACCGACCGAAAAGATCGGTATATGTCACCTGGGCAAAGCTGCAAATGCCATAAAAACAAAAACCATATAAATATTCAATGTACGAGCAAACTATTTGCGCAATATACTGAACGCCGAATCCATGTTACTGCTGACCAAAAAGGGAAAAACAAAATGTCTCTACAGCCGTCGGTTCAGCCGAAGCTTTCTTGGATGTAGCTCAGCAGGACCAAATGAGTATACATATCGTCAAGGATTGCAAACTTCTTAATTCACTGGATTACTGTCATCTAGTGGAACAGTAAGAAAAGAATGTCAAGGCCCGACTTCAACTTTTTTGTCAGAAAGTAATTTCAACCAAGTCCCCGCCATCACCATGAGTAGTAAACTTTTCAGTTATGACTAGTTGAAACGCTGATTAACTGCGTTGTACCTCAATATATATGCGCAGAAACTGGTTCAACCAGATCCCTTCCAAATCCAGACACGTCTATCGTTAAAATGGCTCACTGACATCGAATCTTGCCAACACCGACTATAAAAATTTGCAAGGGTTGCCTCTTACTGAAGCGGGTTCGCCACCAGTTTTACGGCTTTGTACTTTGTCGTTGCATAGTATACGTGCCAAAAGGCATTTTTGTGCTCCCAAGCTGCTGAGGGAAAACAGACTGGAGTCCATCTACGTCTACCACTAGAAGGGGGGAGGGGAGCTCGGGGTTGGATCGGACACGGGGTTGGTCTGGACACCCGCGAAGCAAATAATAAAAGTTGTCGCTAAAATCTGAAAAAAAAAAAATCTGCCTTCTAGTGAACTAACTTTGTACCAAAGTTTCATGGTAATTGCTTTTCTGGTTTTAATAGAAAGTTGAAAAAATTGGTTTTCTTGAGGTAAAAGTTTTTAGCTCATGGTAGGTTAAAAAGCTGTATCGCGAAGATTAGTGGTAACTGGAAGGCGATTAAACGGTTAGGTATATCTTAGTGATCAGGGTTTATATCCTGCGTAGTATTTTCGAGATAGATCACTTAATTTGGGTCTTGTACGCCATTTTGTTATTTTAGTCAAGGTGGGGTTGCTTCAGACAGTTTTGAAAGGGTTGGTTCGGACAGTCTTTGACCCCATAAAAACTCGAAAATGAGTTGGACAAATACAAAACGTATTATCAGAATCCTTATCGTGTGATTTGTTAACAGAATTAATTATCAAAACTGAGAAAAATCAACGCAAAAAAACAACAACAAATTTTCCAAATTTTCTTTGGCCACAACCAAAGAAAATCAGTTAGTAGAATTGTCTACAATAAAATAAAAGACCAAACAAAATTTTGTATTTAAAGGACACCTGAATGAAGAATACTAAGTATCATTCCTATCTGGATGACTTCCGTTAACATTGCTTGCGAAAAACCCAATCTAAATACGAAATAGTGTTTCCAAGCTATGATTTTTGCTCCGTTTTGCATCAGTACCGAACAATTTTAGAAATGAACAAATGTCTCCAATCAACCTTTCTTCTGGAACGATTTTTAACCAGTTAAGCCCAAACGTATGCCTAAAAGAAATTCCAATACGATCCGGCCAGCGCTGTACAAGCTTTGAATGAATTGCGCTTTTTGTCTTGGAGTCTGCATGTGCAAACCTCCAAAACCGAACATCACTATTTTGAAAACGTCACGCTCAGGAGAAGAATGCTCTCCGTGGCCATGTTTGTAAATGCATTCTCCATGGTGTGTTCAAGTATGGATTCATTGTTCAGGTGTACTTTAACGAATTAATATTTAAGATATTTTCAAGGAGAAGAAAAAAAGCGAATTTGTCCTTGTGAAGTTCAGTTTGGGAAAAGGTCAAAGATAAAAAACATGTTGAGGGGCTTGAATATATTCTTTCTGCGCCAGAGTGGGACTAACATCATCTTTTTGTAAAATCGTTACTGACATAGTTACCAGCCCCTGGAATTACTAGGTTAACTGAAAGTAGAAATGAAGGATTTTCATTTTAATGCAACTTCGCCTACTGAAACATGTGTTTTCTTTAGTTTTGTATGTACTTTTGAGGTGTAATATTATCATTTCCACGTTTAAATATGTTTAAAAGTCGATTAAAAAATAGTACATAAAAAATAATATCCGAACCAGCCTGTCCGAATAAACCCCATGGGTACGGGGTTGGTTCGGACAAATTGAAAAACAGAAAAAAATGTTTACTAAAAAACCTGATGTAGAAAAAATCTAAAAAATTACCAGCTATTCTCCCAGACATTCTTCACGTTTGACAACAAAAACGACGTAAATCCACCAAGAAATGGCGGCCTAGCAAGAAAAGGAAAATTAGTGTCCGGGTCAACCCCGAGCTCCCCTACGTTGGAAGAACCGCACTACTTCTTATTGATGTACTCATTGACTTTTTGACGTACGGCTGTGTAAAGACATATTTCCTAGCACTACTAGATGAACAAAATCAAACAAACTAGAAATGATCCGGGTCCCTTCTTCGTGAAGTTTATTTGATATTTTAAGACTAATCTGTTTTCGTAGAACTCTTCTAAAACCAAACAAAGCACGAAACACCCTAAATCTTTCTTCCTTACACTTTTCTTTTTCTTGGAAACATTCCAAGCAACCTAATTGTTTAATATTTCTCCGCAATGCTGTTTCCAACAATTTCAGTTTAGTCGCAAGCATGGCATCAATGTTTTCATCAGCTTGTGATAGTGGAGATTTTTTGTTCATGTCAGTCATTCCGAAAAGAAAACACAATTTTTTTTCGGAACTAAATTAAAAAACATCATAATTAACTAAGTATCTTTATTTAAAATTATCCACCATAAAAATAGGCATTTTTCTGTATCCACTGTCTACACTTTAACAATGAATTACAAAACAATGAAAATTTAAACCAGGTCCTTCGGCAAACACTCAAAAATAGTAAAAAAAAAAGTTTGACCTAGCAAAGCTTGCTAAAAGTAACATGAACTACAATAAAACTCTGCCAGATTTGCAACAATTCGTGTTGTACTAACAGCGCTTCAGCTCCTAAAATTTTATTTCAAGTTTCCTAAGATTATTAGTCATGTTTTCCTGCTTTTTCTTGCTTAGTGTATACACTTACTTCCTGAATTCCACAGATAAAGCAATCTTAGTATGACTACGGGACCAGGCTCTTCGTCAAACTCTCTACAGGCTTTTCCGGTGGTCTAACTGCAACCCACACTGTTAATTTCGGCCGTTAGGCAGCGTTACTCTCCTTCCGTTATCATGTTTAATCTATTCTGTTCTTGTTGTACGTAGTCTGGACTTGAAGTATCTTTTTACCCTCGATAAACCAGGAGCCGTTTTATCATCATTTTGTTCCCGGCATTGATCCGTTCTTAACTTCTTTAATGTAATAATTATGTCATGCATTTTCGGCCAAATTTGACAGAAATGTTGCCGAGAGCACAAAAAATGTCCCTGAGAATGCATGAGATGCAGCCAGGACTGCTAATTTTACCGCAGAGATTTTTCGTCGTGATTTCGCTGTTTGTTGCCAAGATTGACGACATTCTTTCCGAGAATGGCGTTGAAAATTGACAAGAAATATCAAAATGTATCCGAGATGAAAAACTGGTTTACGAGAGTGCATGAAACGTCACCGACAATGCACGAATGGCGCCGAGAATGCTTGAAATGTCTCTGAGAATACCCGAAATGTAGCCGAGACACTTTTGAAATGCACACACAGCTGACAAAAGTGTCACCGAGAATTGAAAAAGAACAGACTAGAAAATCTTTGAGTTCTGAGACAGGGAAAAATGTAGCCGAGACTGCACCGCACGCAGCGCATATCAATCGGTTTTTTTGTGATCTGCGTAGCGGTCGAATGCAGTATTCGATCCACACTGAGTTTGACAGTTGGCAAGGCGCATGTCACAATTGTTCCATTTGCGAGCCCGGACCAAATACGACTCTTCGCTGAAACATTTGCTAATTACCCTTAAGTGCGGCATATATGCTATCAGCTCTTGATGGTACTGATATTTACCAAATAAACATAAACAACATAATTTTTGTTGGGTTGCTCAAAAGTAAGATCCACAGAGAGTTTTAAGGGATAGGATATGGATCCCAGGTGCTAAAAAAGCTAAAATAATATAGTCAGCAACAAAAAATTAATAATTCCCACCTTACAAGTTTAGAAATACATGACTTTTGCCGGATACTTGATTTTGATCAACGACTCGATTTTCCCTTCCATTTAAGTCATTCACTATTACCTAGCCTTGTAACATGGTAAGGTCTAGGTTCGATCCTCCAATATAGCTGGTATGATAGAAAGTTTGGTTCTATCGAACACGAAATGTCAGGTTAGCAGCACTATGTAGCATCTCCGTTTGAACCCATGCCAAGTCGATACTTTTTTTTTTTTCAAAAGTAAGATCCACAGAGAGTTTTAAGGAATAGGATATGGATCTCAGGTGCTAACAAAGCTAAAATAAATATAGTCAGGAAAAAAAAATTAATAATTCCCACCTTACAAGTTTAGAAATACATGACTTTTGTAATAAATCTGATCAGGAGACTTGATTTTGACATCGACGACTCGATTTTCCCTTCCATTTAAGTCATTCACTATTGCCTAGCCTTGTTACATGGTAGGGGAGACTGGGTTGAGTCCGGACGTTTTTGACTTCATGGTCTGTGTGAGTCACATTTTTAACATCACAGCTTTCGTTTTTACATTAAAAGGAAGCTAAAACATTCAGCTATAACCCTGATTTTTTTAGACTCCCTCCTGTTTTAGTTTTTTTGCAAATTCACTTAAAGCTGACCCTGGTCAAGTGTCCGAAGTCACCCTATATATGGGGTGACTTCGGACATACATGGGGCGACTTCGGACAGTATTCATAACAAAGGCAAGTTCAGTGCTTTATTCAGTTACTTTACAAAAATTATTCACAAAACTAGTAAGTTCAACTTCTGGAGCATAAAACAAACAGAAAATCGGTTTTCCGGTGTAGGGTTTAGCATGTTGTCTATTTCACTGAATAGCCCGAGAGGTCACACCCGAAGACAAGACCTTTAACAGCCCGGCCTGTGCCACCAACAGCTGATGGGACTGGCAGCTTCATCACCACGTCTTCCAAACTTGTTTCCACGCAATCAATCTCCTCTGGAAACACAAACTTGTCCTTAACCTTACGCAGGTAATTTATCATGGCTTGTTACACTGGTCAATTACTGTCCGAACTCGCCCCATGAAAAACGTCCGGATTCACCCCACGTGGACTGATTCGGAAAAAATGGCCGCCAAAAATAAATGGCTGAACAAAATCACTCGTAGCTTGCAGTAATCCTTTGTAAGAGACCCTTCTAAGCACCAGTGAAATGGCGAATTTATACAGATTTTTTTTCCGAACATATCTGTCCATTCCTGTTACTAAAAATATTTCTAAAATCCATAGAAAATTTAGTTTTTACCTTTTGGTCCGTACTGTTTGCCTTAGAATTTTCTAACTGCCCGCCGAATGTGCGCTACTGGCGTGCGATCTAGTGGTAATTTTAGGGGGAAAATAGTAACAAGCGTTTGGCACAGATGCTCAACGTCCGGACTCGCCCCAGTCCGAACTCACCCCAGTCTCCCCTAAGGTCTAGGTTCGATCCTCCAATATAGCTGGTATGATAGAAAGTTTGGTTCCATCGAACACGAAATTTCAGGTTAGCAGCACTATGTAGCATCTCCGTCTGAACCCATGCCAAGTCGATATTTTTTTTGGTTTCACAATGAAGTCGGCAATCAGAACTTCTGAGAACTTGCACATAAGCTTATACGCAGAATGTGACCAAACACACTGCTTCCCAACTGGACTCTCTACAGCTTCTAACGATACTGCTTGTTCAACTACACTTCAAAGGAAGGTTCGTATGATGTAGGGTTATCTTACATGCCCATCCCGATCCCTCGCCACTAAGCATTTCAAAAGAACTCCGGTGCCCCAATCCACCCCCCCCCCAAATATCAGATCCGGTCCGGAGTTAACATAGAACATCTGAGACAATAGCTTTTTCCACTTGCCAAGCTTAATTCAAATCCGATCGCCCGTTCGAAAGTTATTAATGCTACTAAATTCCGGATTCCCCATCCCTTCAGTCCCCCTACGATGTTCGGATCGTTCAAACGACTATTCTCAAGTCTGTCAATTCTGACCCCTCATATTCCTGCAGAGTTTCATCATCCTCTTACATCAGGAAGTACCGAACTCGCTTTGAAACACCGAATTTGAGGAGGACGACCTAAAAATTCCATATTTAGACGTGACGATCGACAACGGAAAAACAAATTTCGTCTGCTCAGTGTACAGGAAACCCACCCACAACGACAGGTATCTGCTGTACGATTCATACCAACTCGAAAACGTGAAACGCGCAGTCGTCATTTCACTGGTCGACAGAGCCATCAAAATTTCCGACGAAAGCCTCCTAGACGAACGAGACGAGCCGAACTGAGCCGAATCCGAGACGTACTTTACGGCAACAAGTACCCCATCCAACTAGTCGAAAAAATCATCAAAAGAAAATTGAAGATCCATCTGGCCCCCAAAAGCAACACTGGCACTCCTAGTAGTGACAAACCAGAAGAAAAGAATGCCCGTGTCTACCTCCCGTACATTCAAGGAGTCACTGAAAAACTGTCCAGGAACTTGAGAAAGTACACCATCGAAGCATTTCACTGGACTCAAAACACTTTACTGTCCTACCTAAACACCGGCAAAGATCAAGTCCCAAACCAGAACCAACGAGTTATTTATTCGATACCCTGCGGCTGCGAGAAGCGCTATTTCGGCAGGACAGAGAGGACTTTCGAAAAGAGACTCACAGAACATGAACAGGAGATCAACCACGCCCTTTCCAATGGACACCGTCCAAATTACATCTTCAGATCAGCACTGGCAGAACACGTTTTCGAAAACCCGTCCCACGTTGTACATTTTGGAAAAGCCCAGATTCTTGCAACATGCACCGGACTTCATCAAACTATAAGAGAAGCCGTTGAAATTATGAAAAACCGTTCAGGGATCAACAGAGACACAGGCGAATACTCACTACCAGAAATATGGAAAGGCATCATCAGTGAAAGGAAATTCAGACCCCAAGCTCTTCTCCACAAGAAAACGAAAGTCAACCCAAATGCAGACAAATTTCTACACGACCAACGACCCAATCGAGCAGCAAAAACAGCAGCCGTGTTCAAATTAAACTCACAGCAACCTTTTTAACTCCAAGCAAGTCTCCCAAGGAATTTCCGAAGTTAAATACTTAACGCTAGGCTAGAATCATTAGTTTTGTGTTTCCCACAAGTTCGTTTTTCCAACTTGACTGGTTTTGAGCCTGAAGAGGACCCTTTCCAAGAAGGGCCGAAATATAGCTCCAATAAAATTCAGCTGACGTATCCGTTTTGCGCCATCAACTATGATTTGCAGTCAGCTTGGGCTGAAGGAATATTTATATTTTTAAAGTATGTATTACATCACGGCATAAGAAACCGTAACCTAAATGAATAACCAAACAACTACCTGAGAGATATAATCCTCTACGGCTTTATCCCGGCACAACAACTAATGTTGAAAAACACCAACAAATTTATACTTCCATCTCTAGAGAATCATACCCATCATATAATTTAATTAAATTCCCTGCAAATTTTGGAAAAAAAACATCACTCTTTTCATTTTTTAAAACTAAAATTGATGCTCCTTCAACCCCCCACCCCCCCCCCCCACCCCCCAAAAAAAAAATGAACCAAAATGATGCTCGGTTTCACGCGTATTTCACACGTTCGACGTATGACAAATTTTATTATAAACATTACAAAATAACAAAACTCCTATTTACCTTAATTTCAACAAAAACACGAGGGTAGATCGTTCGGGGCCTAAGTAGCCTACTGCCTCCGACTCCTATATTTGGATCACTTTTAGAAAATCTTGAAGCTGACAAGACCTCGCGGGGCTTCCCGTTTGTCGAGCTTCATCGCATTTCCCGATTTTATCCAACCTATCAACATTATTCGCCCAATCATACTATCCACTATTCCCGCTTTCAAAACTTACTTACAAATACAACCTACGTTTTGTATACCTTGACTTAAATAATCAACATTGTGCAAATCGGCCTTGGCTCCTTTTTTTCAGGAAACCAAAAAATAAAACAAACGGCTGGGCTTACACAAATATAAACCCGTTTTCAACAAAATAAAAAAATTCCTCAATATCCGCTTTCAACTTATGCTTTCTTCGGTCATACCGTAATGAATAAAAAATATCTTATAATTCCACTCTACTTTGTTCCTATTACTGTGGGACTGATCGGGAATAAAAAAAATCAATGAGAACACCCTAAGACTACTAAAATAAATCTTTGAAAAATGAGGTACTAACCCTTTTCTTAACCAAATTTAAAATAACAAAAGGACAACCTAAAACACCAACGACCTGCCACTAATGGGGACGGAAGATCCATGACATAACCTTTGCGGAAACTTACAATAGGAGGCTGCAATCCCCTTTCCACTCACGTAATAATTTTGATCAAACTTGGGCAGACAGATCAACTCCTGCATGTCTGTTTTTTGTTTGTTTTTTGTCTGGGGAGGGGGGGGGGGGAATGGGAGGAAAACCGTAAGCGGCGACCTTCGATCGAACTCGCTGGGCGCTTAATACCAGTGCCAGCATGTCCCTGTATAGCGGACCAAAGTTATGCTGGATCCGCGAACAAACACTGGCGATAAACGACAATACTGTTTATCGATAAACTTGGAAGGTGAGTCAGCCTCTCTATCTTCCAATCTCACATAACCAAACTCAATGTCGCGTTGAATCTGAACATCCTATGCAACAACCATTTCAATCCATTGGTGAACCTGAGATCACACCCCCCCCCCCCCCCATTATTCCAGGCCTGAACCACAACTGTGTTATCCACCTTCACCCGAATCCTCACATTTATCATCATATCTACCAATAATATAAATACTAATAACGAAGCCCCCCATTTATAGCTACTGACATCCGTGGATAATTCAACACAATTGTGATTGGCGGGTCTGCATGGAAAAATTTGAGGGACCGAAGCACGACTTCGGGTCTCATTGCCATCGTCAATTTAAATTGAAGGTCTAACGAAATTGTTCCGATTCCGAACGAAAATTTCCTATTTTGGCTGACTGGTAGTTAGCTTTAGACACAGCAAGTCAGAGCGTTACTACCCAAAGTGTTTGTTGGGGGGGGGGGGGGCAAGTAATTTACCGACTGGCTGTATTTTTTAACCGACTGTTTTTGTAGAAAGGACGACTGTTTTCAAGAAAGAAAGACTGATTTTCAGAAAAAAAACGACTGTTTTGACGGAAAGTCGACTGTTTTAATGAAAAAAATCAACTGTTTTGACAAAACTGTTTTTTCATAGCAGAAAACAGGCTCATGGCTCATAAGAAAGTTGATAGCATGCTTAAACAAGAGCTGTAAGCTCATACGGCACTTGCATGTGTCAAGATGATCTGATTGATCAAAAGTAAGTTTCGACTTTGCGGTTGAGATGCGCGCTCTAAGGGAGCTGGAACTTCATTTGTAAGCAAAACCCTTGAGGCAAAACTGCTAATGGGCTGATGGGCATCACGAAAATGCATATATTGCTTAAAAGTATTTTTTTTACTTTGCGATCAAGATTGGTACTTTAATTAATAATCGGATTTGGGAAGTAGCAATTTCTAAGCAAATGTTGCTGAGTCTCCAATATTCAAGCGAAGTTTCATCGTCCTAGCACATCTGGAAGTACCTTAACGCGCGATCACCGGAATCCCAGACCCCCCTCCCCCTCCTCCAACTCCACCCACAATAACCGAAGCCAATCCGGTTCTATAAATGATTAATCCAGAGCATCTGTTTGTCATTCCCACGAAGTTCGATCCAGATCACACCAGTCTAAGCGGGTCAAGTATTTTCCGCCCTCCCCCCAATAATTGCCGGATTCGGTCCGGAAATGAAAAAGGTCATAAGAGAAAAATGTCCTCTGTTTAATTATTAAATTCCACTCGAATCCGATCACCCGTTCCAAAGTTACGCACGACTCAATATTCCGGATTCCCCTCCCTCAACTCCCCCAACCCCCAAGATTATCATATCGAGGATTTTTTTTATTCCAAGTCAGTTTGACCGGGTCCCTGATATGCCTTCCAAGTTTCGTCGTGAAAATCCCCCCAAAAACGGAATTCCGGGAAACCCCCTCCTCCCCCCCCCCCTCAAGTGTCCGGATCCAGTCAAATTATGTAAAAGATTTACATGGACCAGATGTTTGTTCTTCCCAGCAAGTTTCACTCCGATACCATCATTCTAACCGTTTCTCGAGATTTCCGGTCCACCCCCCCCCCCCCCAGCTCCCCTGCGGTGCACGTAGCCAATCCGATTCAGCAAATGACTTACCTAGAGCATCTGTTTTTTCTTCCCACAAAGTTCCATCCCGATCCCTCCATTCTAAACGGGTCACGTATTTTCGGCCCCCCCCCAATAGTTGCCGGATCCGGTCCGGATATGAAAAAAATCATCGAAGAAATGTCCTCTGTTGAATTCTTAAATTTCACTCGAATCCGATCACCCATTCCAAAATTACGCATGACTGAAAATTTCGGATTCCCCTCCCTCCACTCCCCCCACCATTATCTGATCGACAAAATTTTTATTTTGTAGTCAGTTTGATTGGGTCCCTGATATGCCTGCCAAGTTTCATCGTGAAAATCCCAAAAACCACCATCACCGGAATTCCAGGACCCCCCCCCCATAAGTGTCCGGATCCAGTACAATGGTCTAAAGGACTTATCTTATTCCCTGGCTACCGAATCCGGTCAAGACTTTAAATGGGACATTACAGATATATATTATCTTCAGTTATGAAGTTTCATTACAATCCGATCATCCGTTCGAAAGTTACACACTTCTCAGTTTCCCGGATTCCCCTGCCCTCCACCCCCCACCCCCCCAATTTCATTACAATCCGATCATCCGTTCGAAAGTTACACACTTCTCAATTTCCCGGATTCCCCTGCGGATTCCCCTCTCTCCACTCCCCCACCATTATCTGATCGACAAAATTTTTATTTTGAAGTCAGTTTGATTGGGTCCCTGATATGCCAGCAAAGTTTCATCGTGAAAATCCCCAAAACCACCATCACCGGAATTCCGGGACCCCCCCCCCCCCCATAAGTGTCCGGATCCAGTACAATGGTCTAAAGGACTTATCTAGAGCAGATGCTTGCTCTTCCCAGCAAGTTTAACTCCGATCCCTCCATTCTAACCGTTTCTTGAAATTTCCGGTCTCCCCCCCCCCAACTCCCCCCTGGCTACCGAATCCGGTCAAGACTTTAAATGGGACATTACAGATATATATTATCTTCAGTTATGAAGTTTCATTACAATCCGATCATCCGTTCGAAAGTTACACACTTCTCAGTTTCCCGGATTCCCCTGCCCTCCACCCCCCCACCCCCCCCCCAAAAAAAATGGTCGGATCAGAAAACTGATTATTCCTAATTTTGTTTGGTCGGGTCTCTGATACGCCTGCCAAGTTTCATGGTCCTAGCACAACTCGAAGTACCCTAACTCGAAAAAGTGTGACAAAATGCCCTAAATTTTCAAGTTTCCAGCGCCCCCACTTCCCCGCATATGGTCGGATCGGGAAACTGATTATTTCCAGGTTAGTTTGGTCGGGTCCCTGATATTCCTGCCAAGTTTCATTGTCCTAGCTCATCTGGAAGTACCCTCACTCGAAAAAGTGTGACAAAATGCCCTAAATTTTCAAGTTTCCAGCGCCCCAACTCCCCCGCATATGGTCAGATCGGGAAACTTATTATTTCCAGGTTACTTTGGTCAGGTCCCTGATATTCCTGCCAAGTTTCATTGTCCTAGCTCATCTGGAAGTACCCTAACTCGAAAAAGTGTGACAAAATGCCCTAAATTTTCAAGTTTCGAGCGCTCCCACTCCCCCGCATATGGTCGGATCGGGAAACTGATTATTTCCAGGTTCGTTTGGTCGAGTCCCTGCTATTCCTGCCAAGTTTCATTGTCCTAGCTCATCTAGAAGTACCCTAACTCAGAAAAAAGTGACAAAATGCCCTAAATTTTCAAGTTTCCAGCGCCCCGCACTCCCCCCCCCCCATATGGTCGGATCGGGAAACTGATTATTTCCAGGTTAGTTTGGTCGGGTCCCTGATATGCCTGCCAAGTTTCATTGTCCTAGCACATCTGGAAGTACCCTAACTCGGATATGTGGAACAAAAAACTCGGACCGACCGACAGACCGACAGACGGAATTGTGATCGGTATAAAATTCAGCTGACGTATCCGTTTTGCGCCATCAACTATGATTTGCAGTCAGCTTGGGCTGAAGGAATATTTATATTTTTAAAGTATGTATTACATCACGGCATAAGAAACCGTAACCTAAATGAATAACCAAACAACTACCTGAGAGATATAATCCTCTACGGCTTTATCCCGGCACAACAACTAATGTTGAAAAACACCAACAAATTTATACTTCCATCTCTAGAGAATCATACCCATCATATAATTTAATTAAATTCCCTGCAAATTTTGGAAAAAAAACATCACTCTTTTCATTTTTTAAAACTAAAATTGATGCTCCTTCAACCCCCCACCCCCCCCCCCCACCCCCCCAAAAAAAAATGAACCAAAATGATGCTCGGTTTCACGCGTATTTCACACGTTCGACGTATGACAAATTTTATTACAAACATTACAAAATAACAAAACTCCTATTTACCTTAATTTCAACAAAAACACGAGGGTAGATCGTTCGGGGCCTAAGTAGCCTACTGCCTCCGACTCCTATATTTGGATCACTTTTAGAAAATCTTGAAGCTGACAAGACCTCGCGGGGCTTCCCGTTTGTCGAGCTTCATCGCATTTCCCGATTTTATCCAACCTATCAACATTATTCGCCCAATCATACTATCCACTATTCCCGCTTTCAAAACTTACTTACAAATACAACCTACGTTTTGTATACCTTGACTTAAATAATCAACATTGTGCAAATCGGCCTTGGCTCCTTTTTTCAGGAAACCAAAAAATAAAACAAACGGCTGGGCTTACACAAATATAAACCCGTTTTCAACAAAATAAAAAAATTCCTCAATATCCGCTTTCAACTTATGCTTTCTTCGGTCATACCGTAATGAATAAAAAATATCTTATAATTCCACTCTACTTTGTTCCTATTACTGTGGGACTGATCGGGAATAAAAAAACTCAATGAGAACACCCTAAGACTACTAAAATAAATCTTTGAAAAATGAGGTACTAACCCTTTTCTTAACCAAATTTAAAATAACAAAAGGACAACCTAAAACACCAACGACCTGCCACTAATGGGGACGGAAGATCCACGACATAACCTTTGCGGAAACTTACAATAGGAGGCTGCAATCCCCTTTCCACTCACGTAATAATTTTGATCAAACTTGGGCAGACAGATCAACTCCTGCATGTCTGTTTTTTGTTTGTTTTTTGTCTGGGGAGGGGGGGGGGGGGGAATGGGAGGAAAACCGTAAGCGGCGACCTTCGATCGAACTCGCTGGGCGCTTAATACCAGTGCCAGCATGTCCCTGTATAGCGGACCAAAGTTATGCTGGATCCGCGAACAAACACTGGCGATAAACGACAATACTGTTTATCGATAAACTTGGAAGGTGAGTCAGCCTCTCTATCTTCCAATCTCACATAACCAAACTCAATGTCGCGTTGAATCTGAACATCCTATGCAACAACCATTTCAATCCATTGGTGAACCTGAGATCACCCCCCCCCCCATTATTCCAGGCCTGAACCACAACTGTGTTATCCACCTTCACCCGAATCCTCACATTTATCATCATATCTACCAATAATATAAATACTAATAACGAAGCCCCCCATTTATAGCTACTGACATCCGTGGATAATTCAACACAATTGTGATTGGCGGGTCTGCATGGAAAAATTTGAGGGACCGAAGCACGACTTCGGGTCTCATTGCCATCGTCAATTTAAATTGAAGGTCTAACGGAATTGTTCCGATTCCGAACGAAAATTTCCTATTTTGGCTGACTGGTAGTTAGCTTTAGACACAGCAAGTCAGAGCGTTACTACCCAAAGTGTTTGTTGGGGGGGGGGGGGGGGGCAAGTAATTTACCGACTGGCTGTATTTTTTAACCGACTGTTTTTGTAGAAAGGACGACTGTTTTCAAGAAAGAAAGACTGATTTTCAGAAAAAAAACGACTGTTTTGACGGAAAGTCGACTGTTTTAATGAAAAAAATCAACTGTTTTGACAAAACTGTTTTTTCATAGCAGAAAACAGGCTCATGGCTCATAAGAAAGTTGATAGCATGCTTAAACAAGAACTGTAAGCTCATACGGCACTTGCATGTGTCAAGATGATCTGATTGATCAAAAGTAAGTTTCGACTTTGCGGTTGAGATGCGCGCTCTAAGGGAGCTGGAACTTCATTTGTAAGCAAAACCCTTGAGGCAAAACTGCTAATGGGCTGATGGGCATCACGAAAATGCATATATTGCTTAAAAGTATTTTTTTTACTTTGCGATCAAGATTGGTACTTTAATTAATAATCGGATTTGGGAAGTAGCAATTTCTAAGCAAATGTTGCTGAGTCTCCAATATTCAAGCGAAGTTTCATCGTCCTAGCACATCTGGAAGTACCTTAACGCGCGATCACCGGAATCCCAGACCCCCCTCCCCCTCCTCCAACTCCACCCACAATAACCGAAGCCAATCCGGTTCTATAAATGATTAATCCAGAGCATCTGTTTGTCATTCCCACGAAGTTCGATCCAGATCACACCAGTCTAAGCGGGTCAAGTATTTTCCGCCCTCCCCCCAATAATTGCCGGATTCGGTCCGGAAATGAAAAAGGTCATAAGAGAAAAATGTCCTCTGTTTAATTATTAAATTCCACTCGAATCCGATCACCCGTTCCAAAGTTACGCACGACTCAATATTCCGGATTCCCCTCCCTCAACTCCCCCAACCCCCAAGATTATCATATCGAGGATTTTTTTTATTCCAAGTCAGTTTGACCGGGTCCCTGATATGCCTTCCAAGTTTCGTCGTGAAAATCCCCCCAAAAACGGAATTCCGGGAAACCCTCTCCTCCCCCCCCCCCTCAAGTGTCCGGATCCAGTCAAATTATGTAAAAGATTTACATGGACCAGATGTTTGTTCTTCCCAGCAAGTTTCACTCCGATACCATCATTCTAACCGTTTCTCGAGATTTCCGGTCCACCCCCCCCCCCAGCTCCCCTGCGGTGCACGTAGCCAATCCGATTCAGCAAATGACTTACCTAGAGCATCTGTTTTTTCTTCCCACAAAGTTCCATCCCGATCCCTCCATTCTAAACGGGTCACGTATTTTCGGCCCCCCCCCAATAGTTGCCGGATCCGGTCCGGATATGAAAAAAATCATCGAAGAAATGTCCTCTGTTGAATTCTTAAATTTCACTCGAATCCGATCACCCATTCCAAAATTACGCATGACTGAAAATTTCGGATTCCCCTCCCTCCACTCCCCCCACCATTATCTGATCGACAAAATTTTTATTTTGTAGTCAGTTTGATTGGGTCCCTGATATGACTGCCAAGTTTCATCGTGAAAATCCCAAAAACCACCATCACCGGAATTCCAGGACCCCCCCCCCCCCCATAAGTGTCCGGATCCAGTACAATGGTCTAAAGGACTTATCTTATTCCCTGGCTACCGAATCCGGTCAAGACTTTAAATGGGACATTACAGATATATATTATCTTCAGTTATGAAGTTTCATTACAATCCGATCATCCGTTCGAAAGTTACACACTTCTCAGTTTCCCGGATTCCCCTGCCCTCCACCCCCCACCCCCCCAATTTCATTACAATCCGATCATCCGTTCGAAAGTTACACACTTCTCAATTTCCCGGATTCCCCTGCGGATTCCCCTCTCTCCACTCCCCCACCATTATCTGATCGACAAAATTTTTATTTTGAAGTCAGTTTGATTGGGTCCCTGATATGCCAGCAAAGTTTCATCGTGAAAATCCCCAAAACCACCATCACCGGAATTCCGGGACCCTCCCCCCCCCCCCATAAGTGTCCGGATCCAGTACAATGGTCTAAAGGACTTATCTAGAGCAGATGCTTGCTCTTCCCAGCAAGTTTAACTCCGATCCCTCCATTCTAACCGTTTCTTGAAATTTCCGGTCTCCCCCCCCCCCCAACTCCCCCCTGGCTACCGAATCCGGTCAAGACTTTAAATGGTTACATTACATATATATATTATCTTCAGTTATGAAGTTTCATTACAATCCGATCATCCGTTCGAAAGTTACACACTTCTCAGTTTCCCGGATTCCCCTGCCCTCCACCCCCCCACCCCCCCCCCAAAAAAAATGGTCGGATCAGAAAACTGATTATTCCTAATTTTGTTTGGTCGGGTCTCTGATACGCCTGCCAAGTTTCATGGTCCTAGCACAACTCGAAGTACCCTAACTCGAAAAAGTGTGACAAAATGCCCTAAATTTTCAAGTTTCCAGCGCCCCCACTTCCCCGCATATGGTCGGATCGGGAAACTGATTATTTCCAGGTTAGTTTGGTCGGGTCCCTGATATTCCTGCCAAGTTTCATTGTCCTAGCTCATCTGGAAGTACCCTCACTCGAAAAAGTGTGACAAAATGCCCTAAATTTTCAAGTTTCCAGCGCCCCAACTCCCCCGCATATGGTCAGATCGGGAAACTTATTATTTCCAGGTTACTTTGGTCAGGTCCCTGATATTCCTGCCAAGTTTCATTGTCCTAGCTCATCTGGAAGTACCCTAACTCGAAAAAGTGTGACAAAATGCCCTAAATTTTCAAGTTTCGAGCGCTCCCACTCCCCCGCATATGGTCGGATCGGGAAACTGATTATTTCCAGGTTCGTTTGGTCGAGTCCCTGCTATTCCTGCCAAGTTTCATTGTCCTAGCTCATCTAGAAGTACCCTAACTCAGAAAAAAGTGACAAAATGCCCTAAATTTTCAAGTTTCCAGCGCCCCGCACTCCCCCCCCCCCCATATGGTCGGATCGGGAAACTGATTATTTCCAGGTTAGTTTGGTCGGGTCCCTGATATGCCTGCCAAGTTTCATTGTCCTAGCACATCTGGAAGTACCCTAACTCGGATATGTGGAACAAAAAACTCGGACCGACCGACAGACCGACAGACGGAATTGTGATCGGTATATGGCACTTGAGCCAGAGGCTGCAAGTGCCATAAAAAGGTAATATGGCAATCCGGTCACTTAAACGCCTTGCCCGTTATGGACTACCCACTGACCATCTGTTGGTGATCTTTTTGACT
Organism: Branchinecta sandiegonensis; assembly: GCA_030848855.1. Lineage (NCBI taxonomy): Eukaryota > Metazoa > Arthropoda > Branchiopoda > Anostraca > Branchinectidae > Branchinecta > Branchinecta sandiegonensis. The sequence goes on from JAUPMV010000018.1 coordinate 16,537,355, forward strand.
TTTGTTCGTCCAACCTTGGAATACTGTTGCCAGGTTTGGCATTTCGGGTTGACCCGTGAACAGTCGGATATACTCGAACGGGTGCAGTATAGACCCCTCCTTGTGGCCTCGAAGTCCCCTAAAGTCCCATATCTCGAATTGTTGAAAAGATTTAATTTAGAATTGTTAGCACAGCGCCGAAAAAAGTTATGTTTCAGTTTTGGTCTAAAAACGTTGGAGAGCCCTGGTCTACGAGAAATTCGTCCCCCTGAATACCTGCCTATTATGCCAAGACCGGCACGAGCTGCTGCCCAGCGTGTTCCAAAGTTGCAGCCAGTACCCTATTCCCATGACCGATACAAAAGAAGTTTTGTTCCTTCGTTCACTGACCTTTTTAACGGGCATTCCGAAACAACTCCACAATTTAATCGTATTTCTGTTTGTTGTTATTGAATTGTAGATATAATAATTGTTGATATTATCTAGTTTTTAGTTTGGTGTAAATTTGACCAGATTATGATTTTTATTTATAGGTTTTGTTGATTAGTTGGCATGTTACGTATGATAGAAGGTTTTACTTAAAGTTTTCTTGTGAGATATATGTACATTGGCCAAATGAATAACATTAGTTATAGTTGTTGTTAATTGTTAAGTCATGACGGAAGAAATTCAATGTTCGGCTTCGTCCGTGAGTGAATTTTTGAAAATAAATCGAATTGAATTGAAAAAATCATGGTACTAAACTATCCAAAATAATCTAATTAAAAAGTCTTCGCATTAATCAACGTATCTTACAGTAAAATAAATACTAATAAGGAAGCTCACTATTTTGCCGACGATCACCTATATACCCCTGAAAAGTACAGTTTGGGGAGGATATTGAACCGCAAATTTTCAACTTTCCTATTTCTTCCTCTGGTATTACAAACCCTGATTTATGTAAATGTATTATCATTCCCCAAAACAAATGATCGCGACTGGATTAAACTCACACTTCAAAACTAAATAAAATCACACTTTGGCCGTCAATTCGTCAAAGTCGCTCCCGCTTTCGCAAGTCTTTTAGCATGAGTTCCGGTAATCATAAAACAAACTAGACCTACGTTGCCTGGTCAACGTGAAGTGTTGCAGCAACCTTTGATCGGCTTCGCCGACCAAAGTGTTGCGAGAGCAACACTTTGGCTTTGTTTCGTCGCTAACGGTTTAATGCTGGATTTGTCATCCCATCGAGGTTTTCAAAATGGTGTGTTCTAATCCATGAAGAATAATTTTCTTCGTGTGGTTACCTCAGCGGTGAACAAAAAAAAAAACAGAATATCGGAAGTAGGGAATTTAATAGGGACACATACTAGGAAAAGTCAGAAGCCCCTCATAGCCGAATATGATTATGGTGTAATCACCGATTGTTAGTTACAAGTTCAAATACACCAGGAACAAATAATAGGATTAATAGTTACACCAGCTAGCAAAAGTTACAATCCCCTCATCGCTGAAAATGATTATGGTCTAACAGTCGATTTTTGCTTACAAGTAAAACAAAATAACAGAAAATCCGAAGTAGGGACTAAAGAATTGACTTTGATGCCAGTTGAACTTTATCCTTTTCAATCGTAGACATCGTGACTCGTGCAAACTTGGGACATTATCTTATATAATCTAGTTTGTATTATAAAGCTATCCGTAACTTTTCAGAATCAAAATACCATAGATGCCACTCTGCTAATTATTTCGAAACTATGTCGTTGTTTTAAATTATCATTTGTATCCGTTGCGTTAACACGGTCGGAAACCTCTTACCGCCAAAGATGGTTATGGTATAACAGCCGGTTGTTACTTACACGTCCCTAACATGTCTCACAACTGGGTTCCGCCTATTCTTTGTTTTGAGTTTGTACCCTACCACTAAAGCCGTCAACCCCTCAAAGACTGAATTCCATGTTACAGTTATAGACCAAGGAGACTAGTTTTCTTACCCTCTGATTTATAGAGAAAAAAACAAAAATGTGCACCAATTTTCACAAGTTCCTAGCCCCTCATGAACCCCTTCTAGTAACCGATTCGTACTTACATGTACATCTCCCCGTGATAGGCATGGTACCAAACTGTTCTCACGATCAAATACACAAGAACGAAATAATAGGATTAATAGGTACACCAATTACGAACGTTGCTAACCCCTCATCTTCGAAGATGATTATGGTCTAACAGCCGACTGTTGCTTACAAGTACCCTACATGTCTCACGATTGGGATCGGCCTATTTTTGGTTCAGTGTACACCTCACTACCAAAGTTGTCAACCCCTCCAAACTTTCAAACTGTTGTATCTCATGAAGAAATTTTTGTACCAAAAAACAGATGACATTATACTTTGATCAGCTCCTCGAGTTCTACCGGATGCCGTTGGAAAAAAAATTCTATCTGTATTAGTTCAAAAGTTGACTTTCTTGCCTTAGGCCAACTTTCTAATATCACCACTTAGAAAGGAGCAAAGGATAAGCTCTAATTTCTTTAGCAGTGAGAGAACTTTTAAAGTTTAGGAGACCCATCTGACATCATTTCTCTTCCTCACTCCCAAGTGTAAAAAATGGAATGATAAACTCAGCTGAAATCACGAACAGAAACGGGTAGAAACAATAGATGGCAGCACTTTCGGACCCGTGGGAAAATGACACTTTTTAGTTTCTGCAGATTTTTATGTTTATCCCTAAAAGAAGATATGTTGGCTGTGGGGCCAGGGAACTACCACAAATATTTCGCACTTATAGATTTTAGTCCATCTTCAGTTTCAAACTGGTGCCTGTCTGATTGCCTGCTGGAACGGAGCTTTCCACTCGAAAGCACAAACATGGTTAGATGAAACAAAAGCTTGACTGGATAACTTCAGATAGTCCTCTCTCACATAGGCTATACAACTCCACTTTACTTCACACACTGTAGGCTCTGGCTCAATGACAAGCGAAAACCATCCTTTTTGGCCCCAGGCAAGAGTTCTACGGAGCTTTCCAAAATGTAATGTAGTATTCATCAATCCGGCCTAAGGTCCACACTTTCCGGAAAAACCACAAAGCTTAGACCCTTACCACTTTCTAAGAATAAGCGCAAATCGGGGTACTAGGAAAAAAAAACACGACAAAACCTAAGTGTTGCTCTCGCAACACAAATATCATCTAAATACCGCCAAGCGAAACAGCCTGCCTGTCGGTACAGAAGAATAGTCTTACCAATTATATGGTAAATACACGGAGAACTTACATCCGAAAATAAATGTGATAAACATATAATACCAATCTTCAATTTCACCTGAAAAGTGCACACATTGCCAACGATATCCAAAGAAAGTATTTCTAATCATTGCGACTTTTATCTCCTTGAAAATTTTAACATCATCAAATTTAACAAAAGCTGTAAGCTCATATGGCACTTGCATGGGTCAAGATGATTTGATTGATCAAAAGTAAGGTTCGACTTTGCGGTTGAGATGCGCGCTCTAAGGGAGCTGGAACTTCATTTGTAAGCAAAACCCTTGAGGCAAAACTGCTAATGGGCTGATGAGCATCACGAAAATGCATATATTGCTTAAAAGTATTTTTTTTACTTTGCGGTCAAGATTGGTACTTTAAGGAATAATCGGATTTGGGACGTAGCAATTTCTAAGCAAATGTTGTTGAGTCTCCAATATTCCAGCAAAGTTTAATCGTCCTAGCACATCTGGAAGTACCTTAATGCGCGATCACCGGAATCCCAGACCCCCCCCCCCCCTCCTCCAACTCCACCCACAATAACCGGAGCCAATCCGGTTCTGTAAATGATTAATCCAGAGCATCTGTTTGTCATTCCCACGAAGTTCGATCCATATCACACCAGTCTAAGCGGGTCAAGTATTTTCCGCCCTCCCCCCAATAATTGCCGGATTCGGTCCGGAAATGAAAAAGGTCACAAGAGAAAAATGTCCTCTGTTTAATTATTAAATTTCACTCGAATCCGATCACCCGTTCCAAAGTTACGCATGACTCAATATTCCGGATTCCTTTTTTTTTATTCCAAGTCAGTTTGACCGGGTCCCTGATTCGCCTTCCAAGTTTCGTCGTGAAAATCCCCCAAAAAAAGGAATTCCGTGAAACCCCCTCCTCCCCCCCCCCTCAAGTTTCCGGATCCAGTCAAATTATGTAAAAGATTTACATGGACCAGATGTTTGTTCTTCCCAGCAAGTTTCACTCCGATACCATCATTCTAACCGTTTCTTGTAATTGCCGGTCTCCCGCCCCCCCAACTCCCCCCTGGCTACCGAATCCGGTCCCGAGATTTCCGAGTACCGAGATTTCCGGTCCCCCCCCCCCAGCTCCCCCTCGTTGCACGTAGCCAATCCGATTCAGTAAATGACTTACCTAGAGCATCTGTTTGTTCTTCCCACAAAGTTCCATCCCGGTCCCTCCATTCTAAACGGGTCGCGTATTCCCCCCCCCCAATAGTTGCCGGATCCGGTCCAGATATGAAAAAATCATCGGAGAAATGTCCTCTGTTCAATTCTTAAATATCACTCGAATCCGATCACCCATTCCAAAATTACGCATGACTGAAAATTTCGGATTCCCCTCCCTCCACTCCCCCCACCATTATCTGATCGACAAAATTTTTATTTTGAAGTCAGTTTGATTGGGTCCCTTCAACCATTCAATATTCTCCTTCTCGATGCTACAACATTATTCTACAAAGAAAACAATCTTCAATTTCATCCTGATCAAGTATTTGGTTATTCTGCACAAACAACATCTACAAATAATTCCAAATATTCAACCATCTAACACATTTTCGATCTGCCGTATCTGCCATCTTCGATAACTTTATATTGTGACCGACAGAATACCCCTTGATAGCTTGTTCACACGGGACCGAAATAAGCGCGTAAACAGCGGCTGATCTGTTCAGACGACGGATCAACTGTTTGGGGTTGACCTGAGAATTAAAAAGAAAAAACCTAATTCCGAATATTCTTTTTGTTTGTAACAAAATATATAAATTAATAAAAACATCTTGTGAGTTTGTCAAAGTCAAATATAGTTGACCTGTAGTCTTTAGACTAGGAAAAAGTCACAAATTGTGTATTGACAGGTTTCATTCGACTCGGCAGTTTTTAACTTAAAAAGCTAATAAATTTATTTAAATATTTTAGATTTTAAATGAGAACATAAAATATAACTAGTAACAGACATAAATAATACGAGAACAGAATGTAATCATGTAGTTTTGTTTTAGTTTTGTAATGTTGTCACTTTTCAGTGAAGATTGAATGGAAAAATTATTCAAATTTTTATTCTTTAAGAGAAGAACAACAAAAACAAATATTAGACATAAACAGAACATACGCTGTTGTAATTAAAAAATTATTCTACCTTTTTTTCGAAATCATTTGGTTAATCCTGGGATGCTTAGTGTAAAAATCTTCTTATGTTCACAGTGGTCTGACAGAATTTGAACTGGATTCACCTAAAATTCGCCAAGTTTGACCTAATTCCCCTAATTATAGTCTGTTTACTGTCCTCAGAGTCATCAAAGGTCACATTCCAAAGGATTTAGTTTATCCCGACCGGTGACCGCGATGAAAATACGCGCCTATTTGGAAAATCAGCTGCTGATTTTTGGATTTTTTTCTACCGCTATTTACGCGCGTAAATCAGCCGCTGATCGAGAATCGGCCGCTGTTTCAGCCCCGTGTGAACAAGCTATGAAACGTAACTAAAGTCACAACCTCGGAGGTTCCGCAATCCAAAAGACAAACCTCCCTCTTATCCATACAACTTTTGATATGCCTATGCCTAAGCTACGTCACAGAATTCGAAGAAACAACTAGCGGAGCGTCCGTCCACCAACAACCGAGGAGGTTAAAGGAGTTATATCATAAGCATTCTAGCACTTGCAACGTCTGGAACCCCACCACCTAAAACCCGAGATGAAGCCACGACTCGATCCGACCGCTGGGTCATCTAGCGGCGCGGGTTGGAAGCGCCCGACATGGGGAGGCTGAGATCATAGTTTGACTGTTGATCTACCAAAACATTTTTATTGTAGCCAGCGTCAGGAGATCAATGAATAGTTAATGAGCAATGGCGGATTGGCGTTCAGGAGTGAATGTGTTCAAGTAATTTGTAGATAACGTTGGCTACCGTGAGGATTTTGGGGAAAACAAAGGTAACACTGTGTTCGTAAAAATCCGACCCATCGAATAATGATGTTGTCTCCCACCTTCTCGACCCACATGAATCAAAGACTTTAAATGTTGCCCACTACCTTCTATGTCTTCTGAATTATGTGTATCCACCCTTTACAAAAATCTCTTCCAAGATCTTATCATTAGAATGATTAGATACGACGTGTGAACGTCGACTTGAATTTCCTATTTAATAAATTAAATGACAAAAAACATAATATTGGACAACCTTGATATTTAAGTGTATTAGCTGTAAACTAGCTTATCTGGGATCTGAACCAAGACATAACCATTCTGAACCTTTCTTTCCTTTCTCCTTTATAAAATTTTCCTTTTACTCATAGGCCTACCCTTCTTCATTTTAATCTTTTCCTTTTTTCTCTTTCTTTCTCTCTCTTTGTCCCCTTTGTTTCGATTCTTTCTTTCTCTCTCTTTTTTCCTCTCTCTGTTTCAATTCCTTCTTTTTTTCTCTCTTAGAATCCTCTTTTTTCATTTCTTTCACCGTTCTTTTCACTACCCTCCATTCGTTATTTTTTTTTTATTATCATACATTTTGTATTTTATTCATCCTTTCTGTCATCATTATTTACTGTTCATTCTTCTTACTCTTCAACCCTATTTTTCTTTTTCATACACTCACCAATTCTTTTCAATGAACTTTAGCCGCGTGTTTTGTAAACAAACCGTTCTCCGTTCTCTATCCCGTTCTCCTATAAGGGTTTTTAGTAGAACGCCGTAGTGCTTTTGTTCGATTTTAGCAGAACGGAGAACGAGTCGTATCTCATTATACATTCCATTCTGCTGGATGATCAACGGAATAGGAACCTCAGTTCTGCATACCGTTCTCATCCCATTCTACTATGTTTTGGGAATAGGTCTTTCAGCAGAATGGATAAAAGCATCCTTTTTTACGCAAGTAATGACGAAGAAAAAGGGTGTCATGGAATGGACCTTCCTATTTTCAATGACTCAGGAAAAAAAATTCCAAAATTTTTGGGCAATGCTAACAACAGAGTGAACTTGTAAAACCTTCGACATGAGTGAACAGGACATGTAGTCTTAGGGAGTTTTCCTACTACAATGTTAGAATACAGTTAGTGGCATCTAGGAAAGAAAAAAGGTAGATAGGTGCTTGTGGAAAAGCAAGAGTAGAAAAGTTAAAAAAGAATAGGAAAGCGGGAACGAAGGATGAAATAAGAATAAAAATCAGTCCTCTTCTCAGGTTTACAAACCAGAGTAGCCTTTTCTGCAACCCACACTAAACATAGATTAAAAAAAATTCTTACCATTTTACAAGATAAACAAACTGTGGGTGAATGGAAAAGGCACTGCAGGCCCCCAAGGGGGCCCTGAGCTATCCAAGAAAAAAGGTGTGTGGTACTAGACGCCATGTTACAAAGATCATGTCTCTTTCCATGTTCAGAGTAGTTAAGAAACACGACTGACCTAGTCTCAAACACGCCTTGAAGACGGTCGATACACGAACAATGGGTCATTATCTCGGATTAAAAAGTGTTCAATTTTCATGAGTGATCTTGGTCAACTGATATGTCGTAGCCAAATGTCACAGTTCTGATGAGAAACTGATTTTCTGGATATTTTTCCTGGGTAGCTCTGAGCTCCCTTGGAAAGCCAGGGGTCATCTGCCCCCTCCCCCTCCCACCCAAATGACGCCGCTGGAAATCGTACGCAAATGCTAATTTTTAGTTACTAGCCCCTCAGTTTAAAATTGGTGCAATAGGCGTTTTTTGTAACAACCTCAACGGAGAACGAGTTTGAAACTCATTGATCAAAAAACGGGCCTATAGGCAGAACGGAGAACGGCGTAAGGAAAACGGAGTTTTACAAAAAACGCGGCTTATACCTATTTGGTTTCATGCCAGGTTGACGTCCTACCTCGGAGAATAATGAGAAACAACTGGTTTGAACTGCCTGCCTCTGCAAGAGCGCAAGATAGTGAATAGGTTGCTTGGATCAGATGTCCGAATCTTAGAATCAGAGGCATTTTTGTTTTTGTTTTTTAAGGGGGGAAGTCATCTGCCTGATGGCTCTTCAAGGGCGCCTGGAGCAACCCAGGAAAAACAGAGCTGTCAGAAAATATAGGAGCAGCAGGCACATATTTTTAAGCAGTTCATGCCATTTCCTTTGGATACAGTTATTACAAACTTTCGAGGGGGCTCCACTCCACAGCAAATTCCTATTATTATTGATGACCATTATCTCAAAACTTGTAAGAATAGTTTATTCTTTCTTTTATTCACACAGTTTTCTGTGTTTGTTTGGTGCTGTGTTTGTTTTCTATTGTTTCTAACCAGTATAACACTTCAGCTTATCCAAATATCTGCAGTTATATTTTGAGGTAGACTATTTTCCCAACATGCCCAAACCCTTTGAAGGGTCGCTGCATCCCAATCTCGGTTTTCCCTGGAATGAGACCTCTGCCAAGAATCCTAGAATCATTCAGTCGAAATAAGCTAGAAAAACATTAGGAACTATGCATATTCAGGAAGTATTAGCGTCTACATGAGTCTAGCTCTATGTTATTCAGAGGACTTGTCACAGTGACACAGTGTCCACTCGATTTGCTAGGTTAAAGAGGTATTTACAGTTTCCCGAAGGAGGATGTCATTTTGCCTACCAAAAAAGTCAGAAGTTCACGGCCATCACAGCCTCTCTAAAGTTCATTGAGAGTTTTAAGTAGCTCATGTTTTATTATAACCTGAGTTGGGATTGACTGAAATATCTTTGGCTGTCAATGGGGATTATTCTGAGAATTTTCTGGAAATGTCTGCTGCCAACTCTTTGCCTCTCTGGCACTATGCTAACAAGTTTTTGTAAGTCTTCCATAACAGACCTAGCGAAAAGTTTTACTAAAAACTCCTTGCCTGAGATTGAATTAGCAAACAGTTAACTTTCCAAAGCAGGAGAATTATAGTTCTCGGATAATAAAGAAGGTTTATTTTAATAGTAGGAGAGGGTGGGGATGCTTGGTCACATTTCGTTTTAGGAGACCGTGTGGCCAAAGTATTAGAGCTTGAAAAATGATTTTGATGGCAGGAGCAAGACCATTCATTTTTTACTTCCTTGATTTTTTTTTACTGAGTTTACCACTATTTTATTTCTAGTAACATTTTTAATAGGCGAGGCCTGAAGTGACCAATGGTTGGGTAAGCTGGTCGGGCAGGTTGGTCATACTGCCAGTCCCTCTGTTCTACTTCAAGAACCAGGTATAGTTACAGTACTAGTCTTGTTCCAGTTATAAGGTGTAAATTTTGTTTGAAATACAATTATTCAGCCAGTGGTTCAGCATTAAATAGAAAGAAAAAATATGCGAGTTATCCAGCTAAATATTCGCTTAGAGAAATGTCAAACACCAGTCCTTTTGCAGCATGTTCAATCCCAACAGAGATCCTGTGAACTCAAAGCTTCAGAAGAACATAACTTTGGTTCGCCAACTTACTCATTAGGGAAAAACTAAATTTACTTAGGGGAGATTTCTCATTTTCAGCTGTATTTTTTGTGACTTTGTCACTCATTGATTGATTGATAACTACCACCCAAATTAATAATTGCATCCCAGACAGAGGTGAACCCACTGAGCTCGGGTTGTCGACACGCACCCTCAAGCTGGTATTCCTTGATGAATCAGCTTCGGCGACAGCTCTTGCAAATGGAGCTCAAATCGGCTACGAGTTCTTCCACTTCTTCCGAACCATGAAGTATCGCCGAATTTCTCCACCAATCTCCTAGTCACAGATAGGACAAGTGTAAACTCGATCGCAGCAACTTGAAGTACACTCGCTGTTCCAGGAACCATCTGCACTGAAAAACAAATCCCTGCTCCAACGATCTAGGCTGTTCCAACTGCCTGGACAACCCCGTTATATTCAGAAGGAAGTACCCCATCTTAATGAAAGCGGCTAGAAAAAAAAATCACATCTTAAATGCATACGGCTGCAATCAGGTTGGCTTCTTTCAACATTCATGGAACCAAGGACCAAGATCTAAAAATCAAAGATCTCCTGGAGAAACATGAAGTTATCTTTCTCCAAGAGCATCTAGTGACTAAGGCGAACGGACGTCCCCTTTAGCGATGGCAACGGCACTTCACTTTCTTTCGAAATGCGTGCAAAACCAAGGGTTTGGATTATACATATTTGTAAGCTGCTACTTCTAATGCTTATCTAATATATTCGAACAATAACTTTCTTGTGGTCCAGACAAATCATATCGCCATCATTATTTAAGTCATAGTCTTTGAATGCGTTTTGCAACGCCTCCTAAAACTCTACACAGTTCTATAAAACAACCCCAACCAACGGACTCCGTGGATCTTGGCCGGTGGTCTTAACTGCGATATCCTGAAACCAGCCTAGATCAACTTTGATATTCGAATTTTTTCTTAATGTATACAAAATGGCACCAAAAGACCTTGAATTCATCTATGTCGACAATGTTTCCAGTGCGACGTCGAACATTGACCTTCTAAACACTTAATCAGATGATGAAGTTGATGCCATTCTTCACGTAGATACCAAAGATATTGGCAATTATCACATTGTGTTTCTTGCAGCCTTAGCCAAAACTCGCAACTTTCCGACCAAATAATGCCCCCCCCCCCCTAAGTGGAGTGACAAGCCCAACTGGTACAAGTGCAACGAGGTGACCTTTCTGTAGTACCTAACTATGCTCGTGTTCACGATAACTATACCTTTCCATTTGCTCCAGTACCATACACCACATCAGTGAGCTGGTCTTGACGTAAACTCTTACAACCTTCGATTGCATGATGTCTGAAACGAGCTGAAGAAATGGCTGTCTCTATAGAGTCTGCAAAAGTCGGTACAAGGAAATTTTAATTGAAAACTGACCCAGAGATCGAACTAGTTAAAAGCCCCGCGCGGACTTCGTGCCAAGTCTGTTATGCCTCTGGTCGGCCTTTGCATGGGACAGAATTTTACCTCAAGGGAAAAAGAAGCTCAATTTCAAAAAGGCCCTTAGGTCAATTCGCGTTAAGGAATGCCCCGACTAAGACGGTCTACGGTTCTTAGTTGCGAAAACAATAATACCCACTGTCGTCTCTTTTTGAGATGACGTCGTCTCTTTCACTGTCGTCTCATTTTGAGATTCTTCTGTCTTCAGCTCTAGTGACGGCGTATTACATTTTTTTTACGAGTTCCTTGTAAAACTTATTCAAAACAAAATGAAAGAGACAAAAGTTAAGACTATCACTACAGATGGAGTCACACGAGTTATACGCCGACTGAAAAGAACCTCCGTTAACAATGACGGCCTCTGCTTTAGCCACTAGCAAGTTCAGCTCTCCAGAATTAATCTCCCACAAAGTTATTTCAAATGATTTTGTCAACGTCTATAGTCCCGTACAGTTTTCTTTCTGAAACTATTCTCTCGGTTCTAAAAAAAATGAAAGGGTCTAAACCAGTGCACCTATAATTACGATAATATCATTTTTTGAATAACTCTGAGTGCCAGAAATGAAATTTTAGTTCCAGTTCGGTGACTTGCAATTCGCATTGAAACAAAGACAATTGTAGCTAACCCCATAGAGTCCTGGTTACAGTTCTCAAGTAGGCGAGTCTTGGAAAATTTTCTGTTCATCACTGTGCAATCAAAATTTCAGGAGCTTTCGATTACTAACTACACTCACATGCTACACTTTCTTTCTTACGTCAGGGGGTTAATGCTTCCATTGTATCTGTTTTGAGGTTCTGGTACCGCAATGCGGTTTTTTGGGAAAAATGGTCAGTGGCGGTTTCGGAATCCGATCCTGTGAGCAAGAGGAAAGAGTCCTATCTGCGTTTGTTTCTAAAAGTGTTATTTGTGAAAGTCTCTCAGGTTTATTGTCAAAAATTATTAATTACAAATCTGATGCAGAAGACATCCTATTATTAAGTATAATAATTGAATAGTAGGTATAAGTAATAATAGAATCTAACATAAATCGCTGTGTCAGAGTCTATCTGACATTGGCCTTTCTGTTAAGTCTTCTAAATTTAGTATTTTAAATTCAACAGCCCCAAAGATTCCTGTATTTCTTTTCAAACCGAGAAAATCTAAAGAGACTTAATTTGCTGTGCACCTCCTGTGCCTTTAACCATGCCTCCACATGCCATCTTGGAAAATGATTTTTTTTTTCTACACCCGACTAGTCCTTTTTCTTTCTTTAAGTTTCCTTTTGATTATCTTGTGTATTTACTTCGTCATTGATTGCTCAGGATATTTTTTTCTTTATTTATTCTGCTATTTCACTTTTCGTGTCTAATGAGTTAATAGAATCTCACAATCCTCACCATTAGTTTGTTACAGAATCCATAAGGACATATTGTGAAGAAACTGAAGATTACTCGGCAGTGGAGTGTACCAACCAACCGTTTCAGCTAGTGATTGTTTTAGTTTGCATATAAAGTGAATATTCTTTGCTAAAATTTATGAAAACAATCAAATTATATAAGAAAATCCGTGTAAACGAGAAGTGTTTCCAGGCTCTACAAATAGTCTGCAATCCCTTGAAAACCAAGCTTTTGTGTCGGAACTCTGATAGATGTTGTCGTTTCTGACTGGGATTAAAATCCCAGTTTATTTAATGTAAACCGGCCTTGGAAGCACTGACGTAACGGATGATTGCACTGTTTTTTTTACTGTAAATTCCAACCAAATCTAATTTCTATTTTTTTTTTCTTCTGGGTGCGCACTACCCTTTTCGGCAGGAGCCGAGTGGAAGCACTGCCACGTACCAGCTCACGGAAAAATACCCCACTCCGTTTGGGAGCTGTTGGTGCCACGGACAGATCTAGAATATCATAGGCAGTCCTTACTTTCCCTTACCTAGAAATTTCCCTTAGCTGTGTCGTCTTTCATAGTAGGCTATTCGCTATCTAGTGGGAGGGCGAGCCATTTAGGTGGAGTTTTCGGCCTAAGATTTGCGCCATGTTTTAAGTTTAACCGAAAAGGGCTGGGATAGGACAATCGAGTTACCCATCACTCACATAAATTAGCCTGAAGACCCGCTGAAAATGCGTTACTTTGTTGTTCTGCTATTCACGAATAATTGATTTCCAAATAGTGGAATTTCAGAGGGATTCGTGGTACCTCTATGCGCTTGTATTTTTGCTGTCTGCCTTACGAGAAAGATTTATGATTTGTTTGTTCAGGCACTAAGCAATCTTCACCAATTTCACCACTGCCCACTGAAAAGCCGCGTTAAGATTAAAAGAATTTATAGTAGAATTTCCGCTGTGGGGACGATAATCTGAACGTCATAACAAGGGCAGATGGTGGAAAATAAAAAAATCCTTTGCAGAATCCAAGTAATTCAGTGTATTCAGTGAAATGAAACAAATATAAGTTGGCTTTTCAGGTAAACTTTAAAGAATTAGTGCTGCAAGTAGTTAAGCTTGGCTAATATTAGGTGGATTTAGAAAGTTTCGCCTTTGGCACCTTTCGTGGGGTTTGAATCTTGAGATTTTGGGGTCCGGGCAACATTAAAAGCTAGAATTTGTACGGGAAGTTGTTAAACTTTTCCAGTAAGAAGTAGGTTTAAAAAACTTTGCCTCGAGTATGTACCTTAGAAGCTGCTGCTTGGTGGATGAGCCACCTTAAAAGCAAAACTTGTATGGGATATAGTTGATTTTTGCCAAAAAAAAGGCGGATTCAAAAATAAATTTGCCTGCGGCTTCATTCATAGTGGCCTACCCTATTATCTATTTAGTTAAAGGGTGAGTCAGTTATGTTGAGATGTAAGCTTGGGGTCTAAGTTCCATGAAAACCAGAACTTGCATGGGATTGGTGTTGCAGTTGATCTAAATTTCAGCGGTGGCGCTCAGTTCAATTTCAGTTACGATACCGAAGCTTGAATATGTCTAGTTGTCGGGAATTAGCCAGTCGTATTTATTTAGGTCGTCACCCCTCCCAAGCCCAAGCACTTCAAACCGCCCCAAATGACAGCTCCCTTTTTGACTCAGGAAATTTGTGTTTTGCACCAGCTCTTCAACCGCTTTCATACCGACAGCCTTTAGTCAATATTGGAGATTTTACTGGATACATGTGTTATAACCCACTGTCGAAGCCAACCATCTCGTCACGTTCGGACTGAAGATGAAATACCAGTACTTTCCTTCCCCGTACAAACCCCTGCATTTGCTGATTCTTTTCCGGCCTCCAGCAACACGCACTTTAGTGCCGGCCCACCCGAGAGTCTCTAAGCGGCATCCTCTATCCCGGCTCTGAGAAGAGTTTCTCCGCCAGTGGGTCGCGCATTCCCCTGGTCTCCCAAATTCCCTCCTCACGATCTCATTCACCACCTTCTACACCAAGTAAGTAAGTAAAAGTTATGATGATAAGAGGAGGGAAGATCGCCGTATTGTGATAGTTATAACGCCCCTCTGGAAAGATAACAACGCGGACACAAGTCATCATTCCTATTAGAGTTCCTGCAGAATCGATAGGTATTTTCACTTATGACGCTCAGGACCATCATAAGTAAATTGTAACGATCGCAACAGTCGTGGAACGAAAAGAATAAGAGAGAGGAGTTAATTTCCTTATTACGGCGGTCTCTGAAACGGCAATAATAACAAGAATAGTCACAAGTGTTGGACACTAAAATCATTTAAAAGCTTCCTTAGCAGAGTGGAATGGCAGATGATCCAGTGATCTGGTTCGTCCAGGTGCTTAAGGATGTTGTCAAGTAGACTGACCAGATAATGCGTGGTAGACGTCTTGCGCATGTTGCCATATTGTCTCGGATCAATCTGGGTCAAAATGAAATCCTTGAGCGACGACGAAAGAAAACTCTCGTAAACTTTGCTAAATATGGGCGTTAGTGTCATTGGGCGTACTCCTGAAAAGTCTTTTGGAGTATCCTTCTTGGGAATTGGTGATACAAACCCATTTTTCCAGACCGTTGGGTATTCCCCAGATTGTGTAATGGCGTTAAAAAGTGTCGTTAGCGGTCCACTCAAAAATTCTGGGAACGCACGGATAAGGTCAACGGGGATGTCTATTGGGGTAATGCTTGTTTTTTGAGGTTTATGAACTTCTTAAGTACTTCTTCTTCAGTTATTTCGGGGAATTTTTTGAAATTCACAGGGTTTGTTGGTATTTCATCTTTTCTGAGGGGAGATAAAGTTTGCACAATGTCAGCAAGATGGGGGTTGAGCTTGTTTGCTGTGACCAGGGGCTCTTCATCAAGACAGAAATCCAGATTGGCCTGTTGTTTGCCCATCATGCGTTTGATATTTTGGTACCACTTTCTTGGATGAGATCGGAAAACACTATTGACGGCTTTATGGGTTACGTATTTTGTTCTTTAGGCGGTTACCTTCCTCCCTTTTGCCTTTTCTGAAGAGTCACCGTTTTTCTTTTACAAAATTTTTTATTTTGTCGGTGATGTAATGCCGGTCAGAAAGAAAACTTTGGTAGTCCTTTCTGGGAAACAAGAAGTGTACTGTGTTAAAAGAGTTTCCTGGAGTATGTTCGCTTTTTCTCTTGGAGTTTTCGCTTCTGTGAATTCGTCCAATTTTTCAGAGGACAGCCATGTTCCAAACGCCAAGAGTCTGCTTGGTCAGCTTGGTCTGCTTGTGGTTGTGATTGTCTGATACTGGATATGGATTGTACTGGTGGATATTGTTCTAGGGTGAGATGATAACTATCCCCAAGGGATGCTCCTGAGATTGGTTCTTTGTAATATCTATGCATGTTGGTAGAGATCCGGTCGAGGGTGGTACCACCCTTGGTGGTTGGAATTTTTACTATTTGCTTAAGGCCAAGTGATGTATTTACGTTCTCGATTTTTAACTCGTTACATTCCCGATACATGATGATGATGATGATGATGACATTTTATTTACGCACTTAAAAAGAGGAAAATAGTGCAGTATAGACAAATAAAAGGAAAATCTACACTGAGCTTTCAATAATGTAGTAAATGCACGAAATAAAAAAAATAAACTTTTGAAAAAAGAAAGAAAAGGGACTAATCGGGTCTAAAAAATCTTCTTCCTAGATGGAGTGCGGAGAAATGGCCAAGGGCAGAAACGTGAAGGTCCTGGGCAACTGAAGATAACTTCGCACAAGGGTCAGAGGGAAAAAAGTTGCAGTTATACGGGAATTCCTATAACGTCGAGGAAGGTACAAGAGAAATTTCCAATATTTGACATAATAAGTCCTGATACGTTTTAAATCTTTTAGCCTCAGAATACCAAAAATCCCGGAAAGGTTGCAGACAGAGGGAGAACAAAAACTATTATATAAACTACCAAGGGCTTTTCTGTTATACCTTCCTCTATTTGGAACTATTTTTCCATATCTTATATATCCATATAGCGTTATCGCAGATTTTTTTTAGAGACTGTGCTATGATCATGCCAAGCCATTTTCCGGTAGGGGAATTGGTGAGTTTTTCATTTTGAAAAGAAATACCGGAATCTTTTGGGCTGTTGAATTTAAGGTACTGACATTTACAAATGTGAACAGAAAGGCCGATTTGGGAAAGACCCTGATAAATCGTTTTTATGTTAGATTCTAACCCACTTTTAGTTCGACTTATTAACAGAATGTCGTCTGCATAAGCTACTTAATTAATACTTAGATCTCCAAGGAAAAATGTTGGAATAAGCCTGAGAGGCATTCAAAAATGGCACTTTTAAAAACAAAAGGAGATAGGACTCTACCCTGTGGTACCCCCTTGCTCACAGGAATGGATTCCGAAACCGCCCCTGACCATTTCGCCCGAACAATCGCGTTACGGTACCAAAACCTTAAAACAGAAACAATGGAAGCATTAACACCCTGACGCAACAAAGAAAGTAGAGCCTGTGAATGTACTACATTATCGAAAGCTCCAGAAATGTCGATTGCACAAAGATGAACGGCAAATTTTACAAGAGTCGCCTCCTTGAGAATTGTAGACAGGACTCTAGGAGCATGGCTGCAACTGAGTTTTTTTTTAAACCAAACTGGAAATCGCCGAACTGGCACTTCGATGTTATTTCTGGCACTAAGAGATATTCAAAAATTTTGCTAAAGATGCAAGACACTGTAATTGGCCGGAAGGAGCTGCACTGGTTTGGATCTTTTCCTTTTTTTTAGAATTGACGTAATAGTTCCAGATAGAAAACTGTCTGGAACTATAGACGTTGCCAGAATCATCTGAAATAGCAGCTGAGTGTGGAAGATGAGTTCGGGAGAGCTGAACTTGAAGTGGTTGGAGCAGAGACCGTCGCTGTCAACGGAGGTGCTTTTCAGTCTGCGTATAGCTTTTATGACTCCGTCTCTGGTGACGGTGTAGACTTGTGACTGCTTCATATTGCTCGGAAGAAGTTTCGAAAGGAGCTCGCCAAAAAAACGTTGAAGTAGGCCATCACTAGAGCTGAATACAGAAGAATAGCCACATGAAAACACCACAACTTGGATACTTTCCTTGAACATAGTCTGCGCTAAGCTAAAGTTTTTTCAGGAATGATTTACGACTCGTTAGATTTTGTCCTGGGGAATAGTAAAAAGCACAGACCGCAATTCCGTTATATTCCCTAGGGATTCTCTTGGGGTTTATAAATATCCACAAAATTTCATCGTTGGAATCTAGGACAGGGATGTCAAGACTTGAAGATCAAATCTTTTCGTTTGTGTAGATTGCCAGTCCACCCCCTTTTCCAAGTGGGTGGTCATCGGGTCCGAGTTTAACGTGTTTTTTAAAACCACCGATTCCGAGCAGCTCTTCGTTTTTGACGTTGAACTTCTGTTACGACGATGATGGATGGTTTAGTTATTGAGGCTAAACTCTCCAGCTCTGCCAATTTGTCGGTGTTGAGACTCTCAGCGTTACTATAAAGAAAGCTAGGAAACGAAAAAGTATTAGAGGGATACTGTTTTACCTTGGTACGGGTTTCCCTCCAGGTCGACGGGCTTGATGTTTGGCCAGGAGTTTTGACTTCTTGCAGTCTTTCAGGTGGTTGGGTGCTATCCAGTTTTTCAAGGGCTGAAAATCTGTTACTTACCGTAACAGGGAATGCAAAAAATTCTGGAGCATGAGAGGTAACATACTTGGTGCTTGGGGAGCTGAAAAATTTGGCACTGGTAGGTTGGACATGGGGTTGCAGTAGGGCTGAGATGGAGTATGAGTTGGGAATAATTGTTGGTTGTTTCGTGGTGGATAATGTGACTGTTCTTGGTGATAGAGAAGAGGGTCTGAGATCCCTCGGTAATCTGGATTTTGATGGGAATGGGGGTTGAAAGCTCTCAGTTCGCACGGGGTTAGTCGGGCCGGATCGAGAGGTGACCATGCCGATACGGGGTAACATCTGGGGGGAGGGAAAGGGATCGGCGTCTTTGGTAGAAGTACCTGGCGATCGGGAGGTTTTATTTGTTCCCTTCTTACTGTGTGAAACCGGACAAGAAACAAACGATTTCCGAGTAGCAAGAGGCATCTTTGGGGCATGAGAGTAATTGCAATTTTTATCTTTGCACGTCAGGTTTTACAAAGGTCAACATGGTCTAAAACACAAAACTCCAACAAACAAGATTTTGCAATGTAATCTGGACAAATATGTAGGAAGTGACAACTCTTGAACCGACACGAACTATACTGAGAAAACTCTTGAGAAAACTCGGGGATAGTCGACTTCGTGAGTATCACCCTCAACAACAACAACAAAAAACCCTTGGTTTTCACTACAGCTCATAGGATGGTATAACACGGATCAAACTTCAGCTACCCAGAAAATCCTCGTTTAACCCTTCTACTCTCAGTAAGTATTTTCTCAGTTCTGGCGTCACTCATGTTCTGCGAAAGAAGGAGATTAAAAAGATCAGATCATGTTATTTTAAATATGCAAAGCACCTCCTCCACTTGTCGAAATTATGTCATAACCATACATTGACGGAGAAATTCAAAATTCAAGACGCAAGTGTTACCCTTTTGGATGTTTCGTCATCACTTTCAAAACTCATGGACAACAAGGCCCAACCAGCACACGATGTCGTCCACTGCTTCCTGACCGAAGATTAAAAATTAAGTGTCTTTTTCTGTGTGTATATATGTGTTTTGTTTATTTTCTTTACTTTTGTCATTTACTCCGCCTTTTCAAAATGGCGGGTCATAAATAAATTACTTACTACACAGTCTTCAACTGACCGTTGACCTGAACGGTCGCAAATACCGGTTAACTTTTTGTTTGTGAAACCGTTGAAAACCGTTACTGAAAGTCTGCGTTTGTGGAATGGCGCCAAGTGAAGGCAATGACGAGATGTCAGTTAGTCTGGTTTATCAGCCAGTTTTGAATTTTTTTCAGAAAAGTCTTGACTCGGGAGTTGATACAAATTCGGTCAAAAAGTTTGCTGCAGAGTTCTTCACTGTTGACGCGATTGTGGCTGCGAAAAAGTTTCTGTGGGCTCTTGCCTTTCCCAGTGAGCTCCCCCCGAGAAGAAATGCCCAGGCCAATCATCTGTGTGATATTGTGGATGCTTTCCGTCGCTGTGATGACTTGGACGTTGCTGTTCCGGATTTCGTCATACGATTTCCGAGCGAAGTTCCGGTCGTTCCAGCTGTTGCCATATCTGTATTGAGTAGCAAGCTAAGCGCTGTTGCTAACGATGTCCGTTTTATTGCTGAAGCAGTTTCTACTCTTGATCGCTTCACCGCTATTTCCACTCGTGCCGAGGCTTTGACGGCCATCCCTCCCTCACCACCTTCAGATACGCACACTGTTGTTGTTAGTAATGTCCCGTCGGATCTTCTTAACATTGATTCCAGGACGCAACACATTGACACCGTTGAAGGTAACGAAGGGATTACTAATGTCAGAGCGAATACTCAAAGAAATCGTCTCATCGTCCACACTTCAAGTGCTTCTTATGCAGAGGTTGTTGCGAGATCAATCACCAAAGGTTTGCCGGAGGGTACTACTGCCAAAGTTATGTCTCCTAAATTTTTGGGTGTCGTCAGGAGTGTTCCAGCCACCATTACGGCCGACGCCTTGAAGACCCTGATTCCTGATTCTTATGAAGTCGTGCCTATTTCGGGCTCTCGTTCTTTCAAAATCGGATTCAAAAGTCAAGTTGGTCTCCTTACAGCTATGAAAATCGGGGTAAAAATCGGGTATGAAGTTTTTCGTGTTCATGAATTCCACCGAATGCCCAAGCGCTGCTATCGCTGTCAATCCCCAAACCACGGTATAGCCAAATGCCCGCATCCATCTGATTCTCCAAAATGCGCTCGTTGTGCTGGTTGCCATAGTTATAGCAAAGATTCCCCTTGCTCACTGCCTCCAAAGTGTGCCAATTGCGACGGCTGTCATGTCTCTTTTAGCCTCAGATGCAGCGTTATGAGGAAGGCCGTGGGACTTGGCAAATAATGGTTTTTCAGGAAAAGAAACTGCGCTGTGTGTCATTAAATGTAAATGGCACTAAGGACAAAGATCTTCTACTTGATGATTTGCTAGGCAGCTCGGACATTCTTTGTCTTCAAGAGCATCTGCTATCCGCCCCTAGTAGCGAAAGTTTGCGCCGATCTCCTGAGCACTTTGTGTTCATTCAGCCGGCAATGAAAACTAGAGGTCGTCCTTCCGGTGGGTTAGCCATTTTTCTTCGAGCCAGCGAGTGTTCAGCACCACCAAAACTGTTCCAGTCTGGGCGTTATGCTCTTGCCGTTCAGTTGGACAATATTGTTCTTGTTAATGTATATTTACCTTGCGACCGGCGGAACATTGCATCACATAGTTCATTTGCTAAGGCTTGTCAGAAAATCAGAACACTTCTATCAGACATTTCAAGGAAAGGAATGAAATGGGCTCTTGTTGGTGATATTAACACTGATCTTCTAACTTCTTCTGTACGGACTGATTTATTTTTCGATTCTTTACCGGTAGCTCACAGTCTCATTGAGAAGTCTCTACCCTTTTCATATAGACATAATCGTGGCGCTAATGTTTCCAACCTTGATCATTTGATTGTTTCTGAAACAAGTCTCATTGACGGTATTGTTGAGGTTGATGAGGAGAAAATTGAGGACGACCATCTGCCTCTGTCTTTCTGTTTGGTTGTCCCTGTTGCTCGAATCAGTCGTCCAAATCCCAAGAAGGCTTGGATCCAAAAGCGTAACTGGAATTGTATAGATACTGTGCTCTACATTTCTACATTAACTAATCTTCTCTCGCTTTTAAAAGTTCCTTTTCACCTTCTTCAGACTGGTATAGCAGCTACTACTTCGTCCGTTGATATTAATTGTTATTATAGCGAGCTTGTCCATTGCTTGAAATTGGCAGCCGATATTGCTGTACCGACTGAGAGAATTCGAGTTGGTACAAGGAAACCTATTTGGAAAGTCAGTCCTGAAGTTAAGAAGGCAAAAAACACAGCAAAATTTTGGCTAAAAATTTGGATTGCTTGTGGACGCCCAGGGAATGGTACTGTTTTTAATCTAAAAGCTAAAACAAAGCGTGAATACAAATCTTCACTTAAAAATGCTCGTTTGAATGGCTTAGATGCTCCCAGTGACAAAAAAGCGTGGCAAAAGGTCCTTCGTACAGATAAAGGTTCCGCTGTACCTCCTTCCGCGCTAACTATGGCTGACTGGACCAACCACTACCGTGGTCTATTCAGTGGTTGCAAAAACCAGATTCAGCAGCACTTTGAAAATTTACTTCTTAAATACCTACCAAGGAAAATATTTCAACCTTCTGTTCTTCCCGTTACTTGTTCTTCCATCGAAATTGCTTTCCGAAAATTAAGAAGAACTGGTTCTACAGATTCTGATGGCCTTAGTGCCGATTTTTTCAAAATTGAGTGTCCAGCTTTAACACAACACCTTCAGCTGCTATTTCAAATTTGTTTATGCCAGGGTTTGGTTCCGAATAGTTTCCTCCTGGGTACTATAACATCGGTGATTAAGCGAGGGAAAGACGCGGACCTTTGCAAAAGCTATCGGCCAATTACAGTTTCTTGTACCATAAGCAAAATCCTGGAATACGTCCTTCTTCCAGAACTAGTTGAAAAATGTAGCTTTGGTTCAATGCAGTTTGGATTCCGTTCGAGCGCCAGTTGTGCGCATGCTCATCACATATTGACAAAAATGATGAAACAGGCTACCCGCGACAAGTCTTCTATACATATATGTTCTATAGATATAGCTGGTGCTTTTGACAATATAACGCATTCTCAGGCCCTATTTTCTCTCATTACTTCTGGCGTGAATCTGTCTGTCGTCTATCTGTTAAAATTTTGGTATGGTCATTCTTCAGTAAGGTTCAAATGGCAAGGTAGCTTGTCAGAGATTATTTCTGTCCGAACTGGTGTTCGCCAAGGGGGAGTCTTATCTCCCTACATCTTCAAATCGGCCATATCTTCTTGTCTCGATTCTTTGCTTCCTGCTTACTTCTATAAAGACTATGCCTTCAGCTACATAGCCTATGCGGACGACTTGCTCTTAGTAAGCCGTAGCCGATCCACACTCACAAAAAATGTAAGTAAGCTGTCGTCAGAACTTCTGAAAATTGGCCTTGAAGTTAACCTTTCAAAATGTGAGTACCTGCATTTCAACCCTTCGTCAAATTGTTCGAGTGCATCTAAAGCTTCTATATCTCTTGGATCGTTCATCGTCAAATCAACAGACTCTCTACGGTGGCTCGGCATAACATTCAAATCTTCATTGTCAAAATTTTGCTCATCGGTTGTTCAAGAAGTTTATAAGTCGATCCGTAGCGCCTATGGGCGCATCGTCCCCAACCGAGGGCGCTATAATCGTAAAGCTTTGGGAAATTTGTACAGCACCTTCTGCGCTCCTTCTATACTATTTCGTTCTGGCGTCATTCATGTTCTGCGAAAGAAGGAGATTAAAAAGATGAGATCATGTTATTTTAAATATGCAAAGCACCTGCTCCACTTGTCGAAATTATGTCATAACCATACATTGACGGAGAAATTCAAAATTCAAGACGCAAGTGTTACCCTTTTGGATGTTTCGTCATCACTTTCAAAACTTATGGACAACAAGGCCCAACCAGCACACGATGTCGTCCACTGCTTCCTGACCGAAGATTAAAAATTAAGTGTCTTTTTCTGTGTGTATATATGTGTTTTGTTTATTTTCTTTACTTTTGTCATTTACTCCGCCTTTTCAAAATGGCGGGTCATAAATAAATTACTTACTTACTTACTTACTATACCTCCCTGAGCATTGGCTCCACC
The DNA here is from genome assembly GCA_030848855.1 of Branchinecta sandiegonensis. NCBI lineage: Eukaryota > Metazoa > Arthropoda > Branchiopoda > Anostraca > Branchinectidae > Branchinecta > Branchinecta sandiegonensis. The sequence goes on from JAUPMV010000018.1 coordinate 16,560,742, forward strand.
TCTGGTTCATTTGGTACTTTAAAGCACGGTGATATTCAGGAAGTCTTTAGCGTCCCAGAAAAAAAGGGTCTAAAATAAGAGTTCACTAGAATTTTTAATATCTGTTCACATTATTCAAATATCTTCTCTCCGTCTGTTCCAGTGCGTTCTTTAAAATGTCTAGCGTAGGGAGACTCGGCACAATACAGACTTTGGGGGTTTATTACGAAACGAATCAGACGATTGTACATTCGCTCCACATCTGAGTGATACGCATTTAGACTACTTCCAAACAAAACAAAAAGTCACTAAATACGGGCGACAAAAAGAGACTGAACGAAAATACCCATTAACTTCACAAATATCTATATATATATAGAAGCTATGCAAACATACTTTTATCATTCTTACATGAAGTGCCGAAGAAAGTTAAGGTCTTGTGGTATGGCAACAAGTGTTATACCTTTCAAATTCAAGGAAATGAAATCTTGCTTTCTTTCTAACACTGTAGCCTAATACGAATTAATCAGACTACTGAACTGATAAAATTTCGTAGAATCATCAACATAATAGCTGTTCTGACATTCCATTTCAGGTGATAGTAGGCTAGTTTGAAAATAGTATTCAGTATTTAAATTTTTTCAATTTTTTACCTAGAAAAACTGGAGAGAACTTGTTGACTCAGAGGTCCTGGTTCCTCAAGCACTAAAATTTAGAAAACTTCTAATTGCTTATTCGAACAAATGTTTGGTACAAACCTGTACCAAATTGTTCCTGTACTCCAAAACACAAAATGCTCATAACATTCGATGGTTATTGCCTTTTCGACCAACTGACAGAACACAAAACCCTGGAGTTAAATCTCACCGGCAACAAGCACAACTATGTATATTGCCAGCATCAAAATATAACATATGTCAGTTTGCTACGGAAAATCTTTCAAAATCATCAAAATTTATAAGCTAAATAGGGTTATGGAAACACATCCTGCTTATTTTTGTTTCATCAACAGCTCTAGCTTTCCGACATTTAAATAAGCTTTCTGCTTGAACCCTTTGTCAACTGCCGTTCCGAAATTGTTGCGGCATTTTATTTTTCTGCCTACACTATGTCATAAAGCGATACCGGTTCTCGTTTATTGGCTGTGATTTCTGAGAATTGCGGAATTCAGCAAGCTTTTTGGTCTTTGCGCCAGAGTATTTTCCGCCAATATTCCGCCAATGGCGCCTCCAAAAATGTAAGGAACCGAAAGAAATAACACCAAATCCCATTAGCAACTGCATTGCATTGTCGGGACTCCGGCCCACCCATTTCGCTTGTATAATAATACTTTGTAACGTTATCCGACCGGACTCGTATAAGCTTTCCATGTATCATGGATTTAAAACTTTCCAGTTGCATCAAAACTAGTTTATAATTCGGGAATGTTAATATGCTCATCGCCTTCGCCTGACAACCATTCCGGTGGAAAGCTCCAAAAACGGAAATATAGAAATATAGGAAATATATAATTAGCACCCCTTTCTTATACTTTTCAATAACATAACTAACCTGGCCCAACTGAACTGCGAGAACTCTCACAGACAGAAAGACAGATCATGGTTTTTACCTCTGTATTTTAATATTTTGCCGACGTACGGGTTACGTTCACTACTTGTAACAATAAATCCAAATTAAAATATTAAACAAAACCCCAAAATTAAATTTATTGCGGATTACATTAAACTGAAACGGGAATGGGAATCTTTTGAATAATAAGGAAACAAAATTGCCAACCAGATCAAAAACATTTCTTTGTCGATACAAAAACTTCCACCCGAATAATAAGGACGTGCTGCCATTCTTACGGACAGTATCTAAGTTTTTAAATTCTTTGGAAAGAATCGCTGACCGCTACATGATCCGTTAGGTAAGACATAAAGGAATATTAGAAATCTCCTGTTAAATTCCTATCCACGGCTTAACACCTTCACTTAAAATAAATAAAGAGATGACATCCAAAAAGCTTGAGACATCCGTAGGATAGTACTTCGTATCTTATCGTCCATCGACCTTAACCCAGCCCAAGTCGTAGCTGTGACGCTCAGTCAGACATCGCAATCCAAAGACAGTAAAAGTAAATGAAGAGTATGCATCCACACGATTTACCAATGTCATCCAAAATTCTTGAGACATCCGTTGGATCGTAATTCGTATCGTATCGTCCATCGACCTCAACCCAGCCCAAGTCGGAGCTGCGACGCGCAGTCAGGCACCGCATTCCAAAGACAGTAAAAGAGGGAAAAAACCGGAAACTCCGCTAAAACCGCATCGATGAAAACTGATTGGTCCGCGTTTGGACTTTCTTCAGTTTCGAGTGGTAGATGATTCATATAACCAAAACAAGAGGGCATGAATCCGCAATGTCTGTCAATATTAGTTGACTTGAAATTAGTGGTTGCCCGTGAATTCAACACTCTTCTTCTACGAAAAATTTATTAATCGTGTTCCTGTTTGCTTTTTATTCCAATCAGGGACCCATAAATTTCCTGTAATGACTCGCCATTCAGGGGGCTTGTCATTTCCTATGCTTCTTTGTTGCTATGTTGCCCGAGCCTCACCTAAATTCCAAAAATTCCGCTTGGGTCGAATCGGCGTTCGATTCAGATAGTCAAAATTTGTTGGGACTATTCAGCATGCCACCAGGTACCTAAGCTAGGACAAAAGATCCATGATACTCTTCCATTACAGAGAAATATTCCTAATTCAGCACAACAGCTGCGAAAAATTTTGTATCTGGATAGTCGGGTATTTTATCCCCGTGTGTATTTCTCGAACTATCTGACGCTCGGTCAAGAGCGCATCAAAAATCTCTTATTGACAAGCCCCCTGAATGGCGAGTCATTGCAGGAAATTTATGGGTCCCTGTTCCAATTAAAGAGGAAATTGAAAGCATGTTCTTCATAAATAATTGCTAAACCCGGAGTCAGCTACAATGTTTGAGAGCGATATTTCGGCTCCTCTTGGCAAGGCTCTTCGTTTGGCTTTTGAAGCCCACGCTGACTGGGAAAAAATCAAGAAGCAACTGACAAATTACTTATGTAGTTGCTATTATTTAGCGATTTGTTTAGTATAGATCTGACACGTTTACCAGTCAGTCTGGGCCAAAAGAGAATTCATCTTACTACAAACGCCGAATATGGCCAACAGTATTAGGTCCAACACAGGCAGTTGGATTCAATCTTTGCGAAGCTGAATATAAGCTCAGATAGGATACCTGCTAAATTGGTCAAAGCATGTAAATGTCTAAACAAATTCAGGGATACAGTACACAGCAGCTTACAACGCAATCTCATTCTGTGGCTAAGACAAGAGTTTTTAATCGTAAAAATGTTTTTTTCGAACACCAGAACTGTTTGAGTCTGTTAACACGGGATCGAAATAAACGCGTAAACAGCAGCAAATCTGTTCAGGCGACTGTTTGGGGTTTACGGGAGAATTAAAAAGAGAATTAAAAATTAGCACTAACATCTTGTGAGTTGGTCAAAGTCAAATATAGTTGACTTGTAGTCTTCAGACTAGAAAAAAGTGACAAACTGATATTGACAGATCTCAGGCAAATCGGCATTTTAAGTTAAAACAAATAAAATCCATTTAAATATTTTTGTCATAATTAATAATGAATATAAATAATACAAGACCGAATTATATCATTTAGTGTTGTTCAGTCACTTTTCAGTGAAGGTTGAACGGAAAAATTATTTAAAGTATTATTTTTCAAAGAAAAACAACGAAAACGGATATCAGACATAAACAGAACACACACTGTTGAAGTTACAAAATTATTCTACCTTTTATTAAATCATTTAGTAGTCCTGGGATGCTTAATGTAAAAATCCTGCTAGGTTCACATTTGTCTGAAAAAATTTGAACTGGATTGGCCTAATAAAACTAGCCAAGTTTGACCTAATTTTCCTAATTACGGTTTGTTTACTGTCCCAATCGCTTTACTGTCGGCCGATCGGTGACCGCGATGAAAATAAGCGCCTATTTGTAAGATCAGCGGCTGATTTTTGGATTTTTTTCAGCCGCTATTTACGCACGTAAATCAGCCGCTGATCCAAAATCGGCCGCTGTTTCAGCCCCGTGTGAACTGGATTCCCCGATTCACGCCCTCTTGCTTTGATTTTGTAAATCATCTACCGCTCGAAATCGGACCAAGTCAAACCGCTAAACAGCGCTGACTGTTGCGACTCATGGGGCTTACGTGATTTTCCGGTCTTTCCCACTGTTGTTGTCTTTGCTGCAATCCACCAAAGCAGTATGCTTCTCACAAATCTCGCGATCTCAGACACTAGAGGAGACTCATTATCTGGTGACATTTTCGAACCCACGATCTGATCCTATATCTAATCTTGGGATAGAGCTCCTACATTGCCAGCGGCAGTATGCCTTCACAACCTGACCAAATTCGATTTCATACCCTGAAGTGACCTTACCTGATGATAAGACTGTAAATATATTAATATGATAGTACAGAGCGCGTCGGTAAGGCCAAAAAAAGGTCAACATAGGGGGTCGTTTAAAAAAAAGAACAGGGAATTGTTTAATAATTTAATTCATCTGATTTATAAATTTTTGGTGAATTCTACGAAAATAAAAGAAAAGAGAAAGAATTTCGTCCGATTCTTTGTATTTAAAGGATATGAAAATAAATCACCGGATGTCCAACTCATAAAAAGAAAAAAAAACACTAAAATGCCATTTGAGTTACCGATAAAACTTCATTTCAAGACATGATAATAATTTTACAAACCAAATTGGTTATTAACAAAATGCTAAAGTTAAACTGATGTATAAGCAGAAGTCCAACATAAAAAAACATAAGATAAGAAACAATGGCAAAGTGCCACAAAATCAAAAATTAAATCACCAGACTTTACGAATTCTCTGCCAGATGGGCATGATCCTGGCATGATCTACAAACATGCGCCACGAAGGCAGAAATGAAGAAGGAAACCAAGAATGCCATTTGTCAGTCGGACAAGAGAATGTAAATATAGTTGAAACCGGCCTCAGCCACACAGGCCGTACTCAAAGGCTACGGCACTATACAGAGTAGCTACTCATAGGTATGGCGGCTTGCCGACCCACAGGCGAATATACAAAGTGACCGAGATTATAGGCAATCCACGACTTATAAATAGGAACTTTAGCTTGGAACTTCTAAAAGTTCATCGAATGACAATTATTGGAATTGGATCCTTTAAATAAGTCCAAATCTGCAATCAGAAATTGAGCAGGCTTCCAGCTCCCAGTTAGGGAAGGCTACTTCAAGTTATAAAGGAAGGCTAAAAGTCGCACGTGACTTTAACCTTCTGTCGGTAATCTGAAAAAACGGGTACCTCTACTGCTAGTCGAGGGCCCATTTGCTAAAACTCTTCACGAGCTTTTCCAAACCAAATTAGTGGTTCATCTGAGCATCTGAGCATCTTTGCTTTAAGTTTTCGTTTGGTCTGGTATTGAGCCAGGGTTTGAAAGCTTAGCACCAAAGGGAAATCATGGAGTTACGTTGACGACAAGAAACCGAAGAGATTTTGTATTTCGAAAACCCATCACTTTTGCCCACAAGGAATCTAGGCTGTAATTTTTTTCGATGAAGTAATCGTCAGTACGACATTCTACTCTAACTATCACTGAATGATTATTTTTAAATCGACAAATTTATTTTCTAATATTGATTAAGTTGATTAAGATTTGATTTTAAGATGTGCAAGAAGCCTATTGTTGTAATGGAAAAATTATATTCGAAACAAAAACAAGAACCATGCCCATTTCTGCTTGTTTTCTAAGGCATTTCGTAGAACTGAAAAGACGTTTAGACAAATATGAAATATATGGTTTGATAGCCCGAAAGCCGAGGATTCAGAATATATATAGTTTGTTGAGTTTGTCATGTTTCGCTTGTTTTGTTCTGGTCGGAAAGTTTTTTTATTTATAGGCCTAAATTGCCCTTATAAGCCAACATGTCGGTTACATACAACGGTGCTGTGTCCTCCGACGCGGTTTCCGCTCTCGGCTCAAAATGTAGGTCTGGAAAGATTATTCACAATTTGCTCTTTCAAAAAACGATAATTACAGGCTATTCAGCCTCTGTGACCTAAGGGGAAACTAATGCTGCTGCCTATTGATGAAAACCTGGTGCTCTAAAAATTACCAGAATAAAAACTAAATATTTTCTTAGTTTTAATAGCTCAAAAGAATGACAAGAAACTTATCTTTCTGGTGAAATATTACAAATTGGCAGTTTGCTGAATTTTTTTAAAGGACCCCTCTTGCTTATTCTGCTTTTTACAAGATACCTAGCTCCCATACAGAATTATAAGCTTCTAAAATCCCCACCTTTCTCCACTGTCTCGTTTTGTGCCTATGAATTTTTAGCGCTTTTTTGGCCTTGCCGAATTTTGCCCGTCACGCAACGAATTTTTTGCCGGAATCTTCAACGACCGCTGACAGCTCTTTCACACATAAGGATCTCAGAGAAATACTACTTTTATTTGCTTAGTTTTCCCACTTTTTTACCACGGCAAGTTCAGTTTTCAAATGTTTAGCGCCCAGCCGCCGCGTCGGAGAGCAGGAAGGCTGGAGATAATCGACACGCGCTAACAAGCAAATCGCTAATTTCAGGTGGAATGTAATGGTATATTTGAGAACGTCTTTTCTTCACCATTTCATTGGGAAAAGATCATTTCTAGTAAGAGTTGTGCTTTAAGAATTTATTTCTTGGTGCTTAAGACATTTCTAAAAATAAATAAAGATATCATTTAAATGGTAAAATCCAGAACTTTCATAAAAAGGCTGACAACATTCTTCTTCATCTCAACCTTTTTCCTTTTTTCACAAAAAAGCGCCCTGATTAGTTGGTTTATTTTGAGCTTTGTTATTTTGCATGTACTTCGTTGTATATTTAGTAGGCTAATTTGTCTTTAACGGTCAGCTGTTTATTAGTATGTAAGTGTGTGTGAGTCTGACTGACATGTTGTTGTTCCTTTTTATACATTACTCTTCAGTTTTGAAGGATTCAAATAAATAATAATAATAATAAAAATACTCTATAGGCCATAAAAGAGGATTCAAAATATGTAAAATTTGTTTGATCTAGCTTTTGCGGTCCCGCTAAGAAAATTAATTATATAAAGTTTGTATTCCTTTACAGGCTGAAACGTCGCTGACGTATATCGGTGCGGGATAATGCGGTAGGATCTTTGTTCTCAGTATTAAAGTTTCATTCTACGAAATTCTATTTCGTACCATATGCTTGTTTGAGATTTATCTTTATTTCTTGGATACTGGGAAGTGCTTGATGAACGCCATAACTCCTTCCCTGCACTCGTCTAAAAATGGCTTCGATATCACTTAAAAGCCATGTAGCCTCACTTGGTCTCATCGATTTTTATTTTGCTAGCCTTGTGGCAAAATTCTGGTCAGCACCAGCACCAACCTAGTTTCCGCACGCTATTGATGATTTCAACCCCTTCGTTTTGCTTCGTAGCTGATCGACGCTGCTTAAAGCACAACTCTTACTAGAAATGATATTTTCCCTATAAAATGGATCAGAAAAAACGTTTTCGAAAACACCATTACTTTCCACATGGAACTAGCGATTCTCTTGTTAGCGCTTGCCGATTATATCCAGCCTTCCTGCTCTCCGACGCGGCGGCTGGGCGCAAAAGATTTGAAAACTGAACGTGCCTTGGTTAAAAAGTGGGAAAACTAAGCAAATAAAAGAAGTAATAAACAGAAGATTATCACATCCTTATTTGTGAAAGAGTTGTCAGCGGACACTAAAGATTCCGGCAAACCTTTCGTTGAGTGACGGGAAAACTCGGCAAGGCCGAAAAAGCGCTGAAAAACCGTAGTTCCGAAACGAAACAATGAAGAAAGGTGGGGATTTTAGAAGCTTATAATTCCATATGGGAGCTTAGTATATTATAAAAGGCAGAATAAGCAAGAGGGGTCCCTTAAGAGAATGCAGAGACCATGAATTACTAGCAGGGTGGTGCATATCAACTGATCAGTCTTTGAAGCGGGCCATTTTCGTCTTACGGTGGGGTCTATTGGCAAGCTTTATCTACGTATATTTCATCGAAGCTAGTAATGGCACTACATTTTCTTTCTGATGTCACACTCGTTAGTTCTAGACACATCATAAGGTTCGGAAGTATTAGTTGGACTACTCCGTTGAGGTTTGATGCCATCTTCACCTTCAATTAAAATTACCTTTGATTATTTCCACGACTGATAGATGGCAAAACGGTATGAAGCGGGAATATTTGAAAACCACTGGCGACATCTGCAAACCTTTCGTTCAGGGCCCTTCAACAATGTTTGCTAGATGAGTTTGCAAAGTATCAGATTTAAACTCAAATAAGTAGAATATATATTATATGTTGTTCCTTCAAAATCATAGCAGATGGTGTGGTGTACCTTCTCTTTCGTTCCCGATAGTAATGAACAACATGTCCGTGCTTTCTGGGACCTTTGTATCAAACGTCAACAGTAAGCAACTTGGAGATTTCGACTTCCCAGACGACGTAGAATTGATAGAAGTTTGTAAAAGGTAATTAAGGTTGCTACTTGACAAGATCTCAGAAAAACTCTGAGACGCTGGATTGTCAATTTATCTAGACAAATCAAAAACCGTGTCCACACCCGGCTCCCCCTAGCTAAGATATTCAGATAAACTATTTGTGTAGGTCCAATAGTTTAAATACTTAGAAAGTTTAGTGCTGAATGTAGGTGTCATATTATCCGATGTTAAGAGACAAATTTGACAAGCGTCAGATGCATACAACAAACTGATGTCGATTTGTAGAAAAGTAATAAGTACTCACTCCGCCTTAATTTAAGTTTATTCGGTAGCAACATGCTATCCACACTGTTGTACGCCATGGAAATATGTGAAACTCAACCAGAGATCAAGAAAAGCATCTTCGGATTAAAAAATTCTGTCTTCCAAGCATATTGAAAATCAGTTAGCAACGTGTGTGTGATTAAATATCGTATCTAATATCATACCCGAAGACAGACTCCCTGAAAGTGTACCAGTGGCAGCCTAAAAGAAGACGGAGACGAGGACAACTAAGGAAGACACTGCTAGGGCAGTGTTGTTTGGACCTGAATGATGCCATGTCACTCATTCCGCAAAGGGAAGATATCGCTAAGGACACACAACTTCGTGATGAGCGGAACGATATCTTTAGTCTAACATTGCTTGATTAGCCTCCGCAAAGTTGAAATCAGAAAGGAGGCACAGGATAGTGTAAGCACCACTCTCTGTCGCATGGTACATTAACGCAGAAATAGTGCAAAAGCTTGAAGCGTGCAGTACACAGAAGAAAAATATATTTAAAGGGCCCCTTTTACTGATTCTGCCTTTTGTATTATACTTAGCACTATTTAATAATAATAATAGATTTGTTGCCCATCATAATGCACAGACGTACAAAAAGACGGAGTAATAAAATGAAGAAGAAGAAAAAGAATAACAAAGAAATGAAAAAAAAAGAACATTATTATCAACAGAAATAACGGAAAGAAAACAGGAAACTTAAAAAGAAAATCACACACAGTGACAGAATTTACACTGAGTAAAGCATCTGCTGAGCTACATTAAGGTCGTGCTACTCCATACTTTGAAGAAAATCTGCTATTACTTGTCCTTGTCCTCAGCAGATACTTCAAATATTTGTAAAAAGATTTACGAATGTCGTTCATATCTGTGCAGGGAAACAGCTTCCAATAAGGTGCCAAAGCAATAACGTGCGGAACTACAAAGGAATTATACATTTTAGCAAGAATAAATCTATTAAACTACAATTTCATAGAAACAAGGATTCCGTATGCTTTACGAGCTTTATCACGGAGAAATGCTTTAGAAGCGAACGGGTGGCACGGATACTGGATCCCAGAGGTAGACCCAAGTAAGTCAGAGACTCCTTGGGTTGCACGGGCTCGCCACCAATACCCACTTGTACCACATCAGAAGGATGGCGATTAAAAATCATAACTTCAGTCTTAGACTGGTTAAATAATAGACTTATTTTACAGTATTCCACATCAAGTATCCGAAAATTCGATTCGACTCCAGTCACTTTGCAACTAATATTTTTCATCTGCATAATTAGTCAATGACACATCCAGTCCAAGGGAAATCGCTTTCTTGTGCATCCAAAACACTGTTACTGAAAAGAGGAGGTGACGTAATAGCTCCTTTTCGTATATTTTTTCGAACTAGGATAGGTGGCGTAACAATTGTAGATCCCCCCCCCCCCATTTGAACTTTAATTTGCACGTTTAATTTTCTGTAACCCAAGAATTAACTCTTCTATGATAAGCACTAGACAGGATTTGCGCATGGATTCCCGAGTCGAATGCTCTCGTTACGTCGAGGGTCTCAAAAACAAGAGTGCGGGTGACAGACAATTGGTTTACTTTTGAACGAAAGCACACTAGCATGACATAATAGGACACAATTTCTTGGCCTAATATACTATATACTTGTAACACACGATAATAATGACATATATTGAGATTATCGGTTAAGCCCAGATCAGTCGCGTGCTCCCGAATTCTCTCCAAATTAATAAATTGTCCTTCCTTTAATTAGTTTATTTAATTCTAAATTTTCCATTGCTTCTTTGAATATTTGATTTTTAAATCAAAATTGGATCAGGAAGAGGTTCATTTCAGTTCCATATTATTTTGTCATTAGCACTCGATATTAAATTTGCAATCACATCATATGCACTTTCGTGACCTGTCCCTTTCTTGAACCCAAACTGGTATAGCTTTATAATTTTAAAGAAGAAAATGCATAACAATATCTAGATAAATAGCTGTTTCGACGAGATTCTAATGTAAGATACTTGTTTGACTTCCAGATACAAACACTCTGGTCTAACAGATTTCTGACCTTTGCGTAATGTGTATATATCGTAAATATCTCTAATAATCAATTGTAGACCGCTTATAGCCTGTTACACGGGGCTGAAACAGCGGCCGAATCTCGGTTAGTGGACAATTTACGCGCAGAATTTATAAATTAAACAAGAGCTGTAAGCTCATATGGCACTTTCAAGCATAAAGCAGTAGATAATGGTAACAGCTAAGATTCTTGCTATGTTGAGGCACAGACGATTATGTACCTTTCGGGTTCATGAGAAAGAAAAGTTTAGCAAAAATATGCCATGCACTTTGCGGTCACAATGCGCAATTTAAGGGGCTAGGAATCCTTTTTGTAAGCAAATGCACTGGTACACAAACGATCATGGGCCCTTGGGTCACGAAAGTATATCATTCGCTCGAAAGTATTATTGTTTTTGCATTTTGCGGGTAAGATGCGCACTTTAAGGGGTTGGAACTGAACAGGAAGCAAAATACTTTGGGCACAGATGATCACGCGTCCCTCGGGATCATGTTAAGTTTCTTAAATCAACTTTGCGCTAACATTGGTGCTTTAAGTATGTTGGAATTCATTTGTAAGCAAAACCCTTGAGGCAAAAACTATCACGGGCCCTTGGGAATTACGAAAATGGATCTTTTGGTCAAAAGTATTTTTTCACTTTGCATTTAAGATACGTGCTTTAACGGGACTAAAATGGGCTCTTTGGGGTTATGAACGTTTTCATGAAATTAAAACACGTCCTTCTGTCAAATATCAAGTTTCCTTCGGATCCGACCAACAGGTCAAAAGTAATGCATGAAATTCTGGTAGTTTGGATTCCAGTTCCCTTCACTCCCCCGAAGATAGTCGGATTGGGAAAATGACTGCTTCCAAGTCAATTTGATCGGATCTCCAATACACCAGCCAAATTTCATCGCCAAGTGCATCTTTAGGTACCTTAACTCGCGATCACCGGATTTCTGGAACCCCTTTCAAGACCCCCACAGTGTACCAATTCGTTTCATTCCTGTCAAAAATGTATTTACATCTCATCTCAACAAGCTCTATCCCCGTCTCTCTACTCTAAGCCTGTTCCGAGATTTCCGAGCCCCCTCCAATCCCCCCTCCCCGGAGTTATCGGATCCGGTCCTCTTCAGGCTCAAAACCGCTCAAGTTGCAGAGACAGGAGAAACTGCCTGACATGATGTACAAAGTGCCATCGACTAGAGTATATATTCTCATATAGCTTTTCACGAACAGGTACGTAATGCATACCTTCCTATGTCCCACAGGAAGTTATTTTATGACAATTACTCTTGTGGAGGCTGTTACGACCTCGTATCATCCTCCAGAGAGGCTGATATGAAGCCGTAACAGCCTCCGCGGATGTTCATCGAGCACTTTTCCTCAAATAATGAATTCATAAAGCACTTTTTCATCAAATACTGAGAAGTAGAAGCTGACCTAAAAAAAATAAATTAAAAAAATACTTTCAGTAAAAAAAACACAAAAAAATATATAAAATAAGAAATAAAATAAACGTCGAAAAATGACAGAACATTTTACACTATCAGACAACCAGTATATGCCCTAGGGCCCCTAGGTCATAGCTTGTCACAGTCAGATTACCACTCAAAATACAGCTTGTCAACTGAACTGCTGAAACAACATCCTACTATCCCTTGCTTTCCAAAAGCTAGTTATTCAGCATTGAAAAAAATACAGAAAATCTTACTCTCGGTCATAGAAAACCAGCCTATTCCCTAGGCCATACCTTAACACAATCAGATTTCCACTGACAATACAGCTTGTCAACTGAAACAACATCCTACTATCCCTCTCTTTCCAAAGGCTAGTTATTCAGCATTGATCACTGTCTTTGTTCCGGAATTATCAACACGTGGGGTGGGGTTTGTTATTGTTTACTTTTTACTTCCACGACCCCTAGAATATCTTGTAAATCTAGAGTAGATTTTCACGACCGCTAGATGGCATCTGAATCACCAAATGAGTAAAAGGCTGTACTGGTAGAAATTAAAGTGCTTAGGTTAAAACAGTAGTTATTTTAAGCTGCGTTCGATTTGACTCCTCCTTGTCTCGGTCCTGTCTTCTTGTTACTGCCCTGTCACGGTTTAAACCCGTTTTATTTACCCTTGTCAGGTGAATGACTCAGCGGACAAGCATCGCAAATAAAACGCAATCGAGAAATCTACCCGTGACAGGACCGAAACTTGCTCCGAGAGCATGTCAACATTCACGGCGTCCTGTCTGACAGGGCACTGACAATTGTCAGCTGACAGGACAAATAAAACGGCATCAAGCGGACAAGGCAGTTAAATAAAACGGCGTTTGGATGACAGGACTGAGACAGGACCGGGACAAGGCTAAATCGAACGCGGCTTTAGTAGGCCAACAGTAGGCTTGGGTTGCTACTGTACTAAAATAAATTCCCTACCCTATTAGCAAAGAAGAGTCCCTACCTATAAAAACATTCCGTTCGAAAATGTTATAATAGTTAACATACCTCCAACGGTTCATATCGGTATAACAGCCTCTAGGGCCATTTAAAAATATCAACCTCGCTGCGCTCGGCTGATATTTTTCATAACCTGCCTCGCCTTCGGCTCGGACAGGTTATTTCCAATTCTCGTTGTTATTTTCCGATGTCAACCTCGATGTCTGAATTTAACCTTTATTATTATATTCTGCTAGTAGTAGAGGTCCAGACAAATCAATTATTGTGGTTTTTAGAAATATGTATAAGAAACTCCATAAAAAAATAGGCTCAAATCTGATGATATTTCGGTTGTTCAAATTCCGTTTAGAAAGGAATCCGCCAGGGTGCGATTACGTGACCACCATTGCACAATAATGGCGTAACTGATTAATATACACACGTTATGACTAGTTTTGTATCTCGTGGGTAGGATCTGTCATTAATGAATTATGCTGATGAAGTTTTACATCTGACTAGATCAGCTTCTAAGATTGAAAAAAAAAATCGGATTTTAAATGAGGAATACGCAACTACAGGCTGTCTTTCAATGCTAAACAAAAGTGAAGTATTGACATTACGTGGCGAATATACATCTTACGGCGTAGATAAATTTAAGCTTTACGATCAAGGGGTGGAGTCTTCGATGTCTCTCACATATCTTGGACTTCCTATTGGTAGGGACTTGAAGGCCAATCGAGATGGACTGATTAGCTAGTTTTCGTTTTGAACACGCAAAGGCTGTCTCTGGTGTTTAGTCACCAGTGTCCGGTTCTTCCATTAAAACGCGTTTTTTGGTTCACCTGTGAGTTGATGAAAACTGGCTAACTCCTCGCTGAAGCCGGGCTCACGAGCAGGTTCTGGTTAGCCCGCACCGTGAGATAAAACCGGACACTGGTTAGTTCAAAAACGGGTTATAAGACTGGTGAGAAGTCACCGGTGGATGCAAAAACGGCTTATAAGAAAAACCGGAGACCACCGGTGAGAACTCCCGTGACAAAGAACGCAGCTAAAGCTTATGGAATAATTGTACCGTGCAAATGGAAATATAACCGCCAGCTCCTAGCCCGCCTCTATTCAAATTTGTAAACCCCTATCTTCTAGGATGGCCCATATTTACAGCGACTGACAAGAAATCACTCCGTTCAATTTATTTTAAGTACGTTACGTTTTTACTGAAATTGCCACTCTGGAGTAGAAACACCGATGTTGCGAACAAATACGGTACAGAAACCAAATCAGCAGATAAAAGACCGGTGTGATCGTTTTGCGGCGGGCATGGACATTAGCCATAGTTTATACCTTGCTATGTTGTAATTTAGTCTTTGTGTTTTATATATTTAGCTGATGTAGATCTATTGCAGTTGTTGTTTTCTTTTTTTTCTTTCCTTTTTCGTCTTTTCATACTCCATTTCTGACAATTTTTTTGTCATACAAATGTGTAATTTATATATTATTATTGCGGGAGACAGGGACAGGTATGGTCTCCGCGTAGGCACATTAAATTGAAGTATTCTGTACTACTGCATATCAATACATGCAACTTTTTCGCTTTATAAAGAGGGAGGACCCATGTCCAAATATGCATTCTCGTAGGCTTCTGAGTTACACACACTTTCAAAAAGTGAACGTAACTATCTCTTCAGACGAATTTCCGTCTGTCAGTAGTGACGTCTGTCTGCGACGTTCTTAATTTTGTTCTAGTGAGCAAAAAAACTATTACAATAAAGAGATGGATCCCTCTTACCTTCTATGTCTGTGTTACGAACTGTCAAAATATATCGTTTCAAGCCTTCTTTTAGCATGCTAGCTTGAAAATTATGAAAGGCGGGACTCATACTCGTGCCTTCTTTTCGGGCCAGGAGTTGCACACTTCCATTAGGTTGCATTGTGAGTTTCATGAGTCGTAAAGAGTTACGGAGGGAGTCGTTAAAAGAAGTTATGACAATACACTTTGAAATTTAATGGTTCCGGAGCCTAAGTGAAGGCACGTTGGAATATGGGTCCTGCCCCTTTAGACGAGTGCTAAAAGAGTGAATGGATGTACATACTTCCTGGAGTAAGAATACCTTCTTCTAGTATGCCGTGACTCTTTTTAGTACTTATGCTTTCTGCACCATGCCTCAAGAGAGGAGGAATCAGTTCGACACGCCGAAATGATTAGAAATGATAGTTGGCAAAACAATGTCAAGGATATTGCCTTCGCGTTCCCATTAAATGATTATCGGAAATCAATTCTGATTTCCAAGAGATGTTGCAGTAAAAATCATTTCTTTTCTTGTTTGTGTTGGTGTTCGATAAGGACTGTATTGTTATAAATTGAAATGCACGGGTCACAAGAGTAGTCATTTTCATATTTCTGTAGTAGGCTATGTAGTAGGCTACTATATATTCTCTTTGGCGTCTTGGCAACGAAAATTTTGGAAATTTGACTTACAAGGTGCGGAAAAATCAAAGTTGCGATACGCCGTGCCTCTTTTTAGTAGGCCTACCTACGACTTCTGCACCATGCCGGAAGAAAAGGGGAATCGGTTAGACGCGCATGAATGATAAGAATAATAGTTGGCAGAAAAAATGTCAAAGATGTTGCATTTAAGCTCCCAGTAAATGATTCTCGAAAATCAATTTCTGACTTCCAAGAAATGCTGCATCGACCATAATCTGTTTCCTTTTTCGTTTTTGTCTTACCTCTTTGACGTCTTGGCGAAGCAAATTTTGAAGAATTCACTCAAGGTGCGGAAAATCGTTAACATCCAAAACATCCTCGTCGAAATGGAAAACATCCTGAAAACCAAGGATTATGCTAAAGTATTGTAATACTTGACACTACGAAGTGTCAAGTGTGACAGTCCACACACTTTGCAAAATTCGGAAAACTGCGAAAAATGCAAAGAATTTGGAGTGATTTCCGCAGAAATACTGGGTAACTGAGAGAAAGAGTTGACCGTTGGTGTACTACACACAAACACTCACTGTGTGCTAGTTCAAAAGTCCAAAACAATCCAATCCGCAACCAGGCCAGGGCAGGGTGACCAGATATAGTCTAGCGATGAGAAAACGCAGTGTGCACTCTGCTAGTTAGTTCCAGAAAACCTAGAACCAATTAGAACTGCCTGTCTGGGTGGTTGAGATCTGCAACAGCCTGGTGGTCTTGGAGACTGGGTTCGTCAAATCTGTCACCAGTGATATGGTTTGGTGATTAGACTAGGTCTTGAATAGGGGGCGTTGGGACCTTGTGGATAGCGTGATTTTCTTCCGAAGACCGGTAGGCCTGACCTTAGTTTCCACTCTCAGAACCAATCAGCAAAGGAGGTTTAGGAATTTCCTAGGTTGCCTAGAGCTCAGTCACGCTCTTCTCTCTCTCTCTCTCTCTTTCCAAATAAAAAAAATGTACACTTCTGAGTTGAACACAAAAAGTCTCCTTTGTGTACAAGATGGTAAGTTGATGACTATTGGCTACCGGAAAAGTGATGATGCTGATGGCGGATCAGCATCATCCAGGTAAAAACCTAGGTCGAAATGATGATAAGAGACATACGCCATCTAATGGCAATAACCCGAACTTATTGACTAGACGGGATATGTGTTCAGGCTACACCTTGGTTGGGGATGACAACGAAATTGGATTGGGCTTGAGCCACAGCAATAAGTAAGTAAATAATTTATATGTAACCCGCTATTTTAAAAAAGCGGAGTCAGTGTGAGAAAATAAATAAAACACATAAGAAACACATAAAAATACTCTAAATTTTCAATCTTCGGCCAGGAAGCAGTGGATAACGTCATGCGCTGGTTGGGCCCAGTTGTCCAAGATTTTTTAAGGCGACGAGGAAACATCCAAAAGGGTAACACTTGCACCTCAAATTTTGAACTTTTCCACCACAATCAAAAAAGTTGTACGGAATTTTCATACGATTTTCAGACGATTTCATCTTTTTGATCTCCTTCTTTATCAAAACATGAGTGACACCAGAACGAAAGCTGTGACCTGATTAGTTTTGTGCCTAATTTACTCATTCAAAGCTTTCCGTTGCTAACTGATTTTCAATATACTTTGGAAGACAGATACTTTTGAATCCGAAGAAACTTTTCTCGATCTCTGGTTGAGTTTTAAAAAGTGACCTGATTAGTTTTGTGCCTAATTTACTCATTCAAAGCTTTCCGTTGCTAACTGATTTTCAATACACTTGGGAAGACAGATACTTTTGAATCCGAAGAAACTTTTCTCGATCTCTGGTTGAGTTTCACGTATTGACCTAAATTACGCAGAAACGAACATGGATATATTCGCGTCATGTTCTATGGTCCGAATTTTCTGTGTGTGTGATTAAATGTCAGATCAAATCTTAATATCATACCCAAATGCAGACTCCCTGAAAGTGTGCCAATGGCAGCCTAAAAGAAGGTGGAGACGAGGACAACTAAGGCAGACACTGCTGGGGCAGTATGGTTTGGACCTGAATGATGCCATTTTCTCTAATTAATCTCTAATTAATTCTCCTCTAATTAATTCCCTTCCAGTTAAAGATCCTGCGCAATTCAGAAGAAATTTGATAATTTTGTAGCTAAAGCAAATAATATTCTAATATAATATTCATATAAATAATATGATTAATAATATTCAAATAATATAATTTCTGAATCTGTTTCCGTTTTTCGATAAAAGTTAATATTTAAGTAAGTACAGTGTGTTGTTTAATGTACGTCAATTGTTATCGCACGGTACATTAACGCAGAAAAAGTGCAAAAGCTTAACGCGTGCAGTCCGAAGAAGAAAAATATATTAAAAAACCCGTACTTATTCTGCCTTTTGTATTATCCTTCCATTCCCTCCATTTATATTTTTACAGACCAGCAGACCAGACCAGCTGTTTCAATGCGATTCTAATGTAAGATACTTGTTTGAATTCCTGATACAAAACACTCTGGTCTAACAGATTTCTGACCTTTGCGTAATCTGTTAGTATCGTAAATATCTCCAATAATCAATTGCAGACCGCTTATAGCCTGTTAACACGGGGCTGAAACAGCGGCCGAATCTCGATTAGTGGCCGATTTACGCGCGTAATTTATAAAAAAAAAAAGAGCTGTAAGCTCATACGGCACTTGCAAGCATACGAGTAGGTAATGGTAACAGCTAAGATTCTTGCTGTGTTGAGGCACAGACGGTCATGGATCTTCCGGATTCATGAAAATGAATAGTTTAGTAAAAATATGCCACGCACTTTGCGGTTACAATGCGCAATTTAAGGGGCTAGGAATCCTTTTTGGAAGCAAAGGTACTGGTACACAAATGATCATGGGCACTTGAGTCACGAAAGTATATCGATCGCTCGAAAGTATCATTTTTTGCATTTTGCGGCTAAATTCACAGTTTATGGGGTTCGAACTGAATTTTGAAGCAAACTACTTGGGGCAGAGCAGATAATCATGGGCCCTTGGGGATCTTAAAAATTTCTACTTCTTTAAAAAAAAAATTCACCTCTGCGGTAACATTGGCGCTTTAAGTATGTTGAAAATTCATTTGTAAGCAAAACCCTTGAGGCAAAAATTATCCGGGCGCTTGGGATTCACGAAAATGGATCTTTTGGTCAAAAGTATTTTTTCACTTTGCATTTAAGATACGTATTTTAAGGGGGCTAAAATGGGCCCTTGGGGGGTTATGAACGTGTTCATGAGATCAAAACACATCCTTTTCTCAACTGTCAAGTTTCGTTCGGATCCGACCAACCGTTCAAAAGTTATGCATCAAATCCTGGTAGTCTGGATTCCAGTTCCCTCCACTTCCCCGACGACAGTTGGATTGGGGAAATGACTGCTTCCAGTTCAATCTGATCGGGTCTCCAGTACACCAGCCGAATTTCATCGTTAAAGTGCATCTGTAAGTACCTTAACTCGCAATCACCGGATTTTCAAAAAACCTCATCCAAGACCCCCACAGTGGGACGATTCGTTCCATTTCTGTCAAAAATGTATATACAACTTGTCCTCGTTCTTCTCACCAAGCTTCATCCCGACCCCTCCATTCAAAGCCTGTTCCGAGATTTCCAAGCCCCCTCCTATCCCCCCCAAAAGTTATCGATCCGGCACGGACACAAAATGGTATATCCGTGACACGAGCTCTCTCAGCTGTTTCTTTTCGTTCAGCAAGTTTCGTTTGTGTCCAATGCCATGCTCAAATGTTATGCTTGCCTCAAGATCCCGGATGTCTCCTCCTTACCCCCCCCCCCCCCCCCCCGATTCTAGGGGAAAGGACTTTTTTTTAAGTCAATATGGTCGGGTCCCTGATAAGTCTGCTAAGTTTAATCGTCCTAGCACATTTGGAAGTAACTTGACGCTTGATAACCGGAAATCTGGGACCCAGCACCCCCCCCCCACAGTGGTCGGATCCGGTCCGGCTAAATCAAGGATATGTGCTTGTTCTAAGCCCCGCCCATTACCAGGCCTTGTGTTAGGCCTTATGGTGGGGCCATCCAGAGTTAATGGTGTTTTTATTTTTATGAATAAATTGAAACTGAACCACAAAGTTTCATCCCGATCCCTCCACTATAAGCGTTTCACGATATTTCCGGTAACCAACTCCCCCCAAAGTTGGTCAGATCCGGTCCAGACGACGACATGTGAGGCATGTGTTCTTTCCACACACCAAGTTCCAAAAAGATCCGATCACCTGTTCGAAAGTTACGCATGCCTCAATATTCCGGATTCCCCCTCCCTCCACTCCCCCACGACGGTCAAATCGGGGAAGTGACTATTTCCAAGTCAGTTTGGTTGGGTCCCTGATGTGCCTGCCAAGTTACAGCATCCAAGCAAATCTGCAAGTACCTTAACCCACGATAGCCGGAAATCCAGGATCCAACCACCAGCCGCCCCCCCCCCCCCACACTGTCCGGATCCGATCCAGTTACCCCAAAGATGTATCAAAGATATGTGCTTGTTCTTACCACCAAGTTTCATCCCGATCCCTCGACTCTAAGCGTGTCACGACTTTTCCGGTAGCCTACCTTCCCACCACCAACTCCCACCACAGTTCTCGGATCCGGTTCGGACTTAAATGTAACATTTTAGGCATGGGTTCTTTCCACGTACCAAGTTTCATTTAGATCCGATAAACCGTTCGAAGTGCCTCAAAATTCCCAATTCCCCCTCCCTGAACTCCCCCCCCCCCACGATGGTCGAATCGGGGAAGTGACTATTTCCAAGTCAGTTTGGTTGGGTCCCTATTATGCCTGCCAAGTTTCATCATCCTAGCACATCTGGAAGTACCCGAACTCGTTATCACCGTACAGACCGACCGACGGAAAAGTGATCGGTATACGGATTTTGGCCGGAAGGCAAGTTGCATAAAAAAAAAATCGAAAAAGCAGCCAGTGATTGCCCAAAAAGGCACGTTTTTTCATCGCGGTCACCGATCGGGATAGATGAATCCCTTAAAATGTTCCCTTCGATGGCTCTGGGGACAGTCAACAGTCTGTTATTCGGGAAAATAGGGTAGTTTTCGGTCATAGCATTAGCTTTACATCCAGCATCCAGAAAGTATTCAATTTGTACAATTTCTCCAGTGTCATGACAACTGCATACAACATACCAAACAACTACATTTGTCTTTGACACACTCACATGTTTTTATTCTCTATATTTTTCTAACTACAGAAAGTAGACTCGGAATTAGGTTAAACCCGAGCAGTTGATCAGTCGTGCGAACAGATCACCGCTGCTTACGTGCGTATTTTGGTTGCGGGTGAACAAGCTATTAGACGGGTCAGTGATGCAAGACCGGATTCATCTAGGACCACCTCAAGGCAGCCTTTGGAACACCGAACACCTTTCCGACGGTCGTTCTGGTCATCGTGAGTTAGCGTAGTTCCAGAAGGTCAATCTGAATCGTGTCCGTTTCATTAGAAACCTCATTAGTTTCATTTGATTGTTTCACCGGATCGAAGCATCCAATGGGGAGTCGAGGGAAGGGAAATCCAGAGACATCTGTATATACGTGATATTTAGCAAGAGCACATGTGTCCGAAGTTCCTTTCACGTCAAGAATTGATGTGGGAACTATTGTGGGGCTGGAGGGCCGGAGGTGGCCTCGGAACTTTTTGTTTCATTCTTACCCAGTGAATTTTCACTTAGGATACTTAGTTTGTATGATACAACTTTATCTATGAGACCAGATGTAGTGTCAATGCAACCTTCCTGTACATTATTTACATCTGACCAGCTACTTGCTACTCTGTTACAACCCAGTCATGATGTTTTGATTGACGCTTCTCTGTACTAGAAGGTCCGCATAAATAGGACACTCCCAGAAGTCTGAACAAATAGACACAGAAACTCCTTTTTGCCTTTTTTTCATAGCAGTCTTTCATGCGAAGTCATGGTATTTGTCATTACGTATCGTGTATGTACGAAACAGAATTTAGTTATATTCCATGGTCTGCCAGGAGATCATATTTATTAGCTACTCTCTGTTCGTGACTCGTTGCGTGTGCTCTATAGTTGGGACCAGAACAACAAACTGCCGTTCGTACCACTGCATACGATTCAATTCAGATACAGGATTGGGGTTTCTCCTCTGGATTTTCGGCAGTTTAAGCGTAATTTGAAAAAGTTTTACGTATAGAAGTGATGTAGCTGACGGAAGTTCTAGCAGGACCCCCTCCCCCACAGCTCGATGTTTTTTCCGAACTAATCCTAACTAAAGTGTTATTTTATCATCCTTCACATTGCTGTGGCTTTGCGCGGTCTTCTCATACTGATCTGATTCATTAGTGCCACGTAGCCAGCTAGTCTTGATATAGTAGACGAAGGTAGTAGCATCAGATACTGTTGCATGATACTAGAAAATTTCTTCATTTTCCTTCAAGAAGTGACAAAAACATGTTTTTATCTAATGTGTTAAAATTTCTTAAGTTTGCTGAGTAACTTTTCTTGCAACAACTGAAAAGAAGGTCCTTTCGGTTCGCACTGTAGTCCACTATCTCTTATTCATAGTAGCGGGCATTTCAAAGACAGGTTAAAAGTGAGTAGTTTTCGATTGGCTAAGTTGCATGATAATGTAAATATCAGGACTTACCGATATGTTGACCCAAAGAAATGTCACTGCGATCTACTCAAAAGTAATAGCTTGGTTTCACAAATAAAAGGAAATCTACTCTGCTGCAACTTTCTCTAAAGCACTGTTCAAATAGGTGTAATCAGGTTGTCAGGTATAAAACGGAATATACAGATTAGTCTTTTCCTCGGGTGCACTGTTTTAGCTGTATCAGGAGAATAGACTCTGGTTCTACTTTGTCTTTATGCAAAGCCAATGAAATCGCTGAACCTTGCATGGATAAGAACCTTTTATTTTCAATTAGAACAAGGGTGTGTAATAAAACGTACAGATAACGCAGCTTAGTCCACTTATTTAAATAATTCTTAGGAGTCTAAGCTTGCTCCGAATTTTTTACTATCGATTCTTAACTGCAAGAGGAAAATGGCTCCAGGTCTTTACTGTAGTAGTTCCTACACTCATTTGAATTAACACAATAATATTGCGGACAGATTTCAATATTCTTAAGGGAATTCCTACTGAACAGATAATCATTATCGATTATGATGATGATGCTTCTGACCAGCAGAAGTAAATTTTAATGAGTCTAAATACATAAATGTAAACAAATAAACACTCGTCTCAGTGGCGCCATTTCAGTAAACCTCAGGGGGGGCCAAACATTCATTTTGGGCCCCCATCCTAGTTTTTTTTTTTGCTCAAACGCAAAACTTAACTCCTTTTCAGGTAAAATTAAAGCAGTTTTAAATATACCATAACGAGCATATGCAAGAATCACGCATTGCTCAAAGACACTTCACATATAAAAATGTTCATTGGAGCATGCTGTGACCTGGAGTTTGAGGCCTACCCATGTGACAGAATAAGCGACTTAGACCCTCTGAGGCTTTCGATCGAACCCTATCGAAATCTGTCGCGATCTCGAGAAGCAGATCTTTCGAAGATCTTTTGAGAAGCAAGTCAATTGAGCTCGGATATGGGGTTAACATCTTAAAACATTGACAAACACCAAATTATATTGAAACTGAGCGCCGCAAGGGAAAACAAAAATCAGCCTGTTTTCTGCTAAAAATACAAAGATTTTGGTTCAAAACCCGATTGCTTACTTTGCGGTGCAGTGTGAAGTTTACGATTTGGCCCCTTTCAAATTCGGAGGGGGGGGGGGGGCATGCCCCCCCCCCCCCAAATTGCGCCACTGACTCGTCTAAAACAAGCATGTGCGTAGTGAGCAAGACCCTCAAAAAGCACATTACGATGATTTCACTTAGATCTCCAAAATGCTTCAAGAGATAGGGTAAGACCACAAGAATTGATTGTATAGAAATAGCGGTCACAGCTATCAAAATCTCATTCTTCCTGCGATATACAGTAAACTCTCATATCAAAGCAAAACTTGGAAGGCTTAGTAGGAACCGGAGTCGACTGACTTTTGAAAGGGTCACGTCCCGCCTCCAACCATACAATGGGGAGTGGAAGGAAGGGGAATCTTGAATACCTATGATTGACAGAAATAGGTTTTCCGCCCGATACACAGTTTGGGTCAAGCGCGGCATGAGTAGGGAACATGTTCATAGTATTTTAGCTAATGTATTAATAGATTGTGTTGAGACAGGAGAGATTGTCTATCTTGCCGGACATGATGTACGACGTGCCTTCGACTCGGATATATATTCTCATTTATTATATTCTGCTAGTAGCAGAGGTCTAGACAAATCAATTATTGCGGAAATATGTATAAGAAACTCCATGTAAAAACTAGGCTAAAATCTGATGATACTTCGGTTGTTCAAATCCCGTTTAGAAAGGAATCCGCCAGGGTGCGATTACGTCACCACCATTGTATAATAATAATGTAACGGATTCACAAACACATGTTATGACTTAGTTGTGCGTTTCGTGGGTTGGATCTGTCATTAATAAGTTATGCTGATGACTTTTAAATCTGACTAAAGCAGCTTCCATAATCGAAACAAATTTTAGGATTTTAAACGAGGAATATGCAACTACAGGTTTGTCTTTCAATGCAAAACAAAAGTAAAGTACTGACATTATGTGGCGCATAAAGATCTTAAGATCTTACGGCGTAGATAAATCTAAGCTTTGCGATCAAGGGGTGGAGTCTTCGATGTCTCTCACATATCTTGGACTTTCTATTGGTAGAGACATGAAGGCCACTCGAGATGGACTGATTAGTGATTAGCTAGTTTTCATTTTGAACACGCAAGGCTTATGGAGTACTTGTACCGTGCAAATCGAAATATAACCGCCAGCTCCTAGCCCGCCTCTATTCAGCTTTTGTAAACCCCCATCCTCTAGGACTATCCCCTTTTGGCCCATATTTACAGCGACTGATAAGAAAATAACTCCGTTCAATTTATTTTAAGTACGTATAAGTTTTTACTGAAATTGTCGCTCTGGCTCAGACACCCATGTTGCGAGAAAATACGGTACTGGAACCAAATTGGCAGATTAAAGACCGGCGTGAGTTATACTTTCTATACTGCTATGTTGTAATTTAGTCTTTGTGTTTTATATATTTAGCTGATGTAGATCTATTGCAGTTGCTGTTTTCTTTTGTTCCTTTTTTCTTCTTTCCATACTCCATTTACGACAAGTTTTTTGTCATACAAATGGGTAGTAAATATTTCATTATCGCAGGAGGCAGCGAAAGGCATGCACCGTCTACGCCTTTTTTTAGTGCCCGTGTTCTAGCATATCCTTTTTATTTTCCAAGCTTGTACGCTTTATAAAGAGGAAGGATCCATGTCCGAACGTGCATTCTCATAGGTTTCCGAGTTACACACACTTTCAAAAAGTGATCGTAATCATCTCTTCAGACGAATTTCCGTCTGTCAGTAGTGACGTCTGTCTGCGACGTTCTTAATTTTGTTCTAGTGAGCATAAGAATTATTACAATAAAGAGCTGGATCCGTCTATCCTTCTATGTCTGTGCTATGAACTGTCAAAATATATCGTTTCAAGCCTTCTTTTAGCATGCTAGCCTGAAAGTTATGAAAGGCGGGACTCATGGTCTTAACGTGCCTTCTTTTAGGGCCAGGAGTTACACACTTCCATTAGGTTGCTTTGTGAGGGCCAGGAGTCGTAAAAAGTTATGAAAGGAGTCCTTAAAAGAAGTTCTGACACGCCACTTTGAAATTTCATGGGTCCGGAGCCTAAGTGAAGGCATGTTGAATATGGGTCCTGCCCCTTTAGATGTACACACCTCCTGGAGCAAGAATACCTTCTACTAGTATGCCGTGAATCTTTTTAGTACTTATACTTTCTGCACCATACCAGAAGAGACGAGGAATCAGTTCCGAACGCCGAAATGATTAGAAATGATAGTTGGGACAACAATGTCAAGGATATTGCCTTCGAGCTCCCATTAATAGTTATCGGAAATCAATTCTGTTTTCCAAGAGATGTTGCATTAAAAATCATTTCTTTTCTTGTTTGTTTTGTCTAATTCTTCGGCGTCTTGGCGACGAAATTTTGGATATTTGACTTAAAAGGTGCGGAAAAATCGTGCCTCTTTTTAGCAGGCCCACCTATGACTTCTGCAGCATGCCCGAAGAAAAGGGGAATCGGTTAGGCGCGCATGAATGATAAGAGTTGACAGACAAAATGTCAAAGATGTTGCATTTAAGCTCCCAGTAAATGGTTCTCGAAAATCAATTTCTGACTTCCAAGACACGTCTTGGCGAAGCAAATTTGGAAGGTGTCACTGAAGCTGCGGAAAATCGTTAACATCCAAAACATCCTCGTCAAAATCGAAAACATCCTGAAAACCAAGGACTTTGGTACTGTAATACTTGTAGTACAGTACTGTACAGTACATTACAGTAATACAAGTACTGTAATACTTGACACTACGAAGTGTCAAGTGTTACGACAGTCCAGACACTTTGCAAAATTCGGAAAACTGCGAATAATGCAAAAAATTTGGAAAGATTTCCGCAGAAATACTGGGTAACTGAGAGAAAGAGTTGACCGTTGGGGTACGACACAAAAACACTCACTGTGTGCTAGTTGAAAAGTCCACCACAATCCAATACGCAACTAGACCAGGGCAGGGTGACCAGATATAGCCTAGCGATGTAAAAGCGCAGTGCACTCTGCTACTTAGTTCCAGAAAACCTAGAACCAACTTTGTTTGTTTGACCAAGTTTTTTGTTTATTTGATAGTTTAGTGTGATTCGTTTTTCCTTTTTTTTTCCCTTCTTATACTCCATTTGTCACATTCTGTGTTTAGAATGGGTAAATAAAATCATTCATTCATTCATTCACTAGAATGCCTGTCTGGGTGGTTGAGATCTGCAACAGCCTGGTGGTCTTGGAGACTGGGTTCGTTAAATCTGTCACCAGTGATATGGTTTGGAGATTATACTAGGTCTTGAATAGGGGTCGTTGGGACCTTGTGAATAGCGTGATTTTCTTCTGAAGACCTATAGGCCTGACCTTATTTTCCACTCTCAGAACCAATCAGCAAACGAGGTGTGGGAATTTTCTAGGATGCCTAGAGCTCAGACACACTCTTCACTCTCTCTCCCCCCCCCCCCCCCCAAAAAAAAGAAGTATACTTCTGAGTTTAACACAAAAAGTCTCCTTTGTGTACAAGATGGTAAGTTGATGACTAAAGGCTACCGGGAAAGTGATGATGCTGATGGCGGATCAGCATCATCCAGGTAAAAAACTAGGTTGAAATGACGATAAGAGACATACGCCATCTAACGGCAATAACCCGAACTTATTGGCTAGACGGGATATGTGTTTCCACCTTGGTTTGGAATATCAACGAAACTCTATGGGGCATGAGCCATAACAATAAGTAAGTAAATAAGAAATTTATTTGTAACCTGCCATTTAAAAAAAAATTCAATCGCCAGGAAGCAGTGGATTCATGCCTGGTTGGGCCCAGTTGTCCATGATTTTTCAAGGCGACGAGGAAACATCCAAAAGGGTAACACATGCATCTCGAATTTTAAACTCTTCCACCACAATCGAAAAAATTGTACGGAATTTTCAGAATTGGAGCTGGAGCTTCGCATATTTCAAATAAGACGATCTCATCTTTTTAATCTCGTTCTTTCGCAGAACATGAGTGACACCGGAACGAAATTGTATAGAAGGAGCTCAGAAGGTGCTGTACAAATGTCCCAAAGCTTTACGATTACAGCGCCCCCGGTTGTGGACGATCTACATAGATCTAAAAACATTCTGAACAACTGAAGAGCAAACTTATACCAAACTCCCAAACTTCCCCAACAAGATAGCTTCAGGGGGTTCATGAATGAATCTTGTGTCAAGCCATCGTAGAGAGTCTGTCGATTAGACGATCTGCGATCCAAGAGAGATAGAAGCTTTGGACGCATTCGAACCATCTGACGAAGGGTTGAAGTGCCCTCACATTCTGAAAGGTTAACTTTGAGGCCGGTTTAGCGAAGTTCCGACGACAGCTTACTGACATTTTGGTGAGCGTGGATCGGCTATGGCTTAACAAGAGTAAGTTGTCCGCGTGAGCTATGTAACTGTATGCCTGGTCTTAATAAAAGTAGGCAGGGAGTAAAGAATCGAGGCATGAAGATATGGCCGATTTCAAGGTGTCTGGAGATAAGACTCCTCCTTGGCCTTCGATGAACATCTGTAGAGGCTGATACGGCTTCGTATCAGCCTCTCTGAGGATAATACGACATCGTATCAACCTCCACTGAAGTAATTGTCATAATATAACTTCATGTGGGACCAAGGAAGATAATGCTACTATTAGTAAGACTGGATGCTACTATGGCAAGACAGGATGCTACTGGATACTAATATGACTGGACCAGGCTGAGGCACATTAAATGATAGTATTCTTTGCTATTACATAGTATTACATAATAATATAATTGCAATAATAAGGCTTTCGCCTCTATAAATTTCACGGGACACTTTACACACCAAATTGAATTTCAGCCAAGTGGTAGTCGACACCTGCTTTGAATTGGTTGATATCTTCGACGTTTACCACACTTTCTGGGAGATTATTCCAATCTTCTACTATTCTGTTTCTAAAGCTCCATTCCCAGACCTTGATTTTTCGGTAAATGACGTTTACCGAAACATCAAGGTCTGGGATTGGTGCTTCCTCATTGTCAGACGAAACATGCAAACATGCAACATGCAACTTTTTCGTACAACTACCATACAACTACGCAGGCTACACACTTTTCATCGGGCTCTACTTGGGCGCAAGACCTGGAAAAGCTCAAAACTGATCTTAACAGGGAAATCAGACAAAAGCATATACCAAATAAAATATATTTATTTTAAGAAAGAACCGGTGTGACGCCAAATACGCAGCTGTGAACAAACATACAAATCAGCGAAAAACTTCAATCCTCGTCTGAAGAATTTCCGCCCACATCAGCCAAATCATCACCTATTTCCTCCGGAGTCATCCCTTGGAACAAACGGTTGAAACATTTACTACCATGAGCTGTAAAGTGCAAGTAGGGGTTCTGAGGATTCAGCTTGTGCCCACAAATCCAACAGAAAGGGGTATTGCATTTCCAGCATATCATCTTGTTGCAGCCATCGGATTTCTAGAAGAAAAATAAATAGTTTAGTTTTTTATAGAAAGACCATGGCTGTAACGACACGAAGTATTTAATTCCAGATGTTTATAACAATTCTCGCAATGCAACTGTTGGTGCAAATCCCCGTCTGCTCGAACAGTCGCATTGCCTCGTAGTCTCAAAGTTCCTTTTCTCTCACATTCTCACGCGCAGTACCTTTTCGCCTGATTTTGGCAACACATTAAGCAAAGTGAAACGATTATGCAAAGGGAAAAATCAGGTATAAAAGGATCATTTTATTTGTTTTAAGAGTCAGTCTAAGAAGCAGTCTTAAGCTAGTCTTAAGACAGTATCGATCGTTCGATTAACAGATGTGTTGAATGTATGCAGAACTTCAATATTAAAAGTAAGTGTGTTTTCTAACCACCGTTTATTGAATGTAGGACCTAGGACCTACCGTCCGAACTTCCCCCTCCACAGTTACGAACCAACCCTTCGAGGATTAAGATCAGAGTACCGGTATAGTCTGATATGTACCAACCGCTCGGGTACACGCTACACGTATATTAGATACTCGATTTCGTACAACATGTTAAAGCATAAAAGATTAGAGATTTACCTAATTTAACATGACCTGCATCACTAAAACAGAACTGAAATCATAAGTTCCTTCTCATTATATGCGTCGTTGCATATACAATGGTATCTGATATCAAAGTATGAAGTCGTTTTCGCAGTTACCGATGTTTCAGATACCACGGTCAAAAGGCGTTTTCGAAGTTATCGTGGTGTCGTGTATGTGAAAAAGTCATGTCACTTTCATCATCACCATACAAGAGCCTAGGATATTGTCAAATTGCCGGAAAAAAATTTGGCACTGTGATGTGAGCCACCGTAGTATCAGATACCACGGTAACAGCAAAAACGACAAAAGGCAAATTCAGTTACCGTGGTATCAGATACCATGGTATCTGCAACTAAGAACAAGGGAGATCTCCAGTCCGCGTATTTTCGATTTCCCTTTCACAGTTGTTTTCATATGTTTGCCAAACCTGACCTTACATTGGGTAATCTTTTCACAGTCAAGCCCTGCCTCTCCCAGCGATTCTGATTGGTTTAGCCTGAGGTACGGACTGTACAGAACTGACTGTATGGTGACAACACTTGTTGGCGCTGTTAGTCAAGGTGACATGCTTTCACAGACATAACGAGACTTAGTTCACAGTAACTGATCTCCCGATGAAAATGCGTAGCCTGCGTAGTTGTATGGTAGTTGTTAGAAAAAGTTACATGTAATACTATGTAATAGCAATGAATACTATCATTTAATGTGCCACAGACTGGTCCAATCTTATGTAGTAGTATCCAGTAGCATCCTGTCTTGCATCCAGTCTTGCTAAAAATAGAATGCAGTAGTATGCAGTAACACGGTAGACTTGAAGTAGAAGCATGTAGTAGCATCAGTTAGTACTGCATGCTACTTTTTTGTACAACTTCGTATACTACTATTCTGAGAAAAAATTTTCATCGGGCTGATTTCGGAGCTTCCAGGAAGCTAATCAGTGAAACTTTAAGCTCACATTCAAAGCGGAAGTGATCCGACCCTAGCATTAAAAGCATATAAATAACAAAATGCAGAGGTTTCCGAGCAGTCTCGAGTCTGGTCGCTTTATTTTCGTTACCTAAAATACTAACTCTCTCTGCCACCCTGGATACGCAACAGGTACCTAGTAAGAGAATTCAGCCTGGTAGAACCCAGCGAGGCTGTAGACAAGCTAGCTCAGAAAGTTCTTGGAACGGCCGTCCACACGTGGTTAACATGGTTACCAATACTTTGTACCCAATGGAAGACCACTGACTCTATCGACCTTTGTGTTTTTCGTCATTTGTAGTGCTGTATATATTTTGTAATTGGTCGTTTATTGTCTTCTCTCTCTATTGTTCTTTATTTTGTTTCTTTCATTTACTACGTTCTTGTTCAGTTTGAATGTAACGGGTTATACAAAATATATGTACATATATACATAATGAGAATGCAAAGATACTATGACACAGCACTCAACAAGGGGCAAGTATACACTGTTTGGCAAGGTCGTATTTACAGTTTCGTGAACATGGTCACTCTCCTAAACGTTGGAAACACAACTTTTCCGACCATCATCTCCCCACTCTTCTTATACTGGATCAGGACAGAGAGCGGTACAGACAGGACATCCATACGCTGGCGAGAAGAGAGGTTCAGAGTCGCCCGTCGGAGCCCACTAGAGCTGCGTTCGATTTGAGTCTTCCTCGTCTCGGTCTTGTGTTCCTGTTACTGCCTTGTCACGGTTTAAACCCGTTTTTTTAGCCTTGTCAGGTGAATGGCTCAACGGATAAGCATCGCAAATAAAACGCAGTCGAGAAATCTACCCGAGACAGGACCGAAACCTGCTTCGAAAGCATGCCATCATTCAAATCAAATCAAATCAAATCATTTAATGTAAACAAGATACAGTCTCTCATAGGCATAGCCCAAATATGGTATCTTTTAGTCAAACAGTTAATACAAGAAAGATTTGTCAACGAGAAACACAAAAAGAATAGGATAAAACGCACAAGTTACGAATTGTTAAAAGTACGAACAAAACTCGGCACAAAGCTTCGAGAATAACGCTGTGACCTGGAGTAAACCGGTGTCAGTTTTGGAACTTTCGCAGCCGCCTCTCTTGGGAGTCGGGATCTGAGGGGGACAAAGGGAGGCGGGAGGATGTTCTTGTAGATGGGGTGGAGGAGGAGGGTTGAGCCAAATTTTAGGCAAATTTTAGGACGGCGTCCTGTCTGGCAGGGCATTTACAATTGTCAGCTGACAGGACAAATAAAATGGCATTAAGCGAACAAGGCAGTTAAATAAAATGGCATTTGGCTGAAAAATGCTGGAGCCAAAATGTTGGAGGCAATTTTCTCGTAACCAAGGAAAAATTCGACGGCTTGGGATAACAATTACGCAAATTATGCGAAAGATTTGCGAGGAAGCAGTCAAATCAGCCGCTAAAGGAATTGTGTTTGGTTACTGCAAAATTGTGCCGAACTGTTGGAGGTATAGCAAACCTGGGCTTGGGAAGTTATATACTGCCTTTTGCGCGTGTTAACTTCCTTGCTGGATTATTTTCTATGCTCAGAAGAAAGGTCCTTCGAAGCATACGCTCGACATACTTCAGACATCTGAGATTTCTTCTCTACCTACCAAGGCGCACGAGGAACCGCTACCTGATCTTACTTGTACTTGTACTTGTAACGGGACCAGACGATTGCCGCCTCACCCAGCGTCCATTAGTTGCCGAACGGTGGTGTCCCAGTTGCCTCTATCTTATGCCAGCTCCTGGGCGAAATCTATCGAGCAGCTGTACCATCTTCTGCCGAAGCGGCGGAAACCGCCTACAGGCTCAAGGTCCTTTTTGACGGTCGTCCACCAATTCTTGAGTTGACCACCCGGTCTCCTTCGCCAAGAGGGAAGGGGTTCTGCTAGGAGAACTTGTTTGACTAGGCGGTCTTTGGGCGCCGGAGGACGTGACCAAGCCAACGTAGGCGACGGGTTCTGATGACGGCTGTGGCTCTTTCTATACTCGTACAGCGTCGCGGACTTCAGCGTTCGATACTCTGTCTGCAAATCTCACTCTGAGGATGTAACGAAGGCATCGATGGTCGAAAGTTTCAACAGCCCGCTCCTGTGCTGATTTTATAGACCAGGATTTAGGACCATAGAATAGCACTGGTCGGACAGCTGTTTTATAAATGCAGACTTTAGTTTTTATGCTGATCTCTCTTCGGGATCAAAGATGACGCCGTAACTGCCAGAATACTGCTTGTGCTTTATCTATCCTCTTCTGGATGTCGAGGTCGCAAGTTCCTTTGCTGTCGATCTCCGATCCAAGGTAGGTGAAGCTGTAGACTTTTTCTAGGATCTCACCATAAAGGTGGATCTGGTAGTCTTGGGCTATGTGGAGTCCCACGGTCTTGGTCTTCTTGGTATTGATTCGGAGACCGATTATCTCAGCAGACAACGCTACATTATCCAGCGACGATTGGGCTTCGGCGACATCAGTGGCGAGAAGATCGACGTCATCGGCGTAGTCTAAGTCTGTGACAGTGACGTATA
Organism: Branchinecta sandiegonensis; assembly: GCA_030848855.1. Taxonomy (NCBI): domain Eukaryota; kingdom Metazoa; phylum Arthropoda; class Branchiopoda; order Anostraca; family Branchinectidae; genus Branchinecta; species Branchinecta sandiegonensis. Next base: position 16,593,883 of record JAUPMV010000018.1, read on the forward strand.
GGCCAACAGGGATGCCTTTGGATCGACTAAGTGCATTTTCTAGGACCCAGTCTATACCACTACCTGATCCACCGTTTGTTAATTTCCGACCCATTATTGACGCGTGAAGCCCTCTCCTCTAATTTGTGTTCTCCGATTGGAAACTTACCTGTCCACGATCCCATTAATGTGATTCTAAATTAGTGAACGTTTACGGAAAATATTTTTCTGAGTGTTTTTCGATTATTTTATATTTCTTTGTCCTTTTCTACTGCACTTACGCCCTTGGGCAGTGCGTCATAAATTGTTCATTAATTCACAGGACTGAGACAGGACCGAGACAAAGCTAAATCGAACGCGGCTTAAGTCCTATAGCGGAGACACGGATTTCCTTTCTCACTGCCTTCCCAATGAAAAAATCGTAGCCTGCGTAGTTGTATGATAGCTGTGCGATAAAGTTGCATGTCTTAATATGTAACAGTAAAGAATACTATCATTTAATGCGTCTCAGACTGGTCCAATCTTAAGCAGTAGTATCCAGTAGCATCCTGTCTTGCTATAATAGCATCCATTCTTGCTAATAGTAGCATGCAGCAGAATGCAGTAACACGGTAGCCTTGACATAGGTTTTATTTATTTTCTTTCATTTACTCCGCTTTTTAAAAATGGCGGGTTATATGTAAATTACTTACTTACTTAGAAGCACGTAATAGCATCAGTTCGTATTGCATGCTACTTTTTCGTACAGCTTCATACAACTACTTTGAGATAAATTTTTCATCGGCTTGGCGGAGAGTGCGGTGTTTCTTTCGAAGCAAACCATTCGATGCTTCCCGTGCTTTATTCTAGATCTCTCTAGGTATCCGTTCCGCACCAATGGTTCAGCGGCCGAGCTAAGTGAACTCAGCCCACGAAAGCGGGAGTAGGAACAACAACAAAGATTCCCATGGCATCCCCCAAATAAATGAATATTGACTGGACTGCTTGACTTGTGATTTACCATACCCCGTGAGCAAGTTATTTATCCCTAGTCAACCCCTTGAAAATATACACACAATGATAACGTCGTGTTTTTTTACAACTGATCACGGCCAAACAATGAATTCAACAAACTAACTGCAGATATGGATCTATCATATATTTTTAGCCCTACATCTCACCTCTAACCTACTCTAAAACAGCTTCTCTTTTTTTTTTACCGAGTTTCTGGCTCTATCCGAATTCCGGCGAACTACTTGTCCAGTAAAATTATAAAGTATAGCTAGATCATAAAACAATAGCTGGAAGCTCATACCGCACTTGCAAGCCTGGGTCAGAGGATGAAAGTAGGAATTCGTCAATTCGTGGGTTTGTTGTGATCATTAGTGAGCAAAACCCTTGAGATGAAAATGATCATGGGTCCTTGGAAATCACGAGAATGTATCGTTTTCGTAAAAACTTTTTTATTTTTGCATTTGGCTGTAATGATGCGCACTTTAAGGGCGCTAGAGATCCATCTGTAGCGAACACTCTTGGAGCACAAATGATGATAAGCTCATCGAGATAATGAAAATGTATATTTTGCTCAAAATTATTGTTTGTACCTTAAGTAATTCACTTGTAAGCAAAACCCTTGAGGCAAAAATGATCATCGGCCCTTTGAGATAATGAATATATTTCATTTGGTCAAAAGTAATTTCAAGTCAGCTGAAGCTGACTGCGAATCAACGTCAAAAATGTGCACCATCAAATATTGATTTTTCGATTAACATACAGACTATAACGGTGGTAATTTTTTTTTTTTTTTTAACAAAACCCTTGAGACAAACATGATCGTGGGCTCATGGGACCGTGAAAATGTATATTTTGCTTATAAGTGTTTTTTGTGCTTTGCGGTTAGGATTAGTACTTTAAGGGATGGTCGGATCTGGACAAGTGACAATTTCTAAGCAAACATATATTTGACGGTGCAATTCTTCTAAGCAAATCTTGTCAAGTATCTAATGTCCTAGCCAGGTTTCATCGTCCTATCACATCTGGAAGGATCTTGATCTGCCATCACCGGAATCCCCCCCCCCCAAAAAAAAAAAAACCCAACAAACTTCCCCCACAGTGCCCGAACCCGGTCCGGTTCTGTCACTGATGTATCTAAGGCTTGTTTCTTCCAACCAAGTTTCATCCCGATCGCTCCACTCTAATCATGTCACAAGATTTCCAGCTCTCCCCTCCAGCCCCCCCCCCCACACAACATTCATCGGATCAGGTTCATTTGACACACGACGTCTTTCCAAATATCAAGTTTCATTAAGATCCGATCACCCGTTCGAAAGTTATGCATATTTCAAGATTCCGGATTCCCCCTCCTTCCACTTCCCCCACGATGGTCAGGTCGGGGAACTGACTACTTCTAAGCCAATCATGTCAAGTCTTTAATGTTCACGCCAAGTCCTAGCACATCTGGAAGTACCTTAACCTGCGATCACCGGAATTTCGACCCCCCACCTCCCCCCCGGTCTCTAACTCCCCCACAGTGCCCAAACCCGGTCCGGTTCTGTCAATGATGTATCTAGGGCTTGTGGTGGTTCTTCGCACCAGATTTCATCCCAATCGCTCCGTGTCAAAAGATTTACGGTTCCCCCGTCCGACGCCCCCCCCCCCCACATTCATCGCATCCGGTCCGGACTTGAAATGGACTTTCCAAATATCAAGTTTCATTGAGATCCAATCACCCGTTCCAAAGTTATACATTCCTCAAGATTCCGGGTTCCCCTTCTGTTCACTCCCCCACGGTGGTTGGATCGGGGAAGTGACTATTTCCAAGTTACTTAGGTCGGGTCCCTGATATGCCTGCCAAGTTTCATCGTCCCAGCACATGTTTAAGCATCTTAAGTCGGGATCATCCGGGTTACGGAACACTCCCTCGGATCCGGTCCGGTCTTGTCAGTATCTAGGGCTTGGGCTTGGTATTCCCACCAAGTTTCATCCCGATCCGTCTACTCTGAACATGTCTCACGATTTCCGGTTCGCCCCTCCAACTCCCCCCAAAATGATCAGATTCATTCCGGACTTGAAGTGAAACATCTGAGACACGAGGTCTTTCCAAATATCAAGTTTCATTTAGATCCAATCGCCCGTTCCAAAGTTATACATTCCTCAAGATTCCGGATTCCCCTTTTCTTCACTCCCCCCAATGTGGTCGGGTCGGGGAAGTGACTTTTTCCAAGTTAGTTTGGTCGGGTCCTCATATGCCTGCCAAGTTTCATCGTCCTAGCACATCTGAAAGCACCCTACCTCGAGAACAGCGGCCTGACTGACAGACGAAAAGTGATCGGTATATCGCATTTGAGCCAAGCTGCAAGTGCCATCAAAACAAGATTCAGCATGTCTGCTTACTTTTACAAAAATATCTGTTTCGCCCCTTAATCCCCTCCCTCCACCCTCGATATAGGGCTACAGAAACCATCTTCAACATTGAGCTGTACTTGGTCCTCACATCAACTTCGATAGCTTCGACAATTGCTATCAGAAGAACACACGGACAGACGGAAGGACAGAAGCAAAACTTTGACGAAGTCACGGGTATCCGTCACTACCGTTTTTGGATCCCAAACCTCAAGGAACACACTGCTTAATTACCTCTATTTTGGCTCTGCAATGAGGGCAGGTCTTGCTGTTATCTTCGATCCAATCTTCAGCTAGAATGTTATCAGTCAGATTTTGGAGCTGCCTCTTGCCGTACCGTTTCTCCATTTGGATCCTTTCTTCGTGCGAGGCCTCGTGATACTGTTGGATTAACTTCCGCTTTTCTTCTAAAAAATGGGGAAAAGGCCGTTAGACTCCGACGCGCAAAGGCTTTAGGAGGGTTGTCGCGAGATCTCGGAATCACTTTCCGGCGAGCGAAGCGCTTCGCGAAAACTGCGGGAAAGTGATTCCTGGAATCACTTTCCACTTTCCCGCTGGACTGATCGCTGATTCGCGATTCGCGAAAACTGCGGGAAAGTGATTCCTGGAATCACTTTCCACTTTCCCGCTGGACTGATCGCTGATTCGCGATTCGCGAAAACTGCGGGAAAGTGATTCCTGGAATCACTTTCCACTTTCCCGCTGGACTGATCGCTGATTCGCGATTCGCGAAAACTGCGGGAAAGTGATTCCTGGAATCACTTTCCACTTTCCCGCTGGACTGATCGCTGATTCGCGATTCGCGAAAACTGCGGGAAAGTGATTCCTGGAATCACTTTCCACTTTCCCGCTGGACTGATCGCTGATTCGCGATTCGCGAAAACTGCGGGAAAGTGATTCCTGGAATCACTTTCCACTTTCCCGCTGGACTGATCGCTGATTCGCGATTCGCGAAAACTGCGGGAAAGTGATTCCTGGAATCACTTTCCACTTTCCCGCTGGACTGATCGCTGATTCGCGATTCGCGAAAACTGCGGGAAAGTGATTCCTGGAATCACTTTCCACTTTCCCGCTGGACTGATCGCTGATTCGCGATTCGCGAAAACTGCGGGAAAGTGATTCCTGGAATCACTTTCCACTTTCCCGCTGGACTGATCGCTGATTCGCGATTCGCGAAAACTGCGGGAAAGTGATTCCTGGAATCACTTTCCACTTTCCCGCTGGACTGATCGCTGATTCGCGATTCGCGAAAACTGCGGGAAAGTGATTCCTGGAATCACTTTCCACTTTCCCGCTGGACTGATCGCTGATTCGCGATTCGCGAAAACTGCGGGAAAGTGATTCCTGGAATCACTTTCCACTTTCCCGCTGGACTGATCGCTGATTCGCGATTCGCGAAAACTGCAGGAAAGTGATTCCTGGAATCACTTTCCACTTTCCCGCTGGACTGATCGCTGATTCGCGATTCGCGAAAACTGCGGGAAAGTGATTCCTGGAATCACTTTCCACTTTCCCGCTGGACTGATCGCTGATTCGCGATTCGCGAAAACTGCGGGAAAGTGATTCCTGGAATCACTTTCCACTTTCCCGCTGGACTGATCGCTGATTCGCGATTCGCGAAAACTGCGGGAAAGTGATTCCTGGAATCACTTTCCACTTTCCCGCTGGACTGATCGCTGATTCGCGATTCGCGAAAACTGCGGGAAAGTGATTCCTGGAATCACTTTCCACTTTCCCGCTGGACTGATCGCTGATTCGCGATTCGCGAAAACTGCGGGAAAGTGATTCCTGGAATCACTTTCCACTTTCCCGCTGGACTGATCGCTGATTCGCGATTCGCGAAAACTGCGGGAAAGTGATTCCTGGAATCACTTTCCACTTTCCCGCTGGACTGATCGCTGATTCGCGATTCGCGAAAACTGCGGGAAAGTGATTCCTGGAATCACTTTCCACTTTCCCGCTGGACTGATCGCTGATTCGCGATTCGCGAAAACTGCGGGAAAGTGATTCCTGGAATCACTTTCCACTTTCCCGCTGGACTGATCGCTGATTCGCGAAAACTGCGGGAAAGTGATTCCTGGAATCACTTTCCACTTTCCCGCTGGACTGATCGCTGATTCGCGATTCGCGAAAACTGCGGGAAAGTGATTCCTGGAATCACTTTCCACTTTCCCGCTGGACTGATCGCTGATTCGCGATTCGCGAAAACTGCGGGAAAGTGATTCCTGGAATCACTTTCCACTTTCCCGCTGGACTGATCGCTGATTCGCGATTCGCGAAAACTGCGGGAAAGTGATTCCTGGAATCACTTTCCACTTTCCCGCTGGACTGATCGCTGATTCGCGATTCGCGAAAACTGCGGGAAAGTGATTCCTGGAATCACTTTCCACTTTCCCGCTGGACTGATCGCTGATTCGCGATTCGCGAAAACTGCGGGAAAGTGATTCCTGGAATCACTTTCCACTTTCCCGCTGGACTGATCGCTGATTCGCGATTCGCGAAAACTGCGGGAAAGTGATTCCTGGAATCACTTTCCACTTTCCCGCTGGACTGATCGCTGATTCGCGATTCGTGAAAACTGCGGGAAAGTGATTCCTGGAATCACTTTCCACTTTCCCGCTGGACTGATCGCTGATTCGCGATTCGCGAAAACTGCGGGAAAGTGATTCCTGGAATCACTTTCCACTTTCCCGCTGGACTGATCGCTGATTCGCGATTCGCGAAAACTGCGGGAAAGTGATTCCTGGAATCACTTTCCACTTTCCCGCTGGACTGATCGCTGATTCGCGATTCGCGAAAACTGCGGGAAAGTGATTCCTGGAATCACTTTCCACTTTCCCGCTGGACTGATCGCTGATTCGCGATTCGCGAAAACTGCGGGAAAGTGATTCCTGGAATCACTTTCCACTTTCCCGCTGGACTGATCGCTGATTCGCGATTCGCGAAAACTGCGGGAAAGTGATTCCTGGAATCACTTTCCAAAACGGGAAAGTGATTTCCCACTGGACTGATCGCTGATTCGCGATTCGCGAAAACTGCGGGAAAGTGATTCCTGGAATCACTTTCCACTTTCCCGCTGGACTGATCGCTGACTCGCGATTCGCGAAAACTGCGGGAAAGTGATTCCTGGAATCACTTTCCACTTTCCCGCTGGACTGATCGCTGATTCGCGATTCGCGAAAACTGCGGGAAAGTGATTCCTGGAATCACTTTCCACTTTCCCGCTGGACTGATCGCTGATTCGCGATTCGCGAAAACTGCGGGAAAGTGATTCCTGGAATCACTTTCCACTTTCCCGCTGGACTGATCGCTGATTCGCGATTCGCGAAAACTGCGGGAAAGTGATTCCTGGAATCACTTTCCACTTTCCCGCTGGACTGATCGCTGATTCGCGATTCGCGAAAACTGCGGGAAAGTGATTCCTGGAATCACTTTCCACTTTCCCGCTGGACTGATCGCTGATTCGCGATTCGCGAAAACTGCGGGAAAGTGATTCCTGGAATCACTTTCCACTTTCCCGCTGGACTGATCGCTGATTCGCGATTCGCGAAAACTGCGGGAAAGTGATTCCTGGAATCACTTTCCACTTTCCCGCTGGACTGATCGCTGATTCGCGATTCGCGAAAACTGCGGGAAAGTGATTCCTGGAATCACTTTCCACTTTCCCGCTGGACTGATCGCTGATTCGCGATTCGCGAAAACTGCGGGAAAGTGATTCCTGGAATCACTTTCCACTTTCCCGCTGGACTGATCGCTGATTCGCGATTCGCGAAAACTGCGGGAAAGTGATTCCTGGAATCACTTTCCACTTTCCCGCTGGACTGATCGCTGATTCGCGATTCGCGAAAACTGCGGGAAAGTGATTCCTGGAATCACTTTCCACTTTCCCGCTGGACTGATCGCTGATTCGCGATTCGCGAAAACTGCGGGAAAGTGATTCCTGGAATCACTTTCCACTTTCCCGCTGGACTGATCGCTGATTCGCGATTCGCGAAAACTGCGGGAAAGTGATTCCTGGAATCACTTTCCACTTTCCCGCTGGACTGATCGCTGATTCGCGATTCGCGAAAACTGCGGGAAAGTGATTCCTGGAATCACTTTCCACTTTCCCGCTGGACTGATCGCTGATTCGCGATTCGCGAAAACTGCGGGAAAGTGATTCCTGGAATCACTTTCCACTTTCCCGCTGGACTGATCGCTGATTCGCGATTCGCGAAAACTGCGGGAAAGTGATTCCTGGAATCACTTTCCACTTTCCCGCTGGACTGATCGCTGATTCGCGATTCGCGAAAACTGCGGGAAAGTGATTCCTGGAATCACTTTCCACTTTCCCGCTGGACTGATCGCTGATTCGCGATTCGCGAAAACTGCGGGAAAGTGATTCCTGGAATCACTTTCCACTTTCCCGCTGGACTGATCGCTGATTCGCGATTCGCGAAAACTGCGGGAAAGTGATTCCTGGAATCACTTTCCACTTTCCCACTGGACTGATCGCTGATTCGCGATTCGCGAAAACTGCGGGAAAGTGATTCCTGGAATCACTTTCCACTTTCCCGCTGGACTGATCGCTGATTCGCGATTCGCGAAAACTGCGGGAAAGTGATTCCTGGAATCACTTTCCACTTTCCCGCTGGACTGATCGCTGATTCGCGATTCGCGAAAACTGCGGGAAAGTGATTCCTGGAATCACTTTCCACTTTCCCGCTGGACTGATCGCTGATTCGCGATTCGCGAAAACTGCGGGAAAGTGATTCCTGGAATCACTTTCCACTTTCCCGCTGGACTGATCGCTGATTCGCGATTCGCGAAAACTGCGGGAAAGTGATTCCTGGAATCACTTTCCACTTTCCCGCTGGACTGATCGCTGATTCGCGATTCGCGAAAACTGCGGGAAAGTGATTCCTGGAATCACTTTCCACTTTCCCGCTGGACTGATCGCTGATTCGCAATTCGCGAAAACTGCGGGAAAGTGATTCCTGGAATCACTTTCCACTTTCCCGCTGGACTGATCGCGTTAACGCATGGAAAGCTGATATCGCCGAGAAAATGTTGAATTACAAACTTTTTCTGCTAAATATGGTTCACTTAACGGTTCTTTGATTCTCATATATCCCATCGAAGTCACGTTAATTACGATTACCATTTTTTGTATTTATTAGTGACACTTGCACTGTTTTTTCTCCACACTTTTGAAATTCCCGCCGAAACATTCAAGTTTCCGCGGAGCTTTCCACTAAACTCTTGGAATCACTTTCCGGGAAAGCTGCTTCGATTTCCAAAGCGCGAAAACCGGGTTGGAAAGTTTGGCAACTTTCCGAAGTAGCGCGAAAACCATTGGAAAGTGATTCCGACTTTGCTTTCCAGCTCGCGAAAACCCTCCTTTTGTTTTAGCCGAAGAATATCAGTGTCTTCAACAACAAAAAACGAAGAAAACGAAGGCTGTAGCTTGAAGAAACGAACCTGCAACGAAGAGCCTGAAGAGAACCCATGCCAAGAAGCGCCGAAATTGGACGAAGAATATCCTAAATAATTTTTCCCATTTTAGTATTTTTTGCGCATGCCCGGTGCTCCCCTCCCAACTCCCCCCGCCGTGGTCAAACTCGACACAAAGAAGGAACATCTCGGGCATCTGTTCTTACTACCCATTAAGTTTTATTCAAACGGAATCCCATTAGGGGTCAGACTACCACGGGTTCCCCCATCCCATCCACACCGACGATCGGATCCGGGATATACCGATTTCACTGACCGCTTGGTCTTACTTGCGAAGTTCCATCGCAGTAGCTCATGTGGACGTACCCGAACTAACAAAACTTGGACAGAGGAACAGACTGACAGACATTAAGAATGCTGTAGGTTACGGCACTTGGGCCAAATATTGCATTGCCAAAAACTAAGACAAACCGTGAGACCAAATAAAAACTGAGGAATGAATTATTCACAAACAAGAGCGACGAGTTCATATGGCACGTGTTACGAGTAGGCGGTGCAAGAAAGTAGATGAGAACGTCACAAAATACACCAGCCATTCAAAAATGCTGTTCGGACACAGAAATAGGATATTTAGATTCACTCAGTTCTGAGCAGTTCCAGCATCGCCTCGGATTATCTGTAGCAAATGACTGTTCAAACTTCCAAGTTTCAGCCCAACAAATCCACTCGTTTAATCCCTAGACGTGCTACACGATTTCCGTTACTCCTTCCATCTTCCCCTACCGTAGCCGAATCTGGTTCCGACTCAAGAATGAATCATCTAAAGCATCTTGTTTTATACCATCTATCAAGTTTCACGAGAATCTGAGCATTTTTGAAAAATTCCGGTACCCCCTCCCCCACACCGTTGTCGGATCCGGTTCGAACCCTAAAATATGTCCTCTAGGGTATATGCTCTCTCTACAATCCAAGTTTCATTTAAACTGATGCACTCGTCTGACCCCTATGCGAACCTCAAAATTTCCGTCAATCTCCCTCCAACTCCCCCCACTGTGGCTGAACAAGACTTACAAAAATAAACGTCGGAAAAACCCTCTTTTCGTCCATAAAGTTTAACTGAAATCGGAGCATAGCCTATCTGCATATTTCTGGTCCTCCCCACCCCCCTACCTTGGCCGAATCCGGCCCAGACGCCAAATATCTAGGCCACATAAACTCGGCACTGTCCAACTTGCATCTCATTCGGTCCACCCGTTTGGTTTTTGTGCATGCAAAAAGTCCCCCCCCCCCTAATTCCCCCAAGCGTGGTCGCATGTCGTTCGAAAGCATGTTTTGCATGTCTAGGTCATCGATTCTTATCATCCATTAAGTGTCACTGGAATCAGACCACTCGTTCACAATTTGCAGTAATTTGCAATGTCCATATTTCGCTTGCCTCAAAAGAAGTTTCCGGGGACATGTTGTGTCGGGTTCTTAAGTCAATTAAGTCGGGTCAATAATATGCCTGCACAGTTTCGTTGTCTTGGTATATCCAGAACTATTCTAACTCACGACTAACCGGTATTCCGGGATCCCCCCTCTCACTCCCCCCCCCCCCCCACAGAGCCCCGAAACCATCTGGCTCCGTCAATTTCGTATCTAGGCCTAATGCTTGTTCTTTCCACTAAGTTCCGTCCCAATCCCTCTGCTTTAAGCGTTTCAAGAGTTTTCCGATCCCCCCATCCCCCCACAGTTATCGAATCCGAACAGGATTTGACACAGAACATCTGAGGCGATAGCTTTTTCCACCTGACAAGTTTCATTCAAATCCGATCACCTGTTCAAAAGTTATGCATGCCACTAGATTCCGGATTCCCATCCATCCACTCCCCCCACGATTTTTTTTTCTTCCAAAAGTGAATCAAGATTCGCCGAACTCCCAACATAAGCCAGCGCATTAACAGCGAGGCTTTGCAGATAGCCAGAATCGCCATCTGAGAAGCGATATTAGGAGGGCAAAGGGTCTGTCCGGTCCTTACTCATGTCCGACTTATGGTTGCATGGATGAGAACTTGGATAAAGAATAAAGAATGGATGTGCAGGGTCATGGGGAATAGTTGTTTTATAAGTATTAAACAGTTGGCGAGGTTCCTTAGGGTATCCCTAGCCCAGAGGGATAGGTGCTTATACGAGGTATTATTTTGTTTGTTTGTTTTTATTTTTCATATATTTGCCATGGTCTAAATAGAATCTTATCTTATCTTATGCACCTCCTAGTACATTTCTTGGTGCTTTCAGTGGCGAAAACGGAAACAAATTTGTAAAGGTATCGGCATCAGCCACAGGCCTAACTGGCGGTGCTGATCTCCCATTCTCTTCCCTGAGCATGAAAGTGCAATGCGCGGTTAGGGGGTGGCCGCCCTGGTACTTTAACTCACACTTTCTGTCACCTTCTCCAGATTTCGCTAGGCACTCATTTGAAGCTGAGTGGGATTTGTCTCACAGGATTACGCCGCAAACACCCGCCCAAAACCAAACAACTCGAACTAGCAATCCTTCGCTTAAAGGACCTATCGTCAAATTAAATTAAATTTTACTTGTAAGCCGTCTACGTAAAGACGGAGTACGGTAAGAGATGAAAAGAGACAGCAACAGCACAACAACAACCAAAATATTTAAAATTTAGTAAACCAGAGCATCATGGAGCTCCATGAGTGGTTACAATTTTCTTCCATCCTCTTGATGGATCTCAGGACAGCCGCCGACGGATCAGCTATCCGGAACTTTTCAATGAAACGACTGTTGCTTGTCCAGGGGAAGGGGGGGGGGGGTAGCAAATATTTGGAAATCCGAAAGATAAAGGAACAAATTTGACGAAGGTTTTCGTTGCTGAAGATAGTCAGAAAGGGGAAAGATACAGAACGTGTGGAAGAGTAGTGGCATTGTACGAGTATTAGTATTGTATTGTACTTGCATCTTACTTACTCTACCTTTTATATTATCCCTAGCTCCCTAATGGACATATACGCTCAAGAAATCCCCGCCTTGCGCCAGTGTTTCGCTTTGCACCTACGAGTTTTTAGCACTTTGCCCGAATCCCGTCGGGTAGAATGGAATTCCGATCGACTTGAAAGGATTCCGTTCGTGAAAACAACCAGAAAGAAAGTCTAGCGGGACGAGAATTCTTATCACAGCTATCTAATGGAAATATACGCTCAAGAAATCCCCGCCTTGCGCCAGTTTTTCGCTTTGCACCTACGAGTTTTTTAGCACTTTTCCGGCTAATGTAGCGTTTAAACGGACAAGAAATCCCGTCGGGTAGAAAGGAATTCCGATCGACTTGAAAGGATTCCGTTCGTGAAGACGACTAGAAAAAAAGTCTAGCGGGACGAGAATCCTTTCCTGGTGAAAGGAATTCCGATCTACTTGAAAGAAATCTCGTCGGCGGCGCTGGTAAAAAAACTAAAAAAAAAGTCTAGCTAGCTTTTGAGAACAGCAGTCATCAGTACTGATGTACAAATGCTATCAAAACATTTTTGTTGTTGGCTAGTGGATTTATTTTTGTCAGATTTTCTGGTTTGAAGGATTATTTTTTTCCCTCTGCGTGTAAACATAATCTTGTCACCAAGACCGGATTCTGGTCAAGTTTTACTCTACTTGTAAACGCTGCTTAAGCCGAGTTCCCAGTTGCGCAGCGGAAACTTCGCCGACAGATTTGCGGTCTGCCGACAACTCTTTCAAAAATAAGACGAGAAGCTAAAGAATCTTGGTAGGCCAACAGGTCTATACTGTGCTCAGGACTCCTTTACTTTACTTGGTTTTCCACTTTTGAACCGCGACGGGCACAGTTTTCAAATGTTTTGCGTCACAACCTCCGTTTCCGAGAGCAAGGAGTCTGGAGAGAGTCGACAAGCGCCATAATTCCACGGGGCAAGTATTCGAATTTCGGAAAAAGATATTTCTGATCCATTTTAACGTAAAAAGATCATTTCTAGTATGAGTTCATGGCGAGAAACATACGGCCAGAACGTGCTTAGTGTCACCAGGACAGAGCAAAATGACACTAGGGAGTAGCGCCAAGACCTATGCTTTCCATGCTTTCAAACGGGCCATACTCCTAACGCGATCGGCGGTTTCCGGAGACATGGCCGCAGGTGGGACCCTTCATGGCTCGGAATCGTCGCCCCATTAACCCAAGACCGTAACCTGTGGAACTGAACAGTCTGCCAGATCCTGTGGAGCTACATAGCTTGTGTCCTGATCCAAGTACAAGTAAGTAAGTATACTCCTAGCGCCACCCACCACGCTTGCGGCATTTAAAGCAAGACAAACTTGTGGGTTCAAAAATTTCTAGTCAACCAAAGGTGCATTCTGCCCACACGAAAGAAACAACTGAGGCTGTATCATTCTTTTCCTATCTTCAGAATATGAAGTTATCGGGGCCGACAATGGTGAACGGGTGGATGAGTTTCAGTCGGGACGATCTCTATCGCTAGTGGTACTAGTATCGTGCTATTACAGCAGAGCAAAATAACACTAGGGAGTAGCGCCAAGACTTGACAAAATTGACACACACTCGAACGGCAGCGATACTAGCACCACTAGCGATAGAGAATGTCGCTACTGGAACTCATTCAGTCGTGCACCAACGCTAGCTCCGATAACTTCGTATCCTGAACGTTGCAAAAAAATACGAAGCCACCATTGTTTCCTTGGTGTGTGCAGACCGCACTTTTGCTTTACTAGAAATTTCTAAACCCGCATGTTTGTCTCGCTTTAAATGCCACAAGCGTAGTTGGCGGCGCTACGAGTATGCCCCGTTTGCAAAGCATGGAAGTCATAGGTCTTGGCGCTACTCCCTAGTGTTATTTTGCTCTGTATTACAGTGTCAATCTTGCCTAGTCTTGGCGCTATAGTGCCTAGTGATATTTTCCTCGGAAGCAACATTAATGACTAAGGTAGGGTCGGGTTCCTCGCTTACCGTCCTTATACTTGCAGGGCTCCACTCCGTGATACGTCATCTTACAGAATATACAGAAGTTATACAAGCAACTCGGGCAGGAGGCAAGGGTCGAGTCTTTCTCCACCAGGACTGGGTACTGGCAATGTAATCGGGGGCAAAATAACGTGTCGGCGGTTGCTAAACTGCTCGACAGCAGGAGGGAGTCGTATCGATCGTATGCCACCGGGTCGAGCAGCTCTCGAATCTGAAACAAAAAATACAAATTATAAAACTGATGATGATATTTTATTTTTCAAAGACAAACTCTCGCGGACGAAATGTCGCGAAGTAACCTAGTGAATGTATAGGCATATGAAAGAAATAGAAAACCGTGATTTTCGGATTTTTTTTCTTGATCAGCTAGTTAGGTACCCCTCTAAGATGATGTGCGAGCGATAAATATAATTTCGGATATTTCGGTTGCACTTCTGAACACAAAACTAAATCACAAGATCCAACACAATACCAACAGAAAAACGATGCGGAACCAACAAACCATAAAATGACATTTAACGAAAAACCAGAAGAACGAACAGTACCAGTCTAGACGCAACCCTTCGGTGCCAAAACAGACCCGAGAATTTCACTAGTGCTCTACGTGAACACATTTATGACCACCCCGATCACAGTATCCGATCTGATGAAAGTAAAATAATAGGGAGAGAGACAGGTCTGGGGTAGCTCATACGTGAAGCATTTGAAATAAAAAAAAATACGAAATAAGGACCTAGCTCTAAAGAAAGATACCGGAGAGTTTCGTATAAACCATTGTACGATGGATTTCTAGAAAAGGATGCCGAATTTCTATGAGTTGGAAAAACTTGGTTTTCCCACAAGTTCGTATTTCCAACTTGAGCGGCTTTGAGCCTGAAGAGAATCCTTGCCAAGAAGGGCTGAAATATAGCTCCAATAAAATTCAGCTGACGTATCCGTTTTGCACTATCAAACATTAAACCCAGTCTTCGTATTAGCTAGGATTAATGTGGAAAAATCATTGGTGGTAAGCTATGCAACATCCTCTTCGCACTTAAGGACTTGAACTTCAAATTATTTGCACCAGGTACATGCACTAGGCTACCGGCACGAATGGGTTCAGATCTGGTAGGCAGTGAATATATGGTAGCGGTCGACCTACCGAAATACTTGACCCTACCCTCTCATCCAACTAATGGTCTTGTTGGTGCAAGATTTCTTGACTAGCGGTCGACATACGGTAGCGATGGAACTCAGAACACACGCCCACTTCCAAAATAGGACCCTGGAGCCTAGGACTATTACTTTTAGTCCATCTTCAAAGGGGTCGTCGAAGGCCTAACGCGGCTTACCCCCAATATTAATGTAACCTACCGTACTTCATTAATCACTTAATTCATTAATAAACTCGGAGACCCGAATTTTTTCCGCATTTCGCTATTTTCAATGCATCTCATACTCCCCACGATTTTCTGCATGGAAGCTCATTTGTCGGAAAGCGGTTATGATTATTTGTCCGTTTTTCTACCAGAAGACAACGGGCCTGAGCTTGCATAAATGCTTGAAACTCAGAAGAGTTAATCGGAAGCATCCCAGCATATGGAACGTTTCATTCGCACCCAACCAAGTAGCCAGTTCAAACGAAGACAAGGTACGACCGTTGTATCATCTAGTGGTGCAATCCGGAGAGCAGTCTCAATGGCAAGCTCCAAAAGGATCTTAAGGACCCCTCTTGCTTATTCCGCCTTGATTTTGTCCCTAGCTTCCTTATAGGATTATACGATTCTGAAATCCCCACTTTCGCCATTGTGTCGTTTTAAAACTACGACTTTTTAGCCCTTTTTCGGCCTGGCAGAGTTTTGACAGTCACGCAACGCAAACTTCGCCAAAAGCTTCGAGGTCTGTCAACGACTCTATCACATTTAAGTTGATGAGAAGCTTCAAACTATGATTTTCCATTTTGGAAGACATAAGGAGGGTTTTCGCGAGCTGGAAAGTTGCCGAACTTTCCAACCGGGTTTTCGCACTTTGGAAACCGTAGCAGCTTTCCGGAAAGTGATTCCACGAGCTAGTGGAAAGCTCCGCGGAAAGTTGAATGTTTTGGCGGGAATTTCAAAGTTGTGGAGAAAGTGTCACTAGTGAATACAAAAAATGGCAATCGTAATTAAGGTGACTTAAATGGAATATATGAGAATCAAAGAACCGTTAAGTGAACCATATTTATTAGAAAAAGTTTGCAATTCAACATTTTCTCGGCAATATCAGCTTTCCATGCGTTTTCGCGATCAGTCCAGCGGGAAAGCGGAAAGTTATTCCAGGACTCGGTTTCCCACAGTTTTCGCGATGCGCTTAGCTCGTCAGAAAGTGATTCCGAGATCTCTCGAAAACCCTCCTATAGTAGACCATCAGATCTGCCTTCTGTTTTGAGCTTCGTTTGTTTTGCTAGGTTTTCCGACTTTTTAACCAAGGCTCGTTCAGTTTTCAAATATTTTGCGTCCAGCCCCGCGTCGGAGAGATGGGATGCTGGACAGAATGGACAAGCGCTAACAAGAAAATTGTTAATTTCTCGTGAAAAGTAATGAAATGGAGAAAATTGGAAAGTAAAGTACTTGAGAAACAAGAAGCATTTAACCAAAATATTGATCACGAATGGAAAACCCTCTAAAAGTCATATTGTGTATTTCGTAAGTTAATTCTCTTTCGTGTTTCCTGTCTTTCCTCTTTTTTCCTTTTTATTTCATCCGTCTTCGTGCTTTGTTCTTATTTACACGGGTTATAAATAAAATCATCATCATCATCAATGAATTTTTTAAAACGATATTTCTGAGCCATTTCAGTTGACAAGATCATTAATTTCTAGTAGGCTAAAGCTCCCTTCACATTGACTTAAGAAGCTTAAGTGGGCATTTCACACAGGCCTACTTAAGAGTCTTAAGTGCACTTAGGCTTCTTACGTGATACTTAACGTAAGGAAGTTTTACCTAACGTAACCACTTAAAGTTGAAATTTAAAAATAAATTACAGCTAAACATTTGCAGTCGTCATCGGTTTCTATTTCTTCCAACATTTTGTTTTCAGGTTTTTACGCCATTTCTGCCTAACAATCAGCAACATTTCCAGAACAAGAGATCTCTGCTAATCTATCCTACACTGCCTGACGCAATGGATAATTCATAAGCGAGCGGAGCTGGCAGAACCGTTATCATAAAGGGTTGCTTCTTTTATTTCTGATAACTGCGAATAGGCTATTGTTGGTTCGTATCGTGATTATGAAAATAAAAGGTACCGTCCCATCAAAAAATCATAAATGTAACAACGACAACAATTTTTGTCGGTTGGTTCGGTTTGTTCCGTACCATGTCAACCATGTCAATTCACAATGTTGAAGTATCCAATTTGTGTGTGTTGTTTAATCTGTCTTTTCCGTGGCCGTTGGCTCTTGGTGACATTTAAATCCTATCTTGTATAGAGCGTGCTTCCACCTTTCTAACAATAGTAACTATTAGTTACTATTTTCAATCCAACCTCGTATAAAGTTACTACGCCGACCGTTCCAACCTTCTCAAAACAGAAACTATTTAGTTACCATGCTCGGAAGCGAAGTAAGCGTGGTAACTACGCATCTCTGTAACTTGATTGGTCGGATTCGTCCGTGGCATGATATTCTGCTGGAAAATAGAGAAATTGTTCCAGCCTTGATGCCAAAATGCCGAATTTGTGACGTCATGCGTACTAGCTACCGTAGGTAGGGTGGAACACGCTCATAGCCTACCCATTTGCAACATATTACAAAGAGCAGGCCTATATCGTGAGAGCTGTGCTTTAACGAAAAACGTAACGGTATTTACCTGCATGGGGGTTGCTTGGGAGTCGCACTTGTCTTCCGGACAAGTCAGAGACTTCACCTCTCCATCCTTCACTTTCACCTCGAAGTACGACTTCATACACTCATTGCAGTACACATGTGCACATCCGGCAAACTGTAAACAGACAACACCTTGCTTCTCGGCGAAACAAACTTTGCACGTATGGTACTCACTTCGAAACACAGACACCTTCTCTGTAGCATCGTGGGCTGTAAGGATAACTAGAATATCATCATTCACTCTTAGAGTATTGACCGCTCTTGGGTCTAAGCTTTTCCTAACTGAACGGTCTGACGGTTTCTTAACTTCGACTAAAGATGGCTCTTTCAGTTGTTTAAGCGCAGAGTCGAACGTTGGCACGCTCAAGTTTGCATTAGCTTCACGTTCTGAGCCACGCCTTCTATTGTTCTGTTTTACTCTTCGCTGAGCAATTGGAATCCAGCTTAAATCTATCGGTGACGCGATTCCTAGATTTTCTAGAGCTTCTTCTGCGAGATGGTTTACCCACAAGAAAAGGATGGGGAAGCCACTGTTCTCCTTCCAGATCTGGTCCAGATCACGGCAAAGTTGTGAGAGCTAAAAAGGGATCAGAAATTTAAGACAGCCTCAAAATACACTGTTTCAACTCGAAACTAAGTCTTGTCTTTGTGTTGGGATATATACAAGTTTTCACTTTCACTCAAGTATCAGACATCCTTTGGGTTGTTCATAGCAACCCTTTCTTTACCGCCCTTCACTCTCAGCGAGACGGGCCTTCCTGACAGGAAAATATAAAGCCAGATTAATGAGCTTTCGATGATTTCATGCTTAAAGGACACCTCGCACTACAATGTGTTTCTGTTAAGACAGTGGTTCCCAACCGGTGGTGCGCGTACCCAAAAGGGTACGCGAGACCCTTGCAAGGGATACGCGAAGGAACCAAAATCTGTTCAATCTGTAGCTTCGAAACCTCGCCTCACTCCTTTTTGATTGCCGAACGCAATCAAATATTACAAGCAGAGGCATCACTACCCAAAATGTTTATTGAGGGGCAAGGTATTTTTACTGACTGGCAGGTCGTTTTTGCCGACTATTCACAAAAAACAACTGTTATTAGAAAAAATCGCGGCGCTTGCGCCAACTAGTTTCTTTTTAACGTCTGGCCGACCATTTTGGGGGGAGGGGTGTCGCCAACCCATGCGTGACGCCTTTGATTACAAGTCAGAGAAATAATGTTGATTCCAAACAGCTAGCCTGCTGCAGTAAAATCCGTTCTTGTGTCAAGCAATATTGTTATAAGAAGAATCAAAGGCACTGCAAGTGAGGTTGTCATTAAGATTCCGAACTGAGGTAACGAAAACGTTCGCGATGCAGCTTGATGAAATAACAGAGAACAACAAACAGAAACAGGCGGACTGTAAAAAATATTGCCGTTAATGATGTCGAGCCGAGATTTGACAAAATTTTGCTACAAAGCCGCCTCGATGGAAACTAACCTGTAATAAAATTTTATTACAGGTTTATTTCCTTCCCCGAAGTTGAACCAGAAGATTGACAGCCTGACGAGGACCCTTGCCAAAAAGGGCCGAAATATCGCTGATGAAGAATCGTAGCTGACGTACCCGTTGTAAACATTGTTTGAATAAATGTTTCAAAGTCAGCTTGAACTCAAAGAATATTTCTCTGTGAATGATCCGATTACCCCGCGGTACAATATTTTGCGGAAAATATAATTAGCGTCACAGCATAGTCACGAAGAAGCCAGAATCCGTGACGTCATGCTTAGTAACTATGGTATATAGGGTGGAATACGCTCTATATGTTTTTGTCTTCTCGATGGCCAGTAATGCTAATATTGACTCAGACCCGTTTTCGTTGGTTAGGGTGCAATCCGACTGCATGCTCCTGCTTAGTTATTACCAGTCAGATAAACAGTCATCCTTGGGAGTCTATTTAAGACAGCAGACTATGAGCGTGTTCCACCCTACTTACCGTAGTTACTACGCATGACGTCACGGTTTCTGGAACGAATTTTCCTAATTTCGGCTAAATATCGTGCCACGAGCTGATCGGGCCAATCACGTTGGTAACATGGGGTAGAGAGGATCTTCCATCTGCTGTATCTCATGGTGGAAGTCTCAAGTCAGCGAGCAACATTCGTGCCACAACCA
Organism: Branchinecta sandiegonensis; assembly: GCA_030848855.1. Lineage (NCBI taxonomy): Eukaryota > Metazoa > Arthropoda > Branchiopoda > Anostraca > Branchinectidae > Branchinecta > Branchinecta sandiegonensis. The sequence goes on from JAUPMV010000018.1 coordinate 16,613,646, forward strand.
CTAAACGGATCATCCAACTTTAAGAACTTGTGATAGTATTTCATTCTAATTCAGTAGCATTTCCAACCATTCTCGTTCCCGAGATTATTCATGCCACAACCACTAAACGGACCATCCAACTTTAAGGACTTGTGATAGTATTTCATTCTAATTCAGTAGCATTTCCAACCATTCTCGTTCCCGAGATTATTCATGCCACAACCACTAAACGGACCATCTAACTATAAGCACTTGTGATAGTATTCCATTCTAATTCAGTAGCATTTCCAACCATTCTCGTTCCCGAGATTATTCATGCCACAACCACTAAACGGACCATCCAACTTTAAGGACTTGTGACAGTATTCCATTCTAATTCAGTAGCATTTCCAACCATTCTCGTTCCCGAGATTATTCATGCCAAAACCACTAAACGGACCATCCAACTTCAAGAACTTGTGATAGTATTCCATTCTAATTCAGTAGCATTTCCAACCATTCTCGTTCCCGAGATTATTCATGCCACAACCACTAAACGGACCATCCAACTTTAAGGACTTGTGATAGTATTCCATTCTAATTCAGTAGCATTTCCAACCATTCTCGTTCCCGAGATTATTCATGCCAAAACCACTAAACGGACCATCCAACTTTAAGAACTTGTGATAGTATTCCATTCTAATTCAGTAGCATTTCCAACCATTCTCGTTCCCGAGATTATTCATGCCACAACCACTAAACGGACCATCCAACTATAAGCACTTGTGATAGTATTCCATTATAATTCAGTAGCATTTCCAACCATTCTCGTCCCCGAGATTATTCATGCCACAACCACTAAACGGACCATCCAACTTTAAGGACTTGTATTTCATTCTAATTCAGTAGCATTTCCAACCATTCTCGTTCCCGAGATTATTCATGCCACAACCACTAAACGGACCATCCAACTTTAAGGACTTGTATTCTATTCTAATTCAGTAGCATTTCCAACCATTCTCGTTCCCGAGATTATTCATGCCACAACCACTAAACGGACCATCCAACTTTGAGGACTTGTATTCCATTCTAATTCAGTAGCATTTCCAACCATTCTCGTTCCCGAGATTAGTCTTGCCACAACCACTAAACGCACCATCCAACTTTAAGGACTTGTATTTCATTCTAATTCAGTAGCATTTACAACCATTCTCGTTCCCGAGATTATGAACTTCACAGGTTATGCTACCTCCTCTATTAGCGCTGCACTGATTATCACGGTTTCCATGTTTGTTCTCTTTACGTTACGTTTCCAGGTCCCGATCATCGTTTCCAAGAAGCTTATTGGTCCGAAGACTGAGGATGGCCAGAAGAAGTGCCGAAGCACTGCGTATTATTATCTGTCAGCATAGCTAAGTTTTAAGGTACCGGTAATCAGCTATGCCAGGACACCTTAGCGTTAATATTATGTAGTGCGTGGTGTCCTTTAAAAGATAAAATAAAATAAGAATTCGGTTTACCTCTATTCTTCCAAGCCAACTGCAGGACAGTATGAATCTAGGTGGGTTTTGTGCCGGATAATCTTCGGGCAGGACAAAATGCAGGATGATGGGAGGCAAGTGATCGACTGAGGCTGAGAGTTCTCTCTTACTGCCATCTGAAAGTTATCACAATTAGGTACTATCTATTAAGCACAGTAAATACCAGGCAGGATAAAATATAGCAGGACAGGAGGGAGATGAACGACTGAGGCTAAGAGTTATCTCTTACTACCATCTGAAACGTATACAAACGTTAGGTATGATTTATTTTGGTTGTAAAAACAGCTTAGGTGTATCACTATCTGTAGATTACAAAATTAAGCTGAAGCACACATGATTGTAGGGCGTAAGACAAGTCACAATCCGTAAACTGATATCTTGTCTGTCTGTCTTGTGAAAATCCTTAACTAGTTGTAGTGGATCTGACTTAAAGGTTCAGAGCAAAGTAATAGGAGCTCAAGCTTGCAGTGCATTGTTTTATGGATTTTGTTTTAGAATCAACCAAGCTTCTAATGGGAAGCGCGGAATACTAGTAAGTTGGAGGGAATGCCGGGCTTCAAATGCTTCAGCTAATGTCCAGGTATGAGGCACCCATTCAAGACTTGTTCCGCATTTACGTTTCATTTAACCAATCGAATTTAAAATACAAGTGTGGCGTTTCCTTACGATCGAAGAGCGCGCCCGAAATTAACAAGACCAAAGATTATGGGATCCCAAAAATCTAATATTTGAACCAGACAATTGGGTCTTGTCTTCGCCAGGCTAATCATCAGAGAAAACCAAGTTCAGATAGACCTCTATAAGCCATATCTATTTTGACGATAACTGACCGAAACTTCCTGCTTTACTTCTGCGAAATTTCCGGTTTCGCCCGAATTCCGAGCGAACTACTGGTCCAGCAAAAAAAAAAGAAAATTCAGAAACGAATCCAGCGGATCTCTTTATCCCTATAGAGAACATCTAATCAACTTTAAATAAAACTTTGACTTAAAAAAAAATTCCGGTTGAAACCGGATTCCGGACTAATTATATATGTCCGGGTAAAAAATGATGGTCATATACAGACTCGGCGTCTCTTCTTACCTCTAAATCTGTCATCTAATCAACTTCAGATAAAACTTTCGCTTTTAACAAACTTTCCGGTTTTGGCCGGATTCCTGGCGAACTAGTTGTCCGGTGAGAAAATAGTTTTCACCATCGTGTTCAGCATGTCTCCTTACCCCTCAATCGAACATTTAATCAACTTCAAATGAAACTTTTATTTTTACCCAACTTTCCGTTTTTTGCCGGATTCCGGACGAACTACTTGTCCGACAAGAAAATGGTTTTCACTATCGTACTTAGCATGTCTTCTTACCCCATGCTCGACTATCACATTAGCTGTTTAAAAACATTTTGTTTGTCCCTTAATTTGAAACCCCTTCCCCGCCCTCAAATATAGGGCTACAGAGCCCATCTTCGAACTTGACCTGTACTTTGACCCAAAGGATCCTCCCACCAAGTTTCATCAAAATATCTCAATCTCCTCGAGAGTTATCGTGCGGACAGGCGGAAAGACAGACGGACAACTTTTGCGATGTCATAGGTATCCCTCCACTTAGGTTTTGGGATCCCAAAAAGTTAAAGCAAGAGCCTTTAGCGCCAAAGGCGGTCAAGAAGTCCTACGAAGAGTTGCTATACATCGCCCCATTACACGAACGAAGGCTGAAAGTCTGCATAGAGTTTGGTGTTCTTTGAACCACCCAGTCCACAGCTGTATTGTTGTATTGGCGGAAAAGCCCCCTCACAAGGTAGGTTGAAAAAAGCAGCAATCAAATGAGAACCAGAGGTTCACAAAGAGTTTTATTACTTCTCTGATAAATGTGTACACCGAAGCGTAGGCTGAGTTTGGTCACCTTTCTGACGTTAAATTTATGATTTCTGTATACCGCCTATGTATTTATGTGTGTGCTTATGAGTTCTATGTAGGGCATAAATACTCCTTCAGCACAATGACTGGGAACAACATTAAAAAAGCCTCACTTTCAGCCCTTCTTGGCAAGGGTTCTCATCATGCTAAAGTTGGACGAAATGAAATCAGGTTCAAAACTACCACCGTAGCTTTCCCTTATGAGCCTTTGTTTGACAGATTTCAATCAATATCAAGATTTACAAAGAAAGAAGTCGTTATCGTTCAGCAATTGTTGGCATCTGCAAGGCTCCAGAAGGCGTGGTTAAAAGAGATTTGAGAGTCATTTCATTTACAAGAAGTTTAAGTTTATAAGTGTTGAATATCTTTTCTGTGCAAGTTTTCATTTTTTTTTATATTTTTCTTTTGTAGCAGGGCTAGGCTACTAGGCTCAGGGGCGTCCCGAGAGGGAGGGGGCGGGGGGCGCGCAGCCCCCCCCCCCCCTCCTACGTTTTCGGCATTCGTTTGTCGGCGAGAATTCGGTCAAAACGGGCATCGCGGCGAAGCCGTGATGGCCTTTTCATAAAATCGTTTGTCCCCGCATTTCGAAATTGGGTGATTTAACGTGTTTATTGGTTCCCCTTTCTTTATCGAATTTGCTAATTCATCCAACGTTTGTCAACTCTACATCGATTTTACAGCAGTCGGTCTTTCCCTTCGTAAATTCGGTGATTTAACCTGTTTATTTGGTCTCATCCATTAGCGAATTCGGTAATTCACCGGAATTTTCTCAATTCCGTATCTGTTCTATCGCATTCGGTCAGTCCATTTCATAATTCGGTCATTAATCAGATTCATTTGGTTCTGATTTGTGACCGAATCCGATAATTCATCCATCTTCTGTTCAGTCCGCATCGATTTCGCCGCATTCGGTCCGTCCTTGCGTAAATTCGGTGATTTAACCTGTTTATTTGGTCTCATCCTTTACCAAATTCGGCAATTCGATCGCATTCGGTCAGTCCATTTCATAATTCGGTCATTAATCAGGTTTCTTTTGGTTCTGATTCGTGACAATACGATAATTCACCCAACTTTCGTTCAGTCCGCATCGATTTCGCCGCATTCGGTCCGTCCCTGCGTAAATCGGTGATTTAACCTGTTTATTTGGTCTCATTCTCTACAGAATTCGGTAATTCGGTCGCATTCGGTCAGTCCATTTCATAATTAAGTTCGGCGAGATTCATTTGGTTCTGATTTGTTACCGAATACGGTAATTCACCGGATTTTTCTTTAGTCCGTTTCTTTTACTAGACTTGCCGAATTCGGTTGTTTTAGGTGGTTTTAACACGGTAGTAATACTGCTCTCGATCTGTTCCTTATTTCTTTGTTAGTTTTTCGGTATACAAAGATTTCATTATTTGCTTCAACCCAGTTACTGAGTTCGGTAGTTTAAGTGGCGTTTATTTAGCTCTCATTCTTTACCATTTACGGTAGCTTCAGCTAGTTGCTGTTCATTTTTTTACTTTTTAGGATTGCAGTACTTCAGGAATAAGCACGTCTCTTGACGTGAGCACTAGACTACTTTTGATGGCTGTAAATTCCGAACAAATGTACTTTGTATCCACTTTACCCTGGATCGCCCCTTTCGTTGCCAGATAACTCTGGGTTGAATACCTAATCTTGGGATCGCAGAAAGGCACTTTTGTCATCAGCGTTTCCACAAAATTTTGCCTGCGGCGCATTTCGCAGTATCCACTAGTTAGACAAAGGTTGCCTCATTTAGTTTGCATTTGAGGCTTGGAATTGTGGGGGGCTTGAACTATGTTAAAAGCTGGAATTTGCATGGGAAGTAGTTACATGTTGCCAGAAAAAAGGAGGATTAAAAAAATTTCGAAACGGCGCCTTAATTAATCATGGGCACAACCGTTAGCGACGTTGTCGCTATGCAGCAACACCGTTTTTGGTTTATTTCAAGTCATGTTGGCAAAACTGGAAAGATCTTCTAAAGGTAAAAGGCTAGTGATGGCGTATCCACGAAAAAAAAACAGAAGCGGAAAAGCTTGAAAACGCGCCAATTTTACTCTTTGGACTTGTTTGTATATACTCTGCAACCTTTTACGTTGTAGCTTCATGAAGGCAACTCGCTGTGTTTTTTCCAAAATTTTTTTTAAATATTCAGTAAAAATCAGGTACCGATTCGGTCAATTTTTACCAGGTGCCCTCCCCCCCCCCCCCCCCCAACGAAGAGAGGTTCGGGACGCCCCTGACTAGGCTGCACCTTTTTCTCTGATGCATGAAGGGAGATAAAGAAGTAAACAAAAACACCAAATTGTTACTATTTGAAGGAAGTCGCTTGCTGCAGACCGACCTTTGCCAAAAGATGGGTGAAATATTTATGACACAGTTAAGCAGCTTTTTGATTTTAACAAGCCTAGAAACATTTCCATTCTTGGAAATGGTTGTTACCAGGCCGTGGTTAAGAGAGTCCCTAACATGCCTGCCAAGTTTCATGGTCATGCACAGACTGCCAGGTTTCATGGTCATAGCACATTTGGAAGTACCCCAGCTCGTGATAACCAGAATTGTGGAAAACCCTCTCAAACTCCCCCAACTGTGACAAGACCAGGTCCCGTTTTATCAGTATTGTCTCTACGGCTTATGCTTGTTCTTTCCTCGAAGTCCCATCCCGATCTCTCGACTCTAAGCGTTTCACGAGATTTCTTGCACCTCCCCCTTCCAGCTCGCCCACCCAGTTATTGGATTCGTTCCGAACTTGAAATCGATCATCTGAGACACTTGTTCTTGACACTTGTCAAGTTTCATTCACGCCCGAGCACCCGTTCTAAGTTATGCATGTCACTAGATGCTGGATTCCCCATCCCTCCACTCCTCCCAACATCACCGTATCGGGGAAGGAACTATTTTCAAGTCGACCAAGGAGAGTACCTAATATGTCTGCCAAAAATCATGGTCATAGTACATCTGGAAATATCCTAACTTGTGATCACCGAGGAAATCCAAGAAACCCCCTCCGAGACCCTCCACTGCGACATGATCCGGTCCTATTTTGTCAATAAAGTATCTAGGGTTAATAATCGTTCTCCCCTTCAAGTTCCATCCCAATCCCTCGACCCTAAGCGTTTCAAAAGATTTCCGGTCCCCCCTCGACCCCCACCCCCAGTTATCAGATTCGCGCCAGATTCTGAAATTGAAAATCTGAGACACTTGTTCTTCACACTTGTCAAGTTTCATGCATGTCCGATAACCCGTTCCAAAGTTATGTACAATTCTAGTTTCCGGATTCCCCATCCCTACACTCCCCCCGCGATAGCTGGATCGCGGAAGTGATTATTTCCAAGTTAACCTGGTCGGTTCCCTCATATGCCTCCCAAGTTTTAATGTCCTAGCTTATGTGGAAGCGTTTCAGGAAATTTCCGGTGCCCCCTCCAGCCCCCCCCCCCCCCTACAGGTATCGAAATCTGGTCCAGATTTGAAACTGAATATCCGAAACGCTTGTTCTTGACACATGTAAAGTTTCACGCATGCCCGATTACCCTCTCCGAAGTTATGCATGTTAATAGTTTCCAGATTTCCAATCCCCCCAATCCCCCCACTATGATCGGATCTGGAAAGTGATTACTTCCAAGTTAGTCTAGTCGGTTCCTTGATATGCATGCCAAGTTTCATTGTCCTAGCTTATGTGGAAGTGTTTTTGAAGCGAGTTTTGTTTAGTTTAAGTTTAGTTAGCATCAGAGCAAAATAGTTCTAGTTATTTAGCATTTAGCATTCTTTGTGACCACTTAGTCTTACTTTAATCTTAAAACAATATGTTTTTCCGCATTCGCTTCCAAAATAACAAGTTGCAGCTCAGTGGTAGAGCGTTGGACCCAGGACACACGAGGTCCGCGGTTCGATACCACATTCGGGCAGCGCTCTTTTGCTTCCTTTTGCTCCCCTTTTGCTACCGTTGTTCCTAGTTTCCGGACTCCCGGATCCGGGAAAGTCGGATTGGGGAAGTGATTATTTGTAAGTTAATCTGGTCGGGTCCCTGATATGCCTGCGAAGTTTCATCGTCCTAGCTTGTGTGTAAGTCCCTAATCTATATCAACCCCTAACATATTATACCAACCCCTTTGACCTTCGATTGCTCTAGCTCTCTCCCAAGGAATTTCAGCAAGGAATGACGCATCCACGAGCAGAGCTATACTAGTGTGAAGAAATAATGACTCATCCAGGCGCAGAGCTATACTAGTGTGAAGAAAGAGGAAAGAGGTAGGGGTTTGACAAAAATTAGAAAAAGCGTTACAAGAGATTTTTGGTGTCCCCCTCCAGCCCCCCCTCCCAGTTTTCGGATCCGATTCGAATTTGACAATGAACATCCAAGACACTTGTTCTTGATACCTGTTAAGTTGCACGGCCGATTATCCGTTCCAAAGTTATGAATGCTACTAATTTCCGGATTCCCCATCTTACCACTTCCCCATGGATGGTCGGATCGAGGAAGTGATTATTTCGAAGTTAATCCGGTTGGATCCCTGATATGCATGCCAAGTTTGATCGTCCTAGGTCATGTGGAAGTGCCCAAACTAGCAAAATTCGGACCCACCGACGTACAGACAGACATTACGATTGCTATATGGCACTTGAGTAAGCTCAAGTGCCATAAAAAACAAAAATCCAAACCAGGCATTTTTCACTTTGAATACTTGTAACAGTACCTACTTCCTTATCACTTTTTGAACAGATTTTTTAGATTTCTATAGATTTTATGATAGATTTTATTTGTAAACAAAGATAACCTTGAACCTTGAATATTTTGCTAATCCACGGCTGAAAGTGACTCAACTGACACCTGATCCTCGTTTTTGTTGCAACAATGCTGCAACATCGCTGCTGCAGCACATCTTTGCTTATGCACAAGATGTGTATTAAGATTCGGTCCCAGCACAATTTCTTCTTGGTTGAAGCAGCACCTTGCAGGGAAGCACAGACTTAGTCGGTAAGCAAGTCTGTGATTATCGAGAATCGCTGCCGTCTTCTTCGAAAGCACTGCAGTGCAAAAACTAATGTAGAAAGAATCAGCCGGAAGCGGTCGAGAAGTGAACCTGCAGCTTGCAACAAAAACAAGGCTCTGGTTTGCTTTTTGTGATTTGAAAACGCACCTTCAGTGGAGAAGATGGTGGTCCGAACCTGCAGACGCCTCCAAAAGAGGAGCGTTTTGGTAAAAAGATAGCTTTTTGCCTTTGGTAAATTAATATCAAAGAAAGTAGCCTATAGTATAGAATTTCTACTTTAAGTTTGTGCCAGGATAACCCTGAAATAGTTGGCTGTTAGCTGATATCAAGTTTGATGTGTTTCTTTTCCATTTTACTTTTTTATGTTCAAGTAATAAAGCCGAGATAGCAACAAGGTAGTGAGACCAGAGGCGTCACTAGCCAAAATGTTTGGGGGCGGGACGATGAATTTACCGACTGGCTGGTAATTTTTACCGACTGTTTCTGCAGACAAGATCAAACTTTTCGATGGGATCCCAAAAATTAAATATCTGATCCAGACAACTGGGTCTTGTCTTAGCCAGATCCAGTCATCGCCAGAATCCTTGAACATTCTTACAATTAAAAATTAAGAAACAGATTAAGGCCAAATAGCTAATCGAAAACCAAGTTCAGATATGGATTCAGCTTGTGTGTTTACCCGTATAAGTCATATCTGTTTTGACGAAAAGTTCCTGCCACTTCTGCCAATTTGCCGGTTTCGGCCGAACTCTAGAACTACTTGTCCGGCGAAAAAAGAAAACTCAAAAACGAACTCAGGGTATCTTCTTTCCCCAATAATGAGCATCTAATCAACTTCAAATAAAAATTTAACTTATACAAAATTTTCCGATTCCAGCCGGATTCCGGTCGAACTAAGTGTCCGGGTAAAATATGATTGTCACACACGGATTCAGCGTCTCTTCTTACCCCTAAATCGGTTATCTAGTCAGCTAGAAATACAACTTTAACTTCTAACAATTTTCCGGTTTTGGCCGGATTCCGGGCGAACAACATGTCCGGGTAGAAAAATGTTTTCACATAGAAGTTCAGCATGTCTTCTTGCCCTAAATCGGACATCTGATCAACTCCAAATAAAACTTTTAATTTTAACAAACTTTCCGGTTTGGGCCGGATTCCGGGCGAACTACTTGTCCGTCGAGAAAATGGTTTTCACCATCGTCTTCAGCATGTCTTCCTACCTCTAAATCGAACATCTAATCAACTTCAAATAAAACTTTTACTTTTAACAAACTTTCCGGTTATGGCCCGATTCTGGGTGAACTACTTGTCTGATTACAAAATGGTTTTCACCATCGTGTTCAGCATGTCTTCTTACCCCATAATCGACTATCACATTAGCTGTTTCAAAATATTTTGTTTGCCACTTAATTCGAACCTCCTCCCCCGCCCCTAAATGTAGGGCTACAAAGCCCATTTACGAACTCGACTGGTCCTCCGACCCAACGAATCCTCACACCAAGTCTCATTCCCTTCGAGAGTTATCGTGCTTACAGACGGACGGACAGACGGACGGACAGACGGACAACTTTTGCGATGTCATAGGTATCCCTCAACTTACGTTTTGGGATCCCAAAAAAACGACTGTTTTCAACACCAAAAAATAACAGTTTCGAAAAAAATCGACTGATTTTCAGAAAAATCCACTGATTTTAAGAAAAAACTACTATTTTGACGAAAAATTGACCAATTTTAAGAAAAAAACAACTGTTTTCATGAAAAAAATCGACTGTTTTGACGAAAAACGGCGGTGCTTCGTGACGAATCGGTTATTCTTTAACGACTGGCCGACAGCATTGGGGGGGGGAGGCGACCCCCCCCCCCCCCCCCAGTCGTGATGCCCCTGAGGGGGACAGTTAAAAGTGTTCAAATAAGCATACCCCTATTGTACTGTACACTAAAAAACAGCCTACTACAATCAAATCCATACAAACCCTCCATCTTTTGAACCACACAAACAGTGTAATCGCTTCCTCTAATATGAGCCATTATCTTTCCAGAAATCACATCAAATTTTCCTCCATTCAACTCTTCAACTTCTATAGAATCTTCACTGTATATACTCTTTAAAACAGATATCTCTTCTCTTTGGTTTTCTAAATTTTCCATGACTGTGTTTGATGTCTCAAGGGACTTCCAAAACTGATTTTCTTCCAACAACTCAATTCAGTCCAAACCATCCAAATCAAAAGACAGGCCGACGGCTTCGTTTAAATCCCCTGCGCTTCCGATGCCGTCGTTGCGTAATCAAACTGGGGTATAAGAGCACTAGTCTAAGGACTTCTAGGTATTCCGGATCTACGATTGATCTAAAAGACGGATTGCAGGTATTCTCTCAGAAATTGCGTAAAAGATTTTGTCAAACACAACACATGAACAAGTGGACAGGTCGAGTCTAAATTAGACTCTGGAGCAATGCCGAATTAAATTAGGCGGCGGGAGAGAGTTTTGGTCTGCGGCGGCGCGTTGCCAGAAATTTATCGGCAGCTTGCCGCTCAAGTATCAGCGTTTGCTCTGTTTCTAGTATTCTTTTTTTTGTTATTTTTCAATTTTTCAAAAAGTCTTTGCAATATTTCCCCCCAAAATCTGAGCTTTGCTACGGTAGTTGCATTTTTTAGTACAAGTGCCGTAGAGCAACCGCAATGGCGGTCCGTCTGTCTCGCTTTTGGGCACCTCCACATAAGCTAAGACGATGAAACTTGACAGATCTATCGAGGACCCGACTAAATGTTTGGCGAAACCATGTTTTCGCGAAACATGCAAAATCATTCGTGAGTGGGTGGAGGAAAGCAGAAGCAAAAACTTGTGGCCCGAGCGACCCGATTCCATTCATTTATACGAACCGCGTCCGACCACGGGGGTCGATATGGGAGTGGGGGGGGGGGGTTATGTGTAGGAACTGGGATGATATTTGGACGCTACAAAGATCATGGATCTAGTGTGTGCTATTTTGAAGTCTGGTCTGAACATCAACGCAAACCGCGTCAGCAAAGGAGCACTTCCTGCCAAGCAAGGACGGTGAACCTTGTCATAACTACCGGTTAGAAGTGAAGTTTCACTGAAGATTGTTGAGACGTTTGCAAACACTCGAAATTCTTTTGAAATTGTGTGGCCCTTCGACTAAAGTGCTTGGCATGAAGAGGGCATGATGTCTCTGCATTGATTCGTCTGTCCCCATGTCTCCCTTTTTGCGGTAACGCCATATAAACTATCACCATGAATCTCGGCGTGCATCGAAAGGACACGACGGGGCCCTGATACACCTGCTAAGTTTTATTGTCCTAGCACATCATCCTAGCACAATTACCATAACTCGCAATCGTGGTCCGACTAACCGACGGACGGAAAAGCGATCGGCATCTCTTACTTAGCCAAAAGGTATGGGCCATAAAATGTAGCTTAATATTCGGCGGTGCTGATTCATTTCAATAATTTCTTTTCTGTGTTTTAGGTTTGCTCACCTTCACCCATATTTCAAAGAAAGAAAAGCTGAAAACTCTCTCCGACCCACTGCTCTTATGGCACTTGCCCTTCGGCCAAGTGCCACACTGTCAGAAGTTTCATAACAGATTGTGCATACCACTTTCAAGAATAACACCTTTTCACATAGAAAAAAAGTGTTATGACCAATTAAGTTATACGATTTCGTGCCCAGATCTCCAACAACACCTTCAATAGGTAAAAATATTACACTGTCTGAAGTTACATAGCGATAACAGCAGGATGCGCGGTTTCAACAGATAACACTTTGGGATGTTACATGTAATGTTTCTTTCGTTCCCGTTAGTATTTTTACCAATTGAAGGTGTTGTTGGAGATCTAGGCACTAAATAGTGTAAACTTAATTGGTCATAACACTTTATTTCTAAGTGAAAAGGGGTTATTCTTGAAAGTGTTATGTGCAATCTGTTATGAAACTTCTGACAGTGTGGCACTTGGCCAAAGGGCAAGTGCCATAAGAACAGTGGGTCAGAGAGAGTTTCATTATGAAACTTCTGACACTGCATATAGCGATCGCGATTTCTGTCCGTCCGTCGGTCGGTCGGTCGGTCCACGTGTTGCTAGTTCGGGCACTTCCACATAAGCTAGGACGATGAAATTTGGCAGGCATATCAAGGACCCCGAATGATTAAGTTGGAAGTAGTCACCTCCCCGATCCGAGAATCTGGGGGGAGTGGAGGAGGGTGAATCTGGAAAAATTAGGTATTATATACTTACGACCTGGTGGTCAGATGTTAATGAAACATGACACATAGAAAGACCTCGTGTCTCAGACGTCTCATTTTAAATCCGGACCGGATCCGGTGACATTGGGGGGAGTTGGAGGGGGGGAACCGGAAATCTCGGAAAATGCTTAGAGTGGAAAGATTGGGATGAAACTTGGTGGAAAGAACAAGCATGAGTCCTAGATACGTGATCGACATAACCGGACCGGATCCACTCACTGTGGGGGAGTAGGAGGGAGGGGGGATCCGAATTTCTAGTGATCCCGCGAGTTCGGTACTTCCTGCTGTGCTCGGACGATGAAACTTGGCAGGCGTGTCAGGGACCCGAACAGATTGACTAGAGAATAGTCATTTCCCCGATCCGACCATCTGGGGGTGGGGGGGGGCGTGGAGGAAGTGGGAATCCGAAAAGTTGAGGTATTTTTAACTTACGAACGGGTGATCGGACCTTAACGAAACTTGATATAGAAAGACCTCGTGTCTCAGACGCCCCATTTTAAATACGGAGCGGATCCGGTGACATTGGGGAGAGCTGGAGGGGGAACCGGAAATCTTGGGAAACGCTTAGAGCAGAGGGTTCGGGATGAAACTTGACGGGAAGAACAAGCACAAGTCCTAGATACGCGAATGACATTAACGGACCGGATCCGGTCACTGTGGGTGAGGGGGGGGGGGGGGGGTCTGAAAACTTTGTGACATGCACAGAAGCCAAACTGATGTGCCGAATGGGATGCAAGTTGACAGTACCAAGATTGTGCGGCCTAAATTTGTCATTTGGCATCCGAACCGGATCCGATCAAAGTAGGGGGGGGATGAAGCGGGAACCGGAAATTTTAAAATATGATCCTGTTCTAGTTAAAACTTGATGGGCAGGAAGAGGAGATGCTAGAGATGCGAAGTTTATGTGTCCGAGTCGTGTTCGGCTACAGCGCGGGGAGTTGGAGGGGGAGTCCCGGAAATGTTGTGGCTCGCATAGGGGTTAAACGAGTGTAGTGACTTGAATGAAACTTGGAAAGTAGAGAGATCATATGCGTTAGATGGCATATTTTAGGGTCTGGACCGGATCCGTTCACGGTGGGCAGGGGTACCGGAATTTCTGAAAAAATGCCAGATTTATTTTCGCGCTTCTCACACCACCTGCTCGTAACAAGTGCCATATGAGCTCGTAGCTCTTGTTGAAGGAATAAATGGAAAGTTGTGTTCATATTAAAGTTTAACCGAAAAGGGTTGAGATAGAACAGTCTAGTTACCCTTCACTTATTCACTTAAAGAGGCTTGAAGACCCGATGAAAATATGTTACTTCGTTGCTCCCCGATTCACAATTAATCGATTTTCATCCAGTGGAATTTCGGCGTTTGTTCCCGGAGGACTCCACTTGAGGAGTCCCCGCGTTTTGTTAGTCCCGGGGACTCACTCCCAGTATTCTCGCGAGTCCCACGGACGGGGAATGCTCCGACTATCTTCACCATCACCAAAAAGGATTCCCTTTCAGAGTCGGAGGGAAATCAATTTTTGCTGGTGTTGGTGCAATGCAAAATCAAAAATAAAAACACTCAGAATAAACAAAACCAGAAACAAAGTGGATCCAGACTAATTTAATCAATTGCGTATTTTTTTTCGAACAAAAGCCGTTTTGAAAGCATTCCCCGTATTCTCGTTGTTTTCTGTACGCGGAGTCCGCGCGGAGTGACTCCCTCTGTTCTCAACGTTCCTTTCGATTCACCGAGGAGTCGTCGGGGAACGGCGAGAATACGCCTGAAAACAGGTTACGAAAAATAAGTTTTCAGACAGTGAGCTAACTTGCAAGAGTTGATCACTGGCCACTGAAAAACCGCGTTTGTATTGAGGTTCAAATTTCCACGTCATCGTAAAATATTGTGTTGTGAGGACGGCCATAGATATTCTGAACGTCATACTGGAGCAAATAGTGAAAAATAAAATATTCCTTAATATAAGCCAAGAAAAGTAGCGTATTCAATTAAATGACACAAAAGCAAGTTGGCTATTCACTTAAATTTCAACCATTCCTAAAAACTAGTAATGGTACGGTACCTCCTGCATTTGCCGTTTCATCAGTTTACTTTAAAATCTGTGTAAGGTACGATCAGTTTCAGGTCTTGACTTTTTCGGCTCGGGGTCTATATCGAGTCGGTTGCAGGTAAACTGTTGGCTACCTTGGCGTGGTTCTGTCTATTGTCTGATTCACTTCGGTTGTCATGTAATTTTTTATTTTGAAGAAAATAATCCCAAACTGAACATTCTCAAAAGTTTTAGAATACTCGTAACCGTTCTTGCAAATCACCAATTCCAAATGGCTAGCAAAACTTCCAGGGTTTTACACAACTTTGGGACTAGACGACCAAGTACTAACAAAGATCCAGTGATAAAACAATGACAACAAAATTATTTTTTCGTTTACTGTTTCTTTAAACCACAATTGAGTCTATTTAGTCGGAACTCAGGTGCGTTACGATTCAGCTCAAGTTGACTAAGTTGTAAGAAAGTCCAATGTTGACAACCCTTATCAGTAGCTACACTTCTTTTATGATGGAAAGAAATAATTGCGGTTTATCAGTTTGCGATTTCCAAACTGAGCGCTCTTCGCGAATTAAGCATAACTGGAAACAGAGACGTTACTAGCCAAAATGTTTATGGGGCAAGGCATTTGCAGAAAAAGCGATTGTTTTCAAGAGAAAAATTGATAGTTTTTGAAAAAGTCGACTGATTTACAGAAAAAACTGACTGTTTTGAAAAAAAATCAACTGATTTTCAGAAAAACGAACTGTTTTCAAGAAAAAAATCAACTGTTTTGACGAAAATTCGCGGGACTTCACGCCTACTCGGTTATTTTTTACCGACTGGGCGACAAGATGGGGGGAGGGGGGGGGGTGTCCCCCCCCCCCCCCCCCCCCCCCCCCCCCCCCCAGTCGTGACGCCCCTGACTGGAAACGCTACTCCAAAATTCACTCCTGAATATCTGCCAAAGCCAGAGCTCCAAGATTCTGACGTTACGGTTACTGATACTTATTGTTGATTTTCACCCTCAGCATCCCATAGGTCTTTTGACAAATCATCGAGGCTTACCATCCCAGGTTCTTCTTTGGTGACAAATTCTTCTCCTAAACATTGATTTCTCAAAGACTCAACATTTTTTCTTATCGTCCTTTAATCACTAAAAGCGCTGTCATACCCCTCAGTATGACTGGCTAGCAAGTATCCGAGACCCGCCCTGTATACGATAAAGAACCAATAGTCAGACACCGCAAAGCAGTCAACCTCATAGTTCATCCGCCGAGTCCAGACATTCATAATCTGAAATCGCCAAGTCGGACACCAAATAAAACAGACAGATGAATCACTGATTACTGAACCATAAAATTCGTATTTTCTCACATAAAACGGAATATGTATAAAACCTTCTGTAAAGAGGAGCGAGAAAAACTTGATTAACAAGAATTGAATGTCCCTGTCCTCTCCAATACTATTTCTTAAGATTTAACACCCTTTGAAAATTCCGAACGATCTTACCTTACCGGCATCACTACCCATTTTGTTTTAATTTGGATCTTTCGACTAACATTTCATTGCCAATTTGTAATACTCCAGTCCAGCGCCCCCAAGAGGACCAGTTTCTGTAACTTCCCCTATGTCTCAATATCGCCAGAGAAATTGTAAAACTAGTTACACAAGTTGATGGATCGAAAATCTGCAATCTGTTTCTCCAGCGATAGAAGTTTTGCTGTATCTTTGGAGTAGCTAATGAGATCTATTCTTTTAAAATTATAAGCTCTTTGGATCCTTATTTTACTAGCTCTTTGTCACAACCGCTGATCGTGAGACAATAGTTGCGTTTTTGATAGCCTGTGTAAGTTCCCCTGTGAGTTCGCCGATGTAGCTTAATTTCTGTTTTTACACTCAGTTCGCCTGAAGCCTGACGCCTTCGCCGTTTCAAGACAAAGGTGAATAAAAACAGAAAATAAGCATCCCGGCAAATCATTCATAAAATCGCCTAAGTCAGTAAAGGGTAGCTACATTTGACAGTGAAAAGGCGTTTCTTGTAGTTGAAATGTATAAGTTTTAATCATTAATTTCCAAACACACATTTCAGGACTTTCAATTTTGTTGGGTTAATTTATTCATGACAGGCGAACTCGGACCGGGAACTGCGTCTGCGTCACAGTTCGCCGTTTCACTCGCAGGTGTTGTAGAACCGAGAACTGACACGGTCTCCGTTTCAGCAAAAACGACAAAGTAAACAAAAATCGAAAACGAGAAATAAGAGGAACTGAGATCAGGAACTGCAATCAAAAACGCAACTAATGATAGGCACTCGCGTTCAACTGGGATAATCTTGTAGTCTGCAGCATCGATGAAAATTTTCAAGGAAATGCCGAGACGTTGTTTCAGCCATCGAGGGTGGGGTTAGCATCCTGCTAACAGTCCTTCCCTCAGTATTATTGTTTTTGACTCGAAAACGGGACTCAAACTAAGCGGTGCCCGAAAGAAAAGCAAATTTCAGTTGTCCTGTTCACCCTTGCGGAAATAATTGAAGTCGGACACAACTGGAAACAATAATTTTTTTCCAGTAGTACTATGGGACGTTTTTCTAACTGTAAACAATTTCCATTTTCTGTGATTCACACCAATCTCCGATTTGAACAAGAGCTACAAGCTCAGATTGCTCTTGTTACGACTAGGTGTTAAGAAAGTAGATGAAAACATCCCAGAATACCCCCTTCTACCCCCCAGGTTTGAATCGAGAAATAGGACATATAGTTTCACTCGAATCTGAGTATTTCAGGCATGGCCTCGAATCATCTAGGGCAAATAATGTTTCTATCATCTAAGTTAAGATCCACCCGTTTGATCCCTAGACGTACAACTTTATCCTCCGACTCCTCCTACCGCGGTCGAATCTGGTTTTGGGATATAAATAGACCATCTAAAGCAACTTCTCCCCCACTTATCAAGTTGAACTCGACTCTGAGTGCTTTTAGGAAAATTCCGGTATCTCCCCCCCCCCCTCTCAGTGTTTGGTTCCAACCCGGACCCAAAATATGTCATCTACGGCATATGATCTCTTCATTCATAAAGCTCCCCCGGTGTGACACCTATTTGAGTCATAACATCTCCGGGACTCGGACACATAAGCTTCGCATCTCCTCTCCCGTCCATCAAATTCGCCTCGAATGTAAATAATTTGTATGTAAAAATTTCTGGTTTCCACTTCATCCTCCTCCTACAGCGGCTCGATCCGGTCCGGAAGCAAAATAACAAATCTAGATCGCATAAACTCCGGAACCCCCTTGAACTCGTCTAACCATTTGGTTCGGAGGAGTGTTTTCTATAACTAGCTCATCGGTTCTCATCACCCATAAAGTTTCAGACGAATCGGACCACCTGTTCGCAACCTACAGAAACCGATAATTTCCGGATTCTCTTCCCCCAACTCCAACCAAAATGGTCCGATCCAGGAACAAAAGTTCACCTAGGGCATCATGTCAGGTCCATGAGTTTATTTGGTCGTGTCACCAATATGTCTGCCAAGTTGCATCGTCCTTAGAATATCCGGAATTGTCCGAACTCACGTTCATGGGAATTTCGGGAAACCCGATCCGACTCCCCTGGAGGGCCCCGATCTGGTTCTGTTCAGACCGTATCTAGAGCTTGTGTTTGTTCTTTCCATTAAATTCCATCCCAGCCCCTCGATCAGAAACGTTTCACGAGATTTCAGGTCCCCCCCCCCAACTGCCCCCTCTAGTATCGTAGCCGGACCGAACTTGACATGAAACATCTGAGACCTCGGCTGAGACGATAGTTTTTTCCACCTTCCAAGTTCCATTCCGTTCAAAAGTTGTACATGCCACTAGATTCCGGATCCCATCCCTCCAATCCCCCCACGACGGTCAATCGGAGAAGTGAATGTTCTTAAGTCAGTCCGTCCGGGGTCGCTGATATGCCTACTCAGTTTCATCGTCTTAGTTCAGCAGATGGAAGTACCGAGCTCGGAAATCACCAGAATTCCGGACCCCCTCCCCCAAATCCCCCAATAGTGCCCATATACGTTCCAGTTATGTCAGCGATGTATCTAGAAGTTTGCTTGTTCTTCGCACCAAGTTTCATCCCGATTCCGGTTCAATCTTCCTTAAACTTTTAGTTTAGCTCCGAAATGACTTTATCACGTCATTGCTTGAAAGACTCGCGTCAGAATCCCATGGAAGGAGTTGACTTGTAGTTTTTAAACGAATTCTAATTTAGTATCATTTCCCAAGCTGGCTCGCTTGCTTTACTAAATGAAGCGTATTGTGGGCAATAAACTACACGGGGCATGCAATCTTTGTAATTCGCGAGGCTTATTAGAATGCTGAATCACCGCCAGACAACACCAGTCAGTTTGCATCGGCTTAATGGGTGTTTGATGTTTGCCAAAAAGGCAAAAATTACAAGCCACGATTTCTCACCATTCTCTTCTGTTTGACCCATGCCTTAAAGCAGTGGTTCCCAACCGGTGGTACGCGTACCCCAGGGGGTACGCGAGACCCTTGCAAGGGGTACGCGAAGGAACCAGAACTGATTAAGTCTGTAGCTTCAGAATCTCGCCTCGCTCATTTTTGATTGCCGAAAGCCTAAATTTAGAGGCTTTCGAAAGCCTAAATTTAGAGGCTTTAATAACAGAGGCTGGTGATGCCACTGTTATTAAAGCCTAAAAACAGAGGCATCACCATCCAAATTTATCTTAAGGGGCAAGGTATTTTTACTGACCGACTGTTTTTTGTTGTTTTTAGATAACCGCTTTTACGAAAAATCCCGGAGCTTCTCGCCGACTCGTATCTTTTTAATCGTCTGGCCGACCTTTTTGGGGGGGATGAGTATTGTGGACCCCTGTGTGACTCCTCTAATTGCAAGCCGTAGTGAAAGTCAGTGAACAAATGTTGATTCGAAAACAGCTGGCCTATACTGCCGTAAAATCCGTTCCTGTGTCAAACAATATTGTTTCAAGAAGAATCGAAGACATTGCAAGTGATATTGTCGTTGCGAATCAAGTTAACGAAATAGTTTGCGATGCAGCTTGATGAAAACACGGAAAACATCAAAATCAATCACAGAAACAGGCTGACTGTAAAATATATTCCGCTAACGACGTCGAGCCGAGATTTGACAAAATCTTTGCTACAAAGCAGCCTCTAGTAATTGCCTCATTGATTTTGTAGATATTTTTACACATGTATGCCTTATCATTTATGATAATAACTATCGTCTTTTTTACGTTCTGAAAAAGGGGGTACGCAATCTTTTCGAACATTGATTAGGGGTACGCGGTACGAAAAGGTTGGGAACCACTGCCTTAAAGAATGTCTCCACCTGAAATGCTGAGATAAAACTTCATTTGAAATTAAACTGGCTATTTGAAGAGATAATTCAGTTTCTGGTGTAAGGGAGCTTCGGGATGCAAAACAGTTGACGCAAAACTAGGCGATTTTGGGGCGGCATGTCGTCTGCACAACTAGATCTTTTTCAGCTGCTCGAGTCCCAGCAAACAAAATAAAATGCTGTGCATTAGTACATATGTCAGGAACTTTACAGTTACAGTTCAGCGCTTCCAAGCGGACTATTTTCTGTTAATCCATCGATGCAGATTAAACAGGCCCAGAGGTTGATGCCTAGAAAATCTGCAATCTGCTTCACAGGTGAGGGAGATTTTGCTTCTGTCTGAGTAGCATAAAGTGAAACTTCCTTACCTTACGGGTCTGTCTAATTACTATGGCTACACAGGTAGTCCACTAGTAGTGTAATGGCTATAAGAAGAAAGTTAATTTTCTATCCCTGCCCCTCCACCCATTACCACGGTAGCCCCGGCACACGCGGGATCCGCGCGTCCGACCGAGTGCGCTGTGGTGGGGGTCAAGAATCCGCCGAGCACGTGATTAGGTATGAGATGTGCTTTAAAGGAATCCCCCAAGACGAGTCCTTGAAGTGGCCAATGAGAACTCACCGATTCTGTATGCTAGGTTCGTCAGGGATGGAAAATCTGCCATGATCAGTTTTAGGTTTTGTGTCAAAATTGGGATTGGCTTTTGTATACTGGATTAGGCTTGTCAGCGAATGAGAAATGAAGGGTTAGGCTGAGGATGCTCGGTAGGTATCGCCAGTTGGAGAGTATTTTATTCAAATTTCCCCTTTATCCCCCTGAATGCTGTACCCCCTCGTCGGGTCACGACATTCCTCATTAGTGAGACATAGAGATTTTTAAGGAAACCGAGAGCGAATGGGTCGAAGCTTGTCAAGATAGGTAACACATAGGTAACAAACAAGGTAACACATCTCTAAGCATTTTCACCTCTTAGGACGGACGTAACAGAGGGCCGAGGCTAAAGAGCTGGGCCTGTCTATAGACAGGTCGGGCCGTCTTAAGTATGAGAAGTCTTTTTTCCGTCTCATGACACCCTAAAGCAGTGGTTCCCAACCGGTGGTACGCGTACCCCAGGGGGTACGCGAGACCCTTGCAAGGGGTACGCGAAGGAACCAAAACTGGTTTAGTCTGTAGCTTCAGAATCTCGCCTCGCTCATTTTTGATTGCCGAAAGCCTAAATTTAGAGGCTTTCGAAAGCCTAAAAACAGAGGCATCACCAGCCAAAATTTATCTTAAGGGGCAAGGTATTTTTACTGACCGACCGTTTTTTATGGCACTTGCAGCCTCTGGCTCAAGTGCCATATACCGATCACAATTCCGTCTGTCGGTCTGTCGGTCTGTTGGTCTGTCGGTCTGTCGGTCGGTCCGAGTTTTTTGTCCCACATATCCGAGTTAGGGTACTTCCAGATGTGCTAGGACAATGAAACTTGGCAGGCATATCAGGGACCCGACCAAACTAACCTGGAAATAATCAGTTTCCCGATCCGACCATATGGGGGGGAGTGCGGGGCGCTGAAACTTGAAAATTTAGGGCATTTTGTCACTTTTTTCTGAGTTAGGGTACTTCTAGATGAGCTAGGACAATGAAACTTGGCAGGAATATCAGGGACCCGATCAAACGAACCTGGAAATAATCAGTTTCCCGATCCGACCATATGCGGGGGAGTGGGGGCGCTCGAAACTTGAAAATTTAGGGCATTTTGTCACACTTTTTCGAGTTAGGGTACTTCCAGATGAGCTAGGACAATGAAACTTGGCAGGAATATCAGGGACCTGACCAAAGTAACCTGGAAATAATAAGTTTCCCGATCCGACCATAAGCGGGGGAGTTGGGGCGCTGGAAACTTGAAAATTTAGGGCATTTTGTCACACTTTTTCGAGTTAGGGTACTTTCAGTTGTGCTAGGACCATGAAACTTGGCAGGGATATCAGAGACCCGACCAAACAAAATAAGGAATAATCAGTTTTCTGATCCGACCATTTGGGGGGGGGGTGGAGGGCAGGGGAATCCGGGAAACTGAGAAGTGTGTAACTTTCGAACGGATGATCGGATTGTAATGAAACTTCATAACTGAAGAGAATATATATCTGTTATGTCCCGTTTAAAGTCTTGACCGGATTCGGTAGCCAGGGGGGGAGTTGGGGGGGGAGACCGGAAATTTCAAGAAACGGTTAGAATGGAGGGATCGGAGTGAAACTTGCTGGGAAGAACAAGCATCTGCTCTAGATAAGTCCTTTAGACCATTGTACTGGATCCGGACACTTATGGAGGGGGGAGGGGTCCCGGAATTCCGGTGATGGTGGTTTTGGGGATTTTCACGATGAAACTTGGCAGGCATATCAGGGACCCAATCAAACTGACTTCAAAATAAAAATTTTGTCGATCAGATAATGGTGGGGGAGTGGAGGGAGGGGAATCCGGGAAATTGAGAAGTGTGTAACTTTCGAACGGATGATCGGATTGTAATGAAACTTCATAACTGAACAGAATATATATCTGTAATGTCCCGTTTAAAGTCTTGACCGGATTCGGTAGCCAGGGGGGAGTTGGGGGGGGGACCGGAAATTTCAAGAAACGGTTAGAATGGAGGGATCGGAGTGAAACTTGCTGGGAAGAACAAGCATCTGCTCTAGATAAGTCCTTTAGACCATTGTACTGGATCCGGACACTTATGGGGGGGGGGGGGTCGTCCCGGAATTCCGGTGATGGTGGTTTTGGGGATTTTCACGATGAAACTTGGCAGGCATATCAGGGACCCAATCACACTGACTTCAAAATAAAAATTTGGTCGATCAGATAATGGTGGGGGGAGTGGAGGGAGGGGAATCCGAAATTTTCAGTCATGCGTAATTTTGGAATGGTTGATCGGATTCGAGTGAAATTTAAGAATTCAACAGAGGACATTTCTCCGATGATTTTTTTCATATCCGGACCGGATCCGGCAACTATTGGGGGGGGGGGAATACGTGACCCGTTTAGAATGGAGGGATCGGGATGGAACTTTGTAGGAAGAACCAACAGATGCTCTAGGTAAGTCATTTGCTGAATTGGATTGGCTACGTGCACCGCGGGGGAGCTGGGGGGGGGGGGGGGGGGTGGACCGGAAATCTCGAGAAACGGTTAGAATGATGGTATCGGAGTGAAACTTGCTGGGAAGAACAAACATCTGGTCCATGTAAATCTTTTACATAATTTGACTGGATCCGGACACTTGAGGGGGGGGGAGGAGGGGGTATCCCGGAATTCCGTTTTTTGGGGGATTTTCACGACGAAACTTGGAAGGCATATCAGGGACCCGGTCAAACTGACTTGGAATAAAAAAAATCCTCGATATGATAATCTTGGGGGGGGGGGGAGTTGAGGGAGGGGAATCCGGAATATTGAGTCATGCGTAACTTTGAAACGGGTGATCGGATTCGAGTGAAATTTAATAATTAAACAGAGGACATTTTTCTCTTGTGACCTTTTTCATTTCCGGACCGAATCCGGCAATTATTGGGGGGAGGGCGGAAAATACTTGACCCGCTTAGACTGGTGTGATCTGGATCGAACTTGGTGGGAATGACAAACAGATACTCTGGATTAATCATTTACAGAACCGGATTGGCTCCGGTTATTGTGGGTGGAGTTGGAGGAGGGGGTCTGGGATTCCGGTGATCGCGCGCTAAGGTACTTCCAGATTTGCTAGGACGATGAAACTTCGCTGGAATATTGGAGACTCAACAACATTTGCTTAGAAATTGCTACTTCCCAAATCCGATTATTCCTTAAAGTACCAATCTTGACCGCAAAGGAAAAAAAATACTTTTAAGCAATATATGCATTTTCGTGGATGCCCATCAGCCCATTAGCAGTTTTGCCTCAAGGGTTTTGCTTACAAATGAAGTTCCAGATCCCTTAGAGCGCGCATCTCAACCGCAAAGTCGAAACTTACTTTTGATCAATCAAATCATCTTGACACATGCAAGTGCCATATGAGCTTACAGCTCTTGTTATTGTTTTTAGATAACCGCTTTTACGAAAAATCCCGGCGCTTCGCGCCGACTCATATCTTTTTAATCGTCTGGCCGACCTTTTTGGGGGGGATGAGTATTGTGAACCCCTGTGTGACTCCTCTTTGTAAGCCGTAGTGAAAGTCAGTGAACAAATGTCATTCGAAAACAGCTGGCCTATACTGCCGTAAAATCCGTTCCTATGTCAAACAATATTGTTTCAAGAAGAATCGAAGACATTGCAAGTTATGTTGTCGTTGCGAATCAAGTTAACGAAATAGTTTGCAATGCAGCTTGATGAAAACACGGAAAACATCAAAATCAAACACAGAAACAGGCTGACTGTAAAATATATTCCGCTAACGACGTCGAGCCGAGATTTGACAAAATCTTTGCTACAAAGCAGCCTCTAGTAATTGCCTCATTGATTTTGTAGATATTTTTACACATGTTTGCCTTATCATTTATGATAATAACTATCTTTTTTTTTACTTTCTGAAAAACGTGGTACGCAATCCCTAAACTCCTAAAGGACAAACCTGTTCCCACTCACCCCTCACAGATTTTACTTATGACAACAAGCTCTATTAGCGAGAGATATACCCCTTGCAAAAGACAGGCACATGACGACACTTCAAAGGATGTTGGACAGGTCGAGGCTTGAATGGTGACGAGCTGTGGAAATACATCTTATACATCTCTTGATCGCTTCTGTGCTGGGGGTATGGGGGGAGTAGGGAGGTTGTGCAATCACGTTTAGACAGGTTGAGAAGGAATGTGGAAGGGCCCTGGACAGGTTTTGGCATGCGATTTCAGAATTGATTAGGTGGAGGAGTGGGGTGGGTTCGAACCTGTCTCTGCAATACTTTCATAAGAATTTAATTAAAAGCTCCAATGGCTTAGGTGGTAGAGCGTGAGTCTTGAGATCGAAAGGTCCTACGTTCGAGCCCATGTTTCCGCCTTTTGGGTTGCACAAGGGTGAAATATAATGTGAGGGGGTGGGGTGGAAACTTGGTTTACTAGGATCTACATAATCGGTTAATTAAAAGCTCCCATGGCTTAGGTGGTAGAGCGTGAGTCTTGAGACCAAAAGGTCCTACGTTCGATCCCGCGTTCCTGCCTTTTGGGTTGCACAAGGGTGAACTATGATTTGAGGGGTTGGGATGGGAACTTGGTTACTAGGATGTACGGAATCGGTGAGTCCTCATTGGCCACTTCAAGGACTCGTCTTGGGGGATTCCTTAAAGCACCTCTCATACCTAATCACGTGCTCGGCGGATTCTCGACCCCACCACAGCGCACTCGGTCGGACGCGCGGATCCCGCGAGTGCCGGGGCTACCGTGGTAATTGGTGGAGGGGCAGGGATAGGAAATTAACTTTCTTCTTATAGCCATTACACTTCTTCCACTTGGAGCGCTGAACTGTAAAAAGGCCGATTCCCGACCCTGTAAAAGCATTGTCCAAATAGGTGAGATAAGGTGTATTACGGCGTATAAGGCTTAGTACAGATTCCTCTTTTCCTCGGGCGCGCTGTTATAAGGCAAATAAGAAGAATAGAGCCAGATTCTGTTTTCCCTAATGCAGAGCCAATCAGATCGCTTGGTGAGTTCCACCAGCAGGCAGAGAAGAGGAGCAGCGTCGGCAGGGTTGCCACGGGAAGCACATAAGTTCTACTTTGTTGGAAGCTGAAGAAACAACTTTGCTCCAAAAGAACATGTTTTGTTCTGTTACGACTGCTTATTGTTAGTTCGAGGACCATCGTTATACATCATTCATTTTTACATCAATACTGAGCTGTTGCATACACCGATACATACTGTATCTGTTGCACAGCACCAAGGGCCAGCTTAACGAACGTTGGAGAGTGAAAAGTTTCGAGGAAACAAAGAAAGCGCTCATTAGGTCGGGAATCGGCCTTATTACAGTTGAGCGCTCCAAGTGGACTACTTGTATGGATAGTAAACAGTCAGACCCATACGGTAGTAAAGTTTCACTTTATACTATTGAGACAGAAGCAAAATCTCGACTACCTGTGAAGCAGACTGCAGATTTTCCCCGCATCAACCTATGGACCTATTTTAATTTGGTTAACGGTGAGGCATACACTGTAAAAACTTTCTCCGAGTAAGGATTAGAGTTAACTGCAGTATTTGCTACTGGGATTAATTTTGTCTCTAATGAGATAAGATTAATCGGAATAAGAGATAAGATTAATCCCAGTAGCAAATACTGCAAGACTTTTTTTTACAGTGTAGGAGGATTAGCAGAAATTAGTCCGCTTGGAAGCGCTGAACTGAAATTTGGCGAATTTCATAGCCGGAGCGAGGATTTCTCGTGGAGAGTTACTGACATATGTACTAATGCACAGCATAGAAGTTTTTGCTAGTACTCGAGTAGCTGAAAAATAATCTAGTTGCGCTGCCGGCGTCGCTCCACAATCGCCTAGTTTTGCATCAACTGTTTTGCATCATGAGCTCCCTTACACCAGAAACTCAATGATTTCTTAAAATATTCATTTTAATTCCAAATGAAGTTTTATGTCAGCCTATCAGGTGGAGAAATCCTTGAAGGGATGGGTCAAAAAAAGAATGGCGAGAAACCGAAAATTAATTTTACATCCTGGCTTGTAATTTTTGCCTTTTTGGCAAACAGCAAACACCCATTAAGCCGATGCAAAGTGATTGGTGGTGTGTGGTGAATTCAGCATTCTTAAGAAGCATCGTGAATTACAAAGTTTGCATGCCCCTTGTAGTTTATTGCCCACAATACGCTTCATTTAGTAAACCAAGCGAGCCAGTTGAACTTCGTTTTAAAAACGGTCAACACAACTCCTTCCATCGGATTCTGATGCACATCTTTTCAAGCAATGACGTGATAAAGTCATTTCGGAGCGAAACTAAAAGTTAAAAGAAAATTGAACAAGAAATTTCGTGAAATGCTTGAGTGGTGGGATCGGGATTAATCTTGGTAGGAAGGACAAGTAAATTTCTAGATATCTCGTTTACATGACCGGAAAGGGTTCATTTCGGGTTTTCATTTTCGGCTTTCGGGTTTGAATGAAACTTGGCAAGTGGGAAAAGCCCCCGATGTTTCATGTCAAGTTCGGAACGGATACGATACTAGGGGGGGAGGGGTAACTGGGACCTGAAATCGTGAAACTTTTTTGGTCGAGGGGCTGTGATGGAATTTAATGGAAAGAACAAGCAAAAGCCATAGATCCAGTTTTGACAGAACCAGATCGGGGCTCTCTAGGTGAGTTGGCTTGGATTTCCCGATATTCCCATGAACTTGAGTTAGGACAGTTCCAGATGTGCTAAGTACGATGAAACTTGATAGGCATATTGGTAACCGGACCAAATAGACTCAAGGACCTGACCTGATTCCCTAGGTAAACTTTCACTCCTGGATCCGACGATTTTGGTGGGAGTTGAGGGAAGAGAATCCGGAAATTATCGGTTTCTGCAGGTTGCGAGCAGGTGGTCCGATTAGCCTGGAACCTTATAGGTGATGAGAACCGATGAGCTTGATATGCAAAATCACCGGAAACTTGGTGATATGCACAAAACCAAACGAATGGGCCGAAGGAGGCGAGTTGGAGAGCACCGAGTTCATGCGGCCTAGATTTGTTATTTTGTGTCCGGACCGAATCGGTCACGGTTAAGTGGACTGAAATTCTAGGCGAGTTTGATGGACTGGAGAGGAGATGCGAAGCTTATGTGTCCGAGTCCCGGAAATGTTGTGACTCAAATAGGTGTCACCCGAGTTCAGCCATTTGAATGAAGCTTGGAAAGTAGAGGGATCATATGCCGTAGATGACATATTTTGGGTCGGAACTAGAACCAAACATGGTGAGGCAGGAATACGGGAATTTTTCTAAGAATACTTAGAGTCGAGTTAAACTTAATAAGTGGTAGAGAGGTTGCTTTAGATGGTCCATTTATGTCTCCAAACAGGATTCGACCGCGGCAGGGAGGTTGGAGGATAGCGTGGCACGTCTAGGGATCAAACGAGATATAAACTTGGATGAAAAAAAAATCATTTGAAACAGATGATTCAAAGCCATACATGAAATACTCAGAATCGAGTGAAACTATATATCCTATTTCTTGATCCCAACCTGAGGGGTTGAATGGGGTATTTTGTGATGGTTCCATCTACTTTTTTGCACCACCTACTCGTAACAAGTGCAATATGAGCTTGTAGCTCTTGTTGATATCTGAGATTAGTATGAATCACAGAAAACGAAAAAAAATTTCAGTTAGAAAAACTTCCCATAGCACTACTGGAATAAATTTATCGTTTCCAGTTGTTTCCGACTTAAAATATTTCCACAAGGGAGATCAGGATAATTAAAATTTGCTTTTCTTTCGGACACCGCGTAGTATGAGTTCCGTTTTCGAGTGAAAAAAATTATACTGAGGGAGGGACTGTTAGCAGGATGCTAACCCCACCCTGATGTCTGAAAGAACGTCTCGGCATGTCCTTTTGAAAATTTTCATCGATGCTGCAGATTACAAGGTAATCCTAGTTGAACGCGAGTGCCTTTCATTTTCTCACGATCAGCCGTTGTGACAAAGAGCTAGTAAAATAAGGATCCAAAGAGCTTATCAAATAATAGATTCATTTGCTACTCGAAAGACACAGAAAAACTTCTATTGCTGGAGAAGCAGATTGCAGATTTTCGATCCATCAACTTGTGGAACTAGTTTTACTACTTCTCTTCTCAGGGGTGGCCCGAAGGGAGAGTGAGGGGGGGTGATTCACTCCCCCCCCCCCCCTGCCTTTTGCCAAGTCGCATTAGTCGTTTATTTTGGCTTCACCGAGGTCCTGGGCGCTCGTTTTCGTCAAACACAATCCGAGTCGTTTTAAAAATTGTCCATTTTAGCACTACCCAGCTTCAGTCGTAGATCCGTCCCAGTCAAAGGCAAGCCGAGTCACTTAAACCATGTTTCATAACTGCGTCAGGTTGGAGAGATGGATTATTTATCGTACAAAGGGTGCCGTTGCTACCGAAATGGCTGCAATTCGCCTTGTTTTAAAACCAGTTTTACTAGCATAGATTTGTATCCGTCTTTCTTAGGTCTTTCAGAATTTAGCCTGTCAAAATTACTTTTCAAAGCAATGGAAAGCCATCAGAATTCAAACGACAGTTGCACGCATAACCTTTCCTAGGTACCATATAAATTATAGCCTTTGATGTCTTTCAGATCCCAACATTGCCAGGCCTCATCGCCAAATAAATGACACAGTTCTTCTAAATAGAGAATACCACGAAATGCTCCACTGATGAAATCTTGTTAAAGGCCGAGGAGCAGAGTGTCTTTTTGCGATCCCAATTAAGAGTAAAGTATACCTATGAAATCACAAATCTATCCGTCGAAAAAAGTGGCAAAATAATGGCAATCCGGAATAAACTAGATAGAAAGTAGATTTGTTTTTATCTTAAAAGACATGCTAACTCAGAAACAAAACGAGGAACACAGGTTTCCCGGTATATTTCAAAAAAAAAAAAATTCTCGATTTTCGGACGTAACAAACTTTTGTTCTTGGCCCTACAAGAGTTTACAAAACCGACTTGAAAAAAAATCTCGATTCGCCGGGCGTAGTTTCACTGTTGTTTTGACGTAATAGATTTGAAAACTACTTTTAACTTCCCCGAAATAGAATAAATAAATGCTCAGCACAAGTACGAAAACTGGGCTGGCTGGGAGCCTGAAACTGAGCGTCTCCCCCCCCCCCAAAGGCTTACTGAAATGGAGCATCTGGATGGTATGAAGCAAATAGCAAAGATGGGACTATAAAATTAAAAATTAAATTCCTGATTTAATTCAAGCTTAATGACATCCTGGCTGCCTTAAACATGCGCTGTGACGCGGACTTTGATAGCCAGGTGGATGAGCCTTTGGTTCCATTTGTTGTCATTTATTGTCTTTTCATGTCAACTCAGTCTTTGGCAAGTGATAGCAGTTTTAGGAAAGACTTTACTTTTACTGCATTTTTTTAGGAATGAGAGGTCGTAAAACTCCAACGATAGCCAACTATTGTTGCGAGATGCAGCGGCAAAACACAGAACTTCTCGGCTGTTTGCTTCGATCAGCATCCTATGGCTAATTCTTATCATTAGCCAGTTAAATAAGAATCCTCGGAGAAGAAGACAGCGAAAGACTTTTAAGATCTGGACTAGAGCCGAAAAACACCCTTTTTTACCAGATGGCGTCGAGAGATCTGCTTGCCCGATCATTTTCCAGCTAGAGCGGCTTGAGCTTGAAGAGGAACCTTGCCAAGAAGGGCCGAAATAATAACATGTACCCGACATATGCGTTTCGCACCGTATAATATGATTCACAGTCAGCTTCGGCTGAAGGAATATCTATAGGCTACTTGTCAGTAGTGTTTCTCATAACGTGAATCAATAATTATTCGAATCAAATATACACGTTTCCAAACGAAATATTTCGGGGGAAATCCCGTGGCCTTGGTTCCTGTCATTTCTTTCTGTGTTTTGCTGGGATTCCGAGAAATGTTTATGTTTTAGTCTTAACCAAACAACTAGGAAAGTCAGCAATTTTAGCCAGGGTAGTGGTATTACCACAACATGTCCAGTGGAGTAACTCGATGGGGGTGATGAGATTTGCTGCCTCGAAAGTTTGTAAGGCTGCTATAAAAAGAGAATCAAATGTACCAAACTAAAATTAATCACAACCACACTCACGTCGTCCTTAGAAATGATTTCCAACGTAATATTCAAAATCAAAAATAAGATTCTAGCCTAAGGTTTCTTTTTTGTTGACATCGAAAGCTAGTCTGTCTTTTAACAGCAGGGGCGTCCCTAGGGAGGGGGGGGGGGCTGCGCACCCCCCCCCCTACGTTTTGGGCATTCGGTCAAATTTTCGTCGAAGAATTAAATCGTTTGTCTCCGCATTTCTAAATTGGTTCATTTAACGTGTGTACTGTTCCCCTTTCTTTATTGAATTTGCAAATTCATCCAACCTTTTTTCAGTTCGCATCGATTTCACCGCATTCGGTCCGTCCCTTCGTAAAGGCGGTGACTGAACCTGTTTATTCGGTCTCATTCGTTAGCGAATTCGGTAATTCACCGGAAAATTCTTAAGTCCGTCTCTGTTCTATCGCACTCGGTTAGTCCATTTCATAATTCGGTCATTAAATCAATACATTTGGTTCTGATTCGTTCGATAATGCATCAAACTTTTGTTCAGTCCGCATCGATTTCGCCGCAGTCGGTCAGTCCCAGCGTAAAAGTTGTTTTAGGTGGTTTTATTCCGTTCTGAATTTCGGTTGTTATACCGCTCTCGATCTGTTCCTTTTTTTAGTTAGTTTTTTGGTATAGTCCAAATTCATTATTTGCTTAAACCCAGTTACTGAGTTCGGTAATTTAGGCGGCATTTCTTTAGCTCTCGTTCCTTACCATTTACGGTAGCTTTAGCTGGTTGCTATTATTTTTTTTTTCCTTCTTAGGATTGCAATACTTTAGGAATAAGCACGTCTCTTTACGTGAAAACTAGCCTACTTTTGTTTGCCGTAAATTCCGAACAAATGTACTTTGTATCTGCTTTACCCTGGATCATCTCCTTTCGTTTCACCAGACAGCTCTGTGTTTAATAGGTAACCTTGGGATCCCAAAATGGCACTTTGATCATCAATGTTTCCAAAAAATTTCGCATGTGGCACATTTCACAGTCTTCTCTAGTTAAACGAAGGGTGCGTCATTTAGTTGGCGTTTGAGGCTTGGAATTTTTGGGGGCTCAAACCATATTAAAAGCTAGACTTTTCATGGGAAGTAGTTAAGTGTGTCCAGAAATAAAGGCGGATTAAAAAAATCTCGCCTGCGGCACCTTAATCAATAAGCTCAATCAGCTCAATCCTAGCTACAGACGTTGTCGCTATGCAGCAACGCCGTTTGGCAAAACTGGAAAGGTCCTCCAAAGGTATAAGGCTAGTGGCGGCGTATCCATGAACAAAAAAACAGATGCGGAAAAGCGTGAAAACACGCCAATTTTTCTCTTCAGACTTGTTTGTATATACCCTGCAACTTCTTCCGTTGTAAATTCGTGAAGACAACTCGCTGTGTTTCTAGAATTTTTAATAAATTCGGTAAAAATCAGGTACCGACTCAATTTCACCCCCAATGAAGAAAGACTCGGGACGCCCCTGTTTGTCAGACCAATGGATCGCGTTCGTATGTCAAAAAGAATTACTGCTGCCCAGCTACTAATACTGCAATAGTTAAGGAGATTACCTTCCTGGACTTTTGGGAATAGTTGCATAGTTCAAACTGACTTGCGAATTTCAATCCTGTATATATTGAAGCTAAGAATTAAAATTTCAGTCTTCACTTAGCACTGATCAAGAGAACATTTCAAAAGTGTGCATTTTCTTTTGTCAAAGAATGTAAGCGACTTCAATATTTTTTAACCAAAATATTATAAATTCTATTTTTTTTTTCCGGAGCGCTTATTGTTTCTTTTTATTCTCGTACATGTATCTTTTGACCAATACTACTTTATTCTAAAACAATAGAAAAATTCACTAATAGACGAAAAACCAAATGCTAAAGAAGATTTTTACACATTTATAGTTTGGTTCCAGATTTGTTTTGTGCCTTCCTAGGTTCCTAGTGTTATTCCATCAGGGAAACCCTAAAGCTATTAGTTGCATTTTTGGAGTAATCATGTTATCAGATACCACGGTCAGAAGTAGTTTTGTATTTGCTTATTGTCTGGCCAGTTATAGTGGTATCTGCCATTCAGATACCATGGTCCCGACCGTAGTAACCGACCGCGGTATCTATGAAGTCTTCTGACTTTCATCAGTACCAACACAAGACCCTAGAGAGAGAGAGAGAAAGAGAGAGAGAGATTTGCGTTGCTTCACTATGCTAAATAACAAACTAACACAACAAGAGCTGTAAGCTCATATGGCACTTGCATGGGTCAAGATGATTTGATTGATCAAAAGTAATTGTCGACTTTGTGGTTGAGAGGCGCACTCTAAGGGAGCTGGAACATCATTTGTAAGCAAAACCCTTGAGGCAAAACTGCTAATGGGCTGATGGGCATCACGAAAATGCATATATTGCTTAAAAGTATTTTTTTTCCTTTGTGGTCAAGATTGGTACTTTAAGGAATAATCGGATTTGGCAAGTAGCAATTTCTAAGCAAATGTTGTTGAGTCTCCAATATTCCAGCGAAGTTTCATCGTCCTAGCACATCTGGAAGTACCTTAACGCGCGATCACCTTAATCCCAGACCCCCCCTCCTCCAACTCCACCCACAATAACAGGAGCCAATCCGGTTCTGTAAATGATTAATCCAGAGCATCTGTTTGTCATTCCCACGAAGTTCGATCCAGATCACACCAGTCTAAGCGGGTCAAGTATTTTCCGCCCTCCCCCCAAAAATTGCCGGATTGGGTCCGGAAATGAAAAATGTCACCAGAGAAAAGTGTCACCTTTTTAATTATTAAATTTCACTCGAATCCGATCACCCGTTCCAAAGTTACGCATGACTCAATATTCCGAATTCCCCTCCCTCAACTCCCCCCCCCCCAAGATTATCATATCGAGGATTTTTTTTTTATTCCAAGTCAGTTTGACCGGGTCCCTGATATGCCTTCCAAGTTTCGTCGTGAAAATCCCCCCCAAAAAACGGAATTCCGGGAGACCTTCTCCTCCCCCCCCCCTCAAGTGTCCGGATCCAGTCAAATTATGTAAAAGATTTACATGGACCAGATGTTTGTTCTTCCCAGCAAGTTTCACTCCGATACCATAATTCTAACCGTTTCTCGAGATTTCCGGTCCACCCCCCCCCCCCCCCCCCCCAGCTCCCCCACGGTGCCCGTAGCAAATCCGATTCAGTAAATGACTTACCTAGAGCATCTGTTTGTTCTTCCCACAAAGTTCCATCCCGATCCCTCCATTCTAAACGGGTCACCTATTTCCCCCCCCCAATAGTTGCCGGATCCGGTCCGGATATGAAAAAAATCATCGGAGAAATGTCCTCTGTTCAACTCTTAAATTTCACTCGAATCCGATCACCCATTCCAAAATTATGCATGACTGAAAATTTCGGATTCCCCTCCCTCCCCTCCCCCCTCCATTATCTGATCGACAAAATTTTTATTTTGAAGTCAGTTTGATTGGGTCCCTGATATGCCTGCCAAGTTTCATCGTGAAAATCCCCAAAACCACCATCACCGGAATTCCGGGACCCCTCCCCCCCATAAGTGTCCGGATCCAGTACAATGGTCTAAAGGACTTATCTAGAGCAGATGCTTGTTCTTCCCAGCAAGTTTCACTCCGATCCCTCCATTCTAACCGTTTCTTGAAATTTCCGGTCTCCCCCCCCCCAACTCCCCCCTGGCCACCGAATCCGGTCAAGACTTTAAACGGGACATTACAGATATATATTCTATTCAGTTATGAAGTTTCATTACAATCCGATCATCCGTTCGAAAGTTACACACTTCTCAATTTCCCGGATTCCCCTGCCCTCCACCCCCCCAAAAAATGGTCGGATCAGAAAACTGATTATTTCTAAGTTTGTTCGGTCGGGTCTCTGATATGCCTGCCAAGTTTCATGGTCCTAGCCTAACTCGAAAAAGTGTGACAAAATGCCCTACATTTTCATGTTTCCAGCGCCCCCACTTCCCCGCATACGGTCGGATCGGGAAACTGATTATTTCCAGGTTAGTTTGGTTGGGTCCCTGATATTCCTGCCAAGTTTCATTGTCCTAGCTCATCTGGAAGTACCCTCACTCGAAAAAGTGTGACAAAATGCCCTAAATTTTCAAGTTTTGAGCGCCCCGCACTCCCCCGCATATGGTCGGATCGGGAAACTGATTATTTCCAGGTTCGTTTGGTCGGGTCCCTGATATTCCTGCCAAGTTTCATTGTCCTAGCTCATCTAGAAGTACCCTAGCTCGGAAAAAAATGACAAAATGCCCTAAATTTCTCAAGTTTCCAGCGCCCCGCACTCCCCCGCATATGGTCGGATCGGGAAACTGATTATTTCCAGGTTAGTTTGGTCGGGTCCCTGATATGCCTGCCAAGTTTCATTGTCCTAGCACATCTGGAAGTACCCTAACTCGGATATGTGGGACAAAAAACTTGGACCGACCGACAGACCGACAGACGGAATTGTGATCGGTATATGGCACTTGAGCCTGAGGCTGCAAGTGCCACAATAAGACGTCATTTTTTTTCATTTACTTCTTAAGATAACTAA
Source organism: Branchinecta sandiegonensis (assembly GCA_030848855.1). Lineage (NCBI taxonomy): Eukaryota > Metazoa > Arthropoda > Branchiopoda > Anostraca > Branchinectidae > Branchinecta > Branchinecta sandiegonensis. The sequence continues at coordinate 16,648,962 of JAUPMV010000018.1, forward strand.
ACTTTTGAAAAATAAACACCAATGAAAAGCATCCAAACATTATTGTGAGAAAAAACAATTAAACAAGAGCTGTAAGCTCATATGGCACTTGCATGTGTCAAGATGATTTGATTGATCAAGAGTAAGTTTCGACTTTGCGGTTGAGATGTGCGCTATAAGGGAGCTGGAACTTCATTTGTAAGCAAAACCCTTGAGGCAAAACTGCTAATGGGCTGATGGGCATCACGAAAATGCATATATTGCTTAAAAGTATTTTTTTTACTTTGCGGTCAAGATTGGTACTTTAAGGAATAATCGGATTTGGGAAGTAGCAATTTCTAAGCAAATGTTGTTGAGTCTCCAATATTCCAGCGAAGTTTCATCGTCCTAGCACATCTGGAAGTACCTTAACTCGCGATCACCGGAATCCCAGACCCCCCTCCCCCTCCTCCAACTCCACCCACAATAACCGGAGCCAATCCTGTTCTGTAAACGATTAATCCAGAGCATCTGTTTGTCATTCCCACGAAGTTCGATCCAGATCACACCAGTCTAAGCGGGTCAAGTATTTTCCGCCCTCCCCCCGATAATTGCCGGATTCGGTCCGGAAATGAAAAAGGTCACAAGAGAAAAATGTCCTCTGTTTAATTATTAAATTTCACTCGAATCCGATCACCCGTTCCAAAGTTACGCATGACTCAATATTCCGGATTCCCCTCCCTCAACTCCCCCCCCCCCCCAAGATTTTCATATCGAGGATTTTTTTTTATTCCAAGTCAGTTTGACCGGGTCCCTGATATGCCTTCCAAGTTTCGTCGTGAAAATCCCCCAAAAACGGAATTCCGGGATACCCCTCCCCCCCCCTAAAGTGTCCGGATCCAGTCAAATTATGTAAAAGATTTATATGGACCAGATGTTTGTTCTTCCCAGCAAGTTTCACTCCGATACCATCATTCTAACCGTTTCTCCAGATTTCCGGTCCACCCCCCCCCCCCCCCCCCCCACCCCACCCAGCTCCCCCACGGTGCACGTAGACAATCCGATTCAGCAAATGACTTACCTAGAGCATCTGTTTGTTCTTCCCACAAAGTTCCATCCCGATCCCTCCATTCTAAATGGGGCACGTATTTCCCCCCCCCCCCCCCCAATAGTTGCCGGATCCGGTCTGGATATGAAAAAAATCATCGGAGAAATGTCCTCTGTTGAATTCTTAAATTTCACTCGAATCCGATCAACCATTCTAAAATTACGCATGACTGAAAATTTCGGATTCCCCTCCCTCCACTCCCCCCACCATTATCTGATCGACAAAATTTTTATTTTGAAGTCAGTTTGATGGGTCCCTGATATGCCTGCCAAGTTTCATCGTGAAAGTCCCCAAAACCACCATCACCGGAATTTCGGACCCCCCCCCCATAAGTGTCCGGATCAAGTACAATGGCCTAAAGGACTTATCTAGAGCAGATGCTTGTTCTTCCCAGCAAGTTTCACTCCGATCCCTCCATTCTAACCGTTTCTTGAAATTTCCGGTCTCCCCCCCCCAACTCCCCCCTGGCTACCGAATCCGGTCAAGACTTTAAACGGGACATTACAGATATATATTCTGTTCAGTTATGAAGTTTCATTACAATCCGATCATCCGTTCGAAAGTTACACACTTCTCAATTTCCCGGATTCCCCTGCGGATTCCCCTCCCTCCACTCCCCCACCATTATCTGATCAACAATATTTTTATTTTGAAGTCAGTTTGATTGGGTCCCTGATATGCCTGCCAAGTTTCATCGTGAAAATCCAAAAAACCACCATCACCGGAATTCCGGCCCCCCCCCCATAAGTGTCCGGATCCAGTACAATGGTCTAAAGGACTTATCTAGAGCAGATGCTTGTTCTTCCCAGCAAGTTTCACTCCGATCCCTCCATTCTAACAGTTTCTTGAAATTTCCGGTCTCCCCCCCCCCCCCCCCAACTCCCCCCTGGCTACCGAATCCGGTCAAGACTTTAAACGGGACATTACAGATATATATTCTCTTCAGTTATGAAGTTTCATTACAATCCGATCATCCGTTCGAAAGTTACACACTTCGCAGTTTCCCGGATTCCCCTGCCCTCCACCCCCCCCCCCCCCAAAATGGTCGGATCAGAAAACTGATTATTCCTAATTTTGTTTGGTCGGGTCTCTGATATGCCTGCCAAGTTTCATGGTCCTAGCACAACTGGAAGTACCCTAACTCGAAAAAGTGTGACAAAATGCCCTAAATTTTCAAGTTTCCAGCGCCCCGCACTCCCCCCCATATGGTCGGATCGGGAAACTGATTATTTCCAGGTTAGTTTGGTCGGGTCCGTGATATTCCTGCCAAGTTTCATTGTCCTAGCTCATCTGGAAGTACCCTCACTCGAAAAAGTGTGACAAAATGCCCTAAATTTTCAAGTTTCCAGCGCCCCAACTCCCCCGCATATGGTCGGATCGGAAAACTTATTATTTCCAGGTTACTTTGGTCAGGTCCCTGATATTCCTGCCAAGTTTCATTGTCCTAGCTCATCTGGAAGTACCCTAACTCGAAAAAGTGTGACAAAATGCCCTAAATTTTCAAGTTTCGAGCGCCCCCACTCCCCCGCATATGGTCGGATCGGGAAACTGATTATTTCCAGGTTCGTTTGGTCGGGTCCCTGATATTCCTGCCAAGTTTCATTGTCCTAGCTCATCTAGAAGTACCCTAACTCAGAAAAAAGTGACAAAATGCCCTAAATTTGCAAGTTTCCAGCGCCCCGCACTCCCCCCCATATGGTCGGATCGGGAAACTGATTATTTCCAGGTTAGTTTGGTCGGGTCCCTGATATGCCTGCCAAGTTTCATTGTCCTAGCACATCTGGAAGTACCCTAACTCGGATATGTGGGACAAAAAAACTCGGACCGACCGACAGACGGAATTGTGATCGGTATATGGCACTTGAGCCAGAGGCTGCAAGTGCCATAAAAACACAAGAACAAGAGCTAGAACCCCATATGGAACTTGCAAGACCGGGTGAGCGTATGAGAGTAGAACTTGCCAAATCGTGGGTTTGTTCTGATCACTTGGCAGCAAAACCCTTGGTATGATCATAATCATGGGCCCTCGGCAATCACGTGAATGTATGGTTTGGTGAAAAGTATTTTATTCTTGGCTTTGATGATGCGCACTTTAAGGGCGCTAGAAATTCATCTGTTAGCAAAGTCACTGGCCCGAAAATGATGATGGGCTAATCGGGACCATGGACAAGTGTATTTTGCTCAAAAGTATTATTCTGTCCTTGAAGGAATTCACTTGTAAGCAAAACCCTTGGGGCAAAAAACGACGACTGGCACTTAGGGATCTCGAATCTATATCGTTTGGTTAAAAGTATTTTTACATTTTTCGGTTAAGATAGGCACTTCAGTTGTGCTAAGAAAAGCCCTTGTGGCAAAAATGATCGTGGACCCTCGGGGATCATTAGATGCTTTGTTTTGTTAAAAGTCTTGGTTTCCCCTTTGCGGTGCACTGAGCTTGAAATGGCTTTCTAAGCAAAACCCTTGAGGAAAAAATGATCATGGGCTGACGGGAATCAGTATTTTGATTAAAACAAATGTTTTTACTTTGCGGTTAAGATAAGTATTTGGAGGGATAGTCGGATCAGAGAAGCAGTGATGGTTTCTAAGCCAATATTGTCGAATCTCCTATGTTCCAGCCAAGTTTCATCGTCCTAGCACATCCGGAAGTACCTTAACTTGCGATCCCCGGAACTCCGAACCCCACCCAACTCCCCCCCCCTGCTCCCAAATCCGGTGCATAGAAAGTTTGAAGCCAAGCTGACCGAGCGTTTCAAATAAACAAAAAAATAGAAAAGCGAGATTTTCTGGGTTCTTTCTTGATCAGCTAGTTATTACTCTAAGATGATGTGCGAGGGATAAGTAAATTTTCGGATATTTCGGTTGCACTTCCGGCAAACCGCCCTCAGCGAAAAACAAAACTAAATTACAAGATCCACCATAATAACAACGGAAAAACAATAAAACGACATATATCTAAAAGTCAGAAGAACGATGCGGATTGAAGGACATACAGATGAAAGTAAAATAAAGAAAGATAAAAAAAGATGCAGGTTCAAAGTGTATATATACAAATCTGTGAATATTTACAATTCTGAGTTCTTTGTATATTTACAATTTACTGCTTGTGTGTACAATAATCCGCCTGGGAAAGCGCAGAATTTTTCACTCATAAATCGGCCAAAACCAAAAATCCATCGGGAATTAACAAATAAACATGCATCCTCCAAACATTATCCCACGCACATCAGCTTAGAGAGATAACTACTTGATCAAGAAGAAAACCTGAAAATCTCATTTTTCTACTTTTGTTTGCGAATCCGGTGCGTTTCTTTCACTGATGTAACTGAGACTATAGCCACGTTTTTTTGTAAACAAACCGTTCTCCGTTCTCTATCTCGTTCTCCTATAAGCGGTTTTTGGTAGAACGTCCTAGTCCGTTTTTAGCAGAACGGAAAACGAGTTGCATCTCATTATACATTCCGTTCTGCTTGATGATCAACGGAATGGGAACCTCAGTTCTGAATACCGTTCTCATCCCGTTCAAAAAGTATTGGGAAAAGGTCCTTCGGCAAAATTGCAGAAATTGACAAAAGCACCCTATTTTTTCGAAATTAACAGAACTTAATAAAGAAGGAAGAGGGTGTCATGGAATGGATCTTCCTATTTTCAAAGATTCGGGAAAAAAAATTCCCAAATTTGAGGTCAGTGCTAACCAAGGGAGTGAGCTTCGACGTGAGTGAACAGGACATGTAGTCTTGCGGGGTTTCCTACCAAAATGTTGAACAAATCTATTCTGAATCATCTATTATAAAGAAACCAGTTTGTGAAGCTTGGGAAAGGTTCATAACAGAAAAAATTAATTTAAATCTTTTCTTACCATATACAAAATAAACAAGCTGGGATTAGGTGGAAACGGCACTGAGCGTTTGCTGACCTCTCCCCTTCCTACGATTTTAGTTTGTGCCTTCCGAAGCAGTGCCCCCACTTGAATTTCCAAGGGGACATCAGCTACCCAGGAACATATCACTCGATGCCATGTTACAAAACTTTTTCTCTATATGATAGTAAATATTCTTTGAGCCCAAGCTGACTTTGAAACGTTTATTCAAACAAAGTTTACGACTGATATGTCAGCTAAGATTCTTCATCAGCTGAATACTCCCTACCAGAAACGTGGAACGAGGTTATTAAGGGAAGAAAATTTAAGCCTCAGTACCTTATTAACAACAAAACAGAAGCCGATCAAAATGCAGAAAAAAATGTTTCCTGCCGTCGCCCCAATCGTGCAGCAAAAACAGCAGCCGTGTCAAAAATTAAATCTCAGCACTAGTTTTTCCGTGCAGTAATTATTCAAAGTAACAGATACAGGCGAGTACTCCATAATAGAAACGTAGACGAGGTTGTTATTCAGCCCCTTATTAATAACAAAACCGAAGTTGATAAAAATGCAGAAAAAACCTTTCCTGTCATCGCCCCAATCGTGCAGCGAAAACAGCGTCCGTGTCAAAAATTAAATCTCAGGACTAATTTTTCATTAAATCGGGATTTGAAGGTAATTTACTTTATTAAAATATTTATATTCGGTAGAAGCTTCAGTTATTTATTACAGGTTTTTTTCCTTCCCCGACGTTGACCCAGAGGATTGACAGCCTGACGTCTGACGAGGACCATTGCGAAGAAGGGCCGAAATATCTTTTTGAGCTGATATATGACAAGAGTTCAGACTTCAGACACACAACTTATCAAGGCCCAAACGCGTCTTGAAGACAATTGATCCTCGAATAATGGCTCATTACTTCGGATAAACGGTTAAATTATCAGGAGTGACCAGATTTGGCAATCCTCTACATGACTAAGTCCAAAACACGCCAGCGCTCCTCAGGAAGAAGGAGTGAGCGTGTCAGTACGACTCAAACTCAACGAATCAAGTACTGTGTTAATCAATCACCGCGATCTTTGGTAGCAGCTGTGACACCACTTCTGCCTTTCTACCGCTAGATACCCGGAGAGGCCGGAGATTTTGCATCGGCAAGGGGAGATAGTCATCAAGTGTATTTCTGTGGAGTAACTGAATTTTTCCGGCTACTTTTCTGTTTTTCCTGGCTGGCTCTGGGCCCCCTTAGGAGGCTACCCCCCCCCCTCACACACACACAAATAACATCCCTGCAGTAAAAGTTGTGTTCATCAACTGCAGGTGAGTGGACAAAAAATCGGTGACATCGTCCGCAAATGCTGATTTTTTAAGTTACTAGACCCTCAATTTAAAATTGGTGCAATAGGCGTATTTTTGTAACAACCTCAATGGAGAACGAGTTTTAAACTCATTCAACAAAAAGCGGGCTTATAGGCAGAATGGAGAACGGTGTCAGAAAATGGAGTTTTTACAAGAAACGCTGCTTATTGCTTGTTCTTCCCACCAAGTCTCATCCCGATTACTTCATCGTGTCACAAGTTTTGAGGATCGTATCTGGTCCAGACTTCAAATGAGACATTTGAGACGAGAGTTTTTTCGAAATATCGACTTTTGTTGAGATCCAATTACCCGTTTGAAAGTTATACATACCTCAAGATTCAAGATTCCCCTTTCTATCCATTCCCTCCACGATTGTCAGATCGGGGAACTGACTATTTCCAAGGTCAGATGGTCGGATCCCTGAAATGCCTGACAAGTTTCATCTTCCAAACCCGGTGAAAAATTTATCTCAAAATAGTACTATGAAGTAGTACGAAAAAGTTGCATGCAGTACTGACGATGCTACTACATGCTTCTACTTCAAGGCTACCGTGTTACTGCATACTACTATATGCTACTATTAGCAAGACTGGATGCTACTATGGCAAGACAGGATGCTACTGCATACTACTACATAAGATTGGACCAGTCTAAGGCACATTAAATGATAGTATTCTTGGCTATTACATAGGAGCAACGGAGCATTACACAGGAGCAAAAATTACATGCAACGTTTTCGTACTACTACCATACTACTACACAGGCTACAAATTTTTCATCGGGAACACATCTGGAAGTACGCTAGCTCGCAATCTTGGGACGACTGAACAGACAAACCGACGGACGTCCATAACAAGAGCTAGAACTTCATATGGCTCATGCAATGCTAGGTCGGAGGATGAAAGTAGGAATTCGCCAATTCGTGGGTGTGTTCTGATCTTACTGTATCGATTGATACAAAGTATTTGATTTTTGCAATTGGCTGTGCGCATTCGAAAGGAGCTAGAAACTCGTCTGGAAGCAAAACGCTTTCGGCAAAAACGATGATGGGCTCATAGGAATTTTGAGAATGCATATTTTGCTCAAAAAGTACTTTAATTAATTCACTTGTAAGCTAAACCCTTGAAGCAAAAGGATCATGGGCCCTTGGAGCTCATGAATATATATCGTTCGGTCAAAAATTTACTTTTAAATTTTCGGATAAGATGCGCACTTTTCAGTGCTAGAACTTCTTTTGAAGCAAAACCTTTGAGGCTCAAATTAATTGGTCAAAATTATCTTTTCACTTGGCAGTTAATATGTGCACCTTGATGGAGCTCAAAGTTCATCTCTGATGATGATATTTTGCTTAAAAGAAATTTTTGCTCTTTGCGGTTAAGATGAGTAATTAAATGGATGGTCGGATCTGGAGAGTGATAATTTCTAATCCAATCTTGTCGAGTCTCCAATGTTCCAGGCAAGTTTCATGGTCCTGGCAAACATGGAAATACCTTAACTCGCGATCAATGGGATTTGGGACCCACTTCAACTCCCCCACTGTGTCCGAATCCGGTACGGTTTTGTCACTGATGTACCTAGTTCTTCTGCTTGTTCTTCACATTAAGTTTCTTCCCCTTGCTTCACTCTAATTTTGTCACAAGCTTTCCGGTTCTCTCCCCATCTCCCATTTTCGTCGGATCTGGTCGGAATGCGGCATAGTGGTCTTTCCAAAAATCAAGTTTCGTTAAGATCCGATAGCCCTTTTGAAATTTATACATTTCCAAGCTAATCTGGTGGGATATCTGACATGCCTACCAAGTTTATGCGTCCTAGCCCACCTGGACGTACCTCAATGGAATCTCTGACCCCTTCCTCACTCCCCCCAAATTGCCTAAATACGGCCCAGTTCCGCAATGATGTTCCTCGTTTTTGTGCTTATTCTTCCCACCAAGTTAATTCAAATATCAAGTTTTACTAACATCTGATCACACGTCCCAAAGTTATACATACCTCAATTATCCGGATTCCTCCTCCCTCCCCTTCCCCACGGTGACTTTTACCAAGCTAGTTTGGTCGGGTCCTTACAATCCTGCCAAGTTTAGTCGTCTAAGAACTTCTGGAAGTACCCTAACTCGAGAACAGTGGGAAGACAGACCGACCGAGAGACCGACCGAAAAGTGATCGGTAACTGAAATTCGAGCGAAACTGCAAGTGCAATACAAGCTAAACATTAAAGCTTAATCCACTTCGACAGGTGCCCTTCCATCCACCTTAGGGCATCTCTACTGTTGCTGGAAATAGCCTTTGATGTGCGAATTTTGATGTGCGAAAAAACTTGGATTATATGTATTTTGCCGAAATGGAAGGTTGACAAAAATGAATGGATGTGCATTGTAATGGGACGGCGGGGTTGCTTCATTCATTCTGAACAGTTGGGAGGGCTAGCGCTTTCGGAAGAAAAAATGCTCTTCTGGGTGGCGTGGTGCGAAGTTCTATGAAACTGGAGGGTTACAAGAGTTTAATCGTGGTTCTAGGTCTCATGTTGACATGTATGGTTAAATTTTGCGATTTGTGAGGTACGTTTCATATCCGAAATAGTGCTTTATAAACAATAGAATAAATTTATAAAGGTTCGGACTAAGACAAAGATCCAGGTTCACTCAGCGAAATCGAAAAGACAGCATTCTAAGATTTGAACGAGTTTATAGACCTTCCTGAAGAAAAAATTCACGAGTCAGTAAAGGTGGGATGTCAATACAAATTGTCGCTGTGAATTCTTGCTAACCTAAAGAAATCTAGCTTTTTAAGTGGTTCAAGACCAGACCTTAATAGAGATTTGTGCTGACGTAAAATTGAACAATCCCTGCACTGGCAAAGTTTCATAAGAGATAACACGAGGATGCGCGGTTTCAACAGATAACGCGTAACAGATAACACTTCGGACGTTATCTTTTTGTGTTTGAAAACGTTATGCAGGAAATGTTATGCATAACAAGCTTTGTTAGAAAGAGCCAAAAAAGAATCTTCTGAATTTAGCAGATACTTTTTGGGTTTTTTTTGGCTAATCCTGATGGTAACGCTGATTATTCATAACATTTTAAAACACAACAGATAACATCCGAAGTGTTATATGTTACGTATTATCTGCTGAAACCGCGCATTGTCGTGTTCGTCGAGCCAAAAAAGAATCTTCTGACTTCAGCAGATACTTTTGGTGGTTTTTCGGTTCATCCTGATGGTATCGCTGGTTATTCATAACGTTTTAAAACACAACAGATAACATCCGAAGTGTTATATGTTACGCATTATCTGTTGAAAACGCGCATCGTCGTGCTCGTCGAGCCAAAAAAGAATATTCTGACTTCAGCAGAAACTTTTGGCGGTTTTTCGGTTCATCCTGATGGTATCGCTGATTATTCATAACGTTTTAAAACACAACAAATAACATCCGAAGTGTTATATGTTACGCATTATCTATTGAAATCTGTTATGAAACTTCTGACAATGTGATGCAGAAAACGTGTGTGCCATTATTGCTCCTGAGTGGTCAAGTTCTAGAAGTAAGAAGTAGTTGACTGACATAAACTGTTCTCCATTTAGGAATATTCTCATACCTTTCATGATCGCTGTCATTGGTGTTGCTGCTTTTTCACCGTTCCAGCTGTCAAAGGGGATCTTTGGAAATCAGCTGATAAGAAACGATGATCCTTCGGCTGTCGGTCGCTTCTTCTTTAATGCGAAGACCAAACCGACAAGTACTAGGGCAGTCACTACTACTGTTACAAGTGGAACTTATTCTACTTGCTACTGTTCCGTCACTCCTTTGACGGCCTGTCCGACGAATAGAAAGAAGAGACAGATGCCTTGGATATTTTTAGAACCACGCGTCGTACAACCCCTGTCGTTTCAAATCTCTGGCAGCCAACCGTACTTAGCTGATGATTTTAACCCCAGCCCCTGGTAAGTGAATACCTCCCAGTTCAAATGAAACAGAGTTTTGTCTTTGTTGATCCTGGTAGAATACTGGAACACACCCAGAGTGATTTGCAATGGTGATCTGAGATAATTCTATAGTATTGCTGTTGTGTTACAAGTCAGAACATGGTCTACTAGAGCTCTAGTTTATAGGGAAAGATCAGTATTTGTAAATAGTGAACTGAAAGACAAAAGTGCTCCTTAGGCCGGATTCGAACTCACAATCTTCAGCTTACATCGACACTGCTCTACCATCTGAGCTAAAGAAGGGCTTCTGATTTTTGGTGGGCAACGTGCTATAAAAGCATCCAAACTTTTTTCAAAGTGCTTTGGTTTTTTGTTCAGAAAAGCCATAAAGTACAGAGTCTGCATGGGTCTTACCAGTGTAATTCAAGAGCAGCTGGGCGTAGACTGTCAAGTGACTTCAGCTTGGATAGAATCTTGCAGATGCTAGTGCATGAAGTCCTTTTTTGACACCTACGCTCAAGCGCTGGGACAACCCGATGAAAAATTTGTAGCCTGCGTAGTAGCATGGTATTAGTACGAAAACGTTGCATGGAATACTATGTAATAGCAAATAATACTATCATTTAATGTGCCTCAGACTGATCCAATCTTATGTAGTAGTATCCAGTAGCATCCTGTCTTGCCATAGTAACATCCAGTCTTGCTAATAGTACCATATAGTAGTATGCAGTAACACGGTAGCCTTGAAGTAGAAGCATGTAGTAGCATCGTTAGTACTGCATGTAAATTTTTCGTACTACTTCATAGTACTATTTTGAGATAAATTTTTCATCGAGAAGCTGGCAGGGTGAGCATGGTACTCATAGGTTTGTATAATCCTTATTCCCAGAGTGTAGCCAGCATACAAACATTCAAAAAAGGGGTTTCTCACAGTTACCAAAATACTTATTACTGCTACACCTTTGTAGAATAAGCGGTACTTCTCTGTTAGAGCAGGGACCCATACATTTCCTGTAATGACTCGCCATTCAGGGGGCTTGTCAATAAGAGATTTCTGATGCGCTCTTGACCGAGCGTCAGATAGTTCGAGAAATACCCACGGGGATAAGATACCCAACTATCCAGATAGACAAAATTTTTCGCAGCCGTTGTGCTGAACTAGGAATGTTTCTCTGTAATGGAAGAGTATCCTGGATCTTTTGTCCTAGCTTAGGTACCTGGTGGCATGCTGAATAGTCCCAACAAATTTTGTCTACCTGAGCAAGAACGCCGATTCGACCCAAGCGGAATTTTTGGAAACTAGGTGAAGCTCGGCCAACATAGCAACATAGAAGCATAGGAAATGGCAAGCCCCCTGAATGGCGAGTCATTATAGGAAATTTATGGGTCCCTGGTTAGAGTTACTTCCTCACCCCTGCCAGCATGTCGTTTGACCATGGTTCTCAAACAAGGCTTAATGTGCTAGACTACAGAGGACGCTTCACCCTTTGGAGTTAAACTCGGAAGGATTCAAGCATCTGTGGCTGAACTTTCTTAGAGCCATATTTAGGCCCATCATGGCGAGGGTCATCTTCAGGTTCAAGCCAGGAAACCAGAAAATGAACTTGCGAATAAAGACTGGAGAATGAAGTGGACCAATTTCAAGAAAGGCCAAAATATAACTCCAATAAAATTAGACTGACGTATCCGTTTTGCACTGTCAAATAGGCTAACTATGTATCCATAAATGTTAGGTGCAGCGAAACGATCCGGCTATTGATCTGAAATCACTACAGTTTCAGATGATTTTGAGATTCAGGAGAGCGACTATCTCTCGAGACCCTGACGTGGTTGAGATGTTGCCTGTGTTTCTACAACCAAAATAGAATAGGCCTATATGCAAATTTAAAAGAAACAACCTATTAGAACGATCGATTACAAACCGCATTACATCGCCAAAGGTTCATGTATTCTTTTTAATTTCGAACGCTACTAACGAGATATTAGAACTAAACAGGATACCCGTTCCAGAAGCAAACATCTTAATGGCTTATTTTTGCAGGGTACCTTTCTACAACTTAACGAATAAACGAACTGCAGTCGGCATTTTAAAGCGAAACCCCGTTGGGAAACCAGCAGTTTTCATCGGACAAGGAGTACCAGTCGACAACAGTTTCAAAGAAAACGCTATTATGGACAGCGAAGGCTCTCTACAGAAGAAGAAGCCGGATGATTCGTACTTCCTAACTGATGGTTTTCTATACAGCGAACCATATGTAGAATCTAGTTTGTCTCGTGAAGCTGCGGATAGCGAAGGAAGATTCATCTTCAGTAACAACGCTGTCGTTGTTTCTACCATTACCGTCACCTCCATTGTTTCAACGTTAGCTGGGATACAGCAGCTCGCTGTGGCATGCTTACCAGCTGGAGCAAGCTTTCCTACACCGACATGCACAAATACCTGCCCAAGACTTGTTGTCGGTAAAGTAAACTCACATTTTCTTCACAGTTCCTTTTGGAATTTCGCGATAGCAATGTGCTCATTTTGTTATACTTTTTTAACCAAAAAAGGAGGATCAAATAAAAATAAATTATAATAAACAGAACCACCAAACAAAATTCCATTTCTATCGTAAATTCTTCTGCTAAGCGCACTCCAAACAATAGTTACAACTCTTAGGCGCTAAAGGACACCTTGTCATTCATTTTTAATTCTGTAGTATTTCCACTGTCCTTCGCAAGATTCTTCACTTCACAAGTGTATCTTTTTTGCTCTGTTAGCAAGATACTGATATCAAATACTCCATATATATCTCCATACATATTCAAACAATGGTTAAACGGATACGTCAGCTAAGCTGTTCTGGGAGCGATATTTCGGCCCTTCTTGGCAAGGTTCCTCGTCAGGCGGGCGAAAGACAGCATTTGGGAAGGGTTGGGGGATGTGTTCCCAGCGTTGTCCCTGACATTAGACAGCCTGACATGGATCCTTCCAAAGATGGACCGAAATATCGCTGCCAAAGCATCGTGGCTGACTTATCAGTTTTACCTATTGTCTGAATACTGATTCTCACGCTTCCTACGTTTGCCCTGTTTAGGCGACGTATTATGCGGCCGACCATAATTTCAGAGGAGCTTATTCTTCCGGAGACAAATTATGCAAATTCTGCCAAAATTGTTATCTGAGGGTAGGGAAATGGAAAGAGGCTAAATATAGCCGAATCCAAATTTAATTTTCGTTAAGCATAGCTTAGTAGCAAAATGGTTTGTAGTGCATAAATATTCTTTGAGACCAAGCTGACTTTGAAACATTTATTCAAACAATGTTTACAACGGATACGTCAGCTACGATTCTTCATCAGCGATATTGCGGCCCTTCTTGGCAAGGGTCCCCGTCAGGCTGTCAATCCTCTGGGTCAACGTCGGGGAAGGAAACAAATCTGTAATTACAGGTTTGTTTCCTTCCCCGGGGTTCAGAGATTCCATATCGCTGATGAAGAATCGTAGCTTACGTATCCGTTGTAAACATTTTTTGAATAAAGGTTTGTAGTGCGGTATATTGGTAGATTGTGCGAGTTGTACTTTAAAGTATAGTCATAGTAGAGAAGATGTCTCCCCTATACTTTTAATGAACTTCCGAAAAATTTGCTAGATTACAGAGAATTAAAAGGTTCCTCGCCTCTGTTCCAGTCATGTTGACCCTTACCTGTACGACTACAAACACTTTGACTGAAACCGCTTATGGAAGCTGGTACATTAAGAGTGGAAGCCAGACGATCCCAGAAACAGCACTAAACCTTGTGAACTTCATCAAGCCTTGTTTCAATCAGTTAGTGTTCATGTCTGAACAAGACCAAAGGTTTCTATGGGATTCCAATAATTTAATATTGATCCAGACAATTTGGTCTTGTAGATATCCGGTGTTCGCCAGACTTCTTGAACATTTTTATTGTTAAGATTTAGAAACAGAAGAAGGTCAATGGCTAATCATCTGCGGAAACCAAGTTCAGATACGGATTCAGCATGTGTGTATTTACCCCTAGGCTACACGTCATATCCGTTTTGACAAAATTGATCAAATCGTCCAGCCTTACTTCCACCAAATCTCTGGTTTCGACCGGATTCCGGGCGAAAACTACTTGTCTGGCAAAAACTAAAGCTCAGAAAAAAATTCAGCGTATCACCTTACCCGTATATCGGACTTTGACTTTTAACAAATTTTCCGGTTTCAGCCGGATTCCGGGTGAACTATACGTCCGGGTAGAAAATGATTGCCAAAAGCGGATTAAGCATGTCTTCTTACCCCTAAATCGAACATCTGATTAACTTCAGATAAAACTTTTAATTTTAACAAATTTTCCGGTTTTTTACGGATTCCGGGCAAAGTGCCTGTCGGACGATAAAGTAGTGTTCATATTCGTGTCCAGTACGCCTTCTTACCCCTAAATCGACTATTTCATTAACTCTTAAAAACTAATTTGTTCGCCCCTTTATTTGAACCCCCTCCCACACCCCTAAATGTCAAGCTACAGCTCCCATCGACGAACTCGACTTCTCCCTTAACCCAAAGAGTACTCACACCAAGTTTCATCAAAATATCTCATCTCTTCCAGAGTTATAGTGCTTACAGACGGACAACTTTTGTGATGTCATAGGTATCCCTCCACTTACTTTTTGGGATCCCAAAAACTGCATGACCTCGGTAGTACCCTCTTAAGTACTTGTGTTTCTATATTATTCTTGAAACGACCAAGCAAGAACTGTTTTACCTCCAGTCTCTTTTCCTATCGCACAACCATTTTTTCAGTGCTTTTCAAAAACGAGATTTACGATAGATGCTAGCAGAAGAACATTACGTCCCGCGTGATGCAGTCCTGTTAAAAGAAAAAAAAATATGAATTCTCAGAAGTATATAGTAATGTGACTATCAAAATCGGCAAACTGATTTAAAGCAGAACACGGGGAAAAAAATGTTGGACCGTCGGTTTTGCTACGAAAGTAAATGAAAAACTGATTTAGTTTCCACAAAAAGCCCAGTAGTCCATTACGGGATTTTTTTTTCATACAAACGAAAATAATCGAAAACTTTCATCAAAACAACCACAGCTTGCTTGAAGAACCGCCCAAAGGTTGCCAAGATTTTTCTGTCACATATTCTGAACTCCCCTTCTTTTATTTTTCGTCCAGACAACAACACTATACGCAACAACGCACCAAATGAAGATTGAGGTCAATTTGAAGCAGTGATTTCACAGAAAAAAAGATATCCCTGTGCTGTTCCTTTTTCTGTTTCCTCAGCTAGTGTCTTCCAAATGTTTCCTCTTCCAGATTTGTGCCAAGGACTTGGGAATGCCTTTTGTTCAAGCGGTGGCACAGGAGTATGTGACACGCGTACGGGAGTGTGCACCTGTCCCGCACCATTTAGTTTGGGCACGAACGGGAAATGCATAGGTAAGTGACAAACGCTTTAGAACGGTAAAAGAAAACCTTGTAAAAGTAACTTCCGAATACAAAACCATTGACGTTTCGCGTAGTGCACGTCCGCGTCTTAGGTCAAAGCCAAATGCTTTGAAAATATAGCTTGATGACAAAAAAATGTGGAAGGACAAAATTATTAAAGAATCTTCAACTTACTCTCTTATCAATACAATCTAAAGTGAAACGAAACATTTTTATACATGAACCAGTTTTCAAAATCCACCAGTTTTGTAATAAAAGTGTTTTTCCTCTAACCCGTTATCACAGAAGAATAAGTTTCAGTAGAAGACATTTATCCTGCAAAAGTGGATCTCACAAAACTGGTTCAAAAGGCTGGCAGTGTTGCACACTGAAGCGTTGAAGATAGTGTACAGTTTCACAGAAGTATTTAGCATTTAAAGGACACCTGAACAACGAAACCATACTTGAACACACCATGGAGAATGCATTTACAGACATGGCCACGGAGCGCATTCTTCTCCTGAGCGTGACGTTTTCAAAATAGGGATGTTCGTTTCTGGAGGTTTGCACATGCAGACTCCAAGACAAAAAGCGCAATTCATTCAAAGCTTGTACAGCGCTGGCCGGATCGTATTGGAATTTCTTCTAGATATACGTTTGAGCTTAACTGGTTAAAAAATATTCCAGAAGAAGGGTTGATTGGAGACATTTGTTCACTTCTAAAATTGTTCGGTACTGAAATAAGGACAGATGCAAAATGGAGCAAAAATCATAGCTTGGAAACACTATTTCGTATTTAGATTGGGTTTTTCGCAAGCAATGTTAACGGAAGTCATACAGATAGGGATGATACTTGGTACTCTTCATTCAGGTGTCCTTTAAGTAAACGTGAGACTAGAGACACTTCCGATGGAAGACATGCCTAGTGAATATAAGAAAGGATTCGTCTTCTGCAACGAATAGTAAGAGCAGAGTCAACCTTCCATGGGGGCCCAGGGCTACCCAGGAAAACAGAAAAATAGCCAGAAAAAAACATCAAAACTGTGACATCTGACACTGTGACATTCTCATCAACATGAAACTGTGACATTCTCATCAAAACTGTGACATCTAGTTGCGCCAGTTGACGAAGGCTCCTCATGAAAAGGAATGCTTTTTGTTTCTTTTTGTAGGTCAGCTTCTACTTTTCAGTATGTGTGGAAAGGTGCTCGATGAACATCTGTGGATGTTGATACGGCTTCGTATCAGCCTCGCTGGATATAACTTCATCGTAACATAATTCCTGTGGGACAGAAAAGTTAGAAGATAATAGTAACCATGATCAGATAATAATAAACAATACTCAAGAGAAGAAGATGGAGTCTAAGTGAAGAAGATAAATAGCGATAGCCTATATCAAAACGATGAATATTTATACACATTTAGCTTAATAGTGAAACAAGCAAAGTAAAATGGGAAATAAAAGATCTAACCACAGAAAGATGGTTCCCGATATAAAAATTCAAATATTCCGATACAACGGCAAATCTCCAGGAACTTCATGATAATTCCTCTTTACAAACATATCAAAGGCTTCGGACATATCTCGGGCTCATCCGTTAACTCTGTTGACTTTTGTTTTCTACTTTGTTGTACGGGTGTTTTTTCTCATGTTTATTTGTTTTTTTGCTCTTTTTTACACCACTATCTTCCCATTGGTCATGTGTAGTGGGCTACAAACAAATTTTGCAGTATTTGCCAGACTCATTACTGTATTTCGGGGGGTTTCCTGATTTGTCTTTTTTCCTGCTCAGGAATAAATAACAACAGCCGCTTCATCAGAATCAGAAACCCCAGCCTTGGCTGACTTTTCCAATCATTTCCAATCATACATACAAACTAGAAATGCTTATCCGGGAATGTGAGAGTTAGAACAGAAGTTTTTCTCCTTTTTATGGCACTTGCAGCCTCTGGCTCAAATGCCATATACCGATCACAATTCCGTCTGTCGGTCTGTCGGTCGGTCCGAGTTTTTTGTCCCACATATCCGAGTTAGGGTACTTCCAGATGTGCTAGGACAATGAAACTTGGCAGGCATATCAGGGACCCGACCAAACTAACCTGGAAATAATCAGTTTCGCGATCCGACCATATGAGGGGGGGGAGTGCGGGGCGCTGGAAACTTGCAAATTTAGGGCATTTTGTCACTTTTTTCTGAGTCAGGGTACTTCTAGATGAGCTAGGACAATAAAACTTGACAGGAATATCAGGGACCCGACCAAACGAACCTGGAAATAATCAGTTTCCCGATCCGACCATATGCGGGGGAGTGGGGGCGCTCGAAACTTGAAAATTTAGGGCATTTTGTCACACTTTTTCGAGTTAGGGTACTTCCAGATGAGCTAGGACAATGAAACTTGGCAGGAATATCAGGGACCTGACCAAAGTAACCTGGAAATAATAAGTTTCCCGATCCGACCATGTGCGGGGAAGTGGGGGCGCTGGAAACTTGAAAATTTAGGGCATTTTGTCACACTTTTTCGAGTTAGGGTACTTCCAGTTGTGCTAGGACCATGAAACTTGGCAGGCATATCAGAGACCCGACCAAACAAAACTAGGAATAACCATTTTTCTGATCCGACCATTTTGGGGGGGGGGGGGTGGAGGGCAGGGGAATCCGGGAAACTGAGAAGTGTGTAACTTTCGAACGGATGATCGGATTGTAATGAAACTTCATAACTGAAGAGAATATATATCTGTAATGTCCCGTTTAAAGTCTTGACCGGATTCGGTGGCCAGGGGGGAGTTGGGGGGGGGAGACCGGAAATTTCAAGAAACGGTTAGAATGGAGGGATCGGAGTGAAACTTGCTGGGAAGAACAAGCATCTGCTCTAGATAAGTCCTTAAGACCATTGTACTGAATCCGGACACTTATGGGGGGGGGTCCCGGAATTCCGGTGATGGTGGTTTTTTGGATTTTCACGGTGAAACTTGGCAGGCATATCAGGGACCCAATCAAACTGACTTCAAAATAAAAATATTGTCAATCAGATAATGGTGGGGGAGTGGAGGGAGGGGAATCCGCAGGGGAATCCGGGAAATTGAGAAGTGTGTAACTTTCGAACGGATGATCGGATTGTAATGAAACTTCATAACTGAACAGAATATATATCTGTAATGTCCCGTTTAAAGTCTTGACCGGATTCGGTAGCCAGGGGGGAGTTGGGGGGGGGGGGGGGGGAGACCGTCCTTAAGACCATTGTACTTGATCCGGACACTTATGGGGGGGGGGGTCCCGGAATTCCGGTGATGGTGGTTTTGGGGATTTTCACGATGAAACTTGGCAGGCATATCAGGGACCCAATCAAACTGACTTAAAAATAAAAATTTTGTCGATCAGATAATGGTGGGGGGAGTGGAGGGAGGGGAATCCGAAATTTTCAGTCATGCGTAATTTTCGAATGGGTGATCGGATTCGAGTGAAATTTAAGAATTCAACAGAGGACATTTCTCCGATGATTTTGTTCATATCCGGACCGGATCCGGCAACTATTGGGGGGGGGGGCGGAAAATACGTGCCCCGTTTAGAATGGAGGGATCGGGATGGAACTTTGTGGGAAGAACAAACAGATGCTCTAGGTAAGTCATTTGCTGAATCGGATTGGCTACGTGCACCGCGGGGGAGCTGGGTGGGGTGGGGGGGGGGGGGTGGACCGGAAATCTCGAGAAACGGTTAGAATGATGGTATCGGAATGAAACTTGCTGGGAAGAACAAACATCTGGTCCATGTAAATCTTTTACATAATTTGACTGGATCCGGACACTTGAGGGGGGGGGGAGGAGGGGTATCCCGGAATTCCGTTTTTTGGGGGTATTTTCACGACGAAACTTGGAAGGCATATCAGGGACCCGGTCAAACTGACTTGGAATAAAAAAAAAAAATCCTCGATATTATAATCTTGGGGGGGGGGGAGTTGAGGGAGGGGAATCCGGAATATTGAGTCATGCGTAACTTTGGAACGGGTGATCGGATTCGAGTGAAATTTATTTATTAAACAGAGAACATTTTTCTCTTGTGACCTTTTTCATTTCCGGACCGAATCCGGCAATTATCGGGGGGAGGGCGGAAAATACTTGACCCGCTTAGACTGGTGTGATCTGGATCGAACTTCGTGGGAATGACAAACAGATGCTCTGGATTAATCATTTACAGAACCGGATTGGCTCCGGTTATTGTGGGTGGAGTTGGAGGAGGGGGAGGGGGGTCTTGGATTCCGGTGATCGCGCGTTAAGGTACTTCCAGGTGTGCTAGGACGATGAAAATTCGCTGGAATATTGAAGACTCAACAACATTTGCTTAGAAATTGCTACTTCCCAAATCCGATTATTCCTTAAAGTACCAATCTTGACCGCAAAGTAAAAAAAAATACTTTTAAGCAATTTATGCATTTTCGTGATGCCCATCAGCCCATTAGCAGTTTTGCCTCAAGGGTTTTGCTTACAAATGAAGTTCCAGCTCCCTTATAGCGCGCATCTCAACCGCAAAGTCGAAACTTACTTTTGATCAATCAAATCATCTTGACACATGCAAGTGCCATATGAGCTTACAGCTCTTGTTTTAAGCCTGCACGACGAACGAACAATGTGCGGCGGTAACTCCTGCAGCAGGAACTTGCAGTTCCGGTGCTTGTACGTGTACTACTGGAAAGATAGACGCAAATATAGGAAGATGTGTAGGTAAGTCACTTGAGGTATGTTTTCTTTCACACCCAAAGTTCTTGCTTTTGTGATCGCAAAGAGGAAGTGACGGGATACCAGTGAATGCACAAGAGTTGCCCGCCTGTCTGTCAGCACGAGAAATTTCGAAGGGGTTGTGACGGTTTTTTCAAACTTGGCTTGGGGATTTTTGTTAAGTTAAACCTCGTACCCCTAGGTTTAAGGATGATGGATGGGGTTTCAAATTAAATGACCAACACAATAATTTTTTAAAGTTAAGAAAATAGTCAATTCAGGGGTAAAGAGACATGCTGAATTCGTGTTCGAAAATTATTTTTGAAGAAGCCAATAGTTCGCCTAGTTGAAGTTGATTAGAGGGTTGTTGTAGGGGTAGGGCGACATGCACAGAGAAGGATAGCTTAGCCGTTAAAGCAAAATACAGAGAAGGATAGCTTAGCCGTTAAAGCATCAGACTGCAGTTTAAGAGGTTATTGGTTCACGTCGCGGTTCTACCAGGTCTTTTTGTCAGCATAAATTTAGCAAAGATGGTGTCGACTAAAGTTTCGACAGATTTGGTAAAACACATTTTGATCCCGCATCTTAAATTTATTTTTCTGCCGGACAAATAATTCGCTCAGAATCTGGGAATCCCTGAAATTTGGTAGAGTATTATTCTTTCTGAAGTTTATCAGAGGGTCAAAATGGTGGCAAAGAGACATGCCTAGACTACTCGACGTAATTAAAAATACACTAACAGAGTCCAAAATTTAGTCTGTATTTGATACCTGCCAAACTGGACCCTAACAGATTAGCTGATGTAATACGGTCTTCTAAATAAAAATTGATATAAAAAAATTCATGGTTCTCGTTTATCGACAGAAATTTGAAAGCTATCTCAAGAAAATGATCTTTTGACAACTAAACCTGTCCTAACATTATAGTGAAAAGTGTCTCGTAGCCTACTCCTGGGAAGCAGAAACCCCGAGGAGCCTAAAAGATCGCTAAATAATAGAGGTGTTCATCTTCCTAGTGTTTGTAGTAAGACTGTTGGTGTAAATATGCATTTTAGAACAAGATTGTGGGAGTAAAGAGCCCATTCGCTGCTGGGTCAAAGGAAGTGTTTAGTAAACAGACAAGCAAAATAAGAGGCCTGCTAAGGGCTAAACTCGAGGTTAAAAGACCCAACGTGGCCATAGGCGGGGAAGGGTAAACAACTAGTGCGAGGGAATAGGCAATGAAATAACCCCTATTGTCCTCGTAAAAGACTACTGTACTTTGCTTGCATGGTCTAGGAAAGGCTGATTGAAATTCCGGGTAGTAAACAAATTTTGTGAAAATGGTTGCGTTCTTTGTCACAGGAGTTCTCACCGGTGGTCTCCGGTTTTTTTTATAAGCCATTTTTGCTTCCACTGGTGACAACTCACCAGTCTTATAACCCGTTCTTTAACGAACTGGTTTCCGGCTGTATGTCACCGGTGCGGACTAACCAGAACCTGCTCGGGAGCCCGGCTTTACCGAGAAGTTACCAAGTTTTCGTCAACTCACCAGTGAACCAAAAAACGCGTTATAAGAGAAACACAGGAAACACCAGAGACAGCCCGGAGTGCAACGAGCGCAGCTACTGGAGATTATATATATCTCTGAGTGCGGACGGACGAATGCGCAACGTAACTATTGTTATGGAGACATCCCATAGCACTTTGCTCTGCAATATTCCTCCTAGTTATTCCCTCCCTCTATCGCCTACTTTTCTATATATCTCTTCGGTTTTCATCACCACACAACACTATCACGGATGCCTTTAAAAGATTGGCTAGTTCACACTTCATTTTTTTAGGGGTCTTAAAATGTAAGTGAATAATTCGTTCAAACTTGGTGTGAGGGTCCTTGATGTTAAAAATAGACCAAGCCGTCTGGAAATAATTCAAACCGTAAACGATTATTTTTTTTTTTAATTTACAATAGTGTTGAGAGACATTTTTCCATCTGAAAATAAGGTCAAACAATGCAAAACAATTGTAAATCAAACAATTGTAAACAAATGTACTTTTCCACTTGGAAACAAAAGTTTCGATTGTTTTCCTACAACTGTCTTTTTTTAGAACAGTTCCATCTGAAAACAACACAAAACAGTTGTGTTTTAATTGAAAACTACTGTAAGCAATTGAATTTGTACAGTTGTTTCCAGCTGGTTTCATGCAGTTTTATTTTCAAGATGAAAACAGGCATCCAGCTGTAAATTTGGAATTGGAATATTGGAAATAGTTGTTTCCTGTTATTTTCCTACAATTACTTTACCTAACATGATCAACATGGTCAAATAGAACATATTTCCAGCTGCAGGTTTCTATTGTTTCCCACTATGGGCTACTGTACCTTGTCGCTATTTGAAAGGAACGGAAGTGGTTCTCCTGGGACTTGGTTCTTCATTTTCTGTGTGACACATCAATTCCCTGTTTTAAAGTTTAACCGAAAGGGGCTGAGATAGGAAAGTCTAGTTAACACCCCCTTGAACACCGCTGCAGGAATAATTGATTTTCGAATAGTTTATTTTCCCTGTCGAATTTGTGGTACCTTTCTACACTTGTACCTGTGCTGTGTGCTTTATAAAAAGATTGACGATGGACAAAAAAGATTTACAACCTTCACTAAGCTCACCATACTGGAAACTGAAAAACCACGTTTGTGTTGAGAATCAAGTTTTCCGCGTCGTAGTAGAATTCTCCGCTTTCTGGACGGCCTTAGATATTCTGAACGTCAACTTGACCTGTACTTTGACCCAATCTTCCCACAAAGTTTCATCAAAATAGCTCAATCCACTCGAGAGTTATCGTGCGGACAGACGGACAACTTTTGTGATGTCATAGGTATCAAACAGGAGTAAAGTGTTAATGATAATGATCATTGCCACCGGAAAAGTGATGATGCTGAGAGCGGATCAGCATTATCCAGGTAACAACCTAGGTCACAATGACGATAAGGCGCACACGCCATCTAACGGCAAGAACCTGAACTTATTGCCTAGATGAAACATGTGTTTCCACCTTGGTTGGGAACGACAACGAAATTGGATGGGTCCTGAGCCATAACAGTCGTGTTTACAAAATGAGACCAGCTGTTTCTGATTGGAAAGAACTGCAAACGGCTGGAAACAGTTGTTTAAATAGACCTGAAATAAAAAAAAAATGTAAGCAGTTGTAAAACTCCAATTGGAAACAAATGGAAACATTCGGATCAAATAGTAATTTTGCAAATGTAGAAAGTCGGTCTGTTTACACAAGCACAATAATTTCCGAAAAAAAAAACAACAACTGAAACAGATTGGAATAGTTGTTTGAATAGACTGGAAAACATTTACGAAACCAGACAAGTCGTTTCCGATCGGAAACAACTGGAAATCACTGGACTGAAAAAAAGAGACATGAAAAAAAGTTGTACATGTTTCTCTGGGAACTACTGGATCTAATTGTAGTTTTACAACTAGTTCAAGTTCAAGTTCTGTTTATTTCAAACGAAATTCAAGATAAAGATCCAATTTGGCAGAGAGAATGCCCAAGGCCAAATTGCGGACTACAAACACTACTACTACAAACTAGAACATCAACTCACATGATTTAAATAAATCATAATCTATCCAATTTCCAGATTCAAACGACCATGATGAGTTGGGATTAACCGCCAGAAACCAAAAAAGGTCTTTTTTACCTTTATTTCTTTTTTAATATTTAAGTGTTTTCAATGAGGATTGATTTAACTTTATTTTTGAGAGTATTTACAGAAACTGTTTACAACACTAATACACTTGGAGCAAAAATAGTTGTAAACAACTGTAAAATAAAAATTGGTTTCAATTATTCCAAATCGTGTACTGTTGAAAACAATTGGGAAGAATTGTTTAAAATGAATTTGAAAAAACTGTTGTAAAATTACGATCGGTTAAAACTGTTTCCAGTTGTTAGCAGCTGGAATCAGGTGAAAACGACTGAATTATTTCCAAGCGGGAAGTTTCACGCAGCCCTGTTTTTGAAGGGTCGTGTTACAGCATAATCTATGCCGAAAATATTTTACTCTTGTTTATAAAACGTTGAGTTAGAGTAGAGAAGACATATTAATTTAATTTTAAGTACAAAGGATATTAACGTCTGTTGAAGGAGTTGCATCAACCAAGACATAGTTTAGTTGGTAGCTGGTGTTCGTGCAAATTTTACAGTGGTATCACAAGTATCAATTACATCAAATATATCAGCTACATCAGCCGAGACTGCATTTAGTTGGTAAGTGGTTTGGTGACAAATGTGCAGCTGTATCACAGATATCCACTAAATCAAAAGTATCAGATGTGTAAGCCGGGATTTGGTTTTATTTTACCAAATTTCTACAAGCCACAATAAAACAAGTTTTGTAACATATAGTTGATAGTAGTTTAATCAGTCTTCTCCACTGCCATAGGCTATCTTTATTATGTTAATTGGTTGAAAACTGATTTGATCCTGTTTCAAGTATGTACGTTGGCCACAGATTGTCAGGGAGCAGCTCCTGCAGCCGGAACTTGTGGTGCTGGCAGTTGTACTTGTACACCCCCGTTTGTAAGGGTTGCTACCGGAAAATGTGTAGGTAAGTCGTAGAGGTTTGTTAGTAAACTTTTCGTTTACCCACTATCTTAATCACAAAACAGAAAAAGATGTTTAGTAAATAAAAATTTTAATGGACGGCAGCCAGTAGAGAACTCAATCTTCTTATTTCCTCCCCTCTTGGCACCTCTATTTACCTGATTGTATTGAGTGGTTTGGGCATGTCGATCGTTCTATTTCAATCTCAGACGAATATCAAAAGCAAGTCTGTAAGACAAATTTGAAACAGCTTGTTGTTTTTAGCTTTGCATTTTCAAGAACGAGGCAACGCCAATACTCGTTGATGGTTAATCTTTTTTCAGGTCAGTCAAGGTATAGTTTTATAGTATCAAGATATAGTTGGATACTGATTTTCACCGCTAGATTCAAGTAGGCTACACGAATACTAAAGAAATGGTTGCTTTGACGGAACATTAATTTATTGATCAAAACTCGTTCAGTGTAAGCAGAATCATAATGACGCCTGACAAGAATTCTTCTCCCTACAGCCTGAAAAGAATCTTCTGGACGCAGCCTGACAAAGATCAGGGACGAAATATGGATGGAGTAAATATTTACTGGCTCATCTGTTACGAGTCCTTTATATATCGTAACCTGTTATCTCCTTTAACGGAAAATTTAGATTTTTTAACGACAAGATACAATTAACTGAGTGGGAATCATCAATTGTCGATCGTTTCTACACAGTTTGTGAAATCAGTAAAAACAGGCTCACCATTCAAAGCTCATGCCAATACAGCCTACATTTGTAATTCGTGAGCAAATCGTGGCTTCTCTGTGCCCCAAAACGGGTGATAAGTGTCATCATGAAAGTCATGTTGGAAGACAAGTTTTTCCGTCTTTACCTGAATAAGCTTTATCTCGCAGTCTGTATTAATGATGCTGGTTGCGCCGGAACTGGAACTGGAGCTGCTGGCATCTGTGATATACCGACCGGTACCTGCAGATGTCCCACTGGCACTCTTAGCGCAATCTCTGGAAAGTGCAACATTCCTTAATGAAGTCGACAAGGAGTAAGTTCAGCAACTATTGAAACCCCTTTAGCTTTGTCGTTGATCTTACCACAGCTATATTTCTGCACAAACTTTCTTCGATTTTTTTTCTGGCTACACTCGTAAATGAACTCACATTTCAATCCATTTATCCCGTACTGTATCTATTGTACTTGTATCTTTTTACCTTAATTACCTAGTACAAACAATCAGGTAGAAATGAACCAACCCTGAAAGAGAATTTGCATGCAATTGTGTTTGTAGGACCTTATGGTTAGCCATGGTAATGCGCTTCAGTTAGATTCTGTTTGCTACAAACGGGCACGATTCAGTTTGAAAGCACGACTTTTAGAAATGACATTTTCACGATGAAGTGATCAAGAAAAGTATTTATTCCAAAATACCAATAGTTGCCCTTTCGTAACTGAAGACTTGACAAAGGTTGAAGTCAACTCTGTCGACACATCCCGCTTTGTGAAAGCGAGGTTTGACGCAAAGTATTTTGAAAACTGTGGACGCTGTGGTTGTCAAGTTGGAAAAGCCCTGGAAGGAAACAAGTGAAGAATAAAAGATGAGTTATTGTCGACGGACCTGTACGTTTTTGACCAATTTTGAGATTCGTAGATGCAAAAAGAAACAGTTGTGAAGCACTGAGCTTTTTGAAGCTTAAACATCGGGGTAGTTACTGACAATTTAAACGACAGAATGGACGAAAAAAGTGACAAAAGTACCGAGGGGTCCTCAACGGGACACTGAATACGCTTACGAAGAATTCTGGTTCTGTAATTTTTTCAGCTGTATGGACATTGAAGGGGTTGATTGAAATTGAAGGACAAACGACTAACCGATGGAGTTTTGAACACCACTGTGCTTTCATTGTTACATTGTACAATAGGTCGACGTTATTCCCAAAGAAAAGATACCAAATCACACTTATAACGCAATAACATATCAATAATAATATAAATTGATTAAGTAATCAGATATTGCTCTTTAAATGTTTGCCAGGGGTTTTTGACACCATCGATCTCTGTATTTCCGAACTGCACCACTGGATCTTCGAGCAGTTGAACAAGGTCTCAAGGTCAAATTCAACACTTTTTTTCCCATTCGCAATCTCCGCGGCGCAAACACTTTATTTCCGTGGTAAATAAGCGTTTCAAACTTTCAACAGTTGTGGCAAAGCAGTTCTAGCTCATTCAACATTTTCTGTTAACCTTTTCCTTCGGCCCCGAGACTTTTTTTGAACTACCGACAGTTTTAGGAAGTGTATAATACTTTATTTCCGTGGCAACTCAACGTTTCTGCGATTCAACAGATTTGGCATAACAGTCTTTGCTCATTAAACAGTATCTATTAACGTTTCTGCGATTCAACAGATTTGGCATGTTAGTCTTTGCTCACTAAACAGTTTCTAGTAACGTTTTCCCAGGTTGCCCAGCGTTGTCGGCTGTGCGATAGTCTTAGGAAAAGTGTTTGAAAAGTGCAATTCAACGTATCTTGGTTGCAACACTTCCTGATGAGTCGTTTTCAACCACGCCTACCCTTTCTGTCAACATCTTTTACCCGTGTGATTCCTAAACTGATGAATGCTGCAGCGGAGTTACAGCTGCAAAAGTGGAAATATTATACCGACAATAGCAGCTATTTCCATATTATATACCCAGATAAACGGCTCTAACAACTCGTTAGAAGGAACCTAAATGGACCCGTTGAGAGCCCCAATGGTCCCAATAAAAGCCAACGTCCTTGTCAGCCGCAACTATAGCCTATATCATAACTGCAGTCGTTGAAAACACGTGTAAGAACTAATTTTGATCTATTGCATCAGATCGAACAAATGACAGAGAAATAAATTAATACAAAAGTTATAGTCAACAAAAAATTTGGACTTGGAACTATTTGTTTCCTGTCATTTTCCTACAATTACTCTACCTAACATGATCAACATGGTTAAATAGACAATATTTCCAGCTGCAGATTTCTATTGTTTCCCATTATAGAGTACTGTACCTTGTCTCTATTTGAAAGGAACGGAAGTGGTTCTCCTGGGACCTTGTTCTTCATTTTCTGTGAGACGCACCAGTTTCCTGTTTTAAAGTTTAACCGAAAGGGGCTGAGATAGGACAATCTAGTTAACACCACCTTGAACACCTCTGTTCAGGAATAATTTATTTTCGAATAGTTCATTTTCCCTGTCGGATTTGTGGAACCTTTCTGCACTTGTACCTGTGCTGTGTGCTTTACAAAAAGATTGACGATTGACAAAAAAGATTTACAATCTTCACTAAGCTCACCAAACTGGAAACTGAAAAACCACGTTTGTGTTGAGATTCAAGTTTTCCGCGTCGTAGTAGAATTCTACGTTTTCTGGACGGCCGTAGATACTCTGAACGGCACTACTAGAGCAGATGGTGGAAAATCGAAAAATCCCTTAGCAGAATCAAAATAATCCCATGTATCAAATTAAATAATAACAAAAGACATTACCTCATGCAATGCACTATGCAATATTTCCATTCAATTTTGCTTCAGAACCGGAATAATTGTCATTACACACCGGCATGGAATCAAGTAATGTACTTTGACAACCTAGTTTTTCGAATTTGCGTATTTGAATCTGTATTTTTCAACTTGAGAACAAAACCAGCTGTTTACAATAAAAAACAGATGAAAAAATTGTTTTAATGAGTATAGAACTCACTACTTCAGCAGAATTAGTTTCAAATGCTTGTTACGAAACTTCTGCTTCGTACTATCATCATCAAGTTTGGTATTTCAAGAATTTAAGAACCAAACCATTATACTTGAACAAAAAAAAATAATTGCAAAATATGAATTTGACACAAGTTTGTTTCCGATTTTATTCAGGTGGTTTTCCGGATCGAGTGGTTCCTTAGGAATGTTTTAAATTTCTTGTAACTCAAAACCCCTAAAACCAAATCAATTGTTTCTGATCTAAAACTGGGAAACATTTGTTTGAATAGACCTAGAAAAACTTGGAGAGTGTTGTAGCTTCAAAATTTTAAATAATTAAATCCAACTGGAATTTTAGAATAGTTTACAGTTGTCCTTGATACGGTTTTGAAGGTGGAGATTAGGCTAGGTTTTGAATAGGGGTCGGTGGGACCTTGTGGATAGAGTAGTAATGTTCTGAAGACCAGCGGGCCCGACCTTCTTTTACACTCTCAGAACCAATCAGCAAACGAGGGGTAGGGATGTTCTAGGTAGCCTAGGGCCCAGACACACTCTTCTCTTTCTCTCCAAATAAAATAAACGTATACTTCTCAGCAGTATTTAAAGGAAGTCTCCTTTTTCAAACAATACCAAAGGTTCCGATGGGATCCCAGAAATCTAACATTTGATTTAAACAATTGGGTCACTGTACTTTTCGTTGTTACATTATACAATCGGTCCATGTTATTTCCAAAGAAAAGTAACCGAATCACACTTGTAACGCAATAACGCATCCCTGCCATCGTATCAATAATAATATAAACTGATAGTCCTTCAGCCCAAGCTGACTGCGAATCATATTTGATGGTGCAAAACGGATAAGTCAGCTACATTTTATACGAGCTATATTTGCCCTTCTTGGCAAGGATCCTCTTCAGGCTCAAGCCGCTCAGGCTGGAAAATTAACTTGTGGAAAAACAATGAAAGATTCTTCCTTAAATATCACTTTATGAAGTTCTTCTCTGAAAATTGGTTGGAGTTAAAGTTGGTGCTGTGATTTTATTCTGGACAAAAGCAAGGAATGGTTAAACATAATTGTATATCTATAAAAGGGAATAACTGTCCATCGTAGAAGATCCTTATATCTCTATCGGACAAGTTCTTACAATCCTTTACTTTAGCTATTTTATTTTTACACAAGAAGGGCCAAAATATAGCTCGAATAAAATGTAGCTGACTTATCCGTTTTGCACCATCAAATAATATAAACTGCTGAAGTAATCAATCACTGCTCTTTAAACTTTTTGCCCTGGGTGTTGACATCATCGATATCTGTATTTCCGAATTAAACCACTAGATCTTCGAGCGGTTGAACCAGGTCTCGGTATAAACTAGCGACTTGAACACTAGTGGTTAAGTCACTGCTATAGTACGAATGCACGTTTCCTGGAAGTGATCTAATTCAAGGCGTCCTAACAATTTAAATGGCTAAGTCTGTCCCGATGAAAATTTTGCAGCCTGCGTAGTTGTATGGTAGTTGTACGAAAAAGTGACATATAATACTTAGTAATAGCAAAGAATACTATCATTTAATGTGCCTCAGACCGGTCAAATCTTATGTAGTAATATCCAGTAGCATCCTGTCTTGCCATATTAGCATCTAGTCTTGTTAACAGTAGCATGCAGTAGTGTCCAGTAACACGGTAGCCTTGAAGTAGAAGCATGTAGTAGCATCAGTTAGTACTGCATGCTACTTTTTCGTACAACTTCGTACTACTATTTTGAGAGAAATTTTTCATCGGGGTTACAAACCAGAAATCCTTCCGACCATGGGATCTTCTAGCTGCACGACTCAAAAGAACATGAAGTTCAGCATAAATCCCAACAACAAATCCAGAAAAAAAGAAAAATATTGTATTGGTTTACAAGTTGTTTTGGTTGAGAGAATTCGCTCTGAAGTTCTCTTGTTTTTTCTGTCCACGCAATAACTGATGAGCGGGTGAAATTCTTTGACTCTTTGGTATTCACAGTTGATCCATTTTTGGCTTATTAAGGACCATTTCAACCTGATTGGAGGGTCTACTGTTTTGTTGCAATAACTAAAATGAGTAACAATTAACATTTAAGAATATGGATTTTAAATTTAAAGGTTAACTTGTGACAACGAGGTTGCTATCGGTAATAATACCAAGACGGACACTGAGTACAACCTATAAGAAACTGGTGATATTATTAAATGGCCATCACTAGGACTTTTCTTTCGAGAAGGAAGATAAAGTAAAGCGTTCTTTCATTGGACTGATTGTATTTTCGGTTGAAACATGATTATTGTTAATAAGTCGGACCTTTGCTGGTTGGCTGATTTGCCAGGGAAAGTAAGATGTTCTCCTAGTGGACCTAGGGTATATTCAGTATAAATATGATTTTAGTAACAAGTTATGACCTAAGCTATTTCTGATCAAGTAAGCTAGAGTATCACTTTTAAGAGGCCAATTTCCATTGGTACCATTTTTAGTTTGCCAACTGCACTCCCAGTAATCAAGAAAACATCCGGAATAGTCGTGTCGACCTTCTGAGAAGTATTATCTGCCTTCTGAGCATAAAATAAAAAAAATCCTTTGACGCTATTAAGGTTTGTCTTTTTGTCTACCTGGGCAGCACAAGACATATGCATTACAGATCTGTTTGAGGAAAATAGCAAGGGAACAATAAATAAATATAGAAAAAAGATGCAAAATGATACGTGATACAAACTTGTTGTTTGATGAAATTAATTTAAATTATTTTTTTTTTCACGTAGGAATATAAATCAATTATAGTCAGTATTGAAGTATCGAGTTTTAAATTAATGGGAATGTTTTAATCGGTCCTTTAGCATGTTACTGAGTGGAGGTGGAGACGTAGCCATTCACATTGGTTTACTCAGTTTCGAGAGAGAAGGAAAAACCCTCTGTGATGCATACTGTTTCAGCCTGCTTATACACAAGAGACAATAATTGACTAGGAATGACCTTTTTTTTTAGGTTTCACATCAATGGACACGACAACTGGATGCATCGACTCTTCAACATATGGTTCATTATTTCATTTCATTCTGTGTTCTAATCAGCTTGCAAAATAAAATCTTTCTCTTGGATAAATAATCCTTCAGCTCATTGAGCTGGCTGCGAATCATATTTTACAGTGCAAAACGGATACGTCCGCTGAATGTTATGAGAGCTATATTTCGGCCCTTCAAAAAATAAAGCTCTAATAAAATCCAACTGATAGGTCCATTTTTCACCGTCAAATATCTTTACCTCGAATTTTCAGGTCTGTGAATCACCAAAGAAAGCAATCTTTTATTTCGCGAAATCGGCCGCGGAAGTGCCGGTTTGTGGTCTTATTAGACAATGCGTAAAATTCGAGCGTATTTTGAAATGCAAGCGTATTTCACGCATGTATGGCATCATGTGAGAATGACGCATGAAAAGTACCATCATGATAACAAGAGCTAGAAGCTCATAGGGCACTTGCAAGGCAGGTCCAGAGGATGAAATATGAAATTTGCCTTTTCGTGGGTTTGTTCTGATCATTTGTAAGCAAAACTCTTGAAATAAGAGTGATCACGACACCCTGGAAATCACGAGAATGTGTCATTTGGTAAGAAGCATTTTATTTTTTAACTTGGCTGTAATGATGCGCACTTTAAAGGTGTGACAATTTCATCTTTAAGCTCTTGAGAGAAAAACGATAATAGGCCCTTGGGATCATTTATATACATCATTTGGTCAAAAGTATTTTTTTTTTCACTTTTCGGTTAAGATGCACACTTTAAGGGAGCTAGAAATTCATTTGTAAGCAAAACCCATGAGGAAAAATGATCAAAGTATTTTTTTGTTTCCTTTGCGGTTAAGAACGATCAGATGTTCGGAGTCACGGCTTCTAAGGCAATCTTGTCGAATATCTAATTTTCCAGCCAAGTTTAATCGTCCTAGGATATCTGGAAGTACCTTAACTTGCGATCACTGGAATTCAGGATCCCCCAACCTCTAACTTCCCCCACAGTGCCCGGATCCAGTCCGGTTATATAAATCTCATGGATTTTCCAATCGCCCTCCCCAACAGTTGTGGGTTCCGGTCATCATCAGAGACGTGTCCTCTGTTCAATTATTAAATTTCACTGGAATCCGATCAGCCGTTCCAAAATTACGCATGACTCATTTTTCCGGATTGCCAATACCTCAACTCCCCCTACGAGGATTGGATCGATAAGATTTTTTATTTTCAAGTCAGTTTGATCGGGTCCCTGATATGCCTGCCAAGTTTCGTCGTCAATATCCCCAAAACCGCCATCACCGGAATCTCGGGAAGCCCCCCTCCACCCCCCCCTACAGAATGTCCGGATCTAGTCTAATTGTGTAAACGATTAATCTAGAGTAGATGCTTCTTCCTTCAGCAAGTTTCTTTGCGCTCCTTCCATTCTAACCGTTTCTCAAGATTTCCGGTCTTCCTCCACCCCCTCAAGTCACACAGCTGTCGAATCCGATCCTTCAAATGAGACATCCGACATATGTAATCTATTCAGTGATCAAGTTTCATTCCAATCCGATCACCCGTTTGAAAGTTACTAACTACTCAACTTTTGTGATTTCCCCTCTCTCCACTCTCCCCAGATGGTCGGATCGAGAAACTGATTATTTCCAAGCTAGTTGGGTTGGGTTGCTGATTTGAATGCCAAGTTTAATCGTCCTAGCACATCTGGAAGTAACCTAACTCGCAATCGTGGGACCGACCGACTGACTGACCGACCGACATACAGACGGAACTGCGATCGCTAGATGGCACTTGAGCCGGAGGCTGCAAGTTCCATAAGACACAAAATCAGGATTTTCCCATATTTTAGTTCGATGCTTACAAGCGGACTAGTTTCTGTTAATCCCACTATGTGTCATCACAGGTCAATGAGTAGCTGCAATCTGCTTTGCAAGTAATGGGACTTTTACATATATCTTCACATATGTGTAGCAGAAACTGAAAGTCGCCAACTACCTTCTAGATGCGACTTTTTACTATAGCGGGAATCCGACTGCAGATCTGGAAGTACCTTAACTCGGGATCACCAGAATTTCCCCTCGTCCAACTCCCTATCCACAGTGTCCAAATCCTGTCTGGTTTTATAGGTTATGTACCTGGAGTTTTTGCTTGTTCTGACCACCAAATTTAGTCTTAACCCCTCCACTCTAAGCTTGCATTTCCATTCGGGGGGGGGGGGGGGGGTGCAGAGTAGAAAATGTTTACCAAATCTCTCAAAAGGATTACGTAGGAAGAGTAGCATTAAAAGGCAGCATGAGAGACTATAAGCAAAGTATTATGCAGTGTTTTGGCGAAGCCGACTTGAAGAATATATTGCCGGGCATCATTGCAGTAACAGCTTCTAACTATTATACCCAAGTGAAAATTAAATCGAGCAACGTAGGTGAAAATTTTCGAAGACAAATTCTTTTTTTCCTGTCGGCTAAAATTTAACTGCTTCTCTTACAAATTCTATCATTTACCATGGATTAAATACCGAGACACTAAGAAGTTCCTACGTTCCGGCAGGAGCAGCTGCTGTAGTCGAGTATATAGCACCGCTGGCGAGAATTTTTCAAGTTAGCTATTTCCTGCCAAATTTAACTAATTCCATTCAGATTCTAGCTTTTAATTTTTCGAAATCACAATCCTAAAACTGGCTTAGCTTTAACATTTCTGAGTAGATATTCTTTTTGGGATCCAAGATAAAATTGAGGCCTATAGATGAAATCATAGATCAGTCCGTTTGTCTGTGACCCTTGCTTCACTCGAACTCTTCCTAGCTTCGAGGTTCGTGGTAATTCCCGAATAATGGCAATTCTCCAGAATACAATACCGAATCCCGGATATTATAAGAATGAGTTTAGACCGATAGCATGTTCGGGGTTCTGTAGAACTACCGCATCTCGACTATTGTACTGATCCTTTTGGGATCGAAAGACTACCGAGAAATATTCGGATTCGGTATAATTTCGTCGAAACTGGAACAAAAGTTGGGATTCATGGCAATTACAGATTCTTTAAAATTATACCGAATAATCAACCGAATCCCAATCATGATACCGAATAATTTTGAATCGATTGCTTATTCGCGATTCTTTGTAACTACCGAATCTCCATAAACATGCCGAGTAGTTCTGGCATCAAAAAATTACCAAATAATATCATTATATTGTCTTACCAAATTCGTGACTACCGAATACTGGCAATTATACCAAATCCCGACCATAATACCGAATTGATTTGTACCGATAGCCTATTTGGTATTCTGTATAACTACCGAATCCCCGTAAAGAACCGAATAGTTCTGCTATCTAAAAATACCGAACAATTATAGAAAAATTTTGGGGCCCCGTTCAAAATTTTACCGAATCTCAGAAAGTTGGGGTGGGGTTTTGCATCCCCCGCCCCCCCCCCCCCCTTGCGACGCGCCTGGCCGCGAGATCTCCGACGCTCTTCCAGCCCCCCCCCCCCTCCCCACGTTTATCTGATCCGTTCCTGACCTGAAATGGAAGATTTAAGACACGTTTCCTTTACATTTTACCAGATACGCCTGCCGAGTTGCATCGTCCTAGCTGCTGCTCGATGCTGATAACGTTCTGAGCCTTAGTCGTACTACGAATTGAATCGAAATCACTTTCCAATCATTAATGTCAGAATATGAAGGGACTGAACTGAAAATAACGAGGGAAAAACAGAATTCCTGATGTTACTTAACAGTCATAGACCTTGTAGGATGCCAAGCCCAGAGAAAATCCAGTCTGACGTACATAGGACTGCCGATTGGAACAACTCGAAAATGACTTATAGCCCGTTTGTCGAAGCAAATCAGTGGAGATTATGTCCGTTTTATTGTTCGAAGCCACCTTACCTGACAGAGACGAAAAAGGACAAATCTAATAATAGTTCTCTGTTCTCTGTTCTTGCTACTAAGTTCTGGATTTCCTTCCGAATTCCGTGTTTGCTCTCCTCGCTTGTCCTTTCTCGCTTTTGACAAAAATACTGGAATCGTAGTAGCTGGTCGCGCGTGGTACCTTAAAGTACTAGAACGAGGATGGAAATGGTGGACTTGAAGTTTAGATAGTTGCTGACCCCTCAAAAACTAGTGATTGAAAATCCACCATTTCCTACCTCGTTTTAGTATTTTAAGGTACTACCCGTGACAAGCTACTAGAACGATGAAAGAAATGGTGGACTTTAAATTTTGATAGTTGCCGACCCCTCAAAGTCTAGTAAATTAGAATCCACCATTTACTTCCTCGGTTTAGTACTTTAAGGTACCACGCGTGAAGACTACTAAAACGAGGAATCTAAAGGTTAATTACAATATTGATAGTTGCTGACCCTTCACTGAACTTAATGGCCTACCCATGTCAGGATACTAAAAGGAAGAAGGGATGACGAACTTTGAATTTGAAAAGTTGCCGAAACCTCAAAGATTACTAAAGCGAGGAAGGAACGGTGCAGCTTTCCAGCTTTTGACAGCCTTGAATTCTTGTGAAAGCCTTCCTCGTTTAGTACGCCCTTCCTCGTTTTAGAATTCCCTTCCTGGTTTTAGTATGCCCTCCTGCTTTTCTCGTGCACAGTGCCCTTCCCCTCCCTTCTTGCTTTTATTCGATCCCAAAAATACTAACTTCGTCTGGGCGCCACTAAAGCGTATCTAGCTTATTTCTGAGTTGACATGATCACAAAGAAACGGTCAATTTGAAACTAATTTCTGACTACATCAACCACGCTGAAGGTGAATATCGGAGGTGGCAATTCTTGAGATGCCAGTTAGACTTTGCAGAAGCTAAACAGTACCTTTTTAGTACTAGAAAATGTATACAGACTGTATATTTTTATTGTGGTGGATGTGACATTGGTTTGGTCATTAATGATTAATTAGCAGAAGCGATTTGATTCTTAGTTCAGAAAATGTAAAAGATGTAAAAGAATATCCATTTCCCCTTGGAAACTTAGACTTTGGTTTGAATATCCTGGAAGCTGAGGTTTGGATAGCCTGCTGAAAAAACGTAGATTTTGGTAAAGCATCCTGGGTACTGAGGTTTCTAGGAATATCCTATGTGGTGCAACAGCGAAAGTTTGTGGTGACGGAGAGCAGGAATGGAAGAGCGGTTTTGATGAAGAATAGATTGTGATGCGAAATAGAAATAAGCCAAGCAAAAGTTTTTGTGAAGAATCAGGAATTTTGTGATACCAATTTATCAATACAGTAAGTCAGATCGAACTACCAAACGAAAGACGATGATCCCGAATACGCCTCTGAAGAGTCTAGAAATTCCCCGTTCGCACTTTACCGTTATGTTCGCAAGTTGGGTTTAGCCCACGGTCAGAGTACCGACATTGAACCGGCAACGATAGGTCCTTCGCGGGACCTCGGAAGTAAAGAGTACTAACTTCATCGGTTCACTGGTAACGAGTGGGTAAACATCATTATTACACTGGTGACGCGTTGTATTTCGTTTGGAAGGGAATCGTAGGCTAGATACTAGTAGTTATATAAACCGGGTTCTACCCCACCCTCCCCCAAATTTCAAAACCCCATTTTAACATCGATTTCTTAAATTTTAACATGCTTTTTTCCGAAATTTCACCCTTTTTATAGATATTTGTATTTTCTTTTTTCCCAAATAAAGGTACCAAGAAATAGGAAATATTAACCTTTATACTACATATAAACTACTACTTTTTTTTTGCTTTTTTCAATTTTTTATCCAAATACCCCCCAATTACTGAGTAAACAGTTGCAAGTCAACATATTGTTCCGAGTTCTTATTTACACGCAAAATAGGCTGTAAAATAAGGTTGTTCTTTAGAAGTAACTCATCAGCAATTGCATTGTATCTCTGCGGTATAAACAGATCACACATCTTCTTGTTATGATTGATAACTACAACTAACTTATCTCCATATTTTATCTCCACATCCCCAGACTGTGACGAATGGTTGCGTTAAGCAGACACGCAAAGCAAAATGCTGTGATGGCTATCAGTCTGGGGAGCCCCTGAACAGGGAAAACTCCTTGGAGTTTTTTGTTCAAATCCCTACCAACAGAAACTGCCAGCGCTGGGATTCGAGCCGAGGTCTGATAGTCGTTTAGTTAGCACGGGCCAGTGCGCTAACCAACTGAGCTATCGGGGTCCTCATCCGATCCGCAAAGTTTCCGTTTTGTGATGTGATATGAGTCATCGTAAATAGTTGCAAAACCTCTCGCCTCCAGACAACAAATACGGGGAAAGTTAAGAGGTGCGATGGAGTTGCACCCTGAGTTTTTGGTTGTTGTTGTAGTTGTGGTTGTATTTATTGTCTGGAGGCAGCTCCGTTGGGAGAGGAAACTCAAAGAGTTTTTTTCCCGCCGTCGCTCACTACTAACAAAATTGTTAGCAGCGAGGTTCGATCTCACGATACAACAGCGGGCAATTTGCGTTAGCTAGACGCTAGCCAACTGATCTATCGGAGCTAGTGGTAATTTTTTGTTGAAAGTTTTAAGATGAGAAAACGGGAGACAATTAGGCTACGAAATTAATGGTGGGTACTGGTTATGAATGATACAGGTAATTATTGCGCGTAGAAACTGGATCTGAGAGTCGGAGCACATTGAACGTTTTATGAAGAGAATACCAGAGAAAATTATGCTTTGCGTCACGAATCAATGTTTGTCTGAATTCACCCACCACCCCAAGGGGCCTGGGTGAGGGGTTGGACACTGGTGTACCACAGTTCCAGGAAGAGGAGGTTTACTGGTTGGTGAGGGGTTACTCACTTAGACAAAGGTGTACTGGTTGGCGAGGGGTTACTCACTTAGACAAAGGTGTACTGGTTGGCGAGGGGTTACTCACTTGGACAAAGGTGTACTGGTTGGCGAGGGGTTACTCACTTAGACAAAGGTGTACTGGTTGGCCAGGGGTTACTCAGGTACTGGTTATGAATGACGCAGGTAATTAATGCGTATATGAATATGAGA
Source organism: Branchinecta sandiegonensis (assembly GCA_030848855.1). Classification (NCBI taxonomy): domain Eukaryota; kingdom Metazoa; phylum Arthropoda; class Branchiopoda; order Anostraca; family Branchinectidae; genus Branchinecta; species Branchinecta sandiegonensis. The sequence continues at coordinate 16,687,594 of JAUPMV010000018.1, forward strand.
TAGAGTTTTCAATCTTATGAAAGCAATATACTACACTTTGGGTAATTTCTCTTGATTTATTATAGAATTATTTTTACAATATTTATAACCATTCAAACGGACTTGTTTCATGTATTTTTCGCGAGGAAAAAATCTAAATGTTTTACGCATTTCTGCTTCACGCTGAATAACCTCTTCAACCGTTAATTGACCACATTTTAACATTGATACCAATTCAGTGTAAAAATTATACGTGGTTTTGTATTCAGCTTTTCTATCTGCAATGTTTAAATGTTTTTCAATTATTTCGATAATAACGGAACCCAAACTTAAAGACGCTAAAGGTAGTATAAGAAACGCACTTAATCCTGCTGCTGAAAAGGCAAATTTGGATAAAAGTAGACCGTTACTCACATTATTGTAATATTTATAGCTTCGGCGATATACAAACATTTTCTTTTCCAAATATTCCATTTATAATAAAACTAAATTGTTTCAAAAATTACTTCTTTAGGTTTGCCTCCAAATTCAGGAACACGTACACCATCTCGTAAACAATACTGCAGATAGCATGATCAGTCGGATGTAATCCAGACGGTGCATACTACGTGAACGCAAAACACTTCTGCCACCTGCGCAACTCCACTATTTCTTTCTTAACTGGTCAGAGGCAATCTAGATCGCGTATGCTCCGAGAAATACAAACAAATCAGCCGTCTCGGTAACTGTGCTCTCTGTGCATTGTCCAGTCAGAGAAAATGAGATAGCCTTTGCTCCATGAAACACATACTGAAACCAGTGATTTTCTTTACGGCTGAGAAAACGCAGTCGGGAGAAATTCATTAATAAAAATAATCCCCTAATAAATGATGAAAACTGCAGAGGTTATTCAGCGTTGTAAAACGATAATATCTAAGAATGAATCGGTTATACGAAGTTTACCGAAATACAAAATTAATGAACTTCGTACATATGCAAAAATTAATAATATCAAAACAAATGGTATAACAAAAAAGGAAATAACCGATAAGATAATAAAGCAACTTAATAGGAATATTTTGCTTGCGGAAGATACAATTAATATTCGGCGTGGAAATGAAAGAATTCAGAACAAAAACAGACCATCCAACTACAAACCAGAACCAGCATTACGAAAAATTTTGGAAGGTGAGATAAAAGAAAATAATATTGCTATTGGAAATATAAAAACAGAGGAGAAAAGGATACTCGAAAAGGATACAAGTGAATTAAAAAGGTTTCTAAAAAACAAAAGCCTACCCACTCGTGGTAACCGAGATGAAGTTACAATACGTGTTACGGAATACTATGGTAGTATAATTAAAAAGCACAAAGAAACTATAAACAAAAATAGAGATATACTAAAAGATCAAATAGAAAGAAGTAATAAGAATAAACACAAACTTATCGATTTATCTACTCTCTTTATAAATAAGAAACAAATCAAAGAAGAAACAGCGATTCCCAATTATATGTTTAAAACAGAAGAAGAACAACACCCCACTATTGTAAGAGAAAATGAAAACATTTACACAGTAAACGTATCGATTGAAAGCAACGGTAGAGACGAAAATACTCTCATTAGTTTTGTTTTTGAGGATTTGCAACGAAGAATGAATGAAATGTACCAGTACAGAGTTCAGTTTGTGACCAAGGTTATTTTCTATCGACAAGAGAATGATGAGGAAGTAGAAGTATTTTACAACAGTACTTCTTGGGTTTTAAACAAAAATAGTGTCCTTACTCGTAGCCATTTAGATGACAACAACAGGAGACTTAGTTCTTTGAGTAATACCCCTCGATCTGGATTACAATTTAGGCGATATGATGCAATCGACTATAGGATGACTCGAATCGAATCCTACATGGGAGGAATCTATAAAACACTGCCAGATTTCGTAAGAAATAAAAAGGCTTGCCTGAATATTGAAAATAAGGATCAAAAATGCTTTCTTTGGTCAATCTTAGCACATTTATACCCAGCTAAAGATCATGCAGAAAGAACTTCGAAATATAAACAGTATGAAAATGAATTTGATTTCAAAGGAATTACTAACTACCCGATGGATACCAAAGATATCTACAAATTTGAAAATAAATACAATATCAAGATTTGTTTATTCCAATTGGATAAAGAGAAAATAATCAGAAGTCATATACTAAAAAGTACTATCAATGGGAAAACAGCAAAACATATCATTCATTTACTGTATTTCGATAATCACTATGTACTAATAAAGGATCTCAGCAGATTAATTGGTAGTCAAATCTCTAAAAATAAAACAAAGACATACCTATGCACTTATTGCGGAAGGCATTTTTCGAAACAAGAACACTTTGAAAAACATAAATTGAAAAAGAACTGTGAAGATCCTGATATTATAATGCCTCCTGAAGGTTCAAAAATACAGTTTAAAAATGTTTCGAAACAGATGAAAGTACCGTACTGTATAATAGCAGACTTTGAGTCTTATAACGAAGAATACAATCAAGTCCACGGAAAGAAAACAATCAAAGTGGCTGAACAGAAAGCGTTTGCATACGGAATTCAGGTGTGCTGTTCTTTTGATTCAAAGCAGAATAAATACTATGATTATTTTGGTGAAGACGCTGCAAAACATTTTGTGAAAACCATTACAGAAGTGTCCACAGAAATTGCACACAAGTATGAAAACAGACAAAGAAATCACACTTATACCGACGAAGAAATTAAAGAAAAATGGAAGACACTAAAGAACAAGACTTGCCATATCTGTAACACAGAAATTACTGAAAATCCCCACTTTGATCACGACCATATGACAGGAAAGGATAGAGGTTTCAGACACGCTGAATTTAACATGAAATACAGGATTCCCAAGCATATCCCTGTAGTCCTACACAACTTATCCAAGTATGACTCCCATCTATTTGTGAAAGAATTAGTACCTGATAACGGGATTTTTGAAAGTGCTGAAAGTTTCATTTCATTTTCGAAATCAATAAGTATTCCAAGACAGGATAAGGAAATAAAATATGAAATCAGATTTATAGATTCTATTCGATTCATGGCTTCATCACTGGACAAACTATCAGCAAATTTAGCAAAATGTGACTGTAAAGTATCATGTAATCATCTGAGAGAGAATTTCAAGTACACATCTGACAGTTTCAGAAACGATGCTGAATTTAAAGAAATAATTAAAAAGGGGGTGTATCCTTATGAATTTGTGGATAGTTTCAGTAAAATGGATTGTACAAAGTTACCACCCATAGAAAGCTTTTATTCTAGGTTAACGAGAAAAGGTATTGACAAAGCTGATTATAAAAGAGCGGTGTCCATATGGAAACAATTTAATTGCGAAACATTACTTGATTATACCAAGTTGTACCTAAAAAGTGACGTTTTAATACTATCAGATGTTGTAGAGAATTTCAGAAATGTATATATACATAATTATGACTTGGATCCACTTCATTACTTCTCAGCTCCAGGACTAACATGGGACGCTTTCCTAAAGCATTCAACAGTAGAATTACCGTTATTCTCAAAGGAAGACATGTATACATTCATTGAAAAGGGGATAAGAGGTGGTGTCTCGCAATGTATAAAGAGATACGTTAAAGCAAATAATAAATATATGAGTAATTATAATAAGAATAATCCATCTAATTATTTAATATATTTGGATAAAAATAATTTATATGGGTGGGCAATGTCACAAAAATTACCAGCGAATGATTTCCAATTCATTTCCATACCAGAAGCTTTGAAAGAGAGAAATGAAAACAGTTCACTCGAGTCTTATAACCATCTAAAAAACCATGTTAACTCGGTGATACAATTACCGAATGTAGGTGCTATCTATGAAGTAGATTTGGAATACCCGAAAGAACTTTTCAACTTACACAAAGATTTACCATTAGCACCCGAACATTTCAATGGCAAACTATGTACGACCTTATATGATAAAAACAACTACGTAGTTCACCACAGGAACCTAGAATTCTATTTACAAAAGGTCTGAAACTGAAAAAAGTACATAGAATACTAGGATTCACTGAAAGTGCTTACTTAAAGGGATACATAGACCACAACACATCACTTAGAACTAAAGGTACAAATGATTTTGAAAAGGACTTTTTTAAGCTGATGAATAACGCTTGCTTTGGAAAAACCATGGAGAACGTAAGGAAACGAGCTGATATGGAAATAATAACTGACGATAAAACTAGAGAAAAAATAATAAAGAAACCCAACTTTAAATCTGAGATTATTTTCAGTGAAAACTTTTCTGTAGCAAGAATGTCAAAGGAAAAGATCAAATTAGACAAACCCATGTTTATCGGTTTTGCTGTACTGGAACTATCCAAGCTATTGATGTATGAATTTCATTATGATTATATGAAACCTAAATATGGTGATCAACTTGATTTATGTTATATGGATACTGATTCCTTCATCTATGACATACGAACCGAGGATTTCTATCAAGATATTAAACCGGATTTGAATGAGAGGTTTGATACATCTGATTATGCGAAAGATAATCCATATGGGTTTCCTAATGTAAACAAGAAAGTGATAGGCATGATGAAAGATGAATTAGCAGGACAAGTGATGACAGAGTTTGTTGGATTACGGTCGATAACCAAGACCCTTCAAAAGCCAACAAAAAACTAAAGGGAATAAAAACAAACATAGTGAAAGATAAGATTACGATTCAGAACTATAAGGATGTTCTATTTGGAAACGTTGGAGACCTTTCAGTTACCCAGTACAAACTTAAGGTCATACAAACACAATATGTTTCTAGAAGAACAGAATAAAAAAGCCCTAGATCCTAAGGATGATAAAAGGATTGTATCCAGTGATAAATTCACAATTTTTCCGTTAGGTTACAAACAATAAACATTCAAGTACCTACTTAAAAATTTCAAGTACCTAGTTATAAAATTCAAGTACCTAGTTAAAAAATTCAAGTATATAGTTAAAAAAGTCAAGTACCTAGTTAAAAAAGTCAAGTACCTAGTTAAAAAAGTTAGCTACCTAGTTAAAAAATTCAACTACCTAGTTAAAAAAGTTAGCCACCTAGTTAAAAAATTCAACTACCTAGTTAAAAAAATCAAGTACCTAGTTAAAAAATTCAACTACCTAGTTAAAAAATTCAAGTACCTAGTTGGTAAATCTTATAATAAAAAATTCCTCATAAGTAAATGAATGAAAAGGCTCCAATCAAAGTATATGATTTTAGCGAAAAGAACACTTATCAGAATAAGCACGACCTTGCACCTCAGTGGCCATTTAGATTATTAATTTGTGGAAGTTCAGGAACAGGGAAAACCAATTTACTCTTGAATTTAATTTATGAATACATCTGTTTCAACCGAATATACTTGTATGCAAAAGATCTTGAAGAAGATAAATATACAGATCTCATAGCCAATTTAAACACTTTGGAGTCACAATGCAAATCGAAAGTCTTAACAATAAGTAACAATCTTGATGACATTGTCGATGTTGACGACCTAGACCCCAAGTATCAAAACTTGATTATCTTTGACGATTTTGTCACTGAAAAAGACCAGAAGAAAATAGAAGATTTATTCATAAGAGGAAGAAAGAAAAATGCTTCGATTGTTTATTTATCACAGAGCTATCATAAAACGCCAAAGGTGGTAAGACTTCAGTGTAATTATTTTGCATTCTTTCAGTGTTCTAATCCAAAAGAAGTAAAATTAATAAGACAAAGTCATGTATGCAGTATAGACAATGAAAAATTTCTCAAACAATTCGAGGCTGCAACCAAGGGCTACGGTTTTTTCTTCATAGATTTAAAAACAAAAGATAAAACCCTGAAGTACAGGAAAAATACCGGATAATTTATTTCTATAATAAATGAATAAATTTGGTAGTGTTGGAAAAAAGGTTAGTAACGAATCGAAAGTTACTGGTGAAAATGGTAACATTAACCTACAAGATAAGAGAATTATTAATTTAGGGGATGCGAAAGCAGACCAGGACGCTATTAGTTTCAGATCTATGACTATTATTTTGAACCAATTTAAAGAAGAAATTACCGCAGAACAAGTGGGGATAAATCAGTATTTTAGCGAAGATATCAACAGATTAACTGCTGTACATGATTCTCTTGATAATTTATTGGTAAGGATTAAAGATACAGGGTTATTTGTAAAAGAAATAATTCGAGTTAATGAGAAAGAAATTAACGCTGAAAACAAGTTGATAACAAATGTTCAAGACCCTAGAAACAAAAATGACGCTGTTAATTTAGGAACGTTAATTACACATCTTTTAGATTTGGAAAAAAAACTCGAAACCCAACAAACCCTTAGCAATACGATTCTAACAAAAATTGCTGACCAACAAACCCATATCGATAATATTGAAAGAGCAATCGTAAACATTTTAAAAAGGCTTCTAGAGCAAAAACCTGTTGACAAACCATTCGTTTCCAGAATAGAAAAAATGATGGCTGGTAAATAAATTTATATGCTAAATTATTTTTCTAATAAATGGTTGAAACAATGGAGTATACAGTTTATTTGTCAAAGCTTCAGAAAGGAAAGCTATGCTTTGGCGCTAAACAAAAATGTCAGATACGTGTTAGTCATAGTAGACAGAATGAACGAGAACCAGTCAAGTTACTATTAAGTAAACGACACGTTGATAAAATTGAAACATGTAAAATGAATAATAAGGGATGTGATATTGATGTCTCATACAAACAGATGAGAGAAGCGATTCAAAAGGGTGGATTACTTCCATTCTTAATACCGTTAGCTGTAGCCCTTGGTAAGGCAGCTTTAACAAGCGGAGCTGCTGCTTTGGGTACATTCGCTAGTAAGAAATTGGTGGATAACATAACCAACACAGGTGGGGCGCTTACACTTCCTGGAACACAAAAAGTCGTGGGACGTGGAAGGCCTAAGAAGGAAACCGATGATGTCAACACAGGTGGTGCGCTTACACTTCCTGGAACACAAAAAGTTGTAGGTCATGGTGTACGGGGAAGGCCTAGGAAGTCAAAAAACGGGGACATCAAAAAAGAAGCAAAAGTAAAGTAGGACCTCTAACCAATTTTGATATTATGGATGCATTAGAGAGTATACCACATTTTAGAGGTGTTTTCTCTATAGATACGCTACCCAAACAGATAAATAGTATAGAATGTGGTGTAGTTAATTATGATAAACTCGGAATGCCTGGAACTCACTGGGTGGCGTACTGTAATCTACCTGATAATCCTTATGTAGAATTTTTTGATTCTTTCGGTATACCCCCAGGAAAAGAAATAATTAAATATCTAAAAACTTCAAAGAAAAAAATAGCTTATGAAAATCTTGCCGTTCAGAATATAGATGAATTAAACTGTGGATTGCATTGTATTTCCTACATTAAGCGCAGTTCTTAGTTTATTCATCTCTCGTCTTTTTGTTTATAAAAATTGTTTTCTAATAAATGGAGATTTATTGTATGAAATGTAAAAAGAAAACTGACACTGAATCAATGTTTAAAGCAGTGTCACAGAAAAATAATGTTCCAATGGTGAAAGGTAATTGCGTTATCTGTGGTTCAATGAAAAATCGCTTTTTAAAAAAAACCTCAACGCAGAAAAATATATTTTAAAGACGTATTATTCAAATTATTCAGGTGTTGATGATATTTACAGAAAATTAAAAGAAAATGGAGTGAACGTTTCTAAAGATAACATAAAACATGTTTTGCAAAATGAGAATGTGTATACGTTACACAAACCTTCCTATCACAATTTCGAAAGGAGACGAGTGTATTTTCACCATGTAGACGAGCAATGGCAAGCTGATTTAGTTGACATGCAGAAATATAAAAAAGAAAATAATAAAACAAATTACATCTTGACTATTATTGATTGCTTTAGTAAATATGCTTGGTGTGTCCCTTTGAAAGATAAAACGGGTGCTGAAATAATCAAGGCATTCAGTTATATATTTAAAGAAAGAATTCCTAAGAAACTACAAACTGATAAAGGTAAAGAATTTGTAATGAGAAATGTTCAAACATTTTTGAAAAATAACGACATGCACTGGTTTGCATCTGAAAGTGAATTGAAAGCGCAAATCGTTGAACGATTCAACAGAACACTGAAAGAAAAGTTATGGAAATATTTCACTCACAATAACACTACTAAATGGATTGACATTTTACCTTTATTTGTTAGGAATTATAATAACACTTATCATCGTTCAATAAAACTGAAACCAGTAGATGCTAGTAAAAAGCTAAATTAGAAAAAGGTTTACAATGTTTTGTTTCCTCCAGCAGATGATTACAAAGTCACAGGAAATTACAAAGTAGGAGATTTAGTTAGAATTAAAAAAGAAAAAAGTATTTTTGATAAAGGTTACTTACCTAACTACACGAATGAAGTATTCCAGATAGCAACCGTTAGACCTACCATTCCCATTACTTATGAAATATCTGACAAAAGTGGGGAATTAATTCAAGGAGGGTTTTATGAAAAAGAACTTTCAAAATTTATTATGAAATAAAATTACTTGTATATAAATTGATTCAAGACGCTTGAGTGATATGTTATCGGGTATAGTTAAGAACAGAGAAATTCAAAGAAAACAAGTTCAACAATACGAGATGGAGAAAGCAGGGTTTCGGGAATATGCTTCAGAATTAAACGCTCCAGTTGTTATGGCACAAAAAGAAAACACTGAAGCGATCATTAAGAAATTACAGAAGAGTGATGAAAATTCAAGCAGACGGTTTCAAAGATTAGGTGAAACATTTAAGACTGATTCAGAGGTATCGAGTCGAGTGCCAACTCCTGCTTTAGAACCAACTCCCGCTTTAGGACCATTATCCATTGAAATGGATAAAGGTATTACCCAAGAGTTTTTAAATCAGATTAATTCAAAACATGCAGAATCCTGGGATGACAATGATCCTTATTTTAAAATACCTATGTATTACATTAGTAATCCTATGGATATAGAGGAGGCTATGAATCATTTAACAACTATAAGTAAAAGTTATGGTGGGACAAAGAGTAAAGGTTACTCTAACCATGATCAAATTATTGAATTTATAAGAGTTTACAAGGATAGGTTAAGAACCATTCAAAATAATTGGGGATTAGTCAAACAGCAAGGAACTGGAATATTTATGAATTGTGATGAAATGATTAAAAAATTGTACACTTTGATAGGTAGTAGAGTGAACGGGAATACATCTGATGAGGTGAGGAATGAAGCTATTGATATTTTGGATTCGTTAATGCGAAATAAATTCTTAAACAAGAGAGAATACAATTCAATATATAAAAATATTTCTAAAAATGGTGTTGTTAAACATTGAAGGTAATGAAAGTATCATTGATATAACATTTAGTCAACCAATCGAATTGAATCGTAATTGGGATTATGAAATAGGTTTGAATCAGTGTACTTTGTGGTATTCGTGGCATAATATAAGTGATAAATTTGGGAATAATACATTTCAATACAGGAAAGATGAAGAGGGGGGATGGGTGAATGTTACTATTCCTAACGGGATGTATAACGATGATTGTTTGAATTATTTTTTGTGTCAGTATTTTGATACACCAAAAGATAAATGTCCTATTGTAATCTCATCCAATCCAGCATCTATGAGATTTGTCATAGTATTACAAGAAAAATATGTGTTTAGATTTAATAGTGACTTGTATCAGATTTTAGGCTTTGAGAAGGATATTGAGATTTCTAAGAAAATCAATGAAGGTACAAAGCTTCCAAATATAACAAGAAGTGTCGATAAAATTCAAATTCACTGCTCTCTTGTAAACAGTTCTATCGTAAACAAAAGTAAATCAGATGTCATTTGGACATTTGTTCCGAATACTGAACCGGATTGCCAAATTGTTGAGAATCCTAGACAATTAATATATCTTCCTATCAACACAAAAGACTTTATTTACTCGTTGAGAATGACAATAACTGATCAGCTTGGAAGACCGATTGATCTGAATGGTGATAACGTAGGATACGTACTGCATTTAAGAAAAGCTTAAAGGATTATTGAAATAAAATTATTTACTTATAAATGTTGTTAAATAATAAGCGATTACTTTACAATAAGCAGTACGGAAGTGGAATCGGCAGTCTATTCAAAAATATTGCTAATTCCCAGTTATTCCAGACGTCAGCAAAACAAATTAGAGATGGAGCATTGTCAATGTATAATAATATTATAAAACCGAGATTTGAGTTGCTGAAAAACAGAGCAATAGAATATGGGAAAGATTTGATTGATGTCAACAAGAAGGAACTGATTGATATGATTGGAAATAAGAAGTCGATGAAGGATCTTATAGGTACAAATAAAAGGATTTTAAAAGAAAGGAGTCAAGATTTGATCAAAACGTTAATGACTGGAAATGGGTTAAAGATTCTGAAATGATTTTTATTGAATAATTTCCTTCTTATATAAATGGCAGTAAATAAAATTATTAGTCCGCAATGGAACATATTTGATGAGCCACTTGTGGATGATACAGTGGTCAAGGATGAATTTAAAGAAATCCGAGAAACAGATGTGAATGTATCCAATAAGTCAGAGTTTGAATTTGTAACAAAGAAATTAGATTCCTGGTTCTTTCCAAGTGAAAGTTATCTTGAGGTAGGCGTAAGGATAGTAAAAGCTGACGGAACTAATATAGCTGCAACCGATGTCGCTACGTTGACGAATAATGGATTTAATTTATTTAGTACCGCTGAGTATGTCATAAACGATACACCTGTTGAAAAAATTAATCATGTTGGTATTACAACTACCGTTACAAAGCTGATTGAATACTCTGATGATTACTGTAGAAGTGCTGCTAGAAATCATTTTTGGTATAAGGATTATAATCAAGGAACTGATATCAACCCTATAACTAGTTCATTTACCGTACCTGCAGGTGGGGTACTAACAGCAGGAAATATGAATGTCACTTCTAAGCCTAATCCCAATTATAATAAAGGGTTTGAAAAGAGATATAATAGAACTAAAAACAGCAAATTAGTGAATATGTATTTACCATTATCAGAGTTGTTTGGATTCTTGAAAGGAAACAAACGATTTCTTAGAGGTGCATCACACAGAATATGTCTAAGAATAAATGATGATAATAATATGATTGTAAACAATGGAAATACTAATTTTAAAGTCGTCATTGAGTATTTATCCTGGAAAATTCCTGTTATAGCTCCTAGTATTGAAATGATGAGTCAATTGGAAAAGGGTTTGGCAAAGGATAAAAAGTATAATCTGATGTGGGAAGCTTGTAATACTTATAAAAGTGATGTTAGTCAGAATAAGGAACACACATGGAAAGTTGTGTCTGAGAGAAATAGTCCTACAAAAATCGTTGTGATGTTACAGAAAAATGAAAAGCATAACAACCAAAAAAATAATAATATGGTGTTTGATCATATGAATTTGACGGATATAGAGGTTAGAATTAACGGGGATAAATATCCAGAAGAACCCCTCAAATGCGACTTTAGTGAGGAAAAATGCACATACTCTAACTTGTACAACAGATATATACACATGGGTTACAAACAATTAGCGTTTGATACTGGTAGTGTAGTCAATATTGAAGAATTTAAAGAAGTATATCCACTATTTTGTTTCGATGTTTCTAAACACGAGTCAAATACAATATTTACTGTGTTCTATATTATGAAAGAAAAGCTACATTGGATATCATTAATAAAAATATGTATGTGAGTTTGTGATTTGGATTTTTATTAAAGAAAATCAGCCGCTAATAAATGGAGGTCTTGAATACAATCAAAACAAACAAGTCTAATGAGACAATCAAGAAAGAACAGTTGGTATTAGGATTGAAGTATACCATCGTTATAATGAGAATAGCTAAGACAAAATATGGTGACAAGTTAGTTGTAGTTATCAATCATAACAAGAAGATGTGTGATCTGTTTATACCACAGAGATACAATTCGATTGCTAATGAGTTACTTCTAAAGAACAATCTTATTTTACAGCCTATTTTGCGTGTAAATAAGAACTCGGAACAATACGTTGATATAGAACTGTTTACTCAGTAATTGGGGGGTATTTGGATAAAAAATTGAAAAAAGCAAAAAAAAGTAGTAGTTTATATGTAGTATAAAGGTTAATATTTCCTATTTCTTGGTACCTTTATTTGGGAAAAAAGAAAATACAAATATCTATAAAAAGGGTGAAATTTCGGAAAAAAGCATGTTAAAATTTAAGAAATCGATGTTAAAATGGGGTTTTGAAATTTGGGGGAGGGTGGGGTAGAACCCGGTTTATATAACTACTGATACTATAGTATTTACTGTTTATCGTGTTTGTAGCATGTCTGTTGAAGAAGCAGCAAAAATGCCTTTTGGCACGCTTTGCAAAATCGCATCTCAGGTCCTTAACTTCGATGGTAGCAGAGACGTTTTGGTATTCCTTGAAACGCTTGAAAATTTGAAATTCTGGGATAAATCTATCCAGAGCGATGAGCTTATCAGTTTGGCATTCATGAAGACGACAGATCATGCGGCTAATTTTTTAACCAGCCACGCAAAATTCGAGTCATTCGATGATTTGAAGAAAGCCATTTCCAGACAGTTTGAACACACATCCTTTCGGGCACGTCTGGTTCACGAAACTCTTCGTCTTGAGAATGGCGAAGTTCCAATTCCGTTTTTCGAAAAATGAAAATTAAAGACTTTAAAACTCATGGGTTTTGATCAAGTTCCGTCGGCAACTGAAGAAAGTTTTATTAGCTATTCAAATCTCTTGAAAAACCTCCTTCTTGACATTCTTTCCCCAACACTGGGAATGCGGGTGGTTGCTAAGTGTCCGAAAGATTTTGAGGAGGCCAAACACATTTTGATCAATGATTTCCGAGCACGTGAATTTGCTAAAACCAAATCGCCTTATATGTTTTCTGCTATTGCTTCCGCTTCAGTTGAACTAAGCTTAGAATACTAGCTAATACAACCTCACGAATGGTTCGGGAAAACATACCAGGTAACCGTAGCAACGGCACTACTTTTGAGCGTTGCAGTCGCTCAACATTTTGCCGTCGGGAGTCGTCACAAAATGACCGGCGGTCAAATAATACAAGCAGCTTTAGGGGCAGACCTCCTGATATGGGAGGGAATAAGAATGGTTTGGAAAGTCGCCGTGGGAGGTCCGAGTCACAAAAACAAGGCGGATCGATTCAGAATTGCTTCAACTGCAACAGACCCGGTAACTTTGCTCGTGAATGTCACGCACCACGTACCATACGATGCTATAATTGCCAAAGGGTCGGGCATTTGGCAAGGTAATGTCGCACTAGATCCGCCGGATCTAGTTCCAGAGTGTGTTTTACTTGTGGGAAACCGGGACATTTCTCAGGAGAATGCCATCATTAGCCGTTTAAACTTGTAAGAGGACGCGCACTTCGCCAGGATTCGGTAAATTATGATGCGCATCGTGTCCCGGAAAATTCGAATAAAAATATGGGTGGAAATTTTATTGCATCGTATTTTGCTAATTGCAATGGAGTGAATTGCTATGCTTTGCCGTATTTTAATGCTTCGATGTGTGGTATTCCGTTACGCACGCTTGGTGATACTGGTACTTCTGTGTCACTTATTAGTCATGATCTGTTTTTGCAGTTGCCCGTTTTAGTTAAATTAAAAATAGTTAAAAACCATAGTGATGTTAGCAGTACTACCGGCCATTCTTTGGAAATTATTGGATGTATTTCAGAGAAAGTAAAAATTGATGAACATGAATATTTTTAGACTTTCTTAATAACCGACAAATAGAAAGTACCGATGATTCTTGGTTCCGGGTTTTTGAAGAAAAACTACTTACGAATTTATGATAAAAATGACAGACTAACACGTAGAAGTGTTAACGGGAAAAATCCTTTGGCTGTTTGTTAATTTTCTGATCCGTCGGCAAATCTGGTTAACCTTAAAGGACAAATGCAACCAAAGTGTTGTTTTACTCGAAGTCAGTCTTGTGGTCCACCGTTGATTCCTCGTTGTTCCGTCAGTCCTGTCATTAATGTACCTCGTTCTGGTTGCCCTTGTTGAAGTTCTCTTGATGAAAGTGATGGTATAAAGTCTGAAATTGGGTCGGCTGCACCGGAAGTTGAAACGGTAAAACCCGCGAGACGCAGACATCGGCTTCAACTCGTTTCTAGGACTAGTGTTCATGGAAAGACCAGTAAACGTTGTGTGTCATCTACCAGTAGGGGGCCAATTTGTACGGACGGCTTGTTGTTGGTTTCACCTAAGGAAATGAGTGAACGATTTCCAGATGGTTTTACCGGAGCAACTTGTAACTACGCATGATGGCATGTTTCACGTATTCATAGAAAAATATTCGGATAAAACTAGAAAAATACCCCGTTTTTACATGGCAAATGCTGAAGATTGGGTTCCGGAAGAAAATATTTGTATGAGCGTTTGTGACACATTAAAACCAACGGACGTTAATTCGGGTTCTGGTTTGCTGCCAGTCAATGAAGTGGATACGTTTCTTATAATGTTCAAATTAGATCATCTCGCGAAAAGCCCAGTTCGAAAACAAAAAGTAGAAAAAACTTCTCATTGCCAATCATGACGTTTTCGCGGAGGACGATTTTGATTTGGGATCTTGCAATATCGATCCGTTTGTCATCGATGCTGGTAATGCACCTCCACAGAAAGTTGTCCCTATCGCATTCCAGTTCACCTTGAACCCGTTGCAAAGGCGGAAATCGACCGTATGTTGGATTACAAGGTTATATAGCCAGCCGCCTCGCCTTGGCTTGCTCCTTTGTTGTTTGTCGGAAAGAAAGATGGAAGTTGTCGTGCCCTTACCGATTTTCACCGCCTGAATGACGTGACCGTTAGTGACGAATTCCACTCCCTCATATTGCTGCTATTTTGGACAAACTGCATGGCAAGAAGAGTTCTTGATTGTTTGAGTGGTTATTGCCAGATGACGATCAATCCGTAAAGTCGGACATATACAGGATTTTCAGCTCCCGGGTACGAGCAATATGTATACACGAAGCTGGCGTTTGGTCTTAAAAACACACCTGCAGCTTCCAGTCGAATCATGCATCAGATCAAATTTTAAAACATCTGTTTGATGAGGGGGTTGCGGTCTACCTTGATGACGTCATAAACGCTTCGGAAGATGATGATTCGCACATGGCTTTGTTGACGAAGGTTTTTGCAGCTTTTCGTAAAGCTGGTTTGAAGTTGAAGGCTCGAAAGTGTGATTTTTTTCAAGGAGGAAGTAATTTTCTTAGGCCATCGAATGGACAGGAATGGAATCCGTCTGGACCCTAATAAGCCAAGTGCGGTACGCGACATCGCGTATCCACAGGACGTCAGTCAACTGCGCTCTTGTATAGGTCTGTTTTCGTACTTTCGCAAGTTCGTTCCTCAATTTTCGTCTATAGCGTCGCCTCTAAATAAACTTACCAAAAAGGAAGTACCTTTTATTTTTGGGGATGAGGAGAAGAAAGCTTTTGAACAGCTTCTGTCTAAATTGTTAGAAGAACCTATACCTGGCCTTCCAGATCTTGGTCGTTCCGCGAAACCGATGAAAGTTTATTGCGATGCTAGTAATGAGGCGTGTGGAGGCTTTTTAACCCAGGAACAAGGGGGGAGGCAAAAGGTTTTGCAGTATACGTCACGTCAATGACGTCAATGACGCCGAGGTTCATCATGCAGCGGTTCAAAAATAAGCCCTAGCCATGGTTCACTGCATCAGGTCGTTTCGCCCTTATTTGCTCCGTAGAAAATTCACTGTTGCTTCAGATCATAAGCCCCTTCAGTGGTTGATGAAGAGCACAGGGAAGGATCTTACCGGAAAGTGGGCTAGAATGCAGATGGAAATGCAAGGGTACGAATTCAAGATTACGCACATTCCCGGGCTCAGAACATCGTCGCTGACGCGCTCATTCGTCTCCCTACGACTATTCCTACTCCCGCGATAATGGCCGTGGTACCAGGGGATGATAACCAGTTCTCTTCGAAAGAACTTCGGGAATTGCAAGGGAAGGACGTTTTTCTTCTGCGGTACGTAACTATCTTCAGCATGGCAGTGGGTTGCCCTCCCAAATCGAAACTCAGGTCCTGCGAGAAATTGAAAATTTTCTTTTTGACAATGACTTACTTTGTCACGTTTACACCCCGTCTCAAAACTGTCGCAGGCCCGATTTGGGGGTAGTACCAGTTTTACTTCGTTCGCTCATTCTGGAAGTTCTTTTTGATTGCCATGATTCCAAAAGATCTGGTGATTTTGGGATCCTCAAGACTTATGAGCGCTTGCGCAGCCATTTTTACTTTAGGAACATGTACAACGTCGTCAAACAATATGTTCAGTGTTTCCTTGATTGTTAACCACACACCTAGGGCTCCTTTGGGCACGATACCCGAGTCCTCTAAACCACTCGATATGGTCGGTATTGATTTTCTCCGTCCATTACCCGTTTCTAGTCATTTTTCGGAATATATTGTTGTTCTCACTGATAATTTTACGAAGTTCATTGTTCTTACCGCCATAGCAGATAAAACGGCAAAAGCTGTCGCGAGGGCGTTTGTTGAGCGTTTTCTTTTGGTTTACGGAGCTTGTGAACGCTTGATAAGTGATCAGGGTTCAGAGTTCATAAATGCTGTCTTCAAGGAAACTAAGATCTGTTCCATCCAGGATGAAAGTTCCTCTAATTGACCTAGTTACAGAATATACAGCACTGTTAAGTATGACCGGGCTTAAAACAGATCCATGTCGTACACCTTTTAGTAGTGGAATGGGTTTGGACAGAAGTTCACACAATAAAACTAACAGCGTGACGGTACCAATCATCCAAGACTAAAATTATTCTCAGGTCAACCCCAGCTTCCAAGAGCAAAAGTAGCGACTGCAGGTGAAGGACAGAGTCGAATGCAGCTGAGATGTCGACAATGCACATGTAAACAGACATACTAGTTTCTAGGTTTTTCTTAATTATAGCTTTTAAAACTCGATGGGCGTAGCCACATCCCATATTAGATTGGAATCCTAATTGCTTAGCTCCCACGAGGGCGAACCTGACAATATATGAGAAATGCACTTTTCCAAAAATGTTGCTATGTATCGAAAGTACAGCTGTGTGTCTGAAAGATTTACATGAACTAGGATCTTTCCCTTTTTTAAGAATATTCGTTGTTCGACCTTCAGAAAAGTTCTTTGGCACAATGCCTTGATCAATGCAAAAGGGCAATATGGCCAAATAGAAGGGGGGTTCCGACCGAAAATACAGTCAAGGCCTGCGGCTTTGTTTAGCTTGAGCTTTTTCACTATATTTTCGACTGTTCTCTTACTGACTGCGATTCCGCTTCGACAGCCTCTTACTGAACTAAGGCTCTGTTTTAATTTGCATTCGTAATCACTGTTGATTTCAGTTTTCACGCTGGCGAACATTGACTGGTAGTGGTTTGCCCAGGCTTCGTCGCCAATGGTAGAAAATGAGCCAGTTTCTTTAATTCGGCTTTGTCGAATATTTTCCACAGTTGCTTAGGGTCTGATTTGCACTCAACAGACGCCCTTTCAACATTTTTGGCGTGGAAACTGTCGGCAGCACTTTTGTAAGATTTCTTGGAATAAGGAAAAGTCTTGTGTCGGTCTCTAAGTCAAGCATCGAACTATATCTATGTAAAAAATAAAAGGAAATATAGTGCTCCAGGATTTCTAATTTTTATACGCAAGTTACAACATAAGCACTAATATAGCATGAATCACACGTATATTTAAGCCTGGATATGCAATCTTCACTGGTGCGAAATAGAGTATATAAGCTCGTTCCAGTCTTAGCGCTGGGTCATTCGTCATTCGTTCTTTGTAAGTCATACTATCATTATTTATCATACGTTGCTTATCAGTCACTCATGAGCTGCGGTTACGTTAACTAAAGATGTAGTCCACAACCACCCTCGTCTACCCTAAGTCAACGGCGGAAGGTCCATTTTTCAGATACAACAGTGGTGGCAAGCGGTTTTAGGGTTGAAACGTAGTGGACAGGTTTTACGTTAAGCAGACAGGGAAGTTTCTTTTTACAGTACAAGAATGGTAGGATAAAAATCATGGTGAAGGCGCAGGGAATCACCCAAAAATGGCGAAGAAAAAAAAAGAACCAAAAAGTAATATTTGCCAAAAAGTATTTTTGTCACGATTTAACGATTAGAAAATTTGAGTTTAATCGGAAGATTTTTAAAGTAGCACAACGTACCATTAATCTAGTCTGCAAATGTTAGTCAACCCAGTGGATACTAATTTTAGACGTTACTGATCTTCCCATATTCAAGTAAGCCCACTGTTATGTATCGTCGCAATGTATGTATTGTCCGTATGTTTAGCTTGGCAAGTCCGTCGAATGAGGTACAGTCTGCTGTCTCAATTGTTGCTAGTCCCTGTAGGTTGTCCGAGCTCGTATTGCACGAGGCAGCGCGACCAGCTCATTTGAATTTTATAGACGTCAGTTTGGGTGGTGTTGGCAGGATTTGCCCGAATGGTGGCATCGCGTGACCGGAACGGCACGCACGATTCCTTCTACTCAAGGTAGTAGGAAGTTAGGAGTCAATACTCCTTAATAACCGCCAAGCACAGAGACCCACAGGTAGCGCGCATGTAGATGTTTGCTTCAGTTTTGCGGAAAAACTGCCGACGGAACAGCAGAATTTGCGGATTGCGCTCTGGCGGCTCACAGACCGTGAGAACAAGCCTAAATATATTTCAAGACTCAGGGGAAATAGTGAAAACAATGATGCGCTGAAGTAAGTGGTTCCCCACTCTCTCTGAGAATTATGATGAAATATGAAAACTGAGATGAGATGCTGTAGTAAGACGTCTAAATCAAGAGTAAATCTTCCTATGATAGGTGACCTAGGCAACCTAAAAGCCAAAAAAAAAATAAGAAAAAAAGACTGGAATGTGTCGGTGAAACTTTGGTGGGTCACCTTGCCCCGAGTTGTCACTCTAGCCCAGTGCGACAAGACCAAGCAGAAACGATAAAAAGGACTAAAACATGCAAAATTTTGGCAGGGCTACTAGTAGAAATGCTGTGAATGTGGAATGTAGTCATTGCAGCGTAGCCTACCATAAAACACGGAAACGGCAGTATTGGACGGGGCCGTTTGTGGTCCCTCCTGGGAGCGATTAAAATCGCGGAAGGGATGAAAAGTTGGGCAAGGGGCAAGAAATGAGAAATGCTTGACAGGGAGGATAAAAGCGGAAATTCAAACGAGAAAAAAGGGACACGGGAATTAAGAGTAAGCTCGAGACACGGCAGGGGAAGGTACACCCCCTGCGTTTACTCGACGAAAGAAACAGTAACCGTCTCCCTAAACAGTTATCCCTAAGTACCTTTGTCATGACGGTACCGGTTCTCCGCCCTCCTAGGCCATGGTCATTGAATTGAAACAGCCACATGGTCAGCCTTTTTTCTAGCATTTTTGGGACGCGGTGACCAAATTTTAGCTACAATGGAGTTAGCTCGACATGTAAACTGAATATCTTATGTACGACAAAAAAGCGCGAATACCCGATGCACAGTCTCGCTATTTTTAGTCAAAGAATGCGAGGCAAAAAGGATACGCCACTACGCCACCCGCAGGGTTGGGCGTACCATACGAAAGTTTTCAAGAGCATCTGGGCGAATGCCCAGTATTGGGGGACAATGGTAAACGAAATGCTCCTAAAACGCAAAAACGAGGTTAACTTTGGATCAAAGGACTAGAGGCATTCATCGCAAATAATTCTAAGTACAATTAATGGAATGCCTAAGAAAAATGCGGCAAGCATCAAGGCTCGCTTGCCGGATCGGTAGAATAAAGAACGATCATATTGGAAAACTGCGTTCTGAGCCCTGAAAACCTTGACATAGAGACACTTTAACCTTTTTATGTTTCGCACGTGTATTTTTGCGTAGCGTAGAAATTTGTGTAGTGTTGTGTAACAGGAATCCACTGGCAAGGGATTGAGCTTGACTAGAAAGTCTTGACATTGAAACTTTGCACATTTAGCAGACGCTGTCGCTGCTTAGAAGACAGAATATTTACTAGTACTGCATAAGCAGAATTTTTCTTCAGTCGAGTTCCGCGGCAATGAACTCACAAATCAAATTGTTCACAGTAGTCAAGCTCCATGCTTCCATACCCCCATTGTTTTCCAAAAGAAATATGTTTCTGCCGAAAAAAATGTTTCAGGTAGTCATTTTACGACCACGAGCTACAAATCTCGCGTCCGAACGTCGCAACGCCAAGGGGAAACCACGATAACATCTTCGGAGGACTGTGAGCCAGACACAGGCTCTCGACAACAACACAGCAGAAGCTCAGGAAAGGAGGAAATTCAATATATGACAGCGACCCCGCAAGTCAGCAACCAAACAACTAAGAACTATCTATCACATCCTCCCACCACACGGGAAAACAACGAAGCCGACATCAAATTGCGTGCGGTCCATGAACCATCTATGAACTATCCAAGACTGTCGTTGAAGTTCCAACTCGCACATCTCCTGAATGTGAGCTGGTTGCTACAAACAACAATAGCAACAACACCTGTGACATTTCAAGACTTTTTCCTCGAAGATCGAAAGAAAGTGAGTAAAATGAGAGTGAGTTAGGTCGTGGTAGGCGGTGGCGATGTGAAGATCCGAGATGCGTAGTGAGTTAGTAGGACTTGAAGCACAAGAGAACTGTCCAATCCTATGAAAAAAAAAATTGGACTAAAGATTAAATCTTTATTGTTTGACCTTTGGAAAGCGAACTATTTCCCGCAGGACTAAGGACTGTAAGGTGGATGGGGAAGTTAAGCGAGTGAGTATGACCATCGAAACCTTAAAGACTTGGATAAATAGAAATCACTCCAGCAGGCAGAGCGCGGCTAGGCGGGGCTAAGAAAGGAAGAAACTGTGGTGTACAATCTAAGGCGAGAGTCGAGCACTCCTACGGGGGACTTGACAATACATCCTCCTGGACTCCTTGTCCTTTATGTATCTATTCGGGATGAGGTTAAGCTAGGTTGCGTTAATGTTAGGACCCATATAATCTCAAAATATTTTAAAGATAACATACTTACATATTTCCCATAGTAACTGCATATTAATTGAAGCATATTTTTGCTTTCTTGCTTTCCATTACTCTAAGCATATTTTTGCTTTATTGCTTTCGGAAGGAATATTTTTCTGCTTCCTGCATTTATTCATACCCATAGATACTACCCATGTTAAACAAAGCAGAACATGTATGGTAGGTTGGTGTTTCTATTTACGTTTTCGTAGTATAGAATTAGTTTAGTACTTTAGACCGGGAGGTCTAATTCGTTAAAGGTTGAAAGACTGTTGTGTCGGTCTCTATGTCAAGCATCGAACTATATCTACGTAAGAAGCAAAGGAAATATAGTGCTCAAGGATTTCTAGTTTTTCATTGCCCAAGTTAACTGCTGCCTTACACGCTACCTAAAGATATAGTCTACTATCACCTTCGTTTACCCGAAGCCTACGACGTACGCATCCTTCTTCAGACAACAAAAGCACTTGAAAACTTCCCCGGCGCGAGGGCTGCCACAGTCTTTCCAGACTTGTTACAAGAACTTGGGTTTTCTTTGTTTGCACTTTAAGGTAGGGCTATCCCACCCTGGCTTTCTCGTGCCCAATCGTACTCTGCGGAACTACACCGGATTCTGCACACTTAAGGGCATGGACGATTTTCGAGGTATAACTATTTAGAGCAGTCCGGTCTTGCTCCTTTCCGTGGGCGAGTAGCTGGAATCGAACGGAGATTCGGGATAGGACGGAAACTGAGGGCGGTCAGTTTTTCCCGACTTTGATGTACCAACGTGCGGCTGAGACGTTGAGCCTAGCTGCGTTTGGCAGTTGAAGGCTTCTGCCTAGATGGTCACTGTAGACGGTGTCACTGTCTACGTTTACTATTGTAGACGGTTCACGATTATAGTTCGTAACAGAATGATCGAGGTCTGAAGTGGACATAGAGCTGTGGATTTACGTGACATTTTGCGATTTTGGTACTAGTTTTGCATCTTCGGGGAGGCATGATGTGTGCAAAAGATAGAATGGGTCAGTGTCTATTGGATTACAATTGAAGTCTCCGCAAAGTACAACTTTTTCATTCTTGTGCCTTAGCAGAATTCGACCGAGCCGAGAAGAAGAATTGCTGAAGTGTTTTTCTGACAGAACATCTCTGTAGTTGGTCGGCATATAAACTGCCACTAGTAGGAATCCCCGTGCTGACGTGTTTATTTCGGTATTCAGATGCTCTTGGATACAGACAATGTCAAATATGGCAATACATTCATTGATATGGTTCAGCTTGTGTGGCACGTGTCCATACATATTTCTGTTGAATATTGTCAGATTTCTTGTCATTAGGCAAGGATGCTTCTTACCAGCTGACGATGATGCACTGACTACGGGGCACGAGAGGCTGTATGCGGGTTGAGGTCCGTTACAATTCACGCATTTTGCGGGATTTTTGCAGGGAGATTCTCTTCTTTCACTGTGGGAACCCGAGAAATTGGCGCATTTCTCTTCGTGAGGGCACGAGGTTTGGCGAGGGCGAGGAGGTTTGACACCTAAATCATCTGCGAGGTAGGGGGGGGGGTATAGGGCACAACATTTATGTTGGTGTAACCGACCGTTATTCCGACCCTAGTAGCCTCCTCTAGAGATAGTTTGTCTTTGAAGGTCACTTTAACTGATGGGCTTTTACCGAACCGACGGGCTTACAAGAGAGATAGGACGGCAGACATTATTTCGTGGTCGGACCTCTCTGTTGGTACAAATTTCGCAACACCTGTGTAGCTTTTGTTTCTGACAGAGACAGATGCTCCC
Source organism: Branchinecta sandiegonensis (assembly GCA_030848855.1). NCBI lineage: Eukaryota > Metazoa > Arthropoda > Branchiopoda > Anostraca > Branchinectidae > Branchinecta > Branchinecta sandiegonensis. The sequence goes on from JAUPMV010000018.1 coordinate 16,710,477, forward strand.
GGGGCCGATTTTTCGATGTTGCAGGCAATGTTATCGGCAGCTGACTTACGATTCATAAGTAGCACCATGCTGTCTTTCTTCACTATTACTTTGGAGATCTCACCAGCAGCAACGTTAGCATCCAGAAATTCCTTCTGTTTGTCGCAAGAAGTAAGGTTTTGTGGGGGATTATTTTGAACTATTACCGGGACTATTTCTCTACCGGGATCAGGTAAGGGGGGGCATACTTTGGGATTCAGTCCTTGGTTCAGTCTATGCAGATAATAGGTCAGTTTTTCACCACACTCGTTTACTTTATATGTCATTGATGTGAGGAGGTCAGGCGGCACTGTCGGGACTTCCGAGGGCTCGTAAACAGTGAATTGTGTTTGGAAATCCGTGTTTGAGTCGAGTTCTCTAAGCGCTGTGATAATGTCTTGCACGACTGTGGCTACTGGGACGGATATCCTTCCGTCTTTCACAACATTTTGTCAAAATTTTCTTGGACCAGTTTCACTGCTGCTCGTATCGTATCTTTGTCGAAGAAGGTCGTGGCCGTGCTCACAATCGTTTCACTTCTAATGTCCACATTTTTCATGGTTCGCTGCACAAATTTCAATACCGGGCAGTATATATACTGCGTCATGGTAAATCGATCTTACTCGCACGTCAGCCAGGTACTAACTGAATAGAACTAGAACTAGATCTAAAAAAGGAGAGAGGCAAACAATCAGTTGAGTACGGTGAATCGAGGGCTTATAATATTGCTGAATAAATAACGGATTGACGACAAGCGTAGGTTAGAAGAAGCGATCCACTAATCAACCTTTATATCCGATAATATACTATTTATACCAAAGAAACCCACGGGCGATACAACATTCTTCGATAACTAACGATAAATAATTTTTCCAGAGAAACTCACTCACGGAAACATGAGTTTCTCTGCCCATGGAGTCGTAGACCAGTTCCGAACCCTATGGAACCTGCTAAAGCTGTCCCCCCCCCCCCCAAGACACGGGTATAATAATTTATTAATAATTTATTAAAGCCAACAAAGGGCCATACAACAGCATTCATTCTTGCACTTAACCAACAAAATTGACCTTCAATATTACAAACAATAATATCACTTCTTTTTACCCTTCTACTATTCCCCAAATTACCTCCAATCTAAACTTCCATTATACACTTAAAATATTCACATACCGACCGAATTACCTGACGATTCGTCGACTCCATAATACCAGGAAACAGTATGGGTACCCCATCAAAAAAACTATCTCTAATTTCCTTCACCCCCCGGCAATCTGTCAGCAGATGGCATAGACTCTCTTCTACCTCACCACAAAATCGGCAAGCACACTCGGCTACTGGCAAAGACCTATTCTTTTCAAAAACCTTTTTCCTACTTCGTAATGGTAGACAGTTCGCCCGGAGTTGGAACCACATCTTTAATACTTCTGCGGGTAGACCTAACTTAAAATAAAATTCCAATCCAAACAAATTCTTAAACTTCGGATAATTAGTGAGTGACTCCGACTTCCGAATAGCCTCATTCCATAACTGAGTTTCTTGGTCCTGAAGTACTGAAGTAAATTTTCCTATCAAATTATCCATATCTTCGGCATCACCATGTCCATCATTCCAGGCATACGACAGTCCAGCTTCGTCCAACAGCTTTTTCACTTGCCAAGGCCAAGAACGCTTCTTTTTTGATCCCAGGGCCTGTAAGTTTGCCACTTTCAGCAGCCTATCTTCTTGGAGACTTGCTATTTTTAACCAAAATCTAACTACTTGCACTAGCCTACGCGTTCTAAGAGACAGCAAATCTAATTCTCCTTTCATTACTTGTGTATAGGTTGTTGGATGTAAACCCATTAATCTCTTGTAGTGTTGTAGCTGAATCGATTCAAGTTGCTTAGCAGCCTCGAAACCCCAGAGCTCAGCCCCATAATGGATCGTAGGTAAAATTTTATAATTAAATACGTGCTTATGCATTTTAAGGTCCTTAACTTTCATTAACGTCTCGTTTCTTAATACTGCAAACGATGCAGCTTTACCTCTTTTACCCATTTCTGCAATATGTTCCTTCCAACTACCACTTGACGAGATCTTGGCAGAGCTGACGGACCGTACAAATGAGCGAGCAATAAAAAAGGGTGATAGTTACTACATAGCGCTAGTACTTACTGACTGTAGCAGCTCAGCATACTTTAAATTAGAAAACCTTGGAATAGAAGACATTTTACCCTAACCAGAGTGCAGAATCCGGTGCAAATCCAGAGAACTGCCACTTAGCAGATATAAAACTTGGCAACCGACTCAAAAAAGCGCTCTTATTCGGGCATCGACACACCACAAAATCTAGACGGAATAGGTAGACTACTGCAACAATGCCGGGACTGATCGACGACGAAGACATGGTTCACTCCTGGGGAGACTTTGTGTTCCCTGCGGCAAGCGTGTGGTGACACGAATTGGGCGGCCTTCTTTAAAATCGCCAACAACAAACAATAGAAATTGTGTATCCCCAAGAAACAGTGCAGGAGCAGAATAACCAAATTACTAACGAGGCCAACGACGATCGAATAGTCGACCCATTCGAGGGATGTAAGCATCAGTCCGGCACACCCGAACCCAGCCCGGAACAAAGGAAAACCCAATTAAAACTGAAACCCTCGGGCAGTTAAGAGCGATAAGAAAAATCAAACCAAGAAATATCAAAATACTAAACGTGGAGTACGGCCCACGTGGACAGGGAAGACCCTTGAAACCAGTGCAGGAAGGACAGAATAGTGGCAAAACTGATAAAAGAATAGATGAGTCAGCATGGAAGTCTTATTAACGAAACCAACAGCATAACAAGGAGCCTCGTAAGGGCTTCGGTCAAAGCCAGAGAACAATCGAGGAAAAATAGGCCTTTATGGTATCGCGAGACGACTAAAGCCAAGGAGGTGATCAGCTTAATGAAATAGAACACTTACCTACCGCCACAGCCTGCTGCTTATGTGAATATCTGGACAAAACCCCAAACTTCACATTCATTTTCAATGGAATGTCAACGGCTGTAGAACTAAGAGAACGCTACAGAACCTTAATACTGGCGGGCCTTATAAAGTTGTAAAATTCGGAATACAAATAATAAGTAGTATGAATCATGAATAAGGAAACAAAGCAAAAAAATAAATAAAAAAATTAAACGATCAGTTTTTTCGATGTGGCTCGAGACGGCCGTCATATGCTTATCTTTGATGCTGCTATGGTGCCTTCTGCAACGATAGTGCCATGAAATCCTAATCTCGAAAGTAGTAATTTTCAAACCAGGACAGCAAATAATAAAGAACGCCAACAAATTTTACCATGTGGTGCTTCAACTGGACAACGAACCATTTCTTTGCATGGAGGAACAAATAAAAAGCTTAAATTCATCACTGATACATATTGAAACCAAGGTCTAATCGTCACAAATTCAAGCCCCAGTAGCATTTAACGTACCGCTTGGCTACATAATTAAAGCAATGAAAATACAGGCGTTTTCCCCGAAATTTAGTGTGGAATTTCAAATTTTGTTCACTCAGTTAAAGCATGAGACTTCAAAACTGCAAAAACAGCAAAATTTTTTCTGGCAATAACATTAAACCAAACAGAACGAAAAGATACACAATACTGGCGTTCCAAACGCTTCTAAATTGGATAATGTCAAACAAAAAGGAAAATATGAACCCAATAATTCGTAATTTTTCCAACGAAACCGAAAGTATTTGGCAAATTTCGGAGTTATAGTCGACCCTCTTCAAATCGCAACAGGGACAAACTACAGAAGCTAAAATAAAAATCAACGACATTCTAACAAATCTGGAAACATTTCAGAATGAGGTCTTGAAAAGCTCTCAAATACTAGCAATAAGCGGAACAGCGGAAACCGAAAAAATAGACCGTCAACTTGCACTGTTGATTAACTTGCAAATTGTAAGATCCTTTATTCGATCTTTAAACTCGGACATGATGATAATAGAGCATAGTATAATGTTCATCTCATCGCGAAAAATAGACACTGATCTAGTTCCACATAATAATTTGTTACTGTTATGAACTATGATGTTCTTTACTTGAAAACTCAACTTAGACTGACAACAAAATGAACATATACACGCTTAAATAGGCCGGTTCCAACGTTGTTGTTTACTTTCGGCGGGAGAAACCAGGGGGTTTTCGGGCTAGATTTGTTGGGCCAAGGGGTTGGCAGCTCTTAGTTTCATGACATTCCTCCCATTTCATGTTGATAGGTGGGAAGGGGCGAATCACCAAATGGCTCAACATCTGTGATGAGAACGGTTTTCCCGTGGGCAGTTGAAATAATTATCCATCTTTGTTTCGGAAGTACATTTCACTTGTTCTGGTAGCTGGTAGCGGTGGTGGAGGCGGGACGTAATTGAAGTAAGTTTGTTGTGCCAACTTAGCTTTCTTTCGTCGGCATTTTCTCAGGCGCTTCTTCTTGTTGTTTCCTGCTGTGTTGATGATCCGGATTTGAGTGTCCGGGGATGGATTATATGGATCATGTTTTGTCTTTTGGATTTTGGCTCAGATGCCTGTTGGCGTTGAAATTCAGGACGAGGGGCAGTTGGATCTTCAACATCTGACGATACACTTGTTATTTCAGGGGGAGAACAGGTAGATGGCGGTTTTGTCACTTGGCTCGCTTCTTTTGCAGAATTCTCTGCTGTATTCTGGCGGGAAGTGTGAGACTGTTGTGTATCTCCTTCCATCGGAGCTACGGCTTCAGTTGTTTCTGGTATGAGGTAGTCCGTTCTGTTCTTGCTATCTCCAGAATTTCCACGAACCGATTTGCTTTTGGGCCTTGTGAATGCAAGAGCCATCTGTGAGTCGTCTTGCAAATCTCGCAAGTACAACGGTAGGATGCGTTCCGAAAATCCTGGGAAGTTTCTTCCTAGGAGAACGTTTTGCGGAAGCGTCGGGCATAGACCCACTTCGATGTTTTCCTAGATTCGACGACCTTGAGTGTCGACGAGCTCAAGGGTCAGCATCGCTGCTTTGCAATTCATTCTCCTTCCTTCCACTGTGACATAGCTAAACTCTCAGTTTTCGATCGGGATTAGACCACAGGTTTTTGTTGGATTTACCAGTGTAAGGTAGCATCCAGAATCAATGACGATCGGCAACATTTGTTCGCTGCATCTGGCTTGAACTGTGTACCCTTCGTAGCCAGGATAGGCATGTGTCTGTGCCAGGCTAACAAAATTTTCTTTTGCTTTAACTACTCCCACAAACTTCGATGCTTTGCATTCGCTTGTTGTATGAGAGTTGGAGTAAGGGTGGTTGATACATCGATTTGGTTGGCTTACTGTTGCTTCTCGTGGAAAAGATTTTGTCCTGTGCTGAGTCCCTGTTTCTCCGGCTTCTTGCTGAGCGGTCCCAATCTTCGGACCTCTGTCTGCAGTCACTCAGAGTTTTGACCCCATTCTGTTTCAGAAACACTTGGAGGTCGGAAGGAGCTACACTGACAAAATGTTAATGATAGCGTTGATGTAGCAGAGACAGTCGGAATGCTCTTCGTCGCCTCGTTTGCTCTCCATTGTATCTGATTCCAACCATTTTCTTGCTGTGATTAGCAAATAATCAGCAAACTCAGTGTAGGACTCGCCGTTTCTCTTGGTTGCTTGTCGAAAGCGTCGCAAGTATGTCTCGCTATTTATATGATACTTCTTGAGTATCACTTTCTTGACTTCACCGAAATCGGCGGCCTTGTCACTTGGGAGGGAAGTGTATGCTTGTAAAGCTTTCCCAGACAAATTTGCGACGAGCCTTGAAACCCAAGCTGCGTGTGGCAAATTACATGCAGTGGCTGTCCGTTCAAACGCTTCCATCTAGGTTTCTACGTATTCATTGTCTTTGAGCGCAGCCATATGTAACGTTGAGGCACCAGAGTCTGCAATTGCTTTGATGCTTGCCTGTAGCAAGGCGCGGTCTTCATTCATTTCCTTTTTGAAGGTTTCGAGCATCATTTGAAGTGTTGCAGCATCCATGACGTTTGCTTGTATTTCAAACCGCGAGGGGATTTCTACTGAAACTTAAGGTGCCGCTACCCTCGATTGCTCTTTGGGGAAGACTCGTTTTGGCTCTTCGTCAGCCAGAGCGAATCACAACTACCACTGTTCGTGTGTGGGGTGGGGGGGATTGCGGTTCTCGGAGACCCAGCGATTGTATACCCTAACTAGGTGTTCCGTTCTGGATCGCAAGGACCCAGAATTTGGAAGTTTAAAAAGGCAAGAATCTGTGTAGGATCGCGGAGACCCAGGCACAAATTGTGTGAACCAGTTGTACAAGCTTGTTTACTTATTCCCGTTTTGGATCGCGGAGACCCAGGATTCGGAAATCCGTAACGCAAAAATCTGCGTAGGATCGCGGGGACCCAAGATACGGAAATGTAAAAATGCAAAAATCTGCGTAGGATCGCGAAGACCCAGGCACAGCTTAAGCAAACTAGTGTTGCAAGCTTGCTTACTTATTTCCGTTTTGGATCGCGGAGACCCAGGTTTCGGAAATATGTAATGCAAAAATCTGCGTAGGATCGCGGGGACCCAAGCACAGTTTAAACAAACTAGGTGCTACAAGCTCGCCTACGTGTTTCCGTTTTGGATCGCGGAGACCCAGAATACAGAAGCCTAAAATGCAAGGATCTGTGTAGGATCTCGTAGACCCAAGCACAGATTAAGCGAAAAGAAGACACATCTACCAAGTTATTGCGTTTCGGATCTCAGGGACCCAGAAATCGAAATTAACTGGAGAAAGTGTCTTCTTACCTTTAGTGTTGTCTACGAAGGGTCTCGTAGACCCTTCGTACTTTGCAGGTCCGCGGAGGCCCTTAGCAAAGTGTTCGAATCCCGAGCTGGTCACCAAATGTTATGAACTATGATGTTCTTTATTTGAAAACTCAACTTAGACTGACAACAAAATGAACATATACACGCTTAAATAGGCCGGTTCCAACATAGTTGTTTACTTTCGGCGGGAGAAACTAGGAGGTTTTCGGGCTAGATTAGTTGGGCCAAGGGGTTGGCAGCTCTTAGATTCATGACAGTTACAAATCTTCCAATCCCATAAAACCTACCAAAGAAAACCTACTTTTACTCGGTCTTGACTCTAGACATTTATATAGAAAAGGATATCATACTATGCGGTCTTGACGTAACCTTATACAAGAAGTCAGATATTTTTCAAATTTACAAAATACAACGATGCCGGTACCTATCCAAAATGTAACTTTAATTATGGAAATCATGCCCACTGCTAAATTCATTACGTTAAGCCAAGATAAAAGACAGTAGGTTACAAAGCCCACATGATTTGTCAACATGCATTAAAACATCAAAGCTGATGTAACTGCCAGATATAAAATTCAGTTCTATTAGAGATTAATGTCTATTAAATCTGTCAATGAACATTGAAGACCAGATACTTCCAACCGTTTGCGAAACCATCGTTAAAGCAGCTATAAGGCACGAGATTTGGAAACAACTTGAAAGTAATGTATTCGCATACTCGGCACCAAAACCGGTTAAGACACTGCGATTATGCCAAAACTCTTAAAATACAGAATAAAATATGGAATCGTTTGTAGTCATCACAAACGTGGGACTAATTAAAATAGATCGTGAATGCCAACTTTATACAAACGAAGTCACCATTGCCTTAAGTGTCATAATAAGCTCAACGAAATGAATGTGACAAAAATCCCAGAATTCCTGTGGAAAAACCTGTATCCAAACAACTCAAATAAGTTTAGTCACCAAATAATCATCAGTGAAAATGTACAAATTGAAACTGAACAGAGTAAAGTGAATCTAAAGAGACTTACTGAACTAATCAAAGTGGGCAAATCGCAAATTTTTACAGAAGTGGACAGGCTCAGTCATTACAAACAGATGTTTCAAACAAGGATAGAGACAATAAGGCATGGATGGGATACTTCTTAGGAATTGTATCAAATTACCCCATGTGGAAGAACAAGGAATCATTCTGCAAAAATTAGAAGACGCTCATTTAGAGTGTGAAAATTATCACCTTAGGATAATCATGCTTGACTCAGCATTGTGTTGAGTTGACACGAGGTCCAGAAACCACTGACCTACCAGCAGACTACTACTTCGTTAGATCGTACTATTAAGAAAAGATGTCGGTTCGAATTTAGCAAAAAAAACAAAGAAGAGACTGATCACCGAATCCCATCTGCTTGGATTGATGATAGTGATGACGTGACAACAGGGACTGAAACTTTGAACAGTGATTGAAACCTTGTGCATGACGGTTAATTGACAATATAACCGAATGTGACAGATAAAAGCCGAGCACTGCAGTATGGCTAGCAGTGATTACTTTTGAACCTGAGAAATGCAAGCAGGCAGAGCATGAACACTTATTTTAGTGAAGTTATGCTGCAGGATTGCTAACAGTGAAATACCGATGACCAGTGAAATGTAAGCGGCTTTACCCCTAAACACTTATTTAGTAAAGTAAATGTTATTCACAATATTTTGATAAAAAACTTACTAAAACAAGCTCTATCCTCGACTCTCTCTAATTTCCGATTAGCACTAACGCCGACCCTTTTCCCCTATTGGTTGGTGTAGTAGGCGGGTCTAGGGACCGGCGGATTTCCCAGTTAGCAAGCGAGTTCAAATTGGGGCATAGCCTCAGTTCATCCAACCATATAGTGAAGTGCTGTATCCTGATTCAATGTAATTAAATAAACCTCTGTTTAGCGATTTACCGATGAATTGAGTAACGCCTTCGAGACTCGGTGCACTAACATTATCCCAACCAGTAGCCACTACCATGCTCGCCCGCTACAAGTAAACACGCCACACGCTACTGTCTTAACTACCCCTAGTCCCCTACACAGAACACACGGCATAATTCTTTATCATAGGATTCTGAGTGAATAGCGTCCATCGCTTGAAGCTGAGAAAACTGCTCTGCCTTGGGCCAAGATTCTGCAGAAAATCCTAAGAGTAAAAATGATTTGGGAAAGAAAAGGCATTATGATGTTATGGGAGGAGTGATTAGACGTTAATCAGGCTGGTCCCATCGTTCTCTTTATCCTAGTTGCCGGTCCTTTAGACGCGTGATCGTTGACCTTTGCTTCCCCAGTGAAGCTGCTTTGGGTCGATTTGTAGCGTTAGTTCGCTGACCAATTGAAGTGGCGTGCATCGCAATGAGACTTCCCAAACCACCGAAGTCACTTCCAACTAGGACGTCTGTAGCTAGGTTCGCGAGTACTCCAGCTTTTATATTCTCAGTCCGTGTTGTTCCATCCTTTAGAGCAATTTCCAGTTTCACCCCTGCTGAAGGATGACCTTCGCAATGGTAGCACAGGGCTGGCACTGTGTTACTGTTGCTGATGTTTGCTGGATTTATGAGATCCGGTCGAACGAATGTCAAGTCACTTGCTGAGTCAAGGACCATTTCAACAACTTTCCCATTTAAGTTTTTCGCGAACTTTATGGACTTGGCAAAGGCACGCATATTTTTGTTGTGGTCCCTGACAAGGGGTGTCCTCTTCATGTCAGATTATCCCCTTCTTGCTCCTTGACCATCCCTTGACCAGTCAATCGAGGTGGGTCTATGTGACGCTCAACTCCCTGACCTATCATCATAGGGTGGTCGGTGGTCTCTGTGACGTACTCTTCCTATTAGGGAAATTTGAGGCATAATGGTAAATATCGTTACAGTAGTAGCAAGCTCTTGTAGGCTGCTGATCCCTACCTTAATGTCCTCTATAGCTGCCGTAGTCCTGCTTCCTTGGCGAAGCTGAATCCTTCCTTGGCGAAGCTGGATGCTTCCTTGGCGAAGCTGGTTGGTCATCCCTGACCTTCTGTTCTGGGGTCGGTCTTGTTGACTGTTGCCTACATCTTTCCTACACTCCACGACTTTGTCTGCTTCCGTTGCAGCTTCTCTCAACGACTCTGTATCCTTGTCTCTGAGATGAATTTTCAGGTCAGGGTGAGTGGTTTCAGTGAACTGCTCTAGCAGTATTTTTTCAACCAATTTTTCTAGAAGTGTGGCCTTCTCTTCTGGGCTCTCGATCAGGTCGTAATCCTTGGCGTCCAGCCATCTTACGCCAAGGTCGGCTAGCCGATAGCTAAACTACTTGTAGGACTATGAAGTACGCAAGCGTTTCCTGTTGTACTCGGTGTTGAGCTTTTGAGATTTTTTTTTAAGTCCGTTGAATTTTTTTGAAGTCCTTCATGTCTCTTACAGGCTGAGCGGCGTATGCAGCTTGGGCCCTGTTGTTTAAAAAAGGGCTAAAGCTTTGCAACCCTTTTTTCCTTGGGCCCCCCATTAGTGTGGCATTCCGCTCAAAGTTGACAGATATAGATCCACATCTTCGCACTCCGTCGTCTTCACCATTTGGGTTGATCGAAATGAAGCTGCATGGATTGCTTCCTGTTGACACTTGATCATGGCTTCAATCAGAAGCCTCTGGTTTTCAGCCTGTGACTCTGCAAGCCGTTGTTGGTTTTCAGCCAGTTGCCTGTGATGTTCGGCTTGTGACCGTGCTTGTGCTTGAAGCATTCGCTCTACCAGTGAAAAAAGAAATTCAGTGTTTAATGTCTGTGGACTTCTTTTCCTGTGGTGACGATGTCCATTTGAAGACCTACTGGACCTGCTGCCACTAGAATCAGAAAGCCTACTACTACCGCTTGGGGTTAGACTTGGGGAAGAGCTAGGTCTTGGAGGAGGATTAGGGCTTGAGAGAGGCTGAAGAGGAAAACCACTCCATGCCTGAGGTACCCTATGCTCCTTCTAGCTTACTTATGCAGGTCAAGACCTGGAATATTACGCTGACCGAGGACTATTTGGGGTGGCATGCCTTAAAGAGTTGTGTGTGGCTGTGCGTTGGTGTGGTGAATGTTGATCTTGCTGTTGCTTATTGTTGTTGGAAAACTTCAGCACATGAATTGGTGGCAAAGTCTGCTGATGGATTCTGCAACCTTGAAAGGCCTGGAATTGGGTCTAAAAGAAGCAATCCTTCCTGTGACCTACTCTTCTTTCCATATTTCCTGTGGTTGCCCCCTCTTTCCCTTGGGACAGATAGTTCTGAGCCTCGTTTTTGTTGCAATAGCGCTGCCGCATCGCTGCTGCAGCACTTCTTTGCTTTTGCACAATATGCGTTTCTGGATTCACTTTCTTCTTGGTTGAAACGGCAGCGCTGCAGCGTCTTGCAGGGAAGCACGGACTTGGTCGGTCAGCAAGTCCGTGATTCTCGAGAAGCGCTGCCGTCTTCCTCGGAAGCGCTGCAGTGCAAAAACGGATGTAGAAAGAATCAGTTCGGAATCTGCCGAGAAGTGGACCTAAAGCATGCAACAAAAACGAGGCTCTGATATTGTGCCGTTCCTTTTGGGAAAATACAGATTTTTCTGGTAATCCCAGTCATCTGTTCGGATATTCACATATCCAGCAGGATGATGAAAATACTGTTGCTGCTGATAAAATTGTTGCCCGATCTGTTGCTTTTGATGCTCCTGTTGTGGAAACTTCTGCTTAAACTGGTACTGCCTACAACTCTCCTGATGAGTAGGCTAAGGAGGGAAATTTTGGTTATGAGTTTTATCACGCCAGTCAGCCACTAAATCGGATTTGAACCTTTAAGGTCTGCTGGGTGCAGTCGTCGTTTTAGCTCGACGCTCAGCCCTTGAACCATCCTGTCTCCCGAGTGAAGCACATGTAGTTACTACAGTAGTTGTTGTAGATGTCGAAGCTAGAGCTGTTACTACTGTTGGCATGCCAGAAGGTGGCATCGTTTGAAAACGACTGCTGGGCCGAAAGGCGTCATTACCAATTAACGTCCTGGTCATGTCATCTTCCTGACGTCTAGAATCTGAATTCTCAGAGGAAGATTTAACCGACCTTCAGGGGAGTCTGCAAACGCTCAAACTCATCTGAAACAGGTCTCGGTTTCAGCGGTCTCCAATGTATTGATGAAATACAGGAGCCGAAAGGGAGGTAATCGAAAGGTACTCGGCTAAAAGGGGTAGCCTCTGTAGAAAGAGGTACCTGACCAAAAGGGGGAAGAAAGAGGTGCCCGACCAAAAGGGGGAACATGTGTAGAAAGAGGTGACCTCTTTTTGGGTGTGACCTCCTAATTGGGGTGCTAGAAGAACCAAGCGGTCCGAAAAGATTCTAGCCTTGCTTGCTAGCTTTTGAATGAGGCGAGCTACGAGACAATTGGTTCTGATGTTTCTTGACCTTGGAAGACTGGGACCTTGTTACTCGCGGTGACGGCATATTTTCTAACAAAAATACGAAAATTTCGCGAGAAAAAATTTCAGACAGGATTTTCTTCGCAAAAATTTCACAAACAAATGGAAATCCAAATGGTAGGACAAAACTCCACAGGATAAGCAGCATCACCGCCAAAATTGCCAAATTGCCAAAATTTCAGTTTGCGCAAATAGCCCAAAAAGAAAAGAAAATCGAAATGCTGTTGTCAAAATTCCAGTCGGATCAACAACGGTAACAAACAACAAGAATGATGTCGTCTTTTGGTATCACAAAACAAAAATAATTCCCAAACAATAGGGAGAAATTCCAATCGGACAAGACAGCAACAGAAAAAAATGTAGAATTTAGGCTTGTGCAAATCGCTTAAGAAACGACAAACATTCCCAAAATTCATGGTAAAATTCCAATGGGGATTTTAACAGCAATAATTCATGTCAAAACATCTGCAGCAAGCAATGTACTACATTCAAAAGCGATAAACAGCACTGCGCTAAAAAAATCAAAATTTCCAAACTTTCCGAGGGGGAAACACCACACAACCAGCAAAAATCCTGAATGCCAAGGATTATGCTAAAATATTGTAATCACTATGAAATGTTAAGTGTTACGAGGGGTTACAGTCCACACACGATACAAAATTCGGAAAACCGCAAATAATGCAAAAATTTTGAGCGATTTCCGCAGAAATGCTTTGTAACTGAGAGAAAGAGTTGACCGTTGGGGTACTACACACAAACACTCACTGTTTGGTAGTTGAAAAGTATATAACATTCCATTACGCTAGTAGGGGTCGGGTCAGGGCAGGGTGACCAGATATCGCCTAGCGCTCAAAAAGTGCAGACGTCTCCGATAAAAATTATCTGTCTGGGTGGTTGGGGTCAGACAGTGCGTACAAGATGATAATTTTCAACAAAAACTCTGCAACGGCCTGGTGGTCTTGGAGACTGGGTTCGTCAAAACCTGTCACCAGTGATGTATTTCAAGGGTGGTGGTTAAGGCTAGTTCTTAAATAAGGTCATAGGTACCATGTGTATAGCGCGACTTTCCTCTGAAGACCGGTGAGCCTGGCCTTTGGTTCCACTCTCAAAACCAATCAATAAACGAGGGGCAGGAATGTCGTAGGTAGCCTACGTCTCAGACGCACTCTTCTCTTTCTCTCTCAATAAATAAATGTATACTTCTCAGTAGTATTTGCAAAAAGTCTCCTCTCTCAACAGATGGTAAAGTTAAGATTACTGTCATGGCTACCGGACGTGGTGAGGCTGATGACGATCGGCATCATCAGTATCACACAATATCACTAAGACGATTAGAGACATACGTCATTTATCAGCAATAATCTGATCTTATTGCATGCCGATAAATCGATTATATTATATTATCGATAGATCGATAATATCGAGGTTCCGGTCATGACAAAGAACATCTGAGACGATGGGCCTTTCCACTTGCCAAATTTCATTCAAGTTCGATCGCCCGTTTAGAAGTTATACATATCGCTAAATTCCGGAAACCCCATCCCTCCAGCCCCCCCCCCCCCCCACGATAGTCGGATCGAGGAAATGACTGTCATCATGTCAGTCCGTTCGGGTCACTAATACACCTGCCAAGTTTCATCGTCCTACCACATCAGGAAATTCCGAGTTCGCAGGATCACCAGAAATCCGGACCCACCCCCCCCAACTCTTCCACAGTGTCCAAATCTGATCTGGATATGTAAATAACATATCTAGGACTTGTGCTTGTTCTTGACCCCAAGTTTCATCCCGATCCCTCCCCTCTAAGCGTTTCCTCAAATTTACGGTTCCCCTCAAACTCCCTCCAAAGTCACCGGATCCGCTCCGGACTTCAAACGGGACGTCTGGGACACGAGGTCTTTCTAAATATTGAGTTTCATAAAGATCGCATTACCCGTTCAAAAGTTAAACGGAACTCAAATTGGCAAATATCTCGAAACGAAAGGGGTTTCCACTGTGGGTCCTAAATAATGTTAACGATCATGGTGATTCCAGAAGAGGATTTTATTGTGCAAGCTGATTAAACATGTAAGAAATAAAAACGCTGCCCATTTACTGAAGAGTAGAGGCATCCATTGGTCTTGGCCATTGAAGTGGAACCTAAAAAAAAAAATTGTCAACCATCTTTTATTTGGAAGCTTTTTTTTAACACCGTTGCCAATGGTATAAAATCGGTCAACAGCTCTAGGCAATCCAGAAAAGGGGAGCAAGGGGAGCATTCTTGATTAGCAGTATTGCCTGCAGGAAAGGAGTGAACTGAGTGCCAGAAAATAGGTGAGAACTCAGTCAACAAAACAAACGAATATTTAGCTGCATTTCTTGTACCACATCTTGCTGGAAAAACTGTTCGGTATTTTTATCGAAGCTGCTGAAAAAAAAATCCTTAAAAGCCAATTTATTCTTGTATCATTTAGCTGAATAAACTGCATTATTTCGAGTGTTTGAAGTAATTGTTTTATTTTTCACTTTTTACTGTAGCAGAACGTTCACAATTTTTTACCAAGCCAGAAATGGAGAGCAGACCCGTATCCATACCATTTATGATTTTTGTGCAAAATGGCATGAAAGAAACAAAAAAAAGAAAAAAAAATCGTTTAGCTTTATTTTTTTTTTGCTTCTATGTAAATTTCTTGGTAAAGTTTATGTTGTGCTTGAATTAATGAGGGCACTTCCGGATCAAACCTCGAGAAGATCCCACGACCATACTCAGTTGTTTTATAATTTTCTTAATTATCTTGGAAAGTTATGAGGGACGATGGCGTTTCTTTTGTAACATTGGAAGAGGTATATTTTTGTATATTGCTCTTTGCGGAAGGTTTAACCCTTTTTGTGGAATTTAACACTTAAGTGGCAAGAACTGTTGGATATTTTTTAGTATACCTTGAAAAGCTAGAGTTGAAAGTTAAGAAAACGATAGTAGCCTAGTGGCATTTAGAAAGTTTGGAAAGCGGAAAATAGAAGATGTGTTCAGGTTTCTTGGAAAGTTATGAGGGACGATGGCGTTTCTTTTGTAACATTGGAAGAGGCATATTTTTGTATATTGCTCTTTGCGGAAGGTTTAACCTTTTTTTTGGAATTTAACACTTAAGTGGCAAGAACTGTTGGATATTTTTTAGTTATACCTTGAAAAGCTAGAGTTGAAAGTTGAGAAAACGATAGTAGTGGCATTTCGAAAGTTTGGTAAGCGGAAAAAGAAGATGTGTTCAGGTATACTGCAGCTGTACTGGAGTTTAAGGATGAATTTGTTTATTTAGGATGTAAGTTTGAAGCGGTTGAGGGAATGTTCAGTAAACACATGGTGCAGAACGTAATCAAATGAGAAATTATGGTAATTTAATTTTAAGAAGTAGTTTGAAGAAGATAACAAATATGAAGCTGAATGCGTAAAGCTGCACACTGGGGGCAAAAAAAAAATATAAAGAAGACAGCGTTTTACATTAGATTTCTTAACGTATCATCCAATTCCCCCGTTGAAGTTTTTGGCAGAATCATTTTTGTAGCAAGAGTATTGTGAAACAGGAGTAAGATGGGTGTTAAAAGTTGATGCACTTACTCCTTGTGACCTCATTAAGGCCCGTCGCACTTTCCTGTGTCTCTATTGAGAACGTCGGGGGCCGCACATCCACAAATCCCTGAAGTAGAACAAACAGAACTTGCTATAACAGGAGTTCGATTTCCCAGGCAGTCGGAATTGATAGTACATGCTGCAAGACAATAATTATTTTGCTGTGGTCAGAAATTGTGTCAATTACCGTCACCTTTTTTCTCAACATGGTCTTCGTTTTACGTTTAATAGCCCCAGATTGCGTCACTCACAGGCTACAAATTGTGCGTGGATGGCAAATTTGCAATTTGTTTGCTAGAAGCCTTGGCGTAAAAATCATCTTTCAGAAATGGTCAGACACTAGCGATGGACCAAATAATCTCAGGAAATTTTAAAACCAGAAAAATGCAGCATTTCATCCTTCACTTACCGGAACATTTTCCTGTTGTTAGAATTAATCCTTTGGTACATTCGCAAACACCGGCAGAACAAACCGCAACTGCAGCAGCATTCGCTGTACAATCATTAGTCGTCGAACACACTAGAAAAGACTAAGCGTTACATTTTTGTTACCAGCAGCAGCACAAGGGCTTCAGAATGTGCTTACAGCGGGAAAAAACAGTGGGTCCATTCAGGTCGAGAGTAAGGTAATTAACAGGCGCTAAACACGCTTGAAAAAAATAACCTTTAGATTCATATTATAAGCAACAGTAAAAAGAGGACCATGGGGGAGGAAAAAAAAATTCATGGGTCAGTAGAGGTCGAGCGCGAGAGCGATTTAAAACATCAATCTTTAGGGAGAGGGTTATAAATATGGGGAGAGAGCAGCTTATCCGATGAACAGATCGGAAGGCTGAAGTATGCGGGTGAAGAAACATAACAAATCATGAAGTTCTGTTAATTCACACCTCGGCCGGATCATTGGCTCGACGAAGAATCAAAAGATCCACAAACTATACTAAAGGTTTTGGTGGGATCCCGAAAATCTAAATATTTATTTGGCTTCACCATCCAGAAATACGGGTTTTATCAATTTCCTGTCTTCGCCAAACTCCATAAGCCTATCACGACTTATCCTTAGTAACCGTTAGAAAATGTACATACACAAAATTATACCATTTTATATTTTTTATACCATTTTTGACGGATTGCGGCAAAACGGCCAACCCACTGAGAAGATCAAGCTCAAATACGGATTCATGTGTATATTTACACCTATATCTAAGTTTAATAAATTTTAGAAAGATCATTACTAATTAGAAATTCTGTTTCTAGCGAATTCCAGTATCTCTCCGGGAAGAAACTAAATTTCAGATATGGATTTATCGCCTATGTTGATATGCGGTCGTTAAACATAACAACATATCTGTAGATTTAGAGTTTTTGACTGGGATAGGACAGGTCTAGATGTCAGGTACAATTGCCAACTTTGCAAAGCTAGGGAAGAGGAGAACATGGACCACTTTCTCAATCCATGCCAGGAGCTTTCCGAGTTAAGGGGATTTTTTTTAAGGGGATTGTTTTGCTTCTTCCGGATATTCTGAATAGCACTTCGGAAAGGGTTATAAGAAAGGTGTGCGAATATATCGACGGAGCACTGAAGCTGACTAAGCTCAGCAATGAGGCTTCATAGTGCGGGGACCTCACAAGTATAGATAATTACCGCCCCATTGCTATTACAACAGTTTTTTCGAAGCTGCTAGAGCATTTGTTGTTGAAACATTCTATTGATTTTTAAAGACATCTTTTAATCAGTTTGATTTTAAACAGAAGCATGGCACCGATTTTTGTATTTATTCATTTAAGCAAACTGTGTGCTATTATCTGGGTCTTGGAAGTCCTGTTTTCACTTGTTTTTTAGATATACGAAAAGCTTTTGACCGTGTTAACCACGAATTGTTGTTTGAAAAGTTACGAACAAGGGGTATGCCAGAGCTGCTGGTTGATTTTCTTTCAAAATGGTATGTTCAACAGGAGTTTCGTATGAAGTGGGGGTCAAAACTGTCCGCTCCTTTTCATGCTGCTAACGGAATTAAACAAGGGGGAATAATTTCTCCTCTTTTATTTAATGTTTTTATAGATGACCTTTGTAAACAATTAATGGAGAGCCGTGTAGGCTGTAACATCTCTTGTGTGTTTTTGAACTCGATCGCTTACGCTGACGACATGGTTCTAATGGCGCCGTCGGCGAACGCATTAAATCTCATGTTGAAGATTTGCGCAAATTATGCAGCGACGCATGACATTATTTTCAATTCTGCGAAGTGCAATTACATGATTTTTATCCCGAAACATTTTAAATCCCTGATATTTCCGGCTATTCGACTTGGTGATTTTGTTTTAAAGAGAGTGCACAAAGTGAAGTACTTAGGTTATTTTTAGATGATGACCTGTATGACGATTCAGCAGTTTCGAGTCAGTATCGGGGTCTTTGCGCGCGTGCGAACCACTTAATTCGTAATTTTAAATTTTGTACTGTGTCGGTTAGAATTCTTTTATTTAAGACGTATTGCACACAACTATACTGTCTCCCACTTTTTGATAACTATCTTGAGAGGACGATGCGTAAACTAAAAGTTTGTTTTAACAATGCATTCCGTCATCTCCTTTCATATAATCGACGTTACTCTGCTAGTCAAATGTTTTTAGAAAATGAAACTGAATCTTTTGATGTTATGAGGCGGAAAGCGATAGTTAGTTTTGTTGCAAGGTTAGAAGTTTCCGATAATCCACTTTTAAAGGCAATTCGTGAGAATGCAGAATGCCGTTCTGGACTTTTTTACCGACTTTTCCGTCGACTGTGCTATTGCCCCGAGCCACCGAATGGTTAAAATGATTGTATATATTTAGTAAGAAAATTCATGTGTTAGTGTAATCTTATTATGTGATGTGTAATATCACGAATTAAACAAATTGATAGCCGTAGGAAAATATTGTTGTTGTGTTCTTTTGTAATGTGTCTTGTCGTTTTTGTTATGTATATGGCACCTGGGGTTTTAAATACACTTATTATTATTATGTAAATATATATCAATCAATCAATCAATCTATTTATTACCCGTCAAAAGTAGCGTCAAGTGTAGCCCTAGTGACGGAGTACAAAAAAAAGGAAAAGAAAAAAACAACAACAAGAAGAAAGACAATGCACGTAGGAAAACTTTCCACTAAACACAGCACAAAATAATTACAAATCACACGAAAAGGGAAGACCACAGGTGGTTCAGTTCTAGCGGAAGATTTGAAATCTTCCACTCACTTATCAATAATGTTAGCGGGCAGAACCAGATGGAATTTCTGCGCCAAGAAAGAATTACTTGTCCAAAGGGGCAAATGCAGCAGATACTTGGCAAACTTAAAACAGATCCGGTGAACATTTTTCTTATTAGAGCAGAAAAAAATTGCCGAATGGGGGACATAGCAAGAATATGGGGCACAGTTAGACTGTTGTAAAGTTTAGAAAGATGAAACCGACTAAGATGTGTGATATTAGAAGCAAGTGAAGCATAAGCGATCCGTATCTTTTTAGCTAGGTGTTGAATAGCAAGCTTGATTGTTTCTTTCATGGTTTTTCCGATGGGCATACCAAGGTAAACAAGACTGTCAGAAAGCGGAATAGATGTTTCACAAAGTTCCAGTTGCTTGTTTGGATTACCCTTAAGATTGAAAGCAATTGCTACGGTTTTGTCAACATTAAAACTCAGTCCGATCGGCTGATATTCATGTTTTAGTTTCGAAAACGTAATCTCACTCCCCAAAAAAGTGCGACTTAGATTCAAAATATCATCGGCGTAAGTAAACAGGGACACATCGATACCGCCATAAATACACGTGCACTCGACAGAATTTTGAGCAGGAAGAACCGAGTTGTTAAAAAGAGCAGGGGAAGTTAAACCTCTCTGTCTTACACCCTTTAATACATTGAAGAGGTCCGACCCCTCTTTCATTTTAGCTCTGAGATGACTGTACATATAACGAAGACATTTAATAACGGAGGAATCAACCCCTCTTTTTATAGCTTCTGCCAAAATCTGTGCAAAAATACACGAGTCGAAAGCTCTGGCTATGTCCAGTGCACAAAGTACAAGGAAATCCCCGGAGCCTTCCACATCCGCAAGAATTTTTAACAGGGCTAAGAGAGCATGCTCCCGACTCAATCTTTTCTGGAAACCAAACTGATGCGAGGGAACGGAACACAGGCGAAAATCCGGATTGCGTACGGGTCAATTATTGGTAACAGACATCGGTTCTGCCGTAGATACCTCGCGTCGCTGTATAATGCCATTGCTCTTCCACATGTACTGTATATAGCACCTTTTTGGAAATACTTGTCGTCCGCCCAGAGTGCAAAAGTAAGAGTTCTTTTTTTTCGATTCGCGAAGTTCCTTCTGAGACTTCCCCCGTGGACGAGGAACTCCTATATCATGCGTACGTACGGTGTATCCGATCCAACAGTTTGTGTTAACCGTGTCGTTGTGAATTTTCTGGAAAAGGCTAAGGAAAGAGCGAACCCGTGGCTAGCCATCCTGTGCCAGTAGTCTTGTTAATGTACATAGTGTGTAAATACTGTTGATGATGTTCCGTAGTGTGATTCTTCTTTTCTTTTCTTTTTCATTTTCATACTCCGTCCTAATTCCATGTGAATTTTCGGGTAATAAAATTACTTACTTACTTACTTACTTACTTGCAAGAAATTTCACTAACAATAATCGACTCAAAAATTTTAAACGAAGTGCAAGAAACAGTTATAGGAGGATACGATCGACAATCGTCAAGATCTTTTTTCCCTCTTTAGGGAATAGGCGTGATCTGGCCGACGCAAAACTGCTGATGCACAATACCTGATGAAATTGACATCTGAAACAACAGTGAAAGATGCTGCGCAAGCAGATCGCTAGCGTTTTCAAGATGTTTTGCGGAGACCAGATCAACACCAGCGGATGCTTTTTTCTTAATCTTTCTTAGGGCACATTTTACGTCAGACGGAGTCACTGCAAAAGCAGACCGTGGAAATTTAGCCATTATACTATCAAGCTCTTTTTCAAATTTACTTTCCGCAGCCGGATCGGGTGACGAAAACTCACTTTTATAATAATCAATCCAATTAATTTCAGGAATACTAACAGCAGAGGCCCGGTCTGTACGTTTAAGACTTTTCCACAAAAGAGAAGGGTCACTCGCTATTTTGTGGTCCTTAAGTGCTCTTTTGAATTTTCTTTTTGTTTTCAAACGCTTCTTCAATATGCTGGCGGATAAAATATTAGAAAGATCTTGCACGCATTCTGCCAATTTTACAATATTTAATGCCGTGTCCAAGATGGATGAGTTCTTTACAATTCCCCCCCCCCCCCCACTCCGCCGGTAGAACGGTACCCCACTACCAAAAAGACTTGTTTGATGAATAGAATCGTCAGTTCTACAATAAGCAATCTCAGTGGTTGAATTAAAAACGTAAATTCTACAAAATTTCCGTATTTCTACAAATTCTGGCAGAATCGTATTTCTGACAACGAAAATAAAACACAGACAGGGATCTGCCGTACATTTTTACCCCTGGTCAGAACCCCTTATCGACTTAAGAATGAACTAACACTTTTAAAAGATTTCCCGTTTTGGCTGGATTCCGGACGGAATCCTTGTCCGATAAATCTAAAAAATCTAAATCTAACCTCTAAATTTAGGGCTGCAGAGTCCATCTTCCAACTTGACGTGTACTTTGACCCAAAGATTACTCATACCAAGTTTGAAAAATATTTCATCCCGCTTTGAGAGTTATCGCACTAACTGACGGATAGACAGACAACTTTTATGGAATCATAAGTATCCCGTCGATCACGTTTTCGGATCCCAAAAACCTTTGGTCTTGCTTATTTTGAGGTTGTCTTTCGTTTGTGACCAAATCAGCTTGAGTTAAACATATTTTGAATTTATTTTATCCGATTCTACTGGAAACGGGTTGGTTTGTAGCATTTTCTGAAATCAAGTAAAAGTGTGTGTTCTAAAAACACATTAATTTCGGTCAAAATAGCAGAAATGTGTGTGGTTGAAAAATCGTGCCATGGCGTTTACAACTCCATACATACCGTTCTACCAGTATGTGGAGTGTTTACATCAAACTATTTACAGAGGAAGGACACAGTAGAAGGTAACTAAAAGTGTTCCCAATTGGATACGTTGGATGTTTCGAACCCTCTTATTTTACTGGCCCGCAATGTATATGACCATGTCTACTTTACGGATGGGTCCTAAGCGGTACTGTATCCGTCAAATAAGCTGCCAGTGTACTAGATAAACCAATCGAAGGTTAGAAAGACGCTGATGTCTCATCATACCCCCTAATGTGGGTGTATTAAGCGGGTGAAGGTGTGAGCGGCGACGACAATTTGCAGGTGCAAAAAGCTTGATAGTCCAGTCTTCCGCAACGGAAGATCAATGGCGTCACTTCTGGGGGGGGGGGGACGCCGTTCGCGTCCGAAAACCTTCTAAAAGTTCGACTTTTCTGAAAAACAGTCGGTAATTATGACCAGCCAGTCTGGAAATACCCCCCCCCCAATATTGTGCGTAGTAACGCCTCTGTGGACGATGTATCGTTGGGCAGAATTGGACTGGGCTTCCTACGGCCTCTGTTTCGGGGTTCACATGAGATAACGACGTTCCAGTAAGCCGTGGTGGCAGTAAAGCAGCTTGCCCTATGCACGTCCAAAGTTCAGACAGTTCTCCGTAAAGCATAGACAAGTCGAATTCCTTTGTTATAATGTTTTTCTCTGTATATTTTTCTTTCGGTTCTAAAGCTAAAATTACCGCCCAAAGTTCCATATGTGAGAGTAGCACCGTGGCTACACCGATGGTGCAAAAAAAATTTGGGCTAAAAAACTTTAAGTTAGGACCATGTTTGACCAAGTAAAAGGAGGCACCACAAAATTTCATCGGTAACTGGTCTTGGTTGTTAATGGGTTAACACAAATGCAGTATCCGCTGTATTTCAGATATGAATTCATTATGTTTCACTCATTGCTTTCTTGCCTTGTTTAAAGCATGGCACTCTTTAAAGCATATTCTTCACGGCTAAAGCGTAGCCCAATCCTAAAGAATTGGTCTATTCCAACTTGACCTGAACTTTGATCTCAAAGACGCCTACGCTAAGAGGCTTAGCTACCATTCTTTGGTTGAGGGGGGGGGATTCCATATATGCCTGCAAATCTGTGTGTTTTCCGATACAAAACTGGAATAGTAGGGGGCGCAGAACTTTCCACTTGCCTTCAGATAATATATTTAAATTTACTAAATTAAACAAGAGCTAGAAGCACATATGGTACTTTCAAATTTGGGTCGGAGGATTCAGGTGGGAATTCGTAAACTCTTGGGTTTATCGGAATCCTTTGTAAGCAAAGACCCTGATGCACGAATGATCATAGGTGCTTGGGGATCATGAAACATATCGTTTGCTCGAATGTACACTTTTTAATTTGCGGTAAGGATGAGAGCTTGAAGGGACTCACTTATAATCAAAACCTTTGAGGCAAAAATGGTCATGGGTCCTTGGGGATGATGAAAACCCATCGTTTGGTCAATATTACTTTTTACACCTTACAGTTATGATATGCGCTTTAAGGAGGCTAGGAATTCACTTGTAAGCCAAAACCGTTGAGGCACAAATGATCAGGGGCCCTGGGGATCACGAAAACTTTTGTTTGGTCAAAAGTATTAATTTACATTGCGGGTCAGATGCGTTCTTTAAGAGCACTACATTTTCATTTGCGAGCAAAATCCTTGAGGCATAAATGGTTTTGGACACTTGGAGACCATGAAAATGCATAATTTGCTGAATATTATTCTTTAATTTCATCGCTAAGATGAATACTGACAGGAATCGATTTGTCAGCAAAACTCCCGAGGCAAAGATGATCATGGGCCCTTTTCGATCAGGAAAGTATATTTTTTTTGCCATTTTTATTACTTTATGGTTAAGACGCGAACTTTATGGGCGCTAGGAATTCATTTTAATGAAAACCCTTAAAGCTGAAATGAGAAACATCAGAGGCATATAGTTTTCAGAATTGTCAAGTTTCATTAGATTTGATCACTGGCTGGAAAGTTGTGCATGTCTGAAGTTTGCTCATATTACATCCCTCCATCCTCCCCCCCCCCCCCCCCTGATAGTCGGATCAGGGAAGCGAATATTTCCAAGTCAATGTTGTCGGGTCTCTGAAGCACCAGGACAGTTTCATCGTCCTAGCACATCTGCAAGTATCTTAACTCGCATATCACCGGAGTTGCGGACCCACCTCCACAACTCCTCCCACAGTGACGGGGTCTGCTCCGGTTCTGTAAATGATGTATCCAGGGCTCGTCTTTGTTCTTCCCACCTAGTTTCATCTCTACCCCTCCATTCTGAGCCTTCCACAAGATTGCTCCCCAAAGTTACCGGATCAGGTCTGGACTTGAAATTGGACTTCTGTGAGCTTAGGTCTTTCCAGATATCAAGTTTCATAAAGGTTCGATCACCCGTTCGAATGTTAAGTATACCTCAAGATTCCGGAATCCCCCTCCCTCCACTCCCCCCACGATGGTTGGATCGGAGGAATGACTATTCTTAAGTCAATCTCGTGACCGGATCCGGTTGAAACAAGACATTTGAGATGAGGGGATCTTTCCATATGTCAAGTTTCATTAAGACCCGATCGCGTTCAGAAGTTATGTATATCTCAATATCCCGGATTCCCCCTCCCTCAACCCCCTCCACGATGATAGGATTGGGGAAATTGCTATTTCCAAGCTAGTTTGGAAGGGTCTCTAATGTGCCTGCCAAATTTCATCAACCTAGCACATCTGGAAGTACTATAGCTCGCTATCACCGGGCCGACCGACAGACCAAAGGAAACGTGATCGGTATGTGGCACTTGACCGCAAGGCCAATTATAAAGTAAAGTAAATTGTTAGCAGAGCAAACAAATGCCAAAAAATGTAGCCTGAGACTCTTTGTAACGGATGCTATATTACGTTTATTTCTTACCGGCATTGAGTTCCAAGTTGACTAGGTGTAGCGGATGCTATATAACATCGTTTGCCCCCGGGGTGTGCGATGACTCTCGAGTGAAATGAATATTGTTTGATTGTTAGTCTGCTGGGGATGCGCGCAGAGAGAAGTGTCAATGTTTTTGTTGAAATATGATTTAAGAAACTGGAACAATCCAATAGTTTTGGTAACAATCCAGCGCAGTGGTGTCAGAAGTGTCCAATCTTAAGGAAAAAGGTTGTTTAAATCGAACGAATTCGCCCCGATTTCGGTCCCAGATTCCGTGAATTTTGTGTAAAGATTGCGTGAGATTATTGAAACGGAAAAAATTGACTTTTGGATACAGCAAGCAGCATTTGGATTAGAGACCTGATCTACCTTCGTTGCGTCATCGAGTCTTCCACGTTTCCGTCATCACAGTAAGATTTTGCGTAACCTTTTATAGACAATAGCGGCTCAATCTGTGATTTTCCCTGAACAATTTAACTTTTATTCGGAATTACCATAAACTATTTGTGTTTTTGGAAGATTAAGTTAAAGTTTCGGAAAATTTTTGTTAAAATTAAATCTAGTTTCCTTAAAGGGCCAGTGACAGAATCACATTTTTGTTTTCCGTTAAAGCCTCACTGATATTTTCCCGAAAATTCAAAACAAGTTCTGAGCCTTGGATTTAGGTTCCTTAAAGGACAACTGACATTCTCTTGTTTTGAGACAGTATGGGTTTTTTAGTAGAAAATCGACCCTAGTGTACTCGTTGTCGTGTCCAGACAGGCGATTCCGTGTCGCAAAAATAGACAAATAGTCATCGAAACTATTGTGAGGGATTTCCGAATTCCGTTTGCGAGTACTACCGAGTATTTGTGTTATTTTGCAATTCCCATTGCGCAGATTAAGTTAAAGTAAGATTTAGTAAGGAACTAAGTAAAGTAAGTTAAAGTAAGATATTATTATTGTTGGATTTACAGGGTACGTTGTTGTTATTTATAGTAAAATTGTTAACAAGCATTGCATGTACGAATTCGTGTTCTCCACAGTGCTTGTGTCATGTATTTGTATTTTTGTGTATAATTAAAAAAACTTGAACTTGAACTTGAACAGTCAACACTCCCTGAAGCAAGAGGCGTGACTACACTCTTGTTTGTGTCAGGTTGTTCCAGTGGCCGTGCCACAACCCTGAATATTTGTGATGAACAGTTTTCACTGAGGGAAGCTGCCAGTCCGTCGTCACATCATATTCTTTCCCCGTTATTGGTCTACCATTACCAATTTGGCAGAGTGGCTCTTGTCATTCTAGCGTTTGTGTTTTTCAGCACGAGATTTGTGACTTTTGTCATATTTAAGCGTGTGCTTTTCAGCATTTGCCTGTGATTTATATCACATCTAAGTGTGTGCTTTTCGTCACTAAATGGTGACTTAGGTCGCTTCCAAGTTTATGCTTTTCAGCAGACATGGGTGATTTTCATCACATCCAAGTTTGTGCTTTTCAGCATACCATATAGGGACTCTAATCGCATTAAGATAGTGCTTTTCGGCACGTGACTGTGATTTATATTTGTGCTTATCAGCAATCGACGGTGATTTATATCACATCCAAGCTTGTGCTTCACAGCACACCTGCGTTATTTATTTCATCTCCAAGTTTGTGCTTCTCAGCACTTGTTGTGATTTATATCATATCTAAGTGTGTGCTTATCAGAACTCTGCCGTGATTTTTATCACATCCATGTGTGTGCTTCTAAGCACTCGACAGTGATTTGTATCACGTACAAGTTTGTACTTCTCAGCACACCTGCGTGATTTATTTCATATTTAAAATTGTGCTTCTCAGCACCTCTCCGTGATTTGTATCACAACCAAACGTGTGCTTTTCAGCATTTGTCAAGATTCCGTCGAACTCAGCAGATGATTCAATTCATGTTGCCGCATGAATAACCCAGTACCAACACAATCTTCAAGTGCCCAAAATTCAACTGGGGTTGAAACACGTCAACAGGCGAGGGAAAGAAAACCAAGAACTGGGTTTTCGGTTGAGTATTATCGGCTAACTATGTCAGTCCGACCAAGTGTATCAACGTTTCCATCACGGACCTGTTCGGAGGCTTCGGTCGTCCCATCAGATCACCAAGCTGACGAAATAAGTTCCAGTCCTCTTCGTCTGAGGAAGAATTCTTCTTAGAGCTCTCACCAAAAGAAGAAAAAGTTCGAAACCCATCAGGAAGCATGATACCGAAACAATGCTGGAAATTATGAAGAAGTCACTAGCCATGACAATTCAGGCGTCACAGAGCCAGCTCCAGACGGCTTTGGAAACGGAAAGGCAAGCAACCGCTTTTTCGATCAGAGCCTTAAAGGACAACTCTTGTTTATTCTGCCTTTTACAGTATACTTAGCTCCCATATGGGATTATAAGCTTCTAAAATCCCCACCTTTCTCCATTGTTTCGTTTCGTCACTACGAATTTTTAGCGCTTTTTCAGCCTTGCCGAGTTTTCCGTATACCCAACGAAAAGTTTGCCGGAATCTTCAACGTCCAGTGACAACTCTTTCACACATAAGGATGTGATAATCTTCTGTTTATTACTTCTTTTATTTGCTTAGTTTTCCAACTTTTTTAAAACAAGGCACGTTCAGTTTTCAAATATTTGGCGCCCAGCTGCCGCGTCGGAGAGCAGGAAGGCTGGATCTTGTCGACAAGCGCTAACAAGAGAATCGCTAGTTTTAGGTGGAAAGTAATGGTATTTCCAGAAACATTTTTTCTTATTCATTTCATAGGGAACAGATCATTCCTAGTAGGAGTTGTGCTTTAACTGATCAGCTATATACAGCGATTCAAACAAATCAGATGGCTATGCAAGGATCATCCAATCTCTTTTCGGGATCAAAAGCCAAAATCTCAAGATTTGAAGACGGCACCGGGGAATAATCGGGAGTCCCACGACACGCTTGTAATGGAGTGATCGAAACCGGACTTGGTGGGAAGAAAAAGCATAATCCCTAGAGACGCGTGAATTTGTAGAACTGAATGAGATCCGCTCACTGGGGTTGGGGAGCGTAAATCTTTTGATATGCATGACTCTGGAACAAGGGACCTGATTGCTAGCTTTGATCAAACAATACATTTTTACAATCCCCGAGGGCCCATGATCATTTAAGTCTCAAGAGGTAGGAATATTTGGTCTCCTGAAAGTGCTCTTCCGAATACTGTCTGTTCACTCTGAAATGAAGTTTCAGTAAATTCAACTTCCGGAATTTTCTCGTTGAAGACAACAATTAACTCTGGTTTTCTTTGAATGTGACCGAAGAAAATAGAGTAAAGAAGGTCCAGAGAAGAGCGACCAGATTGATAGCGTACATTCAACACTTTTCGTACATCCAGGGGTTGAGTAAACTTCAGTTAACATTATTGGAGTTTCAAAGACGTGATAGTAATATTATCAGCGTATTTCGAACTGTTCAGGGAGTAGAGGATCTAGACCCCAACTCATTTTTTTAAGCTCAGACAATTTCATACAACCTGCCAACACCATTATAAACTGTACACTCCGGAAACACTTCGCAAAATTGGCCAGGACCCATTCCTTGATAGGGTAAGTGAACCGTGGGACAACTTACCTGTAGTAGTACCTTGGTAGTACTAGATACACACAGCGTCCAAATGTTTAAGGGTGCTATGATTGACACCACATTTCAGTCAGTTGCTTTGTTAATTTTTTAGTGTGTCAGTTTCTGTCTGTGCAGTCACTCTAATCCGTTTGTATTGGTGTAGCGATGGCTACAAGCTAACAGCTTAACGCCAAATGCAATTTTTCCTGCACCTGCTAGTAAATTATGTTCACTTAGAGATTTTTTGTAACAAACATTTTTGTAAGCATCCTAAGAATACTTCTACTACTTCTGTTTCCCTTCATCGAGAGTTATGAAAATTGAAACTTTTATGAATTTTTCCTCTCTTCCCCTTTCGGTGTTGGGCAGCTTTTTTGGCACTTGCAGCTCCGCTCAAGTGCCATATACCGATAACTTTTCGGTTTGTCAGTCGGTCTGTCAGTCATGCCACCCTTCTCGAGTTAGGGTACTTCAAGATGTAACTGATGAGATGTAACTCGATGAAACTGGGCAGGCATATCAGGAACCCGACCAAACTAACTTGGAAATAGTCATTTGCCCGTTCCGAACATCGTGGGGGAGGGGGAGACGGCGGAATCCAGAATTAAGGGGCTTGCATAACTTTCCAACATGTGATCGGATGTTAATGAAGCTTGATGTCTTTAAATACGTTATGTCCCAGATGTCCCATTTGAAGTCCGGGCCCAATCCGATGAATGTAGGGCGTGGAGTTGGAGGGGAAACCGGAAATCTTGTGTTACGCTTAGAGTGGAGCAATCGGGATGAAACTTTGTGGGAGAAACAAGCACAAGCATCACGGACATCATTGACAGAAATGGACCGGATTCATGCACTGCGGATGAGAGTTGGAGGGGGGGAGGGTCCGGAATTCCGTTAATCCGATGTTAAGTTACTACCAGGTTGGCTAGGACAATGAAACTTGGCAGGCAAATCAGGGACCCGATCGGTCAACTTCCCGATCCGACAATCGTGTGGGGAGTGTCCGACCTTCGTGGGAGTTTGGAGAGAGGCCAAATTCGGCATCTTGAGGTATTTGCAACTCGATGTTGGAAAGACCTTGTGTCTCAAATGTCCTATTTAAAGTCCAATTTAATCCGATGAATGTTGAGGGGGGTGGAGGGGAGAACCGGAAATCTTGTGACATGCGCGATTGGGATGACACAGCATGGGAAGAAAAAGCACAAGCCCTAGATACATCAGTGACAGAACTGAAGGGAGGTGGGGTGTGGTACCGGGGGGGGGGGGGGTCGTCGCAGTTCTTAGCCGGGACAAAGGAGATTTGGATAGAGAACGGAGAACTACTAGTTTCCAAAAAAGCATGTTTATGTCTCGGATGAAAGAGCTGCTTCAGCGCACATTGACTGTCGGCTCTACTTCAGAAAAGAATTTAGCCTATCTTCTTTTCCCTAAACGTTCAGTATCTTTAGCTGGAGTTTTCATTAAACCTTAGTTGTAAAACCAATAGTTTGGAACTAACGTTTGGGTGAACTAAGGTTAGATATATTTGGAGTGAATGGAAGAGACGCGAGTTGAGACTGAATATGCAACATCAATGGTAGAGTTGTTTCTAAAATATTTCACAGGACGTGTTTCAAAGGCAGGCCGTCGCCGATGGGAAGAAGTGACGGGTCACATAGAAAATTGTTAATATCGTATTTTCCCTAGAAAATTAGTAAATGATTGTTTTCTCCCTTTGGCAAGTGTTGAACTGAACTGAACTTTATTTACAATTAACCTGTCTGGGTACAGAACGGAGTATGGAAAAAATGATAAAAGAAAGAAGCAGCACAGGAACAACCACCAATATAATTAAATGTTACTAGACTGAAATACCATAGAGCTCCATGGATGATTACAATTTTAGATTATTTGTATGCATTATTAGACGACTGTATTTTACATCAGCATACTCAGTTAAACCGTTACCGTACGTCCGAATCTGATCTACTGAGGACAAAATGAAAATCTTTAGAAACAAGTTTCTGCTCTTATTAAGTTTACAGGCGCATCCCCACCCCTCAGAAACAATATTTCTCTCGTTCTTGTGTAAAAAACTCGGCTCTAATCTCCACGCAGAAAAAGCATAGTGTATATAGAACTTACAAAAATAATCAGATTGTCGAAGGTTACTTGTTAGATGAGACTACTGATTACTTGACTAGCAACAACAGGAACGATACATATATACTAACCTTTGGTTTGATATAATATGCCATTACCGACTTACCGACACATTTTCCTGTCGTTGCAGAAACCATTCCAACAGAACATTTACACACACCCGCCGCGCTGCAAATCCCGGCTGTAGCTGCTGTGGTTTTGCAGTCTGAATCCACTGTGCATGCTTGAAAGAGAGAAGCTCAGATTCTAATTCAAAAGCTTACATTCAATGCTCCTGATGTCTTAGAACGATCCGAAACAGTATTTGGAATTGACGCCTGAAACTCTTCACTAGAGTTAGAGTTTCTGATTCTGATCTTCAAACATCAGAATCAGCTCAGAAGCAGCATCAGCTCACATGTCCAGCTGTCCAATGCTTAACAAATGCTGTTTTGATGACTACCATGTGTAGCAGAAAGGGAAGAATTTAAAAAGTCAGGAGCCCTAGAATACACCAATCTATCTTTACCAAATCCATCAGTACAAAAGTCACCAGCGAGCAGGCTTCAAACTAGTGAAATGCAACACGGAGCGTTACCGCCGCTCGGCATGGCTACATGGCTAGACCAATTACTTAGTGCTTATTTCTGTTCTTTTTTGTACAACCCTTTCAATGTCTCACTGCCGGTTGTTTTCATTAAACCCGTCTCTCTCTCTCTCTCTCTCTCTCTCTCTCTCTCTGTCTCGCGACTTTATGAATTAATTTCGAATTCAATATTTGTGTTACCAATACATATAATTTATTTATTTATTTCATTCAATAAAGGTGTAAGCCTTTCGGCTTGTCGC
Organism: Branchinecta sandiegonensis; assembly: GCA_030848855.1. Classification (NCBI taxonomy): domain Eukaryota; kingdom Metazoa; phylum Arthropoda; class Branchiopoda; order Anostraca; family Branchinectidae; genus Branchinecta; species Branchinecta sandiegonensis. The sequence goes on from JAUPMV010000018.1 coordinate 16,741,908, forward strand.
ATTATCTAACTACTATAAATGTTAGTGGAACACCTATAGGCTCATCTGTAATTTCTAACAAAAGCTACTTAAATACATTAAGCTATTTTTCTTGTTGAAGATTGTTGAACAACTAGACTAACGACGCCTCGTTCAGAGCTGAATACTCCTTTACTTTGGCTAAGACAGCTAGATTGCATGATCTCATTGGAATGAAAATCATTGTGTGAAATGGAGTTTACCAACGCCCAACACCTAATTTGAAAATTAACGACCCTCACATTTTGAATCTTGTTTTGGTGATGGGTTTTAGGTGTCAACTCAGAGTAGCGTTTGCAATCAAGAATTAATCTGTCATGAGTGATGAATTCTCAAAAATGGGAATTCAAAGTAAAAATAGGACTTCAAAGTTTGTAAAGAAGGGTTTCGCCAGCGAAGATCGGCGAAGGCAGAACACTTTGCCAGATCTAGGGTGATCTTTAGGCATTGCAAACGAGATACTGATGGGCCACTCCTGGATGGGTTGTTCATGCACAGTCAGTATGTTTTCAGCCGTACTTTTCATATTGAGCACAGCCAGTATCATTAGACCTTAATTGGCAGTCTAACAAGACTGACTCAAATAACGTTAAAAGGCAACGGGGTCCGTCCTCGACTTGATCTGCACATTGTCTAAAGTACCCTCACAAGAATATTTAAATAAATTCAGAAGTATCTTACCATGGATAGCGTCATCCCTGACCACTTTTGTGTATTTTAGGAAAATGGAAATCAAGATTATTTCTTAGAAAGGCATGAGGCCCTAGTGGGCTCCACGGATATTCTCTAATCAACTGATAGTTTTGTCTAAATAGATTAAAGATTATGGTCCAGGTTAAAAGACAAAAGCTGAAATATTTTTTTTTTGTCTAAACTGCCCAAAAACAGCCCATCCACAATTAGCTGGAAGAATGGTTGATTCAAGGGGAAATATCCGTACTCTTAAGGTAATTTGTATTGAAGGTTTGTTTTAAATTAAATGTGACCATTTGCGATAAGGAACGTGAAGAAGTAAACAATACAGATTCGTCGCAGAATCTTGGATTTCACACTGAACACATTTCACCTGAAAATCAAAACAGAATCTCTTTTACCTTTAAAAAGTGTTGGACAATTATTTGTGCATCTCGGTCCGGGAAAGTTTGCTCCAGGGGCTAGACAAGCTATAGCAACCTGCTGCGTTCCAGCTAAAGTTGACACATAGGAGGTAACGGTAAAGGTAGACGTAACGACTTCTTGCCCGAAGAATGCTCTGCCTTGGACGTCTGGATTTCCCTGAGACAGACTAGATTCTACATCTGGCTCGCTGTACAAACTGCCGTCATTTGGGAAAGACAAGTCCTCTGGCTGCTTTCTCAGTTCAGGTCTAAGGCGTCTCGGATTGGAGGTAAAGAAGCCTTCGCCGTATATGTTCTCGTTTGCTTGTAGGCTGTAGTCGACTGGTAATACTTGTGCGCGTTCAAAACTCATCAGACGGAGCGGCCACTGTGGTTTCACAACTGGATTTTGGGGGAACTTCATAATAGCAGCTCGGTGGTTGGTCCAGTTGTATACAGGTGCCCTGGGAAAATTAACCAATTTAAGAGTCAAAACAGTCAATTTGTCAAAGAGAACAGGCTTTGCCCTGTCTTAACTTTCTGCGACGTTTTCCTACCTTTTCTATTTTTTTATGCTAAAAACCAGGTTAGTAGATCATTTCAATTTTTATGGAATTAAACGGGACAATTGACAATGAAAGCTTTTGATTGAAACTTTATTAGTGTTGGTACTAGCTACACAAGTTGTTTGTTCTGATTATAAAAAAAACAGATTTGACGATGCAAAACGGATATGTCAGCTACATTTCATTAGAGCGCGACGTATGTAGTAAATGTGACGCACGTAGTAAATTAATTTAGTATGTATGTAGTTATTGTACCTGACGCATCCGTTTTCCATCGTCGAATATGATTCGCAGTCAGCTTGGGCTGAAGGAATATTTGTATAACAGAAATGTATGTGAATGTAAGTGTCATGGTAACGATTACAGAAAAAAGTATCACGAACTTCGGTCAAATTTCGTGGTTAAACAAGAGTTGCGTTTTTGCAGTTACCGTGGTATCTGATACCACGGTCAAAAGGCGTTTTTGCGGATATCGTGGCATCTGGCCAGTTATCGTGGTATCCGATATTCAGATAATACGGTCCGACCGTGGTAACTGGTCGTGGTATCTGAAAAGTCATCTCACTTTCATCAAATTTTGTCAGATTGGTGAGAAAGAAGTCTAGCACTTAGTGATGTAAGTGGATATCTGTTTTTCTTTTCGGATGACTTCGAAATGTGCAATTTCGACAATAGTCGTTTTTGCAGAGCAGTGTGTATCAGATACCACGATAACTGCAAAAACGACTAATTGCAGATCCAGGTAACAGATACCATGGTATCAGCAAAAACGCAACTAAGGTGTCACTCTCACCCCAACTCATCAAACTTTTTGTCAGTGAAGTGGTAATCCAAATATCGTTTCAATAAAGTTTAACAGAAAACAGCCGAGATACAGTGGTCTAGTTACCCGTCACTCATTTACTTCACCAGCATGAAGACCCGATGAAAATACGTTTCTTCGTTACTCCGCTATTCATGAACAATCAGTTTGTAGTATCGCAATGCGCTTATACCTGTGTTGTACGCTTGACAAAAAAACGATTTCCGAAAAATAAGTGTTCACTCAGTGAGCTAGCATCTGTAAGCTAATACACTGACCACTGAAAAGCCGCATTTGTGTTGAGATTCATATTTTCCCCATCAGAGTAAAATTTTACGTTGTGACGACGGCCGTTGATATTCTGACTGTCATACTTGAGAAAAAGTAAACAATTTTTGTTAATATAATCCAACGAATTCAGTCTGTTCAGTTAAATTATACAAAAATAAGTTGGCTTTCAGTTAAACTTTAAGAATGAACCCTTCCAACAATTACTTTACTTTACTTTACTTTACTTTACTTTACCAACATTTCCATTTACTCAACATTTTTTCGATTTCTCGGATTCACCGAACCAAATTTAGAAACCGTGGACTAACCACATACCAAGCGGCAGTACGTATAGTTCTAGTGATGGATCGCTATGGGCCAAAATCCGAAAATCAAGGTGATAAGCTTGTCACTGGATATTCTATGTATAGATACCCTTGAACTAGTAAGGTTAAAGGAGGGCTACCCAAAAGAATTTTCTAGACTCCGAGAAGCAAAAGTTTTCTTGTAAAAATAAACCCACTTTCAAGGGCGCTGATGCTCTGTCCTCAAAGCAGGAAAGGCGCGCATTTTCTTACCATGGATAGGAGTTAAAATCTGCAGCCATGAATGGTTGACTTCCGGAAATTGCGAACGGAAGTTGTTGTACAGCGTATGGTTCAGTGAGAATCCAAGGCATCTGTCTCTTCTTTCGATTCGTCGGGCAGGCAGTCAAAGGCGTGACAGAACAGTAACAAGTAGAATAAGTTCCAGTTGTAGAAGTAACAGTGACTGCAGTAATACTTGTTACTTTGTTTCTGTTAACAGCAAAGAAGATTCGGCCCGAAGCCGAAGCTTCATCATTTTCTACTGAGGGATTTCGAAGAATTTCCTTTGGCAGCTGTGACGGTATGAATGCAGCAGCTCCGCTGACAGCGATCACGAGAGATATGAAAATATTCCTAAAATGAAAAAGCAGGCTAAGTTGATGTCCGTTTCGTAAAAGCCGCGCATCATGGGACAACTCTAACCCCCTACCCCGCTTTCGGAAAGGGCTATTTCAGCCTGAAATAATGGCCAGATTGAAACCTGTAGAGGCCCCCTAGGCAGTCGAAATTTCTGAACCCCTTTTTAAATAATCTACCAGGAGATAGGTTAGATAGGGATAGGGACAACCAAAACCACGATTTATTGCACATGCGTAGTTTGCACCAAAACAATTTGAGAAAGCTTGATGAGAATCTTCAAGAATAGTTATCCTACTGTAATCAGCACTACCTAAAGGTCTGAATTTGCACAGATGTATATTGCACAATAACTTTTCTCAAACAAATATGTAATGCACGTCTTCCTTTGTCCCACAGATATTGTGACAACTAGCTTTGTGGCGGTTGATACAATATCGTATCAGCCTCCAAAGATGATGATATGAAACCGCATCAACCTCCGCAGAAGTTCATCGAGCAATTCTCCTCAAATACTGAAAAGTAGAACCGAGCTCCCAGAAAATAAATAAAACTTCACTTACAGAAAGATAATCAAGAAACACTAAGAAATGATTCAGAAAAAAAGAATATTGACAAATTTTACAGAAAAAATAAGTTTGAAACTGAAAGAAAATCTTGCTTTCCAAGAAAACCAGCCCGGGTCATACCTTCAACTTACTTAAACTTCTCTATTTTCGAAAAGATAGCTATAGAGCAAATATCACTGTCTTTTCTCTTGATTTTGCTATGGTTTTTCGACCTTCCACATGTTTTATCTCCATTGTTGCCACTTTTTTCGTACAGAACCTGGGACTTTGGCAGAATAACCAGTGGCTTTTGGCACATATGATATTAGGTCCTTTTCTCCAACTATCAACGAGAAATCTCGCTTTATCATTTATCATGCTCTACAACTTGGAAGTTCAATCCAGGAGTCAGGGCTATCGAAGGATCTCTGAGTCGCATTGCTGAGAAGAATCCTTCTTGGATAGCTTTAAATAGATATTAACAAGAAAATATGACAATCAGCAAATGATAAGCATGAAACAAAACAAAACAAAAAAAGTTGATTGTTTGGCGGTTCCTTTCAATAATTTCTTTTGACGTTTCCACCCCATGTTTACCTAACAATCAGCAAAATTTCCAAGAAGAAAACATGTATCTCTAAAGTTATCGTACGTGATCGTTATTGTATCGTACGTGAAATTATGTGTCCAGGCCACATGTCGTGTGACGCTCTTTACTGTCATCCGAATCCGAATCGAATGAATGGCACAAATTTCCGTCTTTCAATTTTGTACTAGTGTAAATCAGTTATTAAACGTTCATGCTCAGAGGAACGTCCTAAGGTTTTTCGTCTGAGGTGGCGTGTAATCGCTCACACCCATTGCACAGTTCATGAGCGGACAGAAATGATGGACTCATTGTCATAGTTGCTTCATTCTCTGTCTTAATAGTTGGTAAGGTGTTCATTGGTGCTGGGATCTTTTAGAAAGCAAAGGTGCCATCGTTTTTTAATCAACATTCTTAACGACTGGGAATGATTTCTTCGACGTAATGAAAACGTACATGTCAGGTCCAACGCAAACAAGCAGAGTATAATTATCTCAAAGTAAAATACAGGATCTGGGTGAAGAAAGTAAATGGAAATGAATCACGTTTTTTTCTTAGTAAAAAAGCAGACAAAAACAAAATATATACTACTGATGTTGTTTTGGCTATAAGAAGCTATTCTTCCTTTTCTGACATTTTCACGGTAACCCTGGCAAGCTCTGATAGACTATTGTCCTAGTTAATATTCATATGACAAAGCTCCGGTTTTTCGGTCGGTTGACAAAACTCCGGTTTTTCCGGTTTCACAAAAATCCCGGTTTTCATTACACTGATTCTCCCTAGAGACGTAAAAGGTCACATTCCGAAGGATTTCGATGGCCCGATGATAAGACAAGTGCGAATACGGACGATAATCGGCTCGTTCATTATTTTTGTTTAGTATATATAGATCAACCCATGTGTCTGAAAATCATATTTGACACAGCTTAAGCAAGAATCTGTTGTTGTTTTCCACATGTTCGTGTTCCAGCTTGAAAGACTTGAGCCTGAAGAAGACCCTTGACTTACAAAAGAAAGCTGACATATCCGTTTCGCAGTGTCAAATATCTGTTGTTTGTGTCTCTGAATAGACGGCCACATGGTCACTGATCAAAAACCGACATTTCCGTCCCTTGTGAACAGGCCAGAATTTCCGTCCTGCGAGGCTCTTTTCTTGCAAATGACTCAATGCATAAGGGCGAGGAGAATACGGGTGTCCGAATGCTTTTGATGGCTCAAGTTCCACTCATTCTTTTCCGGCACACTCTTAGTTGGTGCATGGATGACTGTTAGAGGTTCTACTTCAGTCTTATTTGTTCCTGATAATAATTGATTAGCGAGCTGAATAGCCTGGCCCCGAATGACGACACAACACAACACTTCTATCGACATCCTAATCAGTGCTAAGCGCAATCCAAGTCACAACTGAAGAAACCACACAGTTGTGCGAAGGCTCACTTTGCTGGATGAAATTGGCTCGAAGCCCCATGGCAATCTGTGACGCCCACCTGAGCTTTCCTATACGCCTGTAATTTGCTTGCGGACCGATTGTTGCAGAACGTCGGAAAATAATGTAAGCTATTCCTATTTTTTTTCTGTCAAAATTGGCAAGCAGTTTAGATTTGACAAATCTGAATTAGGAAAATTAATCCGTTATTACATATGAAACACATACTCAATCATCTATCAAACTAAACTTCTTAAAAATAATTTAGTTTCCGTTGATAATAAAAATCTGTATAAAGTAATAATACTAAACTATGACTAGTAAAACTTACAATTTTCTTTCTTTCTTGTTGATAAAAATTGTAATTAAGATCATTGCTCGTTATTGCATTAGCCCAAAATGGATGAGCCGATTCATCAGCTCCAGAAATATAATAACCCTTAGCCTATGGTGTTCTCCAGCCGATTGTAGGCTTCACCGGAAACCGTCCGCCCAAAAAAGTTTAAATAGCACGAACTGCTGATACTTTTCAAACAAATAAAGTTGTTACGCAATTTCCTCAAAAGAAGGTAAACAGTTTAACGTTTCTGGTACATGTTTTTTTCTACTAGACAAGGCTAAAGGTAGGTTTTTACGGCACTTGCCTTCTTGTAAAGTGCCTTAAATCACTTTTCCGTCTGTCGATCAGAGCGAGATAGGGTAATTCCAGATGCGCTAGGATAATGAAACTTGGCAAGCATATTAGGGATCCGGCCAAACTAACTTGGAAAAAGTCACTTCCCCGATTCGACCATCTTGAGGAGAGAGTGGAGAGTGGGGGAACCCAGAATATTGATGCATGTCAAACTTTTGAATTGGGGGTCGGATCTTCCTTGAAACTTGATATTTCGAAAGACCCCATGTCTCGAAAAAAGCCACTTCCCCAATCCGGCCATCTTGAGGGGGAGTGGAGAGTGGGGGAGCCCGGAATCTTGAGGTATGTTAAACTTTTGAATCTTAATAAACGTGATATTTATCTATTAAAACTTGGTAACTAGGACGACCTAGCTAGAGGTGGAGGTGACAATAACAAAGCTATAACTAGATGTAGCATTACAGGTCTGGATCGGATATGGAGTGAAATGGGATATGTCCCAGAAATCTCATCGCAAGCATCAGCACAAAAAGGGTACAGGGATCAGGCTGATATTTGGTAGGCGGCATTGTTATAAGCCCCACCAGTTGCATTTTTTCTGCCTCCAACCATTCCATGAAATTTCATTTACCAAGTTTCAAAGACAACGGAATTGCGTACATGCAAGGAACACGAAACATGGCAAGTGTTTCGGGACCTGAACTGATCCAACTATTGTAACATTGACTACAAAACACATACTATTTCACTATTAAATTACACCATATACATGGAAGTAATAACTTTGACTGCATGAATGACTGCATATATTGATCACCTTCTGTTAGTCGATCAGCCCGGTGATAGCGAGTTAGGGTAATTCCAGATTCACTAGGATGATGATCCTTGGCAGGCATATTAGGGATCCGACCAAACTAATTTGGAGATGGTCACTTCCCCGATCCGACCATCTTGAGGGGGAGTGGAGAGTAGGGGTGCCCGGAATCTTGAGGTATGTGAAAATTTTGAACTGGTGAGTCGAATCTTAGTGAAACTTGATCTTTGGAAAGACTCCATGTTTCGGTAATTTTTGGGTGAGTTGGAAGGAGGAAATCGGAAATCCTGTGACACGCTCAGATTGAAAGGATCGGGATGAAGGTTGGTTGAAGAACAAGCACAATCCCTAGATACGTAGTTAACAGGACCGGAAAGGAGATTTAAACTGTTGGGGGACGTGTAGAGGGGTGTCCGGAATTCTGGCAATTTCGAGTTAAGGTAGTTCAAGAAAGACTAGGAAGATGAACCTTGGCAGGAATATCAGGGGACCATTTTACTTAAAAATAGTTGTTTCCCTGGTCTGACCACCATGGGGGAGTGAAGGGAGGGGGAATGTTGATTTGTGTATAACTTTAGAATGGGTGATTGGATCTTTATGAAACTTAATATTGGGAAAGACCTCGTGTCTAAGAAGTTTCATTTTGACTCCGGACCGGATCCAGTGAAATTTGGGGCGTGGAGGGATCCACGCCTCAGAGTGGAGGGATCGGGATGAAACCTGGTGGGAACAACAGACACGAGCCTTGGATAAATCGATGACAGAACCGGACCTGGTCCGGGCTCTAATGGGGAGTTAAAGGGGTAGCCCGGAATTTCGGTGATCGCGAGTTAAGGTAGTTACAGATATGCGGCCACGATCTGCTAGGACGATGAAACTTTGCTTGCCCATTAAAGCCTCCACAAGATTGATCCTGTAGGGGTAGAATGGAGGGAAGGAAACTCAAGAAACTTGAGAAATGCATAACTTTTGAACTGGTCATCAGACCTTAATGAAACTTGCTATGAGGCGTATTCTCGCCGTTTCCCGAGGACTCCACTTGAGGAGTCCCCGCGTTTTTGTTTGTCCCGGGGACTCAGTCATCGTATTCTCGCGAGTCCCCACGGGCGAGAAATGCTCCGATTATCATCACGATCATGAAAAAGGACTCCCTTTCATCTTTGGAGGGGAATCATTTTTGCTGGTGTTGGTGCGATGTAAAATTAATTAAAAAGGAAAAAAAAAAAAAGATGGATCAAGACTAATTTCTTCAATTGCAAATTTTTTTTAAACAAAATCCATTTTAGAAGCCTTCCCAGTGTTCTCGTTGTTTTCCCAAACGTAGTCCGCGTGGAGTGACTCTTATTCTCGCCGTTCCCTTTAATACCCCGAGGAGTCCTCGGGGAACGGCGAGAAAACGCCTATGGTAGTATGAAAAGATATAATTACATAGTAGGCTACTCATTAGAGGTTAACTTCCAACATCGAGGTTGACAAAATATCTGCCGAGCGCAGCAAGGTTGACATTTTTCAATGGCCTTCGAGCTTGTTATCCTATATACAACTGAGATGGAGGTTTGTTAACTATTATAACTTTTTTTTAACTACTATGACGTTTTTTTTAGGTTGTAGCGTACAGTCTTCTTTGGTAGTAATTTTCTACTTTGAAGGGAATTTTGTTAGTGAAATGGCAACCCCAGACTACTGTAGCAATGTGAAAATAACTTTTTTTGTGACCCGGGCACTTCTGTTTATGACAATACAATCTTTGTCGAACACCATCTTTTGCATTTGTGGCAAAGCAGAAGCGATCTAGCGGCGGGATCTCAGTGAGATATAATTAATGAAGCTTAAATCAGTGTTGCCACTGGCCTCAGAATCCTATGATTTGTCATATACCTTAGTTTCTGCGAAAACCCAGCAAGAAAAAAAAAAAAAAACGGAAAAAGCGACCGGTTCCTTACCAGTAAATACCAAAATGAAACATAAAAGTTGAGGCGTATAATTATGAAGAAGATAAAGCAAGATTTCTCGTTAATAGTTGGTGGAAATTACCTAGTTTTGTAGGTGACAAAATTTCATTCCATCACAAAACATATTAACGGTTTGTGTAATCAGAGCGAAACGAAGAAAATAGATTGTTGTAATTGCTCAGTAGCAGCCTTATGGAGAGGAGAGGAAACGAAGTTGAGGTCAATTTGAAGTAATATTGTTTCAGTTGATAAACTGCATTTTCAGTAGGGATGTGATTTTAGCTAGGTTGGTGGACTTGACCAGGAAAGCAACATTTTCTTTCAGTTTTTTTTGTACATTTTCTTTCTATATAATGTTTTTCAACATTTTTTTTCTATATTATTTTTATGGCACTTGTAGCTTCGCACAAATGCCATATACCGAGCACTTTTCGGTCGGTAGGTCGGTCAGTCTGTCCACTATTCTCTAGTTAGGGTACTTCCAGATGTTCTAGGACGATGAAGCTTGGCAGGCATATTAGGATCCGACCAAACTACCTTGGAAGTGGTCACTTCCCCTGTCCAACAACCATGGGGGAATGGAGGGAGGGGGAATCCGGAAGAATGAGGCATGTCTAACTTTGGAACGGTTGACCGGATCTTAATGAAACTTGCAATTTGGAACGAGTCGTGTCTCAGACGTTCCGTTTCAAGTCCGGTTCCGATCCGATGAATGTGGGAGGGGGGAGTTGGAAGGGAAAACCGGAAATCTTGCGACAAAGTTAAAGTGGAGCGATCAGGATGAAACTTGATGGAAAGAACAAGCACAAGCCCATAGTACATCATAGAAAGAACTTGACTCGATTTGGGCACTGTGTGTGTGGGGGGGGGGGTAGTTGGAGGGGGATTCTGGAATCCGGTGATTCGGAGTTAAGGTACTTCCAGGCGGGCTAGGACGATGAAACTTGGCAAACGTATCAGAGACCCGAGTAGATTAACTTGGAAATAGTCCGTTCTCTGATCCGACCATCATAGGGGGAGCGGAAGGAGGTAGAGTCTGGAATCTTGGGGTATATATAACTTTCAAACTGGTTATCGGATCTTACTGAAACTTGATATTTGGGAAGACCTCCTGTCTCGTATGTCCCATTTCGAGTCGGGACCGGATCCGATGAACGTGTGTGGGGGGGGGGGGGAGGGGAGAACTGGAAATCTTGTGTTACGCTTCGAGTGGACTAATCGGGAGGAAACTTGGTGGAAAGAAAAAGCACAAGAACTAGATACACCAGTGATAAAACCACATCGGATTCGGGCAGTTGGGGGGAGTTGGAGGGGGTCCGGAATTCAGGTGATCGCGAGTTAAGGTACTTCCAGATGTGCTAGGACGATGCAAATTAGCTGGAACATTAGAGACTCAACAATATTGGCTATCCGACTACCCCTAAAGTACAGAAATGAACTTCCAGCTCCCTTAAAGTGCGCACCTTAACCAAAGAGTGAAAAATTACTTTTGACCAAACTATACATTTCATGGTCCTCGCGGGTCCATGATCATTTGTGCCGCAAGGGTTTTGCTTCAACGAATTTAGATAGAGCGATGTTTTTCCTGCGTGTGCATGTCTGGAAAATGGGAAAGAAAGGGAAAAGGAACGAAAAAAATAGGTTTGAAGGATGGTTTAGAAATGTGGCAAGTGTTAACGAAGGAGTGAGTGCGTGGAAAAAGAAAATAGATTTGAAATGGTTTATGAAATGTGGATGGAAAAAGGAAAATAGTTAAAGAACAAAGAAAAAAGGAAAAAGTAGACATCAGGTTGATTTGATTCAAATTTTGTTTTGTATTTAAAAAAAATGAGATTGTTTCTGAGGTTAGGGTTTGATTTTGGAATGTCTTCTCCATTTTGTTTGTAAGGGAAGGTATTCCAAATGGAGGCAGGGGGTTGTTCGTTTTTTTGGTTTTTGGTGCAAAGTATCTGTAGGGAAATGAAGAAATTCGTTATAGTTTTCTTGTGCTTAAAATTATTTGAATTAAGAGTGGTTTTCCACTGTAGACAGGTGCCCTACGGAGGAAGGTCGTCTCGAAACAGTCCCCCCTCCTAACTTCCCCACAGTGCCTGAGCCCGGTCCAGTTCTGTCACTGATATATGCAGGGATTGTGCTTGTTCTTCCAATCAAGCTTTAATGCGGTCGTTAACTCTAATTGTGCAAAAAGATTTTCGGTTATCCTCCCCCCCCCCCCAACACTCGTTGGATCAGGTCTGGACCTTAAATAGGATATTTGATACAAGATGTCTTTTCAAATATCCGATCACCCATTCAAAAGTTATGTCTACCTCAAGATTCCGGATTCCCCCTCCCTCCGCTCCCCAGACGATGGTCAGGTCCTGAAACTTACTATTTCTAAGCCCATCAGCTCGAGCCCCTAATGTTCAAGCCATGTTTCATCGTCCTAGCATATCTGGAAGCACCTTAACTCGCGATCACCGGAATTCCGACCCCCCTCCCCCCACAGCCCCAATCGCTCATCTCAAATTTATTCAAATCCCATCCCAAGTTCATACCAATCCCTCGACTCTAGGCGTGTCACGAGATTTCCGGTCCCCCATCCAACTCCCCCCCCCCCACATTCATCGGATCCGGCCCGCACCTGAAATGGGACATCTCGAGATACGAAGTCTTTCCAAAGTTTCAACTTTCATTAAGATCCGATCACCAGTTCCAAATTTCTACATTCCTAAAGATTCCAGATTCCGCTTCCCTCCACTCCCCCACGGTGGTCGGACGAGGAAGTGACTTTTTTGCCAAGTTTCATCGTCCTAGCCCTTGTGGAAGTACCCTAACTCGAGACAGTGGACCGGCAGACCGACCGACCCACAGAAAAGTGATGCTGCAAGTAACATAAAAACGGGAAAGGAAAGACATGGTGCAGGTGGAGAGACTGCAAAGATTTTTGCCCAGTAATTTTGCTAACAAACGCAGTTCCATCCTGATTTAATGATATTATATCTTGATGATATTATCCAAAAGTGATTTAATAATATTTTCTGTCATTTTTTATGGTAGCCAGCGACTTGAATGAGAATAGAAAACACGAGCATCAATTCTTCTGGATACTAAATAAGACATTTCGGGGATGAAATTAAAAAAAAAAAAATAACTTACATTCTCTTGCACTAGAAGATGCTTACGTCTGATCTATTGGCCTACGATGTTAGGCAAAGACTGAGTTTGTTTGCTGTATAATCTGGAATATATATTCTAAATCCAAATTGCAGTTAATTTGCGCAACGCAAATCTTTGTATTTGCAAAATACCCGAAGGTCCAAAAGCTTTTCTCTCATTTAATTATTGCGGCAGGAGGGGCTAGGAAGTGCTCATTGAAACGTCAGACTGATACCGACTTTGTGGAAGAAAAGTTCTACTTCCCTCGGGCTACCGATGAAAGGAAATCAAGATACAACCGGAATTTCAGATGTCCCTGAATTTGAATGAATGAATGCTCTGCCAAAGTTTCTGCGAAGCGGGTCGCATTATTTCGCAACCAGTTCTGACTGGCCGAAATCGGTTGGCCAGACAGGTTAAGACTCTATACCGATATTTGGCATGCTGCTTCGACACATCTCGTTTTTACTTGAATCGAGCTCAATTGTCCATGCGAGGCAAAAATTAACAATCTCTACTGGCTAACCATTTTCCTGTCATTCAAAATTTTTCAGTTTACTCGAGAAATTTGGAGTGGTGCAAGAATTCTACGGAGATGCAGTTAAAAGGTGGGTAAAAGTGCCAAGTTAGCGTCCAAGTGTCCAAGGGCTCACATTGAGTCCTAAAGTAGGAATTCAGTTTGTTTAGCCGTTCACTATTTCCCTTCAAAAAATATCCCGTTGCGATTTTAGTTTATAGCAATTTCGCGTGTCTTTCATCCTTGGCAGCCATCCAGTCTGCTTATTAAACGAACTTACTTTGATTAAACAGACACTGTCAATGGGGGGTTTCTTATTACACTTGCAAGGGTAGGAGGCAGGAGCGACATCTCTTTGATTTGTTTTTGATTGTGAACTAAAGCGAGCTTACAGTAAATAAAATGAATGCCATGACGTTCTTTTTCTTCTTTTTTTCTTTTTTTCACAGTTGTTCGGGTGGGACTGAAACTGGTAAGAAGTAGATCTTAAGGATTCTTGTTGTGTATAGTGTTCACGTTAATTGTTTGTTATTGTAAGTTGTTGTGTTTAGCTATTTATTTTTAGATTCACCTAGTATTAATAAATTGCAGCACAAGTCCCGAGGACTTTTTTTTGCTATTAGTAATTTTATTTTATGTTATTTTCAAGGTTTACCTACCTACCTACCTACACGAATCTCTTGTATCGAAGGCGAGGGATGGGGAGGTCACTAATCTTTAAAGGACCCCTCTTGCTTATTCTGCCTTTTTATAATATACCTAGCTCCCATACAGAATTATAAGCTTCTAGAATCCCCACCTTTCTCCATTGTTTCGTTTTGTGCCTACACATTTTTGCGCTTTTTTTGCCCTTGCCGAGTTTTGCCCTTCACACAACGAAATGTTTGTCGGGATCTTCAGCGTCCGCTGACAAATCTTTCACACATAAGGATCTGAGAAGCTTCTGTTCATTAATTCTTTTATTTGCATAGTTTTCCCACTTTTAACCACGGCGCGTTCAGTTTTCAAATGTTTTGCGCCCAGCCGCCGCATCGGAGAGCAGGAAGGCTGGACATAGTCAACAAGCACTAACAAGAAAATCGCTAATTTCAGGTGGAAAGTAATGGTATTGTCGAAAATACTTTTTCTGATCCATTTCATAGGGAAAAGATCATTTCTAGTAAGAGGTGTGCTTTAACCTTTAGGATGAGAATTTGAGCCGACGGGACCGGAAAAATGTTTCGAGAAAACGTGCCGTTGCCGCTTCGGTGAACTGACACACCGTTCGTCTAACTAGGGAACACTGCAAAATACCCCCGCAGGTAAACTTTTGTGGAAACACTGATAAACAGTGCGTTTTTCCAGATCCGAAATAAAAACAAGAGCTGAAAGCTCAAATGGTATTTGAAAGAACAGTCACAATATTTTCAGATAAAGTTTGTTAGTTGTCAATTTCGTATTTTCTCACAAGATTCCTTTCATCAGAAGACGGGGTTGATATAGTAAATCCGATGTGGTTGTTCTGTTCGCAGAATAAATTTTGTTGTACTCTTGTCCCGATTGGCGAATGATAAATCAACGGTAGGAGCAAATACACTAGCTGCGGTAATAAGGACTTGGAAAGGTGTTCACGAGATATCAGTTGCCCTCCCTTGAGCTCCCCACAACGTTGTCGGGACTGGTTTGAACCTGAAGTGTAACATCTGAAGTGTAACATCACCTCTTGCCGCTTGTCAAGTTGCATACATATCAGATAACTCATTCGAAAGTTATTCTTCCCACTACATTCCCGATTCCACACCCCTCCATCCCACAAGAGGATCAAATCGGGATAGTGACTAGTTCCGAGTCAATCTGGTTCGGTTCCTGATACAACTGCCATGTTTCATCTTCATAGATAGCCTAGCCGTTGGTATTCCAAGAATCCCGCACTAACTCCATCCACAGTGCCCTCGTCTGATCATGTTCTGTCAATAAGGTACGTTGAGTTATTGCTGATTGTCCCCACTAAGTTTCCTCCAGATCCCTTGACTCTAAGCGTTTCACGAGATTTCTGGTGCCCCACTCCAGCCAGGGGTGTCCCGAAGGGTGCGGGAAGGGGTGCAGTGCCCCCCCCCTTCGGTTTGGACATTCGGTAAAATTTTCGGCGATGGCGAAAATTTATTAGAAACGGGTACTGTGGCGAAGCCATGGAGCCCGTTTTTGAAATCCTCTCTCCAGAATTCGTTAATGAGATACCAAAGTCGTTAATTCTCCTGACTTTTTTAAGTCAGTCTCTATCACCGGACTTGCCGCATTCGGTTGTTAAGTTATTCCAACAGTTCCATTCCATTCCAGTTCCATTATTGCATTACAAAATTCGGTTGATATGCCGGTCTTGATCTGTTCCTTATTGATTTGGTTTAGTTTTCATTAGTATGAATAGATTATTAGGTTCACCCCACAATAAGCACGTCTCTGAACGTGAAAATTTCTTTTTTGTTGCTCTATGGTATAATTGGTAGTCCGTTTGGTAATCTCGTTAGGGATAAAAAAAAGGGAATTTGATCATCATCGTTTCCAAAAAATTCACGGGACGGGGACGTCACGGGCCGTTTAACGCTTGGAAATTAGGAAGGGTTTGAAAGATTAAATTTAATGGTTCTGCCTCTATTTAAAGCTAGAGTTTGCATCGAAAGTAGTTGAATTTTGCCCCCCAAAAAAGTGGATTCAAAAAAATTCACCCACGGCACTTTAGTTTACTTGCACACAGGCGCTAGTGATGTTGCCGCTTCGCAGCAACGGCGTTTCTAGTAATCTATTTCCGAGTCCCATTGGCAAAATTGGACATCCCCCCACAGCAGGAAAAACCGAGTTACGCTCCTTAATATTCCTCACAGTACAGAAAGGTAACGGCGTGAAAACAAGTCGAATTTCCCTTTAGACTTAGAATTTGCCTAACCTGCTCTAATTTTTATTCATAGGCTTACAGAAAATAAGTAACAGATTCAATAAAAATCGGGTACTGATTTGGTAATTTTTAACATGCTTGCTCCCCCCAAAGTGGTATGCGGCCAAATAATTGAATGCTTGAATACTTGACAGCGCAAAACATAGCTGACATACATTAGTTGCGTTTTCGCAGATACCATGGTATCTGATACCACGGTCTAACAGTCGTTTTTGTTGTTATCGTTGTATCTGATACCACGGTCAAAAGGCGTTTCTGCAGTTATCGTGGTATCTGGCCAGTTATCCTGGTATCAGATATTCAGATACTACGGTCCGACCGTGGTAACTGGTCGTGGTATCTGAAAAGTCACCTCACTTTCATCAAATTTTGTCATATTGGTGAGAAAGAAGTTTAGCACTTAGTGATGTAACTGGATATCTGTTTCTCTTTTGGGATGACTTCAAAAAGTGCAATTTCGGCAATAGTCGTTTTTGCAGAGCACCGTGTATCAGATACCACGATAACTGCAAAAACGACTAATTGCAGATCCAGTTACCGTGGTAACAGATACCATGGTATCAGTAAAAACGCAACAATTGCTTTCTAAGTTTTCTAAGGTTTGTGTGTTTATGAAGGTAGCTACAAATATAAGACGGAAGATATTTCAATATTGATGTTGAAACCGTTTTAAATTGCCTTTTTCTCCTTCATCATACTGTTTTTGTTCAAATCTCTTTGTCCTGCAGATCAATCCCGTAAATTAGATTGATTGATAGTTTATGTGTAAAGGTGTATGAAACTGAGGATGTGGAAAGTTACATTTATTACATGATGAGAACAAAGACAATATTATAACTGATACTAAATTTAGTCTATATCATATTTTGAAAAAAAATGGAAGAATAATTTGAATTTGAAAATCAAAAGATAGTGTGGGTGACTGTAAGTTCTTACGATATCAATACTGTCACCAAGAATAGGAGGAGTCAAAGCCCAAAAATTAAGAATAAATAAGGAAAGATGCTATGGGGGTTAAACAAAATTTGTCGAACTAGTTCACATCTTCATATCACGTACTGGGTAAATATAACATCAAGATAAATGTTAAACAAAGGACTTTTACCATGACAAATACACAGGAAGTCGATTAGATGAATATCTGTTCCGAGAGCCCACTCCTATCAGAGCTGTTCCCGATTCCAGCTTGTCCGCACCGAGACAAGTCCAGTACTAAAGTCAAGATCACGAGTCAAAACGAGTCCAAATCCTGAACAGTATCCTTCGATTTGGGACGAGACCAGGTCCCTCGAAAAGGCGACTCGAAACGTCTTAAAGCCGAGTCACAGCCCCGAACTTTTTTTCTTAACAAATAATGAGCTAAAATCTTCACATACAGAAATTCGTCTGAGAACGAACCATGGTAAAATAATTCAGTCAAAGCATGTCTTTTGGAACAAGACCAAAGGTTTTGATGGGATCCCAAAAATCTTTTATTTGATCCAGACAATTGGATCTTGTCTTCGCCAAATCCAATCTTCGCCAGGCTAATCATCTGAGAAAACCAAGTTCAGATATACCTATATAAGCCATATTTAATTTGATGACACTGGCCGAAACTTCCTTCTTTATTTCTGCCAAATTTCCGGTTTCGGCCGAACTCCGAACGAACACATTTCCAGCAAAAAAAGAAAATTCAGATAATAATTCAGCGTCTCTCCTTATCCCTATAAAGAACATTTTATCAGCTTCAAACAAATCTTTGACTTCTAAAAATTTTCCGGTTTCAACCGGATTCCGGACGAATTATATGTCGGGGTAAAAAATGATTGTCATATACAGACTCAGCGCCTCTTCTTACCCCTAATCTGTCATCTAATCAACTTCAAATAAAACTATTGCTCTGAACACATATTGCTTTGTCATGGTAGAAAATGCTTTTCACATAAGTGTTCAGCATGTCTTCTTACCCCTAAATCAAACATCCAATCAACTTCGAATAAAACTTTTACTTTTGACAACTTTCCGCTTTTTGGCAGATTTCGAATCAACTATTTGTCCGGCAAGAAAATAGTTTTCATCATCGTGCTCGGCATGTCTTCTGACCCCATAATCGACAATCACATTAGCTGTTTAAAAATATTTTGTTTGCCCCTTAATTTGAATCCCCTTCCTACCCCTAAATGTAGGGCTACAGAGCCCATCTACGAAGTAGACCTTATCATTGACTCAAAGAATCCTCACACAGTTTCATCAAAATATCTCATTTCCTTCGAGAGTTATCGTGCTGACAAACGGACAGACAGAGGGACAATTTTTGCGATGTCATAGGTATCCCTCCACTTACGTTTTGGGATCCCAAAATCTTGTCTGAGGCAGGAGAGCAGAGCATATTTCGACTGAGCATCTAAGATAAAGCATCGGCGCGCTGTTAAAATCACGACTTTAATCACACGAAGTTAGTGATTTGCTTGTTAGCACTTGTCAACTTTGCCTAGCTGTCGCACTCTCCAACATAGCGGCTGGGCGCAAAATATTTGAAAACTGAGCGCGCCGTGTTTAAGAAGCGGGAAAAACCAAATAAAAAAATGAAGTCAAATACAAACGATAGACCTGATGGAGTACCACTTATTTCAAAATGAAAAACAATTAAAGTTTGAGCTTTTGTGACTGTCATCCGGCGTGGCCGGAAAAGCACAAGAATTTTGCAGGTAAAAAAGGAAACAATGGCGAAAGGTCCTTATTCCGAAATCTTCTTATTCCGTAAGGGACCCAGGGATATTATAAAAGGCAGAATAAGCAAGAGGGTCCTTTAAAATGGATCTAGGTTAACGCCAAGAGCAGATCTGAGCAATAAAAGTGGACGATTACATGAATTAACCGAGCCTAATCAGGATGTGACAGAAAACATTGTGTCCTCCGCAAATAATTATGCTATGAAATATGTGCGTATTAATAGGAAAGACGAAAGCGAATTCAGTTAAGATGAGTGACTGGCTCGGCTCCTTAAAGTCCTCCTGACAGAAGGTCCCTTTATCCGGTTTAGAACACCCAAACGACTTATAACGGTGTACGAGAGAATATACACACGGTCTGACGCCTTTAACGATGAAAACGCTGATTTCTTCAACATCCATTTTCTTTAAAACGTTCAGTCGAGAAGGGACCTGAACGAAGTCCTGTTAAGCCACATGAAATAGCCTCTTTTCAAGATGAGTTTTTCTCATGTCTACCCAAATTTGCCATGTGTCGTATTTATGCTGTCAAGAGCATGTCTACTTTCTTCAATTTGTGGTTCATGACAAGAAGGCGATTGAAATTTCATGTTGTACCCAGAGCTTTTGTTATTACTTTATAACATAATATGTACTTGCCACTGTGTGTTTTCTCTGTAGAGAGATTTTGTTTCTCCTAGTTTCCAAACTGATCTATCGTAGGATCATTCATTTTAATTTCTGTTACTTTTTTTTGAAAAAACGGTGAAAAAGAAATTTGTTTATATAAATATTAAATAAAAAATCACATACATGTGAAGTTCATTCCGCTCTTATCAAATAATGAAGATGTTTTTTTTCGAAGATACCTCCGATGTTACATGACCAATACCTGTTCGCTATAGGTTGATTTCAGATTTTCTACCCTAGATTTATCAAATAATACTCGTTTTCAAAGAGGTAGAATAACTATGTGGAAGAAACTGAGGAGGAGGATAATTGAGCTTTTTTATGCAGACACATTTTGTTGAATTGTTTCACCACAATAAAGCAACGTTCTTTCGTAGTTTTTGAGCCCAAGACCACTTAAATTGGAGATTAAGGGGGTGAGAGGGGTTGTGGGTAAAGATTCCATCACGTTAAAAGTTCTCCTCGCGTTCTCTTTTCTCGACAGCTGGTCCCCCCTGATTGGTCAAGCATCATTAGTGCGAGTACTATTTCGTGCAATTAAGAACCGCTATTTAACTAGCATTATCTTCAAGCTTAAAAAGATTAAACTGAAACAGAACATGTGAAGCTTGTCACGCAATGTCAGGCAAGCACAAATAGGGGATTTTCGCATTGTCGGTGGTTCAAGGCTCAAGACGGTGCATTCCCCTTTTACGACCGGTAGTACCTTGGTGTCATAACTGCCAATATAAACCACAATCAATTTTCAGTGGAGGCAAGAGTTTCACCATTTTAGCCATGTTTAAGTTTGTTTCTAAGGTTTTCATCTCTACTTTCTTGTTCTTTTGCTGTTTACTTAAAAACTACAGTTTACTTAAAAATGGGCTATCGGACCCGAATGAACCCTGATAAATGACAAGAACACGGGTCTCTTCAATGACCGGACTGGATCTGGCAATTTTTATATGATTAGCTGGTGGGTGAACTGGTAATCTCGGAACATTGGGCTTCGACTTGATTGATTGGGATGGAATTTTGTACGAATAACAAGCATATACTTAAACAAGCACCAGCTCATCCTCTATTTTTTCATTTCCAACCCATTACTACCGCTTTAAAATAATTCCTCAAATTTATGTTCTGCGATCGGAAACTTACCTGTCTACGACTATATCAAAGAGATTCTAAATTAGTGAATTATCTGGATGGAAAATAGTTTTTAGTTTTTTTTGTGACTATTATTATATGTCTTTTTCCTTTTTTGCTGCACTTAATGCCCTTGGGCGGTGCGTCATAAATCTTAATTCCTTGATTCATTTGCTCTAGCTACAAAATTTACATCACCGGTCGGGATGCTGGGGAGCACATGGCGCAGACGCAGGTTAATGGTAGATCAAGCAGATTTGAATGTGAATACCACATGAGTTGATGGGAAAAAATCTAGGTTCAACAAAAGAAATTGACCTATGGATCACTAGGCTATAGCTTATAGTTACAGTCAGGCTAAAGCTTAGAGGCTCTAGTTTGTCTAAGGAGAACGCACTATCACTAGGGAGAAAAGGAAAAAATTTAGGGAAAAATAGGGTACGTGACCTTGCCTGATGTGTGCTGCAATTGATGAGAATCTAAGGCTCTAAGGGAGGGAATGTTTGGTGAGAGTGATTTAGGCGAGGAAGGGTTGACAAATCGTATGGGAGATAAGTGCTTTTGGAGGAAAGAGAAATTTGGCGATGTTTGTCCGGTTAGCAGCAAAACATCGGGAGGATCTAATGCAAGTACTATTAAGCAATACTTAGGATTTTTGTTTGAGGTTATTATTTTCTATACGTGATTTTGTCAGTATGGTTAAGTTTATTTAAGTTTTTGTTGTTGTTGTGTTTAAGGTAGAATTACTGACAATCTTTCACGCGCGTACACGGTGCTTCTCTAACGTATTTTTAGTTCAATACCTTGAATTCAAACTCAAACAGGAAACATCTCGTTCTGACGCAGACCAACGACTACAACTGGGTGGAATTAGTACTGGTTTATTACCGTTTTGTGGTTTGGAAATAAAATTAAAGTTATGACGATCACGACCCAACCATTGACGCACTTGCTTCTAAGTAATGGCTTGTTTGCGTGTATACAGATTATTGACGATGGTTGAAAGTTTTCTTAAATGATAAAAGAACCATGTTAAAACAGGTCGGTTGACCAGTCTTTGCCCATAAGAAACAGGGGATTTTTTGCGTGTCGCGGTTTCTATGTAGAACACCTTCACATTTTTACAATGCAGATTTATAGGCAAAGTCGTTTACAAAGAAAATACGAATGCTGTAAGAAAACCAGGTAATTTGTATACACTCTGACTATCTCTTCAAAAACTTTGGACCGACGTTGAGAAACAAAAGACTGTCTAACCAAATTTAAAAGCATTTTTTTTGCCGTAAGCCAGCCTTCAAAGTGTCATTAGCTCAAATTTGTAAGCGGTGAGAGCAGAAACGGCTGGTAACAGTAGGTGGAAGCAGTTTTCGAGATGTGTCTGTTTGTTCCTCTTAGGAAATTTTAGATACTTGGCCACGGATCTGTTGAAGATGGTGCATGCCATCCTTGCTTGCTAGAACGCAGCCTTACTGTCGACCGCAGACACATGGTTTGTAGAAAGGAAAGCTTTTCTGCATAACTTAGGGGATAGTTCTACCAAGCGTTCGAAGTTGAAATATCACATTCATCAGTTTGGCCTGTGGTCCTAACTTGAGGAACAAATGAGGAACTAAACTAACGAAAAAAATTTGTCATAGGATTTGGCTAATCATGGAAATTTTTCCGAGGTATAAGCTCTTTCTTAGACCAACAGTAAAAGACGAGATTTTTTAATACATAGGAACGAATGAAGATTTGTTGAGTAGGCCAATAGCAGAGAAATAAACAAAAGTAATTACAGTAAAAATATAAGTAACGGAACTGGAAGAGCTGTCAAAGTTAAATGCAGAATCAATCTTCTCGACGAGGTCTACGCTGAAAAAAAAGTTTTCTGTTATTTCACAGAACTGTCGTGGCCCGGAAAAACAAAATATTACACTTCTACATCAGGCTATAATAATGGTTGTATTCTTAAAAAATCCTGTAACCCTGCTTAAATATTCTGCCTTTTCTGTTATCGTTAACTCTTCTATGTAATTATTAGCTTCAGAAATAGTTTTCCTTGTAATTATTTCATTTTGCACTGACGATTTTTCTTCCTTCGAATAGGAATTCCAGTCATGTAGCTCAAGCACAAACTTGTCCGAAGTTTTAAAGACGTTCTGATTCAGCTCTCGCCTCGAATTGGAAGCTAGACCGGATTCAGGATTTCTTCTCTCAGAAAGCCCTCAAACAACGAGAAATAGTGTATCCCTCTAACTCCGTACCTGAACTTTAGGAATGGTTAGTTTGGGTCCTCACTTCAGTAATGATTTATGTCGGTTAAATTACAGAATTTTTTGCAGACCTAGAGCATTGACTAAAAAATATTTCAAATTCTTGATAAGAAAAAGGTTATTTGAAAAACATATTTTTTGCTTAGGTCAATAGGACCACCTTAATCTAAAATTTTTGAATAAGGTACCGGGGGAATATGTCAAGGAATGAAATTGAAAGTCATGTCGATTGAAAAAAGGAAAAAGTATCTTCTGTAAATAAAACCTACAGTTGCATTTTTGAGCAGCCAATGCTGCTGTTCCAGCACAGAGACAGCTTCCAGCTACGGTCGTCATTGCAAGCAAGTGCTTCAAATTAAAAGTAGAACAAAGATAATGACAGAAATACTGAATTCTAACAATTGTTGTTCCTACCCAGTGCGGTGGTCCGTCTGTGTGGGTTAAAGTTGAATAGTCCTTTTTACATACCTCAAGAAAAATGAAACAGTTTGAACTGTGAACCAGGAACCAGTAGAACCTTCAATAGGAATTGCGAAAGTTTGAACTGTAAAACAAGTACAGGGCAAATATATCAAGTTCACTGGGAAAGAACGGAAAGTAAAAAAAAAACTGTTTATTATGATAATAATACGTTATCGTCTTACCCGTCTTTATCAGCTGTTATAGTCCTTAACATCACTTTTATTTTTGACAGCAACACTATTTTTCAATGCTTAGGATACTAAGACCTGCTTAATCTTAAATTCCAAATGAAGTAAAAAATGTCAAAGGTGATTGAAAAAGAAGGAAGAGTAAAGGAAGAAAGCCAAGTCGAGAAATATCACCACAGCTATGCAGATAAACATGACAGGCATGGGAAACCGATGAAATGAATCAAACTTGTATATTTTTTTAGTCGAAATCGAAGGAAATCATTAGAAAAAAGGAGGATAAAGGGATCGTTAGGATGAAACAAAATATTTGAAGAGAGAGAAAATAATATGTAAGAAAATAAATAAGATTTGATGTTAGGAAGTTGGTAGAATATGAGATGTGCAAAATAGGGATTCATGTGGTGTTGAAACAGGTGTACTATTACTACTATTTACTACACTTTGTTTCTACAGTTTGATTTATTTTCTGGAAAATTTGTTCGTTTCTTGTGACATTCTTTCTCAGAAATGACCAAATAACGGCAGTCGCAAGAATGTTTTGTTGTGATAAGTAGCAAATATTAGGACTGGATTGCTCGTGAAGCTGTGACCTGGAAATAGTCACCGCAAACTAATCATTGGTAGATCACATGCAAGTGTAATTTACCTTAATATGCTAAATGTTTTTTTTTCACTAGCATTATTAGCTCTTTAGCTCACAGCTTCTCACAGAAATGCGGTTTTTATTGCTTTATTGCCTACTAGCACGAACGGCTTGCCGATTTGCCGACTAACTGCCACATTTTGACAGTAATTGGTTCCACGCTGACCAAGCTGGGTTTCTCTTAACTGCTGCAAGATTTGAGGTCTTCGTCAACTTTGCACGTGAACTGTCATCGAGATCATACATCAGCAAACGCAAGTGTTTGGGGTTATTAGAGTTATTGCATTTGATTTTTTTTTAACCTTCGTCGCTACTACGTTTATTATGTACTTTGTGTACTATTACTAGCAAAATGGACTGGAAGCATCACCTCTTTTGTCTATACTTCACATCTGTTTCGTCATTTTGGAGGAAAAAAGCATTTCTAACGGTGTTCTATTAGTAGGTTATACTTATTACCATGTTCTTTTCTTCTTATTATTATTTATGACTGTATTGTGTACCCACCAAGACCACTGCTAGTGCCGCTGGACCTAATCCATAAAAGTTATATTCAGTGGTTGCGACCCAACCACAGGTTTCCGGCCTTACAGAGCAAGACCAAAGGTTTCGATAGGATCCCAAAAATCTAACATTTGATTCAAACAATTGGGTCATGTCTTCGCCATTCAGTCTTCGTCAGATTCCTTGGAGATTTTTACTGTTAAAATAAAGTTTCGAAATGGATTCAGCATGTCTCCTTGCCCCGATACCGAATCAATAATCGATTTCAGAAACAACTTTGAGATTCAACCAAATTTCCAGTTTCATCCGAATTCATGATGAACCATTTGTCCAGCAAGAAAACTAATAAGTTCAGAGATGGATTAAGCGGAACTTCCTACCCCCTCAATGGATATCTTATTATAGAATAAAGGGGTAGGGACTGCCATAGCTAAAAACTGGTCGACACATTTTGTGTCCGGTTTTCGCGGGATTCTGTATGAACTATTTGTCCGGCAAGAAAATAACTTTCATAATCAGTTTCAGCATGTCGCCTTACCCCTAAATGTCCCGTAATTTGACCCCTCCACCCCTAAATATAGGGCTACAAAGCCCATCTACGAACTCGATCTTACTCTTGACCCGAAGAATCCCCACACCAAGTTTCGTCAAAATGTCTCATTCCCTTCGAGATCTATCGTGCTTACAGGCGGACAGACAGACGCCGGACAGACCAACAACTTTTGTGATGTCATAGATATCCCTCAATCACGTTTTGGGATACCAAAAAACTATCTTAATAGCCAGCTGCGACACGAGTGATTCTTTAAATCGTCAAATAGCAAATGTATTATGAAAGTCAAGGGTAAACAATCAGCACAAATCATCGCAAACCATTTCCTTATAGAAGTAAAAGAAGAAAAATTTATTGGTGTTGGCAAAGGGATTCCTTTCTCCGTTTCAGATCTCGAAGTGCAACAGGCCGTTGTTGGCTGTACCCGCGTAGCAAAGATAAGGAAGTCCCTTGCCGCAAAAATTGACTTTCTCAAGCCGATCTCGAGAGAAATTTTAAAGATGGCTTACATATTGACTACGACTACTTCCGAATATTCAGGTGCATCCATGACCAAAAGCGATCTTACAAGTGCCAAGAGTTCGGTCACTTGGCCTCGGAATGCAAGAAAAACGTCAAATGTTCTAAGTGCGGTGGGCGCCACGAGTCCAGCCGCGAGAGCCCGTGCACCTCAACCTCTGCGAAGTGTGCCAGTTGTTGGAGTGCCAAATACCCTGCTTTCAGCTTAATCGTCTGAAAGTGGTTGAGCTTACGAGGTTTACGAGCTACCAATGTAGAGCCCTTTGAGTTTACGTCTTCCAGCTCACAGGACTCAAGATTATTTGGAATTTGTTATTTTCGTGTACCTCAGTTTACTCTGTTTTCCATGTCATTTAATTTTGTACTTTCTTATACTCCATCATTTTAGGTTCAACGAGCTGACGGGTTAAAAAAATTAAAAATATAAAATTTCGTATAATTTAATTTTTTTCATTTTAAAAATGAAACTAAGAAATCACACTCAACTACCATTTATTGTGAAACCGTGTATTTGTTTTACAGAATCATTTGTATCCTCCGCGTAAACACCTAATTCTAGGTTACAGTGATAAACCATCACCATAGACCATTCTAGCACCTCATAAAAATGGCAATACTTTAGCAACCAATTCTCACTTACAACACCTCTCCTCGTGATAGACATGGAACCAAGTTGTTCTTGTCATCAAATAACACAAACTAGGAAAAGTTAGAAACCCCTCATCACCGAGATGATTATGTTGTAACAGCCGATTGTTACTGGCAAATCCGTGGCATGTCTCACAATTGGGTTCCGACTATTTTTGTGTAAGTGTGGACTCTACCACCTAAGTTGTCAACCCCTATAAACTTTTTCGGTTCTTACTTACAGGTACCTCTTCCCGTGATAGACACGATTCCAGATTGTTCTTACCATCAAAGACACCGGGCTTTTGCTAGTGGTACACCAATCTAACTGAAACCCCTGCTAACCCCTGATAGCCAAAGATCATTTTGGTCTTACAGCCGATTGTAGCTTACATGTATTAGGGAATGGGATCGACCTACTTTTGTTGCAAGAACAATATTTTGGTTTTGTCCTAGTTTTTTTTTCTTATTCCGCCGAGTTCAGCTTATTACTGGAAAGTGGTAAGTGCCTGACTTGTGCGGTTTTTAAAGGAAGTGTGGAACTTCGTCCGGATTGATGAATATGTCCCTACATTTTCGAAAACTTCATACAACTCTTACTCTCTAACTCTCTACAATCTTCGTCAAAATGAATCTCTTCTAACTGGGTATACCGTTACCGTGACTTGTTCAATCAGTGCAATCTGCGTGTGCATCAGTATTTCGATTCTTTACTTTCATGGTATCTTCCTGTTAGTGTGTCTCAAGTATTTGTTTTTGCGGTTTCCAGCAATGCTGTTGAAAAGTTTGTCTGCAGGCTAAAAAAGACTGTATCTATTGATATCGATAGTCTTACTGCAGAGTTTGACGAAGCTGAATGTACCGTTCTGACCCAACATCTATAACTACTCATTCAAAGGTTG
Organism: Branchinecta sandiegonensis; assembly: GCA_030848855.1. Lineage (NCBI taxonomy): Eukaryota > Metazoa > Arthropoda > Branchiopoda > Anostraca > Branchinectidae > Branchinecta > Branchinecta sandiegonensis. Next base: position 16,769,313 of record JAUPMV010000018.1, read on the forward strand.
TTCTCCCAATCTCAGGTCCCAAATAGCTTCCTTGTTGGAACTATAACATCTTTATTTCAGCAAATATCCTGAACTGTGCTAAAGTTTCCGTTCAGTTACATTAAACTATACACTCGGTACATTTTTTTAGTATATCTTTCCCCAAGAACTTCTTGAAAACTGTAATTTTGGGAACATGCAATTGGGTTTTTGGGACGGTACGGGCGGTGCGCATGCTTATGGCGTTCTGACCAGAGCAATGCGACAGGACATCCTCAACAGATCAACCATTCACATATGTTCCATAGAAATCTCTTGGGCTTTCGGTAATGTCTCCAGACATTGTATTCGCTTACTCGTTTTGGCGTCAATCTATCCTTGCATTTTGCAGTACTGTTTCGCAAATTTTACCGTTCGGTTAAAATGGCAGGGTCACTTATAGGAACATATTCCAGTGAAGTATGTAGTTCGCCAAGGTTGACTTTTGTCGCCATATATATTCAAGTCTGTAGGTTGTGATTGCTGAGACTCTCTTCTTCCTTCATATCTGTTCAAGGAGATTTCAGAATCAGCCACATCGCTTGTGCTGATGATATCCTCTTAATCAGCAGTACCAAATCTGCCCTGTCTAGAATATGAGAATTCTAGCTAACAAACTCACGGACATTATACTTGAGATAAAGCTGTCAAAATCTACAACAAGCTCCGAGCTTCCTTCTGTTGCAATTGGCTCTTCTTCTACTTTTTCGTCCGATTCGCAGAAATGGTTATGACTGACCCTTGATTATATGAGGTGTTTTCGGACGAACGGCAACCGGTGTCTCAGCTCTGTTTCATCGAAAGCCAATACGGACAGCCAACGAGAAATGGTACTAAGTCGGCTGTATGTTGTCAATAAAAAATTATGGAGATTCAAAAACACCAGAAGTCAGAAGTCAGAAACACCAAATTGAACTTCATTGTGAATTTTTTTATTTTGAAGAAAGTACAAAATACTAAACGACAGGAAAGACTCTTAGTAGGAGAAAATTTAGACTTGCTCCTCAGTATCATACTTTGGTGATAGAGACCCAGTAGGCTACTTCTCAGCCTTTTGCAAACCCAATAGGGCCGGGGCCATACCAAACAAAAGTGCCACTTCTTTACTACAATTAGAACTTGTCTGTTCTTTTACCTTTGTTTTGGAAGAAAACTACTAGAAATAACCTTTAAGCCAGAGGAATATGTAGAAAAAATCAAATTTCGGTGTGAAAAGATTACTAAATTCATTATCTTTCGTGTCAAATGTTAGCATGCGAATACACCTTACAGAAAGAGGAACAATATATTCCCTGACTGTGGAAAATTCTGTTTCATAGCGGAGCTCTCAACTTACAGGGGGATTCGCCAACTTTGAATTATGTAATATCGAAACTGTTTCAGCCTTTTAGACTTGTACGTTGTTGTTTTTTTGTAAGAACCTAAGCCTGACAGTTCAGTTTTCATCCTTCAAGCCTAGCTAGGAATTTGAGCTCAGGTCAAAATGGTGAATTCCTGGAAGAACTGGTGTGACATTAAAGTTATTTTAACAGAAGGAAAATACTGTTTTAGTTTAATTTTGGTATTCTTGTGGTTTTTCATTTCATGCCAGAGAGACCTTGCGAAAAAGGTAGAATGAATTTTGAGTATTATAAGTGTTAATTTTTTGTTGTTCTCTCTCTTCGAAAAGCTAAGCGTCCCCGTGGCGAAATGTCCCCAGGACAAAAAGTCCCCATGGCAAAACACTCCTGTTGCGAAAAGTCCTAAAAAATTTCAAATATAAGATTTTTCCGAAGATTTTTATTTTTTGTATTCCTGTACTGCTCAATTAGGTAAACTCCCTAGTACAAAGGTCCTTCTTCCTTTGTTCTGTTTAACAAGAACAAAGGAAGAAGGAATGCGGAAGAGGAATGAGATATAGGAATAGAGGAATGCGCAAGATATTGCGGAGTATGGGTCTTATCTGTAGGCTACTTCTTCAAAATAAAGAGGCAAGTTTTGCTGATGGAAATAAATCCACACCAGCTTGCTAAAATGGATTTTTACCAAATACGTAAGCCCTTGGAAAGGTAAAAGTTATCTGAAGATAATGTTGAAATTTTGCTTTAGATGTTGTAAACTCCAAGTAAACTGCATTGACTTGGGAACGTGCAGTGTTATTTCAACCCTTTTTCGGGTTCGCCGACTAAAGTGTTGAGAGAACAACGCTTTTCTTTTGTCTCTTCCCTATTGGATAATTGCTGAAACTGTCAGCCCATCGAAGATCTCAAAAATCTATGTTTCGAGAAAAGCACAATGAGTAATCACATCATCAAAGGCTATTGATGATGTGATCAGCGTTGAAAAACAACAACAAAAGAATATTGGAAGAAAAGACTGAATTGACTTTACAGCCAGCTTAGCCTTCTCCTTTTCAATCTTTTCAATCTTTTACTTCTCCTTTTCAATCTCCTTTAAAATCTTGGAATATTATCTTCTGTAACCTAGTTGGTACTACAAAGCTATCCCTTAGCTTTTCAGGATCAAAAAACAATAGACAACACTCTATCAATTTCTGTGAAACTAGGTCATTGTTTTAAATCATCATTTGTACCATTTACGAAAATACTTAATTCTAGGTTCTAGTGGTATACCTTTGAGACGAATTTTCTTACCCTCAGATTTGTAGGGATCAAATAAAATGGGCACCAACTTGCACGAATTTCCAACCCCTCACAGACCCCCTCTAGCAACCGATTCTTTCTTACAATTCCCTCTAGGTAAGAGGTAAACCAATTAGTAAAAGTTGCAAGCAAGCTCAAATCCGAAGCTGGTTACTGCCTATAGGCCGGTTGTTACTTACAAGTACACTACATCTTTTACAGTTGGGGCCCAAATTATTCTCACCGTCATATGCACCGAAAAAAAAATAACAGGTACACCAAATAGCAGATGCTGAAACCTTTCTTCGCCGAAGATGATTATGGTCAAACAGCTGACTGTGGCTTGCAAGCTCCCTAAATGTCTTACAATTGGGATCGGCCTATTTTAGGTTTCAGTGTGTATACCTTACTATTAAAACTGTCAACCCCTCGAAAACTTTCAAACTAGTGTACCATATGACGGATTTTTGCACGAAACAAACGTATGACCTATACTTTTGATTACCTCATCAAGGGCTATTGATTACCGTTTAAAAAAGGTATCTTCAATAGTTCAAAAGTTCTAGCTCATCACTTAGAAAGAAGGAAAGGGTAAGCTCCAATTTCTTTAGCAATGACAGAACTTTTAAGGTTTAAGAGGCACATCTGATACCGTTTCACTGAAAATGGAAGGATAGACTGAAACCACAAACAGAAATGGGTAGAAACAATAGATGACACCGCTTTTGGACCCATGGAAAAATGCGAATTATCACTAAAAAAAGATATATTGGGTGTGGGGCCAGGCAACATAGCACTTATAGATTTTAGTCCATCTTCAATTTGAAACTTGTGTCTGTCTACTTGCCTGCTAGAACAGGAGCTTTCCTCTTGAAAGCAGAAACATGGTTTGATGAAATGAAAGCTTGGCTGCAGATCTTCAGATAGTCCTCTCTGACAAAGGCTACACAAGTCCAGTTCACTTCGCACACCGTGGGCTCTGGCTCTGGTTTGAGCAACTAGCAAACAACTTCCTTTTTTAACCCAGGCAAGAGTTCTACGGAGCTTTCCAAAATGTAATGTCACTGTCATCAATCTAGCCTAAGGTCCATACTTTCCGTAAAAATCACACAGGTTGGACCCTTGCCCCTTTTCGGAAATACGCTGAAATCGGCAACATAGGAATGTAATAAATAAAAGAAAAAAAAAATAAGACAAAACTCTCCCTCTCATTACACAATTAGAAAAATACTACAAGGGGTTAAGATAGCTGAAAGACTCACAGAAGCCTGCTCTAAAGATTGGAAATAGCTTCTAGACTTGATACAGGAAGTACAAAAAGTTAAAGAGGATCTCTTACGCTTCCTTAACTGTCGTTGGAAAAGAAATGTATAAGAAAAGGCTGGAATAGAAACTAAGAAAGGCAAGGGAAAGGAACGAGAAAAATAAAGAGTCTTTTTCAAAAAAGACGAAATTGTTTCTTGTGAGATGCCCACTATTGAATAAGTTTCTCACGTCATTCACCTGGAACCTTCGCCAAGCCAAACAGAAAGCGCGAAAAAGTTAGTTGCAAAAAATACTGACTAACTCGAGCCCAAGCGGGAAGGCTGGAGTAAACCCGTCTGTGGACACTGGTGTACACTGCTGCGTTGGTGTTCTGTCTCTTTACAGTGTCCACATTAATGTTAGTAGTTGTACACAAGACTAAGTAGACGATTGTTCTATATTGGTTCTAAGGACTAATACATGTATAGGTGGCGAACGTAGGCACTGGACTAACAACAAAACGGGCAAAAGAAACATTCTCACACTCGGGACTAGCAATTCGACCCTGCTCCTCTATCCCCAGATGTTGACCGGAACAGGACACATAAGTCCGTCAAGCCTGGTCCCAAAGTGTGGCCAATAAAAGAATCACTTTTTCTAAAGAAAGAAACCTTTTCTCAGGGCACTAGGATTCCAAATGGCACTAAACAAAGACAGACTTTACAGATCCACCCCCCAGAAGAATGAAATTTTTACCAAAAATTTAAGAAACTAGTTACAAAGAAAAAAAATGCAGTTGAACAACAATTAGATAATGGGAGGTTGGCACTAGAAAATTAGACACTAAAGCACAATCAGTAGGAAACAACACTTTCCATAAACGGCGCTCAGGCTCTCGTTTCCAGAGGCAGCGTTCATACTCGCGTCTTTCTGTGACGGCACTTCGAATTAAGTTTCACACTTCTCACCTCACTTCACTACGGGGGACGAAAACGTCTCCGAGACGGCGCTAGGCTCACGTCTCCCTACACCTACGCTGATACATACATGTAAACGAATACAAAATCATAATTTCACAAGCAACTTTAAAATGAAGAAAAATGAAAAAGGTCTGGCAAAGTCAGTTATTAAATCTAGGGAAAATGGGTGAGATGGGGAAATAAATCATCAAACTGTTGGTATATTAAAAGGAGTGGATTTCTGTCCAGCTTGGAAGAGAGAACATTATTACTCGCGGTAAAATCCTGTTGATTTTGCTGCAGAAGCCCGCTGTGGTCGTGAACTACGTGTAATAGGGCTACTTCGGACATTGCGGCGACTGTCGGCGTTTGACGGCCTGGTAGTACCGACCCCGGCACTAGGACTACTACTGGTACAGTCGGAATCACCTAATTCTGGCGAGTCATCGAACTGACTAGCTACAAATTCACTACCCTCAACTGAACTAACTCTAGGTGACGCCTGAACTGTAAGCTCGCCATTGTGACTATTACTAAGTCGTGAGCTTCCAGTTCCAGTGTCACTTACCTGGTTTGCTGCACTCTGTACCTTTCCTGTTGGACTATCTACAAACAACGTTAATTCCCTTAATTTTCGACTCAGTTGCGGAATTTCTTCAGCTTCCTTGGAAGTTTCTGCGGCACTATCTTCTACGTAGGTTTTGCTACATTTGTCGAATAATTCTTTAAATTCCGGATTGCGGGACAAGAATAGAGAGGAGTCTTTTATCGGTTTGATCAGGCGAATATTCACGGTTCTGCGGGTCCCTTTGCAAGTTAGCTCTTGCAACAAGAAAACGCGCTGTGGTTGAAGAACTTTCAGTATAACGTATGGACCTCGGAACTTCAGTTTCAAGCCTCGACACGTCATATCTCTAACGTAGACTAAGGAACCTTCTTCTAAACTCTGAATACTCGTACAGGCTTTGTTGAACTGTTTTTCCTGAACCTTTCTAGACACTTCCATCTCCTTTCGACACACGCTATGAATGACAAAGAGCTGGTGGACTTGAGTAGTTACGAATTCTTCGTAGCTACCATAGTCTTCCATTCGCGGTCTAGGCAAACGCAAATCAATATATGAAATGGCTTGTCTACCGAACATTAGTTGGTACGGTTGATATTTTGTCGTTGCGGACTTAGCACAATTGATCACGAGCTGAACATTCGGAATGAAGTTGGACCAATCAGCTTCCGCGTCGTAGCAATATGCTTTGAGGATGTTTTTCGTTATTTTCACACGGTTTTCGACTAATCCGTTAGAAAACGGGTTATAACTCGTGGAGAATCGGTGGTCTATCCTATATTTTGTGCAGAAATCTTCCACCAGCTTAGAGCGATACGAAGCGTGCTTGTCCGACAACAAAATTTCAAAAAATCCGAAATACGCGATAATCTTTTCTTCCAAAAACTTCAAAATACTTTTCGCTGAGATCGTTTTGACGCTCTGGAGTACTACATATTTCGTAAAATGTTCTACCGCAACTATAATGTGTTCGAAGCCTTCCTCTGTTTGACACAGTGGACCGGCTGTATCTATACTCCATATATGTCCGACATAACTGGGATTTTCACTAAGTCCTAAAGGTGGATGGGGAACTTTATGTTGCGGATTTCTACGCAAACACACATGGCAGTTCAGGCACACTTCTTCAACACGTTTCGACATACATTCAAATACACAAAAAGCCCTGACGCTCTCTAAAGTTTTCTCAGCACCTAAATGTGCACACGCAAAAGGGTGTTCATGAATCAACTTAATTGTGCTGTCAACCAGTGTTTCCGGGAGGATCAACTTTGGGGTTGGATTTAACGCTAGGCGTCCTTCCTTCTCCGGTTGGCAGTACAAGACACTGTTGTTCAAGAACGCTGCAGCAACAATTTTTTTCAACCATGGTTTTCCTACCCTACTCCGGATTTCTTCTAACCCTTCTTCCTCCCGATCGCGATCTTCTTTCAGCATATTTACACATTCCCGGGAACCCCGTGAAAACGCATCCCCACGAGCTGACCCATCACTGGTCAGTGCAGTACCTTGGGGTCTTTCCGCCAACGCATCAGCGGCAGTGCTCACCCAACCAAAACCCCTAACTGAGTTTGTCGACGTCGCTTCCACTGGAATCTCTGATACATCCAGTAGGCATTCTCTAACCACAAGCTCCTGACGCACAGGTGGCTCGTCTTCACTAATTGCAATTCCAAATTTCCCGGTTTCTCCAATACCCACGAAACCATCTGCAGATTTACGTTGTTCTAACTCGAGTTTCCTATCCTTGCTTTCTAGGTATTCTATTATCGGTCGTAATTCCCTATCGTCTCTCTGGAGTTTTGCTAACTCTTGATTATCCAATCCCAAATAATCAATCTTTTTCAGCCCCGCAGGTGCTGCAAAAAAATCTAGTTCATCATTTGTCATGCTTACAGGCCTAGTTGCTTCCACTATTTCCTTAGCGGGTCTCGATAAAATATCCGCTGGTTGCAACTTTCCGGCTAGGTGGTGCCAATGGTATAATGGGCTATCTAGCAACAAGGAGATTCTATACAATTTCGAGGACCTATCTTTACAGCTACGCAGGAACGTTATGGCTTTACAATCAGTTAGGATATGAACTTCTCTGCCCCAAATATAATATTCAAAATTCTTGATAGCCTGGACCACGCCAAACAGTTCACGAGACATGTTATCCATCTTACTGAATTGTCGTGAAAGGACTTTACTAAATGACGAAACTAATCTGAAACGTCCCTCTTTATCAATTTGAAGTAGCAAAGCGCCACAGGCATCTCCTGACGTATCAACTGCTATCCAGAAAGCTGCTTTTTCCGAAAAGTTTGGAAAGGATAAAAAAACTGAATCTGGGTTCGTTAACTCTTTCTTCAGCGCCTGAAAGCTCGCTTCTTGTTCAGCTTCCCATTTCCATGGAAAGTCCTTGCGAAGCAGTTTAGTAAGAGGAGCTGCTAAGCTCGCGTAGTTCATATAGAAGTTCCTATAAAAACCTGTTACGCCTAGAAACGACCGAACCTCCGAGATATTAATGGGTCTTTGAATATTTTTGATCGCATCCAACTTATTTTTCAAAGGTGAAATTCCATTCGGTGTTACTTCATGTCCCAATAGTTCTAGTCGTTCCGTAAAGAAACGGCACTTCCCGACGCCAAGACGTACATCATGATTTTGGAGCCTTTCGAAGACTCTTTCAAGATCTTTGATGTGCTCATAATCATCAGCAGTACTTGACACGCAAATATCATCAATATACATACTGATAATGTCGCCAAACGTTGCGGAATCAAACAAAATACTTGCCCACTGGCAAAACGCTCGCGGCGAGATGTTACAGCCTTGCGGACATTTAGTGAACGTATACTGAGAACCATCTGGTGCATTAAACGCAAAGTATTTTTGAGAATCTTCATGTACATTTACATTGTAAAAAGCATGTTTCAAATCGAGGACGGAAAAACGATTTTTCGAACTTAACTTTTGTAAGACGTTCCGAATAAGCGGCATAGGCCATGCAGAATCCTTTATCATCTTATTAATGCCTCGCATGTCCCAAATGATTCTGGAGTTGTCTAAATCCCACTCATGCTTCGGTGCTATCTTTCCGTTCTTCACCTTTCCGATCAGAAAAACAGGACTACAAAATTCGCTTTTTCCCCTTTTTATTACGCCAGCCTTAGCCAATGCAAAAATATGCTGTTGTAATACTTCCTGCATTGCTAGCGGTAAATTAAAGGACCTGGGTGGAGGTGGTTTTATGGTAGGGTCAATCTCTACTTCGTATTCCATTAATTTGTTTTGACCTATGTCATAGCTATGACATGCAAAAATCGATTTGTACTTGACCAACAATTGGCAAAGTTTTTCTTTCAATTTCGGCTTACAGTCAAGGTGTTTTAAATCAAATTTTGCGAAGAAATCGGCGTCATTCCATTCAGGGCATTTAGATGGATCCCCAGTTACGAACTGTAGATCTGCCTTCGCAGCTTCAATAATTTCATCTGAAATCTCTTCAAATTCGCCCAAAATTATGCGACGTGGCAATTTTGTCGGATGATCTTGGTCATTAAAAATCGCTACGAGACTACGGTTACCATTAACAACATGAACAGAATGTTTCAGTGTACAGGGCAAATGCTCAGCCGGGTTAAACAATACTGTTGTACCATCCGGTACATCTCTTCCATCACACGCTCTAAAGGTAAGCTCAACAATTTTCATACTTCTAGCCGCAATGGTAACAGCTTTTGGCAAAATCACGCTTCCATTATAGACAGATCTAAAATGTTGATAGCCCGTGACTGAAACATTCTTTCCGAGGTGCAGGGTATTTTCGGCCAAATCAATAGAGCTTCCTAAGGCATGCAAAACGTCCCAACCAAGAATGATATCGTAATCAATATTGGCACAAACAAAAAATTCCCAATCGAGCCTCTTTACCTGTCTCTTATCTTCGATCATAAGCGGCAGAACGACCTTTCCTGAGATTGGCAACGGCTCGGAGCCCAGGGGTTTTATGCGTGCCAGTGTTGGTGTACAGTTTTTACGAAATTTGGGCGAAATTCGGTTATACATATTCTCGCTAATTAAGGACTTATGGCAAGCAGAATCGATTAAAGCTGAGCACTTTACATCTCCTAAAACAATATCGTGGCGCACAGGGAATTTTTTCTCGTCTAATGAATTGACGGACAATCCCATAAAGCATACTATTTCTTCTTTGCTGGGAGTAGAAACGGATTCACACACCTCGCTAGTTTCGGACAACATGTTAATTCTCGGCACACATTCCTCAGGAATATTTTCTATTGATAATAGCGGACTTGCTATGCGTTCACGATCAATTAAAACCGGTCCACTTTGTACTGGAAAAGGTTTGGGGGCATTACCACTTGTACCAACCACATTCCCCCTTTTTGGCCGGTTTACAAGTTTCCCTGGTTCTGACTACGCTTGGTTTCGTCGCACTGGAACGATCTATGTCCGAAACCCTTGCACCGGTAACACTGAATGTTGAAATTAGTCCTTACCTTTTCCTCTGTTGATCTTACCTTAGTAGGACAACTAAAACCCTGGTGACCTGGTTTCCTACAAATGCCACACTCCTGAAAACATTCCATAGCCCTATGGTTTCCTCCACATGTAAAACATCCTCTGTCTCCTCCTGTAGCATACCTGTCGTTACTTGGTCTACCTGCGTAACTACTCCTCCCACGCGCAAAACTACGACCTCTAATACCTGTTTCTGTACGATCTTTACCATCACCATTACCGTACAAACCACTAAATTTGAGTCCATTACCTACATTCGTCGCAGCACTCAAGTATTCTTCAGTAGACGTAGTTGAAGACGTCTCCCCAACTATCTGGTCTATCTGCTCATACTTTTTGGCAATCCTATACGCACTATCTAAAGAATCAATATCTGCACTATGTTCTAACAGGTACCTCTTATACGATGGTTTGACGCCTTCTTTGAACGCATTCAATGCCAACGTTCCCAAAAGTGTGTCATCATCGGTTATACTCAGAGAGGACAAACATACCCTTTGTAACTTTTGTATACGCTTGTAAAACAGGTACACAGTTTCGTCGTTTCCTTGTTTCGCACCCACAAATTCTTCCATTCTTTTCCCTGACGTTTTCCCGGTGGTATAAGCAGCTAATAATTCCCTTCTCAAATCTGCTAAATTTCTTATACTAGGGTCAAGGTCCTCGAAGAAATGACGAAACGGCCCGTGTGCTAAAAGGGATGCGGTCTGAATTGCCCTGGAATCGGTCCAGTTGCACAATTCCTGAAATTTACGTAATTGCGACACGAATTCAAGGATTTTTCCGGTTTCTGGTCTGGATAATGGTGTTATTGCGGCCATAGGGTCAATCATGGATCCGACAAACTGCGACTGAATATTATCACTTAAAGGGGTAGGGACTGGGGTTGAAACAGTGCTTGGAGGTGGGGCTGACTTGACTTTTGCAATATACTCCAGGAATTCTGCAACATCATAATCATCATCACTCGAATCAAAAATAAGGGGCGGGTAAACGCCTTTCGATCTCCACAGTTTTACAAAATCGAGAGCAACTTTCTTGTCGTATTCTGCAAAAGACGGATCGAGAACCGGGACTGAAAATGACATGATTCAGTAAATACGATTAAAACAATGAATGATAAAAGGTAAAAATATTTTGGAACACTCCTGTCAACTGGGCCTAAACTTTCGCGGAACTTATCTTTATTTGGTTGAGGTGGATCCTGTCATCCAATCGGTGGATCCTGTGCCAAATCCTGGCAGAAAAACACTTTCACTTATGTTTGTAGTAATTGCTGGGAAAACTGGAGTTGACAAACGCAGAAATGGTCAAACACAGGAAACGAAGATATGGGCCAACGCAGACACACGAAGATGTGGGCAAACGCAGATAAACGAAGAAATGGGCAATCGCAGAATTGGAGATGTGTTCAAACGCGGACAAACGGAGAAATGGGCAATCGCAGAATTGGTGATATGTTCAAACGCGGACAAACGGAGATCTGATGAAACGCAAACAAACGTACTAAGCGGACATAGATGGGGTCAAACCCATAGACAACGGGCCTCAGATATCACCGGCAACTGTTCTTCAAAATCCTGATAGGGCACCTGTTGAGCACAGCAATGGGTAGCGATTTGCTTTTTGGCACAACTGATTTGATTTCACACAGTCAATCGAGGTTCCAATGGCTCAAAATATCCCACTTTCCGCTGCTCACCACTCTGTGGACACTGGTGCCAGGATAAAATCTGCAAGTTAAAAAAAATACAACAGGGCCAAAAAGCAGGACTTGTTATGGAAGAGATAGAGAAGAAACCAGGCTAAAACAGGGAAAACATATTCCTATTGAAAGTATGGATCTATGAAGAAAAGATTGAAAAGAAGAACAGTTTTAATCTTTAAAGATTGATAAGAAGAACAGTTTTAATATTGTTTGTATTTTGTCCAACATTTTTTTCAAGTAAGTAGTTCTGTAACATTTATGACTAATAACTTAGAAGTTTATGAATTAACTAAGGCTTTGTCAACCTAATTTGCTATGCTTTGGCAAATAAAGCTGATTGCTTCCTTTAGGCAACTAGCTTTTCGGGAACTGGGTAATATAATTCCCTTTAGCTTTAGTTGAAGAGGTGTATTAGAATACAAGGCTCTCAAGCAGAAAAATTTAAGGGGGGCAGTGTTTTTTTGGGTTTTGTGATATCCGGGTTCTTTCGACGGGTTCTCTGAATCCGATTTTTTTCATATTTCCCACTAAAGATTAAAACCGAGCTGAGTTACGTCCCTTTTAAGCGTTTTTTAAATTAAAACCCCGTGGCGAATTTGCAACATCAAAAACTGTTTATAATCAACGAGTACCCATTCAAAAGTGCAACTTTGAAAGACGAACGGTGATCGAAAACGCGACTATCGTTAGGGTTCTGGGACTGCTCGACGGTCTTGGAATCACAGACTTAGAATAAATCCGGACCATGCTCGCAAGAATAGTCTCTGTTGAAAAGAGTTAAGAAAGTTTTGCTGGAGTGTTGAGAAGTCACGATTCAGAGAATGAAGGTGTAAGTTATTATTTCTTTTTTATTACCTTTAGTTGTTTATTTTTTCTTTCTTCTTCTTTTTTTTCTCTTTTGTTTCTTTTGTGTGGTATATGAAAAAAAAAATTGATAAACTGTTGTTCAAGTGAAATTAAGTTATTGTTTAAGTTAAGTTGAAGTAGTTTGTGGGTAACCGCCCAGTGCCAGTGCATTTATGTCTTCTCATGGGTGGTTTGGGTCTTCTCTTTGTTATGTCTTCGCATGGGCGGGTAATTATGTAGTTTAGCAATAAAATAATCTAATCTAATCTAAGTTTTGGCTAGAATTGAATTCCTGCCCAGGAAAGTGCGCAGCGTAACTGAGAAGCTTAAACAAATACTACAGATCAAACGATACATTTTTAAAATCACCAAGGGTTCATGATAATTTTCGCCGGAAAGGCTTAGCCTACAAATGATTTTCTAGCTCCTTCAAAGTGCGCACTTTAACCGCAAAGTGAAAAAATAATACTTTTGACTAAACAACGTATTTTTGTGATCCCCCAGGGAACCTGATCATTTGCTCGTCAAGGATTGTGCTGTCAGAGAAACTGCCGAGCTCACTTAAAGTGAGCATCATCCCCGGAAAGTGCAAAAGAATCTTTCGATATAACGACACGTTCTCATGATCCCCCCAAGAGCGCATGATCATTCACGCCCCAAGGATTTTGCTTAAAAACGATTATGATAAACCCACGATAAGTTGACAGACTCCCACAGTCATCCTCTGACTCAACTTTACAAGTGCCATAAGAGCTTCTAGCTCTTGTTTAGTAAATCTAAATTTTTTTTTAGCAAGAGTCTCTTTCGATTAATGAATGAACTACCAAGACTGTATCTTCATCATTCACGTTTTTTTTCTAGCTACTTCGAAGTTAGCCTGCAAACGTTAGAGCAAAATACCACAAACCATCAACAAAACAAGCCATCTTTTCACTACGAAACGGATAAGAAAAATTTTTCTCGAAATACCATTACTTTCCATCTGAATCTAGCAATTTTCTTGTTAGCCCTTGTCAATCCTATCGAGCCTTCCTGCTCTCGGTTGCGGCGGAAAACACAAGATTCTGCTATCTTTGTGTGTGAAAGAGCTGTCAGCTGACTTTGAAGATTCTGGCAAACCTTGCGTTGTGTAACGGGAACAACTCGGCCAAGACGAAAAAACCCTAAGAAGTTCGTAAAGGTGGGGACTTTATAATCTTATAATCCCATAAGGGAGCTAAGTATATCATAAAAGGAAGAAAAGCAAGAGGGGTCCCCTAAGGGAAATAACGGGTCAAAGATCACCGAAGTTCGGAAAAACACTAACTAAGCAAACAGAGAGCTTTGACGGCGTTTGAAAACAGAAATTAAAGAACCGGCTAATGGAAAGTATGCCTGGCAACCAGGCTAATCCAAATATTTTACTAAAGGACTTCTGTTTACCTTTTTCTTATCTAAGTATTCGGGCCATAAAGCTGCTGGAGGGCCAAGTTCCCCAGGACATGGACAGATTTCTCCCTTCATCCTTTACCAAAATGCTTTCTTTTATTTACTTATCCTATCGATATATTTTAATGATCCTCAAGGGCACATGATCATGTGTGGTTCCAGGGGTGTGCTGACAGAACAATTTCACGTTCCCTTAAAGTGCAAAGTGCAAAAGAAACTTTTGACTAAACGACACATTTTCATGATCCCCTAGGGCCTATGATCGTTCGTGCTTCAAGGATCTTGCTGTCACCCATGACATAGGAGCTGCCGATCTCAGAGAAAGTCCCAACAGAAGTAGGACGGTCAACAACTTGAGCTAACGTGAGGCCTACTTCTGTCGGAGAAGAAGATAACCTTCAGAGATCATATATATACTGGAGATCGGCTTCGATCTTCCAAGCATACGTGAGGCCTACTTCTGTCGGAGAAGAAGATAACCTTCAGAGATCATATATATACTGGAGATCGGTTTCGATCGTCCAAGCATTGCCTGTTCACTCATTCGCTTGTACGTTAGTCAATGTTGTAAATTTATAACTAGCTATTTCGTATACCGACTTCGCACCAGTTTAAGCCCGAGTAACCACTCGCACATCCCTGACACTTGCTTTCAAAGGATTACCATAAACCTAGCAGTTGACAAATTCCCATAGTCATTTTCAAGCTCTTACTGAAGTTTAAAACTTTAACATGCTCGAGGGATCATATGTATGGTTCTGCGGCATGCCCTAAGACTTCAAAGCCTGCGAGAAGGCGCAACAACACCGGTCAATTTCGAAAACTCCCGGATCTTAAGAGAAGGCGTTGACAGTTCTTGCCGCTTCGTCAAGCAATCCTGCTTTTGGTCTTCCATGCCTCTTTTAACTTCTCCTGCACCATGTCGTGCCTCTTTTTATTCGATCCCCGCAATGCAAGCTGATCAAGAGCTAGCTCGAACTTAATGAGCTAGTTCTTCGGACACTAAACCAGATGGCGTCGAAAAAATTCCCATCCCATTCCTTTCACAAAGATAATCGGTTGGAAATCTTTTTGAAAGTTTCAAGACGGCTATCATACATCCCTTTATCAACAGCAACATATTTTGCGCAAGACCTAAATTAAAAAAAAAAACATGTCATCCAAAATCTTTACAAGGTTTAACATCTTTCATCAAATGTTTTATAACTTACAAATCTTTGTTTGAAAATCTTTCTTCTAACTTAAAAATAAATACGCCCTCCAAAAGCTCCAAAACCTAAAAATTAACTCCTTTCGGGATGTGTTTTTTTACCTTATAAAACCGTATTTAAAACCGACGATTTACTGTGTACATATCAAGAATTAGGAATTTTGTCATCGTCAAACAAGACAAAAAGTACAGGTGACCTTCAAAGGCAATAGAGACTTTTCTAGGAATAAGGGATTAAATGAATGCCTTTGCAGATATTTTTTTCTTGCAGTAGGAAAAGATACAGCTTTTACAACAGTGAGGTTGATTTTTGGGCAGAAACAGCCTACTTAGAAATCGTCTTTTCGGACTACTCGCGAATATATAGCTCGGTAAGATCAGTAAAGTACTATAACTAACATCGTCGTTTTGAAACTTTCTACCACCAAAGTTGTGACACAGTACACTCCAGCACGCGAAGACATTTTCTATGGTGTGGTATTGGATGCCCGATCCGTGCAACGTCATTAAATATTTTGTTTCCTTTTTTTAAAAGAAACATCAATCCAACAACCACAGTGGTTAAGCACAACCTCGATCATGGTCGACCACTGTGTCCAAAAACCTTGAATAAGACCCCTACCAAGGTAAAACTATTTCCCACAGAGTCAGAGTCTAAGAACTCCTAAACTAGGGCAGAGGTTGAGAAAATAGAATCAATATCTGAGCAAACTATCATAGATGTTTCAGAATTATTTTAAAAAAGGTAATGTTAATTATATACTCACTTTAATATATACTCATTTAGTATATACCTCATCTGAAATTTAAAAAAAAGTAAAATTTACCCAAGATGAACAACCCTTCGGAAAAACAGATTATCGATACGGGCGGAAATACTTAAGTCTCAAGAGAAGATATTCCTGTACTGGAGGGTAGTGGCGTAATTTATCTGTTACACGATTGTTCCTACTACAGATCAATTTTGACTCGAAGCGGATCGCCCGTTATCACCTCTCTATGGAACGAATATGCATTTTCGTGGGAGCATTTTACGTTTCTCTTATCTATCTCCGGCTCTTCTGAAGAACAGACAGTTAAGACGTTCTGTCAATTTGACCCTCATTACTGTCAAAACTCATCTTGAGTACTGAAGACAGCTGTGGCGAAAACAGATTTGTTTTCCTAGTTTGTATGGAACTTATTGCCTCTGGCAGGTCTGTCCAACTTTTGCTAGTTCGGGCGCTTCCACATCAGCTAGGACAATGAAACTTGGCACGCATCTGAAAGGATCCGACCTTATATTCACTAAAAGCTTCCTTTGCAAGATCCAAACCATGTGGGTATTGAGGGATGGGAAAACCATAGTACTGTGAACCATGTTAGTGAAAATAGAAGAACCAAACTCCATAAAACTTGATGGGTGCTAGGAGCAAATGCCAGACATTTTTTTTTTTGTTGTATGGACCAGGTACGACCTCTGTTGGGGGAGGTTGTGGGTGGCTCCGGAAGTCTCAGATCCGAAAGATAACTGAGAGCTAGAGTGAGTAAACCTGTTACGCATGTCAAGGAATCCGTGTAATTGGTGAAAGGGATGGAGAATCCGTAATATTATGACTAAAGGTTCTTTCAGCCTAAGCTGACTTAATACCAAGACGAACTTAATGACAAAGCTGACAAATATTCTGACTCCTGTTAGCTACGAAATTGTGACCCAAATCGAATGTAACATGATCGGTGGTAAGAGAAGATGAAGGATGTATTCCGAATGTAGGCATGAAACGGTAGGGATGAAACGGATGGAGGGATTAGGATGAAAGCTTGGGAAATACAAAGTGCATGGGTCCTAGATTTGTTATTTGTAAGTTGGGTTCAGATCATATAGGACACAGAACCTTTGTACCGTCTAAGTTTCATCGCAGTCGCTCCATCTTTTTTTGTATGCCACGAATTTCCGGAATCCCCTTATAATCCCCCGCCGTGCTCAAACCCCATTTGTACAATTTTAAAGATAATCTGAGGTACCGTCTCTGAAAATCCAGTAAGTTTTGAAATTGGAGTATTTTTCAAAAAGTTCTACCCCATCCCTCCCGCCATTATGGTTCGATCGGGATCGGACGTCAAAATGCACCTTCTAGGGCATTTAGATGACCTTTCTACATTCCAAGTTTTGTTCGAATCATTCCTCTCATTTATCCCCAAGCGAGTCACACAATATCCTGTCCCTCCCCCCCCCCCCAAGTCTCCCACAGTGCCGAATCCCATCGGATTGACAAATTAATCATCTTGAGCACTTTGTAATGACCACTAATCAACTTAAATTTGGATCGCACACACCACACCACAAGTTTCCGAATTCTCATCCCTTCAACCCCCCCTCCCCCTCCAGTGAATGAATTGTAGAAGGCAAAGTTCGATAGGGTCTTTTATACGTATGCAAAGTTTAATCATACTAGAGTATCTGGAAGTGCCCGATTAGCAAGATTTGAAACGACAGATGGAGGGACAGAAATTGCAATCACTGTACGGCACTTTTCCGATTTATCGACGATGCTTTTGCCAATAATCAGATCAAATTGATTCTGCAAAACGTCAATTGTATTTTATGATGGTCATATTTCGGCCCTGTCTGGCACGGGTCTTCTTCTGATGAGAATCTCCAATTTCCGCCAAGGCCTTTTCCGATTACTGCCTTAATTTTTCAAAAAGGCTTTTGTCGGTACTAGAAAGAGAACAAAATACAGGTTTTTTTATGAATGCCAACGAAGCCAACGAATGAAGGATCTCGATACGCTGACAGTGCGTATTTAATATTCGGCTTTCTAAGTCTTGTAAATCTTCAGCTGTCAGTTGCCTGCCAGAAACGAAATGAGTAAACAGATTTATCGATGTGATCCACGAACGAAGAGTATCCCGATTACTAGATCTACTGTTGACGACATTTTTGCTGATAGAACGAAAAACACGGTTCGTGGGTATCGATTTACCGACATCGTTTTTCTGGCGCATCGAAAGTGAAGAGCAAACGAAATAAAAATTCCTATTTTCCGACAAGTTTTTTCCGATTGGTGCAGCACGATCAGTCAAATTGGGTCATTCAAGGAGCCGCATCGTAAGCATTCTAGCAACGTCTGGACCCCCCCCCCCCTCAAGATCCAAGGTGAAGAAAGACTCGATCCGACCGCTGGGTCATTTTGTGGCGAGGTCTGGAAGCACCTGACATTGATGAGGCTGGGATCGTGATTTTACGATAGATCTCCAAAAAAAAAAATGTCAGGTATATAGAAACTATTTCGGAAAATCAAACTAGTTACTAGCTTAATCGGTTTAATTTGGTATTTTGTTTTCTGTTTTTTTCTTGCTAATTGCCGCAAATCCAAAGAAGAAAGGGTGTAAGCTGGATCGCAATAATGAAACGCCGAAAACTATACTCAATTTGTTAAAGTGATTTCTTGAAGATTCTGAAACTTAGCTGATATAATATTCAGCTTCGGAGAACAAAAAAAAACGCCTTCTGCCCTATAAGTTCATGATCTGAAACCACTCCGACAGCACTAAACATGGAGCTATGAGATCCGTCATCGAACTTGATTTGATGTATACTTCGAATCAAGGGACCCTCACATCAAGCTTCAACAAAATACCTCTACTTCTTCGAAAGTTATAGTGCTAACACGCAACAGATGTGCAGATTTATTATGTCACGATTTTGCGATCTGTACTTTGTGTGGTGCATTCTGTGGTTCTGTGGCTGAGGTTTTTGATTTACCTCACAATTTAGATACGATATAGCTACATAAAACACTCTTATTTTATGCCATTAGTTGGAATTGAATCGAACAGAGCGGGATGAATCATTCAACATTAACCGTAAAATCAGAAGCTTGCGAAAGAGCGAGCCCTATCTTTTTTATGCAATGTATTACCTAATCCTTCTGACTGAGGGCTTATTAGCAAGGTGTTAAATATTTAGCGGAAGATCCACTAAGCCTAGTAAACATTAACCTTTGGAATCCCATCGAAACCTTTGTCTTGTTACAGCTGACTGCTGAAGATTATATTCTTAAATCTCAGAACCTAAGAGTTAATGAATCCTTCGGCCATCCTGTGCCTCTGGTCATCAGAAAGAACGATAATAATCTATCCTGGAAGTTCCGAAAATTCGCCGAGACCTACCACTGCGTCGTATGTGGCCTTGCAAGTCGAAAACCAACGAGGTAGAGATCACCACCTTGGCTATGCCATAATCTTATCCATCACTGAAAGTTATTCGAATAATAATAGATCAACTTTACAACCGTACCCTTTGATTGTTCGGGTGTCCGCCTAAAACCCGTAACTACCCTATATGCCACTAAGTGAACTTACGCGGGTCAAAAAATTGCACAAATCCTCCTATTAAACAAACATGCACCCGGGAAATGACGTTTTCATTGAGCTTAAGGTTTGATCCAGTAACTGCTTGTCATGTTTGATTGTCATGAAAGATCGGAAGAGAGAAACGGACAGATAGGCAGATAGACGGACCAAGAACCAACAAACAGTACGATCGTTACTTAGTAGTTGAGCTGAAGGCTGAAAGTGCCATGAGATCATTCAAAACGGACAAGTCAGCCAATGCAGTGCTTACAAGTAGAGGGAACAGAATCTGGTCTTGTTGACAAGATTATGTTTACACGCAGAGGAAAAACACATGTTTTCAAGCCAGAAAACTTGACAAAGCATTTATGACATTTGTACTGACGACTGGCTAGATAGCTTGGCCTTTTGACCAGCGCCGCCGACGAGATTCCTTTCGACTAGACCTTCTAGACTTCAGTGATATTTCGGAACTTCTTGGCAAGGTCCATGCTCTAGTTGGAAGAACTTGCAATAAGCAAATGTAGCTTCTAGGAACTATGAATACCCCATGTGGTGGAGTACTTCTTAGAAAATGTTGTAGGGGAAAACTGGAGATCTGATTTTTTACATGGCTGCTGTTTTTGCAATTCGATTAGGTCGATGACATCGGGAGGCTTTTTTTCCGCAGTAATAAGGGTTTGAATTCTCTTTCTTTAATAATGCCATTCTACATTCCCAGTAGGGACTACTCCCCTCCATCTCAGTTGAAACCCTCTCAGTTCTTATGGACCTTACCCTTCGGCCAAGTGCCGCATACCCAGCAATTTTAGGTCTTACTTCCAGATGTGATGGGACGCTGAATTTCGACAGGCATAGATTACTAGAGACCTGACCAGATTAACCTAAGACTAGTCGTTTATGCCAATGTCCGACCAACGAGGGGGGTGGGTGTAGGAAGAAGGAATCCGGAATATTGAGGCATGTAGAACCTTTGTATGGGTGATTTGATCTGAATGAAACTTAACAATCGGTAATATAAATTTCATTTAACGTCCGGACTGGATCCAAAAGATTGTTCGGGAACTTCGATGGAAGGCATTGAAACTATCACTAACAGCTCAAGTGGAGAGATTAAGATTTAAATCGGTGGGATGAACCAACTTAGGCTCTAGAAACATTACTATAAGAACCGGACCGGATCCGGGCACTGTAGGGGAAGTTGGAGGGTGAGTCATGGAACTGAGCTGATCGTGAGTTATTGTATTTCTAGACGTGTTGCGACGATGAAGCTTTGAAGGCTTATTCAAGACCCGAACAGATTCAGCTTCGGAATCGTCAACTCCCCATCCGACCATCTGGGGAGGGAGTGGAGAGATGGGAGTGCGGACTGTTATTTTGTGTTTAACTTAAGAACAAGTTATCGGATCCGACTGAAGCTTGATAAATAACAAGAACACGTATCCCTGGCAATCACATCCGATGTCCAGACCGGATCTGGCAATCTTGTGATGAGCGGGTGGGTGGAACACAAATCTTGTGACATTAGGCTCCGGCTGGAGTGATCGGGATGTGATATGGTGGCAAGAACAAGCATATACCTAACAAGCGCTACCTGATCCGCCGTTTGTTAATTTCCAACCCATTATTAACGCTTGAAAATCATTCCTGTAACTTGTGTTCTGCGGTTGGAAACTTACGTGTCCATGACTCTTAGCTATTCTAAAATAGTGAATAACCTTTATGGAAAATATTTTTGAGTGTTTTGTTATCAGTCCTATGAATATATTTCTTTTCCCTATTTTACCGAACTTAATGCCCTTGGGTATTGCGTCAAAAATTCTTCATTCCTTCATATATTCTCTAGCTACATCATTTACACCACCGGACGGGATAGCTGGGAGAGCAGGGGGTGCATATGCAGGTTAAAGGTAGATCAAACATACTTGCATGTGAATAGCACATGTCTTGTTGGGGAAAATCTAGGTTCAGCACAAGAAACTGACCTACGGGATGTTTTTGCACTAGGCTGGAGTTTATAGTTATAGTTAAGCTAAAGTTTAGATTTTCTAGTTTCTTTAAGGGGAACACACTTCCACTGGGGGGGGGGGGGAAGAAATACTTCAGGAAAAATAGGCTGCGTAAAGGCCGTTACACTTGTACCATATGTGTGGTGCATTGATGATAGTCTTTTACATTTTATTTGTGAATGTAGTGAATAGAGGGGACTAAAGGATGAGAGGTTTGGGAGTAACGTTCAAGGAGAGGGAGTGCTAAAAAATCTGATCGGTGACACGTGCTTTGCAGGAACGAGAAATATAGCACTGTTCTTCCGGTTAGCAGCAAAGCATCGGAAGATCCAATGGAAGTGGTACTAAGCTTTACTTTGGATTTTCGTCCAAGGTTATTATTTCTGTACACAAGGTTTTGTTTGTGTGGTAATGATTTATTTATGTTCTTCTTGTTGTTGTGTTGAAAGTGTTACTAACAAGTGTTACACGTGTTCATTTTTATTTTCTACAGTGGTTCTCTAACGTATTTGTAGTTTCGCATCAAGAATTAAACAAATTTGACTCAAATCATCTATTGATTCCAGACAGGAAAAATCTGGTTTGCGAGCAGAACTAAAACTCCAACTGCACGCAATTAGTACTTGTTTATTTCCTTTTTGTGGTTAGGAAAGAAATTAGAGTGATTACGCAAATGACCCAACCATTGACGCAGATGCCTCTAAGTAACGACTTGTTTGCGTGTACACAGAATATTGACAAAGGTTGAAAGCTTTCTTTGATGGTAAGTATAATAACAAATAAAACAAGTTTTTACCAGTCGTTAGCCTTAAAAAAAAGGGGTTTTTTGGCTTGTCGTGGTTTCTTTGTACACTGTCAGGAGTTTCATAACAAATAACGGATGCGCGGTTTCAACTGATAATGCGTAACAGATAACACTTCGTATGTTATCTGCTGTGTTGAAAACGTTATGCATGAAATGTTATGCATAACAAGCAAAAAATGCATCTACTAACTTTATTCCTTATCGTCATAATGTCAGAAAACTCAGCAGAAACTTTTTGGCAGCTTTTCGGTTCTTCCTGATGGTAATGCTTATTATGCATAATATTTTGAAACACAACAGATAACATCCGAAGTTTTATCTGCCATGAAAATTCTGACGGTGTAGCATACCTTTAAAATCGAAAATGAAGATTTAGAGGCGAAGTCGTGTACGAAGAATAGACGGATGTTGGAAGAATTCCAGATATTTGGAAAGGCATCTATGTAGATAAGAACACTCTCAGAATTTTTGTAAGAGATAACACAAGGATGCGCGGTTTCAACAGACTCTGTGTAACCACAGGAGAGCTTGCCGGATATCCTTACCTTTCATTAGACCAAGAATAAATAAGGGAAGAATTGAGAAGACTTGAATCATGGGACGTTGTTTTCTGCCCGATCCTCAAGTACCGGGGGTGGAGCCTATTCGTCGCATGTCCAGACCACAGAGTAAATATTGGCGCTATTTCTTCTGATCGCCGGGCTTCGCGTCAAGGAAGTGCGCCGAATTCAAACTAAACAGTAAGAGGCCGACATTTTGCCCTTCTCCCTCCAACAAATCGCTGCTACCACTAGTTTAAAAGACGAGACAAGGGGCTAAAGTACAGTGAGATGATAGAAGTCGTGCAATTCTACATTCAAGGATGACGAAAATAAACTCAGAAAAGGACCGATTTGGATTGAACACTATAAGTTTAAAGAAGGAAGGGACACTCTTCCAAACATTCATGCAATCTCTATGGCAGATCCTTAGTGGTGAAAAAAAAAGACTGTCAATAGGATAGATAGTGAAACATTTAGCCAACTACCCGAGATAATGATATATGTTTTGACCAAAAATAATAAATGGTTATCTCAAATGTAGACGTTTTGAATGGTACCGTGCAACTATCATTTTCAGTAATCAATTAAAATCTAAAATTAGGAAATACTTCAAGCCAACGTTTTTCGCAACTAACCGAGAAATGTTATGAACTGAATTTTGTGTACAGAGTACAACTTAAAAACAAAACATAACAACTCTTTGAGTACAGTTCGCCAGCTATGCCCAAATTCCAACTTGATGTAAAAACATGATAATGAAAAGAAAAAAAACGATTACGAAAAGGCATAGACAATGACAAATCTGGGCAGATGTAAAGTGCAACTATCCGAGATAATGACATACCTTTTTGACCAAGAATAATAAGTTGTTATCACAAACTGATACGTCTTGAAAGATATCCTACACTCAGCAATCATTAATTTAAAATTAGGACTTTATACTGTTTTTCGCAACTATACGAGAAAATGATATGAACTAAATTTCGTGTAGGGTACAACTTAAAAACAAAACATAGTAACTCATTGAGTACATTCGACAGCTAAATATTGTCCAAGCTTAATACCTTTTCTAGAAGCGATTCTTTACAGTCCTGAGAAGACCAAAATAAAATTACTAATGTTCACACCAGTCCTATTGAATCTGAACTAAGTGCATGCGTGTTAGATCTATGCTTCAGCGTTGAAGTTGCTTAATTGTTCCCCTGAGTCATCAAATGCCGCATTCCCTTGGGCTTCACCGTCTTTGTGAAGGGTGGTGACAACATAAGCTTCATATTGCAAATCTGACCCGAGATTGAAAAGGAGTTTCCATTTAGATAATCCTCAGAATCTGCACTGTTTGAACTTCCCGCCTTTTCTGACTGCTTCATCACTTTTGCTCTGGAGGTAACATTTAATACTGCAAGGGCAACACGCGAAGCTCCACCCAGGCTCCACCCCCGGTAAATAAGATCGGACGAAAAGAGATCTAGGATGCTGACATCGGGGTTCTGTGAGTTCTCAATTCTTCCCTTATTTATTCTTGATTAGACGTGAGTTTGAAAGCAATAGCCGTGAATCTCAGAGGAAAGCAGTATATCTTCCAGAATATTGGCACTGATGGTGAATCAGAGAGACGTCAGGTTCTTCACAAGATGATGGAGCAAGGGAAAAAGAAATATCCTGTTGATGGACGTCTTCCATTTGATTTAACCGTTGGGCCACAGCTCCTCTTCACGGTGACTACTTTATTTTTCGCGGGGGTCCCCATAGCCCCTATAGCCCCCCCCCCCACTTGCGGTAAATCTTCACTTTTGGGGATCCGAAAACGTAACTGGAGGGATACTTATGACATCGCAAAACTGTCCGTCTGTCAGCACGATGACTCTCGAAGGGAATGAAATTTGATGAAACTTGGTTTAAGGATTCTTTGGGTCAAGGGACAGGTCGAGTTTTTAGATGGGCTCTGTAGCCCTACTTTTAGGGTTGGGGGAGGGGGTTAAAATTAAGAGGCACACAAAATATTTTTAAACAGCTAATGAGATAGTCAATAAAGGGGTAAGAAGACATGCTTAACACGATTATGAAAACCATTTTCTCGCCAACAACTAGTTCGCCGGGCATCTGGGCAAAGACGGAAAGTTTGTTATAGTGGAAGTTTTCTTTGAAGTTGATTAGATGTCTGATTTACGGGGTAAGAAGACACGCTGAACACTTATGTGAAAATCCTTTTCTACCAGGAAAAGTAGTTCGTGCAGAATCTTCCCCAAGCCGCACAATTTGTTAGAAAAAGAGAGCCTGAATCCGTATGTGGCAATCGTTGTTTACCCGGACATATGGCTCACCCGGAATTTGGCTAAAACCGGAAAATTTGTTGCAAGTTAAAGTTGTAAGTTAAAGCTGATTAGGTGTTTGATATAAGGGTAAGGAGATACGTTGAATTCATTTATGAGCTTTATTTTTTTACCGGACAAGCAGTTTACCCGGAATTCGGCCGAAACCGGAAATTTGGCAGAAGTAAGGCAAGCAGTTCCGATCAGTTTCGTCAGAACAGATGTCTCATCTTATTTGGGTAAACATCCAAAAACACACATTGATAAGATAAGATAAGATTTATTTACACTAAGAGCCAAAGGCCATGGCAAATGTTTTGAATCCATACCTGAACTTGGCTTTCTTAGATGTGGCCTTATGTGGCCTTAATCTATTTCTAAATTTTAAGAGTAAAACTATTCAAGGAGTCTTGCGAAGACTGGACCTGGCGAATACAAGACCGAATTATCTGGATCAAATATTATTTTAAGGGATACCATCGAAACCTTTGCTCTTATTGCCTTTGGTCGTGAAAGTCATTTAAACTTTTTTATCACCAGGATCGACAAGGTGACTCCAAGAGGGCCTCCTAGTTAAGCTAAGTGCGGATTTCTGCTCGGTGGACGAAATCAACAGAGCCAAAGGGAACCTGGTTGCTTACGTGCTTAGTGAAATAATAGCGTTCCTGACGAGGGAATTTATATTCGTTGCATGTAATTTGCTGCAACTTCCCTCTATGTCGCTTACGCAATTTGCGAGTGTCATCGAATTTGAGGAGCTAAAATTCCTTCTTTAGAACATCCCGTCCACGGACGTGTCAGTTTTTTTTTGTTTTTGTTTCACCCGCGGAGCATCTTTCCAAACATTTTGATTTATTTACTTTTTGAGCTACGACTCCTCCTCCACTCGGTGACGTTAATATGTCCTTAAACTCTTTAACGTCACCTACTCTTTCTAAACAATAAGACACAATTTGAACTTTAAAAAAAATTCACTTCTCCACTTCAACTATTTAATTTTTTTTTTAATTTAAGTTTACCAATCTTAATACTTCTTATTCATATTTTACTACAATTAAAGACCTTTTTTTTCTACGAATCATCACCTCTACACAGAAATTCGAACCAAAACTTATACAAATAAAAACAAAACAAACACCACCAAACAAGAGTCCCCTATCAGCTAAAAAGAAACTTAAAAACCCATAATTGTAAACTACTGTATTTACTTGAATCTTTAGATTTCTATCAATTTTAAAACAAACATAAAAACTTCTAAGACATCTAAGCCCCTATACCATATTTGTTTTATTTTCTACATTTTCTAAACAATTAACTTTAATTTTCATGGTTCGTCTCTAAGACATTTCACAATTATATCTTTTCACACATTTCTTCGGTTGTTCAAGAAATCTCTAGATCAATCCGTACCGCCTATGGGCGCATCGACCCCAACCGGGGGCGCTATAATCGTAAAGCTTTGGAAAAAATGTACAGCACCTTCTG
Organism: Branchinecta sandiegonensis; assembly: GCA_030848855.1. Classification (NCBI taxonomy): domain Eukaryota; kingdom Metazoa; phylum Arthropoda; class Branchiopoda; order Anostraca; family Branchinectidae; genus Branchinecta; species Branchinecta sandiegonensis. Next base: position 16,795,934 of record JAUPMV010000018.1, read on the forward strand.
CGCTCCTTCTGTACTATTTCGTTCTGGTGTCACTCATGTTCTGCGAAAGAACATGAGTGTCACCAGAACGAAATAGTTGAGATCATTTTATTTTAAATATGTAAAGCACCTGCTCCACTTATCGAAATTATGCCATAGCCATACATTGACGGAGAAGTTCAAGGTATTACCCTTTTGGATGTTTCTTCATCGTTATAAAAAATCATTGACAACAGAGCCCAACCAGCGCACGATCTTCTACATTGCTTTCTAACCAATGACTGAAAATTAGTGTCTTTTCTGTGTATTTATGTCTTTTATTTATTTTCTTTTATTTACTCCGCTTTTTCGAAATGGCGGGTTAGAAATAAATTGCTTACTTATTACTTACAATAGATTTTCCCTTATACTTTAAAACCAATGTTATTTATATTTTAATTATAACTGCGAAAAAGTAGACTTTCCAATCAGGTACCCTACAATACGTGTCAGGTTTAAAGACTGTACTTGATGAGATCAAGGGGACGTTTTCGCGTGAACGGGTCATCCCGTCCAGCGAAAATGAGAAAATCGATCGGGCGTTGAACGGCTGAGGGAGATGGTTTCAATCCACGTGAAAATGCCCATTCAACTGAATTGGAGCATATAAGTGGGAAGATATACATAAAGTCCCCGCTCAGCTCCACGCTGCCTCCGGAATGGCGTTGAAAGGGAGGCGTCCATGGACCTGGATGGCCCGTTCACCTGAGCCGTCCACGCGAAAACGTCCCCCAAAACTACGCTGCATGCAATAGTCACTACACTCAGAAAAATTTTCGAAGGGAAAAACCGTTCAGGAACAGAAAAATCTCGGCAACAGTACTTCTTCTGTCCGTGTACGGAAAGTTTCTGAAAAAGAGAGCCAAAGCAACTTTGGTCCGTGACGGAAATTTTCCGAATAAACTTTCCGTTAACGAGCAGAAGTTTCCCGTTTTCAGAATTTTGGAAAAATTTGTGAAAACGGAAAGTTTCTGAGCCCAAGCGTAAACTTCCTGCTGCTGAACACAATATTCCTGTCCCGATGCAGCAGTATTCTGTCGAGGGACTGAAGTTTCTCGCACAGAAACGGAAATCTTAAGCATTGTCCTAATAGGTGTAATAAGCTGAATAACGCTATACGCGATATTTACGTCTTAATACACACGCCCGTTCAAATACGAACCAGAGAGGTTCTTATCAATGCAGCGTTCAGTGTTGCCGCGCTCATACAGTTTTTAAAGTTTCTGAAGATCAGAAAAGTGCTCTTAGTGTTACTTGAAGTACACCAGTACAATTTGACGCCCAGTATATTGTAAAAAGCAAGTAAATCTACGGATGGACAGCACAAGTCCTTGAACTAGCAGTAAGCAGTCACAACAGAACAAAACGTGTTATTTTTTAGAAAAGTTGTTTCTTCAGCTTCCACCAAAGTAGAACTTTAGTGCTTCCCGTGGCAACCCTGACGACGCTGCTCTTTCCTCGGCCCGCTGGCGGAACCAACCAAGCGATCTGATTGGCCCTGCATAAGCCAGAATAGAGCGCTAGTCTATTTTCCTTTATTCACCTTATTACAGCGCGCTCCGAGGAAAAGAGGAATCTGTAATAAGCTTTATACGCCGTAATACACCTTACAACACCAATTAGGACAATGCTTTACTGTACAGGTACGGAAAATCCTCGTACTGAGACAGAAAGATTTCTGTTCACGGGCGGCAAGTTCTTATACCCAAACATAAAAGTTTGGTAGCAAAACAGAATATTACTGTTCCGGCTGTGTAAAATTTACTGTAAACGGACGGAAAATTACATTTCAGGAACAGAAAAATGTCGGCAACAGCCGTTACGGTACTTTTTCCGTTACTGAACGGAAAATTATTTGAGACCTAACCGCTCTAGCGCTAGGGCCGGGGGTTAGGATGAGATATACCTTCCTGGCATCCAGCCCATTCTAACATTTTTTAGAAATTCAGAATCAAGGTACTTGTATGTCATTCATCTGAAAGAGATAATTACGAGACTAATCTGAAAGTCTATATGTCAAAACTCTTTCGCTGTATTTGTACCGAAAGTTAAGTAAATTCTCTGCAATACCGATAAATGCCAGCACTCAGTGAAATTTGCAAGTCGAGGCTTTGGCATTGTAGAAGAGACATTAAATCCTCAAATTGATTCAGAATTTTTTGAACTTAACAAAAAATAGATTATAGCATCGGACTGCAGTGAGGCTTTTCAGACGATTCTGTGGCTTTTACTTTTTTTGGTCTGAATGAGCAGTTCTTCAAATTGGGCAAAAAGAAGTACAACCGAAGATGGCTACTAATAGTTGCGTTTTTGCTGATACCATGGTATCTGTTACCACGGTAACTGGATCTGCAATTAGTCGTTTTTTCAGTTATCGTGGTATCTGATACACGGTGCTCTCAAAAACGACTATTGCCGAAATTGCACTTTTTGATGTCATCCCAAAAGAAAAACAGATATCCAGTAACATCCCATAGTGCTAAACTTCTTTCTCATCAATCTGATAGAATTTGATGAAAGTGAGATGACTTTTCAGATACCACGACCAGTTACCACGGTCGGACCGTAGTATCTGAATATCTGATACCACGATAACTGGCCAGATACCACGATAACTGCAAAAACGCCTTTTGACCGTGGTATCAGATACCACGATAACTGCAAAAACAACTTTAGACAGTGGTAACAGATACCATGGTATCAGCAAAAACGCAACTAATGCTTTCGAACTTACTGGGCATTTTCAACTTAGAACAAAACCGGTCGTTTCTACTCGAGAACGAGTGGAAACAGTGTTTCTTATAAGATCCTTGTTTTTCAACGGCACTGAGGGAGAAGCGGAATCTGTGTGTGTTGCGAGAGCAACACTTCATTTTGTCACGGTTTTTATGTCACTTGCCTTCTGGCCAAGTGCCATATACCATACCAATCACTTTTTCATCGGTCGGTCGGTCTGTCTATCCGTCGGTCGGTCTGGTGATCGCGGGTTAGGGTACTTCCGGATGTGCTACGACGATGAAACTTGGCAGGCCTATCAGGGACCCGACCAAACTGACTTGAAAATTGTCACTCCCCAGATTCGACCATCGCGGGGAGAATGGAGGGAGGGGGAACCCGGAATATTGAGGCTAGCCTAACTTTCGAACGGGTGATCGGATATGAATGATCCTTGATAAGCGGAAAGAACACATACCTCCCATGTCCCGTTCTACGCTCAGACCGGATCCGACAACTGCAGGCGGAGTTCGAGGTGGCGTACCGGAAATATTGTGACACGCTTGTAGTGTAGGGATCAGGATGAAAAACTTGATGGGAAGAACGAGCACAGGTCCTAAATATGTCTTTGCCATAACCGGATCGGATCCGGGTACTGTGGGGGGAGCTAGAGGGTGGGTCTCGGAATTCCGGTTATCACGGGTTAAGGTACTTACAGATGTGCTAGGACGATGGAACTTTGCAGGCACCTACCCGAACATGGGGGGGGGGGGAGGAGGGAAGGGATATCCTGGGGTCTTGAGACAAGCATAACTTTCGAACGGGGCATCGGACACGAAAGAAACTTGACAGTTGGAAAGAGCTCGGGTCGCGGAAGTCGTACTGTTAACTGGAATTCGGATCAGCAAAATTTTCTGTGATGCACAACTTCTGAACGGTTAGTCGGACCCGAAGAAAACTTGATAAATGACAAGAAGAAATTTGTCTAATCTAACAATATACTTTCATGATCCACAAGGGCCCACGATCATTTGTACCTCAAATATATGCTTCCAAATGAGTTTTTAGCCCCCTCAAAGTGCACATATATCGTGAAAAAAATACTTTTGACCAAAAGATACATTTTTGTGATTCCCAAGGACCAATGATCATTTCTGCCTCAAAGGTTTTGCTTACAGATGACTTTCTAACTTACTTAAAGCGCCAAATATTCCTTGAGCCCAAGCTGACTTTGAAACATATATTCAAATAATGCATAAAACAGATATGTCAGTCACGATGCTTTGGAAGCGACGATTGCAGGTTTGTTTCCTTCCCCGAAAACGACCCTGAAGATTGACAGCCTGACGAGGACCCTTGCCAAAAAGGGTCAAAATATCGTTGACGAAGCATCTTAGCTGACGCATCCGTTGTATACATTGTTTGAATATGCGTTTCAAAGTCAGCTTGGGCTCAAGGAGTATTTATTAATATGTCAAATATATGCGGCAGTCTTATTTTTCTTCCCGAACAGAACAATCCTGTACAGTAGCGTAATTGTTTTAAACCCAACGAAAAACTTCACGATTCTTGCTAAAAAAAAAAAAAAAAAACGTATCCCAGCCTAAATATATATACAAATTGTTCAGGCGGTGAATTTTTCTGTTGCTTGACATCAGTTGTCTGAAGCTTAAAGGAAGACTTCCCACTGCTTGCTAAAACGAAAAATTCCGTTTCCCAGCATAAAAATAAATATAAATTGTTCAGGTACTGAAGTTTCTCGTTGCTGAACGTAAATTTTCTGGAGCTCAACGGAAAACTTCCCGTTTCTTGCTAAAAAGAAAAATTCCCTACCCCAGCATAAAAATAAATATCAATTGTTCAGGTGCTGAAGTGTCCTGTTGCTGAACGTAAATTTTCTGGAGCTCAACGGAAAATTTCACTGAAATTTACCGCTCGCGTACGGAAAAGTTCTGAAATGGATCTAAATGCAAATTTCGGCTTGAACAGAAATATTCCATTCGGCAAACGGAAATTTACAGTACATAACAGAAAGGTAAAGCGGAGTAAAATAACTTTTGGCAGACGGAAAACTCCCGTCTGGGATCGGTTATTTTTGTGAGTTTAGGCAACAGCCGGCGCCTGCTACTATGTCATCGGAGTCAGCTATGGCTCCCAGACCGAGCTACCTAGCGAGCCTGTTTTTGCTTATTTTGTTAACGGCATGTGCCTGTTCTTGTTAAACGAGCGCATTGTGGTTCTGGGACTCTGTTTCCAGACCAACGACTGGTACTACAAGTCAGACTGAAGCCTGAACTGACGCCGGTGCTACAGCAAAGCCTGCTAACACAGAAGGTTAAACCTGGAAAGGCCCCAGGAGGATCTGAATTTATTTCATATGGTCTTCAAGGTCCAAAGTCTAGAATGGGTTCCAACATCAGTTCTGTGTTTTCTGACATGAAGGCAGCCATGCAAACAAGGGTATCTCACTCCAGTGACTCAAGAAAACGAGTTTTGCGAAGAATGGGACAGAGTATAAGCTTCAAGGTGACAAACAACTGCAGCAATAAGTCCAATGTTATACCTAGGCTATAAGTGACATAAACGAAAGAAGTCAAGATGAATCCGAGCGTTTCACCTTTACAATTTTAAATAGGATTTCTGTCGCCTACTGGAGTAGCGTCTGAACCAGGCATAAACGCAAAAATTCTCTAAAATCCATTTGACTTTGAGTTGAGACTGAACTTCACATCATTGGAAACCTTATTGGACCTCTTAGACCAAACATTGTATGGCTCGGAATTATAAACTGGTGCACCTGGTAGTTTTAGAATTCGCGCAAGTCATTTGTGTCATGTTGAAATAGTTTGACGGTGCAAAATGTCGAAGTCAGCCACATTTTATTAGAGCTAGGACCTTCTTGACAAGGGTCCTCTTCAGGCTCAAGCCGCTCAATTTGGAAAAGTTGAAATGATACTCAGTTGCACTCGTGGAGCAGTGAATGAGCCTCACGCTTAAAATACCATAGTTTGCAAACCCCTTAATCGGCATAGGAACAAGCCAAATAATTCAAACGAATGGTTAATACAACGCTTTCTCGGACCCAATAAGTTTTCAGACCCGAATGGCTCGACAGTTCCGAATGCGCTGACACTTTCGAAGCCTTAATGCGTCCACAACTTTTTTCCCGAGATGTTTTTGGAAATGCTAGCACATCCATCGGAAGACATCGTTTTTCTGAGTTGCAAACACTTTCCAAAAAGAAATTGTATCGGCGAATTCGCAGTTTAAACGGACATTTCCGCAGATGGATGCAACGACTTTCCAAAGTTCAATTCCTCTTCTCTATCCTACCACGACGTTTTCTTATTTCCAGCGTTTTCTGTAATATGTGTTCTCTCGCTGTACAGACGGTTTTCAGATCAATTTTGTATCGGAAAAGTGTTGAAAGTCAGACATTTTATAAGGGTATCGTTTCGCAGACCGTTTTTCTTCAGACAAGAGACAGATTTTCAACAGATTTTCTTGAAAGATTATTGTTATTTAGTTTTAAGGATGGGAAGAGCCCCTCGCAGTCGTGGGTATTTCGTGTTTTTTTTTCTGTAATATTTCCAGTAAATTAGTTTTTTGTTTTTGAAGGACGAGACTAACAAATTTGTACATAATTATGATTGTGATAAAATAAATTAGTGAATTTTGTTTTCCAAAAATTTCTTTTACGTACTATAGTACAATTTAAATATGGTGTGGAGTTGGAAATGTTTTATATAGATTTTGTCCCTTTCGTTGGTTTTTCCCGTCTTTCTCGTATATTTTTTTTTCTCTCATAATTGACAGTAGTTTGGTTGAGAGTAGAATTTGAATGTGTGATTGTGATGGTGTGAGGTTTGGAGGACAGAAAAAAAAAATAAATCAAAGCGAAAGTCAAAGGGGAGAAGAATAGTAAATGCAATATGGGCTTATTTTCAAAAGTTAAGTGACGTAAATAGTCAAAAGTGGGTAAAAATAGATTAAAACTAACGTCACTGAGGGATGGAGGAGTAGCTTCAAAAAGTACGTAATGTGATTTTTTTTCTTTTTTTTTAGTTAATATAAAAATTATTTAAATTACGGCTATGGGATCAAAAAAAAGAGTTGTGATGGCGGCTTTTTCTAGTTAAAATGTCGTAAGAATTTTAACAGTGAATAGAGCGTCGATGGCAGAAAGTAAACGTGAACGAAGGCAGTGTTGTCACACTGGATCGCTAGGATGTTCTTGTCAGAATGAATCACAGAGAGGTTTGCTGGGGAACGGAAGAGAACTGCGAGACCACCGGATGGGCGGCCTCTAGTTTTCTGTCCTCGTACGAAAAAAATAGTGGACAGGGGAGCGTTTTAGGCTAGAGACGTTTGAGTTGGTCAAAAGATGTTCTTGCAAGAAGACGACATCATGGGCTAATAATTCATTAATTAACAAATCTTCGTCGTCAGTGCCGTTAACGTTAAGAGAAGCAAAACTTAAATTAGTTTCCCGGCTCATTCTGGAGCGCGCTTGATCACTTGACGTTCGGGTGCCTCTAAGCAAGGATTGTCTTTAGTACTGAAATGGCACCCGGAACTTTCAGCGCACTTCATCTTACCTGGGACACATGGGCAGAGAGCTACCGAGTAATCGACACTTTGGCACGTAATTCACAGTCTAGGCAGTGCTTTGTATTTCGATATTCCGAAAGAATCGTAGCCCACCCGGATACCTGTGGCGATGGCAGATTTTAATGCATCGTAATCCAGGAACTCAAGTGGAATATAAGAGAAGAGCCGATCTGGGTCGCCTCTATAAGACCAAGAATGGTGAAGACGAGCATACTGCTAGAACTACTATCACGAATACCTCTAATCATCCCGAGTGGTTTGCGATCTATCACTCTAGTAAGAATGTTCGGATAGCTCACTACGGCAGAAGCGGCGAGTGAGTCGATAGACACTCGATCCCGCGTGACAACAACCCATCTTTTCCGAACTAGATCCGGCTTTACAGAAACAATTCCATCATGTCCGGGGAAAGAATCGAGCTTTTACTTGCGAGAAACGGGGTCTCTTAGTAATTGAGGCAGATATTTAAGGACGGCCGCGTACGAGGGTACGTGGTAACAATAATTTTATTTTTAACTCATCAAAAAGCACATTGCATAGACGGAGTAAGAATAAAGAAAGAAAAGAAGAAGGAAACACTATACCAAAGGAGACCAGACAAACATAGAGACTACGATACCATTATCCTATCTACAAAACTATCCTACTGTAGAAGAATGCTCTCTCATTGATGCTTAATCTTATTGTTGAAATTCTGTATAAGTTGTCCAACTGCTGTAAGTGGGTCACTGATGTTGTAAGTAGTGACGATTTTACTATTTGGGGTCCAAAGAGGGAGGCGGAGCAGGAATTTACAGAAACGAAAGTAAATTTGTTTTTTATTAGTGTTAGTTAAAATTTGCCAGAAAGGTGCGATATATGAAATGTGAGGCAGGGCCACCGAGTTAAAAATTGTGGCAAGAATAAGACGGTTGAAACGCAACTTATTCGCCACAATGGAACCACAAGCTGAGGCAAACTTTTTGCGAATATGTTTGATCAATAGTGCTCTGGTCTCTATGATCGACCTCCCGCTCGGTAGACCAAGATAAATCAGCGAATCTGCTCGTCTGACGTTTGAACTTCCCAGCCGTACAGTTATATCAGGGATAGTTCTCCAATTAATTAGGACAACTTGTGATTTTTCAAGGTTAAATTTCATTCCTACGCTGCTGTACCCATCACTTAACGTATCAAAATTTTCTTAAAGACGAGTAACTGTGCGACTGGGGTTTAGAATGTCATCCGCGTAACATACAAGACTAACGTCAATTCCACGAATAATACAAGCCGGCCTTACATTACTTTGAGGTTCTGTTACAGCATTATTGAATAGTTGCGGCGAAACTACCGATCCCTGTCTTACTCCATTCTCAACAGGCACAACAACATGAGCATCCGGAAAACCTGGGATCCGAATAACAACTACTAGATTATCATAGAGGTCCCGGTAAGCACGGATTATGGATGGGTATACTCCTCGCTCACAAGCTGTATAAAGAATATGCTCATGAACAAGCGAGTCGAAAGCCCTACTAAAGCCGTGGCTTGCAAGCATTAAAGTCTCCTTGCCAGACTCTGCATCTAACAGAATAGAACATACAGCACTAAGGGCGTGGAAACATCCAAGTCCTTTTTAGAACCCGAATTAGGGGCACATAACACTTAGAGTGAATTTCGGGAAACGTCACAAGCTCGAAGAGCTTGCAGTATACATTCGAGACTATAGTTGGGCGGTATGATCTACAAGAATCAGAAGGTTTCCTTTTTTTCAAAATTGGGTAAAGCTTTCCTTCAGAAAAGTTGCTAGGCATAATTCCGGTTTCTATGATTACTTGGAACAGAATGCAAATATAATCTACCAGCAGGTCAGTTGCCATACCCAACAGGGCCGCGCATGTCTCGTCAGTACCTCGAGAGTACTTTTTCTTTTAATTTGCGGATAGCACATAAGACGACACTACGCTCCACTAGATAGTAATTAACACTACTTTTTGTTTACTGAGACACTAATCTAACTTCTCCTTAAATTTCGCCGCGATATCGGGAGCCGGGGAGTCAGATTCCTTAGTAAAATGATTGCACCATTCTTCCGGAACAATAGAGCACTTCTCACCCCTTGGTATTTATTTCTGAGAAACAAAATTAGTCTGTTTCTGTTAATTTATTTAAATAAATTAACTTTTCAATCCAGGGTAGGACAAGATGCAACACCCTCTTAAGTTCGTGCCATAATCCACATTCCAAAACATAGGAGTCCTTGGTTTGTTGTTGGAAAAAAAATCAGAAATTGTAGAGTGAGTTAGCCAAGTTTGGAGAGGCTAGTTGCAACATAATATGGCATAGTCTACCAAAATTAGTCTGTTTCTGTTAATTTATTTAAATAAATTAACTTTTCAATCCAGGGTAGGACAAGATGCAACATCCTCTTAAGTTCGTGCCATAATCCACATTCCAAAACATAGGAGTCCTTGGTTTGTTGTTGGAAAAAAAATCAGAAATTGTAGAGTGAGTTAGCCAAGTTTCGAGAGGCTAGTTGCAACATAAAATGGCATAGTCTACCAAAAACCCCTAGTTTTGGATACCCTATGCCAAACGCCGGGAACGCTCGATAAGTGTTGTTTCCTTAAATGGAACCTTCTCCACTATAAACGGCCTGATTGGCTGATTTTTGAGCTGTATTCAAATCATTGTATTTGCCATGCCCCAACCCTGATCTCATCGACTTTAAAAGAATTCTGATTGATTGATTTCTGAACTTCACTCAAAGCATCAATATTTTTTTGGATGTGGTTACCCAGCATATTGCATACTACTCACTGCACACACTACTTTCCTACTCACTGGACAGGATTTCTATTTGGTCGAGTTTCACTGAAGCATCAACACTTTGTCGGGCTGGGGTCCACAGCGTTTGTCCCAGGGTAAAAGAAAATCAGGGGTACGTGGTAGAGTGAAATGTGGCTACCCCCATTAAGGAAAGAAGGGTGGCGGTATAGTAGTACAGAAAATCTGATGAAAACATTTAACTTATGGAAGGTAATAACTTATTCAAAGAAACTACTGTCTGTTTCTGTTCAGGGGCATTATCACTAGTAGAAAATTAATAGATGATTATGTCTGATTGTAATCTCTATTATTTCCTGTTTGAACAAGTGGTCATAATACTGGTCTTTGTAAGCGAGGATATGATCCGAGTTCACGTTCTGGAGTAAAGCCACAGAGCATATGCTCGTAGTTTGTGTTCTTGTAGCTGGCCCTGGACAAAGTCGTCAATTATGGGGGAGTGGTTACCCCCCCCCCCCCCCAATGTTTTCGGCAAGTCGGTAAAAAAAAACTTACGACATTTTTGGTAAACATGGTACATTTTAATATACATTTTAATGAATGGTATATTTTAACGGTGTATTTACGGTATTTTATTCTGGAAAACGGTCGATTTTTTTTCTGTAACAGTCGATATTAGTCCTAAGGCAGTCGTTTTTTGTGGAGTGTTCATTTAAAAAAAAATACCATTCTGTTTTTGCCAAGAAAGATATATTCTACAGCTTATCTTGTCCTAGGTAGGAGCAAGAATAAATAAGGGATTATTTATTCATGGTAGGAGGGAAAGAAGGTACAAGCAATGGCCTCGTAGATCCAGGATAAGTGTCGCCTCCTGCGACCCGATGAAATACAATAGTCAATAGATCGTTCACATCTGATATTTTTAACAGATAATTTCAGTTTGAGGATGTTCGTTAAAAATTATCCACCATGAGTATTTTGAACAACCATGATGTTGCTAGACCTCCTCCCCCGTTAAAGGAGCCAAACACATGATAAAAGTGTCGCCTGTCCAATCGCCCGTTTCCGACAGAGCCCGGGAAGTTGTTGCAAGATATTTATGTTCCATTTACGTTCGAGATTTAATCTAGGCTGCGCGCGATGAGGTCCCAGAACCAAAAGCGCTAAAATTATGTCCCTCCTATCACACTTTCTGTATCAATACCTGTAGTTCAGGGTATCGGCATACAGTGGTTATTGAAAGGACGTGTCACACTTAGGAAATTTATTAATTCTGCTTCAGTAGTATACCCATATATTGTCGTTCCCAAGACTCTACACTTCATAGTGTATCCTATCTCCTCTCTTTTCGAATTATGCTGATTATCACGCCCCTCCCGTTTGTCCTTTTTGCGCCACGTATTGTTTGGATCTCTTGATAATTGTTTCTGAAACCTTATTTCTCCGAAGGCCAGTTAGGCAGGTTTTGCAAATTCTTCATCCAAGGAAAGGTAGGTAGGTAGGAAACGAATATCCAATTGCAGCAAATAGAAAGTCCTAAGGACTTTTGCTGCAATTTATTAATACTACTTGTATCTAATAAATAAATAACTAAACACAACAACTTACAATTATTCGCCTAGCCTATGACTTAAATAACAAACAATTAACGTGAACACTATACACAACAAGAATCCTTAATATTTACTTCTTACCAGTTACCAACTGTAAAACTGTAAGGGATATGGAAAGAGGCTAAAAACAGCCAAAGTTTTGTGTATTTTACAGTAAGCATAGCTATGTTTTAAATAGTTAACTATCTCAGATCAGATTAGCAGAAAAATTGTGTAGTGCGGTTCGATTACGGGATCCAGCATGCAACGATATGATGACGACATATTTGCTTAAATCCCGAGGGCCATTGCATACAAAACAAATAAAAACCAAACATCAACTCTTCTGATAAATCTTAACTACAAAAACTCTTGTCTATGTTTTCAGCCTATCCTCCATCGAATGTCTATTTGACTTCCTAATAAAACTTATAGTTCTCCAGACTATCCAGTTTTGATCGCATTTCAGGTGAACTACTTCTCTGCCTTAAAGTTTTGTTCAACAAGAGCTGAGGTTCGGTAGGTAGAGTAGGTTCGATAGTTCAATACATGACAAATTAATGATATATATACCTGGGAAATACCACAAGGGTAGCATGGGAAACATGTAAAGGTAACTTTGTCGAGTAACTTACCGTGTGAGATAGTTATATGTCATTCGTATTCGAAGTTTATATGTAACTGGACGGAGTTTTCTTACTAGACGTTTGTTACCAAAGAAGACTGCTAGTTTACAACTATCTTACCAAGGGTAGTTCAAGTTCAAGTTCAAGTTCAAGTTTTTTTAAATATAGTAATAATATTGTATTTAAAGCCTTAGGGCCATATACATACAACAAAACAAAAAACTTCATAATTATTTCTAATATCGCACTACTTATACTAAACTGCACTCGCCCGGTCAACTTTTACTTTAATACTTTGCAACACAAATCTACATAATGCACTAATTGCTCCTGGAGATGTGCTCTTCAATATATCAGGAAACAGTATCTCCCTTCCCCCCCAGCAAGATTCCCTTAAAAACGAGAGTTCGCGGCACAGTGCAACCAAATGGGCTAGGTCATCATCGCCTTCACCGCAGAGTGGGCAGGGGCTGTTCGTACTGGCGGAAACACTTTTTTTCTTGTCAAACTTACTTTTCCCGTGTACTGGCAGACAGTTCGCTCGCAACTGGATCCACGCAACTGGATCACAAAAATACAAATACATGACACAAGCACTGTGGAGAACACGAATTCGTACATGCAATGCTTGTTAACAATTTTACTATAAATAACAACAACGTACCCTATGAATCCTACAATAATAATATAATATAACTTAATTTATCTAACCTGTATAATATCTTAATTTAAATGACCTGCCATCTACCAAATAAATAAATCAAAAATAGAAAACTACCCTCTTGCAAAATATAAACAAAAATGACAAACTATTTGACAAAAGTAAGCGAGAATGCGTACAGCATAAACCAACCGAAGATATTTAAGATATTTAACTTTCTTGCTGTTCTTGTATTACGAAAGTAAACTTGTATTTTTGAAGTTAATAGCATGCAAGGGCGTTTTCAGAAGGGCGTTAATCTTCGGCAGAGCCGAAGTTTTTCATAGGCATCAATCCCAGGTTCAAGTCTTCACGACTGATCTGAAACATCTAGAGCGAGCACGGTCTGAAATAGAGGGTAATGATTTCACCAGCAGTCCTTTGGTCTCAGCTATGTCACATCACCCTCTTTTCGGTGGTGTAAAAGCCCTCGACCACAGGGACCACATGGAGAGAAACGGCGCAGAAGAACTAGTCAACCCACGGCTTGGATGGAAGATGAACAATGTAGTGGTCTCTCTATAGCGCTACCCTTTCAGCCTCCTCATACTGAAAATCCATGGAGCAATCTGACCCAAAGTCCCCTGCGTCAAAGCCAGCATCGTAAGAGTTATTCGCCTAATCCGCATGTTGATTCTGCCCTGGCGATTGCAGTCCCGGCTGATAGACGCGATAATAATGGGCTATCTTGCCGAATGGTCTGGCAATGATCTGCTGGACATTACCACTAATAGCGATGATACCCATCACCAGCTTGCCTTGCGAAAGGCGATAGAGCAGGGGAGTTTTTTTTTAAACAGATTCGTTGAAAGATAAGATATTTTGTTTATAGTTGTCAACTTTGCAATTGCATTCCGACGGTACGCGGAACATTTGTTTCAGATTCATTACTGTTGTGTCCTTTGCTCACGAGAGGGGGATTTAATCACGGAATTTAGTTTTAAATGTATCCATTTGTTACAGTCTGTGGCGTCACTTTCTGCTGGAAACTCAGGGGTGTTTGGAGATGAGCACCAGTGTACATCATCAACACCTGCCCCCAGATTAGGAGAAGAACCGGCGAGTTTCGTCTTCTGTCACTCTGTTAGATCTATTAGACCGGGGTTACTTAGCTAATAATGTGCCTGTTTGGCTTTTCTCAGCGATTCCAGCTTACTTTACGAGAGAAGTTATTTCCTTCTTTAGGTTTAGGGAAAGCTTATATACGACACGACATCGGTCTAGCAGAACCCTGTTGCATTATGCTTTACCCACGCATTTTTGTACAGTCTGATTCGCCGGTCCGGAAGTTGGACAAGACCCTCCCTTTCGTCGATCCAACCAATTCAATCGCTGACTCCAGATCTTTTGTTGACGTCGTTTCACTGGATGCAGATGGTACTAGCTGAATGGGTGTCTTGATTGGAAGGTCATTGCCCGGCCCATCAAATAGAAAACAAAAGGAGGAAAAAGAAAATGTTAGTCTAATCTTTTGTGATTCTCTTTGGACAAAATACTCATCTTGTCTCGATCTAGCATTGAAGCTTTCAACGTGTGAATTCGCGATGGCAGTTTTTTGCAATATAAAACCCCGAATCTTTAATCAAATCCAACTGGAGTGTCTTCGAATTTCTATATTTCGTCTCTTCTTGGCAAGGGTCCTCTTCAGGCTCAAAGCCAAACATCGAATGTCTTCAAATAGGCACCTTCGTACTGTGAACTAAATGAAACATTTTTTTGTGGGAAGCACCGAATGACCAGACTGAAGTGAAACGGCCAAAGAAGGGAGCTAATCCCAAAACAGTTAAGAAGAAGAACAGGCCGCTGAACTTGTCGGTTCTGCGCTGGTCTGAAGCAACGAAGTCAAAACGTCCTGCTCCTGTGAAACCAGAAATACAGTCGGACGTGGTGGTTACATTTCTAATCAACGCTCATTGCGCATTAGATCTTATTCAGTTTACACTGACACCCGAAATTGAATATTACACTCTGGAAACGAGACACAGAGCCAAGAAAAAAGGAAAGAAAAAAGGAAAAATATATCTTCTTCACAAATTATTGTCAACAATTCTTGATTTGTCGGACAGCGAATATATGATAGAGAAGAGGTATAGTGCTAGATATAGTGGAGAAATCAAAAGAATGACATAGCGCAGGCTGTACAATAACTCGCTCTTCGTCAGAAAAGAGACAATCATAGAGAACAAATGACGCAAGGTGGCGTAAGTGTAATACGATGTTTTCTAGAAAAGCAAAACATCGCTTTTCAGTCAGGTGTCAGGTGAGTAACAGATTTGTTTATAATTAGCCAAATTCTCTTATAAATTATTTTGGGACTAGACTGAAAATTTGAAGATACAGTGAGACACCTAGTTTCGAGCTTTCCTCGTTTCAAATGAGTTTTTCTCTTGGAATGAAATGACAGTCACAAGAGTCTGTGATTTTTTGAAAATAAATTCTGCTGTAATATTTTCTTTAATGCAGAAGAGTACAAGACGGCAAGCTCGGTGGAACGGCCCCCCTTCCAGGCTTGCTATCTGCAAAGTGCAAACCGACTATGGATGTGCAGCTACTATCGACCAAACAGGCTGAAGCAATCAAGGCAAATGCAATGATTGCAGAAAAGCAAAACAAGAACGCTTGAGTAAAAACATTACCCTGTCCGAAGCAGCACAGTACCGTTTTTTATGGAAGTTGTGACTTCGGACTCGTTGCCTTGCAACAGTTGCAAGAAATTACTGTATCCGAGGTGTCTTGACAAGTGAACTTTTACATGGGAATGCCTAGTTTCAAAACGAAACCTCACTCAGTTTCAATCGATACATTCCCTATTAAAAGAGGACAGGACAAACTCTTGTTTGTAACGAACGTAGAAATTTCAAGGCATATTGCGAATGACTTTTGATAGTCCCGGCAACTCCTTATTTTGCTCCTCCCGTAGGTTTCCATCCTGTTCCGCTGCTCTAACTATTCTACCGAAATCTGCTTTAGATGGAACTACACTAACGATTGATGATGTTCCAGCCTGCCCAGATGATCAAGTGTGTATGAGTAGAAACCTTCAAATCTTGGCGCAAAGCAAAGCGTTGGATCTGACCGAGTCAGCGAATACATGCATCTCTGCAAGGGTCCGCAAGACCCATGGTCTCACCCTGCCATCCGTTATTGAACAAATAACCTTCGTGTCCCTTAATTTCCCGACATCTGGAAGTGCGATATCGATGTTGATACGACGGCACCACCTAGCGGACCAGTTCTGAACGGTAAGAGAACTGCTGCAGCTAACAATAGAGGCCGTTATTATACCTGTCTTGCATCCCATCGATGTAATGGGACAGAGTTGGAACTTTGTCATCAGCAAGGATTACAGCAGCGAGTAACTACACAAAAATAGGAACTACCTACCAACTGTTCATCCAACAGACGAAGATGCAACGGAGGTTGCCTTTGACCAACTTGGCAAAAAATTCGAAGAACTTAACAGTATAATCTCGAAGCAAGAAGAATTTTTTTTTTTTCTCAGTCAGAGGAATGAGACTTAGAAAGAGATGATGGTTGAAGGAACCATGCTGCTAAGCGTACGAAATGATGAGCATATTCTAGCCTCAAAAAATCGACAACTGTGCTCCAATGGATGAAGCAGTAATCCCTGTCTCTGAAGAAAAGGAGAAAAAAAAAGTCCACAGTGTGGTTGTACCTCCCTGGCCGTTAGTTGTGACAACGAAACATCTAATAAGTTAGAACCAACATCCACACAGCTTAGAAGATACCTGTAATGTGCATGACTTCTGTTTTAAGTAAACTAAATAAAAGTATGTCAAAACTGCAGTTAAACTGCACCCGAATAAATGCAATTTAAATCTCGTCGGTGAAACTTTTATGTCCATAAATCGTGATTTTTAAATGCACCGGCAAACCTGTTTTCCTCGTTTTCTATCCTTGTAAGCATGTCTTTTCACGTGAAAATTACGTTTTTAAGGCACTTGCCCTTCGGCTAAGTGCCATATAGCGATCGCAATTTCTGTCCGTCCTTCGGTCGGTCCGGGATTTGCTAGTTCGGTCACTTCCACATAGGCTGGGACGACGAAACTTTGTAGGCACGTCAGGGACTCCAAATGATTAAGTTGGAAATAGTCACTTTCCCGATCTCAAAATCGTGGGGGGGGGGGGGGGAGTGGAGGAAAGGGGGAATCCATTATACTGAGGAATTTAAAACTTTTGAACGGGTGATCGGAATGGGATCAAACTTGATATTTGGAAAGACCTCGTGCCTCAGACGAACCGATCAAATCCCGGACCGGATCCAGTGACTTTGGGGGTAGCTAGAGAGGAGAGCCAAAAATCTTAGAAAACACTTGGAGTGGAGGGATTGAGATGAAACTTGGTGGGAAGAACAATAAAAAGTCCTAGAAACGTGATTGACATATCGGATCGGATCCGCTCATTGCTGGGGAGTTGGGTGGGGGGGATCCGAATTTCTAGTGATCCCCTGAGTTCGGTACTTCCTGATGTGTTAGGACGAGGAAGCATGGCAGGCATATCAGGTACTCGAACAGACTGACTTGAGGGTAGTCGCTTTCCCGATGATTCAACCATCATGGGAGGAGTGTGGGGGGTGGGGGGGGGGGGGAATACGGAATCTAGTGATATGCATAACTTTTGAACGGCTTATCGGATTTGAATGAAACATTGAATGTGGAAAGATATATTGTCTCAGATGTTCCATGTCAAATTCGGATCGGATCCGATACTTGTGGGAGGGGGAGGTTGAAGGTGGACACCAGAAAACTCGTTAAACAAATGTAGTCGAGGGATTGAATAGGCTACGTTCCGATTCTACTCGAACTTGATGGAGGGAAGAGGAAATTTCAGAGATGCGACTTTTATGTTTTCAAGCCGTATTCGGCCACAGTAGGGGCAGTCTAGGGGGAGGCATAGGGGCAAACGAATGCAGAGATTTAAATGAGGACTTGGAATGCAGAGCATATTTTAATTATTATTATTTAATTATTCATATTTTAAATATTCCTTGAGCCCAAGCTGACTTTGAAACATATATTCAAATAATTTATACAACGGATACGTCAGTTTATTTACAGGGGATACGTCAGTATATTTTACTGTCCAAATCAGATCCGACCCAGGTGTGGGGTGGGGGAGGGACCAGAATCTACTGAAAGCTGTTCAGATTTGAGTGAAACTAGTGAAAGAAGTTGCTTTTACATGATCCATTGACGAGTCCGAGCCAGATTCGGCCGCGGTAGGGGCAGCTGGAGGGAGGTACCGAAAACCGTGTGTCATGACTAGGGATCAAACCTGTGGGTTTATTGGGCTGAAACTTGGAATTTACAACAGTCATTTGCCCCAGATGATCCGAGGCGATGCCAGAAATGCAAAGAATTGAGTGAAACTCCATAGTGTTATTTCTAGGTCCAAACCGCATTTTTGAATGGTGTGCGTAGTTTCTAACGTTCTCATCTACTTTGTTGTACCGCCTACTCGCAACAAGTGCCACATGAGCTCGTAGCTCTTGTTTTGTTAAAAATTCAGAAAAAATCAATTTCCTGTTGTTTTTTTCTGGATGACAATTATTTTTGCCGCATTTATCGACGAACATATTTGTGATTTCGTAACTAGGCTATTCTTTACTTTTCATTGGAATCGCATAAAAACGCTCGGCGTTTCACAAAATTTCGACTGTGACACATTTTGTAGTATTCCCTATTTAGAAGAACAGTAAGCTTCTTCTTCTAACACTAGTTACTCTTAGTTAATAATTCTGTTCCAACCTTCTCGAAATAGTAACGAATGGTAACTATTTGCTCACCATGCTCGGGAGCGTAGTAAGCGTGGTAACTACAAATCTCTGCAACGTTAATGTCCGGATTACTCCGCGGAGTGGTATTTTTATCGAATTTTTGTTTAAATACGTTCCAGCCTGGATGTAAAGAAGCCGGAAATTCGTGACGTCATGCGTAGTAACTTTGGTAATTATGGTTGAACACGCTTATTGTGTCCTTTATTTGACGACGAGGCTTGGAATTCCTTTGATTTGAAACATATCAAAGGCTGGAATTTTTATGGAAAGTAGTTACAAAACTTGCTGTAGCTAAAACTCTTTAGCGAAAATGAAAAGCTGAGGTTGGGAATTTATTTATATAAAGCTTACTTGTAGCAATAATTTCAGCTGATACACCGGTTTTATTACCTGTTGGCGGGGAATGTGCGCCGTTGTCGCGAAGCAGCATATATTGTGATCTAGAATTCGTTGAAATGAGGGGTCGCACCCCCCCCCCCCCCCCTTGGTCTGAGTTCTTCAGGATGATGATGAAGGGTAAACCTCATGAAAATACTTTGATCACATTACATATCTAGATGTTGACAGTCTGTTTCGACGGTCGGCTGTTGAGGCATAACACACATTTCTAAACACGTAAGTTTCGACAACTCTTCTGACTTCTCGGAAACGTATGACTCCTCTCTTGATACTACTCACTTGATTTCCTTGAATTGTAATTCTCTTTCTGGACCCTGTCTCAGGCCCCTCTACCTAATGCAGCGTTTACAAGTAAAGAAAAATCTGAAAGGAATCCGGTCTTGGTAACAAGATCTTGTTTCCACACAAGGGACAAATTTATTTCCTTAAATCAGTCTGACAAAAATAAATTAAACAGCCGGCAAATGCTATGATAGCGTTTCTAACTTCAGTACTGATGATTGCTGCTCCCAGAAGCTGTGCTCTAAAAAAAATTTAGTTTTTTTTTACAAGTGCCTCCGATGAAAGTCCTTTCAAGTAGACCGGTTTTCCTTTTTATCGTGAAAGGAATTCCCGCCCGCCAGAGTTTTTTTCTGGTCGTCTTCACGGACGGAATCCTTTCAAGTCGATCGGAATTCCTTTCATCGACGTGATTTCTTGTCCGTGTAAACGCTACACAAATGTGAGTCCCAGTTCACCAATGTGACAGAATGTACTCTCGACAACTACAGGGAAAAAAGTGGAGTTGGTTTTCGCATGAAGGTTTCATGCAAGCTTCACGATCAACCATGTGGTTTCCCTTTCCCGGCAGAGAAGTGTATAGTTCTATCTTCTGAACGGGGAGAGTTCAATCAAGGACTCATTAATGCCGGACTTCCTTGGGATCCATCCGACAAATTCAGTCTCAATCTCCGGCCAAACCAGTACTTTGTCGCACACGTCAGAGCTTTGTTGAAATATGTTGAATAAAGATGCGTGATAACAAATTCATCGCTTTTTACGTTTCAGAGAAGAGCCATTTGTTAAACTGTTTATGGAAGACATGACAGATGAACGAAAAAGGGCAAGGAACGACTATGAGCGCAGCCTTTATACAAAAAAAAATGAGAAATTCATGCTAGGGTCCACTTCTCGGGAACCTTCAACAGACGGAATAATTTCAGAATTGCCACTGACAGAGAATCATATATCAGATAATCATCCTCTCCAAATCTTCAAGATTCACTTTTTAGGCACTAAGATTTCGGAGTTCTAAGGCTTCGCAGAAGTAAAATCATACTTAACGCACCGTATGCCCCTGGAGCAACGTGTCTGATTGATAGCAGTACCTATCTGCTTGATTTTCATGTGAGGATGAAGAGAAAATTCTCCACTGCGAGCTGTTGTGTTCCGACACTGATAACGGAATTTGGAAAATAGGCCCTGCTTCTTTAACGAATCTAGTACAGGCAAATGGAGGTTTGACCCGAAACAAATTGCAACAGAAATGATTTTTACACCATCTTGTAGAGAAAAAAAAGCTGAACAACATATCCAAAGTTGCATATCCTGGCTCGACGCAAAATATGCGTGTTTTGCCATTTTTTACATATTTGGAAAAAAAATATATAATTTTCATGGTTGTCCGTTATTCTTGAAGTGAAGTACGATTCCAATGCAAAATGATGAGTTGAAACCGAAAATGAAGTCAGATTTGGCGTATAAGGCACCAGAAAAATTTAATCTCATTTTCTCAACCTATTTCGCAAAAAAACACAAATTTTCGTAACGGTCCGATTTTCTTGAACGAAAGTGCAATCCTGACATAGAATCCCGAGCTAAGACCGAAAATGGAATCAAACTGGGTGTCTAGTGTACCAGAAATAAGTTTCACAATCATCAACATATGATCTCTACAGTTTTTTTAAAACAAGAAAACTGTTAAGAAAAGTAGATTACGAACCAAACTGGTTTTCAAGGTCAATGTTTGAACTCGTGCTTAATACCCTTCGTACACCTTATAAATTCTTTTCAAAAGAGATAATCAAATTGCAACTAATGTTGACTAGTGTTCACAGCTTCGTCTCTTGGAATGGAATAGGCTACCGACTAAGCTTTTGGGTTTCTGCACAACACACTGTCCCCTTGCAGGTTCTGCATGCTGGAGTAGAAACTAGATCATTTTTTAATGCGGCTACATATCCCTCTGAATTACACTACTGCAGTCGACATGAGCACTGAACGATTTTTAAGAGCAAGCGGGGAGCTTGTGGATGTTTTTTTGCTAATGGGTACAAGAAGTCATCTTGATTCTTCCACCCCCGTTTGCTTGATTTTCAACTGAGGATCAAGCTCCCTGGTTCATACCTAAACTTGATTAAAAAAAAAAAAAAAAAAAAAACTCGATAGCTGTCTTATTTTGCAACATCAACCGTTGGTTGCGACTGTTCTGGGTGAACAAACCACCTTGTCGTTGTCACTTTTTCGGAAACTTCCCTTTGGATCTTATTCAGGTCTCCTCCTTTCAACGCAACATAGATCATGAGCAGGTCGTGTTCACCTAGTCTTGACTTCCCATGATCCAGATCGTTCACTTTTTATGAAGTTTCCCCGATGAAAAATTTATCTCAAAATAGTACTGTTAAGTAGTACGAAAAAGCTGCATGCAGTACTAACAATACTACTACATGCTTCTAATTCAAGGCTACCCTGTTACTGCATACTACTATATGGTACTATTAGCAAGACTGGATGTTACTATGGCAAGACAGAATGCTACTGGACACTACCACATAAGACTGGATCAGTCTGAGGCACATTAAATGATAGTATTCTTTGCTATTACATAGTATTACATGCAACGTTTTCGTACTACTACCATACTACTACGCAGGCTACAAATTTTTCGTCGGGTCGCAGTATCGAAGCATCTTAAAATTTTGAAACCACAGCTTTGACATCCGATACTGGAGCAGTCCTGATCAATTCCTGTATTTTTTTCTAAGGAATGATTACCTACTACATCCTCAACATATACTTCCTTGTTTATCAGCTTTGTGTACAAGCTTTAATTTTCATGATTTCTTCAGAATGTAGTCCTGGAAAGCAGAATAGCGTGTAGCGCAGCGTCAATGGCCACTTCCTTCCTTCCTTCCTCCATGGCCACGTAGGCAATGGTTCTGGCTATCGCTTTTTCGCTGGGAGTGGAGGAGCATCTCCGAGTCCTCACTTCATCTCCGAAGCCTGACTCCCGGTCCTGGCTCCGAGTCCTGACTCCTCCAGGATGTAGCCCATGAGTGCTCTGATAAGCTCATCGTGATATGGAATCACCCAAGTTTCAGGACGAACTCTGAAAGCCCACTTCCTGGTGAAGCTGACTTGACCGTTTTCACGACTTTCCACAACAGGATTGGTCAAAGGTTACATCGAGAGTAAATAGATGTCGACTCCCCTTGTCTTGGATATCAAGACCAAAGGTGTCGATGGGATCCCAAAAATCTAATATTTGATTCAGGCAATCGGGTCTTGTCTTTGCCAGATCCAGTCTCTGCCAGGCTAATCATCAGAGAAAACCAAGTTCAGATATACCTATAAGCCATATCTATTTTGACGGTACTATAAAGAACATCTAATCAACTTTGAATAAAAGTTTGACTAAAAAAAAAATCCGGTTACAACCGGATTCCGGACTAATTGTATGTCCGGGTAAAAATGATTGTCATATACAGACTCAGCCTCTGTCCTTACCCCGTAACCTGTCATCTAATCGAAATTTTGTTTTTAACAAATTTCCCGGTTTTGGCCGGATTCCGGACGAACTAGTTGTCCGGCGAGAAAATTGTTTTCACCATCGTGTTCAGCATGTCTAAATCGAACATTTAATCAACTTCAAATGAAACTTTTACTTTTAACCAACTTTCTGGGTTTCGCCGGATTCCGGACGAACTACTTGTTTGGCGAGAAAATGATTTTCACCATCGTGTTCAGCATGTCTTCTTACCCCTCAATCGACCATATAATCAACTTCAAAGAGAACTTTTACTTTTAACCATTTTCCGGTTTTTGCCGGATTCCGGACGAACTACTTGTCCGGCGAGAAAATGATTTTCACTATCGTGCTCAGCATGCCTTCTTACCCCTTAATCGACTATCACATTAGCTGTTTAAAAATATTTTGTTTGTCCCTTAATTTGGACCCTCTCCCCGACCCCGAAATGTAGAGCTACATAGCCCATCTACGAACTTGACCTCACCCTTGACCCAATGAATCCTCACACCAGGTTTCATCAAGATATCTCATTCCCTTTGAGAGTTATCGTGCTCACAGACAGACGGACAATTTTGCCATGTCATAGGTATCCCTCCACTTACGTTTTGGGATCCCAAAAAGCATAACCGAGTAAAGGGATGTGTCGTCAATAGCTGAAACATCAATCATTGAGAGTAAAAGAGTAAACCATATTCCTGTGTGATTGCCGATCATAAGTGGTTGCTGTGTTCCATTCCAACCCAAGCTTGGGTATCAGAAGGAAAGCCAGAGGATGTCAAGACAAGAGTAAAGAGTCGATGACTTGTTGAAATTCTCCAAGATTTTCGGATCGAAGTATTTCCGATCTCGGATCGCGGGATTTCGAATCATCTGATCTGTGGTGCACAATGAGTAAAAATTTGTGTAAAACATGGTGTCATAGGCAGTTTATTAATCATGGGAATACGCTTGCTCGCATTAGTTTACTAGATTCCGATATGGCAAAAACATGCAATAAACTTCATTGTCGGGTAGATAGGTCTCAGTGTAGATGGCGAAGAAAACAAGATTCTTACTTTGATTGATCAAAACTAATTTTCTATCCGACTGCATTGTCTTACTAGGGGTCTTCTTTTAAGGACACGTTATTTGGTCTTCAAGAAGGTCCTGCTATTAATGACCAGCTCAGGTATCTGTATTTTTTTCTTTTAGCAATCGATCATTTTGATGGATAATAATGCTGACTAAACTATCTTTACAAAAATAATAACGGCGGATATCAATGGTATTGAATCATTTTTTCTGGTTCAAAATACACCAAATCTAACCTCTTTTTAAGTCTCAGCCTATCATTCTGCATCAGCATCGTACTTCAGTCCAAAAAAAGGACGACCAAGAAAATTGTATTTTTTTTTCTTAAAACATAAAAAATGGCACTGAGAGCCGAAAAGGGCTTATTTTGCGTCATTAGGATCTACAACTTTGGATATATTATATTTTTTTGTAAATACTGAGCATTGAAAAGTAGTTTGATTCGTACTTTACTTTTCTTACTAATTTTCTTGTTTTTACTAAAAAAAATCTCGAAGATCACATGTTTATGGCTACGAAACTTGTTTCAGGCACAACAGACACCCAATTTGATTCCATTTTCGGTCTTAGCTCGCGATTCCGTGTCAGGATCGCACTTTCATCCAAGAAAATCGGGTCACATAGAAAATTAGGTTGAAAAAATGACATGAACTTTTTTCTGGTACTTGGTATGCCAAATCTGACCTCATTTTCGGTTTCAAATTTGCATTTTGCATCAAAACCGTACTTTAGTTCAAGAATAACGGACGACCACAAAAATTCTAATTTTTTTTTCGAAAAACGGAAAAAAGGCACTGAAAGTAAAAAACGCTTATTTTGCGTCTAGCCAGGATATGCAAGTTTGGATATGTTGTTTAGTTTTTTTTTTCTCTACAAGATGGTGTAAAAATTATTTCTGTTGTAATTTGTTTCGGGTCGACCCCTTTTTGGAGCTCATTTTCCTGTACTGATACCCTAGAAAGCGATGCAGAGTTCCGATCTTGGATTGACACTTCGAGTCTATCAGGGCATCCACATCTCTAAGATCTGTCTCTTGCTTCCAATTCTGGCTATTGAAATCAGAGACAGGCTCGAAACCAACCCGGGCTTGGTTTCGTTGGTGTTGTTGGTCTCAAAGTACTTTACTGCGTAAAACGTAAAATAGACGCAGAGTCGAAACAAAAGAGGCGTGCCTGTGGAATTGAAATCCGAGCAGTCTCCAAAATTTGAAAAGTACCGCAAGACACTGTTTGTAATGTTTTTGGGACACGTACCCATTCTGTAAAAAGTCTTGAACATTTCCGATTCACTCTGAACCGTATAGCATTGGCACCTGTACACGATAAAATCTCTGCAATTGCGATTTACGGAACTACGCTGTGTTCAATTGCACTATCTGTATTGCATATAAGAAGCGGATCTGCCCGAATCTTATGTTTGAGCAGAGAGTGCAAGAGCTGTACAGTGACGATGAGGACATGATGGACCTACTGTGCGAATCGAAGAACAGCTGTGATGTATTGTTTTTTTTTCTTAGATTAAGCCCTTGCTCAACACGAAATATTCGCTATGCTGTCACTTTTAGCCTGCTGCTTGTGCATTCGCTTCGTAAGAATGACAATGTTGACACAAGACGTTGAAGCTTGCATGGATGTCACAGACCACTCTGAGACAAAGAAAATACCACTTCTCCATCTGTTCGCATCTGTGGAATTCACAAGACGCTTTGTACGATAGCTGACAATAAGGATCAGGAGGTGGTGGCTTTAAGTACGGGTCACGTTACTCTGAACTAGCTTCTGTAGCATGTTTGGCACAGATAAGCCGTCTTAAATCCATTCCCGTCATCTTTCAGTAGAAAAAATACTGTAAAACTCACATTTTGCCCTGATTAGTGCTCCACATTTTCGACCAAACAGTGACAGAGCTACAGGATTCCACAAATTGAACCAGAGCTGAGCTTGAGCATTCGTCAGAACGAGCGTGGCAATAGCCACCCTATCGTTGAGTTCTTTTATCGAGATTGTCAGATTGTCAGCACAGCTCACAATGAACTATCTCTTCGCAGTACAGGTCCGGTTGAAGCCTGTTAAACTCTATACTGGAGCAGGTGAACTGGTATTTTAATTTTCTTAAGTATATAGTCGCACTCCCTTTGAAACTGGGGTACGTCCACTTTTTTCCGTGTCTTACGATGGAACGGCTAGATTCTTCAATTACTTTTCCAGCCACAGGGACTCCGTAAAAAGGTGCTTTCCGTGGGGCTTGTCACTAATTCTCAATTATAGAATTTCCGGAGGATATTTTATTATGCAAGCTGAGAAATATAAATATAACTATAAATGCACCAAGCCTGTGCTGAATAATCGGTTATTGTACTGGTCTTCTCATTTTCACGAACATCTAAATATATAAAATATAATTGAATAGTGTTTATTTAGCCACAAGTGGGGCCATACACACCACATACAAATGTAATCATACGTTGGAAACATGGTGAAGCTAAAACACAGAGAATAAATTACTTCCTATTCACATTTCCTGTCACGTAATCTCCCTTAATAAATTTCAAGATACCAGAGACGAGCACGCCGGGCCCAAAAAAATCCAGTAAAGAGGACTCCTGGCACTGCGCTTGCAACACTGTCATCCGCAGACAAACTAAGCAGACATCGGTAATTATCGCTGATTAAACCATCTTCGTTTCGCTTCCCCTCACAAACCTTTTCCCAAACCCAAGTGATAAGGAGTGATTCGTTCGGATCTGGATGCAAAGCTTCAGAGTATGTGCTGGTAACCCTCACTTAAAATAAATTTCCATAATAAATATTCGCTTAAGTAAATTTATAATAATTTAGGGTTTGATAGGGGAAATGTGATGATCACATTTCTTCCTTTTTCTGTTTCAGTGACAGATCAGGCTCGTAGTCTTTGTTTCCGAGAAGCTCACTGGTCAGAAGGTGTGCTATCAAATTTTCACACGTTTGACGTCCGAAGCAAGGGAGATGAAATGATGAAGAATGAAGCTGATGAAGAATCGTAGCTGACGTACCCGTTTTGAACATTGTTTGAATAAATGTTTCAAAGTCAGCTTGGGCTCAGAGAATATTTAGATGAAAAGAGGCTGAAAACAGCCGGATCCTTCCGTAATTACTGTTAATCATAGCTATAATTAAAAGTAGTCAACTATATCAGGATATCTTAGCAGAAACATTATTTAGTGCGAATCTCCTTTCAAGGAATCGTCGTACCTGAATTACTGATGAACACATAATTCCTCTTCGTTCCTTCTAATCTCATTTCTGAAATTCCGACCTTCAAGTGTCAGGTTTATCGATCCCAACAGCACTGGTCTGAGTCTTCTGCTCTCAGTTTTTGGCATTTTTTTTTTTTTTTGGGTGTTCTCACCATAATCTGGTACAGAACAGGAGTGTCGCATCCTGTTGGTTGTCTCTGATAAAAGCTTAAAATGCTCGAGATCTCATTTCCAGTGAAAACTTCGCTCCAGAATCGATCAAGAAAAGATCTGGAATTTTTTCTTAACAATTTACCGGGTAATAATAGCTACAAAATGCCGATAATATAGTTTCGGAAGTCTAAAATCCTATAACACTCAATGTTAAATTCTTTGCCTGTACTTTTTCCGTTTTTGTCGAGCTATACTCAATCAATCAATAAATAAATTTATTACCCGAAATAAACACATGGTGTAAGCACGGAGTAAATATAAAGAGAAAAAAGAAGAAGAAAAAGCAGATACAAACTTAGACGAAACACCTTCTCATCACAACAACTGCAAAAAAAAAACACACTTAATAACTTCAGGTAACAATTTACAGTAAGGCGCTGAACAAGCTATTCGTCGAATCTAACAACTTCTCGAACCGCAATCTCCGTTCCGCGATGGCTTTGATCGGATCTGCGATCCCATACAGAGAAATGGGGCACAGCAAATGCATTATAGATTTTAGATAGTATACTTCTTTTATATCGAGCTTTACACGGAACAAGCCCACCGTATGTCTTTCGAAGCTTTGAACCTACAATTTCTAACAAAAGCGATCGGTTACGTCTCAAATCACTCCCAATGGGAAGTCCCAGGTAATTGATGCTTGGCGATAGCGGTACCGGATGACCATCTAAACAAACATTATCCGGGCAGGGCCAATTACGTATTTTACCAATCGCAACAACCTCATTCTTCTCAGCATTAAACTTCAATCAAATCTTTCTATACTCTACACATAAAATACCAAAATTTTCTTCAATACCAGAGACAGTCCTGCTTAGATTTAAAATATCGTCAGCATAATTCAGAAGCGACAGGTCAAGGCCTCGGTAAATAAATGTCGTGCGAGCTTTCTTCTGAGCCTTCAGAAAACTGTTGTTAGATAATGGAGGTGAAGACACACCACCCTGCCTAACACCTTTCCAAACATCTATTACAATCTTCGATATTATAAAACCGTCCCCCGTTGGCACTTTAATAAGAACATACAGTTTGCTGTACATATGCCTATAAACACGTAAAATTGAACGATCCAGACCACGATGTTCACGTTCACATGTTCACGGCTGTAACCTTTTTTAAAGCCAAACTGATTTTCCGGTGTCGAACAAACTTCAGTTATCTCATCAATAACTATCAGCTCTAGCAATTTGCACATTACTGGCGAAACCTTGATTGGCCGATAGGAACTACATTTGCTTTTATCTTTTCCTTTCTTAACTACCGGGGTTACAACACCGGCACAAAGCACGTCTGGGATTAAGAGACCACTTAGGAACTTCAGACCCTACGCGCACTTTACGTTTGGGCACAGCAGCTGTTTCTGCACATCGCATCGCATGGGTAAGCTCGGAGCAATATATATTTAGGAGAATCTGCTTTTCACTGACCGGTATTTTCGCGTTCTGCTGTAGTAACTGGAATGGTATCTTAATTTTTGCCAAAACACTATCAAGAACACTAGAATATGCATTAGCGTCGACTTTATTCCATTCGGACTTAGAATACCACTTCATTTTTCTTGGGAAACTATTATCAGGCACAGCGATTTCAAATGAGCAGGTCATAGGGAAATGATCAAACACCGATACGCCAGTATCGACATGGCTAGCACTAAGTGATTTCACACTGTTTGAGCAGACAAAGAAATCCAGAGAGCTAGTTGAGCCTGAATTGTGCACATAAGTGTAACGGCAGTCGTTTGGTACAGGTTGCAGGTCGGCAAAAGCGGGCAGTAGAATTTGAGTCCTTGCGCTATTCCTATCGGTGAGATCACAGTTGAGGTCTCCCACAACAATCACCTGCCCATGCTAATCCTGGCAGTCCTGGACAGAGCGCACTAGTGGGAGCATGCAGCGCTAAATCTCTCCTCAGAAGCAATGTCGCGGTGATCGGTTGGGAGATAAACAGAGAATACATAAGTTTCACCGATTCTCACAGCCACAAAATGTGCATTTTCACTAAACAGCTGGACAGATCGGCGAGAATTGACGAGTATGGCAACGCCGCCTGAAGGTCTTCCTCGACCCGAAGTCACAGCAGCCCCCGAAAATACCTGAATATTGTCGCTGAACTTTAGAAGAGACGCCGAGGATGTTGATAGGAAGTGCTCCTGCAAGCAGAGCACATCGTTGCAACATAACGCGCTTTCGAGGAAGGGTAGCTTTTCAATAATATTGCCGTTAATGTTCCACGAACAGACCTTTAACTGGGGAGCAGTCATTTACTAGCCAAGATTTTCACTGCTACTGGACATTTAATACTATAGCAAGGATGGTCTGCAAAACTGCACAGTGAACATTTCACATCATTGTTGCAAGGATCCTTTTTTGAATTTTTATGATCACAAGCACAGCGAGAACACTTTGTATCATTTTTGCATGTTTGAGCTGCATGTCCAAACTGTTGACAATTATAACAACGCATGGGCAGGAATTTATACTCTTGAATCCGGTGTTTCTCGTTGCCAAAGGTCACAGGGTTTTCCACAGCTTTGCGGATGTCCATCTTGCTGTTAAAAAGCAGCTTGAACAATCGAGTATTTCGTATCCTTTCTGCTTTAACACAGTTCTGAATCACACTATACAGATCAGCGTCCTCGGTATCATCAGGGATATGACGTATAATTCCAAAGTAAGAAGGGGACTTCAGTTTTGCATCCTTGACTGCATTAGCAAGGTTAGTAGCGGTGTTCTTATCGTCAAGCACAACCCGCCACTCTTTCTGCAGAGGTTTCAGGTCCAAAATATGAGAACAACAAGCAGCATCCGCGAGGCTCTCAACATAGCGCTTGCGGTCATCCAGTTTTGCAAGACCTTTCGCTGGTTGCTTCAGGATAACCGAGTATGTAAGTTTCGGCTGGGGAGTGACACTGGGGATCTGGGGCACGAAGCTATGCTGAGATGTCAGAGAGGTTACATGTTGTTTAAGGTCTTCGACACGACACTAGTGCAGACATCGTTCAATTTCCTGGTGAGCGTAGCAGTAACCTCACCAGGAACCATTGGCACTTAATCGGGCTCATAGATGACAAACTTGGGAATAACTATTTTCTTTTCGTCACATTGCCGAATAGCTCCTATTAGATCAGTCACAATATCCGACGCCTTGGCACGGTCTGCTGACACACGAGTAGTCTTACCGGCCAGAGGCCAGATAACTTCCTTGGCTTTCAACAGTATATTAGGCTTGTAGTACTGTACCGCTGTCGAGATAATATCTACACTTGAATTTTCCGCCTTATTCGCGTGCTAAACAACGTTCAGGACAGGATTATAGATCATTTTTATCTCTCTCGGATCAGCTGACGCCCTCTTCACACAGTTTGATGTAGCATTGTTCGTTTCCGCGACCGCTAGATGGCAAAAGCGTACGCAGCGGGAAGATTTGAAGAGCGATCACCACTTGCGCGACCGGTCACTTAGACAAGGTCGATCAAGGTCACTCGACAGAGACAGCTAGATGGCGTTAGAAAAATGTCAGACTTCAGAACCAGATATCTACACTGTCACTGGAGACACGGGAGCGTTACGCGGCTGTAGAGTAACATGCTCAAATATATTTGTTTACAATCACTGCTTAGTCCATCATGGGCTGTATTTCCACTGTTTATCCACAATCTGAGATTCAATGTCAAATTTGTTGCAGCGCCCAGTGTTGCCAAACTACTATGTGTTTAATAACTAATACACTACTTAATTTATCTACAAAGTCTGGCTATCAACTAACATTCAAAAGGACAGCCTTACTACACGAATACTCATTAATTTAAGCAATTCATCGATCTTAAAGAATTCTCATATTTTATCAAATTCCCCAAACTAATTAATAGTTATAATGGCTCTTTCCGACTTGAATTTAATAGTCTCATAGAACTTGAATTACTAGAAACTTTAGTTACAAACCAAATATTTATCACTCTTTAGTTAATTACAAGTTCGAAATCTGACCAGATTTTTTTTCTGGCCAGAAACTATCTAATCCAACAGATCGAAAAATCTGGCCAGAAAACACCGAAAGCTGGGGAAAATATCTGGCCAGAATTCTGGAGACGAAAATCTGGCCAAATTTCTGGTTGGTGAGAACAGCAATCTGGGCAGTGAGAACTTAGCTTAACGAGGTAACCATAATCTCTGAGTGTTACATATGTTCGAATATTGGATCAGAGATTGGATCTACTGACGACTTGTGTTGCAAGGTACTTCAACTCGAGAATATTATTAGTTCAATGCCAAGCTCCCCAATACTAATGTCCATAGTTTAAGCAAGACTTGGGAAGACCATGGGAAGATCCAATCGAAAGATCAACAGAGCTGATAAGCTTCCGAACCACTTCAAATCAGTCCAGAGCCACTAGGTTGGAAAAACATTATACAGAAAGCTCGGAATCCTGGAAATGGTAAGGGATTGAGAAATTAGGGTCACATAAGTAAGGTTCATTATCATCACAAGCAAATACAAGCCAGTAAAAGCTGACACATGACAAGATGATAAAACGCAAAATCTATCAGTGCGACGGTGGGTCGATCTCTACTGATACTGTTTAGCGAGGCTGTAATGTAGATACAGCTTTCTTTACAGAGAATTTTTACATTTCGCGTAACATTGAAAATAATCAACTTCTCGTAGTAGCTCTTGACTCAGGTACAGCTTTTTAGTCTCAGTTCATTATTTCTAAGTAATGGGCAAGGTTATTTCCATCATGCTGGGATTCATATCAGGGTAGTCGAGAGCGAGAGGAAGTGAATAATTATTTGGCATCAGAAACAAAGCTATATTCCAGAACTCTATATAATAAAAACGAAAACACAATTTTCAAATAAATTGTAGTTCCAAAAAAGATATTAAGAGGGATATATTCAAACAATGTTTACAACGGGTACGTCAGCTACGATTCTTCATCAGCGATATTTCGGCCCTTTCTGGCAAGGGTCCTCGTAAGGATCTGACGAGGACCCTTGCCTTATTAAGAGGGTCAGGTTTCAAGTTAATATTATAAAGTTAGGCGGAGATATTCAGTAGAGGTATACTTTTTTGAAAGTCTCCTAACAGTGAGACAGCTTTGACTGTAAAACATTTGCTCTCATATCAGTATCTAGGCTCATATCTAGACTCATACCTGGTTTCCTAAGATGTTAATCTAATTTTAAATGTTTTTCGCTGTTTTCAGCTGTTTCATTATTCTGTGTTCCATCTGTCATTATACGGAAACCTACCGATTCAAGTCAAATAAAAAGTAGTCAATAAGTTACGCCGCGCAAGATTGAGTTGACCACCTTTTCGGCTCAAAGTGTCCCTGGTAGATAGCTGTAAAAAATATCAGTCGTCTCTATCCCAATTCCTTTACCTAACTTTTAGATCGTTCAAACCGACGATTGGAAGAAGAAATTCGTTTCTACCGATAGACGGTACACAAGTAAACGGCATCCAGGCTCAAGGTGCTCACCACACAGACCGTCAGTTCATAAGTATCGGGTTCCCTTATACATCAACAATTCCAGTTCTTCAAAAAAAGAATTCTCAATCGAAGGGTCTGGGGAGGAGACTATACCAGAAAAGTACGACATCCACGACTCTTGTGGAATGTCAGCAGAAGGCTTGTTATTTTATTAAACTTTTGCGCGGCAATTTCAAAGCAAATTAGTGTCTGCGGCAATTTTCTTCGCGAGGTCTTCTTTTAATTTTACTGTGTGCTCATCTAGAGACTTACGAAAAGTACGCTTCGTAAGTTCACAGTTCTTCGTTCACAGTTCACAATACCACTAGCTTACGAGGTCTACCTCACTGGTGCCACAAATTTAACCAAAATTTTGACACTGCTTTTAACTTTATATTAACTGACCAATCAGATTGTGAGCGTGTCCGAAAGCTTTCAGGACTGTAAATGCTGCATTTACTGCTGCATTTTTATTTTTATTTTCGTCCGAAAGCTCTTACCTTGTATGCAGCATTAAATGCAGCATTTACAGCACTAAAAGCTTTCGGACACGTTCTTTATTTCTTCTCTGACACTTCTCATTCCGAAATTTAGCCTTAATCGCCAGCTCCCCAGTTTCTTCTTGAAAATTCAGCGTAAACTTTAGCATCTTCGCTGAATTTTTCGATGAATTTTATGCTGAATTAATGCTGAATTAACTGAGCGAAAATTTAAGTCCGAAAGCGAAATGCTGCAGAAAATGCTGAATTAATTCAGCATTTTCGTTCGTTTCCGAGCTTTCGGACACGCTCTGTGAAAAACCAGGGCGAAGTAAATTTTCGATGTCAGAATTTTGCTCTTCGGTTGTTCAAGAAGTTTATAAGTCAATCCGTAGCGCTTATGGGCGCATCGTCTCCAACCGGGGGCGCTATAATCGTAAAGCTTTGGGAAATTTGTACAGCACCTTCTGCGCTCCTTCTATACTATTTCGTTCTGGAGTCACTCATTTTCTACGAAAGAAGGAGATTAAAAAGATGAGATCATGTTATTTTAAATATGCAAAGCACCTTCTCTAATTGCCGAAATTATGTCAAAACCATACATTGACGGAGAAATTCAAAATTCAAGATGCAAGTGTTCCCCTTTTGGATGTTTCCTCATCGCTTTCAAAAATCATGGACAACAGGGCCCAGCCAGCGCACGACGTCGTACACTGCTTCCTGACCGAAGATTGAAAATTAAGTGTCTTTTCTGTGTGTTTATGTGTTTTGTTTATTTTCTTTATTTTATTCATTTACTCCGCCTTTTCAAAATGGCGGGTCATAAATAAATTACTTACTAGTCTACAGGGTACGGCAAACTTTTCAGCGCATTTTAAAGCGTTTTTGTTTCATCGGAAGGAGTGTTTAGTGATGTCGGTAGTTCCTGTTCCGGGTAAATCATTTTTGCTCTAATCTGGAGAAGTTGGAACGGTACTTTGATCTTACCCAGTATTTATTCACAAATATATGATAACCGTTTTGTGTTTATATTCTTCCTCGATTTAGGGTATGTCAACAAGGTTTACTTTGCGTCAGAAAGGGGTTCTTTCCGGGGGGGGGGGGGAGTGACAAAGATATGGGGGGAGTGACAAAGATATCGGCAGATGATCACTATGAAAACCTTCCTCTCCAGCCGAAACGACAGAGTGACTCTCAATAGCAGACAAAATATGGTCCAGGTTGGACATAGTGCTGTTACAAGAAACAAATGAATAGTGCTTACCCATAGGGTTAAAGTTTCTATCGAACTCCTTCTTAATAACAGTCGTTCTCTTACACTTTTCTTTTAACTGATCACAATTAAAGTAACCAGCTATCCAACGATATTGCTTGTTATCTCGCTTCACAGATTTAGCTTTTTTTTCAAGCCAGGTAAAACTTGCTATCCGAAGTTAGTCACCGTCATTTGTAGGGAGGCACGAATTTATGACATCTATTAATACATATACTGCACTTTACACAAGGAACTTGTACCGTGAACAATATGCCAGAAAAAGTTTTTTTTTTAATATAATTTAGAAGTCTGGTAATCAATTGTCGATACCACGTAGAAATAAAAGGCATCAAGGGCGTCTTCCCCATTAAAAGTATATATTTGATTTTCTTTGGTTTTTATCATGGTTTTATCACTTTATCATGCCTTGTGGGTGGCAGCGACAATGGAGTGCCTGTTTCAGGTTTATTGGTCACGGAAAAGTCCCTTCTGTAAAGTGCCTTACATGTATTATTAAATTTCCGTGATATGGGGACAATGTGACAACTGGGTAGATGATTTTCTATTCGGGCGGGATCGCTGTTTCTATGGCCGGCTCCTACCAGACTAATGTAGTGGTTTGCGAACTCTGTTCACAAGCCCCTAGGTAGCTTAAATGGCAAGAGCGACTGCCTTGTAAGCAGACGGTCAGGGTTCAAATCCCTTCTGAGGAGCATTTTTGTCTACTTCTTATAATATGACCGCCATGTTAGCAATCGTAACAGCCATAAATTTTGGACTGGTCGATTACTGTCGCAAGATGATTAGTTATAATAGCTAGGCCTCAGCTAGATCGGCCACGTTTTTTGTTGACGCGTTGCATGTTGAACTAAGCTAGACTCAGTTCCAGGTATGCACAGAAGGGATTTCTTATCTTTAGTTTTGAAGTGTTCTTGCAGCATGATAATATTATGTTTCGCACAGAGTTCAGTAAGAAAAGGAAACTTATTCCCCACTCCGACATTTATGTTTCGAGATATGATATTTAGCTTATCTGCCATTAGGCTGAGTTTTTATCGACTGCTTGGCCTGGTTAGTTATGACTTTTGTCACTTCAGGGCAGCTAAACGAACGGCAAGTTAGCCTGCTGGACTTGCAGAGTGTACATCGTATGGGTTCTTAACTGCGTTTTGTTCTAAGTGAGAAATACCGCTACGAAATTCTTCTATTACTTACTAATCTCTTCCAACTGAGAGCGCATTACTTACTCTTTGTTTCTTCGAACGGACGTCACACTTTCCGGTGGATGGGTTCAGTATGGTATAAACGGAACAAATACAGGCTCCTGTAGCATCACAAACACCATAGGATGCAATAAATCCTACTTTTCCTTGGCAATCATCATCAGAAGAACAAACTGCAAGACAAGACATAGGCCTCTTCAGCTGTGTGTGTATTGGAGGAAGTCTTCTAAAGTTTATTTCATCATGATTTTTCTGTTTCTGACCGACAAGTATTGTGATGGCAAAGACATAAAGAATATTGCAGTAGCTCGGAGAGTTTTTTTTTGTATTAGACAAAAAAAATCGTCGATGATACCTAAAGGATGAACGAAACTCAGTTAACCAGCTCTTGCAATTCAAAATTTATTTTCCACTGAAAGAAAATGGTTCCAGCCTTTGTATAGTGATAGTAGCCATGTCATCAATCAACAAAAAAGAATTTTTTTTAAGTAGTGCTTAAATGAGCAGCAATAACAAAAGTATCTAAAGGCTTGGAAGTGTCTTTTGATGTCAGCAAATACTTTCGAGTTCAATAAACCATTTCTGGTGAGCAATGATCTGTAAGAAACAAAGTCTACTACTGCTTTCCGACTCTGAATAACAATTGAGCTTAGTTATTGCCGACCAATTGCTAAAGAGGGTTAAAGTTTCACTTGTTCGCAAAAATTTTGACTGGCCATAGGATCTAGCAGAAAAAAGACAAAGAAGTGTCTACAAAAACGATTCCCAGACACACAAAACCATTCCCGAATAACTTTTCTCAACCCAAATAACCGTTTGCTACCAAATAACCATTCCGCAGTAACCTTTCCCAAATACACAAAATAACTATTCCCATGGAGTGGTGATGGGTTTCTCCCATGACTTGGAACTCCAATCAGCTCCTTTCTATTACATACAGAAACAGGTAATCTAGTATGACTTAGAAAGTAGAAAGTACAGAATAACAGCACGTAGTCCAGAGATACTTGGACCTTGATCACTTTGAAGTGCGAACTTACGTAACTAAGGTAATTCCAAAAATCTGAAATGGTGTCTTTTATCGGATTCGTATGTGGACATTTTTAGAGCTTTTCGTACTCAATTGAGAACCCTTTTCAGTGTCGAGGCACCCAGATTCTGCAGAATGGCCTTTTATAGCGCTTGAAGTTCACTCATATGGCACATATATACCGATTGCTTTTCAGTCGGTTGGTTGGTCGGGCGTTGCACTGTTTTTTAGTTCGGGTACTTTCGGGTTTTTTAGTTCGGCTAAGACGATGAAACTTGGCAGTCATATCGGGGATCCCACCAGATGAATGATAGTCGTTTCCACGATCTGGCCATCGTGAGGGGATGGAGGGGAAATCTGGAGTCTTGAGTTATACAAAACTTTTTAAACGGGAGATTGGATCTTAATTAAAACTTGCTACTTGGAACGATCTCGTGTCTCAGATGTCCTATTTCCAGCCCGGACCAGGTCGGGTTACCTTTTGTGGGAGCCGGAAATCTTGTGACACGGTCGGAGAGGAGGAATCGGGATGAAACTTGCGGAAGAACAAACACAGGCCCTAGATGCATCGTATACTGGATCGGACCGAGTCCGGGCACTGTGGTGGAAGTTCGATGGAGGCCCGACATTTCATTGATGGCGCCAGATGTCTTAGTACGATGGACATTGGCTAGCGCATTAGTGACACGACTAGACTGAACTGGAAATGGTAATTTCCAAGATCTAGTATCTTGTTGGGGGAAGAGGGAATGAAGGGAGGCAATCTAAGTCGTGGGGCATGCAAGACTTTCAAACCGGTTATTGATTTTAATGAAACTTGATAGTTGGAAAGACTAAAAGCTTCTGATGTTTTTTATTTGTACCTCAAGGGTTTTACTTAAAAATTATTCGTAGTCCCGCTAATATGAACATTTTACCGATTTTAAGACAAAAGCACCATGATTATTTTTGCCACAAGGGTTTGGCTGACAAATGAATTCCCTAAAGTCCGTATCTTTTTTTTTCAATCAATCGATTTATTTTCCAAAGGGCTAAACGCTAGAAGAAGAATCTAACAGGACCCCTCGTACTATTTCCTCTTCAACTTACAATAGACCCGTTGACTTATAGCGAAAAACAGAAAAACAATTTACGCAACCGGTTTTTCTGAGGGACAAATTTCTCGAAGACAACTAT
This sequence comes from Branchinecta sandiegonensis, assembly GCA_030848855.1. Classification (NCBI taxonomy): domain Eukaryota; kingdom Metazoa; phylum Arthropoda; class Branchiopoda; order Anostraca; family Branchinectidae; genus Branchinecta; species Branchinecta sandiegonensis. Next base: position 16,834,103 of record JAUPMV010000018.1, read on the forward strand.
CGACAGCGTGATACATATCGAATATAACAAAGCTTCTGGAAGAAATTGGGGTCTTCGGATTTTTAAATATATGGATTGATTATGGAATTTGGGAGTTATTGTAGGTAAGACAGTTCTTTTAGGAGTTTTAACTGCACATAAATTTTCATGGTTCCCAATGGTCCAAATAATTTCTCCTCAAAAATCGTGATCAAGCGCAATAGAATCGAGTGGCGGCTCTCCGTCAATTTCGTTGCCAGGGCCAAGAAAATTATATCCAAGGAACAAGAAACCCTACGTCGTTTCTTAAAAGACGCCTTCGGAAACTGACTAATAAAGCAAGACGGTCGCCAATTTATATATGGGCCCGTGGCTCAGTGGGAAAGGCAATAGAAGCTAGTCCTCGGTAAAACTAGGTTAACCCAGGCCGCGCACGGAGTTATGGGAAAAGGTAGTGGACCCAGGGTCCAATTTTTTCTTAACGAGCCGCCTTTTTCCGTAACTCCGTGCGCGACCTGGGGCTCCGCCCTTTCATAAAAATATTTGTCCCTGTATTGAAATTGGTTGATTTAACATGTTTATTGGTCCCCTTTTTTTCGAATTTGCTAATTCATTCATCATTCCTCATTCGTCAGCGAAAACGGTAATTCACCGGCCTTTTCTTAAGTTCTTATTTGTTCTGTCGGATTCGGTCAGTCCATTCCATAGTTCGGTCAGTAATCAGACTCACTTGGTTCTGATTCGTGACCAAGTTCATTTGTGTGTTCTTACAAATGAATTCCTAGCCCCCTTCGAGTGCACATCAAAATTTCTTAGTGTAAAAAACTAGTATTAACTAAACGACAGACCTTCATAATTTTTGCTTTAAGTGTTTTGGTTGCAAATCTGTTCTTGGCGCCCTTAAATTACGTATCGTAACCGCAAAAAGGAAAACAAAATTTAACTTAACGTAACAATATTCATGATTCCGAATGGAATATTATTATTTGTTCCTCAAGGTTTGTTGCTGACAAAGGATTTCTTAGCTCCCGTAAAATAGGAATCTTTGTCACAAAGTGCAAACAAAACGATCGACTAAACGATACATTATGATCTTAAGGGGCCTACGAACACTCTTGCCTAAGGGTTTTACTTTCAAAGTATTACAATGAGCCCACGAGTTGGCACATTCCTACAGTCACCCTCTGATCCCAGTGCCGTCAGAGCTTCTAGCTCTTGTCTGTAAGTCCGTTCTGGTGTACGTTCTGATCCTCTGTAGCAGTTACATAAATAAGGTTACATGGTGATGAAAATTAGCGAGTTTTCAGCAGCTCTGAAATGAACAACAAAACGAGGCTCAATACGATCATCAGATCATCTAGTGGTGCGATTCGTACCCAGCTGGGCACTGTCAAGGTGGTTTCTAGCAGTACAATCATAGAGAACAAGACCAAAAGTTTCGATGGGACCCCAAAATTTGAATATTTGATCCAGACAATTGTAGATATCCGGTGTTCGCCAGACTCCTTGAACATATAGTATAAAAATTAGAAACAGATAAGGCGAATCGCTAATTATCTGAGAAAACTAAGTTCAAATATGGATTCAGCATGTGTGTTTGCCCCTATACTTCAAATCTACTTTGACGAAATTGCACAACTTCCTGCCTTATCTGAAAGTGCAAAATGGCTAGGTCAGCTGCATTTTCTTAGAGCCATATTTCGGCCCTTCTTGGCAAGGTTCCTCTTCAGGCTCAAAGTCGGTCAAATTGAAAAAAATTAGCTTCTGGAAAAATATATCCTTCCTGCCGTCCTTACTGCACCGGCAAAAAACGAATCCAGCGTATCTCCTTACTCCGATACTGAACCTCTCGTCAACGTCAGAAAAAACTTTTACTTATAAAAATTTTCCGCTCGCAGCTGGATGATTGTCACATACGCAGTCAGTTGTCTTCTTAACCTCCCCCCACAAATTTAACATCAGATTAACCTCTGGTGAAACTTTAACAATTTTCCGGTTAGGGCCGGATTCCGGTGAAACTACTTGTCCAGCGAGGACACCATTTTCACATTTGTGTGTTTTCTCCTTACTCCTGGATCGAACATCTAATCAACTTCAAATAAAACTTTTATTTTTAACAATTTTTCCGGTTTTGGCCAGATTCAGGACGAACTACTTGTCTGGCGAGAAAATGGTTTTCATATTCTTGTTCACCATGGCTCCTTACATCTTCATCGACTATTCTATTAGCTGTTAGAAAACAATTTGTTTAACCCCTCAATTCTAACCCCCTTACCAACCCTCAACAAGCTACAAAGCCCACCTACGAACATGACGTATCACTTGACACAAAGGCTCTTCACACCAACTTTCTCTTTCTCTCATTTCCTTCGAGAGTTGTCGTGCTGACAGACGGACGGAGAGACAGTCGGCCAGACGGACCGACGAATGGACAACTTTTGCAATTTCATAGATATCCCTGCACTTCAGGTTTGGGATCCCAAAACAGTTGTCCCAGATATAGAAGTCGTTCTAGCCTTGATAGAAAAGAGAGAAAAACTACCTTAAACAAGGAAAATTATGATAATAAAGATCGACTAAGAAGTTTTTTGAATGGTTATACTGAACAAAACAGTTATCCCAGATATAGAAGTCGTTCTAGCCTTGATAGAAAAAAGAAAAAAACTACCTAAAACAAGGAAAATTATGATGATAAAGATCGACTAAGAAGTTTTTTGAATGGTTATACTGACAAACTTTTGTGACGGGCACACCAACCATGACTCTCAACAAGAAAGGCAGGGACGTCACTATCCTTTTACCTTTGGGGAGGGGAGGGGGCGCAAAGAGAAGAGTTCTAGCTTTTAATCTTTTTCAGAACCCCAAGAATTTCAATCGTGAAACGCCAACTAAGGGAAACACCCTTCTTCCAAATAGAGAATACTTCGAAATGGGCCACGGAAGAATTTTTTTGTCAAACTAAACGTAATTCATCATTTAAGATTATTCCTTTAATGTCATATATTTAAATTCACAAGTTCCGCTTTTAGTTTCTGCTTTCGTTCCAACGATTGTGACCAGAACAAGTTAAACTAAGCACCGCAGGGGAAATTTTTCAGTTTTCCCTTTTCGGAAAAATTTGATCCATAACTACCATACAAGTTTTAGCTTTTAATGTGTTTCAAACCTCCAAGAATTTTTAAGCGTAAAATACCAATTAAATAAGATATTATTTATCCGGACATTATCCGGAAAATAAAAGCCTCGAGGAAAGCGTTCGGCAGAAACAAGGTTCAGCCGAAACTGTTGAAATTAGATCCTAAGAAATTCCATAACACGGTTCAAAGCATGATGGGGATTGAGACGAAAACCTTACAACTCAGAGATGAGGAGGGCGCAAGACTATCAACCAAGACTATCAACCAGCATTTTGCCAAGATTTGTTCCAAACACCCTGGTCTATCACAACTTCCTCAACTTCCACCGATAGACGAAATCCCAGTGATTGCAGTAACCAAGATGGAGGACACGTTATCAAGGCTGGACCCCAACAAAGCCTCTTACCCAGCGGAAATGCCCACTCATCTCATCAAACTTTGCTCAAAGGAACTGGCGACGCCTTTCACTTCGGTTGTTAATCAATGTCTAGTCCAAGGAGTTTTCCCGAAGAGGTTCAAAAAGGCATACATCACACCAATCCCTAAGAAAACGGCTCCGAAGTCCGCAAACGACCTCCAACCAATATCGAAGACCTCCGAGTTCTCCAAGGTGTTTGAAAGCTTCATATCCAATGGCTTTACAGCGACATCTGTAATAACATCGACCCAAGGCAATATGGTTTTCGACTGGGCTGCAGCACAGTCCACTACCTGGTTCGCTTTATTCACGACATCCTCAAGCACCTGGAAAACGAGGGAGCCTTTGTCGACAGCTTAATTGCTGATATTGTGAAGGCATTTGACCATCTCGATCACACCACTGTAATCGACGAAGCATCAGCCATGGGAGCCAGAAAAATAGTCTTGAGGATGCTTGGGAGTTTTCTCTCAGACCGACAACAATGCGTCCAACTTCAGGATGGGGAGCTATCTGACGTCCTTGACATCACATGTGGAGCAGCTCAGGGTACAAAGATAGGGCCTATTGCCTTTGTCGTAGTCATAAACAGAGTGGTCCGAGAACTAACCAACCGTTATAAATTTGCTGATGATTTATCCCTGACAGTATTCCGACTACTTTCCGATGCTCCGCAAAAAGACCCAGTCATGCAGGTGTTGGAAGAACTGAAATCAGAAGCTCAGGCAGTGAAACTCGAAATAAGCAAAGAAAAAACAACACTCTTCCGAGTCGACTTCTTAAAAAGAGACATACCTGAGCTCACATCGGACGAACTAACGACAACCCAAAACATCAAAATCCTCGGACTAAATATTGACAGTGACTTGAGATGGAATTCTCATGTTAAGTCAGTGGTCTCCAAAGCATCTAAACAACTCAAGTCTTTTTCAAATCTGCGGAAATTTGGTCTCAACAGGCAAACATTGTTGACATGCTACAAAATGTACATCAGACCCCTAACAGAGCACGCATGTCCTGTTTGGCACAGCTCACTCACCGAAGAACAACATGACAAAATTGAGCAGATCCAAAAGAGAGCATGCAAAGTAACATTGGGAATGGGATATGAGGATTATAATAAAAGCTTGGAGATCTTAAAGATCACGTCGTTAAGACAAAGGAGGCATATGCTTACCATGAGATTTGGCACAAAAATACTAGCGTCCGAATTACATCGTGACATTTTGCCTGAGTTCTCCGAAAAAAGAAGTTGCCGAAACACAAGAATGACCGAAAATCTCACCATGAATCAGAAGAAGCAACTAATTCCTCATCCAATACACTCATCAGAGCGTTACCTAAAGTCTTTCGTACCATACTTTATTAAACAGTTTATCTGTTCCTAGCTGCGGTATGCAATTTTGACTTGTTCTTGTTTATTGATGTAGACGATTGTATTTACGAACTTGATTGTTTTATTTAGAAATTTTATACGAGATACATTATGTAATTTTGACTTGTCTTTCGTTTATTGATGTATTTTATTTATGAAATTTTAATGTTATCAGATAAGTAATATTGACCTGACGAGTTGATTGATAGTGCTTGAAGTGTCTTTATTTGTATTGACATATCCAAAGCTATTTTTATGTATTTAAAGATATTAAGGATTAAATCATCATTTCATTTAACACCGTTCTTCCGGATAGAGGAAATAGGAAATATGCCACAGTAAAAGTTCTGTGGAAATGGTAATGAGCATGAGCGCATTTTCCTGATCGCCCGACAGAAGTTCATAGATTTCACATAAAAAGAGACCAAAGGTTTCAATGGGATCTCAAAAATGTAATATTTCATCCAGACAATTGGATGTTATTAATTTAATTTTTTTTGAAAAAGATCAAGGTTTATAGTGGAAGTTGAAGAAATATCTAAACTTAAGAAACAAATCATTTTTATAGATTTGAAAGGCAGTACAGTAACTGGTAGTGTGGGTGGGTTATTTTTTATATTCAACTAGTATGTCCGTGGTGCCGAATGTGGTGCCTGGCAAATCTTGCGGCCGTTTTACGTGAATTAGTAAGAGTATTAGTCAACGAATTCAGCGTATCTCCTCACCCATATATCCAACGTCTAATTAACTTCAAATGAAGATTTAATAGATAATAAATCTTCTGGTTTTAAGCCGGAATCCGGACGAACTACATATCCGGCTAAAAAACTATTGTGAGATACGGATTCAGCATCTCTTATTGTCCCCAACTCAGACATCTAATCAACTACAAATACAACTTTTGCTTTTAACAAATGTCTGAGTTGGGGGTAATAAGAGATTTTGACTCCGTATCTCACAATAATTTTTTAGCCGAAGAGTGTTAAATTTTTCTGGCCTGGTTAAACAGAAGTTAAGGGTAAACGAGTTCTATAGAATAGCGGTAAGACTTTTTAGCTAGGCATTCAGTTTTAGAGCCAGAGCTTTATAGTTCGAGTAGTTGAAATCAGAAATTGTAATAAACCTGGAGTTGCTAGAAACTTATCACTGCTTTCTATTGCTTTTCTGTAAGGTCCGAATTAAATTAAACTCAATTAAACTCTCTTATCTAGTATTAAAGTTTTACCACATAAATTTTGAGAGTGCCTGCCCTTAACAAATACATTTTTTTTAAGAAATCAGTCAAGTCTTATATTATGAATATTTCAATGCAAATCTATCAAAAGCCAGTTATGCAACTTCACATGGGGGGGAACAGAGGCTGAAGGTAGTAAAGCAGTAAATCAGGGAAAAATGGTGCAGGCAGATGTGATATTAAAACAATGTGCCCGTTTACTGTAGTATTGCGACGATAGTAATAACTCACAGTACCAAGCTTCCAGAAAGTTTCAGGACTGCCCTCCCCATTTCTCACAGTACTGACCTGATCCGACCTTCAACTATGAAAAGTATTATTGCCCTGATATTAATTATTATATATTTTATTAGCGACTACTGTATCCAGCAGCTAAAAGTTGTAGCTCGAAACTGTAATGAGAACAATCGTATGCAGTGGTTTGAAGTACAGACGCAGCAATAGCATGGAATCGTATGCGGTGGTGCGAAGTACAGACGTAGTGAGCAGGCGCATGAACTACTACCTTCGGACTTAGGAGTATTTGAAGACTATGAAGTGGTAAAATAGTTGCATTGCTACTACATACAATTCACGAAGTTAGTAGTATCATACTTCTTCAACCTCTACAGGCCCCAGATATTTTTCATCGGGTACACTACCTGCATCATATCGATTACACACTTTGGAAGAATTTAGGTTGCGTTTCCCAAACTTAACGATTGTTAACAATCGTTAACTTTACTTAGGGGCGGCAATAACTGCAGTTTTAACGATCGTTAATTTTTCCCAGTTCTACTAACTATTTTGTAACGATGCTCACCGACCATCGTTGCAAAATAGTTAACAATCGTTAAGCTCTGGAACTGAAATTGTAGGTGGGCGGAGATTAAATTTTGAAACCAGAAACGTGGAACGCGAAAAGTTAACAACTGTTAACAATTTGTTAACGATCGTTAAGTTACGGAACGAAACCTTAATGATCATCTCAAACTGCTCAAAACCATCTTGCTATTTCTAGACACCTGTGACTTTTCATTCTGCAAATTGTCACAAAATTTCAACAAAACTGCGAGTAAATTTAGTTCTTACATTTCTTAATTGCAGATTACTTTCAAGTGCTTGTCATTTAGCTAGAGTAGATGGGCGATGCCGGGATTCCAAAATTCCATCCACGACCCTTAAGAATCATCTTGGAATAATAAGCACAGGCAAATTTAAGATGTTGAAATTGTGTTTACGCAGTTAAGAAGAGGGAAGTAGCGCAGAACAGACATAAGGCGTATTCTCGCCGTTCCCCGAGGACTCCACTTGAGGAGTCCCCGCGTTTTTGTTTGTCCCGGGGACTCACTCCCCGTATTCTCGCGAGTCCCCACGGACGGGGAATGCTCCGATTATCATCACCATCATCAAAAAGGACTCCCTTTCAAATTCGGAGGGGAATCAATTTTTGCTGTTGTAGGTGCTATGTAAAATTAATTAAAACGAATCAGAATAAACAAAACCAAAAATAAAGTGGATCTAAACTAATTTTGTCAGCTGCATATTTATTTTTCGAACAAAATCCATTTTATAAGCATTCCCCGTATTCTCGCTGTTTCTGTACGCGGAGTCCGCGTGGAGTGACTCCCTCTATTCTCGCCGTTCCCTTCGATTCCCCGAGGAGTCCTCGGGGAACGGCGAGAATACGCCTATAGAAAAGGAAGGAATACACTAATCTGTTAGATTAAACGCGTACAAAATTCAAAAGCTGAGCGCACAAAGGTGATAAGTCACTCTTTGCTAGTTTCTAGATAATCGGCTTTAAAGTTCGGGAAGTTAATGGTGGATTTACACACTGCGTAAATCCGAGCGGAAATCCGCTCGCTCCTTTTCGAATGGTTTGCAAATTATAATCGATCAAACGCAGCGTTTACGCAGCCTGACCATGTGAGCCTTGCCTTCAACCGAGAGCTGTTTTGCAACAGAATCCCATATTAGGTGTTGGGAAAACCTCTCTGGCACGCCAATTCCTCCGGTCCAACGTTAAATAACGTTTATTGTAACAACGAGTATTTACAAATGTACAAGCCAGGTATACGTGAAGTCAGGAAAGTCAGGAAAGTCAGGAAAGTCAGGAACCCTATAAATAATAAATCTTTTACTTTATGATTTTACTTTAAGAATGAATACTTCAATTCATAATTAATATCTTAATTATATACTAATATAATAATCCGAAAAAGGTTTACCTTAAAATTACAACAAATCCACTTTAAATATTAGAAGCCATTGATCTGGTTGAAAGCTGTCTACCAACTGAACTGGTAGCGCTTCTATGAAGATACTTTACTTTACTCAACACTGCTAGATGGCGTTATAAACGGGAAAAGCGCGGAATATTCAAATAAGGTGAAAAACGGAGTCGGACGATTCCCAACATTAGGTCTTTCTTCTTTGTTTTTTTGAAGCCAGGATCAGCAGGGTCATATAAGCTGGGATGCCCTCTAAAACTTTCTGATCATCACTCATTTTCTTGAAAACGATGCTCAAAAACCGACCAGATCAAGCAAATCCGAGCGGAGAGCTAGACAAATTTTCAAGTAAAAAAACGGTCGGAAAATCCGCTCGGTTTTCACGATCCGCTCGGATTTGCGCAGTGTGTAAATACACCATAATAGATCAAAACCTACTTCTCAGCTTTACCGACAGAGTATCTCAGAAGGAAGAAAGTCTGTAGAAAATTATGGTAACACAAGGAGAAAGAGAGCAAAAATTTGTCGTCAATAGTGCCCTCTTGCTCTTGAAACCTTGTTTCCCTAATGGTGAGAACAGAGGGTGGATTTTCCTAAAGCAAAAGCGGATGATTAATCTTGTGGTTAAGGAGTCCATATTTAGGTACGAACTTAAGGTATTGCGGTTGGAGCTTTGTTGGGTCTGGGAAGTGGGGGAAACATTTAATGTATGGAAAGTGCAAGGTCAGAAAGTGCTTTGTGTGTCGGATGAAAGGACGATTTATTGTTTCGGCCTGATTCGATGACGTACTTCTGTTCCATTCGAACGTCTAGAAGGAAAGTAGCCTATAAAAATAGAGATATCATACAGTTTCCCGCCTCTACAACAATATATTAGGGACATCATATTTCTTTGCAATGGTGTACGTGGTAGAATGCTACTGTGCTACATTTACACAGTTTGAAAGGGATTTTCCCAAGGATATAGTGTATTTTGACTTTTCTCAGACATTGAACGACCGTACAAGCAGTCAGTTCAATTCGGCAAGCCCCGATGATCCAAGTGAAAAGATAAGAGTTCTAGTGTATTTAGTGAAAGATAAATATGTATGTAGGGAAGTATGTAAGCTTTGTGTTTTTAACTCGGTTCATAGTGAGTGGTGTAAAATTACCACTGAAAAAGAAATAAAAAGATGTGTCTACAATTTTTTTTCTTTGGGATATACAGTAGGCTAACGGCTAGTTGGAAATGATGCAAGCGAAAAAAAGAGTGAGGAAAATTGTCATGAAAAAAGTAATTACACTCTGTGCTGAAAAGTTGTGGATGGGACCTTGACATGATGCTAGCAATTAATTTGAAGGCAAAACTCTTGATATACAATTAATCTTGAGCCGTTTGAGAACTTGAGAAATAATTGTCTGTTTGAAGGCTTGGAAGAGTAAGATAAGGGTGAGATAAGGGGTTCCGAGGCTGAAAACACGAGAACTGTGGGTAAATTATTGAAAGGTCTTATTCTGAAAGCCTTTTGGGATCTTGAGAGTATTTTGTTCAGAACAAAGATTCTCGGAAGACTAAATTAAGGGCAGTTCTTAATGAATGTCGGATTTTGAGTCTGAAAATGAGCAGACTTCTAGTAAAACAATGGAAAGTGTTATTTTGGGAGTTTATTTCGCTTTTTTATTTAATCTTCTTTTTTTCAGTTTATTTTTATTCTGAATGCAATGTTTGGGGTAAAGGTTCTCGAAAGTGTAAAGTAAAGGCAGTTTGAAATGAGACGCAGATTATTCAGTGTTATAAGTAGTAAAGAGAAAGTGTGCAAGCGCTCAGACGGGGAGTGTGAAAGTAAAATTTTTATCAAATTTTATTTACAAAAAACTTTAGAACCAAGAAACTTCACATCCCCAATAACCAAACAAGTATTGAAATAACCTAATTTGTAATCATCCCACTTTAATTGTAAATAAACCGCAGGTAGAAATCCAAACAAATGTTTACGATCTTGCACGGATAGCTTGAGTACCAACAATGTTCTGACAGCCAGTCCGACCCTTTAAACCTCTTTTTCATTAGAAAGCAATTAACTAAATTGTAGCAGCCTAATAGGCTCTTTGTCACTATTCATTATGAATGGTGATATAATCAGTCAGATGACTGAACAGTCCAGTTTCCAACTGCTCATTGAAGAAGCACGTCGCGTCGTCTTATCTGTTAAACCCAAATCTTCATCCATAGATGTAACTCCCCGAATATACAAAAGTTGAACTTTAGACCTGTCACAGTCGGACTTAACTCATGGGAAATATTGGCCCAGCTGCCCAAGAACGGGAGGAGGGGAGGGGGTCTGGAACCATCAAAATGCGTATTTACACCTCTATTTCCTCAAGTATACCAGCTCGGAATAAACTTCCAGTCACGGTTCAAAAACTTCTTTCAATGTCAGTTGAGGCCCACTTGCTCATGAACGGGGAGGGTGGGGGTGGTTCAACTACACATATATATCCCCAACCACCATTATCCAAAAGAACAAAATAACTTTGCCACCTTATCTCAAGTCACTGTCGATTTAAAAAACATTTGAAAATTTGCAATCCGGGCCCAATTGCCCCTGAACCAAGTGAGGGAGGAGTTTGGGACCCATGAAAAGTAAAAAGAGACTCCAATGCTCAAAAACCTACCAAGTTTCAATTTGATACCTGTTGATTCCTGTCACAGGTAACGAACTTTACTCCTGACAGTTGCCCATGAACGGGTTGGGTTGGGGCGGGACAACTTTAAAAAGGAGTTTCATCGTCCTATGTCCAGTTCTGGTCAAATTACGAACATTGTTCGTAAATCTGGGCCCATTTTCCCCTAAACCAGGTGGGGGTGGGTTTGAGACCCCCAAAACAAACAACTAGACCCCAATACCCACTAGTGTCAAGTTTGAATTTGATACTTGCACTGGTTCACGAGTTATGAGTACACAAAATACGGTGAGAACCGGAAACCGAAAACTGAAAACCGAAAACCGAAAGCTGCTACAGCGCTCGCAGTACTGGATTGTTCCAAGGAACACTCCACTAGGAACGATCAGTTGTCCTTTACGGTTAAGATGCAAACCTTCATGAAAATTGGAAGAAAAAAAGCGCAAGTGGAAATGATAGAAGTAAACACGACAAAAAAATTGGTCAGGATCCGAAAAATCCAAGAGTTATTGGACTTTTTGATCCTGACATCGGGGCATTTAGAGATCTAGTGTTTGTCTGACTCCTCAAACATTACTATTTATCACTTTGTCAATAAACATAAATGGTACCGCAGTGATGTTCGTTGAAAAATTACTGCCAAACTGCTCAAGTTCAGACACAATTGTTACTTTAAGCAATTTTTCTGGTTTTGGGTGGATTACTAGCTAACTCTTTGTCACACGAAAAAAGAACCTTTACACAGATTCAAGATGTATCTTTACACTGACCACGAAACTCTAATTAACTTTAGAAAGAACTTTTACTTTCAAAAAATTTTGCGGTTATGGGCCGAGTTCAGGGTGAAACTTATGGTCCGATAGAAAATAACTTGCACATACGGATTCAGCATGTTTCAATCTACCTGTTTCCAACCTCTGACCTACTTCATTCATAACTTGTACTTGTAAAGAATTCTCTGGTTTTAGCCGGATTCCGGGAAAACTATTTGTTAGGTGAAAACGCGCCTATCCCCTCCCCACCGTCTTATCCGTTTGTTTCGTTGGTTTTGTGTATATTTCGTTTTCTTTTTTTTGTGTATATTTTCTTATTCCTACTCCACCATATTTACTTCATGTATCGTGTGGGTTATAATTTAACTAAATTAAATTAAATTAAAATTGTCACAGACGGATTCAGAATGACTGCTTACGCCTAAAATTAGCTGTTCAAAACTATTTTGCAGGCCCCTTAACTTGAGCCCCCTCCCTTCAATATAGAGCTCCGGAGTTCATCTACGAATAGGAACTGTCGTTTGGCCCAAGAAATCCTCACACCAAGTATCATCAAAATATCCCATTCCCATCGAGAGTTATTATGATTACAGACAGACGGACATACGGCAAGACTTACAGACGGACAACTTTTACGAAGTCTTGGGTATCCCTCACTTTCGTCTCACTTTCGTTTTGGGATGACAAAATGAGCTATGAAAGTGTTTTGAATGCTCCTGAATAATATAGTTGCACTATGTAGTTCAGATGTGCCCTCTAATGGTTGCTATGAATTTCTTTGAAGGCAAAACTCTTGAGGTTAAAAAAAAAATGAACCATTTGGGATCTTTGAAATATATTCTTTGCTCAAAAATTTGGAAGAGCAAGATAACGGTAGTTGTTTCAGGATTGTGGGGTAAGGCTTAGCATGAGGTAAAGGTGAGGAAAATAAAGGAAGTTTATCTTTGAAGGCCATTCGGGAACTTAGAAATGTACTGGTTGGGACAATGAATTTCGGAAGAGTAGAAGAGTAGTTTTTCATGAGAAGCAGCTAAGTTGCAAAAAATAATAATTAAAAAAGAAGATTAGTTTTCTTAAACGGGAGGAAGAAAAGAAGCACAGTTGGAAATGGGAAAAGTAAAAGATAGTTATGAGAGTGTTTTGGATGGAGGGACAATGCGGTTGTCCTATGTGGTTCAGATTGGCTCTTCCAATGATGCTGAGAAATTCATTTGAAGGCAAAAGTCTTGAAGGTAATAAAAACCATGAGCCGTTTGGGATTTTAAATATGTATTGTTTATTCAAGATCTTGGAAGGGTAATACAAGGGCAGTGTTTGATGAGACGCAAGTCAGTAAGTGTTTCGAGTGGAAATAAAAAAAAGGGTAATTGCGCTGTTCGGTTAATATTTTCTCTTTCATTAATTACTATTAAGGTTAAAATAAAATTGAGTGATTGATTGATAGCCTTATTAGTTTAATAAGGCTTGTGTCAAATTTTGTGTCAGCTCGTTTTAAATTTTTGAAGAAAGAAAGCCAAGAAAGTTTTAAAGAGCAGTTGCTTTGTTAGATTATCAGATTCATGATTGTTTTGCGTAATACACTGTATTTAGTTCTCCCGCTTAGTTTTCGTAGCATCTGTTTATATCGCATAGTTGTTGTTTTCGCAAAGCCTGGTTTGAATAAATTACTATTGGATTAGCTGACGCAGTGTTTTTCCTCTCCTAGTGAAAATTTTGTGTTGTTGTTTGTTTTATCTGTTTCCATTGTATGGTTTTTGCTTTCAAAAACATGTCTAAATATTATTTATCTGCTCGGCATTTTGATGTATCCACTGTCTTTTTATTATCGTTGTAAAATTATATAATAAAAATGAAACTTAAAACGTTATTCTTAATTATCAATCAAGCATTCAAATGCAGATGGCCGTTACGAAGCGTCTCCATTTTTGCACGAGCAATAATGCTTTGGCGAAGGGCTTGCAAACAGTCATTATTTGAAAAAAAATATATAAACGACGGAAGCGCCATCAAGCTTCTAAAACTACTTTCAAGCGTTTGAAGAGTGTTACGCCAGATATCGACGAGCCAGAACGGTTAAGATCGTGCGCCAGTAGATGACAGGGCAATAAAACTGTTCTATCTGTTCCCGATGTACGTCGGAAGTACATAAAACCGATGTCATAACTGGTCGAATATCGACTCCGTTAAGGAACGGCCGTTCAAAGAACGTACGTTTACTGGACTTAAAACGACCCTTCGTTTATTACACCCTGTCAAACGTCTTACATTCTACGGAGGTATTACGGCCATTCTAAGGGGCGCAAAACGTGCGTTCCATTTTTGTTAGGGATTAAGCAGAGACTTAACAGTTCAGAGCGTGTAGTAACATAGCGTGCCTCAATCTTCGTTGAGGCACGCTTTAAATTACCCAGCATTCATCCGACACGTATAATGAAAATTATGTCACTGATAACTGGTCGGCCAAGTGTTAAAAAATTACGCTAGGGGGGACTCTTTTGGGAACCATGCAGTTTAGCATCCCCATCTAGCTTTCCGCACTTGGAGATTAAATTATTTTCCTCCAAGCAGATCTGCCACCTGCAGCCAAAGCGTGATAAATATACCCACGGAAAACCTGTGAGTAGACAAGTGAAAAATGCAGCAGGGGGGAACTTCAGAAAATGTCGAAGTGTAGAGGTCTTATGGCAAATGTCGCCATTAACTTGGACTCATAAATACTAGTGATGTCGAGTTCATAGATGACCTCTAATTTTACGGTTGCAGAGCGGGCCTTCATTTGTGGACGGGAGAGTATTCATGAGCTTTCGTCTCCAAGCTCGAATTTTAATCAGACGGTCGAAAGAAGAATCTGTTACATGGCTCACCTCTACGACTAGTGGACAGTTCTGGACAGTTGATACATCTCGGTTCAGGGAAAGAGAGGCCATGGGGCAAGCATGCCACAGCAATCTGCTGTGTGCCAGCCAACGTTGATGCATAGGAGGTGAAGGTTATGGTAGATAAAAGGACATCATGACTGTTTAACATTCTTCCCTGTCTATCTACAGCTTCTTGAGATATGCTAGATTCTAGATTGGGTCGGCTATACACATCGTCTTCATTTAGGAACGACAATTCCACCGACCTCTCTTTCAGTTCAGGTCTTTGAACTGTCGGGAATGTCGGGTTGGTCATCAAGAAGCCTTCGCCATGCCCCTCTTCGTTTGCCAGTGATCTATTCACGACACCTGCTACTTGTTCGCGTTCATTTCTGATAAAATGAAGTGGAATTTCTGGTTTCACCACAGGATTTTCGTGGACATTTCCTTCATTCTTCAAGTTGTGGAAGGGTGCCCTGGAAAAAAGGACCGTAAAAGAAATAAAATGAAGAACCAACAGTGTTTTTTCTGACTTCTCTGGAAGATTCCTGGACCTTTCTATAATTTTTCACGATGTTACCCATTTTGGAACTGACGGAGCTATCTGCATAGTTAATGATAAGAAATAATACTCTGCTTGAAAGTGAGAGAAAAGCAGAAAAATATGTTTTCGAATTACATCTTGGATACTCGGATCTCGACGGATTCCGTTTTATTTGTATTACCCCGTACGATGGGTTATTTTACTCTTACGGTAGTTTAGCCTACAATCAAAGTGAGCCAAAGGGGATACAAGTAGTCCAGAAGAGACCTACTAGACCTACGTTGCCTGGGCAACGTGAAGTCTTGCAGCATCCTTTGTTTGGCTTCGCCGACTAAAGTGTTGCGAGAGCAACACTTTGGTTTGCTAACGGTTAAATGCTGCATTTGTCAACCCATCGAAGTTTTCAAAATGGTATGTTCCAATCCAAGAAGAATATTTTTCTGAACTGATGGCACAATCTGTAATCACATGGTTATCCCTTAGCGTTGAACAAAAAACAAGTGCGCAAGCGCTCAGACGTGGAGTGTAAAAGTAAAATGTTTATCACATTTATATACAAAAAGCTTTAGAACCAAGACATTTTTCTTCCCTAATAATCAAACAAGTGTTGAAATGACGTTTTAATCATCCCCTTTTAAAAGCTTTAAATGTAAACAAACCGCCAGTATAAATCCAAAGAAATAATGAAGATCTTGCACGAATAGCATTTGTTCGAACACTGAATGGTCTGCATGCCAGTTCCACCCGTTAAACCTTTTCCATTAGCAAGGTAATAACAAGTGCAATAAACCAATTCGTAGCAGACTAATGCTGGACTAATGCCCCGTTTGTCACAATTCCTGAAGAACGGCATATCATGTTCAAGGCCGTATCCAGGAGGGGGGGGGTTGGGGGCTAGGGGGTTGACCCCCCCCCCCCCGAAACATTTTCCAAAATCAAACTTTTCCCTCTGATCTATGTGTTTTTTGCACTTTTTTGTCCGGCCAGCAGGCATCCCCCCCCCCCAGTGACAACCCCCCCACCCCCGAAATAAATTCCTGGATACGGGCCTGATCATGGATCATATGACAAAACAGTTCAGTTTCCAACTGTTCATCAAAGATTAAAGTACGTCGCGTCGTCTGATTTTTTTATTTACACCAAATCCTCATCCATAGACATTTCTCCCCAAATATAAAAGAGATGGACTTGAGACCTGTCATAGACGAACTTAACTCATGGGAAATCTGGGCCCAGCTGCCAATGGGGGGGGGGGGGGGGTCGGGACCCATCAAAATGCTTATTTACACCATTTTTTCTCAAGTATACCAGCTTAGATTTTGATTCCAGTCACGGGTCAAAAACTTCTTTCATGGGCAATTTTGGGCCCACTTGCCCATGAACGGGGAGGGTGGGGTTTTTTCAACTCTTCCCGGTCCCTATGATTCAAAAGCATAAAGGAATTTCATCGTCTTATCCCCCGTTATTTTCTAATTAAAAACATAAATAACGGGCAATCCGGGCCCAATTGCCCCTGAACCAGGTGAGGGTGGGGTTTGGGACCCGCAAAAAAAAAAAGAGACCCCAATGCTCACAATCCTACCAAGTTTCAACTTGATACCTGTTGATTCCTGGCAAGGGTAACGAACTTTACTCCTGGGCATCTGGGCCCAGTTGCCCATAAACGGGGTGGGGGAGGGAAGTGCAACTTTAAAAGCAATTTCAAAGCCCTAGGATCTACACGTCCAAGGAATTTCATCGTCCTATGCCCAGTTCTGGTCAAGTTATGAACTTTATCCACTGGGCAATCTGGGCCCATTTGCCCCTGAACCAGGTTGGGGTGGGGGGTGGGGCCCCCAAAAAGCACAACCAGATCCCATTACCCACAAGTGTACCAAGTTTGAACTTGATACTTGCACTGGTTCACGAGTTCTGAGCTCCACAAAATACGGTGAAAACCGAAAACCAAAAACCGGAAACCGAAAGCTGAAAGCTGCTACAGCGCTCGCAATTGTGGACTGTTCCAAGGAACACTCCACTAAAAATGATAACATAAACAACGATATGTTTTGCAATAATTAGTAGAGTGAAATCTATTTTATTTTCAACTAAAAGCTATGGATAGCTTTATGATAGCAACTAGGTTACATGAGGTAATGTTCCAAGTTTGCAAGGTCACGATGTCTACGACGGAAAAGGATAAAGTTCAACTAACTGCAAAGTAAATTTAGTCGCTAATTCCGAAATTCTGTTGTTTTGGGATCCCAAAACGTAAGTGGAGGGATACCTGTGACATCGCAAAAGTTGTCCGTCTGTCCGTCCTTCCGTCTGTCCGTCTGTCCGTCCGTCCGTCTGTCCGTCCGTCTGTCAGCACGATAACTCTCGAAGGGAATGAGATATTTTGATGAAACTTGGTGTGAAGGTTCTTTGGGTCAAGTGTAAGGTTAAGTTCGTAGATGGGCTCTGTAGCCCTATATTTAGGGGTCGGGGGGGAGGGTTCAGATTAAGGGACAAACAAAATATTTTTAAACAGCTAATGTGATATTTGATTATGGGGTAAGAAGACATGCTCAACACGAATATGAAAAACATTTTCTCGTCCGACAAGTAGTTAGCCCAGAATCCAGCAAAAACCGGAAAGTTGGTGAAAAGTAAAAGTTTCATTGAAGTTGATTAAAGGTTCGACTCAGGGGTAAGAAGACATGCTGACCACGACGGTGAAAACCTTTTCCTCGCCGGACAAGTAGTTCGTCCGAAATCCGGCAAAAACCGGAAAGTTGGTTAAAAGAAAAAGATTTATTTGAAGTTTATTAGATATTTGATTTAGGGGTCAGAAGACATGCTGAACACGATGATAGAAACCATTTTCTTGTCAGACAAGTCGCTCGTCCGGAATCCGGCAAAAAACAGAAAGTTGACTGAAATTAAAAGTTTTATCTGTAGTTGATTAGATGACAGATTTAGGAGTAAGAAGGCATGCTGAACACTTATATGAAAAAGCATTTTCTACCCGGACAAATAGTTTGCCCGGAATCTGCCCAAAACCGGAAAGCAAAAGTTTTATTTGAAGTTGATTAGATGACAGATTTCGGGCTAAGGAGACGCTGAGTCTGTATATGACAATGATTTTTCACCCGGTCATATAATTCGTCCGGAATCCGGTTGAAACCGGAAGTTTCTTTGTAAGTCTAAGTTTTATTTGAAGTTGATTAAATATATCCTTTATAGGGATAAGAAGATACGTTGAATTCGTTTCTGAGTTTTCTTTTTTGCTGGACAAGTAGTTCGCTTGAAGTTCAGCCGATACCAAAAATTTGGCAGAAGTAAAGCAGGAAGTTTCGGTCAGCATCGTCAAAATAGATATGGCTGATAGAGGTATATCTGAACTATCTGAACTTGGTTTTCTCAGATGATTAGCCTGCGAATACTGGATCTGGTGAAGACAAGACCCATTTGTCTGGATCAAATACTAGATTTTTGGGATCCCATCGAAACCTTAGGTCTTGTTTTTTTGGTCAACGCTGAGAGATAGCCACGTGAAGAAAAATATTCTTCATGGACTGGAACACATCGTTTTGAAAACCTCGATGGGTTGACAAATTCGGCATTTAAAAGTCAGCGAAGAAACAAAGCGAAAGATTTGCTCTCGCAACACTTTAGTCGGCGAAACCGAACGAAGGTTGCTGCAACAATTCACGTTGCCCAGGCAACGTCTGTCTAGCTATTATTAAGTTTCGATTTTGGGACGTGTTTTAGGGTGTTTTTTTTTTTTTATTTAGTGTGTTATGTATTGTATGACTTCGTGCTGAGTAATAAAATTTATTGACTGATTGAATCCCAAAATCTTTTTACAAAATTTGGAATAATATTTAGAATTTCAAATATTTTGCTTTTACAGGTCAAAGCCGTTTTTGAGGTCAATCGTGATTATATTAATCCTTCGGAGGGTTCATCACTGTTTTTCAAAATAAAATCTAAAAGATTATGGCTCTTTGATATTTGAGGACGATTGTGGAATATCCAGAAGATCCTACCAAAATATCCAGTATCCATTCAAAATATCTCTACTTCTGCAGGGAGATAACTGATCGCTGGAAATAAAGGTAGTACAAAGTAAAAGCCGGATAAAAATGAAGCAAAAAGTAAATGGAAAAGTTACGGAAGCTGTTCGACTGTGGACCCTAGTGGATGTTTGGTGTGCACTTAAACAGATCTGGCTTCAGAGCACGAGATCCACCGGATTGACAGGACATTTAGCAAAAAAGATTAGCCACCTACTGTTAGAGAATTATAAACAAAAATCCAGTTACCTGTTCTAACCCCAGTGATATCTTTGAATGAAGGGCCAACATTAACAAAAGCATACCGACAATAGAACAAATGAAAATCTAACAGTAAAAAGCGATTGAAAGGGAAAAATGCGAAATGGGCGTTTGTGTGGAATTTTATTCTGAAGTAGAAGAGTAGAAAGGGTATCTGAAAGAGTAGAAAGGGTATCTGAAAAGTGGAAAACTAATAACAGGTTGAACTATGCATGCTTGTCGGAATAAGTGAATTGTGCAGCAAAGAATAAAGCCCAGAATTAGAGAGTCTTAAATGTTAGAGGAAAAGGCGGTGGAAGCGTCATTAAAACACTGGACAGCCTAGTGAGACAGCCTATGTAAAAAAAAACAAAAAAAAACAATTTTAATAAATCTGAAGGATATGGGGAGGGGATGTGGATAGGACCTTATTATATAAGTCGGAAAAGACGAAGTTGCTTACCGTCGATAGGGGACAGAATCTTCAGCCAGTAACTTTTCGCTTCCGGTAAATTGTAACGGGAGTCGCTTTCCAATGTATGATTCAGTGAATGTCCAATGCACCTCTTTCTTCTTTCTGTTCGTCGGACAGAGAGTAACCGTACTGACGGAACAGTAACAAGTAGAATAAGTTGATGTTGTTGATGTCACAATAACCACCGTTGTACTTGTAACTGTGCTCCTGTTGTCGAGAAAGGAGATGCGACCCTTGACCGAAGTGTCATCTTTTTCTGTAAGGTGACTTCCGAAGATCTTTTTAGGCAGCAGTAACGATGTAAAAGCAGAAATACCACTGACGGCAATCACGAGAAAAATGAAGTTATTCCTAAAATGAAATAGTGGGTTATTTCGTTTTTTACACCTGAAATGAACACCTGGATTGACCAATTTGAAAAATGTACCTAACGCTTGCCTGTCGGGTGTAATTGCGCTTGGCTTTCCCCCTTGACGATGCTGGATATCAACTTTCAGTCAATTGTCCAATAGTATAGTCTTCTACTTCTACTTCTAGGTTAACATTACATTCATCAGAATCCAGAAGAGCAAACAAGTTTTTATATTGCCTCAAGCACTGGTAGATTTTTGTCTTTACCCGGTATTTTTGAAAGTAAGTGAATAATTATAACAAGCCATTGTCAAAAGCAGTTTGATTTAGATTTAGATTTGATGGGTGTTAACCAGATTCTGTAGATGATGTATTTCTGTGCCCGAACCTGATTCTGTGCGGTGGTAGGATTTGGAGGGGGCTTTCTGGAAATTGCTTGGCTCGCTTAGGCAGCGTATTAGTGGAAGGCTTAGGATGAAACTTTAAGGATACAAAGGTCCTATCCCCTAGACAGCCCATTTTGTAGTCCCAGCTGGATTTGACGTCGGTGGTGGGGGGAGGGATGGAGGGGTAACTTCGCTGAAACTATCAGAATCGAACGGAACTTCACCAGGTGGGGGGGGGGGATATGAAAGATACCCTAGACGATCCATTTACGCGACTCAACTTGATTCAACCACAGTGAGGGATGCTGGAAGGAGGGCCCCGGAAATAAGATTGTCTAGGTATCAAACCAGTCAAAAAATTGGGATGAAACCCAAGTGTAGAGTGCAGCCCTAAAGGATGTGTTTTTTGGTCTGGATTGGCTCTGACCACAGTGGGGGGGGGGGTCACTTTCGAAGTTAAAATAGGCCCTAGATGAACCAAGGCAGAAAAAAATTCCGGAAATTCTCAGACCCGAGTGAAACTTGAAGGGTTGTGCGATCAGATGCCTAAATCTCCTATTTCTAGGTCCAAACCATAATTTTCGGCAGTGGAGGGAGGAGTAAAGAGTTATTTCGTGACGTTCTCACCAATTTCTTGTATCACCTGCTGGTACCAAGTACTTTAGGAGCTCGTAGGCACTTCAGTATACTCAAGTTCCATATAGCGATCGTCATATCTGTCTGTCTGTCACGGTTTGGCTAAGAATATGAAAATTAGAGACATGTCAGAGATGTGACCAGATTAACTTGGAAATAGTTAATGGCTAGATCCGGTCATCGTGGGGGTGTGGCAGGAATGGAAATCCGGAGTCTAGTGGCAGCATACCTTTCGAATTTGTGAACAAGTGAATGAAACTCAACAAGTGGAAAGGACGGATCCGGTACTTTCAGATGTGCCAGGACCAACTTGGCAGGCGTGCCAGTGACTTGACCAGATTGACTTGGAAATAGTCACTCTTCCGATTTGATCATCGTGGGATGAGTGATGGGATGGGAAATCCGGAATCGAGTGTCATGTATAACTTTCGAACGGGTAATCGGAATTTGAATGAAACTTGACAAGTGGTAAACATCTGTGTCTCAGGTGGTCCATTTCAAGTCCAGACCAGGTCCGGTAACTGTGGGGGGAGCTGGGGGGAAGCACTGGAAATGTTTTGAAACGCTTAGATTGGAGGGATTGTTGAGAACCTTAGACCCTAGATCAGGCCCGTATCCAGGAATTTATTTCGGGGGGGGGGGGGGGGGGGGGGGTTGCCTGCGGGTCGGACAAAAAAGTACAAAAAAGACATAGATCAGAGGGAAAGCCTGTAAAAATGATGATTTTTGTATGTTTCGGGGGGGGGGTCTATCCGTCTGTTAGCACGATACTCTCGAAGGGAATGAGATATTTGATGAAACAAATGGGAGGATTCTTCCGGTCAAGGGTAAGGTGAAGTTCGGAGATGGGCTCTGTAGCTCTACACTTCAGAGTGAGGGAGGGGGTTTAAATTAAGGGACAAACAAAATGTTTTTAAACAGCTAATGTGATAGTCGATGATAAGGTTAGGAGACATGCTGAGCATGATAATGAAAACCCTTTTCTCGCCGGACAAGTAGTTCGTCTGGAATCCGGCATAAACCGGAAAGTTAGTTAAAAGTAAAAGTTTCATCTGAAGTTATTTAAATGTTCGATTCCAAGGTAAGAAAACTTGCTGAACACGATGGTGAAAACCATTTTCTCGCCAAACAACTAGTTTGCCTGGAATCCGGTCAAAACCGGAAAATTTGTTAAAAGCAAAAGTTATATCTGAAGTTGATTAGATGACAGATTTAGGGGAAAGAAGAGACACTAAGTCTGTACATGAAAATCACTTTTTAAGTGGAAATATAATTAGTTCAGAATCCGGTTTTAACCGAAATTGTTTTAAGTCAAAGTTTTATTGAAAGCTTATTAGATGTTCTTTATAGGGATAAAAAGATACACTGGCTTCGTTTCTAAATTTTCTTTTTTTGCTGGACTAGTAGTTCGCTCGTAATTCGGGCGAAACCCGAAAATTGGCAGAAGTAAAGCAGGAAGTTTCGGCCAGTATCGTCAAATTAGATATGGCTTATAGACATAAATCTGAAATTGGTTTTCTCTGATGATTGCGAAGACTGGATCTGGCGAAGACAAGACCCAATAGTCTGGATCAAATATTAGATTTTTGGGATCCCATCGACACCTTTGGTCTTGTTCTTGTGTGTTGTTGTTGGTTGAAAATAAATTATGGTTATTATTATTATTAGGACTACTAAACCCTTTAGTTGAAAATGCCCACAGTCATCCTCTGACCCAAATTTGCAAGTGCCATATGAGCTTATACCTCTTTTTTTTTCGGTCGGAGCATTGATAATGGAGTAAGAATATTTGTTGAATTCAAATATGAGCCTTATTTGCTGTCCAAAAATTTTGTTTGAGCTGACTCCGGCCAAAGCTAGAAGTTTAGAGGAAGTAAAAGAGAAGTCTGATGTTGATAAAATTTGTTGTGAAAGGCACTGAATCAAGAAATGCTAAGTTCTCTCTTCGGACGTATAGTCCGGTTGCCATATGATCAAAACCAGGCATTTTTTATTTATCTTTATTAGCTGGAAAGCAAGACTTAGTGTCTGTTTTTCAGTGATTTATTGACTTCTTACCTTAGATATAGCAAAGACTGATGTTTGCAAAAGATTGAATATTTGCAAGACCTATTTATCTATGTCAAAAAATATTCCCTTTTGGGATCTCACCGAAACTTTTGGTTTTGTTTACTGTTAAAACACCGAAAATTTTGTTAAAACACCGAAAATTAGCAATTTGATGACTCAAATGAGCATGCTTATGTTCTCTTCTACAGACCCTCAACCGGTGATTGATATTGTAATTTGTGTTCTTCGATCGGCAACTTACCTGTCCACGATCCCATCAAAATGATTCTAAATTGGGGAAAGTTTATGGAAAATATTTGTTGGGTCTTTTACGATTATTTTATATTTCTTTGCCTTTTGCCCCCAGGTACTTTGTTACTTTTACTATTTTATTTGATTTCCTTTGTACTAAAAATTATAAATTACTTTCAAGACTAGATGTCCGAGAACAGAAAATGCAGTTGTTTTTAGTATCACGTAACGTGAAAAGATTGAGACCTGTCTACTCAACAAACTCGGCCTTTCTCATTTTATCAAAAAGTAGATTAGCTGATGGAGCAGCTACAAGTAAAAGAGTACCGTCTGCAAAACGGATTATACCAGCCTATGACAAATAATACGTATTCCGAACTATAAAAATAAAAAATAAAAGAGGACCTATCATAGACCCTGGGGTACTTCACAAGTTATCTCACTAGCTACAGAAGTAAACACCCATTCACCACAATTTGCTTCCGGTCACTCAAGTAAGATTAAAACCATGACAAACTCTTTCCAGTCACACCGATTTTTTACAGCTCAAGTGACAACTGATTATGGTCGATCGTGTCAAACACCTTCTTTAAATCCAGGAATAAAGCAGTTGGAATCAGAGCCACTTCAAACGACGTATTTAAGTTTAATAGCAGCCATTTCGTAACCAGTTAGCCTCCATCCTCCTATTCCTATATTTTTGAAAAAAAGGGAGGATAGAAATGGGTATTTTGTCTGAAGGGTCGTCTCTCTTACCTCCTTTTTGCAATGGTGTTTCTTCATGCAGACGTAACGCAGACAAGCCAAAATGAAAATATCTACATATCGTATTCCATAAAAATATTAAAAATTATCAAACATAACTTACATTATCTTCCACTAAGGAGGTGCTAACTTTTGGTTTGTCGGCCTAGTCAATGCAAGGCAGCGACTGAACGAAAAATTCAAACCTCAGTTTTGCTATAGTTGAATAAATACTATCCTTGCTAATGGGTTCCATGTGTGGAAAGTAAACCCCGAATGGAATGCAGTTTGAGTCCGTAAAAAAAATCCCACAGGCCCAAGGGTAAGACCTACTTATCTGACATGTTAAAACAAACCTGCTCTTCCGGTTTAATTTCATCAAATTGGAATATCTTCAAGAGCATTTGAACGATAGCTTTTCATGTAATTGTAGTTCCGAAAAAAGTCTCCAGAAGCTCAAGACACTTTCTCACATAATATAATTGTTGTGGTCACATCACGGAGTCATATCACGGCCGACTTGGCGGAGAAATTAAAACAAACCTGCCCTTCATGTTTCACGTCAACAAACTCCAAGCCATTTGAACAAAAACTTTTTATTGTAATTGTTGCTTTCCCATCTGTTCCATTGGAAACGAAAGTCTTTGTTGGAATTCAAAATCTTCGCGTCTGGGTGAATTTTTTGGTTTTCGTGCAAGCAGCCCACACTTTGTACTAGAGTCCCGGGGGAAAAAATACAAAATCCCATTGATGAGTCAGAACAAGCCAGTGTCTTCTAATAACAGATGTAAAAAGAAGCTACCTTTCGAGATAAACTTGAACGATTTTTCCTGCGGGCAAATTTAAACGCTTGACTCTATGGCCGCTCGTCTATATCAGTGTTTTCAGGAAAAAAATATTTGTATATCCAATGTTTGTATCAGGTCGTCTACCCTTGAGGGTTAGGTTGGTAGGGGTACACGACAGGGGGATTTTGGTGACGGAGGATGTTGGTTATCGCAAAGTTTATTGCACAGGTTGGTTGTGGTTGTGCGGAGTTTCGAATTCCAAATCGCACTCTTCAGCGAACAAGTTATGTCTGATTTTTGATTTAAGTAGTATTAAATCAAATAATACCTTGACCGATTGAGGATAAGAACTGAGAAATAGCGGTACAAAGAACGTCAATTCTATTCGAAAATTTAGAGTCGTTCGAAATAAACAACAACAACACGTTGTTACGACTCGAGGCGTGGCTAAATCTCAAGACGTCCCGTGAACATTTTTTTCTCGATACATTTTTGGTAGTGTCTTTGGATTTTTTCCACGACTCGGAACTGTCTTGACTCATGAGCGTGAGACTGGTCTCTGTACAGGAGCTGGCAGGTATTTTTTTTCAAAGCTAGGAGAAATGAACAAACAAGTGTGAATCACTACAGTTAAAAAAAAGCATAGCGTGTCCTGTATAAATCCTAACATAGAAGTGCAGAACGTTTTCTTTCAGAAGATATAGAACCCTGAAAATTCTCGAATAAAATTTTGTCATTCTCGAATACATCTATGTAATTCTCGAGAACCTAATTTCAATTTAATTGTCAAATACTTTTCAAAAGTTCTCGAATATGTTTTGTATTTTCTCGAATACTTTTTGTATTTTCACCAAGACTTAAAAATATCTCGATGGCTTTTTATTGATTCCTCAGAGCAGTTGGTTGAGAGGATGGAAAATCAAGAAGAAACCACTTTCAGTTGAAACAAAAAGCATTTAGAAATGATTTAGTGCATCGTTTCAATGTAAGACCTTGAATGTAAAACATTGAAAAAATTGAATATTTCTCTACATTTCTGTCCGCAGACCGTAACACCCATCAGCATTACTTAGAAAGAATTTAGCGCAACTGGTCCATCCGTTCCACAAATTCCGGAATGTTTTTTACATGGACATTGTAAAAGCGACAATACTTCGAACTGACTTCTTTACAGTTTGACCAAAATGGCTGAAACAAAACAATTTAGTTACCCATCACTCATTCACTTAAAGAGGCTTGAAGACCCGATGAAAATGCATTTCTTCGTTCCTCCGATATTCATGCATAATCAGTTTCACTTAGTTGAATTTCCCTGTCGGATTTGTGGTACCTCTATCCGACTGTACCTGTGTTGTATGCTGATGAATGCGATTTATAAGAAATCAGTGTTCACGCAGTAAGTTGTTCTTGACCATCACTGGCCACTGAAGCGTTTGTATTGAGATTCGAACTTTCCGAGTGATAGTAAAATTTTACGTTGTGAGGACGGCCGTAAAAGGTCATACTTAGGCAAATAGTCAAAAGAAAAAAAATCCCTTAACACAATCTAAATAATACAGAGTATTCAGTTCAATGATACAAAAAAAGGTCGGCTTTTCAGTTAAACCTGAAATGATCCGTTGATCTCTCAACGTCTCTTCTTGTTCCATCAATTTAATTAAAAGCATATAATTAAGAAACACGGGACCCGGGAATCAATCCTTTTTAAGCCGAAGTTATTTATTGGTAAATTCCTGTGAATAAAGAAATATCTCTCACTAAAAATTGCTCACTTTCTATATTTTGCCTTTTATTGTCGGAGAGAACTGCTTTTGGTTTCGCAGCTGAGGTCTTAACACAAAAATAGCCACTAACTATCGCAAAACCACAGGCAACTCAGATAGCACACAGTTACAACTATACTTGTACTTCCTGTTCTTTAACTATCATGACCGTTTAATTTCATATTATTACTGGGCTTCAACCCTAAACAAAGTATTTATTGTGCACTCGCAGGCAAACACAATTGGGGTAATTTAAGTCGACAACGACGGGCTTCCTTGCCAAAAGCTTTCGAGATAGATGGTAAATGCTTCGTTATTTCGGCGCTTCATGGTTCTATGGCACTAGCCCCTCGGCGAAGTCGATATCAATTCCTTCGGTCGGTCGGTTCCACGATTGCGAGTTCCGATACTTCCAGATGTGCTATGACGATGAAACTTGGCAGGCACGTCAGGAACCCGACAACATGAACTTGGAAATAGTCACACGCCCAATTCGACGAACATAGGGGGAGGGATTGAAGGGCGGAATCATGAATTTAGTGTCATGATAAACTTCCCGATAAAATTTTTTCAAGAATTTATTTCATGGTGTTGTCAGTTTTAATAGCGTCCAGAAGTAACTGTTGCCGCTGCATGCTATTATAAGCAAGACTGGATGCTACTGGATACGACTGCTAAGGTTGGTCCGGTCCGAACCTTATTAAATGATAATGTTCTGTACTATTACATTCCCATGCCTTCACGATGCCTACATACGCCTCACCTGCGTATAAAAGCTACATATTTTTCATCGGGTTTCTAACGGGTGATCGGATCTTACCGAAACTTGATATTCAGAGGGAACTAGGGTCTCAGATGCCCCATTTCATATCCGGACCGGATCTTATGAATGTGTGGAGTAGTCGGAGGGGGGAGGCAGAAAATCTTGTGACACGCTTAGAGTACAGCGATTGAGGTGAAACTTGTTGGGAAGAAAAATCACAACCCCTAGGTCCATCAGTTACAAAACCGGGACAGGATTTGGGCTGGAGTGTGGTTTCGAAACTGCGATGACCAGAAGTTAAGGGACTTACCAGATGGGCAGGGACAATGAAACTTGGAACGCGTATCAGGTAGCCGACAAGATCAACTTGGAAATAGTCAGTTCGCTATCGGATCTTACCGAAACTTGGTATTAGGAAAGAAGATATCCCATCTCAGATATCCCATTTCATGGCCGGAACGGATCTGATGAAATGTGTGGGGTAGTCGGAAGGGGGAGCCAGAAAATCTTGTAACTTGTACAGCGATAAGGGCAAAAATTCGTGGGAAGTACAAGCACAAGCACTCGGTACATCAGTGACAGAACCGGACCGGATTCAGGTTCTCTGGGGGGAGTTGGGGGGGGGGGGGATTTTCGGAACTGCGGTGAACAGGAGTTAAGGGACTTCCAGATGAGCTAGGACAATGAAACTTGGAAGGCATTTCAGATGCCTTTCGACGATATCAACTTGGAAATAGTCAGTTCCCTTTCCCGACCATCGTGGGAGGATTGGAGTGACGGGGAACGCAGAATCTTGAGGTGTGTATAACTTTCGAACGGGTGATTGGATCTTAATGACGTTGAATATTTGGAACGACCTCGTGTGTCACATCTCCCGTTGTTGTTGCGGTCTCTCTGTCAAGCACAGAACCAACTGTATGTATACAGCGAAGGGAAAGACGAGACTCCAGTCTTTCTACTTTTAAATTGCACAGTTGAAGAATCGGAGTTCGAAACTTCAGTTGCAGCTTGAATCAAGCCTCAAACGACGTCAGCCATAACTTGAATCAGACCTTGATTCAGAGTCAAATTCACTCGTGCTAAGTAAAGCATATAAGCTGGCTTTTCTCTTAGTGATTTGTCATACGTCATTCGGTATTTGTGATTCGTTTTTTATCAGTCGTTCATGACAGACTTTCGTTATTATCAACAGTGATTGTATTCGCCGGGATTGGGATTTACATTATAGAGTAAGTTGCAAATAAAACTTATTATATGTTCACGTAAATCCTAGAGTACTACCATCCTTACTTGCCCACCAGCTTACAGGTGTCGATCGACGCTACCGAAACGGTAAAAATATTTGTCGTGTAGAAAACCGTTTCAAGTCCGGACCAGATCTGATGAATGTCGGGGGGGGGGGACCGGAAATACTGTGGCACGCTTAGAGCAGAGCGATCGGGATGAACCATGGTGGGATGAACGAGCACAGGTCCTAGGTGCATCAGTGATAAAAACCGGACTGGATCCGGGCACTGTGAGGGGAGGGTGGGGGTTAGGGCCGGAATTCCGGCGATCCGGTGTTAAGATACTTCCTGGTGGGCTAGGACGATCAAACTTGGCATGCATATCAGTGACCCGATTAGTTTAACTTAGAAACAGTCAGCTCCCCGATCCGACCTCCTTAAAATTCACATTATGACCGCAAAGGGCAAAAAATAGTTTCGAGCAAGCAATACATTTTCGTGATCCCAAGGGCCCATGATCATTTCTGCATTAAGATTTTTGGTTACAAATGAATGCTAAGCGACCTTAAAGTGCGAATCCTAACAGCAAAGGTAAAGAAAGAATTTTTACCAAAATGTCCATTTTCATGATCTCTAAAGGTCCGTGATTATTTTTGCCTCACGGGTTATGCTTAAGATTAAACTCCATTAAGTTCTTATCCTAACCAGAAAGCACAAAGAAAAGCATTGAGCAAAGGATAGCCCACATTTTGATTATCTCTTAGAGCCCATAATCATTTCTGCCTTAGGGGTTTTTCTTACAAATAACTTTCTATCTCGCTAAAGGGCGCATCGTAACCGCAAAGCGAAAGAAGTAAATTTAACCAAAATATAAGTTTTGTTAGCTCAAAGGGCCCATGATAATTTGTGTATGGGGGGCTTTACTTCTTAGTCCTCTTTGTGCGCATCACCGCCGCATCATCACCGCTGACAACATTATGACAAATGAGATGTACCGATCTCATCAAGAAGGCGTTCACAATATCGAGGAAGCAACGTCGAAAGATACATTTTATGATCACCAAGCGCTCGTGGTCATTACAATAAAATTACAATAAAATTATGAATCGAAAAATTCCCACTTTCACATCCTCTAACACAACTTGCAAAGTGCCACTTGCGCTTCTAGCTCTTGTTTCATTTTCACAGCGTTGGATTGTAAAAATTTCCCTTTTTTTCAGGTGCATCGTAATCAGTTAATGTAGTTAATAAGGCAATATACCTAAACAAATATTATTGTATAGGTATTCTGTTGTTTGGAATAATCTGATCTTTGGAATAATTAGCCGGCTAGCATCAGGGAGTCTGCCACTTTATACGGACTTGAAAAGAAACTAAAAGTTTCCACTTAAGTCATTTGTGTTGAAGGGTATGTGGTCTATTTCTTCTTTTTTTATCTTTCTTTTTTCACAGTTGCTCGGGTGGCGCTGTGAGTAAATATTAAGGATTCTTGTTGTGTAAAATGTTCACGTTTAATTGTCTGTTATTTAAGTCATAGGCTAGGTGGATTATTGTAAGTTGTTGTGTTTAGTTATTTATTTATTAGATGCAAGTAGTATTAATAAATTGCAGCACAAGTCCTTAGGACTTTCTTTTTGCTGCAATAGGATATTCGTAACGTTCTTTTATTTTATTTTCTATCTTTGGTTAAAAATAAACCTACCTACCTAAAAGCCTACCTAAAAATATATATACAATCAGAATCTTCTCTCTAACTTTTCAGCATCTTCACTTCATTCACTATAGGTATTCCTCCTCTAGCTCTATTTAACCTAATAATCCTTGATTAGGGAACTTGAGGGTAGAGAGTGCGTCATCGTACAGTGACCCCTTTCTATTCTCAGATGTTAGTGCTACAAGGTGAGACCGAAAATACTGAAGTGATTAACAAAATACAAACGAATGATAAACATTATATTAAACAAGTGCGCGAGCGCTCTGACATGGAGTGTAAAAGGAAAATGTTTATCACATTTTATATAAAAAGATCTTTAGAACCAAGACATTTCTCCCCAATAACCAAACAAGTTTTGAAAGAAACTTGTAATCATCACACTTTAAAAGCTTTAAATGCAATCAAACCACCAGTAAAATTCTGAAGAAATGTTGAAGGTCTGCAGGAATAGCATTAGTTCGAACACTAAATTGTCTGCCAACCAGTCCCACCCTTTAAACCTCTTTGTGCAATAAACCAATTCGTAGCAGCCTAATCCCCACTTTGTCATGATTCATTAAGAACGGCATATCATCGACAATTTGACAAAACAGTCAAGTTTCCAACTGTTCATTAAAGATTAAAGTACGTCGCGTCGTCATATTTGTTGCTGATACACCAAATGCTCATCCATAGATATATCTATCCCCAAATATACAAGAGTTGGACTTGAGACCTGTCATAGACGAACTTAACTCGTGAGAAATCTGGGCCCAGCTGCCCATGAACGGGGGGGGGGGGGGGGTCGGGACTCACGAAGATGCGTATTTACACCTTCTTTTCCTCATGTACACCAGCTTAGAGTTTCCTGTCACGGGTCAAAAACTTTTTTCGTGGGCAAACTTGCCCATGAACGGATAGGGTGGGAGGGGGGGTTGGTATCCAAAAGCACAAAGGAATTTGATCGTCATATCTCCAGTTATTGTCAAGTTAATATAAAAAATGGGCAATCTGGGCCCAGTTGCCCCTAAACCAAGTAGGGGTGGGGTTTGGGTCCCGCAAAAAGTAAAAGAGACCCAAATACTGACAATCCTACCAAGTTTCAACTCGATACCTGCTGATTCCTGTCACGGGTAACGAACTTTACTCCTGCGCAAACTGGGCCCAGTTGCCCATGAACGAGGTGGGTGGGGGTGGTGCGACTTTAAAAGCTCTAGGATCTATACGTACAAGGAATTTCATCGTCCTATTCCAGGTCTGGTCAAGTTATGAGCTTTATTCACTGGGCAATCTGGGCCCGTTTGCCACTGAGCCAGGTTGGGGGGGGGGGGGGCAAAAGGCACAACTAGAACCCAATACCCACAAGTGTAAAAAGTTGAACTTGATACTGTCTTGGACTGGTTCACTAGTTATGAGCTCCACAAAATAAAGTGAAAACCGAAAACCGGAGACCGAAAGCCGGTGCAACAAGCTGCTACAACCAGCAAAATGTTCCAAGGAACATTCCATTAAAAATCAGTATTTCAAAAGCATATGCCAAATGCAACCAAATGCGATGAGATTTCAGGGTGAAACCCATGGATTTGTCGTATATTGACCCAGAACTGATACGGCCAGTATTGAGGAGCTGGACCGAGCTCTCAAAAATCTTCTAATGCGCCTAAATGCCAAACTGGTCACTGGTTTATGTTTGAATTTCTGAAGGGCCAATTCAAGATATAAAACTCACCCGAAAATTGTCTGAGGTGTTTGAGGGACGATCTCGGCAATCTTGTGGGATAAGTAAGTCCTTGACAGAAGATGGGAATCAGGTTGAGATTTTATTCGACAGCAGTGGAGAGAGCTCCCTAACATTGTAGCACGCATGATATGCAATGTGTCGAACGGTTGTAGGGGTTGTATTTGGGTTTCGCCCTGATTCCTATATCAGTTTGTGTAGTGTTTAGATATTCAACTACAACCCACCACCGAACCCTCACCACAGTATCCGGTCCCGGTTCAAGAACTTACCTAACTGCGCAGGCAGAACCATCAGAAGCTCAAGAAGCAAAGAACCCGAGTAATATAATGACGAGAAGCCGGTCGAGAAAAAAGTAACTAAAGTCGCGAATGGTACAAAATGGTACTTGCACGTTTCTTTGGCAATTGAGACCTCGCTTGAAACAAAAAAAAAGTTAAGATCTTCATATTCCGGTCAGGGACTCACGGAAACTTTTGGAATACTAGCCTCTCAAACTCGTGGTCCGGCTAGAAGTAAAACTGGTAGATGAATTAGCCAGTTGTAGATCTGGATCCATTGTTTTTTCCTCATCTTTTTCTTTGGCAGCCAAAAAACCCTGTAAAGTCTGTCTTTGTTTAGGGCCTACTTGAATTTCTAGTGCCCTGAGAAAAGATTTCTTTCTTTAGAAAAAGTTATTCTTTTATTGGCCACACTTTGGGACCAGGCTTGACGGACTAATGTGTTCTGTTCCGGTCAACATCTGGGGATAGAGGAGCAGGGTCGAATTGCTAGTCCCGAGTGTGAGAATGTTTCTTTTGCCCGTTTTGTTGTTAGTCCAGTGCCTACGTTCGCCACCTTTACATGTATTAGTCCTTAGAACCAATATAGAACAATCGTCTACTAGTCTTGTGTACAACTACTAACATTAGTGTGAACACTGTAAAGAGACAGAACACCAACACAGCAGTGCCCACCAGTGTCCACAACCCCTTAGACGGTTTTGATGATCCGATAATCTCTTGGGGAAGTGAAGGGAAGCTGAAAGAGTGTGGCACAACTACCTCCCGAACAGGGGATCTGAATCGAATAGAACTTCTAGGTGTCAAGCAAAATACCAAAACACGTCTTGTGTAGGCCCGGACCGGACCAAGCTAAGCGGAAGTACTTTATGAGTCCTTGATTTAGAACAAGTTTTCCTGCAGCCAAAGCTGAAAATTAATGAAAAGCTTGTCTTATCTTTAAAAAAATACACCTGCTTTAGTTTTAGAAAAGGCACTGAGCTCTGAGCCTATTCTTATCGTTTTTTTCTGGATACTTCTAAATTACGGTCCCGACAACACAGGAAAGTGCTTCCCTCCGTACTTCGGAGGTAGCTCTTGGCCTCCAAGGCTAAATTATAAAATGTGATTGCCACCATTTTACGATTCTCATAACCCTTCATCGATTGTTCAGACTCATAACTGATCTATGCTCAAACCACGAACAAAGAAAAAAAGTAAGTCTCTTGACCTCTGTAATCCGACCATGCGCAGTCGAATAGATTCCCGATGGCCTGACCTATGCAAACGAGTGTAGGCTAAGATCTACAAACAGCACATCGAAGTAGAGCCCTCGAGAAACAAAGTCGAGAGTATCAGACTATTGCACTGTCAGAAGTTTCATTACAGATAACACGAGGATGCGCGGTTTCAGCATGTTGTGTTTTAAAATACTATTTAAAGTATTTGATGGTGGAAAACGGATACGTCAGCTGAATTGTGGGAAACATCCCTTGTGTTTCCCACAAGTTCAATTTTCCAACTTGAGCGGTTTTGAGCCGGTTTTGAGCCTTGCCAAGAAGGGCCGAAATATAGCTCCAATAAAATTAAGCTAACGTATCCGTTTTCCACCATCGAATATGATTCGCAGTTAGCTTGGGCTGAAGGAATATTTATACTATTTAAAGTTTAACTGAAAAGGGCTGAGAACGGACAATCTAGTTACCCATCACTCGTTCACTTAAAGATGTATGAAAACCCGACAAAAATTCGTTACTCCGTTTCTTCACAGTTCAAGAATAATCGATTTTCATATAGTGGAATTTCCCTGTCGGGTCTGTGGTACCTCCATTCGCTTGTTCCTGTGGCATGGCTGACGCAAAAGTTTTCAGAGAAATGCAGTGAGCAATGATCACGGACGGCTGTAAATATTCTGAACGGCCTACTGAAGCAAATAGTGAAAAATGAAAAAAAAGGCCTTTACACAATCCAAATAATGCAGCTTATTCAATTAGTCAATAAAAAAATGAGTTAGTTTTTCAGTTAGACGCGAAGATAAAAAGCCCAAGCCGAACAGGGTGTGAAATGTTCGTTATTCAAGTCGCCCTTTTGAGCGTACCTATCGCAGAATCATGAAGGTAGTAAATTAATTTTGGCGTAGTGTATTTTACAAACCATAGATAGATTACAGATAATAAATATGACAGATACAAATCGTACAAAGAGGACGCATGTAGACGATTTGTTTTGTCACAGTTAAGAACAGGTACACAAAAATGAACAACTAATCTAATCCAAACGCTTTAGCTGCCTCTCTATAATATGATCGCTCTCAAGAAGCCTACAACTACACATCAAAGGTTGTCCCAGTTCAAAAGTTTAACGACTCAAAGCAGAAGAGGTAGTGGGTCACTTTTGACAAAACTAGAGAAAATAGTTATTTTTGCGATAGTGTTCAAATATTCATTGGATTAATTCAACTAGTAAATAACTAATACAATATCCCTACATGTAACAAGAGCGAGGGTACAGTCTCTTTTGGCGTAGTGGTCGTAACCAGTAATTTATAAATATATTGGAAGACTCCTTGTCAAATCTATGTTAACCTACTCTAACTGTTGGACATGTATTTGTGCATATCGGTCCAGGGAAAAATGCACCGGAGGCTAAACACGCCAGAGCAAACTGCTGCATCCCAGCTGATGTTGAAACGAAGGAAGTGGCAGTAAAAGTCGAAACCACTACCGACCAGCTGTAAAATCTTCTACCTTCTCCAAGAGATATACTGGATTCTACAAATGGCCCACCGTCTTCCAAGTCTTCCGTCTTCCTCGCCAAACTAAGTATAAGGCGTTTTGTGTTTGAAATCGGGAAAGCTTGGCTGTATCTGTTTTCGACTGTATCAGAGCCATTCTTAGCAGGAACTACTTGTACAGGTTCGTGGCTGGGCAACGGAAGCTGCCACTTCGGCTTCGCAACGGGTTTTGGTTGAACGGTCTCAATGGAAGTCTTCCTATTCTTGATGTGGTCTGGAGCTTCCCTAAAAGATAACCGCTGACAAAAATCTACGACGAGACCAAAAGTTTGTTTTAGTCTTAAAAGTTTCTTTTGGTTCTTGTTCGTCTGGACTATCAGTACTTGGTACCTTTAAGATATTTACCAATGCCCGGCAGTAATTTACTTACCCCTGAGAAACCACCTAACCAGGCCCATTCTGTGGCTTTCGGATCTAGCCAAGAACAGAGGCTAAATATTGTTTTTGGTAGGGACGAAGGCATCCATCAACCCGTTGTTACTTTTTTCTTACCGACTTTTGCAGCCTTCTCGAAATAATAACTAATTTTTGCAGTCAGTGTGGTATCTACGATCTCTTTAACTTGATTGACACGATCACCCAGGGGCACGATCTTTTGCGCAAGATAGAAAAGTCTGTAGCAGGCTTGACGCCAAGAAGCCGGGCTAGCTGACGTCTTGAGCAGTAAGTAGGGTGAAACACGGTCAAAAATTACTAGGAGTAACGTATTGTGAACTACGAACCAGATAATTTCGATTAGGGTTCAGAAGTTGGTCCAAAGGCATCACATAGGGGTAAACTAGAGCTATCTCCCCCACCTCTATATTGTCAGCCAATCTGTTAAAGGCATGGAGCTTTTCTTACCAGGTTGGAACGAAACTGGTAACTACCAGTTACTATTATTAGAAGTTTCTCCACGATCCCGAATCTCTCCCGGCTGTTTTCAGTTTCTTCCGGTCTACTTAGTTTGAATGGAAAATGAAAACTAGTTAGACAGAAGCTCTTTGGAAACTGAGATGCCTCGAAAAGAGCCGAACGCGACATGTACAAAATCCCCGTTGTCGATAAAATGGACATCGAAAGTTCAAAGTCCTGGAAATGACAATGGACGAAATGATTAAGCATGTAGATGAAATCTTTTACCAGATAACAGTTGACAATGGACGGAATGATTAAGCATGTAGATTAAATCTTTTACCAGATAACAGTTAGAAGAAGGCGGACATTCTTCGAGGTCTCTAGAGCTAATGCTAGCGTTAGTGCAGGTGCACCCGAAAACTGGGAAGAGACGCACTCGCTTACCATGGATGGGAGTTAGAATCCTCAGCCACGAACGGTTGGTTTCCAGAAGTTTGGAACGGAATTTGTTGCACTGTATAAATTTCATCGATTAGCCAAGGTGACTGTCTCTTCTTCCTTAGCTTCGGACAGGCAGACAAAGCTGTGGTTGAACAGTAACAGGTGGAATAAGTTCCAATAGTACTTGTGACAGTGACCACGGTAGTGCTTGTCGCCAAGTTCATTCTCGAGAAGAAGAAAAAACGACCAGCAGTCCAAACATTATCGACTTTGGCAAGTATCTTCTTTGGCATCTGGAAGGGATTGAAAGCAGCAACCGCACTGACAAAAATCATGACCCATATGAAGATATTCCTAAAACGAAAGATACTTCTCTTGAAATCCCAGTGAAGACTTATGGACATGGGCATAGATTTTGGCATAGATATGGTTATCAATTCATCTGAAACCAATATTAAGTCCCATTCAAAACGGGTCTTAGCTAATACTTGGTACCAGCCAGTTCCGAAAATCGCTCTGAGGCCGGTAATTAGCTGGATTTCTGTCACTCGTGATCGAAATTGGTGACAGTTTCGGGTACCAGCTAGTCTCGCAACCCAGTTGAAATCAGTTCAACTTTTCAGGGTACTAGCCAATCAGATTTTTTCGGGGAATACTGGGGACTAATCCAATTGGCTAATGCTGAACCACAGACCGAATAACAATGACCTAGCGAGGAGTGGATAAGATTTTATCTATTGGGCTTGGTTCGAAACTAGCCAATCAGAATATTCCTCAATATTTTCCAAAATAGTCTGATTGGCTAGTACCCTCAAAAGTTGAACTGATTTCAACTTGGTTGCGAGACAAGCTGGTATCCGAAACTGGCAACAATATCAATTACGGACGGCAGAAACCCAGCTAATTCTCGGTCTCAGAGTGACTTCCGCAACTGGCTGGTACCGAGTGTTAGCTAAAACCCGTTGTGAATGGTCTTTTATTAAACCCTTTTACGATCTTTTACTTTCGGGCCAAGACTTCTCCCTCACGTTAACTTTTCCTCGTGTCAGCTTACCAAAACAAATAATCATGCAACCGGAATCTTCAAAAATTATATCTACTCTTTTTAACTAGTCTCTATCTTAAATCTCTGCTCTTTGTCTTACGAATTCTTATTTTTACCAATTAGCGTTTCTTAGAAAGACATATTTTTTTTTAGGTCCGCAAACCACTCAACCACACATGAGCATTCTAACCCTAACCAAATTACGGTACCATTAGACAAAGATCATGAAATCAAAAAATTTATTTAAATCGAAAAGTTTAAACTACACAATTTATTTAGTATTCTCTTCTATAATTTCTCGTTTAAACAAATCTTTTCAGTCTCTATAACATAAAGTTGTTTGATCACATTTTTTTTTAATCCCTCCTCTACTCTTCTCAAGGACGCAACTTTCTTTATTATTACAACTTTACAACTTTATTACAACTTTATTATCACATTTCTTTTAAGGTGAAGCTTAAGAATGAAGCTAAAAATTGAAGTTGGTTATTTTAATAAGGGGAGATTTTTCACCAATAGACATAGGAGGAGATGTATTTAGGGAGTGTGAGTTCAAATACAAATTAGTAATTAGGAGGGTTAGTTTGGTCGAGTACGGCGCATAGAGACAAGATTTTGCAGATTTATTTTGTTGGTATAAGTTAAGGCGAGTTAGAAAGAAAAGTTAAAGATGGGAGCAGCCCCTTGCAGTCGTGGGCGTTTTGTTTTTTATCCTTTTGTACCGTTTCCAGTAAAGTAGTTAAATTTGAAGAGTTTGAGTGTATTTTGAGTAGCCGGAACGGAAGATGGAAATTTGTATATATAATGAAAATAATTTTATGTTTTGTCGTTTTGTCCTTTGCCCTTGTTTTTGTGCCAGTAAAACAGCTGGGGTTGATGACCTGATGTGTGAAGGTGTGCTTATTGAGGATCTTTTATTTTAATGTTTACAAATGTTTAATACCGTACTTTAGATTTAGTTGTTTAAAGAAAATTGTTGTTGTTTGTAGTTATACAAATTATTTAAAAAATTTAAAAGAGAGAATTAATTTCCAAATATTAGAGGGGAAAAATAGTAAATAAAATATGGGTTTATTTTCAAAAGTTAGGTGACGTGAATAGTTAAAAGTGGGTAAAAATAGATTAAAATTAACGTCACTGAGGGATGCAGGAGTAGCCACAAAAAGTACGATATCTGATTTCTTAGTTTTTAAAAACGATATAAAAATAAATAAATCAAAAAAGATGCTACGGGGAAAAAAAAAGAAAGAAAAAGTTGTTTGTTGTACTATAGATTTTGTGGAATAAGTATGCACTTCATGCCTTCCTATGTACTAGAGGAAGTAATGTTTTGAAAATTACTTTTGTGGAGCGGTGTTTCGGACCCTCCTCGTAAGGGGTAAGGTCCTCAAAAGAAGACCCTTGCAGAAGAGCCGAAATATTGCTCGAAATACTACCATTTTAAACCTATGGTAATCCTACTTGTTTTCTTACTTCCTGCCTACTACATCTCATTTTAGCAGTTGTATTAAACAATGGATAACAAAATATTAATATTAGTTGCGTTTGTGCAGTTATCACGGTATCTGATACAACAGTCAAAAGGCGTTTATGCAGTTAGGAAGAAAGAGTTGTTGATTATTGTACTATAAATTTCCTCGAACAAGTATGCAATGCACATCTTCCTATGTACTAGAGGAAGTTATATTTTGATAATTACTTTCGTGGAGTGGTATTTCGGACCCTCCTTGCAATGGTAAGGTCCTCAAAAGAAGACCCTTGCAGAAGGGCCGAAATAGTGCACAAAATACTACCATTTTAAACCTAGATTTTAA
This sequence comes from Branchinecta sandiegonensis, assembly GCA_030848855.1. Taxonomy (NCBI): domain Eukaryota; kingdom Metazoa; phylum Arthropoda; class Branchiopoda; order Anostraca; family Branchinectidae; genus Branchinecta; species Branchinecta sandiegonensis. The sequence continues at coordinate 16,873,633 of JAUPMV010000018.1, forward strand.
TCTTACTTGTTTAGTACTTCCTGGCTACTACATATCATTTTTGTAACTGTATGAAACAATGGATAACAAAGGAATAACATTAGTTGCGTTTTGCAGACACCACGTATCTGATAGCACTGTCTAAAGGTATTTTTGCAGTTACCGTGGTATCTGGGCAGATATTGTGGTATCTGATATTCAGATACAACGGTCGGGCCGTGGAAACTCATTGTGGTATCTGAAAAACTATTCTCACTTTCATCGTCACTAACACAAGAGTCTAGTTTTTGTTAAGTTGGTGGGAAAGCTCTTACGTTATGCTAGACGTCAGTGGATATCAGTATTAATTTTGGATGATATCTAAAAGCACAAATCTGGCAATTCTCGCGGGACTGCAAAAACGACCAATTACAGATATAATTACCTTGTTACCGAATATCATGGTATCTGCAAAAAATGCAACTAATCGCTAAGACCTGAAAGTTCGTCAGTGATTTTTAGGCCCCTTATGACAATGGTCAGGCTCTTAGAAAAGTACCCTTGCCCAGAAGGGCCGAGATATTGCTGACGAGCATCGTAATGATAAAAGTCATAATGAGCATCGTAATGATAAAAGCCAATCGCTTTTCAGCCCCTGCTTAGTATTCGTCTACCAGTCAGCTTGCGATCAAGGAATGAATATCAAAGTTTTCGAAAAACTTTGGAATTTTTTCCCAACTGTATCAAACTGGAGAGAAGCACCCTTTATATCTTGTAGAGAAACTAGAATTTGGTAAACCTTGAACAGATATAACTCACATTCTATCGTACTCAGAATATTCTCACTTTTGGTTTCTTGACCTAATCAGTACTAAACAGTGACTGAGTTTTCAACTCGAAACACTTGTTCCTGTCATTATACAATTTAAGGTACGAAAAAAAGCTCGAAAGTCCTAGACAGTTTCTCTCCTAATTATTACTTCAAAACCTGTTGGCTGATGTGGAGCAGCGTCAAACCACATCAGTCTTGACTGCCAAGACAACATTCCTGGACCTCTTATTTTGACTTCAGGTAACCAGAATACCTCAAAACATAATGACCATGATTGATTTCCACTTGCGTCTCTTATTTCATTCTTTGACTTTTTGTTACTGTCCTAGCATGCTTTTGAGAGAATTTGTGCTTGTTATGCTTGTAAGATTTAGAATTTAAAGTTTAACTTCGGATTACTTTTTTCAAATGCGGTATGTTGTATAAGTAATTTACCTATTGAGTAGCATTTAATATGTGCAGTTAAATCTCATGAGACTTCCCACCCCCAACCTAGTTGTTTGGATTCAAAGTCGATTGGGTGTCAACAGTTTGTCGTGTCAATTCACATCGATGAGTTTATAATTTTCATGAATCTTGATAATAAAGCCTAGCCATTGAAATTATTCAGATAAACAGTGGAAAATTCTACTATAACGCGTGAAATTTGAATCTCAATACGAACGCGGCTTTTGACTTGCCAGTGATCAGCTCATGGAAGGTAGCTCAATGCGTTAGTATTTATTTTCCGTAAATATTTTTCGTCTAGCATACACCACAGATACAAGAATGTCAAGGTACCACAAATCCGACAGGGAAATTCCTCTATATGAAAATTGATTATTCGTGAATTTTCTAGACGACTAGTCTGAGAGTCTAGAGACTACTCTAGAGATTAGTGAACCTCCGTAAGGCCCCGAAACGCCATCGAAAAAAATCCTCAAATTTGAAAATTCTACTATGACGCGTGAAACTTGAATCTCAATACGAACGCGGCTTTTGAGTTGCCAGTGATCAGCTCATGGAAGGTAGCTCAATGCGTGAATATTTATTTTCCCTAAACAGTTTTCGTCTAGCATACACCACAGATAAAAGAATATCAAGGTACCGCAAATTCGACAGGGAAATTCCTCGATATGAAAATTGATTATTCGTGAATTTTCTAGACGACTAGTCTGAGAGTCTAGAGACTATTCTAGAGATTAGTGAACCTCCGTAAGGCCCCGAAACGCCATCCAAAAAAATCCTCAAATTTGATTCAAATCCTATGTCAACCAATCAACGACGCGTATTGCGCGGTGCTCCAATGACATTTCTGGGTCCTTGCTAGGCACAGGGCGATTCTTCATCGACACGAAGAGTTAGTCATCAATAGCAGAGCAACGAAGTAACAGATTTTCATCGGGTCTTCAAGCCTCTTTAGGCGAATAGGTGAAGGGTAATTAGATTGTCCTGTCTCAGTCCTTTTCGTTCCAACTTCAAAGCACAACTGTAGTAACCTGAGAGATTCAATCGTTTTCATCAAGCATACACCACAATTAAAAGCGTACCGACGTACCACAAATCCGACAGGAAAATTCCTAAATATGAAAATTGATCATCCGTGACTTGTAACATTGTAACATGTATTAAACATTAAACATAACACATTAAATGTTTTGGTAAAATGGGGGTATTCGATTCTTAGCTCAATTGTCGAATTCCCTCACGACGTATTTCGTTTGCTTCAAAGGAAGCGAGTGGGGCAAAACTTTAGCGCAAAAGCGATAACTGTCACCTAACTGTGACCGGACACAAGGATCTCCCTGGCGACAGCAGCTGATGGCCTAAGTCGTGCAATCGACCAGGTCTTTGGTGAAGAGCAATGAGAATTGAAGCAAGGTCAGACCTTCTTTGATTATATTCTTAAAAGGTGCTCAGCCACGTTTTACGTTGACTTCCGATGATTTTCTTGAAGCTCAGAAGTGTCTATGCTGGCAAGCCAAATTCTTATTTCTAGCAGAGCTTTTCTGTTATTTTGACAACTCAGTTGATCGCTGTCAATAATGGCACATCGGAGAAAAAGAAAAACACAATATAATATAAGAAAATAAATAGTATATCATCAATTGATAGAATAAATACTCAATCAGCATCAAGGGATCCAGGAATCTTCGTTACGAACACCTCGACAGAAGTGTAGAACTCTAGAAAAAAGCGAATGTTATCTACCAGGTTGGGCGATCTGTCGTTTTTTTTTTAAAACAGTCGTTTTTCTACAAAAACAGTCGGCAAAAGTTACCAGCCATTAGGTAAATACCTTGCCCCCCAAAAAACATGTTGGCCAGTAACGCTTTTAAGTCCGGTCTATAGTGGATCGACTATTTTCCCAAATCGCACTACTGTATTACTCTTGTTATTTTTTAATATCAGTTATACTAAAGATTTGATCAGATTATGTGCACCACTCGTATATTTTGTCAATTTTTCCTACATACCAACATACCACCAAAGAACTAATCACAATTTTCTAGTACGGACCTCGTGGTTTAAGCTGGATGGTGGGAATGGTACAGAGCAAAAAAAAAACGGAGGATTTCGCCAAGCAGTGTCGCAAAAGGGGGGGGGGGGAGGCCCAAAATTACGGTTCGTCCAATTTCGACGAAAGTATACCGAATATGAATATTGTTTGGCATTCTTTCGATACCAAAACAATTTGGTATAATAACCGGTATACGGTTGTTATAAAGAATTCCGAGCATGCCATCGTTCTAAACTTATTCGTATAATAACTGGGATTCGGTAATTTATTCATTATAATTGCCGGATTCGGGAGTTACCGCGAACCACGAAACTGGGAAGAGGTCGTGTGATCCGAAGCACTGGTCACTGACAGAAAGGATGACCTATTTTTTCATCGATAGTCCGTACATTTATTTTAGATCACAAAAAGAAGATCTAATCAGAAACATTTCAAAATTCCGCTTGCAGCGCTTTTGCGATATTCTCTATCTTGTGGAAGGCCGCGTCATTTGACTGGGCTTTTAAGCCAGTTTGAGGACTGAGATTTCGAAACATTAAATGCTAGAATCTGGATGGAAATCAAATTTGGCAGGAAAAAGCCAGACAAAATCTCGCCTGGGGCGTTCACTTTATTTGAGTATGGGTAATATAGACCAGACTACAGTTGCTACTACTGCTGCCAGAACATCGCTCCATCCGGTTCCTGGAACTTCTGAGAGCCTCGGTATTTAATCTACGGTAAATGATAGAATTTGTAAGAGAAGCAGTAACACTTTAGCCCACAGGAAAAAACGTTGGATTTCGAAAATTCTCGGCTGCGGCTTTCGATTTAATTTTCCATTGGCTATAATAGATAGAAGCTGTTAACGCAACTATGCCAGGCAATCTATTCTTCAAGTGGGCTTCGCCGAGACGCCGCCTAAAAGCTGGTTTATCGTCTTTCATACGGCCCTTTAATGTTACTCTTCCTACGTAATCTTTTCCGTTCCATAATTTAAAGCGCAAATACTCAGTTTCTAAGAGTCGGCAAATTTCTGAGAGATTCGGTAAGATTTTGGCTCTGCATCCCCCCCCCCTCTCCCCCAACGAAAATGCCCTTGCGACGCCCGTGGTTCCAAGATTCATGCTTTTTATGTAAAAATAACACTAGGGAATAGCGTCAAGATCTATGATCACCATGCTGTACAAACGGGCCACACTCATAAAGCCACACACTGCGCTTGCTACATTTAAAAAGCCGGAAAACCTTTCAGGTTGATAAATTTCTAGGAAAGCGAAGGTGCGGTCTGCAAACACCAAGGAAACAATTGAGGCTGTCTCTTTTTATTTGCTTGAATTTTTTGTTCAGTTAAGACGTGTTTTGAACAAATTGAGGAAATAGGGTAGTTTGTATCTTTTGCTGTTTTCGGAGTTTGGAGTTACTGGAGCAGAGCAAAATAACACTAGGGAGTAGCACCAAGATCTATGCTTTCCATGCTTTGCAGCCGGGACATATTTTTAGTGACGCCCACAACACACAGGAAGATCAATCAAGGACGCTATCGATGCACTGTGATTTTTTATGAGAATCACGGTGAGCAGTGACCATTTAATTTTTTTTTTTAGTAAGTTACAGAAGAAGTGAATTACTTGATTTGAATGTGACTTTCAGTGAACTGTTGACATTAAAGTGATCATTTAGTACCTGTGGATCAATTTTTTTTAATATTTATGTATTTTATCGTTTTTTTTCCTTGAAAAGGAAAGTATGTTACAGAACTCGAATTATAAAAGTTATACTGATCAAACTTACTATTTGTTTAACATAATATTTTGTAGAAAGCTTTCGGTGCGAATCTATTTAATTTTATATTGTTTTCAGGAATTGAAGTCTTTTCTTTATTTCAGTGTAACAGATAAATTGTTACATTGGTTTGAAGTTAATGTGGGTCTTCTTTTCCAGTTCTGAGACTATTAGTATGAATTCCAAAAGTATGTCCAGTTGTGAGTCGTCAAAGGGTTGCCAGCTCTAAAACCCGTCCGTAAAGTCGCTAGTGTTCGGTGTTCGTAACACCCACCGAAAAAAGATGGAGTCTCAAAACTTCTCGGCCCACATTAATCAAAGACTTTTTACTCAGTGAAGTTAATTCACTAGATGGAGTTTACGTAAAGTAGACCACAAAATGAACATTCTGATAACTTTAAATATTCTTTGAGCCCAAGCTGACTTTGAAACATTTATTCAAACAATGTTTACAACGGATACGTCAGCTAAGATTCTTCATCAGCGATATTTCGGCCCTTTTTGGCAAGGGTCCTCGTCAGGCTGTCAATCCTCTGATTCAACTTTGGGGAAGGAAAAAAAAATGTAATCATGCTAATTTGTAAATTAAACGGGACTTACCTGTAAGATGAAATTTGATTAGAATTAGCTACGCATATTATAGTAGATACAGATTAATTGCCAGCCCTCCACGTTTAACCCCCTTTTTCTGTCCAGAGTGAGGAACAATAGTGGATTCTAATATCTATGTACATTTCCTCAGAATTTGTGAAAAATGACACAACTTCTGGGTTCGACCATAATTTTCAACAGAAATTTGGATTTTTTTAGATTAAAAGGAATTTTACCTATCCTCTATATTTAGGCTACTAGAATTTTTTTTTCTTCTACTGGATCTAGCAAATTTTTACTGCCGGTGGCAACACTGCTGGCAGTTGGGAAACTGAAGTCATAAACTATGATCCAGTTTAGACCACGCTCCAGTATAGACCAGCTGTCCCTACATGCTGCATCTTGCCACACAGGCACATACAAAAAATTGCATTTTCGGAAAAATTGGGATAGGAAAACGATACAAACCCACCCTTATTTCAAGAGTTTCGTCACTTTCAGTTGTTAGTTAAGTAGCAACAGGAGAGTAGTTATATAAAGCCGATCCTAGCTCACCCGCCCCCCAATTTCAAAACCTCATTTTAACATCAATTTCTTAAATTTTAACATCCTTTTTTCCAAATTATCCCCCTTTTTAAAGATATTTTTATTTTCTTACTTCCCAAATAAAGGACCCAAGAAATAGGAAATATCACCCTTTATTACATATAAACTACTACTTTTTTTGCAATTTTCTTTTTTATCAAAATTCTACTGAGTAAACAGTTCTACATCAACATATTGGTCAGAGTTCTTATTTACCCTCATAATAGGCTGCAAAACCAGATTGTTCTTTAGAAGCAACTCATTACCAATTGCATTGTATCTCTGTGGAATAAACAAATCACAGGCTTTGTTATTATGATTAATAACGACAACCAACTTATCACCATATTTTGTCTTAGCCATTCTCATTTTAACAATGGCATATTTCAATCCTAGAACTAGTTCTTCTTTCCTGATTGTCTCATTGTATTTATTCATGCTGATTGTATTCAAGACCTCCATTTATTAGCGGCTGATTTTCTTTAATAAAAATCCAGACTATCTGGTGAGAGAAACTAACACAGAAAAAGTTCATCATTTTGAAATTTATAGAATATTTCTTCAAAACCCCACATCCCCAGACTGTGACGAATGGTTGCGTTAAGCAGACACGTAAAGCAAAATACTGTGATGGCTATCAGTCTGGGGAGCCCCTGAACAGGGAAACTCCTTAGAGTTTTTTGTTCAAATGCCTACCAACAGAAACTGCCAGCGCTGGGATTCGAACCGAGGTCTTGACAGACGTTAGTTTTGCACCGGCCAAGCGCTAACCAACTGAGCTGTCGGGGTCCTCATCCGATCCGCAAAGTTTCCGTTTTCTGATGTGATATGAGTCATCGTAAATAGTTGCGAAACCTCTCGCCTCCAGACAAGAAATACGGGGAAAGTTAAGAGGTGCGATGGAGTTGCACCCCGAGTTTTTGGTTGTTGTTGTAGTTGTGGTTGTATTTATTGTCTGGAGGCAGCTCCGATGGGAGAGGAAACTCAAAGAGTTTTTTCCCGCCGTCGCTTACTACTAACAAAATTGTTAGCAGCGAGGTTCGATCTCATGATACAACAGCGGGCAATTTGCGTTAGCTAGACGCTAGCCAACTGATCTATCGGAGCTAGTGGTAATTTTTTGTTGAAAGTTTTAAGATGAGAAAACGGGAGACAATTAGGCTACGAAATTAATGGTGGGTACTGGTTATGAATGATACAGGTAATTATTGCGCGTAGAAACTGGATCTGAGAGTCGGAGCACATTGAACGTTTTATGAAGAGAATACCAGAGAAAATTATGCTTTGCGTCACGAATCAATGTTTGTCTAAATTCACCTGGGTGAGGGGTTGGACACTGGTGTACCACAGTTCCAGGAAGAGGAGGTGTACTGGGTGGTGAGGGGTTACTCACTTGGACAAAGGTGTACTGGTTGGCGAGGGGTTACTCACTTGGACAAGGGTGTACTGGTTGGCGAGGGGTTACTCAGGTACTGGTTATGAATGACGCAGGCAATTAATGCGTATATGAATATGAGGATAGAGTTTTCAATCTTATGAAAGCAATATACTACACTTTGGGTAATTTCTCTTGATTTATTATGGAATTATTTTTACAATATTTATAACCGTTTAAGCGAACCTGTTTCATGTATTTTTCGCGAGGAAAAAATCGAAAGGTTTTACGCATTTCAGTTTCCCGCTGAATAACCTCTTCAATCGTTAACTGTTCACATTTTAACAACGATATCAATTCAGTATAAAAATCATAAGTGGTCTTGTATTCTGCTTTCCTGTCAGCAATATTCAGATGTTTTTCAATCAACTCAATAATGAATGCAACAAGACTTAAAGATACTAAAGGTAGCATTAGATACCCAGACAAACCTGCTACTGAAAAGATACCTTTGGATAAAAATGACAATTGCTAACAGTATTGTAATATTTATAACTTCTACTGTAAACGAATAATTTCTTTTCCAATCCTTCCATTTATAACATAATAAAATTGTTTCAAAAATTATTTGACTGAATGAAAGCTTCGCGATTCGGAACACACGCACCACCTGCGAAACTCTACTTGCTCTTTCTTGATCGGTTGGAGATATTTAGGTAGCGCTTGCTCTATGAAACGCAAAACTCAAGAGTCATCTCGGAAACTGTGCTGTCTGTGTTTCTCGATCGGTTGGAGATAATTAGGTAGCGCTTGCTCTATGAAACACATATTGAAACCAGTGATTTTCTTTACGTCTGAGAAAACGCAGTCGGGAGAAATTCATTAATAAAAATATTCCCCTAATAAATGATGAAAACTGCAGAGGTTATTCAGCGTTGTAAAACCATTATATCAAACAACGAATCGGTTATACGAAGTTTACCGAAATACAAAATTAATGAACTTCGTACATATGCAAAAATTAACAATATCAAAACAAATGGTGAAACGAAAAAGGAAATAACTAATAAGATAATAAAGCAACTTAATAGGAATATTTTGCTTGCGGAAGATACAATTAATATTCGGCGTAGAAATGAAAGGATTCGGAACAAAAATAGACCATCAAATTATACACCAGAGCCAGCATTAAGGAAGATTTTGGAAGATGAGATAAAAGAAAATAATATTGCTATTGGAAATCTAAAAAAAGCGGAGAAACGGATAATAGAAAAGGATACAAGTGAATTAAAAAGGTTTCTAAAAAACAAAGGCCTACCCACTCGTGGTAACAGAGATGAAGTTATAGAACGCATTAAGGAATACTATGGTAGGATAATTAATAAGCAGAAAGATACTATGGATAAAACTAGAGGTATCCTGAGAGATCAAACAGAAAGAGGTGATCAAAATAGACACAAACTAATCGATTTATCTAATCTCTTTATAAATAAGAAACAAATCAAAGAAGAAACATCGATTCCCAATTATTTGCTTAAAACAGAAGAAGAACAACACCCCACTATTGTAAGAGAAAATGAAAACATTTACACAGTAAACGTATCGATTAAAAGCAACGGTAGAGACGAAAATACTCTCATTAGTTTTGTTTTTGAGGATTTGGAACGAAGAATGAATGAAAGATATCAATATAGAGTTCAATTCGTAACCAGGGTTATTTTCTATAGACAGGAGAATGATGAAGAAGTAGTAGTATTTTACAACAGTACTTCTTGGATTTTAAATAAAAATAGCATACTTACTCATAGTCATTTGGATGATAATAACAGTAGACTTAGTTATTTGAGTAATACCCCTCGATCTGGGCTACAATTTAGTCGGTATGAAGGAATTGATTTTAGGATGACACGAATAGAATCTTACATGGGAGGAACGTTTAAAATACTGCCAGATTTCGTAAAAAATAAAAAAGCGTGCATAAATATAAAAAATTTAGATCAAAAATGCTTTCTTTGGTGTATCTTAGCACATTTATACCCAGCCAAGGACAACGCTGAGAGAACTTCGAAATATAAACAATATGAGAACGAATTTGATTTCAAAGGGGTTACCAACTTCCCGATGGATACAAAAGACATCCATAAATTTGAATTGCTTATTTCAAATTGATAAAGAGAAAATAATCAGAAGTCATATACTAAAAAGTACAATCAATGACCAAACAGCAAAACAGGTTATTCATTTACGATATTTTGATAATCATTATGTGCTAGTAAAGAATCTGAGCAAACTAGTTGGTTCTGAAATATCTAAAAGACAAAAAAAGACATACCTCTGCGCTTTTTGTGGAAGGCATTTTTCGAAACGAGAACACTTTGAAAAACGTGAAAGTAAAAATAATTGCGAAGATCCTGATATTATAATGCCTCCTGAAGGTTCAAGTATACAATATAAAAATATTGCAAAACAAATGAAAGTACCTTATTGCATAATAGCCGACTTTGAGTCTTATAACGAAGAATACAATCAGGTAAACGGAAAGAAAACAACAAAAGTAGCCGAACAGAAACCATTTGCTTATGGATTTCAGGTCTGCTGTTCCTTTGATAAAAAACAGAACAAATACTACGATTATTTCGGTGAAGACGCTGCAGAACATTTTGTTAAAACCATTACAAAAGTATCCACAGAAATCGCAAACAAATATGAAAACAGGCAGAGAAAACACACTTATACAGATGTAGAAATTGCAGAAAAATGGAATACACTAATGGATAAGACCTGCCAATTCTGTAAGACTGAAATTACTGAAAATCCCCACTTTGATCACGACCACATGACAGGAGAAGATAGAGGATTTGCTCATGCTGAATGTAATATGAAATACAGAATTCCCAAGCATATCCCTGTAGTCCTACACGACTTATCCAAGTATGAATCCCATCTATTTGTGAAAGAATTAGTACCTGATAACGGGATTTTTGAAAGTGCTGAAAGTTTCATTTCATTTTTGAAATCAATAAGTACTCCAAGACAGGATAAGGAAATAAAATATGAAATCAGATTTATAGATTCTATTCGATTCATGGCTTCATCACTGGACAAACTATCAGCAAATTTAGCGAAATGTGACTGTAAAGTATCCTGTAATCATCTGAGAGAGAATTTCAAGTACACATCTGACAGTTTCAGAAACGATGCTGAATTTAAAGAAATAATTAAAAAGGGGGTTTATCCTTATGAATTCGTAGACAGTTTCAGTAAAATGAATTGTACAAACTTACCACCCATAGACAGCTTTTACTCTACTTTAACGGGAAAAGGTATTGACAAAACTGATTATAAAAGAGCGGTGTCTATTTGGAAGCAATTTAATTGTGAAACATTACTTGATTATACCAAGTTGTACCTAAAAAGTGATGTGTTAATATTGTCGGATGTTGTAGAGAATTTCAGAAATGTATGTATACATAATTATGACTTGGATCCACTACATTACTTCTCAGCTCCAGGACTAACATGGGACGCTTTCCTAAAGCATTCAACAGTAGAATTACCGTTATTCTCGAAGGAAGACATGTATACATTCATTGAAAAGGGGATAAGAGGTGGTGTATCGCAATGTATAAAGAGATACGCAAAAGCAAATAATAAATATATGAGTAATTATAATAAGAATAATCCATCTAATTATTTAATATATTTGGATAAAACTAATTTATATGGGTGGGCCATGTCTCAGAATTTACCAGCGAATGATTTCCAATTCTTTCCCATACCAGATGATTTGAAAGAAAGAAATGAATACAGTTCACTCGAGTATTATAACCATCTAAAAAACCATGTTAACTCGGTGATACAATTACCGAATGTAGGTGCTATATATGAAGTAGATTTTGAATATCCAAAAGAACTTTTCCACTTACACAAAGATTTACCATTAGCACCCGAACATTTCAATTCCAAACTATGTACCACATTATTAGATAAGCACAATTACGTAGTTCACCACAGGAATCTAGAATTCTATTTACAAAAGGGTTTGATACTGAAAAAAGTACATAGAATACTAGGATTCACTGAAAGTGCTTACTTAAAGGGATACATAGACCACAACACAGCACTTAGAACTAAAGGTACTAACGATTTTGAAAAGGACTTTTTCAAGCTGATGAATAATGCTTGCTTTGGAAAAACTATGGAAAATGTGAGGAAACGAGCAGATATGGAAATAATAACTGACGATAAGACAAGAGAAAAAATAATAAAGAAATCCAACTTTAAATCTGAAATTATTTTCAGTGAAAACTTTTCTGTGGCGAGAATGTCAAAGGAAAAGATAAAACTAGACAAACCAATGTATATCGGTTTTGCTGTACTGGAACTATCCAAGCTCTTAAATGTATGAATTCCATTATGAATATATGAAACCTAAATATGGGGATAAAATAGATTTATGTTATATGGATACTGATTCTTTCATATACGACATTCGAACCGAGGATTTCTATCAAGATATCAAACAAGATTTGAATGAGAGGTTCGATACATCTGATTATACGAAAGATAATTCATATGGGTTTCCTAATGTAAATAAGAAAGTGATAGGCATGACGAAAGATGAATTAGCAGGACAAGTGATGACAGAGTTTGTTGGATTACGGTCGAAAGTATATGCTTATTTAAAGGATAACCAAGACCCTTCAAAGACAACAAAAAACTAAAGGGGATAAAAACAAACATAGTGAAAGATAAGATTACGATTCAGAACTATAAGGATGTTCTATTTGGAAACGTTGGAGACCTTTCAGTAACCCAGTACAACTTAAGGTCATACAAATACAATATGTTTCTAGAAGAACAGAATAAAAAAGCCCTAGATCCTAAGGATGATAAAAGGATTGTATCCAGTGATAAATTCACAACTTTTCCATTAGGTTACAAACAATAAATATTCAAGTACCTACTTAAAAATTTCAAGTACCTAGTTAAAAATTTCAAGTACCTAGTTAAAAAAGTTAGCTACCTAGTTAAAAAATTCAAGTACCTACTCAAAAAATTCAACTACCTAGTTAAAAAATTCAAGTACCTAGTTGGTAAATCTTATAATAAAAAATTCCTCCTAAGTAAATGAATGAAAAGGCTGCAATCAAAGTATATGATTTTAGCGAAAAGAACACTTATCAGAATAAGCACGACCTTGCACCTCAGTGGCCATTTAGATTATTAATTTGTGGAAGTTCAGGAACAGGGAAAACCAATTTACTCTTGAATTTAATTTATGAATACATATGTTTCAACCGAATATACTTGTATGCAAAAGATCTTGAAGAAGATACATATACAGATCTCATAGCCAATTTAACCACCTTGGAATCAAAATGTAAAACGAATATTTTAACCGTAAGTAATGACCTTAATGATATTGTCGATGTTGATGACCTAGACTCTAATTATCAAAACTTGATTATCTTTGATGATTTTGTAACTGAAAAAGACCAGAAGAAAATAGAAGATTTATTCATAAGAGGAAGAAAGAAAAATGCTTCAATTGTTTATTTATCACAGAGCTATCATAAAACACCAAAGGTTGTAAGACTTCAGTGTAATTATTTCGCATTATTTCAGTGTTCTAATCCAAAGGGCAAATCCAAGGCAAAATCATGTATCTAATATAGACAATGAGAACTTTCTGAAACAATTCGAGGTTGCAACTAAAGGTTACGGATTTTTCTTTATTGATTTAAAAACAAAAGATAAAACCCTGAAGTACAGAAAAAACTTTGAAAAATTCACTGGATAATTTGTTTCTATTATAAATGAATAAATTTGGTAGTGTTGGAAAAAAGGTTAGTAACGAATCGAATGAAAAGAGAGTTACTGCTGACAACGGTAATATTAATCTACAAGATAAGAGAATTATTAATTTAGGGGATGCGAAAGCAGACCAGGACGCTATTAGTTTCAGATCTATGACTATTATTTTGAATCAATTTAAAGAAGAAATTACCGCAGAACAAGTGGGGATAAATCAATATTTTAGCGAAGATATCAACAGATTAACTGCTGTACATGATTCTCTTGATAATTTATTGGTAAGGATTAAAGATAAAGGGCTATTTGTAAAAGAAATAATTCGAGTTAATGATAAAGAAATTAACGCTGAAAACAAGTTGATAACAAATGTTCAAGACCCTAGAAAGAAAAATGACGCTGTTAATTTAGGAACGTTAATTACGTATCTTTTAGATTTTGACAAAAAGCTTCTTAGTCAACATACCCATAACAACATAACTGAAACAAAAATTGCAGACCAACAAACCCACATCAATAATATAGAAAGAGCAATCGTAAACATTTTAAATCGGCTTCTCGAGCAAAAACCTGTTGACAAACCATTCGTTTCCAGAATAGAAAAAATGATGGCTGGTAAATAAATTTATATGATAAATTATTTTTCTAATAAATGGTTGAAACAATGGAGTATACAGTTTATTTGTCAAAGCTTCAGAAAGGAAAGCTGAAGAAATGCTTTGGAGCTAAACAAAAATGTCAGATACGTGTTAGTCATAGTAGACAGAATGAACGAGAACCAGTTAAGTTACTTTTAAGTAAACGACAAATTGATAAAATTGAAACATGTAAAATGAATCATAAGGGCTGTGATATTGATGTATCATACACACAGATGAAAGAAGCGATTCAAAAGGGTGGATTACTTCCTTTCCTAATACCGTTGGCAATTACCCTTGGAAAGGCAGCTTTAACAAGCGGAGCTGCTGCTTTGGGTACATTCGCTGGCAAGAAATTGGTGGATAACATAACCAACACAGGTGGGGCGCTTAAACTTCCTGGAACACAAAAAGTTGTAGGTAATGGGGTACGTGGAAGGCCTAAGCTGGAAACCGATGATGTCAACACAGGTGGTGCGCTTACACTTCCTGGAACACAAAAAGTTGTAGGTCATGGTGTACGGGGAAGGCCTAGGAAGTCAAAAAAGGGGACATCAAAATAGAAGCAAAAGTAAAGTAGGACCTCTAACCATATACCACATTTTAGAGGTGTTTTCTCTATAGATACGCTACCCAAACAAATAAATAGTATAGAATGTGGTGTAGTTAATTATGATAAACGTGGAATGCCTGGAACTCACTGGGTTGCCTATTGTAATCTACCTAATCAACCCTTTGTCGAATTTTTCGATTCCTTCGGTATTCCACCAGGAAAAGAAATAAATAAATATCTAATAACTTCAAAGAAAAAAATAGCTTATGAAAATCTTGCTTTTCAAAATATAGATGAATTAAACTGTGGACTTCATTGTATTTCCTACATCCAGCGCAAACTGAAGTTGGTAGCTTTTCGTTTATAAAAATTGTTTTCTAATAAATGGAGATTTATTGTATGAAATGTAAAAAGAAAACTGACACTGAATCAATGTTCAAGGCAGTGTCACAGAAAAATGATGATCCAATGCTGAAAGGTAATTGCGTTATCTGTGGTTCAATGAAAAATCGCTTTTTAAAAAAAAAACTCGGCGGTGAAAAAGATATTTTAAAGAAGTATTATTCTCATTATTCAGGTGGGAAGAATGCCTAAGAAAGAATGCCTAAGAAACTACAAACTGATAAAGGTAAAGAATTTGTGATGAGAAATGTTCAAACTTTTTTAGAAAATAACGACAAACACTGGTTTGCATCTGAAAGCGAATTGAAAGCGCAAATTGTTGAACGTTTCAACAGAACACTGAAAGAAAAGTTATGGAAATATTTCACTCACAATAACACTACTAAATGGATTGATATTTTACCTTTATTTGTTAGTAATTATAATAACTCTTATCATCGTTCAATACAAATGAAACCAATTGATGCTAGCAAAAAGGTAAATCATAAAAAGGTTTACAATGCTTTGTTTCCTCCAGCAGATGACTACACAATCACAGGAAATTACAATGTAGGAGATTTAGTTAGAATTAAAAAAGAAAAAAGTATTTTTGATAAAGGTTATTTACCTAACTACACGAATGAAGTATTCCAGATAGCAACCGTTAGACCTACCACCCCCATTACTTATGGAGGGATTACTTCAAGGAGGGTTTTATGAAAAAGAACTTTCAAAATTTATTATGAAATAAAATTACTTGTATATAAATGGATTCAAGACGTTTGAGTTATATGTTATCGGGTATAGTTAAGAACAGAGAAATTCAAAGAAAAAAAGTTCAACAATACGAGATGGAGAAAGCAGGATTTCAAGAAATGGCTTCAGAATTTAACGCTCCAGTTGTTATGGCACAAAAAGAAAACGCTGAAGCTATCATCGAAAAATTAGAGGAGGTGGATATTAATTCAAGAAGCCAGCTTCTTCAATTAGGTGAAACGTATAAAACAGCTTTACAAAGACAACCATATCAGATTCCGGTTTCAGAGGTAGAAACGCAGTCAACACAATCGACCGCTTTAGAAGCATCTCCAGATTTACCAACAAGTATCAAAATCGTTGATATGGATCAAGGTGTTGATAACGAGTTATTAAAAGCACTTAATGTAAAATATAGAGAGAATCATACAAGATATAAAGGAGAATATTTTGAGATGCCGAATTATTACTTTGATAACCCAGAGAATATAGAAGATGCTTTGTCTGAATTAACACCTATAAGTCAAAGTTATGGTGGTTTGAAAAGTAAAAGTAGTTCTAGTAAGTATGATAAAATTATTTGATTTATTCAAGACTATAAGGATAGATTAAAAAAAATTCAGTCTAGCAGACCCTTTATCAAACAGCAAGGAACTGGAATATTTATGAATTGTGATGAAATGATTAAAAAATTGTACACTTTGATAGGTAGTAGAGTAAACGGGAATACATCTGATGAGGTGAGGAATGAAGCTATTGATATTTTGGATTCGTTAATGCGAAATAAATTCTTAAACAAGAGAGAATACAATTCAATATATAAAAAATATTTCTAAATAAATGGTGTTGTTAAACATTGAAGGTAATGAAAGTATCATTGATATAACATTTAGTCAACCGATTGAACTGAATCGTAATTGGGATTATGAAATAGGTTTGAATCAGTGTACTTTGTGGTATTCGTGGCATAATATAAGTGATAAATTTGGAAATAATACATTTCAATATAGGAAAGATTAAGAGGGGGGATGGATGAATGTTACTATTCCTAATGGGATGTATAACGATGATTGTTTGAATTATTTTTTGTGTCAGTATTTTGATACTTCAAAAGATAAATGTCCTATTGTAATTTAGTCCAATCCAGCATCTATGAGATTTGTCATACTATTACAAGAAAAATATGTTTTTAGATTTAATAGTGAGTTGTGTCAGATTTTAGGCTTTGAGAAGGATAGGGAGATTTCTAAGAAAATTAATGAAGGTACAAAGCTTCCGAATATAACAAGAAGCGTTGATAAAATTCAAATTCGCTGCTCTCTTGTAAACAGTTCTATCGTAAACAAAAGTAAATCAGACGTCATTTGGACGTTTGTTCCGAATACAGAACCAGGTTGTCAAATTGTTGAGAATCCTAGACAATTAATCTAACTTCCTATTAACACAAAAGACTTTATTTACTCCTTGAGAATGACAATTACTGATCAGTTGGGAAGACCTATCGATTTGAATGGTGATAACTTTGGATACGTTTTGCATTTGAGAAAAGCTTAAAGGATTATTGAGATAAAATTATTTACCTATAAATGTTGTTAAATAATAAGCGATTACTTTATAAAAAGCAGTATGGAAGTGGAATCGGTAGTATATTCAAAAATATTGCCAATTCTCAGTTATTTCAAACGTCAGCAAAACAAATAAAAGATGGAGCTATGTCAATGTATAACAAAATTATTAAACCGAGATTTGAGTTGTTGAAAAATAGAGCAATAGAATACGGAAAAGATCTGATTGATATAAACAGGAAAGAACTCATTGATGTAATTGGAAATAAGAAATCGATTAAGGATGTTATAGGTACAAATAAAAGAATTTTAAATCAAAGAAGTCAGGACTTGATTAAAACGTTAATGACTGGAAGTGGATTAAAGATTCTGAAATAATTTTTATCGAATAATTTCTTTCTTATATAAATGGCAGTGAATAAAGTTATCAGTGCTCAATGGAACATTTTTGATGAGCCGCTTGTGGATGATACAGTGGTCAAATATGAATTTAAAGAAATTCGAGAAACAAATGTGAATGTATCAAATAAATCAGAGTTTGAATTCGTAACGAAGAAATCGGATTCCTGGTTCTATCCAAGTGAAAGTTATCTTGAAGTGGGTGTAAGAATAGTTAAAGAGAATGGAGCTAACATAGATGCAACCGATGCCGCTACGTTAACTAATAATGGATTCAATTTATTTAGTACCGCTGAGTATGTAATAAACGATGCTCCTGTTGAAAAAATTAATCATGTTGGTATTTCAACTACTGTTACAAAGTTGATTGAATATTCCGATGATTATTCTAGAAGTGCGGCTAGAAATCATTTCTGGTATAAGGATTATAATCAGGGAACCGATATCAACCCAATAAGTAGTTCATTTACCGTACCTGCAGGTGGAGCACTAGCAGGAACTGGGGTTGTCAGTTCTAAACCCAATCGAAATTATAATAAAGGGTTTGGGAAGAGATATAACAGAACCAAAAACAGCAAATTAGTAAATATATATTTACCATTATCAGAGTTGTTCGGATTCTTGAAGGGAAACAAACGATTTTTTCGAGGTGCATCGCATAGAATTTGTCTAAGAAGAAATGATGATAATAACATGATTGTACGAAATGGGGATACTAATTGTAAAGTAGTCATTGAGTATTTATCCTGGAAAATTCCTGTCATAGCTCCTAGTATTGGAATGATGAGTGAATTGGAAAAGGGTTTGGCAAAGGATAAAAAGTATAATCTGATGTGGGAAGCTTGTAATACTTATAAAAGTGATGTTAGTCAGAATAAGGAACACACATGGAAAGCTGTGTCTGAGAGAAATAGTCCTACAAAAATCGTTGTGATGTTACAGAAAAATGAAAAGCATAACAACCAAAAAAGATTAATATGGTGTTTGATCATATGAATTTGACGGATATAGAGGTTAGAATTAACGGGGATAAATATCCAGAAGAACCCCTCAAATGCGACTTTAGTGATGAGAAATGCACGTACTCTAATCTGTACAACAGATACATACATATGGGTTATAAACAATTAGCGTTTAATACTGGTAGTGTAGTTAATATAGAAGAATTTAAAGAAGTATATCCACTATTCTGTTTCGATGTTTCCAAACACGAGTCA
Source organism: Branchinecta sandiegonensis (assembly GCA_030848855.1). NCBI lineage: Eukaryota > Metazoa > Arthropoda > Branchiopoda > Anostraca > Branchinectidae > Branchinecta > Branchinecta sandiegonensis. The sequence goes on from JAUPMV010000018.1 coordinate 16,892,561, forward strand.
AATATTTATAATGGAACAACTGCTGATATTGAAATAAGTATAACATTAAAAGATAATCAACCCGTACCATATAATATTTACTGTGTTCTATATTATGAAAGAAAAGCTACATTGGATATCATTAATAAAAATATGTATGTGAGTTTGTGATTTGTATTTTTATTAAAGAAAATCAGCCGCTAATAAATGGAGGCCTTGAATACAATCAGCATGAATAAATACAATGAGACAATCAGGAAAGAAGAACTAGTTCTAGGATTGAAATATGCCATTGTTAAAATGAGAATGGTTAAGACAAAATATGGTGATAAGTTGGTTGTCGTTATTAATCATAATAACAAAGCCTGTGATTTGTTTATTCCACAGAGATACAATGCAATTTGGTAATGAGTTGCTTCTAAAGAACAATCTGGTTTTGCAGCCTATTATGAGGGTAAATAAGAACTCTGACCAATATGTTGATGTAGAACTGTTTACTCAGTAGAATTTTGATAAAAAAGAAAAATGCAAAAAAAGTAGTAGTTTATGTGTAGTAAAGGGTAATATTTCCTATTTCTTGGTTCCTTTATTTGGGAAGTAAGAAAATAAAAATATCTTTAAAAAGGGGGATAATTTGGAAAAAAGGATGTTAAAATTTAAGAAATTGAATGTTAAAATGAGGTTTTGAAATGGGGGGCGGGTGAGCTAGGATCGGCTTTATATAACTACTCAGGAGGATTCGAATTTCTTGGTAAACCGCATTGACAAAGTGTTTACTCACTTTGCTATTGGGTTATTCCAATTAAGGGGCCGTTTCACACAACCCACTTTGAGCGAGCCTTAAAGGAGCCGAACAGACACAAATCCCTGATCCAACGACGCAAAGTGCTGTCCCTGTACCACAGTCAGCGTCTTTCGTGCAACCGACAACTGAAAAAAAAATATGTATAAACACCAGATACACCAGGAAGAAACCCTTAAAGCAGAATGGAACCTGACACTTCTCCATCATTTTCCTTCTCAAGAACGAGCACCATCAACAGTCCACCTATTTTTAAATTTTCCTTTCACAGTTTTTTCACACTTTCGCTCTCTAACAAACTATAATCTTTCTACGAATATAATTTCACCAATAAGCCCCGCCTCTCCTGTCGTCTGTCATTTGTTGAGTCATCTGTAGGTATGAACCTATAAACCAGTCATAGACTCAAGGTTGCGCGGAATCCAGTTCGTGGAAGCTGATGTTTTTTTTGCATGTATAGGAATTCGAACTGAGTAAATGATGCAACAGCAACTGGATGCTCGCGGTAGTAAACTGGGAAGACAAAGTTGGCCCTTATAGTAAAAATTTTATCCGTTCCGGTTATCCCGTTTATCTTTTTCATCGTTTCAACATGGGAAGCATCAAGTATGCTGACGTGTAATCATGGGCATTCTATAACTAACTAATAGTAGAGGGTCCTCCCAAAAATACGATTCAGCCTCATTAGCGAAGAAACGCCGATTGTCCTGGTTTGGCCACGTGAGCAGAAGACAAGATTCCACCCTGGCGAAGAAAGCTCTTCTAGCAAACCCCCATGCCCGGTTGGAAGAAACTCTGGGGAGGTCAGCGTAAAACGTGCCTGAGCACCGACATGGAAGACCTCGAGCCCATCGAGGCTTCCGCCGGCATGGGAGGAGATGGAATCCCTACTGGCTTCAAATCTCGATGACATTCACAGAAGACCGAGATACATGACACACTCTGGTCCGTCAGCTGCTGTCACCAAGGAAACCTTTACAGCTTGCGTCCTGACACAAGTACAAGAAAAAGTCCGTTCTCTAACTACCTCCCAAGTAACCTTTTCTATAACTACTATTCCGTTTATGTATGAATGGCACATCTAGGCCAACTATCAATTTTAACTTGAATTTTCTTCACTCTAATCGTTCGGGTTGCGATTCCGGAATCGGGCACATTGGGAAAGGATCCGGCGAGTGTCTCACAATGGCACAGATATGGAACATTGGCCGTTTTACTATTAAATCTTTATTCCAACACCTGAAAACATTGGCCCCCCTTGCGTATTACAAAATCTCCTCATCCACTCCGTTATAGCGTTTACACGGACAAGAAATCCCGTTGAGTAGAAAGGATTCCGTTCGTGAAGCCGACTAGAAAAAAAGGCGAGCGGGACAAGAATCCTTTCATGATGAAAGAAATTCATGTCTAATTAAAAGGAATCTCGTTGGCGGCGCTGGTAAAAAGACTAAAAAAAGTCTAGCTAGATTTTGAGAGCAGCAGTGATCAGTACTGATGTCTAAATGCTCTCGAAATATTTTTTTTATTGGCTAGTGAAAAAAAAAAGAGGAAGAAAGGATTCCTTTCGTCAAGACGACTAGAAAAAAGTCTAGCCGAGAAACGAATTCCGGTCTACTTGAAAGGAATTTCGTCGGCATAGCTGATAAACAGACAAAAAAAATCTCTAGCTAGCTTTTTAGAGCAGCAGTAATCAGTAGGCTACTGATGTCATAAATGTTCTCAAAACATTTGTTTATTGGGAAGAGAATTTATTTTTGTCGGATTTTCTGGTTTGAAGAATTTCTTTTTTTCCCTCTGCGTATAAACAGAATTTTTAACCGAGATCAGATTCTGTTCAAGTTTTCCTGTACTTGTAAACTCTGTCTGTCTGTCTCTGTCTCTGTCTCTGTCTGTCTCTAAACAAAATCTTGGCGGATTCTGTTCAAGTATTCCTGTACTTGTAAACGCTGCATCGGAAGAAGTAAAAGTATGTCGAAGTTCACGGATCGAAAAACGTTCCGTGGATCCACAGGTGGGTCTGATAGTAAGTACAGAAAAAAAAGCACTCGTTGATATTTCGTCTCTTCTTTATACTCTTGATGACTAACTCTTCTTGCCGACGCAAAATCGTACTGTACCTAGCGGAACAGCCGGAAGCAGTATCACAGCTGCTCCCAAACATCGCCGTGATTGATTAACACAGGATTGAGTTGTTGAGTTTGAGTCGTTACTGCTACATTTTCTCGTTCTTCCCGAGGATGACTGGCGTGTTTTGGACTCATATAGAGTATTGGTGACTATCATTTTGACGACCGAAGTGCCAGCCTATAAGTGGCCTAGTAAGGTTTTAGCTTTGATTTCTTGACCAATATTTTCAGTTTTCTTTCCTGATACGTGTCACTTCTTCGAGAATGGCTAGTGAAAAAGACATTTTGTGTCGTAATTTGCGATTAATCTTTATTTATCATTCATATTTATTTGTATTTCTCCTTTGGTCAAGGATAACGGGAAGTTCCCACTCTAATCCAATACCCCGATAATTTGCACTTACAGAGAGTCGCAGTGACCCTTACAAAATACTAACATCTGAAAACCCGTTAATGTCAGTTCTTCGCCCTCCGCCATTGTACTTGCCACTTCTAATTTCGCTGAGCAACAAAGCTTACATAAAAACCTTTAAAGTAGCACTAACACCTTTCAGCAAGGTTATTTCGTCTTTTATTTTATTTGTTATTTGTTGTTCATGATTTACTTTCCACAGATGCACCCGCCAACGGTTACTTGATTAATGAATCTTGTCTCAACCTACTCACTGCTTTTTTGCTTCACATTGTTGAATCTTGACGTTGTCTTCATTTGACCTCTAGTCTAAATATTCTACCTGACTCTGACAAAAGGAAATATCCACTATCAGTTCACTAACACACAGGACGGAATTTAGAGGGAATATACAGCTAACATCATAAACAAAAGGGAGGGAAAGGAGGGCAAACTTAATTGGTCATAACACTTTTTTTCTAAGTGAAAAGGTGTTATTCTTGAGAGTGTTATGCGCAATCTGTTATGAAACTTCTGACAGTGTAGGCCTAGTGAGTGGAGAATCTGTCATCTGTGTCCCAGGTAATGGTGGTTTTGCATATGTCTGAGCTGTGGAAAGTGAAAGTGTCCCACTACCCTATGGATTCGACTTTTTACTATGTCTACACAAGTGTTGGTTAGGAGGCGACGGAGGACTAACAGAAACTGGTCCACTTTGAGCGCAAAACTGTAAGAAGGCCAATTGAATTGACTTTTTTCGAACAATATGCATCCATATGGCGCCTGTTTTCTCATGCCAGCGTTTGTAATTAACAGCAAGAACGAACCGGAAGTAATCTTCTGAATTTCTTGCCGGGAAATTTGATCGGATACGTTTATTTTTATTTTTTCTCGAGTCCGGAGTTGATGATCTTGCTGCAAACTGGCAGGAATTCAAATTTACGACGTACTCTAATCTTCTGTCCTTGTCGTTATGTCATTAGTCAGTGAATGATTTTGCAGACAAATATCACAGATAAAACGCAGTAAATATCGTTGCTTAGTACTAAGACATGTCAATGACGACTTTCAGCTGAAAGGGCGGTGAGAACGCAACTGAGAAAATTTTCGTGTTCCACCCTTCCACCAATAGTAACTATTAGTTACTGTTTCCGTTCCAGCCTCGCAAAAAGTTGCTAGGCTGATCGTTCCAACCGTCTTGGAGTAGTAACTACACTGTAAAAAGTCTTTCCTAAATAGGACATTCGTGGTTGCACATCACCCAATCCGATGATTATTATTCCGAATTCGGTGATTACTATTCAAAATCGTAGAGCTAAAATCCGAATTCGGAGAGCTAAAATCCTACAGGATAAAAACGCTAGAATGCAAAATACTGCAGATTAAGTTATCCTAATCTTCAGTATTTTGCATTCTAGCGTTTAAACCCTGTATCGGATTTTACCTCTCCGCATTTAGAGTTAACTCTCCAAATTCGGAAAAAAAAATCGCTGGATTTGGTGATGTGCAACCACTCAAGCCCGACGTAGGAGAGACTTTTTACAGTGTAATAGTGACTATTTGCTTACCACGCTCGGGAGTGTCGTAAGCATGGGAACTGAGGATCTCTGTAACGTGATTGTCTGGATTACCCCGCGGAGTGATATTTTGGCGGAAAAAAGAAAAACACGTTCCGGCCTTGACGCCAAGAAGCCAAAAATTCGTGATGTCTTTCTTAGTAACTACGGTAAGTAGGGTGGAACACGCTCAATATCTATCTATCCAAAAGATTTCGGTGATATAACTGTGACATTTGATCAAGACAAAAAAGATAAAAATCGCGCGGCTTTTGTTGTCACAATATGTTTTCTTCCTTGCTGGTATCATTTTTATACAACTCCGTTTGTTCCTTTTAGATGGTGGAACAAAACAAATAAAAAAGAATTATAGAAACCCTACCTATTTGACTGCATGTTCCTTGAGCATTTATGGTGTATCCTCTTTTGCATGCGCAAAGACCAGCGTTGCATGAATTGACAGCAACTGTTGGACCACAGTCAGTGACTGTCGTACACCCAGCATCTATAGCAAAAGACATAGAATTGAATCGAATAGTGTTTAATCAGCCACGGGTGGGTCACACACCGACTTCTATAGGCACCACATACTTAACACATCACAAACAAAATAATACTGCACTGTCAGAAGTTTCATGACACATAACATGAGGATGCGCGGTTTCAACAGATAATGCGTAGCAGATAACACTTTGGATTTGATCTGTTGTTTTTCAAAATGTTATGGATAATCAGCGTTACCATCAGGAAGAACCGAACACCCGCCAAAAGGTATCTGCTGATTCTCCGACATTATGACGATCAGGAATCAAGTCAGTAGATGCTTTTTGGCTCTTCATAACAAAGCTTGTTATGCATAAAATTTCATGCTTAACGCTTTCAAACACAATAGATAACAGCCGAAGTGTTATCTGCTACGTATCATCTGTTGAAAACGCGCATCCTCGTGTTATCTGTTATAGAACTTCTGACAGTGTGATCTTACATATGACATAAAAATGTATCTCTCCAACTAAGAGTCCTACAGTCTTGCTTGTTCCTACAGTTACCTCATAACATTATTAGGCTATATTATTTCCACTGAAATGAGAAAATGTTTCACAGTTATTACTGATGTTCTTAAGAATAGGGAAGCAACGTTCTTCCCGATATCTGTGTTCTGGTGTTCTAGACCAGCGTGTCATTGGCGTCACGGCTGGCGCGGGGACGCCCCCCCCCCCAAAGCTTTCGGCCAGTCGGTAAAAAATAACCGAGTTGGGCGAAGCGCTGCGATCTTTTCGTCAAAATTGTCGGTTTTTCTGAAAATCAGTCGATTTTTCTGAAAATCAGTTGATTTTTTTCAAAATCAGTTGATTTTTTTCAAAAATGTCATTTTTGTTGTTGAAAACAATCGTTTTTTCTGCAGCAATGGTCTGTAAAAATTACCAGCCAGTCGGTAAATGCCTCGCCCCCCCCCCCCCCCCCCAAACAGTTTGGCTAGTACCGCCTCTGCCAGTGGTTCCAAACCTTTTCCGTACCGCGTACCCCTCATCAAGGTTCAAAAAGATTGCTTACTCACTTTTTCAGAACGTGAAAAAGACGATATTTATTATCATAAATGATACGGATTACGTGTGTAGAAATATACACAAAATCAATGAGGCAGTCACTAGAGGCTGTTTTGTGGCTAAAATTATGTCAAATATCGGCTCTGCGTCTAATCGGTAATATTTTTTAAAGTCAGTCTGTGTCTGTGTTTGGTTTTGATATTCTCCATGCTTTCATAAAACTGCATCACAAACTTTTTCGTTGGCTCAATTCGCAACCTGAAGGACTGTATCACTTGCAATGTCTTCAATTCTTCTTGAAACAACTGTTTGACACAGAAACAGATTTTGCGGCAGTAGGCTAGATGTTTTGGAATCATATATTATTTCACTGACTTTCATCAGAGGCGTCGCGCACAGGTTGACAACACCCCTCCCTCCAAAAAGGTTGGTCAGACGATTAACAAGACCAAAGGTTTCGATATGGGAACCCAAAAATTTAATATTTACAGACATTACAATTTCATTACACGGACCACCAGATAAATACCCGGATAAATCTGGGCTATAACTCGTACAAAAATAATCGGTAGTCCTACATCTATTAACACTTTAATTAAAAGACTACGTTTAACATTTGTCTTGCAAAAAATTGAACTTCAAAAACAGATTCAGCGTATCTGCATACCATCCATATCTCCATAATCAACTTCACATAAAGCTTCAACCTTTAACGAATTTTCCGATTTCAGCAGGATTCGTGATGAAATATGTACAGGTATAAAATGATTGTCATAGACGAATTCAGCATGCCTTCTTACCCGTAAATCGAACACCTAATGAAACTCATATAAAACTTTTACTGAACAGATTTTCCGGTTATGGCCGGATTCCTTGCGATATACTTGTCCGGCGACATCATAATTTTCATATTCGGATTCAGCATGTTTCACTATCCTGAAATCGAACCTCTAATCAACTTCAAGATTAATCTTTTATTTTTGACAAACTTTCCGGTTTTGGCCGGATTCCAGGTGAATTACTTGTCCGGCGAGAAAATAATTTTCATATTCGTATTCAGCATTGTCTCCTTACCCCTAAACTGAATATCTAATCAACTTCAGATAAAACTTTTACTTTTGACAAACTTTCTGGTTTTAGCCGGATTCCGGGTGAACTACTTGTCCGGCGAGAAAATGGTTTTCATATTCGTGTTCAGCATGTCGCCTTACCCCGTAATCAACTATCTCATTAGCTTTGAAAAAAATCGCCCCTTAATTTGAAACCCCTCCCCGTCCCCTAAATATGCAGCTATCGGGCCTATCTACGAACTCGACTTTTCCCTTGACTCAAAGAGTCCTCACACCAAGTTTCATCAAAATATCTCATTCCCTTTGAGAGTTATCGTGCTGACAGACGGACAGACGAACGGACAGACGGACGAATGGACAGACGGACGGACAGACGGACAACTTTTGCGATGTCATAGATATCCCTCCACTTACGTTTTGGGATCCCAAGAAGAAGAGTCTACGCGAAGCGCCGCGATTTTTTGGAAAAGCAGTTATTTAAAAAAAAGTCGGTTAAAATGACCTGTCAGTTAGTAAAAATACCTTGCCCCTTAAGATACATTTTGGATGGTGGTACTCCGCTGGTAATATCAGGCCTTCGGCAATCATAAATGAGTGAGACGGGATTTTGAAGCTACAGACTAATCAATTTTGGTTCCTTCGCGTACCCCTTGCAAGGGTCTCGAGTACCCCTTGGGGTACGCGTACCACTTTTTGGGAACCACTGTTCTAGGCTACCGGGCATCAAAATCAGAGCAAAATAACACTAGGGAGTAGCGTCAAGACCTATGCTTTCCATACTTTGCGAACGTTCCACACTCGTAGCGCCGCCAAACCCGCTTTTGGAATTTAAAGCGAGACAAACTTGCGTTCAGAAATTTCTAGTATAGCAAAGGTGTGGTCTGCACACGACATGGAAAAATGGGATGCGTATCATTTTTTTTTTTTTTTTAATGTTCAGAATATGAAGTTATCGGAGCCAGCTGTCGTGAAAGTCTGAATGAGTTTCAGTAGGAACGTTCTCAATAACTAGTGGTGCAAGTGTTGCTGCTGTTACAGTGTATTCTCGCCGTTCCCCGAGGATTCCTCGGGGAGTCAAAGGGAACGGCGAGATTAGAGTGAGTCAATTCACGCGGACTCCGCCTATGGAAATCAACGAGAACACAGGGAATGCGTCTAAAATGGATTGCGGTCGAAAAATAAATATGCAGTGGACGAAATTCGTCTGGCTTCATTTTATTTTTTATTTTGATTCTTCTGATTCTTTTTAACGAATTTTAAATTGCACCAACACCAGCAAAAATTGAATCCCCTCCGAATCTGAAAGAGAGGCCTTTTTGATGATGGTGATGATAATCTGAGTATTACCCATCCGTGGGGACTCGCGAGAATACGGGGAGTGAGTCCCCGGGAAAAATAAAAACGCAGGGACTCCTCAATTAGAGTCCTCGGGGACCGGCGAGAATACGCCTTAAGTCAATTTTGTCAAGTCTTGGCGTTACTCCCTACTCCCTCGATCCTAACAAACCTGCATGAATATTCGAAACCGAGTTTTTAACAGATGGGAAATGTATCCACTTACTGACTTGTGAGCATGTACCCTTTGCGTTCAAGGTAAAACCAGTTCGACAGGTGCACAAGCCTCCACTACAAGCTCCAATGTTTGCCCCAATGAGATTCTGGCCGCAATCCGAATTGACCGAACAACCAGAAACTGTAAAAGTAGAATGTGTTACAGTGAGACAACGGTGCTAACTTTCAAAGTAATCTGCGTTGCGATGTGATTTAAAAGCGTGAGACAAGAATACATACATAACTTCTTCTTAATGTTTTCTCGGTGAAATCAATGAAGGCTGCTGATGTAATTAGAGCCTTCCTAGACTTCAGCCCGGGACGAGACAATTAGTTTCTGAGAGACAGAATTCCAGATACCACTTTCAACTGAGAATGCTGAACATCTTTATTTTAAACAGATATAGCATGTGCCATTTGAAAGTTAATAACGGGGATAATATATGTCTACATCTCAAACATATTAACGCCATTCTCAATTTCAACTGCGTTTCTACTCTAGCTTTTTAACAGTAAAGTTACAATGCAAATGGAATGTCACCTAGCGGTATTTTTTTCGGATTTACCCAATCATGCTCGATGAGAGCCATCTAGTAGAATTTTTCTTAATTAATCCTTTAACCTGTGAAGTTTTGACTAAATAAAGATGGCCTCATAAAGAAGTGACAATGTACAGTTTGATCTTTTCCGTAAAAAATGCGATGAAGAAAATGGATTCCATGTTTGTTTCCTTCCCGACGTTGACCCAGAACATTGACAGCCTGACGAGGACTCTTGCCAAGAAAGGCCGAAATATCGCTGATGAAGAATCGTAGCTGACGTGTATCCGTTTTAAACATTGTTTGAATGCAAAATTCTTGGTCGCCAGTATGGATATCATCCCTTACAACTACAAAAAATTAATCATAAGTATTTAAAATGAAAGATCAGACGCCATGGACAATTGAAATGTCTTTCATTTTCGCTGTGGACTTCGGAACAGCCAAAGAAGGAACAGCCATACGGAAATTTTCAAGATGGTAAACTTGGCTTAGCTTTTCCGACGGTGCAAAACGGATAGGTCAGCTACATTTTATTAGAGCTATATTTCGGCCCTTCTTGGCAAGGGTCGTTTTCAGGCTCAAGTCGCTCAAGCTGGAAAATGAACTTCAGAAAGGAACATCCATGGGCTTAGCTTAGAATTTTCCGCACAATTTCGTACAAGACACACATTCTCGCTATAAGACTTAGCGATTTCTTACTTTGAATGCAGGTACCAGTAGTCGATGACAGGCTATAGCCTGTGTTACACTGACAAACTCCATTGGCTCCGCAAGTTCCTGCCCCAGTAACTCCACAGCTTGAATCTCCTCTACAGTCTGAAATAAAGAGAAGGTTTTAAAGCACAACTCTTACTAGAAATGATCTTTTTCCTATATCCTATGTCCGAAACTACCATTACTTTCCACCTGAAACTAGCGATTCTCTTGTTAGCGCTTGTCGATTATATCAGCCTTCCTGCTCTCCGACGTGGCGGCTGGGCGCAAAAGATTTGAAAACTGCACGTGCCTTGGTTAAAAAGTGGGAAAACTAAGCAAGTAAAAGATGTAATTAACAGAAGATTATCACATCCTCATGTATGAAAGAGTTGTCAGCGAACAATGAAGATTCCGGCAAACTTTTTGTTGGGTGACGTGAAAACTCGGCAAGGCCGAAAAAGCACTGAAAATTTGCAGTTACGAAAAGAGACAACGCAGAAAGCTGGGGATTTCAGAAGCTTATAATTCTATATGGGAGCTAAGTATATTATAAAAGGCAGAATAAGCAAGAGGGGTCCTTTAAGGAACCATTTCGATCAATCAATCAATTTCATTTCAATCCTATAGCACTAGTGTAACACTGGTGTGAATCGGAAAAATAATAACTCACGAACAATGCAATTTTATTTTTTCGCTACATCCCGTTCCACCTGAAGACGATATAAAGTGTCTATTACGAGGCCTAAGGTTATAGAAAGAAAGTCACTATCACACACAGAAAATCACCATCACTGAATTGAAATAAAATCCCAGTTATTATTACTGAATCGTATTTATTTGATATTCCATTGTATTTCTGAAGTTATAAATCATTCATTAGTGCTTTTTTAGCTTCTAGTCTTCTTTGTTGTGTATTCTATCGATTTTGAAAAAAAGAGAAGAAAAACAGAATCCGGAAATCTTTTTCTAATGTAAATAAAAAAGTCAGTTTTCAGGGATCGTATCGCTGAAAAAACTCTAGTGCTCATACCCAACAGACAAGGGAAAGAAGCCCATAAGAGTCTTTTCTTGGAAGAGAAATACTGTGCTCCGCCACTTTCTCTCCTTGCTCCCATGTGGGGTTCTTGACAATCACGAGGAAAAAAGCGTCAATGCCTGAGCCACTTATTTCCGTAAACAGTTGGCGATAGAGAAGGGAATAGTAAATTGTTCCCAAGATCCAGACAAGTCTACGACACAGTGACAGAGACTACCCTGAGTTTCCCTTTCATTGCATGTTCATTAGAATTGCTTGTGAATTTGACTGATTTGTCGTTGTTTGAAATATTTATCTTCACTCTTCAGTTTTGAAGGACTGACCGAAACAAATAATCATAAAAATAATCATAGTTAGAAAAAGATGTTAATCACCATAGTGATCCGAGGCTCTTGATGACGCTTAGATTGCAGCAGGATCCTTAATCGAAACTATAAGCGACGGTGCGGATGAAGTTACCGGTATAAGTTTTGCTTTTGACCGATTCCAGGATTTCAAAAGCGATACTATTCTACCTCTATCTTATCCGCAGGCAACTATCGCAGAAGAAAGATACTCCATTCCATCAGGGACCCCTGAATTTCCTGTAATGTTTCCTTACAGGGGGCAACTCATTAAGAGATTTTTGATGCGCTCTTGATCGAGCGTGAGATAGTTCGAGAAATACCCACGGAGATAAAATACCCTACTATCCAGATAGAAGAAATTTGTTGCAGCTATTGTGCTGAACTAGGGAATATCATTTCTCTGTAATGGAGGAGTGTCCTGGATCTTTTGTCCTTGCTTAGGTAACTGGTGGCATGCTGAATAGTCCTGAGTGAAGATGGCTCATACAGAAAGGTATTATTGGTATATAACATTTTTGTGCATGAATGAAGAGTTGTGTTGTGTCAAAAATGCAGCCATTGACAATGTGTGATAAGTTGTCTTGTGGTCTTTCGGCATGCACCTAATACAAATTTACAGAATTTAATTTTTTTTCAATCAATCAATCAATAAATTTATTACCGGAAATACACACATGGTGTAAACACGGAGTAAATATAAAGAGAAAAAAGAAGAAGAAAAAGCAGATACAAACATAGACGAAACACCTTCTCATCACAACAACTGCAAAAAAGAAGAAGAAACACTCAACAACTTCAAGCTATGTGGAAAAAGAACCTGATGTGCCGACGAGAATACCGACGCCTGACAAAACCATTGAGCATTTGCTTTTTTCTATGTTTTGCTCAACTAGACTGTACAGAACTTGATGAAAATTAATGCCTTGGACCGATAAGACTTGAACTTCCCGGGTGCGCCCGACAAAGTTTGCAGAATTTAATTCCTTACGTACCAGTAGAACCCGATGTGCTGATGAGTCGACCGATGCCCAACAAAACCATACAAAATTATTTCTTCTAGATTCCCGAGGCACGATAAAAGCATGCAGAATTCGATTTCTTCATTGTTTTGCCCGACAAATGTTTGCAGGATTCTCTTTCTTGCGTATAAAAAGAACCTGATATGCTGACCAGTTGACCGACAAAAACCTAAAAACAATATTTTTTCTGGATTACCAAGGCACAATAAAAGCATGCAGAATTTGATTTATTCATTGTTTTGACCGAAAAATGTTTGCAGGATTTCCTTTCTTCCGCATAAAAAGAACTCGATGTGGCGACGAGTCGACCATCGCCCGACAAAACACTGAAAAATCATTTCTTCGGGATTACTGAGGCACGACAAAGCCTGCAGAATTTGATTTATTCATTTGACCGACAAATGTCTGCAGGATTTCCTTTCTTGCGTATAAAAAGAACACGATGTGCCGACGAGTCGACCGTCGCCCGAAAAAACATTAAAAAAATCATTTCTTCGGGATTACTGAGGCACGACAAAGCCTGCAGAATTTGATTTATTCATTTGACCGACAAATGTTTGCAGGATTTCCTTTCTTGTGTCTAAAAAGAACACGATGTGCCGACGAGTCTACCATCGCCCGACAAAACGTTAAAAAATTATTTCTTCGTGATTATTTGAGGCACGACAAAGCATGCAGAATTTGATTTCTTCAGTGTTTTGCCCGACAAATGTTTGCAGGAGTTCCTTTCTTGCGTATAAAAGAACCCGATGTGACGACGAGCCGACCAATGCCCGACAAAAACTTGAACAAATTATTACTTCTGGATTACCGAGGCACAACAAAAGCATGCAGAATTCGATTTCTTACAGAATCTCCTTTCTTGCGTATAAAAATAACCCAATGTGCCAACGAGTCGACCAACGCGTGACAAAAACATTAAAAATTAGTTCTTCTGGATTACTGAGGAGAAACAAAAGCATGCAGAATTCGATTTCTTCTGTGTTTTGCCAGAAAATATTTGCCGGATTTCATTTCTTGCCTATAAAAAGAACCCGATTTGCCGACGGCTTCTAAGTTCTTTGAAACTTGTGGGAAAATTGTTTTTCTATCTGAACAAGAACACCGATACGACCCAAGCTGACCCTAGCTAAGGCTCGGGCAACATAGAGACATAGAAGCATAGGAAATGACTGGCCCCCTGTAAGGAAACATTACAGGAAATTTATGGGTCCCTGGTTCCATCTACAACAATGGCAGCAATAAATACCGCCTGTGTGGGAGGAATCGTCGCAGCTGAAAGCAAAGATGGCTGCAAGGAACAACCAAAGACAGAGATTCGCCTTCCCATTATTAAAAGTCAGGTAAAGATTGCTAAGCCTGGGGAGATTATTAGTAGGTACGAAGAATACATTGGTAGAAAAACTGCGGTGAGATTTTCACTTAAAGTTTATCTGAAAAGCCAACTTATTTTTGTGTCGTCAAAACTGAAGACACTGAACTATTTGGATTCTGTAAAGGGTTTTATTATTTTCCTTTATCTGCTCTAGTTATGTCGTTGAGAGCATATATCTACAACCGTCGACACAGCGTAATTCTACTTTGACGCGGGAAATTTTAATCTCAACGCAGACTCGGCTTTTCAGTGGGCAGTGATGATATTGGTGAAGATTGCTTTGTGCCTGAACAAAAAATCATAAATATTCATGGTAAGGCATATAAATAACAAGCATGCAAGCACATAGAGGTACCAGAAGTCACAAGGAAATTCCACTCTATGAAAATTGATTATTCGTAAATAGCGGAACCACGAAGTAACGCATTTTCAGCGGGTCTTCAATCCCTTTAACTGAATAAGTGATGGGCAACCAGATTGTTCTGTGCCAGTCCTTTTCGGTTAAGTTTTAACAGTCGTTAAAAACTTGTAGCTTCCCCTTCCCTGAAGGACCGTTCAAGCTCACGTTTAAGGCGCAGAATCTCTGAATTATACTTGGTATCCGTGAATATCTGTGGTAAAACTTCCATCCCGCCAGGCTTGCCGTAGTAAAAATTAATAGGAACGGGGTCTATTTTGTGTGTTAAATGTTATACATGGCCAATCACAACGTGCGTTTCCATCAAGTGACTGTTAAGGGAGAAAGAGAGAAATGGATAAGGAGAGATATTTGTAATATAACTGAGACTGAATGAGCTTTTTTAATGCGATAGTCAGTCATATTTAACTCTACAACTAATAGCGTTTTGACAACTACAAGCTTATACCTTATCTGAAATAATTGCAGCAATCCTGGTAGGCTCAAAACTAAATAGAGGAATCTACTTTGGTCCAACAGACACAGTAACAGGTATTATACTGAATTTGCACAAAACCGGTCGAGGCAGATCTAAAATTCCACATTTCAGGATATTCAGTGTCCCTAAGTCATCAAAGGTTAAGTTCTCTTGGGATTCATTGTCAGGCTCCAGGCTCCGTGTTGTTAAAGGAGTTATATCATAAGCATTCTAGCACTTGCAACGCCTAGAACCCCCCCCCCCCCCCCAACCAATACCTGAGACGAAGCCACGACTCGTTCCGACCGCTGGGTCGTCTAGCGGCACGGGTCGGAAGCGCCCGACATGGGGAGGCTGAGATCATACTTTGACTATGGATCTAACAAAACGTTTTTATTGTAGCAGGCATATGGAAAATTTGTAGAAAAATAAGCTTAATTATTTGTATGATCGATTTCTTTAAGTATTTTGTTTTCGATTTTTTCTTGTTATTTCCCGTAAGTCCAAAGAATTAAGGATGTAAACTAGATCACAACAAACAAACGCCGTAAATTATACTAAATTCGTAAGAGTGATTTCTTGAAGATTCTGCAACTGAGCTAAATAATATTCAGCTTCCCATACCAAAAAATGTCAAACTGGCCGATGATTTCTTCTTCTGACATATCTAAACGTCCACAGGGTGATGTACTTAGTTGTTTTAATCCTCTTACGTGCCACTCGAACTTCTCGAAGGCTCTAGTAATCTTTTAACGAGCGTCAGGAGATCAATGAATAGTTAATTAGCAATGGTGGATTGGCGTTCAGGAGTGAATTGTGTTCAAGTAATTTGTGAATAACGTTGGCTTCCGTGAGGAATTTTGGGGAAAACAAAGGTAACTGTTTTCGTAAAAACCCGACCCATCGCATAATGATGGTGTGTCCCACTTTCTCGGCCCACATGAATCACAGACTTTAATCTGCGCATACGTGGGCGTACAACTTGATTTTCAAGGATAAGGCGGATAAGGCTATAAACTTAATACTACACTGTCAGAAGTTACAGAACGACAACAGCAGGATGCGCGGTTTCAACAATAACACTTTGGGATGTTATATGTTATGCTTCTTTCGTTCCCGTTAGTATTTTTACCAATTGAAGGCGTTGTTGGAGATCTAGGCACGAAATAGTGTAAACTTAATTGGTCATAACACTTTATTTCTAAGTGAAAAGGTGTTATTCTTGAAAGTGTTATGCGCAATCTGTTATGAAACTTCTGACAGTGAATGTTTACCATGTTTCATTTTAAGTTTGGACTCCTGATACGTTCTTTCCTGCTCAATGTTATTGCTGTTTCTGTATTCCCCAGAAACGTTTTTCTACAAAAAAGAAGAAAGGAAAAAAAAAGAAAATACGAACAAATAAGATGTACACGATACAGGTACCAACAATGCAGTAGAGTTTTCGATTTCACCCCTGTTCGGTGAAAATTATTGGCTTCACTTGCTTTTGGTCACTAAAATGTATATCAGGTGGGATGAACTAGTAAATATAGCACACTAGACTAGGGTACATGGACTGTGTCTGGTCGATTCATGGGCTCCTCCACAGCGACAGTATATTGCATGGATTTAGCACCGTTTTAAGCCAAAAAGTAGCCGAGAACAGACGAACGGTATCGAAGAATGTCGGAAAAGTAGCCAAGAATGCTGCATTTATCGCTGATAGGTGTTGACTGTATCCGAGAAAACTTTGTAGGTCTCAGAGATTGACGCCTTTGTAGCTGGGATTGCCGGACAAAAAATATTACCGAGACATATAAAAATGTAGCCGAAAATTATCAATTTAGTTTTCGAGATTTTCATATAATACCCAAGAATTCCAGAAATCCGAGGTTTCTGAAAATGAAGCCGAGATTGCGAAAAAGCTAACCGAATTTCAAATAAATTTTTATTAAAGAAGAACCCGTCGCCAAGAAATACAAAAATGTTGCAAAAATGTTGCCCCAAAAATGATGGCAACTATACACCGTCAGAAGTTTACAAACAAACAACAGAAGGATGCGCAGTCTCAACAGACAGTTCAGAACAAACAACACTTGGGATTGTATCTGTTGTGTTTGAAAAACGTTACACGTGAAATGTTACGCAGAACAAGGACAAGAACAAGAGGCTCTTCCTGATGGAAGCGCTTGTTATGCATAACATTTTAAACACAACAGACAACATTCGAAGTGTTGTCTGTTACGCATTATCTGTTAAAACCGTGCATCCTTCTGATGTCTCTTATGAAACTTCTGACAGTGTAGTGTCACCAAAGCATCAATTTTGGAGACAAGCAGTGCTATCTCGGGTACATTTCAAACCACTCAGGGACAAATGCAGCATTCTCGGCTACCTTTCCAGAGTTATCGGCTGCAATTCATGCATTTTCGCCTACTTTTTGGCTCAAAACGGTGCTATAAATCCATGCCATAACAGCAAGTTCTTGCAATTTGCTGCAAAGTGATTGATTTGTAGCAGCTCCAAGATCCAAGATCCGTGTAAAACCAATTTGCGCTTTCGCTGTGCTTCCGTTCTCACCACACACATTCGTCAGTTCGGAAAATACGTTCTTTTAACGAGCAGTTTTCTTTCCAGAGCTTACTGCACTCCGTCTTACGGTCTAGCATTGTACGGCCTACTTCTATACTTCGAGAAAATCTCTCTTCTGATTGAAAATAATGGCTTCTGACAATCCGCTTCTTAGGACGCTCTCGAGTCTTTGTCATGTCTCTTCCGCTTTCGCGGACTTGGTCAGGCGAGATTTACGCACAGCAGATCCAAAGTTGAGCACTATTTTTGTGTGTGTTGACGATTTTTTATTTTGTCTATGTTCGTGTAGTTAGTCTTATTTTTCTTGGTTTGGCTCTTTGTGTAACAAAAAAATAAATACTACCTTTAAAGTTAGATTGATACCTTTAGACTGATCTTGCATTTTTTCCACCAGGTGGAAACAGGAAACGGTTAAGAATACCAAAATTAGCCTTCTAGAAGGCTGTCATAGTAGGTAAGACCTACAGAATTTGAAGGGAAAACCAAGTACACGCTATAAATAGGGACAATCACCCTATTATATATGAAAAATGTGTGCCTACTAACTCAGTCGACACTGTTTCACCCATTAGGTGATTGATGAACAGGCAAGATTGAAGGACCCGTTGCTGTAAAGAATGAATTGGATTTTCTGTTATTTGTGAAACATCTTGGCTGGTGTTGGATATTTTCAGAAAAGAAACGGTGTCGTTGCTAGGCAAAGAAAACAATTCAGTTATGTTGGGCAGTGAGAGCTAGGAAAAACTGAAAATACCAAATATACTCACTGTAAACAGTAGGGCAACCCGAGGTACATAGTGGTTTCGGTAAAGTCCCACCAGTTGGTAGGCACGGCACAACAAGCCGTTGTGTTGCATACACCTTAACATACAAAGTTTTGGTTGACAGTGAAGGAGGACTGAATACAAGACGAGCTCTTCCTTCACTTTCTCCGTTAAAGCTTGGCTCCACATCTGGCTCCCCCACGTCTTTCTGGTTTTCGTCTTTCAGTGTTCCATTAGGCTGAGGTCCGAGACGTATTTCCTGTCCTCTTTTAGAGTTTTGGACGTTGTAGGGGTCGACAGATTCCGAGTCGTGCTGAATTTGAGGTCCTCCGTAGACTACGGGATGGTAGGAGAAAGGAGACACGAGCGGCGACCATTCCATGTAGTTGGCTTGTGCGTACCAAGCATTACTTAAATGATAAAGAGCGTCATCATTGTACTGATAAGAGATCAGGGAAATTGAGAAAAAATACGCCAAATCATACCATTGTACTGCGGTGGACAAGGATGTACTCAATCTGAAATCCAAGAAACCATGAAAAAAATGGTCATGCGTAGGACTAGTTTCCCGTATTCCGACATAAATCTAGCAAAACAAACTCAATTTTTACGTTGATTTTGAGTGGCTTAACCTGTGTCTCCATCTAGAATCTTGCGCTTAGATATTCGGATCGGGCAAAACCCGGGATGGGGGGGGGGGGACTACCGCAGCCCACGAATCGAAGAATCGGACTAATGGTTGTTTGATTTTATAATACGAGGACCAGAGGTTGAATTTCATCTTTACACAGAATGTTCTTTCTAGAACTGTAACGATCGAAATATTTAGTGCTCGGCGCTGACAGTCTCAAATAAATATTTCTCTATTCTATTCACCTATCTAAAGGAACCTATTTAAATCCTCCGATTTTTTTTTCCTACCAGCATGTCTATTCTATGAAAAGAACGAAACTCATGACATCCTAGGAATCCTGGTTAAAAGCGAGCTATTATAAATAATGTTTTTTTTTTTGCAGACCGTAAGCTGAAAACACTGACCTCCGATATTGTCCACTTTCCTGCATAACTGGTTGAACATCTATCAAGTTGTACGGTATGTTACTCATCTGGAACGGGTCATTCACAAACCAGAACATCTGCTTCCTCTTTCTCCTTGAGCAAATTGAAAATGTAGACAGTGTACAGTAGCATGTAGAGTACTTATATACTGTACTACGAACAATAGTTTTCGTAAGGATTGCGTTTCCAAAAAAGAACTTCTGGGACGGCTGAAAAGTACTTAAACTACTTTGAATTTCTGGTTTTGCCCAGAATCGTGCAGCTGAAGCCACACATATCAAGAGTGTGAGCTGGAACAGAGTAAGCCTAGAAAAAAAATACATCTCTCAGGAACCAGTGATGTCGACAAGACCAAAATGGCAAGACCAAGGCAAAGACCAAGAAGGAGATTTTAGCCCTGGTACTGAGATCAAGACCAAGAACTTAGCTCTGGTATTGAGACCAAGACCAAGGAAGTCGCTTTTACTAGATTGAGTTTCGAGTTGCGTGACTAGCCTGCCTATGGGATGTTAATGAAGAAATTTCTGTCACTTTGTTGCATCATCGATATTACATTGTTGCTAATATATTCTGGGACATTGTTGCTCTATTTAGTCGAATAAACAGTCCTCGTCTGAAGACTCGCTCCACTGGTGTTGGAGCTTATTAGTTCGAGCTTTTTTTTTTCAAAAGCCCTTCCGAAAAGGGGTTCGTCACCCTTTAACAATCGACTTTGTCTTAAATAGTCTTGAGGGACTAAGATCTTAAAGGACCTGCCTTACCTATAATACTAACGTAACCTACTTCCATAATCACTCCATATATTTCTAAGCCCGGAGACCCCAATTTCGTACGGTACATACTCGAATCCACGCTGATTTTCTCACTTGCTGTGTTTTGCTACCTTCAATGTGTATCACGCTGTCGGCGGTTGTTTGCGAAAGTTTTTCCATCAGAAAAACCGGTTATGTAAATTGTTTCCCTGTTTTTGCTATAAGTCAACGGTTCTCGGGAAAGGCTTAAAACAGCCAAAACCGTGGGTTATTTGTTCAAAGCACAGCAAAAAATTATCCAAATATTTTAAGATACTGTAAGTTGAAGACTAAGTAGTGGGAGGGGTCCTTTAACTAGGACTTCCATTGTGAGGGTCATGAACGAAAAAGAGGGAACAAGTGTGAGGCCAGGAATGTTTTGGACAATCTTTGCTCTTTGGTTGCGTGTTGTAGTATCATGTCTGTCATCCAGACTAGAGACAGGAAAGACTCAATTGGCAATATTACTACCCCCCACCCCGCTCACGAACAGAATCACCCCCTTTCAAATCACCAGTTTCAACCAGAACCGGATTTGAATGATCAGAAAACAAAACCAGAGGTTTTGATGGGATCCCAAAATCAAACATATATCGGAGTTCTTGATCCAGACAATCCGGGCCTGTAGAGATCTGGTCTTCTCCAGCCCCCTTGAACATTTTACTATTTATCGCTTATCAGCCGCATGAAGATCACCATAAATCATACCTTAGTTGTGCTATGTTGACAAACTATGGCTAAGCGGCAGGTCATCTAAGAAAGCCAAATTCAGATATGAATACAGTGTATATCTTTAACCCTACATCTTATATCTCCTTTTACGAAATTCCTTGTTTTAGCTATATGCAGAACAAACTTCTTTTCCGGCAGGAAAATAAAGTTCAGATATGGGTTCAGCATGTATTTTAGGTCGACTCTTTAATCGAAACCTAGTAGCTCTAGAACTTCGCAAAATGTATATGTCGGGAAAACCCATCTGGCACGCCAGTTCCTCCAATCCAACGTTACTTAACGTTTGTTGTAGCAACGAGTATTTACAAATGTACAAGCCAGGTATACGTGAAGTCAGGAAAGTCAGGAACCCTTAAAATTACTGCAAATCCACTATAAATATTTCAAGCCATTACTCTGGTTGAAGCATGTCTACCAACTGAACTGGTGACGCTTCTCTCATGATGTTTTACTGTTAACTTTACCCAACACTGCTAGATAGCGTTATCAATGGCAAAAGCGATGAATATTCAAATAGGGTGAGAAACGGAATCGGAAGATTCCCAACAGTATACAGCTGGTGAAACCGAGAGGCAAACCAATGACCTGTCGATATGCAGTATGATGCTCTAACGGTTGGGCTAGACTTCTTTGTGTTACTTTGAGACTTACGGACTTTGCAATAAACATTTTCAGAAGTCGACTTCAAAATCTAAAATTGTCGGGTTTTGACAAATTTCAGTGGAATTACTTGTCTGACGGGAAAATTATGATTCCTTTAGCCCAAGCTGACTGCAAATCACATTTGATGGTGCAAAAGGGATACGTCAGCTGAATTTATTAGAGCTATATGTCGGTCCTTCTTGGCAAGGGTCCTCTTCAGGATCCACAAGTCTTATTTGACGGTGCCAAAAAGAAACATGTGAAGGAGTAGCCATCCACAAGTTTGTTCTCCAACTTGAGCGGCTTTGATCCTGAAGAGAATAGGACCCTTGTCAAGAAGGGCCGAAAAATACCTCTAATAAATTCAGCTGACGGATCCGTTTTATTATTTTATTTCTTCAACGACCAACAGGGGCCATAAACACAAATATAAACAACAAACAACAACATAAAAGCAAAAATCAACAGCAAAAAATTAGCTCTCGACCGGGACATCATAAAGCACATGTTTCCACTCCTTCCACAGTGGAAGAGAGAGCCTAAAGTAAGGCCCAGAAAGCACCAAAAGGAGCGGATTTGTCGAGCTGAGGATCCTAGACTGGACCGAAAACACAGCTTTCCTCTTAAGCTCCCCAAACGAGGGTAGACCACCACCAGCAAACATATCAGAGGCACTGCAATTCCAGGGAAGACCATGAAGCCACCAGAAAGAATTGTTATAAAGAACCCGAAACCTGCTCTCGCATTTAGAGGTGATACCCTGCACAAACGCCAGGCAGTACAAAGGTGTTCAACGACCTGAAAAGGAAATCTTTAACCGCGGGCACGCACTTTCCAAATTTACGAATAAGTATATTTGCTCTGGAGCACAGAGACCTGGAGACAGCAGCAACATGCGTTTCGTCACTCATGGTTGAAGTGAAAGTGTTACCAAGGTATTTGAAGGAACTGACGAAAGTCAAAGTACTCCAGACAGAAGGGCATCAGGAATATGTTCAGCTGCAGGTTCCGTGGGATGAACGCTATACAAAGCGTCTTCTTTGTGCTGAAAACTATATCTTTTTCCCAAGCAAAACGATCGCAAACGCCCAGCAGAAGGTTAAGAGCAGCCACAGTTGGAGCCAGGATCAGAAGATCATCTGCATAGCTTATGTTATTGAAGCATGTAGTGTTGATGAAACAGCCAACTCTTGTGCGAGAAAGCACGATGTTCAGTTCATCAACGTAAAGGTAGAGGTGAGAGTACCCCTCCTTGGCGTTCTCCGTCTGTACACTAAATGGATGACTAAAAAAGCCACTCCATGCAATCCTGAATTTCTGCACCTTGAACCAATGATGCAGGGTACCAATTACTCGTGCATCCACTCCTTTCTCACTCATTGTATCGAACAACTTTTCGTGGTGTACACGGTCAAATGCTGCTTTTGCATCGACGAAGCACACAAACACCGGGCTTGAAAACATCCAAAAATGATTTAAGAACTGATTTAAGAATAAATATACAAAATTGGGTAGAAGATTTTTCCTTGAAACCGAACTGATAAAATGAAGAATCCACTTGTGGCAAGATTAAATCATACACACACTTCTCAAACAGCTTCGACACAACCGCCGCCAGGGCTATTGGCCTGTAGTTGCTCAGAGATGTCATGTCGCCGACACTAGATTTCGGTACAGGCACACTTCAGTCAAAGAATCGGGCACAAAACTGTGGTTTAGAAAACCGTCAAACATAAGTGACAGCACACACAATAAAGAAGGGCCCCCGTGCTTTAGATGATTCGCAGTCACTCCATCCAAACCACCAGACTTGCTACCAGAAAGCTTAGGCAACAATTTAACAACACATTTAATCGTTATAAGCTGCTTTGCTGAGTCAAGTAGAGGTTTCGAAAACGCACGGGATTTAGCGGCGTCACTGTCGGAGGTAACTGAAGTGAACACTGCACTGAAACGGCTCCGCCAAAGCTCAGCAATATTACGAGGACCAATCGCATTACCGATTCTCTCCGATGCTTTAGCTGTACACGTCTTTTTAGATGCCGACACTTTTTCCAAAACATATGAAACGTGAGAGAACTGAGGCACAAAGCTAGCGCTGAAGTTCCCAAACTCTCACTATTATTTTTACACCAACGGAGAGAACTACGAAACACTCCATGTAAACACTTCCTTTTATAACCACTCTCATCACCGATACACCGCCCCCCATGTACCCACACTAGAAACGCGTCCATTGCGGCAAGATAATGCGGGCGAACATGTCGATTCCACCCGGGGATAAGTTCCCTTCGCTTATTCAAAATGTTAGGCACACGAAGGGGAAGTGTATGACAAGCACTAACTATTAGGATAGAAATAATAGTACAGTACAAGACCGCAAGGCCAGTGGCATACAGATATTGCACGGCTGTATGTAAGTTTTCGTTTTCCCTTGATAATACGTCAGTAGACTCTTATTTCTATTTTAAACAAAAATATCATTTGTTGTCGAAAAGTATGTTTCTATATGTAAGCTAACACGAAGTCTTTGTTTTTGATTTGTTATGCACTATATACCATATGAACTCTCAACCACCTCAAAAACCAGGATGTACTTCGTGGCAGTTTTTTGTCTTAAGCTGTGTTGATCGTCAACGTCAACAAAGAAAGTATAGCCCAAATAAAACATTCCCTAGTTCAGTAACCATTCAAAACCTATGTTTTTGTTAAAATGTTCCTCCCCCTCTCGTTACACAAGTGTTGAGCCTAAGCTTACTTTAACCTTTTAAAGATAAAACTATTGTCTTCTTTACTTCTTACAGAAACCAAACCCCCTTTTCGGTTTGGTAATACTTTCCCGTTCCCACCTGTTCACGGGTATATCGGCAAGCACAGTTTAAACAGTGTTTTCTTGGTATCAGTGCAGTTGGTGATGAACATGTTCCTTTTTGTCCTTATTCCTGCCGTTTTGAGGCCCATATTTGTGCAGTTAATGCTTCAATACTGTTGACAACGTGGTATTTAACCGTTTCTTGGAACGAATAGGACTATTTTAAGTCTAAGAAATTGAAGGCGGAAAGATGTTGATTGTTCTCTTTTATTATGAATTAATATTTTTCTTATAACCAATCACTAGCACCACAGGGTCTGCGGATCGACAGAAGATTTAACAATAAGACGAAGGAGAAGAAAAAAAGTTGCAATACACTTTCCAAACAGCTATTCAGAAACACTACTCAAAACCACATCACCAACACACAATCAGAAAAACCCACCTTTCCAATCATGAGGGCTCTCAAAATTCTATACATTTTTTTATTTCCCCTAATTTACATTTGACTTGTAACCCGTTTTGCCTATTGACAAAAAGGCCTATTTGCCCATTGCCTATTGACAAGACCTAAAGTCTTGTTCTGATGTGGTTCTTTATCTTTATTCTTGTTTGAAATACAATACAATTCTCTGAAAAGAAAGCCAACACATTCTTCAGAAACTTTAGTTTTTGTTGTTCTTTTTTTCGGCACAGTCGATATTCAGGGATATTTTATTCCCTAAGATCTGACTGGATATCTTACTAACTAGTCGTTGTCGATACGGCAAAAAATATAAATGTTGCTATTATGAATATGAGGAGGGTTTTCGCGAGATCTTGGAATCACTTTCCGACGAGCGAAGCGCATCGCGAAAACTGTGGGAAAGTGATTCCTGGAATTCCTGGAATCACTTTCCACTTTCCCGCTGGACTGATCGCTAAAACGCATGGAAAGCTGACATCGCCGAGAAAGTATTGAATTACAAACTTTTTCTAGTAAATATGGTTCACTGAACGGTTCTTTGATTCTCATATAGTCCATTGAAGTCACCGCAATTACTATTGCCATTTTTTTAATTTATTAGTGGTACTTGCACTGTTTTTTCTCCACACTTTTGAAATTCCCGTCGAAAGATTAAAGTTTCCGCGGAGCTTTCCACTAACTTCGTGGAATCACTTTCCGGGAAAGCTGCTTCGGTTTCCAAATCGCGAAAAGCGGGTTGGAAAGTTCGGCAACTTTCCGAAGTAGTGCGAAAACCACTGGAAAGTGATTCCGACTTTGTTTTCCAGCTCACGAAAACTCTCCTATGGTCATCTGGTTCACCAACAACTCCAGTGCTAAGACTCTTGTAAGACACAGGGGCCGTTCTGGGTGCTTGGGCATAGGAGGTGAAGTCCTCAAACAAACGACTTGCTAATGGTCGGCAATTATATCGATTAGAAACAATAGATAAAAAAAACACAGCAACGCAGGCGAAACATTTTACGACTTTCAAGGAATTTTAAAAAAGATTTTTGAAAGGTTAGGCTAAAGGTCATCATAGGAATACAATAAGGAACAAAAGAATAACAGTAACTCCAGTATACTGTTCATTTCAGCTGCCGCTGGAGAGAGCGAAACCCCGTAGCAGCTTCTAACGAATGTATCCAATAGAAACCTCATTTGAGCGGCGCAGGCAAATTTGTTAAATCCGCCATTTTCTGGTAAAATTCAACCACTTCTCATATAAATTCTAGCTTAAAATTGGACTCACATCCCAAGCCTATAACCTCACCTAAATGACGCGCCTTTCCATGAAGTAGTACTATGAAATCCATCGCCCGTGAAAATTTTTGGCACATTTGTCATCAGTTTTGTATTCAGAACAAAAATAGGGCTGCCCATGATATCACAAATCTGTCCGTCTCTCTGTAACCCCGATAACTCCCAAACGGAGTGGGATATTTTGCCGGAGCAGGGTGAAAGACTGAAAGGCAGTACAAGGCAGTGCTTGCAAAAAGAAGATTTGTTCTGAATTTAAAGTAGCAAAAATGCAATCAGACGTGTGCTTTGGTGTTTGCCAGATATGGAAGTTACCTAATCGTATATCGAACCGAGCAAATGTCCTGCCTCTAGTTTACGGCTACTTAAAGATTTTCTATGTCATAAGGTACGAGAAAACACGTTGCTTGTTAGAATGAGAGTTGTATGTTTTAAGTTTGCCAGAATGACATAAATGCAGTCACCAAATCGTGGTTTTCACCCTGCGGCAAAGATTAGTGTCCTTTAGCAGAAATTAGGATGATCTTCGAAAACTTTGCCGCGATGAAAAGTTTCAACATTATCGGGTTTTTGACAAAATCTCCTTATTTTAGCATAAAACACAGGGGTGGCCCAAAGGGGGGGGGGGGGGGGGGTTGAGGGGGGGGGGGGGGGTTGAGGGGGGGGGGGGGGGGGGTTGAGGGGGGGGGGTTTGAGGGGGGGGGGTTGATTCCCCCCCCCCCCTGTCTTTTGCTAAGTCGTATCAGTCGTTTATTTTTGCCTCACCGAGGTCCCAGGCATTCATTTTAATCAAAAACAATCCGAGTCGTTTAAACAAAATCGTTAATTTTGGCTCTGCACAGCTTTAGTCGTAAGACCGTCCGTAAAAACAAGTAGAGTCGTTTAAACTAGGTTTCTTATCCCCGATAGGTCGGAGACATGACTCATGGGGACAGCAATACGGCTACCTGTTCTACTCCCATGTGATTTGGATCTGCCTCAATTAGGTCTTTCAGATTTTATGACTGGATAACATTGATATACCTGATACACCAAAAGCGAGGGACAAGGTTATGTGCATGGATTGTTGGTCAAACTTTGACTGTAAGTGAAAAAAGAAGGAATTTTTAAACATAGTGGAAAAGCAATCAGAAATCAAATGACAGGAGACCCGCGAAACAAGTGTGCCGAGAACAGATGGAAAAACGTCTATTACAAAGCGAGGCTGAGGCGGGAACAACGCTTGAAAAGGACAAGGAAGATTCTAATATACACCCGAAATTCGCTTCTTAGGACAGAGGGGTCTGCAGCCACTGGAATAGCTCATTCTAGTCGGGAGGTAAATTTTTTGTCTCTATGCTAGCAGAGGCGTTACTATCGAAAATGTTTGGGGGGGGGGGGGGGCAAGGTATTTACCGACTGGCTGGTCATTTTACCGACTTTTTTTGCGGAAAAAACGACTGTTTTGACGAAAAATTTACCGTTTTCACGAAAAATCGCGGAGCTTCGCGCCGATTCAGCTATTTTTCACCGACCGGCCGACCCATACTTGACGCCCCTGTATGCTAGTGTTAAAGCACATCTGAAAAGCCTTCGTAAAATTCAGGACAATAATACAACTCGAAAATGATCTCTTTTATATTTAAGTTATTCTACAAGCGAACTTCTCGTTCTTCATTTGCTGTGTATAGCATCTTCTGTCGCGTATTTAGACTCGGACCTAATTCCGTGGTAAGGTCGCAGATGAAGACTGAGGCAAATATAAACCTTTCAGAAGTGCTTGAATATGCTGCATTTGGGAAAGATATAGTGTTTCTATCGGGCGAAAGACGAAAGGAATTTTCATCAATGAATTGGTTTTCACAGAGAAAGAGTAAAATTCTGCAAACCAGTTTTAAATTGCAATTTTTCAGATGAGCTCACTGCAGCTTTTCCTGCTTTAATTTTCGTCATTAAAGTACAGTGTGTCGAATGACAAATAAAACGGTACACCATACTTTCATAATGAAACAAAAGTACATCAAATCACCCGGGAAAGAACGCAACTCAAGTCTCGTCGGCGAACCGGCGTCTTTTTCTATCTGTGAACTCCTGTCGGGCGAAGACCAAAAGTTTGTCACGTCTGTAAATCCGGATTTTTTTTTTAAATGCACTGGCAAACCTGTTTTCGTCGTTTCGTTTCCGAGGAAGTGTGTTTTTAACGTGAGAATGACTTTTCATGCTATTAGTTCGGAGCAAATCTAGGTTGTTTTCGATGGGTACTATTTTGTTACTTTTTTCGATGGACAGAGTCGTAATTTCCAGAGGCGTTACTAGCCACAATGTTTTGGGGGGCAAGGTATATACCGACTGGCTGGTCATTTTTACCGACTGTTTTTGCAGATAAAAACGACGATTATTGAGAAAAAACGACTGTTTTGACGAAAAATCGGCTGATTTTAAAAAAAAACTACTAATTTTATGAAAAAATCGACTAGTTTTACGAGAAACCGACTGTTTAATGGAAAAGCACCTGTTTCCAAGAAAAAAAATCGACCGTTTTTACGAAAAATCGCAGCGCTTCGCGTCGACTCGGCTATTTTTTACTGACTGGCCGACAACATTGGGGGGGGGGGGGGCGTCCCCTAGTCGTGACGCCCCTGGTGATTTCATAGCTATTCTTTACTTTTCATTGGGATCCCAAAACGACGCTCTGCTCCTCGGCGTTTACTTCCGTAAATCCGGATTTTCTTTTTTTAATGCACTGGCAAACCTGTTTTCCTGCTTTTGTTCCTAAATAAGCGTGTCTTTAACGTGAAATTTTTTTTTTTATATTAATTCGGAACTACTGTACTTTGTGTCTACTTTTTTTTCTATGGACACAATTTTGTCACTGTTTTCGACGGACAGATTTGTGATTTCATAACCATTTTTTCCTTTTCAATGAACTCGCAAAAAGACGCTCTGGTCCTCGGAGTTTCACTAAATTTCCCCTGTGGCGCATCTTGTAGTAATCTCTATTTAGAGTAACGGTGTTTCATTTACTTGGCGATTAGGCTTGGAATTTTTTAGATTTGAAACACAGTAAAGGATAGAATCTTTCTAGACAAAGGCAGATTAAAAAACAAATTGTCTGCGGTGCTTGCTTTAATTTGTCCCGGGTACAGGCGTTGAAAGCTTTTCTCTTTAGTGAAAGCTGAAATGTAAGGCTGAGGCTTTGAAGGTATGTATACAAAAATTTTGATTACACGAATAATTTCAGCTGATGAATGACAGCTGGTCTTACATTATTTGTTGGTGGTGAATGTGCGACATTGCCGCGTAGTAGCAACAGTTCATTTTTGACGGTACGTGCGAGTCGTATATTACGATCCAGGAGTCGTTGAAATGAGGGTTCTCCACTCCCCCCCCCTTGGCCTGAGTGCTTCGGGCCACCCCTGATAAAAACAGATTGATTCTTAGAAAAAAATTCTCTTGCAGGTTAAGGTTGGGTCATAAATCGGCTTTGTAAGGAGTGCAACGACCAGACTGATGGTTGAACCGCCATTTTCGTTAATTTAAATCTGACAAGCTCAAAACAGACGACTAGAAAATCTCTTCCTAACAATACGACTAGAATTAGGTCATTCTGGAAAGCTCAGACTTGGGACTGTCTCTTAACATAATAAGAAAATCTCTTCCTAACCGAACAACTCGAAACAAGCTATTTTCGGGCCAAGTTCACAGCCTGCAACTGCGTTTGTGATGCGGCCGAAACACACTTCCATCATTCTAACATCATCAAAACATACGACTGCTATTGCAAAAAACTCACAACACACAACTGGGAACCTGCCAAGCTCAAAACAGACGACGATCAAATCTCTTCTTAACCACACGACTAGAAACTGGTCATTTTGACAAGCTCAAACTTGGGCAAAAAAGAGTGCCGTCAATAGGCTGCAAGAGCAAATCCCCGATAGCACGCGGAGCACATCAGCATTGCATTTCACCTCCACCAAGGTATAATTGGCACACATCCAGTTTTTGATTATCTCCGGATTTTGGCTGAACTATTCCTTCCGCCCAAGCTGACTGGGAATCACTTATAAGAAGAAAAATAGACTCACAATCAACTAAGACTTTCTTCAGCGATTTAGCATTTTTTGGTGGGCTATTCTGTAGAAGAACATGCAAGTCAGTTTTACCATTCCCAAGTTTTCTTTTTATTTCCCGGATTCCTGCATTCTCCCGTTTTCTGCCCGATCCTAAATCCTAAGAGCAAGATTCAACATTCTTGTATTCTTACCAGCCTAAAGACCCCAGGCTGGTTTTCACACTTGCCCTGTTTTGTTATTTCATCAGCTCAATCGTAAGAAAAATTTGTTCTGAAATATTTTAAGTTTTTGCTAGAAGCCAACGGGCTTGGAGAAAGGCTTAAACAGCAAAAATTCGTGGCTAATTTGTTGAGTGCAGAGCCTAGTTTCTTGTCAACCATAATATTAAGTAAATTTTTTTGTAACCAGCCATTTTAAAATCGGAGGAAGTGAAAGAAAATAAATAAACACAAAAAAGTCACGAAGTTTTCAATCTTCGGCCAGGAAGCAATGGATATATTATTTGACATTGTGACAAACACTGCGAGGTGCCCTTGAACTTCTTGGAACTTCAAAAGAGTTGACGATCCGAGCTTGGACATTTGAGCAAGAAACTGCTACGAAGTTCGTCCAAAAGTTCTGCTTTGGAATGGCTCCGGTTCTTTTAATTTGTCCATTTCAAAAACTGTAGTTTCGTAACAAAACAAAGTACGTCAAACTATAGTGGAACTGCACCGAAACTATGGTCGAAAGAAAGCATCTTAAAGACCTAATCCAAACATTCTGTTTACCTTCTCTTACCGATCGCAAGCAACACGGTTGCTGTTTTGGCTCGAGAAAACAACCACGCAGAACGTCTTCTTTTCCAGATGACAAAATTTTTCACGTTTATTAGCAAAGAATTATAAGACTTTAATGATTATTTTTGGTATTTCTTCAGAACTACCACACTGGACTTCAGCGTTTATTTTATTTGTCTTTGTCATAAACAGTTGGAGCCTTCGATGTAAATTATTATTTTGATCCTTGGCTCCCTACATGCCATAACGGCTGTCCCGGATAATCGGCCGAGATTTAGTCCAGACCGAATTATTTCGAACTCAGGAATCTGGGGTGGTTAGCATTGTGTGAATGATAGAAATACCATTTTTTGTGGTCCGCTTTAAAGTAAATGCTCAATGAAACATACTTTACTATACTTTACTACACAACTGGCAATCCCTCTCGATGAAAGATGTCTGGAATCCGGAAGAAGAATATGGAAGGAGAAGCTTGGGTTTTGCCTTTTTCAACCGGTTTTAAACGAACCCTGGTAACTTGGTGATGCCCATGAATTATCATGATAGAGAGCATTACGAAATACCTGAATTTAATACTTTTAAACTTTTGAACTTAAATAAATAACTGCGGAAATCTAGACGATAGGAGTGAAAACTGATCAAATGGAACTTACATTTTTTGTTTTACTCGAGCCTTCTTGACCAGAAAAGCCCTATTGAACCTTTGGATACTACCGGTACACTAAATTGTAACGACCCAGATTGGACCATACACAGCGTAGATTTAGTACAGTCGTGCCTTGATCCAATTTACCTTAGACACATTGCGATATTAAGATTCTTCTTGTCTATGTCATGTATTAAATTTAAACGAATTTATTAGACAGATACGGTGAGAAATCAAGAATACTTGACACGGTAATTCTGAATATCCTGCTACAGCAAGCCGTACGTCTCTGAATGCTCTCAATTTATTAGTTGTAATAAAATCAGCAGACTTTATCACGAAGGTGAAACTACATGATTTAAGATGCCTCAGGGGTACAAATTAGTGTAAGTCACGTTCAGTGAGGGATTTGAAAGTTACAATAGATATAACTTTACTGAGAGGAAAGGAGACATAGCGACACGTATAGGTTCACTCCATTCTGAGCGAGAAGAAAAATGAAGATACGCGGGTGAAAAAAAAATATTCAATAAGTTTTTCTTGGTTAGTCCAAATTATACCAGATTATTTGTCATATAATTATTCTGTAGATTCTTAAACTGTTTTATTTTTTCTAGACTAAAAAAATTAAGTGTAAAAGTAGAAGACAGTTGGAAATGCTATTCCTAGTTTACCAAAATCAAATTAAAAACTTAAAAATTTGTAAAAGTCAACCAAGTTTACTTGTTAAAAGGCGGATAAAAGAATGTATTGCAAGCTAGTAACATCAAACAAAATTCGATAACAATAATCGTAAAGATTTTAAATCAGAAAACATTTGACTAAGGTTTTCAGGGATTGTTAACAACGGAGACGTCAGCTACGATGTCGGCCCTTCTTGGCAAGGGTCCTTGTCAGGCTGTCATTTGTGTTCTCCATTGCTCCATTTCGCTCAAGTGCTCCATTTCGCTCAAGTGCTCCATTTCGCTCAAGTGCTCCATTTCGCAGGGACTCGCCGAATTAACGCTGAGGAAAATTAAAGAAATCGCTTTCAGCATCGCACCGACGGTTCCAAAATTCTACAAACGTTATGTTGATGATGGTTTCACAGCATGGGAAGGCCAAAAAACAGACATTGTGAGTTTCGTTGACACTTTCAACTCCAACCGACTATCCAGTTCGCGATTGAATTTGAAAATGATGCACAGAAGCTGCCGTACCTTTGATGTCTTGATTGCTAACAGTGAAGGAAGTTTTGTCTGCTCAGTCTACAGAAAACCCACGCATAACGATCGATACCTACCATACGATTCTTACCAGCCAGAATATGTGAAACGCGGAGTAGCTATCTCACTAGTCGACCGAGCCACCAAAATTTGCGGCGAAGATCTCCTAGACGACGAACTTTGCCACATTCGGGACATCCTGTTTGAAAACAAATACCCCGTTCAACTGGTTGAGCAGATCATCAGAAGACGACTGAAGCTGTGTTCAGCCCCCAAGGATCCTGTAAGTTCCACTAGTAATGGTGAGGCAGAAGAAGAAAATGCCCGCGTTTACCTTCCGTATGTCCGCGGAGTAACCGAAAAATTGTCAAAAAGTTTGAAAAAATACAACATCCAAGTCTTTCAGAACCAAAAATACTTTGCTGTCTTACCTAAACTCCGGAAAACGTAAGTCCCAAATCAGTACCAAAGAGGCATTTATTCAATACGTTGTGATTGCGGAAAGCGTTACGTAGGAAGGACAGAGAGAACTTTCGGAATACGACTTGCAGAGCATGAGCAAGAAATTGATCACGCCCTCTCCAATGGACACCGTCATACTTTACTTTCAAATCTGCACATGCAGAACATATTTTTGAAAACCCATCCCATTCAGTATATTTTTAAAAAGCAAAAGTTCATGCAACGTGCACCGGACTCCATCAAACCATTCGAGAAGCCGTTGAGATAAAGAAAAACCGAGCAGGCATTAACCGAGATACAGGCGAGTATTCCCTACCAGAAACGTGGAACCGGGTTATTAAGGGAAGAAAAGTTAAGCCTCAGTCCCTTATTAACAAAAAAACCGACGTCAATCAAAATGCAGAAACAAATGTTTCCTGCCGTCGCCCCAATCGTGCAGCAAAAACAGCAGCCGTGTCAAAAATTAAATCTCAGCACTAGTTTTTCCGTGCAGTAATTATTCAAAGTAATAGATACAGGCGAGTACTCCGTAATCGAAACGTAGAACGAGGTTATTAATGAAATAATATTTAAGTTTTCAGCCCCTTATTAATAACAAAACCGAAGTTGATCAAAATGCAGAAAAAACCCTTCCCTGTCATCACCCCAATCGTGCAGCAAAAACAGCGTCCGTGTCAAAAATTAAATCTCAGGACTAGTTTATTCATTACAGTGGTATAGGAATCTAATTTACTTTAATAAGATCTTTATAATCGGTAGAAGCTTCAGTTATTTATAACAGGTTTGTTTCCTTCCCCGACGTTGTCCCAGAGGATTGACAGCCTGACAAGGATAATTGCCAAGAAGGGCCGAAATATCGCTGATGAAGAATCGTAGCTGACGTATCCTTTGTGAGCATTGTTTGAATAAATGTTTCAAAGTCATCTTGGGCTCAAAGAATATTTGGTTTTCAGGGATTGGTGAATTCACTCACTAGAGAATCTGTGAAGAAAAGAAGACTCCATCGGTGCAAGCCTTAGCAAATTTTGGATCATTTGATGACCCTTTCATCTTTCGGTAGCATGGGACAATTTTAAATTAAGGAAATGAACTTGACGCGTTGAAAGATAGACGCCAAGATTCTTGGCCTTATCAAATAAAGAAGATCCTAAAACAATGTGGTCTCCCCGGATGTTTGGGAGAGGGACTTGGACCACAGTATCCAGAACAAGGTATCCATGAATAGGTTCGACGAATACTTCAAAACCAGGAATTTCAGTCATGGCACGAGGAAAAGGACCAGGCAAAATCGTTGCGTTTTAAAGCCCAGGCAAAAGATTGCTGTGGTGAAGAAATTTACCGTAAGTGTGGTCTGTCCCATGAGGAACTTGTGTTATTTAAGGGTTTGAGAGGGGATGGCTTACCTCTTGGTAAAAGAAGAAAATATTTGGGTAAAGTTAGGGTTAAAACGTGTCCTTACTCTTGCCCTATGTGTGGATGCGATAATGAAAGTATGAGTCATTCTGTTGGAGAGTGTGAGGAATTGAATGGGTTGAGACAAGAGTTGTTTGGAGTGAGAGCGTGTGGGAGTGAGTGGATAATTAAGAGAACGAAAGAGAAAAGTTTCCAGGTTATTCAACTATTTGGAAGGTTCCTCCGGATAGGGTTAGCACACAGGGAAAAATGTATATCCCTGTAAATTTAAAAATAGTGTTCTGGTTCTTATATACTTTTTCTTTTGCTGTTGTGGTGCGATGGTCCTTGTTGGCTTTTATGGATTAAAAGTATATCTATCTATCTGTCCTTTGGTGAAATGAAGTTAATTGTTGCAACTAATTAATTTTCTGTCATTTGAAATGCAGAAGCCGAACAAATGGTCTTTGCAGTGCAGCTAAGTGGTACATAAACATATCTTTTCATTTTTCCTTGAAAAAAAAGTAAAGCATGAAACAGACACTACTCTCAACAGCTTAGTTAATAATCCTGGGGAAGGAATTAACAACAATTGAAAAGAAAAGCCCTTGGTAACTTCTGTGACGTTTTCAGGCGTTATAAGAACTCGCGCTTTTTTCTAAGCCTCAGTGAACTTGTCTTAAGCGTTGAGAAAATGCTATAGCGACAGGAGACAGCGACAGGCCCCCTCAGATAGTGAATATTATGGTAAGTGCCTCGTTCACAAAACTGACATAAACTCAAAATGTTATCTACCAGTTATCTAGAGATCAATGCGTACATGACGGCACTCGTGAAAATGGTCAACACGGACTACTTTACTTCATAGATTATCGACAATGTCCTTGCCTATTTAAACGATCCTTTCAAAGGACAGCAAATCATCGACCAGGTAGAGAGTTACGACACCATTGATTCGATGGGACTTCTTCGCGACATCAAGAATCTGGTCACGCTGGGCTGAAAACGACGCAGATTGGACAATAGCGCAGAAGCGCAGATGTCTAACTGGATTACCGGTTGAATAGAAACTGTTCTATTTTCGAAGATTCGTGATTTTTAAGAGAGTTGATTAATCCGAGATTTTTGCCACTGCCATGCGTGAGGATACTATATAGGTTAGACCGGTCTATAGTGGATGTATTCTGGTTATTGTTTTTGTACTTTAATTTTACCAAAAGCTTTGCTCAAATTATGTGCACCTCTCGTGTTTTATGTCGATCTTTCTGGAAACCAGACACAATCTATGATTCTGTAATCCGTCTCAAAGAACTTTTTACAAATTTCTAGGATAAACCACTAGGGCTATACTGAATATGGGATAGTCTAAACTGGATGGTGGGTATGGTCCTCAGTGGATCATAGAAATTGTCGAGCATATGCCATACGATTTTGCATTACTGATAGAGAGAAAAATTGATTCCTTCGTCAAGTGCTTCAAATATTAGCACAAAAATAGATCTAACTAGATCTACGTTGCCTGGACAACGTGAAGTGTTGCAGCAACCTTTGTTCAGCTTCGCCGACTAGAGTGTTGCGAGAGCAACACTTTGGTTTTGTTTCTTCGCTAACGGTTAAACGGTGAATTTGTCAACCTATCAAGGTTTTCAAAATGGTACGTTCCAATCCAAGAAGGACTTTTTCTAAACTGATGACACAATCTGTTATCAAATGCTTATCCCTTAGCGTAGAAAAAAAAACAATAATCTTTATCCATTTATCCAGGAACTTTATCCATTTTAATCGTAGACATCGTGACTGGTGAAAACTTGGAACATGATCTTATATAAACTAGTTATTTTTATAAAGCCATCCGTAGCTTTACAGGATCAAAGTACCGCAGATGACTCTACTAATTATTGCGAAACTGTATCGTTTTTTTCCATTATCATTTGTATCCGTTGCATTAACACTTAATTCTAAATTACAGTGATAGACCATCACCATAGACCATTCTAGCATCTCATGAAAACGACAATGCTTAGCAACCGATTCTTGAACAACGATATGAACCAAACTTTTCTTATGATTAAAAACAACCGAAAGAAAATAGGTACTCAAACTAGGAAAAGTTGGAAACCCCTCATCGCCGAAGATGATTATGGTGTAACAGCCAATTGTCGATTACAGGCTCCTGAACTGTCTCACAATTGAGTTCCTCCCATTCTTAGTTTGAGTGTGTACCCTACCACTGAAGTTGTCAACCCCTCAAAGAGATCATTCTAGACCATAGAGATTAATTTTCTTACCCTCACATTTATAGAGATCAAAGAAAATGTGCACCAATTTGCACAGGTTTCTAGCCACTCACGAACCCCTTATAGCAACCGATTCCTATTTACCAGTCCATCTCCCAGTGATAGACATAGTACCTAGTTGTTCTCACGATCAAATACATCGGAAACAAATAATAGGATTAATACGCACACCAACTAGCAAAAGTTAGAAACCCCTCATTGGATTGTGGTCTAACAGCCGATTGTTGCTTACAAGTCCCCAATCTGTCTCACAATTGGGATCGGCCTGTTTTTGCTTTCAGGTTGCACCTTACTAAATGCCACTTTTTTTATTCTGTAAATTTTTCCATGCACTACTCAAAGAAGATATACCGGATGTGGGGCCGGGGAACTGTCGCACATATTTAGATTTTAGTCCATCTTCAGTTTAAAATTGCTGCCTGTCTGCTGGAACGAAGCTTTCCACTCAAAATCAGAAACATGGTTTGATGAAATGAAAGCTTGGCTGCATAACTTCAGATGGCCCTCTCTGACATAGGCTATACAACTCCACTTCACTTCATACACCGCAGACTCTGGCTCAATTACAAGCAGAAACCATCCTTTTTGGCCCCAGGCAAGAGTTCTACGGAGCTTTCCAAAATGTAATGTCATATTCATCAATCCAGACTAATGTCCACACTTCACGTAAGAACCGCACAGGATAGACCCTTACCACTTTCTAGCAGTAAGCTGAAATCGGAGCACTAGGAAAAAAAAAACACGACAAAACCTAAGTTATGCTCTCGTAACGCAGTTCTTTAGAACATACATGGGTTTAGAAATCTATGAAAATGAAAGCTTTTATCTAATTGATTTAGTCTTCCTCGTAACATTAGATTTAGCACAAAAACGTTGCAAAAAAGCTCCAACAGCTGAAAACTGGCGAAACACAGTCACCAGCTGTTCCGTCTCAGCTGAAGCCTTTTTATCACAGTTTTTCCTTTGTCATCGTTCATTTATAGCCAAAGAAAAATCCACAAATTCCAAGCATGTGTTTACAAAAAAGGTGCCAAAGTATAAGACGACAAAAGAAGAAAAATAGTTTGCAGGCACATACTCTTTTCTTTCCTACCTTTTTTTATTTTCTTATCTACTAGCTAGACCCATACTTAAGCAGGACTCCTTATCTACCTTTTAGTGCCCACGGCCACCCACCGACTGATTGGCTATGCATCTCGCGTTCGGCATAGTGATATATGCTGAACTTTCTAGGCATAGCCGGATGGTTTATCATTTCCACGACCCCCACCCTGTCCCTCCATTACCTTCCTTTCCAACCATCAACCTCGAACCGAAAACCCAAACCCAAACCAAACGAACTAACATTAAATATGAAAAGATAAAAAAAATTATCTTGCTTATTACCTACTTCGGTGGGTTATAGTTGATCAGTAATGATCTAGTATTGACCATGACAGATCCGCTATAAACCATATGGAAATGATCCGCTAATTGATAGCCAAAGAAAAATCCACAAATTCGAAGCGTTTGTTTAGGAGTCTAATTAGCTAAGACGATGAAAGCCAACAAAACCAACATCGAAACAATTGACAATGATTGGAAACAATTGACAACGATCCGATTGGAAACAATTGAAAAGGATTGGAAACAACTGTTTCCAAATGTTAACAGTTACTTCCAATTGTTAACAATTGTTTACTGTTGTTAACAATTGTTTACTGTTGTTAACAATTGTTTCTAGTTGTTAACGATTGTAAACAATTGAAAACAATTGCTTCCAACTTGATTATTTCCATATGGGATTTAACCCCACTTCACTTCACACACCGCAGGCTCTGGCTCAATTACAAGCACAAACCATCCTTTTTGGCCCCAGGCAAGAGTTCTACGGAGCTTTCCAAAATGTAATGGCATATTCATCAATCCGGCCTAAGGTCCACACTTTCCGTAAAAAGTGCACAAGCGCTCAGACGTTGAGTGTGAAAGTAAAATGTTTTTCACATTTTATATACAAATAGCTTTAGGACCGAAACATTTCATATCCCCAGTAACCAAACAAGTAACCTAATTTGTTATGATCTCACACCAGAAGCGTAAAATGTGATGATCTTGCTCGAATAGCTTGAGTTCCAACAATGGTCTGCCAGCCAGTCCGACCCTTTACACCTCTTTTCCATTAGCAAGGTAATATCAAGTGCAATAAACCAAATCGTAGATGCCTAATACCCTCTGTAAAACAATTCATTAAAGTCTTTGATTCATGTGGGCCGAGAAGGTCGGAGACACCATAATTTTTCGATGTGTCGGATTTTTACGAACACACTGATACCTTTGTTTTCCCCAAAATCCTCACGGTAGCCAACGTTATCCCCAAAATACTTGAACACAATTCACTCCTGAACGCCAATCCGCCATTGCTAGTTAACTATTCATTGATCTCCTGCCGCTGGTCACAAGATTACTAGAACGTTCGAGAAGATTCAGTGGCGTGTAAGAGGATTAAAACAACTAAGTATATCACCATGCGGACGTTTAAATATGTCGGAAGAAGAAATCATCGGCCAGTTTGACATTTTTGGGTCTAGGAAGCTGAGTATTATATAGCGCAATTGCAGTATCTTCAAGAAATCACTATAACGGATATAGTATAATTTACGGCCTTTGTTTATTGTGATCTAGTTTACATCCTTAATTCTTTGGACTTACCGGAATTAACAAGAAAAAACAGAAAACAAAATACTTAAAGAAATCGATAATGCAAATGATTAGTTTAATTTTTGTACACATTTTCCTTATGCCTGCTAGAGTAAAAACATTTTGTTAGATCCAGCGTCAAACTATGATTCCATCTTCCCCATGACGGGCGCTTCCGACCCGCACCGCTAGATGACCCAGCGGTCGGATTGAGTCGTGGCTTCATCTTGGGTCTTGGGTGGGGGGGGGGGGGGGGGGGGTTCTAGACGTTTCAAGTGCTAGAATGCTTATGATATAACTCCTTTAAAAACGGCATATCATCATCATATTATGACAAAACAGTCAAGTCTTTTGTTGCTGTTAAACCGAGATCCTCATCCATAGACATATCTCCCCAAATATACAAGATTTGGACTTGAGACCTGTCAAAGACGAACTTAACTCATGGGAAATATGGGTCCAGCTCGCCATGGACGGGAGGGGGGGGGGGGTCTTGACCCATTAAATGCGTATTTACACCTCTTTTTCCTGAAGTATACCAGCTTAGAGTTTCATTCCAGTCACGGGTCAAACCCTTTTTTCGTGGGCAATTCGAACCCACTTGCCCATGAACGGGGAGGTTGGGGGTTGGTTCAACTCCACACATATATTCCCAATCCCTATGACCCAAAAGCACAAACGAATTTCATCGCCTTATCTCCAGTTATTTTCAAGTTAAAATATTAAAAATGGACAATCTGGGCCCAATTGGCCCCAATTGCCCCCGAACCAAGTGGGGGTGGGGTTTGGAACCTGTAAAAAGGAAAAAGAGACCCCAATGCTCACAAACCGACCAAGTTTCAACTTGATACCTGTTGATTCCTGTCATGGGTAACGAACTTTACTCCTGGGCAATCTGGCCCCAGTTGCCGGAACGGGGTGGGTGGGGGAGTTGCAACTTTAAAAGCAATGTCCTATATCAAGCTCTGGTGAAGTTATGAAAATTATTCACTGGGCAATCTGGGCCCATTTGCCCCTGAACTGGGGTGGGGTGGGACCCCCCAAAAGGCATAACTAGACCCCAAAAACCATTAGTATACCAAGTTTGAACTTGATACTTGCATTGGTTCACGATTTATGAGCTCCAAAAAATACGGTGAAAATCGGAAACCGAAAACCAAAAGCCAAAAGCTGCTACCCGTATGGAAATAAATCAGTCGTAAACAATCGTTAACAATTGTTTATAACTGTTAACAACTGGAAACGATTGTTAAAAACTGTAAACAATTGTTAACGATTGGAAACAGTTGTTTCCGATCGTAATTTTGCGATCGTTTTTTTTCGTACCGATCCAAAACGATCATTTTCAATTGTTTCCAATCGTTTTCAATTGTTTTCGATCGAAATTATTTGGTTTTGTTTTCAAATCATGAAATATAGACTTGATTTTTAACAAAAGTAATAGGGAAGTTTTTTTTTTTTTTAGTATCACACAGTTAAATAGTTTAGTGAAATGGTGAAACTGAAATCCCAATCGTAAACGATTAGAAACAATTGTTTCCGATTGAAATTTACGATCGTTTTTTTCGTACCGATTCAAAACGATCGTTTTTTTTGTACCGATTCAAAACGATCGTTTTTTTTGTGCCGATTCAAAACGATCGTTTTTCTTGTACCGATTCAAAACGATCGTTTTCAATTGTTTCCAATCGTTTAATTTCATTTCTTTTAATTTGTTAATCACCCACACGATACATGAAGTAAATATGGTGGGGTAGGAATAAGTAAAGAAACACAAAAAAAAGAAAACGAAATATACACAAAATCAACGAAAGAAACGGATAAGACGGGGGTGAGGGGATAGGCGCGCATAAGCCGAACCGTGCAGTATCTACAACTTTAAAGTTACATCGGGAACTGAAAATTTGCTAACAAGAATCCGGTTGTTTGTCCAAGGTGGAAGATACAGAAGAAATTTGCAGAATTTGAAGTAATTTATCCGGATTCTTTTTAAATTACCTTTCTTAAGAAGGGGGAAAAGGCCTGAAGCATAAAAGGACAGAATGATCACAGAAACTAGAATAAAGTTTTGCCAGCGCACGTCTGTTATGCTTTCCTCGGTTTGCAAAAATCTTTGGATAACCAAGCCGGATCTTTTTACTGATATCAGAAACAGTACGCTGACGCAAATTCGAAAGATTGTTAGTAATAGAGATACCAAGCCACCGGATACAATCTACAAGAGGGATAGTGAAATTATTACAGTGAAGGGAGTAGCAGTAGTACAATTATAGGGAAGAAACTCACACTGATCTATATTAAGCGAAAGGACAATATCAGAAAAAGCACCAGAAACTGTAGAAACTATTTGGGAAAGACCATTTCTGGAACGGCTAATCAGAAGCAAGTCATCAGCATACGCAAGGTAAGAAACATCCGCAAGACCAGAAAGGCAAGTACCTGAAATCTTAGCCAACACATTAGAAATACAAATCTTAAAAAGCGTAGGGGATACAACGCCACCCTGCCCAAATCCTCTTTGGACCCTTATAATAGTGCCTGGTGCAGATTTTAGTAGAAGAAAAGAATTTGAATACCAAAACCTAATGAGCAAAATAACAGACAGATTAATCCCAGAATTGTAAAGAGAACAAGACCAAACTTTTCGATGGGATCCCAAAAATTCAATATCTGATCCAGACAACTGGGTCTTGTCTTAGCCAGATCCAATCATCGCCAGAATCCTTGAACATTTATACAATTAAAATTCAGAAACAGATTAAGGCCAAATAGCTAATCATCTGAGAAAACCAAGTTCAGATATGGATTCAGCATGTGTGTTTACCCGTATAAGTCATATCTGTTTTGACGAAAAGTTCCTGCCACTTCTGCCAATTTCCCGGTCTCGGCCGAACTCTAGAACTACTTGTCCGGCGAAAAAAGAAAGCTCAAAACCGAAGTCAGGGTATCTTCTTTCCCCAATAATGAACATCTAATCAACTTCAAATAAAAATTTAACTTATAACAAATTTTCCGACTCCAGCCGGATTCCGGTCGAACTATATGTCCGGGTAAAATATGATTGTCACACACGGATTCAGCGTCTCTTCTTACCCCTAAATCGGTTATCTAATCAGCTAGAAAAAAAACTCTAACTTCTAACAATTTTCCGGTTTTGGCCGGATTCCGGGCGAACTACATGTCCGGGAAAAAAATTGTTTTGACATAAAAGTTCAGGATGTCTTCTTGCCCTAAATCGGACTTCTGATCAACTCCAAATAAAACTTTTAACTTTAACAACCTTTCCGGTTTGGGCCGGATTCCGGGCGAACAACTTGTCCGTCGAAAAAAATGGTTTAACCATCGTCTTCAGCATGTCTTCCTACCTCTAAATCAAACATCTAATCAACTTCAAATAAAACTTTTACTTTTAACAAACTTTCCGGTTTTGGCCGGATTCCGGGCGAACTACTTGTCCGATTACAAAATGGTTTTCACCATCGTGTTCAACATGTCTTCTTACTCCATAATCGACTATCACATTAGCTGTTTGAAAATATTTTGTTTGCTCCTGAATTTGAACCCCCTCCCCCCACCCCTAAAAGTAGGGCTACAAAGCCCATTTACGATATCGACTGGTCCGCCGACCCAACAAATCCTCACACCAAGTTTCATCAAAATATCTCATTCCCTTCGAGAGTTATCGTGCTTACAGACGGACGGACGGACGGACAGACGGACAACTTTTGCGAAGTCATAGGTATCCCTCAACTTACGTTTTGGGATCCCAAAAAGGAGCTGACTATGAACCACACTATCAAGCGCTTTCGAAAGATTCAAAGCACAAATATAAAGACCATTTCCCTTGGAAGAATTATCAAGAAGTAAAGAAGACAGAATCCTATGCGCATGCTGACAACTCACCCCATGCCGAAAACCAAATTGGTTCTCACCCTCATTAATATTTTTAGTCAAAAAAGGTAGAAGGATGTACTCAAAAACCTTGCTGATGTGACAAGAAACAGTAATAGGTCGATTAGAGGAACAGTCAATCGGTGACTTTCCCCTTTTTGGGATCCCAAAACGTAAGTTGAGGGATACCTATGACTTCGCAAAAGTTGTCCGTCTGTCCGTCTGTAAGCACGATAACTCTCGAAGGGAATGAGATATTTTGATGAAACTTTGTGTGAGGATTCGTTGGGTCGGTGGACCAGTCGAGTTCGTAAATGGGCTTTGTAGCCCTACATTTAGGGGTGGGGGAGGGGGTTCAAATTAAGGGGCAAACAAAATATTTTGAAACAGCTAATGTGATAGTCGATTATGGGGTAAGAAGACATGCTGAACACGATGGTGAAAACCATTTTGTAATCGGACATGTAGTTCGCCCGGAATCCGGCCAAAACCGGAAAGTTTCTTAAAAGTAAAAGTTTTATTTGAAGTTGATTAGATGTTTGATTTAGAGGTAGGAAGACATGCTGAAGACGATGGTCAAAACCATTTTCTCGACGGACATGTAGTTCGCCCGGAATCCGGCCCAAACCGGAAAGTTTGTTAAAATTAAAAGTTTTATTTGGAGTTGATCAGATGTCCGATTTAGGGCAAGAAGACATGCTGAACTCTTATGTGAAAACAATTTTCTTCCCGGACATGCAGTTGCCCTGAATCCGGCCAAAACCGGAAAATTGTTAGAAGCTAAAGTTTTATTTCTAGCTGATTAGATAACCGATTTAGGGGTAAAAAGAGACGCTGAATCCGTGTGTGACAATCATATTTTACCCGGACATATAGTTCGACCGGAATCCGGCTGGAGTCAGAAAATTTGTTATAAGTTAAATTTTTATTTGAAGTTG
This sequence comes from Branchinecta sandiegonensis, assembly GCA_030848855.1. NCBI lineage: Eukaryota > Metazoa > Arthropoda > Branchiopoda > Anostraca > Branchinectidae > Branchinecta > Branchinecta sandiegonensis. The sequence continues at coordinate 16,936,932 of JAUPMV010000018.1, forward strand.
ATTAGATGTTCATTATTGGGGAAAGAAGATACCCTGACTTCGGTTTTGAGCTTTCTTTTTTCGCCGGACAAGTAGTTCTAGAGTTCGGCCGAAACCGGGAAATTGGCAGAAGTGGCAGGAACTTTTCGTCAAAACAGATATGACTTATACGGGTAAACACACATGCTGAATCCATATCTGAACTTGGTTTTCTCAGATGATTAGCTATTTGGCCTTAATCTGTTTCTGAATTTTAATTGTAAGAATGTTCAAGGATTCTGGCGATGACTAGATCTGGCTAAGACAAGACCCAGTTGTCTTTTTTCTGTACACAGTTCGCTCGGAAGTCGGTCGAAACCGAAAACTTGGCAGAAGTAAAGCAGGAAGTCTCGGTCAGTATTGTCAAAATGGATATGGCTTATAGAGGTATATCTGAACATGGTTTTCTCTGATCATTAGCCTGGCGAAGACTGGATCTGGCGAACACAAGACCCGACTGTCGGAATCAAATATTAGATTTTTGGGATCCCATCGACACCTTTGGTCTTGTTAAAATTGACGAAACAGTACCACACAGAAAACTCTTGGGTACGCTTGAAGTACATAGCCACATTTGAAAAAGAAGCGGAAGGTGAGATATTAGGGGGGGGGGGCATCAATCGGCATGTGCATCTTAGAAATACCATCACTATCTATTGAATCAGATTTTAGACTTTTTACAGCATCAATTAGAGAAGGAAAAGATATGGGCAATATATAGCGTTGCGAAAGGGTAGTACTGAAGAGGGGGGTAAGAATGCGAGTATATACATAATGCACGGAATAATTAAGCACCGAAAAAATCGAAGAATAATGTTTATACCAAGCAGATGGTGGAAGGCAGTTACTTGTCATAGTATCAGCATTTAACCTGTCAGAATTGATCAGTTTTCGCCTATCTTTCCTACTCACAGGAAAATCCATCCCGCGATAACGTGCCGACCTCAGATAACGTATATATTCGGTTTGAGTTTTACCTTTGAGATCAGCCACACAGCCAAAACTTGACCGACCACATTCATTCCATATCTGGAGCCATTGTTTCGCTTTATTTTGTATCGACTTTAAACAAGGGTCCATTGACCAGATAGGTTTTTAGGTTTTTTTACGAATCCCTTGCCGAGGTACGGCAGCTTTTTCTGTCTCTTTCAGACACATCACAAGTTGGTTATAATAAGAATCAATATCAGCTATCATTCGTAGGTATCGGGCGCTGAAGAAGATGGAATGGAACACGTATGGTAGAAAGAAGGGCTGTCAGAGTAGAGATGTAGAGCGGTATATTCGCTTTGCTCCAATTGCTTTTTTCAAACCACTTCCATTTTTCGCGTGAATAGTTAGTTTTCGATAGATCAATATCCACTGTAAATGTCGCTGAGATAGGCATGTGGTCAATATCTTGTTCATTATCATTAACAGTAGAGGAAGAAGAGATAATACCAGGCGAGCAAATAATATAATCAATATCACTTGTACTTCCAGAATGATGAACATATGAACATTTCTGAGATTTGGGCACGACGTGGTACGATGTAAGACACTCAAAGAGCGAATCACTTCTCACAGAAGATCGGCTAATATCAGTATCAAGGTCACCAATTATTATATACTGTAGAGATTTTGACAGCACCCGATTCACAAGATTTTTCAGTAGACCACAAGCCTTTACGAATTTAGTCAATGATCTGACCGAGAGGTCCTCATATGGGAGATAAGAGTTTATAAAAACGGTACTGCCCACACGTACAGCCAGGAAAAATTCGTCGGAGTAGAAGAGTACTGGGGAGGGTAGATGAGTGTCCCGTTTAAAGACACAGGCTAGTCCACCAGAAGGGCGACCGCCAGTAACTTTTGAAGGACTTGGAACGCAGAATGATACTGACTTCGTTGCAAAATATTCAAACTTTAAACAGTAAGGAGATGCTCCTGGGGACATACTAAGTCGTAGGAACCGTACAAATCATCAATAATGAAATCCTTATCTTTGGTACCGTTTATATTAAACGCAATAACTGAGACTGATGCACTCATGGTTGAACGGTAGAGTTGCGCTTCATCCGATCTTTAATAGCGTGGCAGGAAAAGCTGAAGGAAGGGCGTTTCTGGCTGCAGTGTGCACACTTGGGATCAGAAGTTTATGGCTCATCTTTTGTTGAGATGTGCGAACCTCCACAGCGAGCACATTTTGGGAGATCGCTGGGTCAGGAGTTCTGAAGATGGTCTAATAACCGGCATTTGAAGCAGCCGTGAACAGGAAAAATTTCATAACCAACCTTGAGTCCATGCTTGAAAACCGTAGATTGAGCAAAAGAGTCCACAAATTCGAGTGTCACAGATTTAGATTGGCCCAATCTTTTAGCATCTTCGATAACGTGTTGGCTTCCGAGTACCGTAATATCAACCTCGACAGGAATACCATGTGATAGACCGAAGAACCGCTTAGAAACCACTTTTACTGTAGTTGCGGAGATTACGTTCTGAATTGACGAGCAGAAGTCTTCCGTAGCACACCTATCAGTATTGACATATCACTTGTCATTGGTGGGCTTTACGCTACATACTAGTTCATGTCGAGTAATCTGGTCTAAAGCTGCTTTTCGCTTAAGAAGGTCGGATAGAGCGTCCTGCACCTTTGAAACGATAACGGTTGCATTTGAATCTAGCACTGAAGCCGGCTTGGGTAACTGAGGGAAGCTCACTTCATAATTGTCAAGTTTAGAATACATTACCAAAACAACTTGATGGAGCTCGTTAAATTTCGAGAACAGAGAGGTATAGGCAGTAGCAGGGAGGCAGGAAACTTCCGTAGGACGCTTTATGACGAAAGTCGCAACATCAGTGTCAGTCCCATCAAGAGATTTCAACAGAGTAATCATGTTGCTGAAATGGCTACTCATTGCATTATTTCTCTTCCGAACAGGGCAATCTTCATCACCCGCACACAGCTGCCACAATAATGTCTTTGCCACCTTAACAGTATTAGGGTCGAAAAATTCCACCCCGTGCCTCTTAATCACGTCATCCTCTGCGCCAATTAGCATATTGCTCTTTACAAAATTCAGTACCGGCCAATAAACAAGATCAGGATTATCGTCACTACCGGTATCAGGCATCACGGCGCGTTAATAATACAACTCACTATACAAAAGGTCTTATCAGTTTGAATGACTGTTTGCAATCGTAATTTTTACAACTGTTTACGATTATTTTTTTCAACTGTCATTAAACGACTGTTTACGATCGTTTTCAGATGTTTCCAACCGTTTTTAATTGTTCTCGATCGGAAACAGTTGGTTTTGTTTTCAAGTCGTGCAATACAGACCTGAGTTTTAGCAACGGTCAGTTTAACTGAAACGGTGAATCTGAATCCCAATCGCAAACGATTGGAAATAACTGTTTACGATCGTTTTCAGTGTTTTCGTTCGTTTTCAGTTGTTTCCTATCGGAAACGGTTGGTTTGGTTTTCAAGTCCTGAAACAAGTCCTGATTTCTAACAACGGTAGTAGAGAAGTTGAATTTTGTTGAGTTATAAACGATCAAAATAGTTTAAGTCAAACAGTGAATCTGAAATCCCAATCGTAAACGATCGCAAACAACTCGTAATTTTACAACTGTTTACGATCGTTTTTTTTTCGAAAAGTTTATAAGACGTGAAAAGGCTTGAAGTTGAGAGCTGTCATTCGTGTTGTCATTTTATTTTAACTTTTCTTTGAAGCGCAAAATATTTCAAAAGTAGCTTTCGCTGTCGATGCCCCCTCTATACTGCTAAAGCGTCTTCTGGTAATTTTTTTAGAGTGCTGCCATTTAATCAATAATTTTGAAGAAAAAATATTTGCCTCTATATAGCACAATGCGAATATCACTTCTTAGTATTGTTGACTGAACTTAACCACAGTAAACTGAGCATTACTTGAAGTTGGAGAGAAGTCGAAGACCTTCCAGTTATCGACAATCTCCAGTTTAGGGCATAGAAGTGGGGGTGGCGGGAGGGTCTGTTGAAAAACAATCTGCAGTCGGAAATCCCGATCGTAAAAATACAACTGGAAACAGTTGTTTTCAATCGCAAAATAACGATTGGAAACAATCGTTTTCAGTCGTAAAACTACGATCGTAAAAAACAATTGGAAACAGTTGTTTTCAATCGTAAAATAACGATTGGAAACAATCGGTTTTGGTCGTGAACATGTGTTTCCGATCGTAAAAATACGATTAGAAGCAACTGGTTTTGATCGTAAAAATACGATTGGAAACAACTGGTTTTGATCGTGAAAATACGATCGTTAACAACTGTGTACAGTCGTAAACGATTGGAAATAACTGTTAGCAATCGCAAACGATTGGAAACAACTGTTAACAATCGTAAATAACTGTTTCCAATCGTAAAAAAACAATTGTTACGATCGTTTCCAATTGTTCACGATTGGAAAAATGTCCCATAATAAAATTGGAAAAAAAACGATCGTTTACGACTTGAATTATTTCCATACGGGTACAGCGCTCGCAATAGTGGATAGTTCCAAGGAACGCTCAACTAAAAACCGCACAGGTTAGACCCTTACGATTGTCTGGCAAGAAGATGAAATCGGGGTACAAGGAAAAAACTAACACAAAAAAACAAGACAAAACAAAAGTGTTGCGAGGTCATTAAGTTGGACTTTGAAGACAGTTTGGCATGGTAAAAAAACAAGCCGTCGCCTTCGACTGAGACTCGATTATGGAACTAGTAAGGTATACTTCTGCAAAATCCCTTGGACGCAGGTTTGCAGTGTATTTTCTGGAGAACTGTAGGTTTTATCTAATTTTTTGGCGCTTGGTAGATTTTATACATGCACAAATTGCGTAATTAGTCAGTGTGACTAACGATCTTCTCGCTTGCAATGAGGTACTATAGTAAAGTAGAATTGTGACTTTCACAGCAACTATGCTAAATTTGCCGTTTCAGTGTCAGCTGACCGTTTACAGCAATTTTACAGACACAAATACATACAAAGTTTAATGCAGACAATTTTTGTAAATCCGATAGAATTCGAATTCATTCTTAGTCCAGAGAATCAAAAAGTTTCACGAAAGGTGGAACGAAGCTTTTCCTGTATTTTACATCAGTGTCAACTTTTATCTAATAATAATTTTTAATTGGAACTTTATGGGATTCTTCCAGGGGGTCTACTTGTAGGAGGATTATGAGTCGTTGGGAAGAAAACAAGGAGCCTAGGGTAAGAAAAGCTCCTTTCCGTAATTATACAACAGTGTTAGTCGCCTTTCCTCAAGTCGTTTTCCTCACGCCTTTCCTGAGCTCGAACTCCTATAGTATACTACACTGTAAAAAAAAAATCTTGCAGTATTTTCTACTGGCATTAATATTGTCTCTACTGAGATAAGAGTATTTCTAATTCGGATTAATCTTACCCTAGTAGAGATAAGATTAATCCCAGTAGCAAATACTTTTTACTGTGTATAGGAGTTCGAGCTCAGGAAAGGCGTGAGCAAAGCGGTATCTAAAGACACAAGTTAGCTTTCTTCCCTGCCCTTCGATGCGCAAAGCCCGTTTTCGGATGCATTCTATCCGTTCTGAACGATTTTTACTAAGACGAAAATGCATTACCGGACCAGTACAGTCGAAATCGGGTGTAATATAAATAAGCAGGAGCCTGATCCGCCTTGAAAGAACAACGCATGGCAATTACAAAGATCTTCGTAATGATGCTAGTGTTGACAAAATTGAATCGGAAGGTGCAAATCTTGGAAAAGCTGTAAATCTAAAACCAAAGCTGTAAGGACTGGGGACGGAGAGAGAATCTGTAATATAGAAAAGACAGGTTCTTTAAGTATTTATTCTATTAGGTTTTCCTCATAAACAAATACGGAAACAATTCTTATGAAAAACATCTTCAGTTTCGTTTAGAAAAAAATAAAGACAGCTTACATTCTCAGACAAAAAGATGCTCACTGCCGATCACTTTGCCAATTCAGTGCTAGACACCAACTGAATTTGTTTTAAGTTCAAATTCGGTACTTAAGCAGTTTGACCCAAATTTGCCAGAGGTCCTGTCGCGGACGGACGGAAGTTCAAAAATATACCAGCCAAGAACTCCCAAAAATATAAGAAGGCTTGCCTCATCTAATCAATACAGCAGAAGGGGCGAGCAACTAATACCCGAGCATTCTATTCAAACAATGCATAAAACGGGTACGTCAGCCGTGTATAAAAATTAAATCTCAACAATAGTTTTTGGGATCCCAAAATGTAAGTTGAGGGATACCTATGACTTCGCAAAAGTTGTCCGTCTGTCCGTCCGTCCGTCTGTAAGCACGATAACTCTCGAAGGGAATGATATATTTTGATGAAACTTGGTGTGAGGATCCGGTTTGTCGGCGGACCAGTCGAGTTCGTAAATGGGCTTTGTAGCCCTACATTTAGGGGTGGGGGAGGGGGTTCAAATTAAGGGGCAAACAAAATATTTTGAAACAGCTAATGTGATAGTCGATTATGAGGTAAGAAGACATGCTGAACACGATGGTGAAAACCATTTTGTAATCGGACAAGTAGTTCGCCCGGAATCTGGCCAAAACCGGAAAAATTGTTAAAAGTAAAAGTTTTATTTGAAGTTGATTAGATGTTTGATTTAGAGGTAGGAAGAAATGCTGAAGACGATGGTCAAAACCATTTTCTCGACGGACAAGTAGTTCGCCCGGAATCCGGCCCAAACCCGAAAGTTTGTTAAAATTAAAAGTTTCATTTGTAGTTGATCAGATGTCCGATTTTGGGCAAGAAGACATGCTGAACTCTTATGTGAAAACAATTTTCTTCCCGGACATGTAGTTCGCCCGGAATCCGGCCAAAACCGGAAAATTGTTAGAAGTTAAAGTTTTATTTCTAGCTGATTAGATAACCGATTTAGGGGTAAGAAGAGACGCTGAATCCGTGTGTGACAATCATATTTTACCCGGACACATAGTTCGACCGGAATCTGGCTGGAGTCGGAAAATTTGTTATAAGTTAAATTTTTATTTGAAGTTGATCAGATGTTCATTATTGGGGAAAGAAGATACCCTGACTTCGTTTTTGAGCTTTCTTTTTTCGCCGGACAAGTAGTTCTAGAGTTCGACCGAAACCTGGAAATTGGCAGAAGTGGCAGGGACTTTTCGTCAAAACAGATATGACTTATACGGGTAAACACACATGCTGAATCCATATCTGAACTTGGTTTTCTCAGATGATTAGCTATTTGGCCTTAATCTGTTTCTGAATTTTAATTGTAAGAATGTTCAAGGATTCTGGCGATGACTGGATCTGGCTAAGACAAGACCGAGTTGTCTTTTTACTGTACATAGTTCGCTCGGAAGTCGGTCGAAACCGGAAACTTGGCAGAAGTAAAGCAGGAAGTCTCGGTCAGTATTGTCAAAATGGATATGGCTTATAGAGGTATATCTGAACATGGTTTTCTCTGATCATTAGCCTGGCGAAGACTGGATCTGGCGAACACAAGACCCGACTGTCGGAATCAAATATTATATTTTTGGGATCCCATCGACACCTTTGGTCTTGTTCCCTACTGTGGTAGGCCTATCGAAAAGTAATTTCCCCGAACAGGATATCTATAGTCGGCAGAAGCATCAGTTATGTTTTGCAGGTTCATTTCTTACCCAAAGTTGTCCGTGACGTTCAACAGCCTGGCGAGGACCCTTGCCAAGAAGGGCCGAAATATCGCTGCCAGAGAAATGTAGCTGACGTATTTTTTTATGCATTGCTGGAATATATGTTCCCAGACAGCTTGGGCTCAAGGAGTATTTATGCAGGAGCATTGCTTCTGAAATTCAACATAAAAAAAACAGAGGTACCAAAAAACTGATTTGTTGTGTCTTAATATAATCTTTGATTTCCTTAATAGCTCGTACAATTCACTCGCTAGTATTGGATTGTCTTACCGTTTACCACCAATACAGATAGTAACACTCTCTAAAACATTTTGATAATAAGTTGAAAAATTCACAGTTGACACTTAATTTATACTATTTACCTTATTAATTACTTTAGCCTTTAGATATCTAACTGATGGATGAAATAGTGTTTGTGAATAACCTGAGTCTCCAGTCAATTTCGCGAAAGGAAAAATTACAGTTACAATAAATGCGATCCATATGTTCTTCCTACACTCCTCAAAAGTCACTGTTCGTATGATTTCGTAGTGATTCAACTGCATTGAGGTCCCATTTGTGCTTTCAATGGTATAGAAAATCCATGGACAATATAATTCAATCCATTTTTCTTAGTATAGCGGCTCCAGTCGGATACTTTTCAAAAAGTCACTGCCGCAATAGGTTAAGCCCGAAATTAAACTGGTCAGAGCCACATCTGACCAGTCATTCAAACCAAGATTCGGTACTCCTGTTAAGCAATTTAGTGGCGTGTTTCAGAAACAGGCAAATTTGCTCAGAAAAGATCTTAACAAGAAAAACAAGACCAAAGGTTTCGATGGGATCCCAAAAATTTAAAATCTGATCCAGACAATTACAGACAAAACAAACAAAACAGGTCTAGACATCCAGACGGAAAGACGGAAAACTTTTAAGAAGTCATAGGTATCCCTCCACTTACGTTTTGGGATCCCAAAAAAACACACAGCACCGCTTCCTTCCACGAAACATCGATTCGGATGACGGTCTCCCTTGCCGGTTTAGCCAGTTAACCTCTACACACAGCGGCAAAGTATAGTGGAGCATGTTGGAGTGGACAAAATTCGCCAACACCTCTTAGACTTTATAAAAGCAGAAGCGATCGTAAAATTCCCATCAATCCCGCCCGTCTCCACCACCGAGCCCACCGAGTAGCATTGCTCAAAGTTTCAAACTTCTAATTCAAAACAAGTGAGTGTAAACTTTAGTGGAACTTTCAGATGGAGCTTGGATCGGGACTGTCAACCTTCAACCAGATCCAACGGGATATTAGTTGCAGTCAGGGGCGTCGCAAGGGGGGCGGTGCAGCACCCCCCCCCCCACACCTTTTTGAGATTCGGTAAAATTTCGGGCCGGAGGCCCGAAATTCTACTAAAATTGTTCGGTGTTTTTTCGATAGCAGAACTGTTCGATATATTTACGGGGATTCCTTAGTTATACAGAATCCTAAATAGGCTATCTGTACAAATCTTTTCGGTATAACGATCGGGATTCGGTGTAATTGCCAGTATTCGGTAGTTACTCACGAATTTGGTGAGAGAACTTACTGAAATCATTTGGTAATTTTTCGATGCCGAAACTATTCGGTATATTTATGGAGATTCCGTAGTTACACAGAATCCCGAATAAGCTATTGGTTCAAAATTATTCGGTACCATGATTGGGATTCGGTAATTTATTCAGTATAATTTCCAGGATTAGGAAGATAACCACGAATCCTGACTTTGTTCCAGTTTCGACGAAAGTATACCGAATATGAATATTGTTCGGTAGTCTATCGATACCAAAACAATTCGGTATAATAACGGGGATACGGTAGTTATACAGAATCCAAACATGCTATTGGTCTAAACTTATTCGGTATAATGACTGGGATTCGGTAATTCATTCGTTATAATTGATAGGATTCGGAAGTTACCACGAACCTAGAAACTCAGAAGAGGTCGAGTGAAGCACTGGTCGCAGAAAAAAGGGATGATCTATGATATTATCGATAGTCCTTACTTTTATTTTGGATCCCAAAAAGAATATCTATAATCAGATTTATCTGCAGCACTTTTCGTAATATTCTCTATTTTGTGGAAGGGCGCGTCATTTGACGGGGGTTTTAAGCGAGTTTTAGGATGGAGATTTCGAAACATTAAAAGCTAGAATTTGGATGGAAATGAAATATGGCAGGAAAAGCAAACAAAAATTTCGCCTGCGGTGCTCACTTTACGTGATTATGGGTATTATATTGACTAGACTATAGTTGCTGCTGCTGCCGGAACGTCGCTCCATCCGGTTTCTGGAGCTTCTTAGAGATTTGTAAGAGAAGCAGTTAAATTTTAGCCTGCATAAAAAAAACCTGCCTCCTTTAGTCTGCAGAAAAAAAATGGATTCCGAAAATTTTCGCCTGCGGCGCTCGATTTAATTTCCTGTCAGCTATAGTAGATGGAAGCTGTTAGTGCAATCATGCCCGTCAATATATTCTCCATGTGGGCTTCGCCAGAATGCCGCCTTTCCTTTATTGTTACTCTTCCTACGTAATCGTTTCCGTTCCATAATTTAAAGCTCGAATTCTTAGTTCTAGGATTCGGTAAAATTTTTGAAAGATACGGTAAAATTTTGGCTCTGCACCCCCCCCCCCCCCCCCCACCGAAATGCACTTGCGACGCCCCTGGTTGCAGTATATGTTTTTTATTATGTAATGTCGTGTGAATTTCACTCTTAAGAACTTTTGCCCTGATTGGTTGCTGAAATCTAGTGCTTTTCTCTAAGCTTTTCGAGAATATCACCAAAAAATCTCATTGTTGTTAACCAGATTTTCTAGTAGGCGACAAATCTTGTGTGTAACTAATTATTTTTTAACCGTTGCTCATGGTTTAAAGAAATTGCGAGTGGTAACACTGCCCTGCCCGTAGCCTGCCACAGTGAGAATCGTCAAGGAATTGCGTTCCATCATTTCTTTTTCCTGATACTGGCATGTCAAAGTGTAGAAACATGAATATCTGAAACTGATTAAAACAAATTTTTTCAGCATCAAGTGCATGATATCAATAACATGGTGCTATAAACATATCATATTATTCATGGTGCTATGAACAAGTTTCATATGTTAAGGAGAATCCATTATTTTGTTTTAGTCAGGTTTCCATCCCTGTTTAAGTGTTTCAAGCGTCGAAAATTTAACTTATACAGTTGCAACCCTCAAAGTAAGACTTCATAGACACCCATAATAGAGTTGCTATGCGGAAGGAAGATTCTTGTTCTTACAGTTGTATTGTTCGACGGCTAACACTGTTGGAATTCACAGAAAGCAGAAGCCAGGCAATATTGCGTAACTGTTGCTGAAGCTTTCGCCTGCACCCTTTCTGAAAAACAGTCAATTCCTTCTTGAAAACAGTCAATTTGACTCTCATTGCAGCTAATATTTGCTTCCCTCCTTGGAAGGTGCTACGCCGAATCGTTTTTTTGTCTTAATGGTTGCGTCAATTGTGGGTTTTTGTTTGCTCAGTGTTGTAGGGGCTCGGGATGATTAGTTAAAGCCTTTGATTCGTGTGGGCCGAGAAGGTGGGAGACACCATCATTCTTCAATGGGTCGGAGTTCTACGAACACGCTGTTACCTTTGTTTTCTTCAAAATCCTCGCGGTAGCCAACGTTTTCCACAAATTACTTGAACACAAGTCACTCTTGAAAGCAAGGTTGCTCATTAACTATTCATGAACCTTCCGCCGGAGGTCAAAAGAGATGCTAAACCTTTGAGCAGATCGAGTGGCGTGTAAGAGGATTAAAACAACTAAGTATATCACCATGTGAACGTTTAAATGTGTCGGAAGAGGAAATCATCGGCCAGTTTGACATTTGTTGGTCTCGGAAGCTGAATATTAGCTCAATTATTTTGCTCAATTTCAGAATGTTCAAGAAATCACTATTTCGAACTTAGTATAACTTACGGTGTTTGTCTATTGTGATCTAGTTTACATCCTTTCTTCTTTCGAATTAAGGGAATTAGAAAGAAAAACAAAATACTAAAAGAAATCGATAAAGCAAGTAATTAGTTTGATTTTTCTACACATTTTCCATATAGCTGCTAAAACAAAATTATTTTGTTAGATCCATAGTCAAACTATGATCCCAGGCTCCCCATGTCGGGCGCTTCCGACCCCCGTCACTAGATGACCCAGCGGTCTTATCGAGTCGTGGCTTCATCATGGGTCTTGGGGGGGGGGGGGGCTCTAGATGTTGCAAGTGCTAGAATGCTTACGATGCAACTCCTTTAAGGATACTTATTCCTTCTTCTGTATTTACTGCTATCCTTACCGCTCCTGTGGAATTTGTAATGGTTGGAAATCTCTCATTGTTTCACTTTGCATCTACGGCTTTTTAGCGCTTTTGTGTCTTGGTCGAGTTTGTCAATGACGGTGCGCAAACTTCGCTGGAAGCTTCAAGGTCTGCCGATAACTATTTTCAAAAATGCACGAGGAGCTTCAAAATGTGCTTTTGATTTTAGAAGTCAGTTTAGGACAACAGGTCCATTTCGTTTTTTAGCCACTTTTTTAGCTACGGCGCAAAGTTTTCAAACAATCTGTGTCCACCTCTCACTTTGCAGAGCAAGAAGTCTTGGTAGAATCGATCAGCACGGCAAGAAAATCGCTATAACGGGGCAACTTTTGGTGTTTTCGGAATTTGTATTTTTCACCATTTTATCGTGGTAACGTCATAACTAGTTCGAGTTGTGCTTTCAATATAAGTTAAGTGAACTGGAAAGTAATCCATTTTACCTACTTTCATAAGTTTTCGTTAAGACAACAGCTTGCCCTGAAATCCGGATCAGAAGATCGGTACATGGATGACACGGGCTTGGGCTGGTGCCCGGGATTTCAAAGATTGATGTGGCGTAAACGAAGGAGAAATCCTAAACAGTTGACATGAATTACAATACTGGACCTTATTGTATCTTTACAATCTGCAAAATCATAGCACCTGCCAACATTATTCAGAACTAACAGGGCAAAAAAAGATCTATTTAAAAGAGCCAGTAAATCAAACCAACAGGCTGCTTTGCAATGACAAGCTTAGCTGACATATCTTTCTTTTCGGAAATTCGGCTGATTGTCCGGGAGAAGTTACATAAGAAGCTGAAAACAAATCATTGAAAGAAACAAATACTGCCAAATAGGTCCCTGATTCTTGTAAACTATTTATGCTTATACAAGTGGTTTTTATTCCCGTCTGATTTTCTCGTTAAAGGACCCCTCCCACTTATTTTACCCTTTATATTATCATTAGCTCTTTTATGGAATTATGGTGCATTTACACACTGCGTAAAATTCGAGCATATTTGAAATCCGAGCGTATTTTACGCACGTATTTGGGCTTGAAAAGATCTCTAGCAGCACGGACGTATTTGAGAAGTCGTCCGGTTTTGTATCTAAACACGTCCGTATTGCTAGAAATCTTTTCAAGCTCAAATATGTGCGTAAAACACGCTCTAATTTCAAAATACGCTCGGATTTTACGCAGTGTGTAAACCCACCATACGAATTTCAAATATCTCCGACATTCGCCATTGTTTCGTTATACACCTGTGACTGCTTAGCACTTTTTCGGCCGAGCCATGTGTGCAAGTCAAGGAGCGCAAACTTCACCGGAAGTTTCAATGTCCGCCGACAACTAGTTCAAAAACAAGGGCGTGAGAACGGCTGTTTTTTTTTACTTGGATTCTACAAATTAATGACCAAAGAGCGCACAGTTTTAAAGCATCACTCTTACTAGAAATGATCTTTTCCCTATGAAATGAATCTGAAAAAACGTTTTTGTAAATACCATTACTTTCCACCTAAAACTAGCGATTCTCTTGTTAGCGCTTGTCGACTAAATCCAGCCTTCCTTCTCTCCGACGCGGCGGCTTGGCGCAAAACATTTGAAAACTAAACGTGCCTTGGTTAAAAAGTGGGAAAACTAAGCAAATGAAAGAAGTAATAAACAGAAGAGTATCACATCCTTGTATGTGAAAGAGTTGTCAGCGGACGTTAAGATTACGGCACACTTTTCGTTGGATGACGGGAAAACTCGGAAAGGCCGAAAAAGCACTAAAAACTCGTAGTTACGAAACGAAACGATGGAGAAAGTTGGGGATATCAGAAGCTTATAATCCCATATGGGAGCTAAGCATATTATAAAAGGCAGAATAAGCAAGAGGGTTCCTTTAAAAATTTTGCGTAGTGCCTCCAGAGAGCGGGAAGTCTGGAAGATATCGACAGTCGTCCACAAGAAAGTTATTAATGTAACGGGGCAAGTTTTGGCATTTTCGGGAAACTGTATATATATACATATTTTATTTGTAAGCCGCCAAATAAACAAGGTGGTAGCGGAGTAAAGATATGTATTTGTTTTTAAGTTTTCCATCTGTGTAATTTGGAATCATGCCGTTAGATGACCCTACTGCCGCGAGGTGTTTCTACCAAATGATAGAATGCTGCCGATTTACCTCGTTTGACAGAAGTCCCATGCAAACATCTTTGCCTTACATGCCCTAAAACTATCCGTGCCAGTAGTTCTGTCCGTTCAAAACTTTTCTCAACTCCCGTTGAGTATTTTCAGTGACTGAGTTCTGACTTCCACAAAATGCATTTTCTGTCTCGAATCTCAATTAGTCTATCTATTCCATGCAATTGGTTCAGTAAAATACTTTGACTTGATCTGGATCGAACCTTCGGACAAGTATGAGAATCTGAAAGTAAGCATGTTGGCTAAAGAACAAACTGACATGTATGACTTCCAAAAAAAAAATAGGAAATTGTTTTATTGTGACAATAACATGAAAAGAGGAGTTGCAAAGAAGTTGAAACAGCTGTGACAGCTGATGAAACTTTAGGTTACAGCAGATGGTCGACGTCTGACTTCTTTCACTATCTCTCTTCTTTACCAGGTTCCTAGACACTTAATTCCCTGTGCCTCCCTGGCCTATACCACTCAACAAGCAAAAAAAATGTATGAAAGAGTTAACACGCAAGGCGCTCGGATGGTTGTATAGTGTTTTTTTGCGGCTCTCGTATTCACAACATTGTTCCGGAGTCTACCATGCCATAAGGGAAAAAGATGTAAAAAATTTGAGAAGTTGTTTCCTTAAGTACTGTAAATTTCTAATGTATCTTCCAAAATCTTTTCGTAATCGTAAATTGCTGTTGAATTTTAACGTTTAGTACAGTATCAATACACTCTTTCGTTCGCAGTCAAATCTAATTACCCTCCACAAACATCCTGCCCTCTCAGCCCATAAGATTATTGGCCAGTTTTTCATTCCTGAACCTTTACTGTGTAACCGTTTAATTTCAAGTCTATTTAGTGTGTTTTTCAACTATATGAAAATAATGCAGTCATGTTTATTTACATAGTTTTGTTTAGTGTTTTAATATGTGTATTTTACTTTGTGTGTTTAACTCATACTCCGCTGTTATGCAAAAAGCGGGTCACAAATAAATAAATAAATAAAATAAAAATTTGCTCGGTTCCGATTTATCGCTCTTAGTGCAATATAGTACGACTGGAAACGCTACTCCAAATTGTATGACTCGAAGCATGACTCCAAGTTGAGAAGAAGACTCAATACACGATTGAAAATCGGCCGATTGGTACGAAACCAAATAAAAGAAAACTATGAAAAACTGATAATCAGTAATAAATGACTAATAATGTCTCTATAGCTGCAACTGCAATGTCAGAATCAGAAACCGCAGCCTTTCTAAAGAGTTGCGGATCTTTATTCGAAGTAACTTTTCAAATAGCTCTTGAGTTTCAAGTTTTCTTTATTATCAATCTATTTAAATCATGAAGAGCCAATCTAGGGGTTACCCACTCTCAGTTATAGTGTACAGCAAGTTCCCCGTACCGGTTTCCTCTCATTATAACATTAAAGTTAGCATGTTTAGAAGCAGAATTGCCTAATCAGTGCCAATTAATGCCAAATCAGCTTAACTGATTTTGGCCGGGAAAGAGTCTACAAAGGTACCTGGGATTGGGTAATCCCTCGGATCCAATTTGGCCGAGAGGAGTTTTGTGTTCAAATCCTAGCATTTGCTATCAGGGTTGCCACTCTAAATCTTTTAGAACCTCCGTGACCTAAGGATTTTGAAAAAAATTGAAAGATGTCACAAGTAACCTTTTGGAAAATTACCGTCGTTGTCTATTTTCAACACCAACGCTTAGAAAAACCTGATGTATATTAAAAAAACGTGTAACCCCTCCATGCTTTCGCTAAGACTATTTCACGGTTTCCACCTGAGCAATTTAAGATCTCGCCAACGTCTGAAATCTAATTCGTTTCCGAACCGTGCACTGAACTGTAATCGGTTATAAAAGAGTCTCGAGTTATTGAGGCGAAAGATGCCATCTAGTTCATTAGGGGTTGACTTTCTGCGAGAGAAAAAGGAAACCAAATTAAAGGAATTACCAAGGGGTAACTGAACAGTTTCAATGCACGATTATCGCCATCCTGACACTCGGTCCGCTCCTTTCTTTTCACATTCATCACTAGCTCGAATTTATTATGGCCTGAACACCTCAAACTGTACAATCGTGGGCATTCTGAACCGTTGGTGTTATGGGTCGTAGGCATTTTGAATCGTTAAAGAAATCCGGTAAAACTTGAGTGAAAAAGTTGACTTATAATTGTCGGCGGCCAGCTGTTCTGTAGAAGCTTGTAAAGTTACCCTACTAATTAGTACAACCGTTTTCCGATTCATTCGACAAGGGTCATGTATAAGGAAGCATAACACGGATCAGAATATCCCTTGAGTTTCAATATTCCAGCTGTAACGTTTCATAAATATTCTCGTCTGGGTTCCCGTCGGAACCTTTGGTATTCATGCTGACCAAAGGTTTAGCCGACATTGGGCCATGTCTGTCGACCAAATATATTGAGGAGCACCAATCAAATTTTACTCTATTGAGAATGGAATGATCATGTGGCATTATAATTTCCTTTAACGGACCAAATAACCGCAATATGTAGCCTACCGTTTTTGGTACATATTTTGCCTAAAAATATGGCAGCTCATTGATATTTGACTCTTGCATTCATCTTCCATTTCCTCTTTCATTATCAGCACCGAGGTCTTATTTCATGCTTATCATCATTCTGGCTCTAGCTGTATTGACTGGTTTTATCACTTATTTACATCGGACGGTACCGTATCCTTCTTCATTACTCCCCTGTAACTCCCCTTCTACCGCGTTCAATGAAAAGAGCCACTCTGGATCAAAGGTCGGTTTTGAAAGTTGGGCGAATCGACGGATATCTTGGGTCTTGTGACGGGTAGGCGAATTTTCGGAAAAAGTGGGGGTTTTAACGGATTTTTTGGGCGAATCCACGGATTTTTTGGGTCTTGTGACGGGTAGGCGAACTGTCGGAAAAAGTGGGGGTTATGACGGATTATTTGGGTCTTATGGCGGGTGGGCGAATCGGCGGATCATAGAATTGGGCGAATCGACGCTTAAGTAAAAGGACTTTGGGTGAATCGACGTTGGCCGAATCGACGGGTGGCAGCATTGACGGGTGAGCGAATCAGCGGTTGGGCGAACCAGCGGTTGGGCGAACCAGCGGTTGGGTGAATCGACGGGTGGGTTCATCGACTTATTTTTAGATTGGGCCTATTGACGGGTGGGTGAATCGACAGGTGGGGGTAGTGACGGCGACCCTTTTGTTTTGTATATTGCCCTTGGGATCTGAAATACACTTATCATAATCGTGGCACGATAAAAATTATTCTCAAAGTAGTAGTAGTCAAGGCTACAGTGTTACTGCATTCTACTGAATAATACTATTAGCAAGACTGGATGCTACTATAGCAAGACAGGATGCAACTGGATACTACTGCTTAAAGTTTAACTGAAAAGCCAACTCTCATTTAACTGACCAGACTTTATCATTTGGCTTGTGTTAAGGGATTTTTTTTCTTGATATTCAGTATGACGATCAAAATATCTACGGCCCTCCTCACAACTCAAAATTCTACTATGACGTGGAAAATCTGAAACTGACAAGCGCGGCTTTTCAGTGGCCAGTGGTCAGCTCGCGGAAGGTAGCTAACTGCGTGAACATTTATTTTTCGTAAACCGTTTTCGTCAAGCATACAACACAGGTACAAGTGCATAGAGGTACCTCAAATCCGACAGGGAAATTCCATTACATGAAAATTGATTATTCGTGAACAGCGGAGCAACCGAGTAACGCATTTTCATCGGGTCTTCGAGCCTCTTTAAGTGAATAAGTGATGGGTAACTAGATTGTCCTATCTCACACCCTTTCCAGTTACACTTTAGGATTGGCCCAGTCTGAGGCATATTAAATGATAGTATCTTTACTATTACATATCAATACATGCAACTTTTCGGACAACGATCATACAACTACGCAGGCTAAAAGTTTTCATCGGGGGTGATACTGTCACTAGCTGCCGAGTTCCAGATGCGCCAGTTAACGTGGAACCCGATGCCAGCCATGGAACCCGATGATTTCGAAAGGTTTTGCTAGAAGCCAAGGGGCTCGACAAGGGCTTAAAGAAGCCAAAGCACTGGACGATTTGTTAGAATCGGAGGCTTGATTCAAAATAGTCGACTATTCTAAAAGACTGAATATTGAAATTATAAAAGTTGGAGCTGAACTGAAAAAATGAGAACGAAAATGAGACTGGGGGAAAATTGGATGTAAAACACGCAGAAGAGAAAGGGTTGAATAATGTTTAAGAATAAAGCAGATATTGCGGATAACATAGGTGACACTATGTAGGTAGGTCGGTTAAAATCATCTTTTCTGAAAGAAAAATAAGCAGAAACTATAATGTAAGACCGTTGGCGTCACCTAGGGTAAGTGGAAAGCGTCCGTCACCGTCAAAGTATGACCAGGGTAGTTTAGGTAGTTGGGGAGGGGGGATTATCCTGGAAAGTCCTCGGGGATTACATTTCGATTACAGCCTTACTAGGTTTAAAATTAAAGAACGAATTGATCCGGGTAGCCCTATTCCTCTGCCTTGTCAGTGTCTTCAGAATTTAAGGGAAATTCGGCTTGCGTTTACTGGTCTCTTGACACCAAACCGGGTGTTTTACAATGCGTCAACAGTGTTTCTGAAATGAAGGATAATAAATAAACCAGAAAACCCTCAAACGTGCTACAAGGTTTAATTAAATGAATAGCTGTTCCTCAAATAAATTAGGATCAGTATGACAATCTGTTGCGTTTGACATAATGCTTTCAAATGTACGTAGCTTCTTAAGCTCTTCTAACGAGTGTTGGTATACCATGCGAGGTGACGTGAGTTATGCGCGTCGTCGTCTCTCGATCCTGGGAACGACAAAACCGATCCGACCACCGTGGGGGGAGTGGAGGGAGGGAGAATCTGGAATCATGACGTCTCTATAAGTTTCGAACTGGTGAGCGGATCTTTAAGAAACTTGATATTTGAAAAGAGCTCGTGTCTTTGGATACAGGCGAGGTAAGGTACATCCAGATGTTCTAGGATGATGAAACCTTGCTTGAGCATTAGAGACCTGACAAGACTTACTTAGAAATAGTCACTTCCCAGATGCGACCATCCTGGGGGAGATGGAGGGAGGGAAAATCCGTACATTTGAGGCATCTATAACTTTCGAACCGGTGATCAAATCAAACTTGACAATTGGGAAAAGTACATGTCTCTGATGTTAGATTTCAACTCCGGATTGTATCCGGCAACTATCGGAGGGGGGAGTTGGAACCGGAAACTCCATTGCCTGATTATGAGTGAGCAATCGGGACCGGACTTGGTGGGAATAAAATGCATAAGCCCCAGAGGCGCGTCAGTTTATACAACTGGAGCGGATCCAGACGCTATCGAGAGATAGTGCTGATAGTGATGGTGCCACCTATATCGGGATTTAGCATCCGGGAAGGGGCTGCGTAAATCTCGTGAAATGCAAAACTGTGGAACAAGTGATCGATTCTGACGGAACTTCTTTCACCAGTCTGTGGTCCATGATCTTGAGATCACTGGAATTCAGGAATCTCCCCTCGAACTCGAAACTCATAATATTAGTAGAGTTGAATTATAAGTATTTTTAAATTTGAAAATTGAGTTTTAGTTTGAAAAGAAAAATTTAAAGGAAGGGATTTATTAAGGTTTTAAAGATAGGATGGAAGTGTAAAGATTAGAAAGAATGGAAGGATAAAAATAAAAACTAGAAATTAAGAAAATAAACGTAGAGATAGAGGAAAGTGTAGGTGACGCTAAATAGACAGGCCGGTCACGCGTGATCACGTTTTAAAAATTTAAGATTGATAAGACCGTTGGCGTCACCGAGAGTAAGTGGAAGCGTAGTCACCTGGCCAATTCATATTGGACTGGAAGAACAGAAAAGATACTACGCGGCATTAAAAAAAAAAAAAAAAAGTATCTCTTGGTTTTATTACGTTTTTCTTCTTGAAATAAACTGCTCATTTTCACTTGAAAAAAAAAAAAAACCGAAACTCCCCAACCCCAGACTTGAAATGAGACTTTAAGACACAAGGTCTTTCGGAGTACTAAGTTTCATAAAAAGCCGATCACCCGTTCGAACATTAAGATAGTATTCCTAACTGACTTGTGATAAAGCTTTTCACAAGTATATTTTACGATTTCAACGGCTTGAGCCTGAAGAGGACTCTTGCAAAGAAGCGCCGAAAAATAGCTCTAATAAAATTTAGCAGACGTATCCGTTTTGCACTGTTAAACATCAATATTCCGGATTCTCCCTCCTCTACTCCCCACACGATGATCTGATCGGGGAAATGACTGTTGTTATGTAAAAAGGGTCATATCCCCGATATGCCTGCCAAGTTTCATCCTCCTAGCACATCTGGAAGTACTTTAACTCGGAATCATCGGAATACCGGTATCATCCCCTCCAACTCCCCCACAGTGCACGGATCCTGTCCGGTCTCGCCAACTATGGGTCTCCGACTTATGCTTATTCTCCCCACCAGGTCTCACCACAGTTCCTCCACTCTGAGATTGTCACACGATTTCTGTTTTCCCCTCCGACTCCCCCCAAACACGCCCGATCCGGTCCGGACTTGAAGTTTGAGATCTGAGACACGAGGTATTACCAAAAGACATTTTTCATTAAGATCCGATCCGCCGTCCAAAGTTTTCCATACCTCAAGATTTCGGACTCCCCTTTCCTCCCCCCATTCGTGGGACGAATTTAACGAGAAGTCTTCCCAGCCGATCACCGGGTCATATCCCACCGCTTTCTCAAGTGGTTTGTCCCCTACTTCATCAAAAGTTACAACGACAAAGTGTTCAAATCCTACTTTCTCACGCAAAATTATTCTACCCCAGTGCTATCTTTTGAATAGTGGAGGACTCGTCTTGAATAACTGTCCCTTTAGCAAATATCATAGAATACCATAGAAATAAAGATAATGTTTATTCAAACAATGTTTACAACGGGTACGTCAGCTACGATTCTTCATCAGCGATATTTCGGCCCTTTTTGGCAAGGGTCCTCGTCAGGCTGTCAATCCAAGGAAACAAACCTGTAATAAAGTTTTATATAAACAAACCTGTAATAAAATTTTTATTACGGGTTTGTTTCCTTCCCCTAAGTTGAACCAGAGGATTGACAGCCTGACGAGGACCCTTGCCAAAAAGGGCCGAAATATCGCTGATGAAGAATCGTAGCTGACGTGCCCGTTGTAAACATTGTTTGAATAAATGTTTCAATTTCAGCTTGGGCTCAAAGAATATTTAAAGATAATGTTCATAACGTTCGAGCTTAGGTGCACCTGAGAGGTTTCCGAGGACATGGTGTTACCCTCTTAGAAGGAGAAAGTTTAGTGTCAATGAAAAACTTTAATTTGGATAATAAAATTCCAATAACATATGGTCATGTGGAGGAAAGTTGTAAAATGTCAAGTTTTAATGGTAGGTTTTTCCTCGTTTTCGAGGCAGTTCGGTGGAAGCGTTTGCCTTAAAGAAACCCGTAAGATACTTTTGATTTCTTTCCTCAGTTAAGACTTTTCAGTTAAGAGTTTTCTGTAATAGTTGTTTGTTTCTTTTTGCTGTTTTTCGGTCACGCAAGGTAGCCTAATGTTTTTATTTTTAATTTAATTTTTTTGGTTTAGGTATCTGTTCTCAATCGCTATATTTTCGCTTTTCGGGATCCCAAAACGTAAGTGGAGGGATACCTATGACATCGCAAAAGTTGTCCATCCGTCCGTCCGTCCGTCAGTCGTTAGCACGATAACTATCGAAATGGTTGAGATATTTTCACCAAACTTGGCATGAGAACTCCTTAGGTCAAAGTTCAGGTCAAGTTCGAAGATGGATTATGTATCCCTATATTTAGGTGTGGGGGAGGGGTTTGAAATTCAGGGGACCAAAAAATATTTTTTAAAAGCTAATGAAATAGTCGAATAAGGGGTAAGGAGACATGCTGAATCCGAATATGAAATTTATTTTCTCGCCGGACAAATACTTAACCCGAAATCCGGTGAAAACCGGAAAATTGTGAAAAGTAAAAGTTGAATCCGAAGTTGACTAGAGATTCAGTTTAGGGGCAAGGGGACGTGCTTAGTCCGAATATGAAAACTATTTTCTCGGTGGAAAATTAGTTAGGCCGGAATCCGGCCAAAACAGGAGAATTTGTTAAAAGTAAGTCATATTTAAATCTGATAAGATATTCGATTTGCGGGTAAGAAGACATGCTGAATCCGTATATGACAACCATTTTCTCACCGGACGTATATTTCGCTCGGCATCCGGCTGAAACCGGAAAATTTGTTAAAAAATAAAGTTTAATCTGAAGTTGATTAGAGGTCCGATGTAGTGTTAAGTGGGCATGCTTAATTCGTTTTTGAGTTTTAGTCTTTTGCCAGAAAAGTAGTTGTCCCGAATCCAGCCGAAACCGGAAGTAGGCTATAGCTAGAAAGCTATAGGGTAGAAGGCTATAGGGTAGAAGGCTATAGGGGAAGTAGGCTATAGGGTAAACCATATGTTGAGTGCATATCTGAATATTTGACAGATCGTAATGTACCGTATATCTGCATATATCTGAACTTGGTTAAATTCAGCTGGCGTATCCGTTTTGCACTGTCAAATACGAACTTGGTCTTTTCCGATTATTACCATTGGCGTTAACCTGTTTTTTAAATTTTAAAAGTAAAAAGGTTTAAGAAGTCTGCTGAAGGCCGAATATCTCGAAGACAGAATTGTCTTCATCAAATATTAAAATTTTGGGATCCCATCGAAACCTTTGGTCTTGTTTGTTCAGGTTAGCACATCCTCTCTAGCTCGCTTTTGTTATGCTGATTAAATATGTTTATTTTCGATAAAACTGAACTTCCACAAACTTCCATCATTTTCTCTCTCGGCGAGTGGCACCATGATCAGTTTGTTTCCAACAATAATTACTTTCTACATGAAATTAACAATTTAGCTCGTTAGTGCTTGTCAGCTCCATCCAACCTTCCCGCTCTCAGAAGCGCGGCTGGAAGCAAAATATTTGAAAACTGAACGAGCCGTGGTTAATTTATAGCAATTTTCTACAAACCGTTGCCTGCAATTACCAGTCCGTCTCGGTGATGGGAATTTTCTTTTCTTAGAACTATCATAGATTGGCTGTTGTGGCCCAAGAGGGCCCCATCCCGTTTTGTTGTCATTCCCAACAATGGTGTAAACACATACGCCATCTAGGCAATAAGTTCAGGTTATTGCCAATAGATGGCGTACGTCTCTAATCGTCTCTGTGACATAATTAGTTATTTGGATGATACTGATAGATCATCAGCATCCTCAACTCATTAACAGAAAGCTCACCATCTTTGCTTATATCTTGGAGATTGAGAGGTTATTTTTGTACCAACTGAGAAGTATAATATTTGGTTATTTTGGGAGAGAAGAGCACGGTGCGTTTGAGCCAGAGGCTACTTAGGACATCCGTCCCCAACCCTTCGTTTGCTGATTGGTTTTGAGAGTGGAACTTAAGGTCATGCCCACCGGTTTTCAGAGGATGTCCACGTTATCCACCTGGTCCCAGTGACCCTATTCAAGACCTAGCCTTACCCACCACCCTCGAAACCACATCATTGGCATTGCAAGCAACAAGAAGGTAGAGTCCCGATGAGTAGCTTGGTTACTGTCGAGTTACCACCTCGTTGCACACCAATCAATATTGGTACCAAAACCCTTAGAAATTTCCAGTCCTGTTCCGGCCGCTTCTTAGTGGATCCAAATGTTTTGCTGGTAATGATGTCTTCTAACAGAGCTTTCCACAAGGGTATCGCTCTGTTCGAGAAGAATTGCCGTCAAAATATTGGAAAACCAATTTATTGGTACACCAACTAGCACTAGTAGCTAACCTCTAATCTCCGAAGATGATCATGATCTAACACCTAATTTCTAGTGACAACTCCCTCTTATATATCATATTTATATCCAATTTTGTTTTCAATTTGTACCATAACATTGAGCTTGTCAACCCTTCGAAACTTATCAAAGGGGATATCCCACTATGTTTTGTTCCATAAATTATTTTTTTTTATGTCTATCCTGATTACCTCATTAAGGATAAATAGAAGATACTATCTCTCCCAGTCCATACAGTATAAACGAAAGGGGCTGTGATATTTATTTCAAACTTGATGTGAGGATTCTTCGGAGCGAAGTTCAGTTCCTGTTCGAAGATAAGCTCCGAAGCACTATGTTTAGAGGACGGGGTAAAAAACTACTTTTTGATAGCTAATCTGATAGTGTATTCCGAGGTGAGGAGACATGTTAAATCCATTTCTGAAACTAATTTTTTGGCCGGACAAGTAGTTCATCCGAAATCGAACATGTGCCATTTGTTAATCCCTTTTCCATCGGTCAGTCCATCCCACGATTGCGAGCTAGTGTACTTCCAGATGTGCTAGGACGATTAAACTTGGCAGGGATATCAGGGACCCGATCAAACTATGCTGGGGGGGGGGGGGGGGGAATCTCAAGATCGTTTATACTGGGGAGATCGGGATGGAAATTTGCGCTGAAGAACACGCATATGTTCTATATTCATGTTTATGCAACCGAACTGGATCCGGACACTTTTTCGGAGGGGATTGGGGTTTCTCGGAATTCCGGTGATGGTGGTTTGGGTATCTTCATGAAGAAACTTGACAGGCGTACCAGGGACCCGATCAACTGACTTGGAAACAGTAATTTTCTGGATCCGATCATCGTAGGGAGAGTGGAGGCAGGGATAATCCAGAATATTGCATCAAGCGTAACCGGATACGACCTATGTGGGGAGTTGTGGGGAGACCCGAAAAGTCTGACCTGCTTAGACTGAAGGGACCGCCATGTAACTTGGTGATAGGAACAAGCGGATGATCTAGATAACTCATTTACAGAACCAGATTGTATCTGGGCACTTTGTGGAGGAGTTTGGGACGATGATCGCGAGTTACGGTACTTTCAGATTTGCTTTGGCGATGACACATTAGAGATCTGAGTGGATTGGCTTAGAAATTGTCAATTCCCAGATCCAACCATATTGGGGAGACGGGGAGGTTTGGAAGTAACGATAATCTAAACTTGAGGCACGCATAACATTCGTACCGGTGATCAGATCTGACTGAAATTTTGATTATTGGGAAAAGTGATACCTGCAATACTCAAATCCAAATCGGATTCAGCATCTATTGGAGAAGGGAGAAGGGGGACTCTGGAAAACCTATGGCAAGGTTATTGTGGAGTCATTGTTACCTTGGTGGGAAGAAAAAGCAGAAGCCGCAGACACGTCTCAATTTATAGAACTGGTGCAGATCACGGCACTATCGGGAGAGTGGGAGGGGTGAGGCAAATCACGTGACATGCATAGTCTGGAGCAAGGGATCAGATTCTGACGGAACTTTAACATCTCTTGAAGTGCGTGTGTTGCGATGTGCTTAAAATACTTTTCATTAAACGATACATTTTCATGGTCCTCATAGTCCTATGATCATTTTGCCTCAATGATTTTCCTTACAAATGAACTGAAAAGTGAGTCCAAAAAGTGAAAAAACAAGAGCTAGAAGCTCATATGGCACTTGCAAGGATGGGTCGATCAGAGGATCAAGTTAGGAATTTACTATTGTTAGAATTGTGAGCCCGTTGTTAGGTAGCGTAGGTAACCAGGTAAGTAGAATGAACTTTAATCTTCGAATCCAAACATATAAACCCTGAAAGAGGAACAGAAACATAATATTTATACCTCATTCAATTTGATCACTTCACAAAGTAAATATCTTATCCTGTTTAAATTCACTTAAACCAACATCCGAATTCTGACTTAATTAATATACATGCTAACCTATCCGGGTTTCTCAGTACTTGTTTTTATGTTTTACTTTGTACTTGTCTTCTACAGGTTATTCCGAGATTGGTAACTGTTACTCTAACTGAATAAATGCAGATGGTGGGGCATATTTCAAATAACATAAATGTGTGTTGTTTTAAAACAGCCATTTGTACCTGGCTGTGTTAATGCGCATTTTAAAGGCGCTAGAATTTCATCTTTGAGCAAAGCCTTTGAGGCAAAAATAAAGATGGGGTCATGGGGGATCACGAAGATGTAAATTAACTCAAAAGTATTTTTTTTACTTTAAAGAATCACTTCTAAGAAAAAAAAACGTAAGGCAAAATGACTATGGAACCTAGGTGGTCATGAGTATGTATCATTTGGTCAAAACGAAATTTTTTTCTGTTTTCTGGTAATATGCGCACTTGAGTGCTAAACATTCTTTGTGAGCAAAACCATTGCTGCACAAATGATCACAGGCTCATGAAATGTATGCTTAGCTGAAAAGTATTTTTTGTACGTTATGAAAACTTTAACAAATGGTAGGACTGAAGGGTGCCAATTTCTAGGCAAAATTTCTAACATTGTCGAGTCTCTATAATGTTCCAGCCAAGCTTCATTGTCTTAGCACATCTAGACTCTCGATCATCTGAGTCCCCCCCCCCCACTCCCCGGCAGTTCCCAGATGGAAACCGGTTCTACAAATAATTCATCTAGAGCATTTAGCATTTGTTCGTTCTTCCCACCAGGATCCGTCCCGATCTCTCCAGTCTAAGCAGGTCACGAGTTATCCAGAGAACCCCCCCCCCCTCCACAGGTTTCGGATCCGACCCGAAAGTGTAAAAGAACATAGAGACATGTCCTCTATTCAATTATTAAATTTCCTTGAAATCGGGTCACCGTTAGAAACTTACGCATGACTCGATATTCTGGATTCCCTCTCCCTCCATCCCCCACACTATAATTGGATAATAAAAATTACAATTTCCAAGTCAGTTTGATTGGGTCCCTGATCCGGTGATGGCGATCACTGGAATTTCGGGAAACAATCCTACAGCCCCACCCCCCCTCCAAAGTGTTGGGATCCAGTCCCGTTGTCGAAAATATTTATCTACAGCAGATTCTTGTTCTTCCCAGCAAGTCCCACCCCGGTCCCTCCAGTCTAACCGTCTAACCCCGCCTTGTGGGTCCTGGAATGTCTACGCGGCTCCGACAATGGAGTCCTAGACTTCTAAATTATAATAATGCTTGTTTATTGAGCCAAAAGGCCATACAAGATTTAATACACTTCACAAATAAACTATTACACCTCTATAGATACTATGCTACGTAAACTAAGCTAAATTTTCCTTCCTGAGATTCAATCCTTTAGTCACATATTTACAAACATCTAGGATACATTTGGGGTTCGTAGATTTCAGGATACGGGGATTCGTTGCGTTCAGGATTCGTTGCGTTTTTGCAGACACCATGGTATCTGTTATCACGGGAACTGGATCTGCAATTAGTCGTTTTTCCACTAACCGTGGTATCTAATATACGGTTGCTCTGAAAAACGACAATTGCCGAAATTGCGCTTTTCGAAGTCATCCAAAACGAAAAACTGATATTCAGTCACATCACTAAGTGCCAAACTTCTTTCCCACCAATTTGACAAAAACTGATGAAAGTGAGATGACTTTTTCAGAAACCACGATCAGTGACCACGGTCGGACCATGGTATCTGAATATCAGATAACACGATAACTGGCCAGATACTACGATAACTGCAATCGCCTTTTGACCGTGGTATCAGATACGACGACCACTGCAAAACGACTTTAGACCGTGGTATCAGATACCATGGTATCTGCGAAAACGCAACTATTGTAACTCGACAGTTCTCAATGAAAAACAGAGAAGCTTAGCTCCCCAGGTAGAGTGTCAAATTTTAAAACGTAGGGTTTTGGGTTCGCCTTTCGCAGCCACCTGCCTTTTTTTGTCCGCATACATTTGTGAAGTTATAGAGCTGCTAGGTTTCGCTTAAAGTTTAACTGAAAAGTAAATTTATTTCTGTATCCTTTAGTTGAAGACACTGAGTTATTTGGATTCTGCTAAGAGATTTTCTTATTTTCCACTATCTGCTCTAGTAATGAGGTTCAGAATATCTACGGCTGTCCCCACAGCGCAAATTCTACTATGACGCGGAATATTTGAATCTGAACACAAACGCGGCTTTTCAGTGGGCGGTGATAAGCTTGGTGAAGACTGCTTAGTGCCTGAACAAAAAAAACATAAATCTTTTTCGTCAAGCATACGACACAGGTAGTACCACAAATCTGACAGGGAAATTCCACTATTTGAAAACTGATTCTATGTGAATAGCGGAGCAACGATGTAACGCATTGTCATGGGGTCCTGAAGCCTCTTTAAGTGAATCAGTGAGGGGTAACAAGACTGTCCAATCTCTGCCCTTTTCAGTTAAACTTTAAAGATTTGACAAACTTTAAATATATATACTGAATCTATATTTGAATATGATATTCTTCGTTGTTCGGTCAGAATCGAGAAAACCGGAAATTTAGTGTAATTTAACTTCTCTCTGAAGTTGATTAGAGGGTTAGACGATTTAATGAATCCACTTTTGAACTGTATGCCCTGTCGGATAAGTAGGCCTAATTTAAAAAAAAAAAAATGCTACTACGAAAAATTGTTGTTTATTTTTTCACGTGGTTGTTCAGAGATAAATAATATTGTTTGAGAGGTCTGGTAAATCCCTGAAGTCTTCAATGACTGTCCGGATCAAGAAATCTGTTAAATGTTCCATTTTTGGTATCCATCGAAAACTTTGCAGTTTGACTGAAACGAGCCACATAACAGAGTTTGAACAAAATAATTCAACCCGTTCGAAATTTATAGCGCTAACCATGGATAGAACAGACGTAAAAACTTAACAACGTCATAGGTATCCGTCACGTACGCCTTGGGATTCGAAAAAGGTGGGGTCGAAGTAGAGGCCAAGGTGCAAATTTTTAAAGCTGAGGATGCAAATCTAGACCATTTCTTTAAGCCTCACAGGTGTCAAGAGTTGTTGACTGAAATAAGACTGTCACGATGAAGGTCGAATCCGAGGAATGTTTGTATAGTTGGCAAGAAAGTAAACGCAATCATATTATTTAAGAGCTGGAGTATTTAATTAAAAGGTTCGCCATGTAACTGGTAATTGTTGTACTGTGTTGTTCTTGGTCCCTGGGCTATTATAATAAAACTTTACTTGGCTGGTTTCCTGACTATAGTTATTTATGACACTCTGTCGTTGGCACAGCGCTGAGATAGCTCCATATCTGAGATTGTTTTGGGAATTAATGTTCTGTTTTGATTTCAGGAAGAGATGGCGGGACTCTACGGCTTTTGCCTACTGTTTCTTGCTGTTGTGTCATGCGTCCGAGGAGCCAGTATTACTTGCGACAGTTCCGAAAATATAGCCCAGTGCAAAACAGAATGCTTCTCAGCGCAGTATCTCAACTTCTCTTTGAAGCTCAATGTCAACATTACTGGTGCTATTATCATAAAAGTCACACTGATAGAACGACCCGTCTCATACACTGGAATGAACACATACGCTACTCCCAGCAATATTTACCTCCGAGATGCCCCATTGTTTCGCTCGGCCCCCAGCCACAACAAGAACCACCACATGTATGATGCCAACATGCTTCCCAAGGACAGTGAGACTACTTTTCCATTCATGGATGAAGAGAGCAAAAGCGGTCCTCATGATGATTTAGCGAAGCTTGTCTATTCTGATTATTCCAAGCAGTCAGCCTATTCAAAGGGCCAGAGAATACTTGGCCAGCAGGTCTTCAGCCTCAAGGCAAATGAATCGGTTATGGTTCTCGTTCCTGACACCCAGGACACATGCTACACAAGCAGTTTGTACGTCATCATCGAAGCTTTCACCTCGACAGGGCTGAAAATCAATATTGCCCTTAATGTTGATATCAAGATAAGCATCAACCTGTTCGCTTCTCTGTTTCTCCAACCCTTTTCCAACCTTTTGGGTTTAGCGCAATGATTTTTCCTAATAAAAAATCCAAATTCGGACTCTAAATCACCGTTTTTCTCATTTATGAAGGCTTCGAAGTTCCTTTCGACCCCGCGAGAATTGGCATTATAGTACCGAAGTCTTAGTTCCTCGGAGGTTTAATTTGCGGCGGGACTGATCAGCGTCCAAAGAAAGGAACAAAACATAATTATTCAACAAAGAGAGAAAAACCTCACCATCTGCGACTGCGACTGCAAAAGAAAACCACCTGCTCTTAAAACAATTCGGCAAAGAGAAAAAGCCGAGAAGAAGAAGTTCTCCTGTCTTAAAATAATTCAGCAAAAATATAAAAAGCTGTGAAGAAAAATTCTTATTATTTTGAAACATTTCGATTATGAATTTCACAAAAAGAGATTATTTTGATAACTCTTTTGCAGTAAATCATCTTACGAGTATCCTGAACTGTCGATCCTTATTTATGATATAGCCATTTATTTCTGGAAACAAATAAGTGATCCACGATTTTCCAGCTTCTTTTGAATGAAACTATAAAAAAAATAAACCATTTCTGTTCAGTTACGGCTATTACGGTTTCTAGTGATGTTACAGAGACATAGTCTGTAACCCGTTCTTTTCACCTTTTCTTTAGTTTCACCCTTCATTCTTAGAATACACCTTTAGTATTCATTTATTTATTTATTAATTAATATATAATCAGTACTTATAATATTTGGAATTATCACCATCCACGGGAGAACAGCATTAATTTCATTTCGCCTCGAGCCCTGCACCGAGGTTATATAAGCTCCGGCATTTCATTCAGTGAAAGCCAGTCGAAAGGAGTCAAAGCCAGTTGACAGGAGTCAAAGCCAGTCAAGCCAGTCGAAAGGAGTCAAAGCCAGTTGACAGGAGTCAAAGCCAGTCAAGCCAGTCGTTTTCTGTCGGATTACTATTCGTGAGCACCGAGTCCTTTGGAATACATGTAATTAAGTATCACCAGTTTCTATTTATGTTATCGATAATGTATAGGCCTAGGATTTGGAATAAAACCCCATGTACATGCCAAATTATGGGCTGATGTGTTTTGGCTAGGCTAGTCTAGGGCCTAGCAATGGTCTGGCAACCAACCACCGGTATTAGTTAGTTCAAGAGGTTTGGGTCGGAACTCGGATAAGATTGCGGATATGAACTGCGCGCCCGAGTCTTGCCGTATTTTGTGTTAGGCCTTAGCCTACTACTTGCCATTCCTGACTGATTCTGCGTGGTAGGCTAAGGCGGAACAACTTACCTTTACATTCACATCGACAATATAACATTGGTGTCTAGAAGTGTCTTATCCTTGTTCAGACCCAACCCTACCCCCCCCCCCTCCTTTCTATTGTCATGGGAAATTTTTCTTCGGGTTAGAATCCGATTTTTGTAGGATTGTTTGGATTTTTTTTTCCTCGTTGTCGCTTTTTGGTAAAAAGGCCTATCATGAATTTTGATAGCTGGGTTTTTCATTTTACGTTCATTTCTTTCAGAAGACAGATTTTCTTCTCTATATATAGGTCTGGTCCGCTCTCTATGTCGCTCCTCTCTATTTATTTTGTATTGGCTAGTTATTTCCTTATGCAATTATTGGCTACCATCGTTCATGAGGGGAACACTATTTGTTGGAACTTTTCCGTAAGAACTTTATGATTTTTTTTACAGCTAAGTGCCTTTAATTCTCCCTCCCGCTTATTTGTTCCAGGTACCGATTTTCGTCCAGGCGTGGGACATTAGTCGTGTCAGACCCCTCTTCCCCCCCCACGAGCCCTGTGATTTTGATAGCTCAGTGTTCTTATTTCGCTTCCCCCCCCCTCCAACCATTTTTGAGAGTTAGTGCCGATTTATTACCCCTTTGGATCGGAATTCCCCAAGCGATTTCTTCATCAAAATTCTTCAGTTTTTTCTTGGGAGCCGTTCGAACACGCTTTGTTTTCATGGTTTTGTCGATTTTCTAGTTTGGTTTGTCTTTCTGGTTTCGTCAGTTTGGTTTCGTCAGTCCACTTACGCTGAACGTCCCGGATGTTTCGCTTTTTTTACAGCGATTTCTGGTTGCTGATGTGACGAAAACTCTTCTCAAATTACGACATTTTCCTTCCCGAACGGTATTTTTTTTTTTTTTTGGTAAAATTAGCTTCAATTCAATCCCCCTCCAGTATTTCTGAATTTTCTTTCGTAATTTTAAAAATCAAATTCCGTGAAAAACTTCTGAATATTCCCACCATCTTCTAAAACTCCCAAGGAAGTCACGTGACGCTTCCCGATTGGTTGAAAATTTTCGCTCCACGCTGCGGTTGGTTCAATTGATCACGCGCTCGTTCGGTATACGTCACGATGAGGGACTATCTCCTCACTCCTGGCTTGGTAATAAATGTGATGGAATAATTGCGTTGTTGTTGGGTCGTTTTGAATGGTAGCTAATAATTGTTTTTGTGGATTGAATGGACACTGGATGGCTCTTGTATTTTGCGTCAAGGTTAATTAGGTTATGTGTTAGAATAATTAGGCCAAGCCTAGGTTAGGAGTTAGGAGTTTGGCTATCGGTAGGAAGCGAGAAAGAAGGCTGTCCATACGTACTAGTCATCGGTAATAGTTTAGTCTAGATAGTATATAGGCTTAGTCGAATGCAGTAGGCTAAGGGCTGTATTGAGTATAGTTATTTAATGTTAGTTTATGAAGATTTAGAAGGATGTTATGTAAATAGGGGTCTTGTAGATTAAGAACGTTACGTAGCCACAGTAGGTTTCTTTGCCTAATGGGTATCCGTCTTCGGATTTTTGCGGTTCCAAATTATTTGTTCACAAATTAATTCAGACGTATGTTAGGCCTACGCGCTACGTTATGTTCTTTTAGGAGTGTTTTGATAGATAAAAAGTTGGATTAATTTCGTACGTTATTCCTTAATCATAAGTGATTTTGTTGATTATTAATCTTTTGTAGATATAGTTAACAGGTAAAGGTGATATATGATGATAGGCCTATAGTTTATAGGAGTGTAGTGTAGTAGGAAGTAAAGGCAGTGGTCAAGTCTTTACGCGAGTGGGTGGCGGTATTCTTCATGCCCATTGGGCTACCCCAGATCTTCGACTAGTCTGCGCGAAACAATGTGTTGTGCCGTCGTTGCTCAAGGTCCCCCTCCCTGATATGCCTAGTAGTTTATAGATATCGACATAGCCTCTCCCCATATCTTGTGATTGTGTGCTTAGCCGGCAAGCGATTCCTATAATATGGTGAGTCCAGCCATCCCCCTTATCCCTTCCTTGTTATGAGGTATTAGATTAGTGAAGGCCTTCTCCATTTATTTAAGGAATAGATTAGTAGTAGGATTATGATTTAGAGAAATTCAGAGATAAGCCTTTGCGTCGGCCTCTGGATCCGACATAGTGATTGATTTAGTTCACATTAAGGATTCTACTTTAGTTTATAGTAATAGTTTTTGGCTACATGGCGAAGCCGAGACGTGTAGCTTCTTTATTATTGGTAATTTGTGATATTATAGGCCTATGGGCGTGATGTTTCGTATTTTGGTTAAGTTTATAAAAATGGTTATAGGCCTAAATTACGTTGTTGCTAGGCTAGAATTAAGAGATAGGCTAAGCCGTAGGCTAATTACGATGTGTAGAGCCATCTAGATGTCTTCAAGGTTTAGTATAGATATATTTTTTTTTTATATATTAGTTCGAACTGTAATGATCATACAGTTCGAAATATAATGCTCGTATATTTTCGGCGTAACGAAGATAATAAATATAGTTAATCCCAAAATATTTTAGCCATTATAAAAGTTTGTTATAAATAGAGAGTACGGAATCGGATATTTTTGGGACGGACTATTGAATATCAGTTTTTTTTTACGATTATCTGTCCCTTAGTGGTCGAGTAATTCTTCATTTTTTTTTATAAATTCTACATTCAATAATTATACATTGATGATATATTTTTTTTTTCTCTCTCTTCTTTTACCATGACAATATAGTGTTGGTTTGCCAGATTTTTTGTTGGGTCCAGATTAAGCCTACCAATTTTCTCAGATATTTCATATAGCTCATAGTTCTGTGATCTATTTTTGTGTATTTAGTCTCGTTGAGTATATATGATGAATCCAAATAATCCATTTCGACAAGAAGAAATGTCGTTTTCGCGATATTCGAATAACCCGTTCTCAGCTGAGGGGTCGTACACTGACCTTGGTTCAGTATATGAGAGAGAAGTGAATGAAGCTCCTATATCACAATATTGTACTTCGACCGTTAACTGGGATGGTATGGCTCGCGACAACTTAATCAATGTCTTGTTAGCAGGTGGAGCTAATCGAATTACACCCCCTTTTTCTCCTCAACCTTCGCCCTGGGGTCGTCTTATTTCGCCCATAGAAGACCCTAGGTTTACTCTTCATCAGAAGAATGTTCGACCTATTTACCAGGCTCCTGCAGGGGGGTCTCGATCTGCAACCCGCGCGTTCGATGTAGATAATTCGGCTTTTGTGAATTACCGGAATACAGATCAAACGCCACAGCCTGATTTTTTGGAAAAGAGACCTGCGGGTCGCTTGCTCGAAGACCATAACCTGCCGCTCCAAAGAGATATCCCGACACAGCAGCCACAACCAGTCCGTTATGAAGATCCCCTTACTAAAGTGAGGCTTCGGTTAGAAGTATCGAAAGAAATCTCAATGTTTGATGGGGAATCCGACCCTGTTTCCTGGTTGGAACAAGCGTCAGCAAAATTTAGATTTTCGGATATCGAAACTTGGAACGAGCAGCTTATGATCTTAGAAAGTAGGCTGTTGCCGCCGATGGTAGCGTGGTGTAAAACGCTAGATCGCCGGTCTAAGATTAGTTTTGACGCGTTTGAGGAAGCACTACGAATTCGGTGTGCTGGCCGCGAGTCCGACCTTAGGCTAGCCGAGGAGCGTATTGTATACTCCCCGGAACTGATGACCCCTGATAATTACGGTCAGCTGGTTCAGAAGAGTGTTGATGTAAAGTATGGGTACTCCGCGAATGAGTCCTCTAACCCACATGTTATACGTGTATATGTTGCTGAATTTATTCACGGTTTACCCGTCGCATACTATGACGCCTTTCAGAAGACAACCCCTCGCTCGCTTTCTGAATGTGTAGAAATCTTGCGCCGCACTCGTACACAGAAAGCCAAGCGGAACCTTCACGAGAAAGCGATGAGTGATGAATTCAAGGTTTTTTCACTACAAGCAAACAGTACCCCTCCACCCACCAAGGACCAGACACAAGCCTCATCTACTTCATTCAGGGGACAGGCTCCACCCAGCACTTATCACGTACACGATCATTCGGCATACAGCAACCACTATCAACCGCGGCACAACAGACCTTCACATTATGATCGCCCACAACATCCACCACACTATCACAACAGCCAACAAAACAGGGGATACAGGCCTAACTTTTATAGGCCCAACTATACAGAGAATCAATCTCTCCGAGGGAATAACCCTCCTGTATGTACATATTGCCTGCGCCTCGGGCATTATGAGAGATGGTGTCCCGATAAAGCCCAAGGCATCCCTTCACACAGGCCAGATTTAAACAGACAAGGTCACCAACCCTCGGGGGCGGATCAGGTGACCGCAGACCGGACAGCCCCTCAAGTGAATCAAAGTCAGAATTAAATTCCAGCACACTAACACCATGCCTCGTATGTTCACTTCGGCACACATCAAGCTTGTCATTTATCACTTTGGGTTGCGGTTCACTTCACTTGTCCGCCTTATATGACACGGGTGCGGAGTGTAACTTGATGAGTGAAAGTTCGGTAGCAAAACTCGACAAATCAGCGGTGATTTCTCGGGATAAATTTTCAAAGGGGGCATCTACATTATCGGGACCTTTGGAGATTCGGGGGGAAATTGTGCTATGCTTCACCTTGCTTGGCCAGAAGTTTGAAGACAAGTTTCTTATAGTCCCACGTCTCTGTTACCCGGTTTTGCTTGGACGACCCTTCATCAGGTCAGCGGGCCTGATGTTCGATCCAACAACCGATGACTTCTGGCTGAAGGACCCGGATAAGTGTTTGTTTATTGAGAGAATGTCTCCGATTGTGAATGTTATAGATAGGTGTCCTTCTGATGTGAACCCGAGTGTGAGCGGCTTAGGCCTAGAATACCCCGTTAGGATTGCGCTTATGAAGCAAAATGAGGGTGCTTGTGAAATAAAATGTAGTTTAGATAAGTTAGGTCTAGAAACTCCTTCTAGTTTTGTGTCCACGACGTTCAAGCCTGTATATGCAAAGACTAGCGTCAAAGCAGGCCGTATCCGGCCCGTTCAATGTACGGTGATCAGCGACCCAGGCCTTGAATCGCTTCTTTTAGAAGGTAACCCGTCCCTGGAATGTAGAAATATTGTAGTCTTGCCCCAAGTAGTGCCTGTGGTTGATGGTATGTTTACAGTTTGGTTAGCGAACTTGTCTGAAAAAAAGGTGAATGTCCGTGAGTCAGACCTTATGCTAATGTCGTATGAGAGGAATGTCTTAAGCGGCAATGTGGATGAGATGGTAGATCAACTTATAGACACAAGTATTCCCCTAGTATCGAGTGTTCGGATTGGATGGAATGATATTAGCCGGTCAGAGTATTTGTCGTATTTTAAGTTGGATCATGTTAGCCCCAAATTTCGCCCAGAACTGGAGGACCTTTTATTGGAATTTAAGTATGTATTTGCGCGATCAGACGACGATCTCGGAGATTATTGTGATGTGACCCACCGTATTGAGACTGGGAATGCCCCTCCTATACGGCAGCGCCCTTATAGAGTCCCCCCTCACCTTTTACTCGAGTTAAAGACTCGAATATCCGCAATGTTGAGGCAGGGAGTGATCGTTGAAAGTTCCAGCCCCTGGGCTTCACCGGTAAGCCTCGTGAAGAAAAAGGATGGCTCATATAGAATGGTAAACGATTATAGGAAACTGAATAAAGTGACCAAATTTGACAGCTATGCCTTGCCCCGAATCGATGACATATTGGACAAGATGAAAGGTTTTAACATGTTCTCCAAAATGGATCTGCTCCAAGGCTTCCTCCAAATCAAGGTGGAGCCTGATCATCAAGAGAAAACCGCCATTACAACCCCGTTCGGTCTCTTCGAGTATTGTAGGATGGGTTTCGGCCTATCTAATGCACCGGCAACTTGTGAGAGAATGATAGAGCAGGTTCTAAGGGACGTTTTAGGAGCTAATATTTTTGTTTTGTTAGATGATACAGGAGTTGGTTCAATCGGTCCTGCCGATCATTTGCGACTTTTGCGGCAAGTGTTTGAACGTTTCCAAGCTCACCAACTGAAACTGAAACCGACGAAATGCGAGTTCTGTGTAACTTCTTTAACCTTCCTAGGTCACGTGATTTCAGAGCGTGGAATGGAACCGGACCCGGATAAACTCCAAGCGGTTAAACGGCTCCGGTACCCCACAAATATCTCTGAACTCCGGTCAAGTATAGCTTTAATGAGTTATTTTAGGAAGTTCGTGCCAGAGTTCGCGAGAATAGCAAAGCCTTTGACAGAGTTGACGAAAAAGGGCCAGGTTTTCGCGTTTGGAGACTCGCAGGTTCAGGCGTTCGAAAAGCTGCGTGATTGCTTGATGCGTGAACCGATATTGGCTTACCCGGACTTTCATGGCAATGAGTTTATCCTTACCACAGATGCTTCAAGCTTTGCAATCGGTGCATGTTTGTCTCAGGTGCAAGACGGCGGTGAACGTGCCATTTGTTATGCCAGCAGAGTTCTAAGTCCATCAGAACAGAAATATTCGACGACCATGCGTGAAGCGGTTGCCCTATGGGAATTTTGTAAGAAGTTTAAGCACTACTTGCAAATGAAGCCATTTTTGGTAAGAACGGATCACCAGCCACTGAAAGCATTGCCATTTGTTGATTCTCCTAATGGTAGAATGGCCCGAATTTGCCTTGAGCTCCAAGAGTTCTACTTCCGGGTTGAGTATAAGCCCGGAAAAGAAAACTTTGTTGACGCGTTATCCAGGGTAGTAACCCCTGGTAACGAATCCCCGATCGCTGTGAATGCCCTTCGTCAAACCGGGTACCCGAATTTTGTAAGTCACCAGGAACTCAGAGTTGCCCAAAAAACAGACCCGCTTTGTAAGGCACTGTATGCACGCCTATTGAAGGACTCAGCCCTGCCTCTCGCATACACATTATACGAGCGAAGCATTGAGTCATTCTGCATAGAAGATAGCCTCGTGTGTTATCTGTTTTCTCCATCCGCTAGCTACAGAGACGAGGTGTCAGTTGTGCCTGTAGTGCCAGAACGTTTAGTACCGAAGGTTCTTGACTTTTTCCATTCCGCTCCTTTAGCTGGACACTTAGGCCTAGACAAGATGCTTCAGAAAATGCGCTTCTCTGTATATTTTAAAAGTATGTATAGCACAACGAAAAGTTACGTGTCACGGTGCTTGGACTGCCTTCGCAGAAAGGCCCCTAACAGAAGTCCAATAGCGCCGCTGGGAAAATTGCCAGATTCCCTTGGCCCAATGGAATTACTGTCGGTTGATGTCGTCGGACCGTTACCGAGGTCTAGAAATGGGAATACCGTTATGTTAACAGCATGTTGCCACTTTACTAAAATGTTTTTTGCAGTGCCGCTACCCAACCAAAAAGCCAATACCGTCGCAAAGGCTTTGGTTGAAAAGATATGTCTTTCACACGGTATTCCTAGCAGAATTTTATCTGATTTAGGGTCAAATTTCACCGGAACCTTGCTTTCCGAGGTGAACAAACTATTGGGAATAAGCCATCTAACTACATCAGCATACCATCCCCAGTGTAACGGTCAAGTAGAAAGAGGTCACAGAACGCTAAAGGATATCTTGTCTCAGTATGTCTCACTCGGACGAGATGACTGGGACGAGCACTTGCCATATGTACTGTATTCGCTTAATACAGCCCATAATGACACAACGAAGGAATCGCCCTTCTATGCGATGTATTTGCGCGATCCTTCTATACCGATTTCCCAGATGTTGTCGAACCGCACCATTTATGACTCCATGGATAACTATAAGTCAGAGATCCTTGTTAAAATGCGGGCTGCTCATGATGTTATCTCTGAAAGGATAGCCCATGCGAAATCGAGTAACAAGGAAATGTATGATAAGCGTTGTTCATCGCATTTCTCCCCGTTTGAGCCCGGAGATATTGTTTTTTTGCGAATCCCCCCCGCCGCTGGGTTGGGATCAAAAATAGTAAAGGATAAATTCGCCGGTCCTTATCGCGTCATTCGTTCCCTTAATGACGGATTAAATTGTGAAATCCAGAAAACTGGATCAAAGTTGGATGTTGTCCATTATAACAGACTGGTTCGTAGTAGACTTCAGTCACCGTGGTGTCCTGAACCAGTCTCAGATCCGCCGTTGGGTACTCCCCCCCCTGTGACAAGACCAAGGCCTCAGGTCTCTAAAAGTGCTCCAGTATTTCAAAGCCGGATGCCACCAGAGGTCGTTCGTCAGTTGATTGTTGATTGCGAGAACACTCCAATCCATGCAACAAGTAGAGGGCCTCCGGTCGAGCCCCTCTCTTCACCTATTACCGAGTATGGGCTTTCCCTACCCCTCAACCCTACACCTTCTTCTTCGAGGGTTGTTGAGAAAAATGTTCGGTTCCAGATTGATGCTCCCTTAATTAGGCCTAGTCTAGGAGAAAAACGAGACTTTAATAGTGCACGGCCGACAAGCGATAAGGTGGTTAACCGGCCGGACTTACCATCCGAGCTAATTCAATTTTTGCAGGTTGGCCTGCCCATTGCCAGACCGGCAGTTGGGTTCCACCTTCCTGTCAGAATGGCATCAGAAGGTGAAG
Source organism: Branchinecta sandiegonensis (assembly GCA_030848855.1). Classification (NCBI taxonomy): domain Eukaryota; kingdom Metazoa; phylum Arthropoda; class Branchiopoda; order Anostraca; family Branchinectidae; genus Branchinecta; species Branchinecta sandiegonensis. The sequence goes on from JAUPMV010000018.1 coordinate 16,976,832, forward strand.
TCGCCCCGGTCACCTTGGTCGGTAAGAGCGAGGCCACCCCTGGTAGGGTGAAGTCTACACAGCTCCCTGCCCACTATGCAGCAGAGCTTGACGCCGCCCCTGCCAATCCAGATGAGAGCGCAGCCGCCCCTGGATTAGCGAAGTCCACTGACAATCTTGCCAAACCTGTGGCGACTTCTTCACATCTGACCGCCCCGCCCAACCAATCGACGCCGGAGGCGGCAACGTTTGGTACTTTCGCAAGCCTTGCAGTACCCATCCCCATTTCTCCAGCCCCTCAACTGACGGCCACGAACTCTCCAACGACCTCTTTACATCTGATCGCCCCGCCCAACCAATCGACGCCGGAGGCGGCAACGTTTGGGACTTTTGCAAGCCTTGCAGTACCCATCTCCATTTCCCCAGCCCCTCAACCGACGGCCACGAACACTACAACTACTTTTACGGCCAGCCACTCTCCAGACCCACTCCACCTAACATTGCAAGATGAGGAAAACGCCGTAAATTGGTCTATGTCTCCGATACCAGAATCGAACTACGATATCTCCTTCCAAGATCATAGCAGATCCGCAAATTTTTCTCAGTCTTATTCGTCAGGCCCTGAATCATTCTCCGAGCAGCGACGCCTTGCCGCAGACGTAGACAGCTCCGTCAGCCGACCATCTAGCCCCAGTGCCGACAGCAGTAATGACTCTTCGTTCATCAGCTCGGACAATCATTTGGATCCATCTAACGGTACCACATACAGGCAACTTCCCGACACTTTTACTCCTCACCGGCCAGCTATAAATTCACCTCCACGGCCCGCTTTACGTGCCTCATTGCTAAGACGTCAAGAGTACTCAAACCCCACTCCACCAACTCCCGTTATTACGGAGGCTCGAAGTCTCAAGAAGATACGGTTTACACGATCTCGCCAAGGGTTTTACCATCTTACATACCTGAGTGATGAGCAGTACGTCACCAGCGAAATGCCCCCTATGGATGAAGTTACATCACCTAACTTACGAAGACCAGCTGTACACTGGCACGATTCCGCAAGTTCACCTAGTCCCATCCGACAGCCAACTATACCAACGGCATCGGATGATCATCCAATTCCCCACCCTACTAGCCCTCTGCCTGACCAATCGGACGCCATCCCCGTTCCTTCTTTGCCACGGCGGTCACAACGAATCTCTAAACCGCCAGTTCGCTACGGCGATAACCATTAAGTATAAGTGTTTTATGTATATATTTTGTTGTTTCGTCCATCACCGGAAGCTACTTACAAGCCGACGAGATTAAGTTTTCAGTTTAAAGTTTTCCCCCGATCTTGTTTTTTTGTGAGATGATCTATAGTCTAAAGTAGCAATACCGTCAGTTGTTCCCCCCCTTAGTTTTGTTTCGCCCAAGTTATTTTCTTTCTTTTGTGGATGGTGATTTTCCCCTAGAGGAAAGAAACTGGAAATAAGCACTTGCTTATTTATTCCCCCCCCCCCCCTACACCCTTGAAATTATAAATAAGGTAGTACCCTCTTTGACGAGTATAATTCATGTAGCAAACCAATCTGCCCATTCATATAGTTTAATCATATTTACTTTAAATATGGTTCACCTCCAATGATTTGAACACGGATACAAAATGGATCTTAAGAAATATTGGGTTGTTAGTTCATAAGAAAAAAGGGTTTGGGTGTCGGTAAACATGGTCCTGTGATGGCTGGGTGTGATGAAATTTATTAATCAGTGTAAGCCTCAGTGCAACTGATTTTTTCTTCATTTTCAATCACTCCTGTAACCCTTGATGGGAGCCGGGACCATGAATATTTCTTTTAAGTGGTTGCGTGGTAAACACGTCTCCGAGTTATTGAGTGGGGCAACGCCCTCTTGTAACCCATGTGGGGGTTGGACCGCAGGATGTCCCGACCGGGAGGCACCCCTTATGAACATACCCCCCAATTTTGGTTATTGTAGTTAGAAAATGTTAGGATCACCTGAAAGTTAAAATTGTTGGAGATGGAAATTCTTTATAATTTGTTAGGTTGTTTGGTTTGTTACCTGAGTTATACTCTCCCCAAAGGTGGGAGGTATGTTACAGAGACATAGTCTGTAACCCGTTCTTTTCACCTTTTCTTTAGTTTCACCCTTCATTCTTAGAATACACCTTTAGTATTCATTTATTTATTTATTAATTAATATATAATCAGTACTTATAATATTTGGAATTATCACCATCCACGGGAGAACAGCATTAATTTCATTTCGCCTCGAGCCCTGCACCGAGGTTATATAAGCTCCGGCATTTCATTCAGTGAAAGCCAGTCGAAAGGAGTCAAAGCCAGTTGACAGGAGTCAAAGCCAGTCAAGCCAGTCGAAAGGAGTCAAAGCCAGTTGACAGGAGTCAAAGCCAGTCAAGCCAGTCGTTTTCTGTCGGATTACTATTCGTGAGCACCGAGTCCTTTGGAATACATGTAATTAAGTATCACCAGTTTCTATTTATGTTATCGATAATGTATAGGCCTAGGATTTGGAATAAAACCCCATGTACATGCCAAATTATGGGCTGATGTGTTTTGGCTAGGCTAGTCTAGGGCCTAGCAATGGTCTGGCAACCAACCACCGGTATTAGTTAGTTCAAGAGGTTTGGGTCGGAACTCGGATAAGATTGCGGATATGAACTGCGCGCCCGAGTCTTGCCGTATTTTGTGTTAGGCCTTAGCCTACTACTTGCCATTCCTGACTGATTCTGCGTGGTAGGCTAAGGCGGAACAACTTACCTTTACATTCACATCGACAATATAACAGTGAACGACAGCTCACTAATTTTGACTTTCTGTCTTTACTGCTCAATTTTGTTTTGAGTTGACAGCCAAACAGTGAACTAGAATTTTCAAACTCCTTGAAAAACAAGAAATGAAAAAGAAGTTCAATACTTCCATTTGGTTAAAAAAACCGGCTAAAGGAATAGCCAAACAGCTGCCAAGCTTGTCGATAGCTTTCTTATGTTAACATTTTATCTGGTACAACTGCAATGATATCTCGTGATCTCGCAGGATTTCAGGATAGAACTTTATTCATGAACTATCCCAAGAACAAATAAAAAGTAGAAGGTCCGTCTCCACATCGCTGTAGATATGACTACGCGGAGTCAAATAGATTCCTTACGCCCTGCCCGATTCAAAAGAGCGGAGGGTAATAGCTAAGCGGAACATCAAAGTCTGTCAACTTTACAACAGATTATTGCAGTAGAAACCCTCGAAAGAAAGTCGAGAGTAAATAGACAATTGATTGTATACCATGGTCACGTCATGCTTGCTAAGGTTTTTCTCTCAAGTGTGTAGACGGATGGAGACCGGAGAAGATCCTCTGCTCAAGTCGGCGGGGTATCATCGTCGATGCACGGGACTAAAGACGGAGCTTCTGCTGGCTTATTTGTTCTTGATGTAACAGACTAATACATATGTGGGAACTGCTGGATTTTCTGCTTGCAAGCTGGTTCCGATCTTCTTCAGTAAAACTAGACATGTCCCGTCTCGCAGTGTCGACAGACGAAGTGTAGATGTAAACATAATCAACAGGTTAAATACTGGCGTAATGAACAGTTTTCAGACCCAAGTTACAAAAGAGAATAAAAACAAAATCAAACAACTTGGCAATAAATTACCAACCGTTTTAACCTCTGTCAAAAATGTTCCGTGACATCACCGCGACTGAAACCTGTTTCAACGATAGACAACAACTTGGTTCTGACGTAGTAAAGTGTTTACTACCCGTATTTTTCGTTCAAAACAAAAAGAAAAAAGAAGAAAAGAGAAGAGAAAAAGAAAAAGTAGAGAAATTTACGGCACAACATAGACAAATGCACAAATGCACGACAGTTACACAATCAAGAACTATGAAAATTTTTAAGCCAGGGACGGTTCCATTTCCCCTGGAGATTTGATATCACCCGATTAACTTCGAAACTCGGGTCCATAATCTGGTGTTTTGTACAGGTATTTCTCGTCCACAAAGGTCAATACAGCAGAAATTTTGCAAGCCTGAAGTAAAGGGACGGTGTGACAGCGTTGTCCATATTCGCTTGATATTCGCGAGATACTAACTTTCGGTATAAAAGGAGTCTACTGGTGACGATAGACCCATACGCGGTACGAAATATTTTCTCGACGTGTTTGACGAGTAGAAAACGAGTTTCCTTAGGGTTGCGGCCTAAGGGCCTTATGCCTTAGGCACACCAACCCTTCGAGAGCTAACCAATGCCTTAGGAGAGCTAAGGGGCCTTTATTTCAAGCAGTACCTAGGTTTTGCTACTGGCCGCCCGTCCGGTACGGAAATTTCCCGCCTGAATTTCAGCCTCGGATCTGTTTCACTTTGCCTGGTTCGATTTTGCCTGGTTCGATCTATGTCGGAAAATTTCCGTACGGCACTCTACAAGGGAATCAATTTGTCCATACGTTGGTTTTGTTTCTTGCTGAAAAAAAAACAGTCAAATGGAAATGGAAAAAAAAGAAACCTATTATCAGTTGTTTCAGCCCACCTCTGGCTGTAATTTGAAAGTTTTTGGGTAATAATCGCGAAAGTTAATTTAGTGAAAGGGAAATTTTTTATTTATTTACCTGGATCGACGGCTAACAAGGGCCAAATAATCTTCAAAAAAAAGACAAAATAACAACAGCACACCAGTATACATTACTGAAAACCAGGGAGAAAAGTCATAACAGCAACCACGACAACCGTAAAGGGGGTGTCAGCTTCATTTGCGGCCCAGCCACGACAGCCAGAAACGGGTTCTGAGACTCAAGAATGTGCTTTTGCAGAGAAAGAGCAGAAAAGTGCCCAATTTCTGGAAAAGATGTAAGGACTTCAACAACGATCGTTGACGACGCACTGCAGTTCGACTTGAACCCATGCAACCAACGAAAAAAGTTATTGTATGAGACATGAAAGTTGCTTTAAAGCACAGCTCTTCCTAGAAATGGTGTTTTCCCTACAAAATGAATCAGAAAAAAGTTTTTGAAAATACCATTACTTTCCCCCGGAAACTAGCGATTCTCTTGTTAGCGCTTGTCGATTATATCCAGCCTTCTTTCGCTCCGACGCGGCGGCTGGGCGCAAAAGATTTGAAAACTGAACGCGCCTTGGTTAAAAAGTGGGAAGAATAAGCAAATAAAAGAAGTAATAAGCAGAAGATTATCACATCTTGTGTGTGAAAGAGTTGTCATCGGACAATGAAGAGTCCGGCAAACCTTTTGTTGGGTGACGGGAAAAGTTCTAAAAATTCGTAGTTACGAAAGGAAACAATGGAGAAAGGTGGGGATTTTAGAAGCTTATAATTCCATATGAGAGCTAAGTAGATTATAAAAGGCAGAATAAGCAAGAGGGGTACTTTCAAGCCTATGCCGAAATTTAGTAACAAGAGCGACACAGTGAAGCTGAGTGCTGTACATCCTGAAATGGTAAGTCTTTACTCGTAAGTCGCAAGCCACGGACTTCCGCAAACTCAAGAATGGCCCGAAATAAAAACATTTGGAAGGTGATGCAGGCGCATGCCGCGAGAGCTAAATACGATACATAGTGTTTTCTTTGTGTTGAATGTGACCCCGTGCTATAAAGCAACATAATCACAAATAGCTACGAGTCATTTTAGCGAATGGACCATCGGGACCAGAAATGCAACGTCATCAGCATAGCAATATCATGAAACCACACACCCTGGATGAAGCAACGTACACCTGCGTTAGTTAAGGCTGCTTTAGTAATGTTAAGTTCATCCAGTATAGAATGGGAGACAAAACTCCACCTTGTCTAACAGAAAGAGGCGTCGCAAGTCCATTTTTTTTTTTTGGGGGGGGGCAGGTCCAAAAATTTGTAACAAATCTTTCAAAAATTCTACTGAATCCTAGAAACTAAGAATTTGAGATTTAAATTATTTTAAATTATCCAATGGAAATGATCAAGTACGAAGAGTAACACTAAAGGGCAGTATGAAAGATTATTGAACAGATACTATGCGTCATTTTTGCGAAGCCCACATGGACAGTTCAGTGCCGGGGCACGATTCCAGTGGCAGCTCTTATTTACTATACCAAAGACTAAAGGAAATCGAGCGCCGCAGAATTTTATATATTAAATTTTTTTTCTTGTACTTTTCAACTGCTTCCCATACAAATTCCAACGACGTCTCGGCAGCAGCTTAAGGCTACCAAATACTACCCATGATCACAAATGTGAGCGCCGCAGGCGAGACTTTTTTGTTCGCTTTTTCCTTCCAAATTTAACTATTTAAATGCAGGTTCTAGTTCATAAGTTTTCTCAAATCCCAAGCCTAAAACTGGCCGAAAAATACAGAATTTTGAAAGGATTCAAAGGCGGATTTTTTTGAAACATTTATGATTAGGGCGTCCTTTTGGGATCCAGGACAACCGTAAAGACTGTCGATGAAATCATGGAAAGGCCAGGTCCTTTTCTGACAAGTGCTACACTACGGGGTCCTAGGATTGACGTCGAAATTAGACCAAAGTTTTGAATTCAGGGTAATAAGATAGCGAATATTTATGGACAGATCTTCGGGATTCGATAAATTGGCGACGTTCGGAGCTCGTGGTAACTACACAATCCTGGCAGTTATACCGGATATACTTCTAGATCCCAGTAATTATTCCGAATAATCTTGGACCGGTAGCCAATTGGGATTCAGCCTAACTACCGAGTGCTAATCATGCCGAATAAATATGTATAACTTCGTTGAAACTGGACCGAAGTTCGGGATACATTGTAACTACCGAATCCTTTCAATTATATCGAAAACATTATCAAATCATCCCAATATTAAGCCGAATAGATTTGGACCAATAGCCTATTCGGGATTCACTTTAACTACCGAATCCCGGTAATAATACCGAATAGTCTTGGTATCGAAAAGTTACCGAATAATACATATAATATATAAACATTTATTCAAACAATGTTTACAACGGGTACGTCAGCTACGATTCTTCATCAGCGATATTTCGGCCCTTTTTGGCAAGGGTCCTCGTCAGGCTGTCAATCCTCTGGTTCAACTTCGGGGAAGGAAACAAACCTGTAAAAAACCTGTAACTCTCATAATCCAACTAGATTTTGCTTTAGTATTTTTCGCCAGAGCGGGAGACGAGATTCCTTTCAAGTACACAGGAATTTCTTTCATATTGAAAGGGAATTCTCGTCCCGTTAGACTTTGTGTTCATGAACAAATTCCTTCTAGTCGTCCAGAACTCCTTTCACTCGACGGGAGTTCCTGTCCGTGTAAACGCTACATAATTGGATCACCCATTGACTTGGGGATAGGGAATAGAAAAACTTCGGTCAAAGAATCAGGTACATTTAAAAGCAACAAAAAACCATTAAACAAAGCAGTTAAAAAGTAAGTGAGTGGTGGGCCAGCGTGCTTCAGGCTGCTCGCAATTAAACCAATGGTATCCCCACTCCCACTAACTGAGAGCTACTACCTTAGAAGCCACCTCATGTTACATCAGCTGCTCCAAATCAGCCGGAGCGACGGCACTCAACGCATCTCGCACAAAACAGGTCAGCGGGGGATGAAGAAAAGGTGGAAGCGAAGTAGTGACCCCGTAACCCAGCTACGGCTGCTGGACCGAAGACACCGCCCACATACTCAGCCGCCTTACCGGCCATGGGTTTACTGCTTCTGGCAACCCTCCTCCAAAACTCCTGGAACTTACAATTCTTGAGCAAAGCTGCTAGCGATCAAGCTCTTAGCCAGTCTACATATTTCCGGCACCATCGAAGAGTGCCCCGGAAACTCTCCTCAGGCTTCTTCTCAGCAGGTCATATTCATTTCCTGGGCATCAGCAGTTAGCCATCCGTTCACTAGAGACTTCTTGGTAGCTGAAAATTGAACCTTCACATGCCTGGTCCAACCAGGCAAAATTTGTCTTCTGCCTGGATACGGATGCATTAGTTTTGAGCATTGCACATACAGACTTGTACATATATACAAGACAGACAAAACCAACACCATTTTTACACACAAAAGACAGATTTGGTCGTCCCTGTAAACCACCCCTGTAAACAGCAAGTTGCTCATTAGTAGCCACCACCGGAGGGGAAAGAATAGGGAGAGGGGGCTTGCTCCCACTATTAACGTCTAAGCAGCGATGGGTCAAGCTAAAAAACAACTGAAAGTGGTGAGAACCAAAAATATCAAACCAAACTTGAAAAATTTGCATCAGATTCAAGCCGCACAATCAAGCCACAACCTGTTTCTTCCCCAACGATGTCCCTGAGGTTCGACAGCCTGACGAGACGATTATTTTTGTTCGCTATCAACTGAATGCGATCTGAAAATGCTGTTGAAATACACCTTTTTAAAGACAATTGAAAAAAAGGATTGTTGACAGTGTTTTCAATTCTTCTTTTTCCATAACCAAACCAATTGTTTTCGATCGCAAACAAATGAAAACGGTTCGAAACTGTTGTTTTAAATGGATGTAAAAAAGCAACTGTAGCATCACAATTGGATACAATTGTTTCAAGTTGTTAAAGCTGCTATCAGTTGTTAACACCTGGAGCAGATAAAACGACTGAAAATGACTTAGTTATTTCCATGCGGGATAAAGAAAAGAGTCTTATCTAGTTTTTCTTACACAAATTATTCACCGCCAAGTTATTATTATTACTTCTGTACAGGGGCGTCGACTGGGGGGGGGGGAGGGGGGCCCCCCCCCCCAATATCGTCGGCCAGTCGGTAAAAAATAAGCGAGTCGGCGCGAAGCGCCGCGATTTTTCGTCAAAACAGTTGATTTTTTTCAAAACTGTCGTTTTTTTTCTTGAAAACAGTCGTTTTTCTGCCAAAACAGTCGGTAAAAATTACGAGTTAGTCGGTAAATGCCTTGTCCCCACCCCAAACATTTGGCTAGTAACGCCTCTGCTTCTATATTATTTATCATTACTACATCGAAAATTATAATGAGACGTTTCTCAATTGGTATTTGTTTCGTATATTGTGACTGAAAACGCAGCATATTTTGTAACACACTGAAATATTTTGACTCATCTTCAAGATTTTGTATTTCTTCGCCCGGAACTGTCGGAATCGTAGGATTAAACGAACCTATCTTAGGTGAAGTTTGATCCTGGTTATGCCGACTAATAGGAGCACTGGCGTAATGAGGGTTTATTTGAGATAGACGTGGCAACCTTTCGGCGGGTAGCGTGTCAGGATTTACAGAGATTCATATACCCAGACCCGGAGAGAATTTCAACAAAAGGCCTGCATTTCCACTGTGACAGATGCGAAGCTTAGAAAAGCTGCCCCTGTACCAAATTGGGACATGATTTTAGATATGTTTTGCAGTGATTTGGGCATTTTTATTTTATTTTTGCTAGTTGCTTACGTTTGTTGACGGGAAATTTCAAGCGCAGAGGGACAATCACATAGAGGTAATGCAAATCCGAAAGAATAAGTTTATCCAGTAGATTAAAGCTATTTCAGACGATTCTGGCAACTTCTATAGTTCCGGACATTTTTATTTCTGGACTATTACATTAATTCTAAAACAAGAGGTAGAAGCTCGTATGGCAATTGCAAAGTTGGGTCAGAGATGAATGTGGAAATCTGTTAATTCGTGGGTTTATTGCAAGTCAAATCGTTTAGGCACGAATCTTCGTAGGCCCTTGGGAATCATGAAAATGTATCTTTTATTTCCGGAGGCTAGGAATTCCCTTGAAGCAAAACTCTTGAGGTGCAAATGGTCTGGTGCCCATGGGGATCAGCGAAGTGTATCGTTTAGTCGGTTGCCAGTCCAGGTCTAAAAAGGACTGTGGAGTGCTAGTAAAAGTACAGAGAAGGGCATCCAAATTAGTCCACGGTCCAAAAGAATAGTTCTACATTAAGAGACTTCAAGAGCCCAACCTACCAAGCCTTACCTACTGAAGAAGAAGAGGAGATGCAATCCAAAAATTCAAACTAATTGACAAACAAGTAATGCTTCAACTCTTCAACCTCAATACCTCAGTGAGGAACGGAGGTCACTCAAAAAAGATCAGCACGCCATCTACTAGTACTCGAGAAGGACGCCAGTTCTCCACCACTCGAGTGATTAGCAACTGGAACACCATGTTCGAGGCACAGTTAATGAAGAAACGGTAGACGACTTCATAGTTAAGTTGGACAAGGACAAGGTCCTCGAAAGCCTGGAAGTATGATTGGGATGCAGTAGAGTGAAGTGACCAGGTAATAATGCCGATTTCATGTCGAAGCGAAACCATTGTGGTACAAAAAAAGGTGGCGTAGTAATGCTCTTATGCAAAAATCATTCTGATGTAGGAGAAATCGATTTCCCTTATATCAAAGATCATGATGAAATACTGTGGACAAATATAAAACAAAACGACTGCCGCGACTCTTCACAAAACTAATATGATATGATATGATATGATCTTTATTACACGAAAAGCCCAAGGGCCATGGCAATACAATCGGAAAAAACAAACAAAATTGACGAACTTATTTCTAGCCACTACTAAAACTACAAAAAATGTTCTCTGTGCATCATTGACAGCTTGAGGAATCTTTCTTTGTAGTAGCATAACACTCACTCTTAAACATTTGCTCCATCCATTCCTGATCACACTCATTTACTCCAAATATTTCACTTCTCAAGTCGTTCAATTCCCTACAATCACACATAAGATGTCGCACACACTCATTCATATCTCCACACATCGGGCAGAAGTAAGGACCAATTCTCCCAATCAACCTACCCGTGTACCTCCTCCTATCTCCCAGGGGTAAAATATCAGCACTCATACTAATTAATAATTTCAGTTCCTCCTTATTTAAACCCGCTTTAAAATAAACACATTCACCCCATGTCTCTTTCGCCTCTGTATAAAACCTTAACGATTTTGAACTATCTCTATCAACCTGCCACCTCTGAATTTCCTGGTCCCGAAGTATACTTTTTACTTCTCTAGCTACTGTCCCTAGCTCCAACTCATGACCAATACCCTCATTCCACCTATCACCGACCCCGCACTTATCTAAAATTTTCTTAACCTGAGACGCCCATGACTCCTTACTTGTGTCCCTAAGGGACTCCAGATACGCCGCTTTCAACATTCTAACACGTGGGAGACGAATTATCTTCTCCCAAAAACTGACCATACTCACTAAACGCCTACCTCTTAAACTTCCTAAACCTAGGTCCCCCCTAACAACTAAACTATTAGTCCTACTACCCTGTCCTAACGATCTTTTAAAATAATTGAACTGTATCTGCTCCAACTTACCTGCCTTTTGAAACCCCCAAACTTCTGATGCGTAATGCATAACCGGCAATACCTTCATGTAAAATACCTCTTTCTGTATCTTAATGTTATTAATATCTTTCAAATGGCTTCTTAGAACTAAATTAACACACCTTTTCCCCTTCATCTCCGCCTGTTTCACATGCTTTCCAAATATTCCTCCTTTTGCTCGCAATTTACACCCCAAATACACCCATTCTTCCTTTACTTCTAGGTGCTTCCCTCCATATTGAAACTTATCACCTTCTTTCAATCTACCACCTTTTCTAAACACCATCACAGCTGTTTTGCTAGCATTCAGTGCTAGCTCTTTCTTTTTTAAATATAGCTCTAATATATTTATAAGTTTCTGAAGGTTAATACTAGAATCCGCCACCAGTGTTAGGTCGTCAGCAAATTACAAAGTACAAAGGGACATGATATCTACCGTCACCGTTGGAGCCGAACTATCCGTCATGAACTGTACAACATCATTTATGAATAATGCGAATAATTTTGGCGAAAGAGTGCAACCTTGTTTCACACCCATCTTAGATTTCACACTTCTTGAAAACTTCTTCGCCACTCGCACCACTACCTTAATACTCATGTACATTTCTACAATCAAAGCTACAAATAAATTTGGAAGACCCAAGTCTACCAATACTTCAATCAACAACTTTCTATTCACATTGTCGAATGCTCCTTTCAAGTCTACAAATGCTACGTATAGCTTACCACCCTTGCCTCTCGTGTACTTTCTAATTAACACATTTAATATGAAAATTTGGTCAAGCGTGCTGAACCCTTTCCTAAAACCAGCCTGCGCTGGATTTAAAATCTCACCTTTTTCTAGCCAATTTTTTAACCGAAAATCTATCACTTTACAAAAAATCTTACTTACCGCATTTCCTAAATGTATTCCTCTGTAGTTTTTGTTTACGCTTCTGTCCCCTTTCTTAAATATTGGTATCATAACTGAAGTACTCCACGCTTGTGGCCAACTAGCTTTCTCTAGTATAACTGAAAAAATTAACGCCAAAACTGGGAGAAGATAAACTCTTCCCCATTTCCAAATCACTGCAGGGATTCCATCTACTCCAGGGGCGTGTTTTGGGGCATATTGTGCGTGTTTTATTACTCGCCTGGGCAAAACGAAGAAGCTCGTAGAACCATCATGGAAAAAATTACAGCTCAGCATCAATTACATTACTACAAAATATCCAGATGCGGGCATTATGAAGGGTGAACTTCCCAACGACACATAGAGAAACACACCTCGATGTCAAATGTTCAAACTTTGGTGTGTTTTATGATGAGCCCCGATCGTTGCCATCATTAGGTGAGAGCTATCACCTGGCAATCGAGTATAACCCTCTCCCGTCATTCAAAGTAAAACATGATGTTGAAAAAGTAACCTACAGGTCCATCACAGATTCGTGGCTTCTCAAATTCGGCACTGGCTCAGCGAGACAGCCTGGACTGAACTGGACGAGGCTCAAGATATTATACAAAAACTGAAATGTTCCAAAGCCAACTAATTACCCAGTATCAGAACTGTTTCCCGGGAAAATCTCTCAAATGTGTTTCCACTGATCGGTCATACATAACCGCAAAATGAAAGGACTTATATCAGACACAGAATAAAACTGGTGGAGGAAGGTCATATGATAAACGAAAAAGTGTGTAAGGGGTTCAAGTTACGATAGTAGCGTGTGGCGAGCGAGCATGATATTGGCTACTGGTTTAGATGTTAGTGCACCGAGTCTTTTCGAAGGCGATACTCAGTTCGTAGGTCAATAACTAAAGCACATATATTTCGTATTTACTTACATTGGAGTTAGGTCAATAGCACTTGTCACTAGGTCAACTGTGTCGGGACTGTGGCTCGAGTCGAACCCCAAGTCGAACTGGCTCGAACTCGCTCAGAGCTGAACTGACTTTCCAACTGCGAACTCGGTCCTTTTAAACCGCCTTGGAAATGTCAACTGAGTGCCTTAACGAATAGGGTTGCTTTCCCAACGTCCTAGCGAATCTCTATCCAGTATGAAAGGGTTGGTGACCAACGGAGTAAGTTTGTCTAGGTACTTGATGGGGAAAAGAATTCCTTGATTGGAGGAAAGGAAATAAACTCTTTCCGTCGGAGAAAAGCGTGGGCGTTAGAGCTAGTCGGAAATAGAGAGAGTTGAGGATAGAGCTTGTTGAATAAGTTTTGTTCAAGATATTTGTTTGTACTAGATGTATCCTCACAGTCAGTTTCAAGAAGCACTATCGTTAGCTAACAAAATCAGAAACGAAACTCGCAACGCTGCCCAAAATTACTATCACACGAAACTGAATGACCTTTTTCAGTCAAAACCTAGCCACTGGTATAAAGGCGTCAAACGGCTCTGTGGTAAAACAGAGAATGCAATACACTTCCATCTAGATCAACCCGACGAAATTTCTGCATCCCAAATAAATGAACACTTGGAAAAAATTGTTAGGACTCTTCCGCCTCTAAATACATCCGATTTCACACGACAGCAATTAGAGGCAAGGCCGGAAATTTTTTTTTCCGATCCAACATCAGAAAATAATTCCCCGTAATTTCACTTTCAGAAGTGATACAAAAACTGAGCCAACAAAAAAAAAATTAGTAGAACTTTTCCCGATAATCCGGATTTACCGCTCACGAATATGTTTAACATAGTCTCCGAGACTGGAATTTACCCTGACACATGGAAGGTAGGTTACGTGACACCAATCCCCAAAGAAGACTCGCCAATTGGCTTCGACTCGGTTCGACCCATCACCCTTCTACCCACTTTCAGCATGGTGTACGAATGGTTTGTAGCCAAGTGGTTAAAGTTGAAATTCTTGGTAAATTACATCCACGACAGTACGGCAACAGACCAAAGTCGTCTACATCCCATTAATTAGAAAGTTTAATTGATTGTATTATAAGGAACCTAGATGATACAGAAAATGGATAAATTTAATCGCAATTGACAGTACTAAAGGGTTCGACTTAATTAACCCAAAAGTGCTCGTGGAAAAGTTAATTAAACTAAATGGAAGCCCCTACTTGATTAAAATTATTGTTGGGTTCCCCCAAAAAGAAAACAAAAAACCAAGTATAAGGGTGTTTTTTCGAAAGAGAAAGAAATTTTCTGTGGAGTGCCACAGGGGACTCTTTCGGGTCCTCTCCTTTTCTTAGTAATGATAAATGATATTGCACTAGATGAGGAAAACCGTTGGAAGTATGTAGACGGCTTGAGTATTGTTGAAATCTGTCATTGTTCCCGAATGAGTAATGCTAAGCTAATAATGCAAGAGGTGGCGGACGAGGCACAGAATAGCGATATGAAAGTTAACTTCGCCAAAACAGCGGTTTTAACTATTTCTTTCCTAAAATCAAAACCTGCTTTGAAAGAAGAAATACCAGAAAAATGAAGGCAGAGAAAATTAAGCCACTGGGTGTTACGATAACCCCAGATCTAAAATGGGAAGCGGACTGTCATGACATGCTGAAACGTGCCAATGCGAGAATACAAAACCTAAAACTTCTTTCAAAAATGAAAATACCCCAGTGTCACCTACTACGAGTTTATCCTTCTTTCATTGGACTCACCCTGGAATATGCAGCACCCGTTTGGCATTTTTCATTATCGCAGGAACAAAGAGATAAACTAGAGAGAATACAGAAGCGGGCTCTTCTTATTATTCATAGTGGACCGAAGCTTCCATACTAATACCTTTTAAAACACTTTAACCTAAAACACTGCAGGGGCACAGAAAGGAGCTAAGCGCTGACTTTGGTTCAGCCATGGTATCTCATAATCTCCACTCCCAAATCCTACCGACCAGAACGAGTGGTAAGATCTAGGGTTCCCAAGCTCTGTCCCGTACCTACAAAACATGCTAGATATCCAAAAAAATTTATTCCCGAGTTCGTGAAATATTTTAACGAAGAGTGAATTATTTTTTAAGCTTACCGACATTAGGTACATATATTGGAATTTATTCTGTTTGTTCGACAATAATCGCAAATTTGGTTTATAACCACGATAGTCGATTTTTACAATAGACTTTCTATCTATCTATCTAAAATGAATCTTTTGGTTTAAAGTATTGCGGTTAGGATGCTCACTTAAGGGCGCTAGAAATTCATTAGGAAACAGAACCCTTGAGGTAAACATGATTATGGACCCTTGCTGATCATGAAAATGTATCGTTTGCTGAAAAGTATATTCTTTTACTATGTGGTAAAGTTGAGTACTAGATTTCATTTGTAAGCAAAACCCTGAAGGCAAAAATATCATGGGCCCTTGTAGACCATGAAAATGTATCTTTTAACCCATTTTTTTGTCACTTTGAGGATAAGATGCGGTCTTCAAGGAGACTAGGAACTCATTTGTAGAAAACGTTGAGGGACAAATGTAAAAACACCAGAGGTATGTTCTATTCCCAATTATCAAGCTTCATTCTGATCTGATCACCGGTTCGAAAGTTACTCATGACTCGAGTTGAGAGTGACTATTCCTAAGTCAATCTGGTCTGGTGTTTAATGTGCCAGCAAAGTTTCATCGTCCCAAAACATCTCGAAATCCCTTAACTCGCCATCACCGTAATTCCGGTACCCATTAAAACTCCTCCCACAGTGCCTGGATCCGTTTGGGTTCTGTGAACGATGTATCTAGGGCTCCTTCTTGTTCATCCCACCAAGTTTCATCCCACCCCTTCAACTCTGAGCGTTTCACAAGATTTCCGGTTTCTCCCTCTAACTTTCCCAAAGTCACCGGATCTGGTCTGGACTTGAAATAAGGCTTCTGAGACACGAGTTCTTTCCAAATGTCAAGGTTCATAAGGATCCAATCACCCCTTTGAAATGTATACACACAACATGACTTCGGACTCCCCCAAGATGGTCGGATCGGGGAAATAGTAAGCAGTAAATGTGTTCGAGTCCCTGATATGCCTGCCAACTTTCTTCGTCCTAGGATAACTGCAACTACCTTAACACGGACTCACCGGAATTCCTCTCCCCCAACTCCCCCAAAAGTGCACGGATCCTATTCGGTCTTGTTAAATATGTATCTAGGCCTTGTGCTTCTTCTTCCCAGTAAGATTTACCCTGACCCCTCCACTCTGAGCGTGTTACACGATTTCTGGTTTTCTCCTCCCAGCTCCCCCAAAAGTCACCGGACCCGGTCCGGACTAGAAGTGCGACATCTGAGACACGGTTGTTTTCCCAATATCGATTTTCATTAACATCAAACCCCGTTCAAAAGTAATATATACCTTAAGATTCGGGATTCCTCCTCAATATTTGACGGTACAAAACGGATAAGTCGGCTACATTTTATTCGAGCTATATTTCGGCCCTTCTTGGCAGGGGTCCTCTTCAGGCTCAAGCCGGAGAAGAGGACCCTTGCCAAGAATGGTCGAAATATAGCTCGAATAAAATGTAGCCGACTTATCCGTTTTGCACCGTCAAATATGATTCGCAGTCAGCTTGGGCCGTAGGAACATCGATTCCTCCTTCCCTCCCCTCCCCCAACGATGGTCGGATTGGGGTAGCTGACTATTTCCGAGCTATGCCCCTCTTAATTTTCTGGCGTCCTACATCCAAATGCAGGGCTAACTTGTGTTCTTACACGATCCCCCCTCCTTCCCCTCCCCCAACGAATGTCATTTATTCAAACAATGTTTACAACGGATACGTCAGCTACGATTCTTCATCAGCGATATTTCGGACTTCTTGGCAAGGGTCCTCGTCAGGCTGACAATCTTCTGGGTCAACGTTGGGGAAGGAAACAAACCTGTGATTACAGGTTTGTTTTGCAGGATTGTTTCTAATTACAGGTTTTGTCAACGTTTTATCAAAGTATGTCAGATTGGGGTAGCTGACTATTTCCGAGCTATGCCCCTCTTTATTTTTCTGGTATCACAGATCCAAATCCAGGGCTAACTCGTGTTCTTACACGTACGTTAACGGGCCAGAAGCACCCCTCCCCTTACGAGTTAAAACAACTGTATAAAGTGGTATATACCCATCTTCTGAGATACTACACCACAAGGGGTAGAAAATCCAGTCAGGTTATATTGGCTCTCACAGATGGTTTGGGTAGCTAGTTTATTGGATTAGAGGACTTAAGGCGTGATCTCGCCGTTCTCCGACCACTCCTCGGGGAATGGAAGGGAACGGCGAGAATAGAGGGAGTCACACCAAGCTGTCTCCGCGCGCGGAAAACAACGAGAACACGGGGAATTCTTCCAAAATGGATTTTGTTATAAAAAAAAAATATGCAGTTGACTAAATTAGTCTGGATCCACTTTATTTTGGTTTTTTTTTATCCTGATTGTTTTTAATTAATTTTCCATTGCACCAACACGAGGAAAAAAATCTGAAAGGGAGTCCTTTTTGATGATGGTGACGATAATCGGATCGTTCCCTGTCCGTGGGGAGTCGCGAGTGTGTCCCCGGGACAGAAAAAAACAACGCGGGGACTCCTCAAGTGTAGTACTCGGGGAACGGTGAGAATACGCCTTTAGACGTCTCAAACAGCGTTCCGCGCAATGCTCTGAACTTTCTATCCTGTGCATTACTTTCTCGAAAGCTCATAGTTGGTTCACACGGGGCTGAAAGAGCGGCCGATTCTCTACCAGCGGCTGATTTACTCTCGTAAATAGCGGTTGAAAAAAATTCAAAAATCAGCCGCTGATCTTCCAAATAGGAGCGTATTTTCATCGCGGTTACCGATCGAGATAAACTAGATCCTTTGGAATGTGACCTTTGATGTGATCAAGGCATCCAAAAGTCTACAATTTTATAGCCAAGTGAAGGAAACGTATGGTGAGGAATATTATTTTAAGTTGGATATCCCCAAAAGGTTTATGAAGGTTTGGTTGCAGGTGCGAGCAAATTGTCTACCTTTCGGGAAAGTTTGGGAAAGAAAGAGGAATCCGGAAATGCATAGGTCTTGCCCGGTTTGTGGGGAAGGTGAGTATGGGCTTGGCCACATTCTCCTGCGGTGTCGTAGCCTCTCACATTTGAGGGGAAGTATCTTTGAAAAGGGGAATGATGGCTTTCTCCCTGGGATCTTGAAATCAACGTCGCCGAGGTATATTATCGCAGTAGGGAATTTTGTTGGAAGGGCTTTAGAGTTTAGTAAGATTGAGGAAAGAGATAGAGCAAGTGCGCCATAGAAATTATAGTAGTGGTGAATGAATGCTGGTTGTATTTATGTATGTTGATTGTTACTGTATATGGCCATACGGCTTTCAAATACAGATTATCTGATCTTATCTTATCTTAAACAGACCGTAATTAGGGGAATTAGGTCAAACTTGGCGAGTTTTAGGCTAATGCAGTTCAAATTCTGTCAGACTAATGTGAACATAACAGGATTTTTACATTAAGTATCACAGGATTACTAAATGATTTTGAAAAAACGGTAGAATAATTTTCTAATTTCAACAGAGTATTTTCTGTTTATTTCTGATAGCCTTTTTCGATGTTTTTCTTTTGAAAAAATTAAGAATTTAAATGGTTTTTTTTCATTCAACCGTCACTGCAGAAAAGTGACTGAACAACAACAAACGATTGCGTTCTGTCCTCGTATTATTTATATTTATTATTATTTATATTTTGTGTTCTCATTGAAACACAAAAATATTTAAAAGAATTTAATTTGCTTTTTAACTTAAAATTGCCGAGTCGCGTTCAATTTGTGATTTTTTTTCTAGTCTAAAGACTCCAAGTCAACTATATTTAACTTTGACAAACTCACAAAATGTTTGTGTTAATTTTTTTTATTTTGTTACAAACAAAAAGAATATTCGGAAGTAGGTTTTTCTTTTTATTTCTCCCGTCAACCCCAAATAGTTGATCCGTCGTCTTAACAGATCAGCCGCTGATTACGCGCTTATTTCGGTCCCGTGTGAACAAGCTATCAGTGCAATTTTTCCTCTATTTTTGCACTGCGCCATTTGCCTCTGTCTGGATAACGGACAAGCAAGTAAACAATTTTTGGCGCCTTTTCGGGTCTATGGAATTGAATAAGTGATGTGTAACTAGACTGTCGGGTCTCAGGCCAATTCGATTAAACGTTAATTTCAGCGAGAATTCCAGTTATGTTCTACAAAACACTTGGGATAATCCTATATAAACCTGATAGAGGAAGTTATAAAATGTTTAGAGGAAGTTATAAAACAGATATTTTCCTCGTTTTCAGGCAGTTTGAAGAAAACAAGTGCCTTGAGGAAAACTGCCAACTATTTGTTTGTCACGTCCCCACGTCAGCAAAATGAAGGGCTAACACTCAAAATGATCACGATCATAATGCCCACAACCCAAAATGCCCACTAAAATACCAACAACTCAAAATGCCCACGGCTCAAAATGCCCACGACTCAAAATGCCCACGATTGGATATTTTCAAGTCCAGTTAGTCAAGTCCCATTTCAAGTCTGGAACGAATCCGATGAATGCGGGGGGGGGGGGGGCGGAGGGGGAATCGGAAATCATGTGACACACTTAGAGTGGAGTGATCGGAATGAAACTTGGTGGGAAGAACAAGCACAAGCCCCAGATACATCATTGACAGAACCGGACTGGATTCGTGCACTGTGGGGGGAGTTGGAGGGGGTTTGCGGAATTCCGGTGACACGGAGTTAAGTTACTTCCAGGTGGGCTAGGACAATGAAACTTGGCAGGCAAGTCAGAGATCCGACCAGATTAACCTTGAAATATTCAATTTCCCGATCCGACCACCGTGGGGGAAGTGGAGGGAGGGGGAATCCGGAATCTTGAGGAGTGGATAACTTTGGAACGGGTGATCGGATCTTAACGAAACTTGATATTTGGAAAGACCTCGTGTCTCGGATGACCTATTTAATGTCCGGACCGGATCCGATGAATGGGGGGGGGAGTCGGAGGGGGTAACCAGCGATCTTGTGACACGCTTAGAGTGGAGCGATTGGGATGAAACTTGTTGGGAAGGACAAGCAGAAGACCTAGATACGTCAGTGATAGAACCGGATTGGATTTGGTTCTATGGGAGGAGTTATGGGGGGAGTCCGGAATTCCGGTTATCTCGAATTAAGGTATTTCAAGATGTGCTAGGACGATGAAACTTAGCTTGGACATTAGAGACTTGACACGATTGGCTTAGAAATAGCCAGTTTCCCGACTCAATCATCGTGGGGGAGTGGAGGAAAAGGGGATTCTTGAATCTTGAGGTATGTATAACTTTTGAACGAGTGGTCGGATCTTAACGAAACTTGATATTTGGAAATACTTCGTGTCTCGGATGTCCCATTTTAGTCCGGACCGAATCCAATCAATGTGTGGGGGGGGGGGGCGGAGATCTTGTGACACGCTTAGAGTGGAGTGATCGGGATAAGACTTGTTGGGAAGAACAAGGACAGAACTATATACATCAGTGGCAAAACTGGACCGGGTTCGGGCACTTTGAGGGGAGTTAGTGGGGTGGGGGAATTCCTGTGACCGCGTATTAAGGTACTTCCAGATGTGCTCGGGCGATGAAACTTTGCTTGAAAATAAGATACAAGATTGGCTTACAAATTGTCACTTCTCAGATCCGAAGTACTCAGGTAGTTAAAGTAACAATCCTAACCACAAAGTACAAAAAAAGTTTAAAGAAAGTATACATTTTAACTCAAGGGTTATGCTCAAAACTTGATTTTTAGCACCGTTAAAGTGGGTAAAAAATACTTTAGCCAAACGATATATATTCATGATCCCCAAATGCCCATGATAATTTTTTCCTCAAGGGCATTCCTTATCATTTATCCCTTATAATCTCGTAGTCCACTCTCCCAGGATGATTTTGGCCTCCCCTGTGGACAGTTTCGGCCGTCGGCTTGTAAACTAGGACGATATTAGCCTTCCCTGTGACCACTTTGAACTGTCGGCATTTTAGGCCGCATTTCGTGTTCGTGGGCATTTTGAGTCGTGGGCATTTTAATCGTGGGCATTTTGAACCGTGGGCATTTTAATCGTGGGCATTCTGAGCGTGGGCATTGTGAGTCTGGGCAAAAAGATCGTGGTGATTTTGGGAACCACCCAAATGAAGTGGCTGCGACGTTATGAGAAAATTCAAATCATTCAGATCTAGTACAGAAAATATGCGTAAATCCCCTTTCCCCCCGAAGTTTCCCCTTTCTGTGTTTAAACTTGAGCCTAACGATCATGGCTTGGCGATCTTGAGAAAATTGCATTCCTCTGGATGCTAGATTTCAGACATGTTCTTTTCCAGCTTCCGCAAACTGAGAAACGAAGTTAACAAAAGATACTCTCTTAAAAAATACGTTTTCTTGTCCCTTGCAACCATTTTTGTCTAAACATAAGTAGCCTACCTCCGTTGTTTCACTGTTTACTTTGAACTTTTCACTCTCCATGTCTTTTCCTCCTAGGCTTAGTAGGATCAGTAGTTCTTCTGACGATTTTGCTATGAAGGCTAAATCATCAGCAAAGAAAAAGCAATGAAAGAGCTCTCTCGCAATGTTTTACGAAGTGGGTGTCCCAACGCCACCGTGTTCAAGCGCCACCGTATATTTTTCGCCACCCAGAAAATCTTGCATCATCAAGAGGATTAGTTGGTTCAGACGAAAGAGTCAAATATTTTTGTAGGTCCATCGCCACCGTATTTTTTCCGCCAAATCATTAGTGCAGGTAGCGCAGGTACCTGGTTCATGTAATTCCAGATCTAAATCCTTTATGCAAAGAGGGGCTTACCGCCAACAACGCTAACTTTAAGTTAATGCGAGCTAATAGGAAGACTGAGCTCAATGTTTCAAATAATTTTTATTTTAAGTCAAACTAAAGAAACTGTACAACTTCAACAACTCAAGGCCCCCAAACTATTCAGATTTCAAAAGGAGAGAAATCGCCCGCAGAAATGCTTCTCTTGAAGACTTTCCTTCTTGATACGTAATTTTAATTGTCAGTTGCCTCTCCTCCAGTTCTCTATACACTTTGCGACGTTTTGGAGCACAGTTTGTATACAAGCTTTATGAGCTGTTGGAAGCAAATAATTTTGATTCTTATGAGGAGTTTTCAACGGACTTGACAAAACTTGTCCAAACTGTTTAGCGTGTGGTCACTTCTTCGCGAATTCGTTTCCGAATGGTCATCCTGGCTAGGAGAATCTGGTAATGGGCACAGTCAGGCCCGTTCGCTTCATGGGGATGAACTCCCTGTTCCCAAGTAAAATGGCCCTCGCCTTACAGCTTTCTTTGAAGCAAACATAGTAAATATTGTCATTCTTCCTGCTCTTCAGCCGAAACGAGAAACTGCCAACAATGTAAATGTCATTTTTTTTCATACTTTTTGTTTCAACTATTTTCATGATTATTTCTTTTGTCAGTTAGTTCGGGTTCTGCAGTTACAGTTACTCTTATAAATACTTTTAGACCAGTTGGCAAGTTTCTTAAACGCCGTGATACTTAATCCGGTTGGAGCTCGACACCCTATCAGAATTTTAGGTTTGACAATATTTGACCCTACCCTCTGGAAGAACTAATCCTCTTCGGGACGTACGATTACCTAGGTGGCGGTTAACACCCTTTTCACATTTAATTCTCAAACTACATGCACTGGCTCGTAGCAAGGCTTTACCGCCATCGGGATTCTTCGCCACTGGGTATTTTTCGCCACTTTGGGTTTCGATCCGTATCCTAATGACGAACTGAACCTTGTTTAGTTACCTGAAGGCTTAGTGAGATTAGTGACCTAGGATTTTTCGCCACTCTCATAACTCATTAAATAATACGCTTGGCCTCGCAATTCAATAAGTAAAATCTTATGACTTTTTTAGCACCTTGCCAGAAAATTTCTTGAAGTATTTGATTTATGTTTACAGAAAATACAAGACAGTAAATACACGATAACTCGAAAACCATCGTTAAAACTTGCAAGATGTCTAGTCAAAGTGTAAAAGAGACACTTTAACTACTAAAAGAGACACTCTTCTCGAAAAGATGAGACACTTCTTCTCAAAATATGGTTGCTACTATTCGCGAACGCATTTCCGAACCGCCTTTTTCGCTTGAGTAACTTCTATTTTTGCACATTCAGGCCCATGTCTTTCATGCGGTTTGGTGAGCGCGAATTCCCTCGTAGGTCGCAAAACAACTCTTGCCCTACAGAAAACCTTGGGGCAGGCGTAGTACTTATTGTCTCCGTTCCTGGGCTTGTAGCGAAACAAAAATCTGTCACCGATATAGCTATAGTATCAAATCAGCAGTTTTTCTTATAATACTTTTCCAGAGTTAATCCTTTATAGCCTAAGTAGTAGCAAGGAGTGGCGCAAAACCCTACTGAGATTTTTTCGGTAATCCCAACACTTTTCTGCACTTTGTTTTGGTCCATTTTTTACCTGCTGCGTTACCTATAGTGGCGGAAAACCCCCAGTGGCTAAAAATCACGCTGGCGCTAAAGCACGTATCTCCACAGGCTACCAGCGCTACCTGAATTAAAAGGTGGCGGAAACATATGGTGGCGGAAAACCGCGGTGGCGATGGAACACCGCTACCATGTTTTACCACCGGCAAAAATCAGTTGGAGAAAAGCGATAAGTAAGATGCATCAATATGTGCAAATTACTTCATTTAAGGTGGAAGCTTTTCCAGCCAAATCGACGGCGGCGGATAAATTCCAAAATACCAATTCACTCGTCGTCAATTGCTTGTAATTAAACGAGTGATTGAACTGACGTTTTCAGTTAAACAATGGCGATAGAGTACGACCAGCACAACTAAACCTCCAAGAATCCACCAGCAGTTAAGCCAATTTGTGGACCAACGCCATTCACTGCAGTTGCGCTGTCTCGAGGAACCATGGCACAAGCAAATGGCGTCTTTCAACCTACGAATTCCTAATAATGGAGTAGCCCCTGCGCCACAGGGTAATGTGAATCAGATTTTGTCGCAAAGTGTCCACACTAACTGTGCGTTGACACGGACGCGAATATTCGCAGAATAGCCCGATTTTTCGTCCGCCACAAATTTCGCACCACAAAGCTACAAATTCGCTGTGATTTTTCAGAGAATCGCTATAGTTGGATTATTTCAACTATAGCTACAAAATTAGAAGAATCAACTTGGACCCTGAATGTACAGACAACTTTAGTACTGATGGTCTGTCTGAATTAAGTGTATCTCATGAAGAGCATTTACTGGATTAAGATCAGAAATGGTTAATAGAAGCTGCGTTCTTTGTCACGGGAATTCTCACCGGTGGTCTCCGGTTTTTCTTATAAGCCGTTTTTGCATCCACCGGTGACTTCTCACCAGTCTTATAACCCGTTTTTGAACTAACCAGTGTCCGGTTTTATCTCACCGGTGCGGACTAACCGGAACCTGCTCGTGAGCCCGGCTTCAGCGAGGAGTTAGCCAGTTTTCATCAACTCACAGGTGAACATAAAAAACGCGTTTTAAGGGAAGAACCGGACACTGGTGACTAAACACCAGAGACAGCCCGGAGTGCAACGAACGCAGCTAGAATCAATAGCTGCGTTTGTTGCACTCCGGGCTGTCTCTGGTGTTTAGTCACCAGTGTCCGATTGTCCCAGTGTCCCTTAAAACGCGTTTGTTTGGTTCACCTGTGAGTTGATGAAAACTGGCTAACTCCTCGCTGAAGCCGGGCTCACGAGCAGGTTCTGGTTAGTCCGCACCGGTGAGATAAAACCGGACACTGGTTAGTTCAAAAACGGGTTATAAGACTGGTGAGAAGTCACCGGTGGATGCAAAAACGGCTTATGAGAAAAACCGGAGACCACCGGTGAGAACTCCCGTGACAAAGAACGCAGCTAATCGCATGGTCTAGTAGAAGGCAACAGCAACAGCTAGTGACAATTGTATGAGTATACTAAGGAGTATACTAAAAGGAAGCTGAAGTGGCTGCAACTAGCTGACAGAGCTTTTGATTGTTCACTGTTTGCTTGCCTTGTACAGATTTCAGTGTGGGTGCAAGCTCAGGCCTCTTTCTTGAACCTATGAATGGACTAAGATGGGTATTGGAGTACAGCTTTTGTAACGTCGAACGAAAGACAGTCATATATTCAAACCCTTCAAGGGAGAGTCGTGGAATTAAGCGTTCAAGTTATTATAGTGTTTTTGTTTCAAGTTTATGAGTAAACCTGACCCTTTGCTTAGTTTTTGTAACCCGGAAGGACTGTACTTTTTCTTATTTCTACAAACGTTAACTACTAGGCTGATTTCTCTGCATAAGTCCAAATACTGTGGATTCATACCTATAGTCATGTTCAACAAAACTACAGAAAGTACATTCGGAAACAAACAATTATGTGCGTTTTTTCAATGATCATGGGCTTTTTTTTCCTTTGTGTTGAGAAGGACATAATTGCTAGTCAGAATCGGAATCAGCGTAGTGGGCTAGCTGGTCGTAGTAGGCTAAGAATGCCAAGAGCCCAAGATGACATTTGTATACGCTCAACTTTATGACTTCTTTGGCCCTCGTTTGATTCAACTATCCATCCCAGATTCGGGTTGAGTGGTCGAAAGGCCCGCAATCCATCGTCAGAACCGTTACCACAGAGTGAAGATTTAGGTTGCGTATTTTTATTATCCTACTGTCTTCGGTACCAGACTAATGAGTAAAATCCGCATTTTATTCTATTGAATTATTTGCCATCTTTTGTAGCTGAACCCAATCGTCGTGTGGGAACCCTGCTGCGATTTTGTAGCCGGTACAAAACTACAAAGAAATAACGTTTCGCGCCCGATTCCTCTGTCTGAACGCAAAGTAATGCTACTTTTCTTTAGAAATTTAGCTTCTGTACAAAAAGCGCACCATCGGTGTATGTACATGCTACCTTTTTCTCACATCCAGCCGGTCAGGCTTACCCCTACCAGAATCCTCACTTTGGTTACCACTCTGTGTCAGTTTTCTAGCATATATATATATATCTGTATTTGAAAGCTATTAAGCCATATACAGAAAAACAAAACAAACAACAATCTCAAGTAACAAACAACATGGTATGGTAAGGTCTACGGAATGAACCCATATTTTCAAATTTACGATAGTCGTTCATCCGTCTTGCTACTAGCGTTACTTCCTTGGCTTTCCCATAAGCGGCAATAAAGTGCCAGCTTAGGGGGCCACAAATTAATACTACCAGGGACCCATAAGTTTCCTGGAATGACTCGCCATTCAGGGGGCTTGTCATTTCCTATGCTCCTATGTTGCTATGTTGCCCGAGCCTCATCTAGTTTCAAAAAATTCCGCTTGGGTCGAATCGGCGTTCTTGCTCAGATAGACAAAATTTGTTTGGACTATTCAGCATGCCACCAGGTACCTAAGCCAGGACAAAATATCCAGGATACTCTTCCATTACAGAGAAATATTCCTAGTTCAGCACAACAGCTGCGAAAATTTTTGTCTATCTGGATGGTCGGGTATTTTATCCCCGTGGGTATTTCTCGAACTATCTGACGCTCGGTCAAGAGCGCATCAGAAATCTCTGA
Organism: Branchinecta sandiegonensis; assembly: GCA_030848855.1. Classification (NCBI taxonomy): domain Eukaryota; kingdom Metazoa; phylum Arthropoda; class Branchiopoda; order Anostraca; family Branchinectidae; genus Branchinecta; species Branchinecta sandiegonensis. The sequence goes on from JAUPMV010000018.1 coordinate 17,003,601, forward strand.
TTGACAAGCCCCCTGAACGGCGAGTCATTACAGGAAGTTTACGGGTCCCTGATACTACGTGATTGAAAAGCCATCATGGGCATGGGCACAATTTTGCAGGACACGATTCGGAAGGTTCTAGATGAACCGGAATGCAATCGGCGCCGGAAACTGCAGAGGCCCCAGCACCGCCGTCAACGCCACTCAGTGTTTCCAGCATCAGGAAAAGGTCTGTGAAAAACATAAAATGTATGTACAACAGACTAACTTGAGGATCGCAGATCTCAGAGAAGGTTGCTGTGGGAGAAAAGGTTAAAACCTTTCCAGACGAGGACGGCATTCCCGACACCTACGTCAGCACTGAGAGAAACCAAATCACAGTAAACAACTTGTAACAAAAAAAACAAAAACTAGACGATACATCTTCAAATAAACCAGTCACCCGAGAACCCGCGTTTAGCCCTCGACACGGTTCGTTTATACAGTCCAGGGCCATCAGTTTCGACGAGGTTGAATTTCAGACCTTCAGACAGGTGTTCGTTCCCCCTCTCCCGATCGCTCTTCCATTACAGAACCCCGGTGTGAAAATTTTGGGGTCCGGAGGGAGTTCTCCAGCACAAGCTGCGGACAACTAACCCTTAATACAAACAGGTGCTATGAAAACAGCGAATAAAACACAGTGCAAACATGACTGCTTCTGCCGTGAGCCAACATGGCTCCTTTAAGGCATTTTTCGTATAAGTGTAACAAGCTGCATAGCGCTAGACCTGATGTTTACCTCATAATACACAACCTTGTTCAGATTGAAAGTAAAAGTTTCTGGTCAATGCAACTTTCAGTGTTGCCACACTGATGTAACTTTTCGAGCTTCTGAAGATCAGAAGAAGTGTTCTGTACTATTTGAAGTACATTAGTAGAAGTTGACGCCCATTATATTGTGAAAAACTACTAAATTAATGGATGGGTAGCGTTTGTCCTCGCACTAACAACAACAAGCGTAACAAACAAAAAAAAGTTGTTTTGAAGAAAAGTTATTACTTCATCTTCCAACAGAGTAAGATTTTAATGCTAGCGATCTGATTGGCACCGCATAAGCTAAAATAGAATCCGCTCTGTTCTCCTTATACACCTTATTACAGCGCGCCACGAGGAAAAAGAGGAATCTGTTTACGTCGTATCAGATTTTTTACGCCGATTTGAACGATGCTTAAGGTTAGTTATCTAGGAAGCGCGTCTGGCCAAAACTTCCTCAGGTTGCTTTTGTTGCACCCACAGGAGCCAAAGCACAACCGCATGCTGGAGCTGCAGTTTTATTCCGTCAGGAACACTATCACCCCTCGACGGCTGTTGATTCACATTTCATAGTAAAGGCTCTGTTCTAAAGACATTGCTAGCGCGGTTTTCAAAGCGAAGACGAATCTTGCAAATAGTGGAATTTTTGTATCTGAAAATCTCACAAAGAAAAAACGCGAGTTGCTGAACGCTGCCAGAGATAAATTTGGAAACCGATGTGTATGGTCAGATCAGGGGAGAGTTTTTGTGCGACAGTCTAGTGACGATCCCATTCAGCGTATATGGGGTATTGATGATCTTCTGTGATATCAGTGATAGTGATAAATCGTCTTCGTTTCCGTTCGTTTTCTTTTTCTCTTTTTTTTCCTTTCTCTTCTTGTTGTGTTATTGGAGTTTACCATGTTTTTTGTTCTTTTCTTCTTGCTCTTCTCCTCTTCTGTATCTTTCCTTTTCGTCAAATGCGGTCTGTCTTATATTATGAATGGCTGTTCAAGTAAATAATGATATGCAGCAGTCCCGCTTGGACTTGCTGCAAAATTCGCCGTTCCGTATTGAAGATATTTTTTCGTTATCGGTAGCGAATGATTTTGTGGGTCATCCATTCCAGCCGCTGCGGGGTAGCAAATATATTCGGTCAAGTGATATTGATATGTTTGAGCAATCTGAATCTTTGACTGTGGCTCAGTGGAATTGTCATTTGAGTTCTAACCACCATGAGGTAGCGCGTCTGCTAGATCTTTATAAAAATAAGGTAGAAGTGTTAGGGATTTGCGAGTCGTTCGTAACACAAGACACTTTCCTCTCGTCACACTTTTTTCCAGGTTATAAACTTGTATCGAAAGCAAGGAGTTCAATGAAAGGAGGAGGTTTGACTTTTCTGCTAGCAAACTCTTTGGATTACGTAATTCGAGATGATTTAACTCTTTGGAATGAAGGTAAGCTCAAACTTTGTCAATAGAAGTAGAATTAGAGAAAAACAGAAAGTTCATCATTTTTTTGGTTTACCGGCCGCCCAGCGCAAACCCAGATGATTTTTTTTGGAGATTTCGATGGATTTCTTCAAAGGATATCAAGTACTAATCTCCAGTGTATTTTTTAGGGGATTTTAACTTCGATCTTTTAAATCTAGGAGGAGTAAACCTTGATTTTTTTTAACCTAATGCTTTCACATAAACTTTATCCCGGAGTTTCAATTCCAACTAGGATCATTCGGCAACCCTGATTGACAATATCTTCCTTTCTTCGGATGCAATTGTGGAGTGTTGTGCTGACGTTGTCTTACACCCTGGGTCTGACCATCTCCCAGTATTTTGCACCATTAAAAGGTTTGGCTGTAAACAGAAAACTACTACGAAGCTTCAATTCAGAATGATGAAAGCTGAAAATCTCAGGAAATTTAAAGAAGAAACTAGCACAGTATCTTGGCAAGAAGTTATGGCAGAGAAAGAAGACCCCTCAGCTGCTTTTCACAAATTTATGAGTATTTTGTCACCCATCTACGATCAGTGTTGCCCCTTAAAAACTGCAACTAAGAAGAAAAACCAACCGCGGAAGCCATGGACTACGGAAGAGATACTGGAAATGATGGAGAAGAGAGACCAGTTATTCTCAGATTATCTCAATTGTGAGAGTGATGACAGTTGGGAAGAATACAGAAAGGCAAGAAATAGGGTGAACTCTGCACGGCGAACGGCTATGAGAGAGTATTTCGGAGAGAAATTAGAATCGCAGAAAGGAGATATTAGAGGGACCTGGCTGACTATTAAAAGTGTTCTCGGTAATGGTAAGGATTCAGCGTCAACTGAACAATTAACCGTAGGTGAAAGAACTGTGAGTGGGAGGCAAGAAGTCAGTGAAGAGTTTTGTAAGTTTTTTACCAAAACAGGATCGCAAATAAACCAAGAGGCAAAAGATCAGAGCGGACAGCTAGATACTGAGGACTTTGATGATGACCGTGGTCTTCACCACTCATTTCAGCTTACTGAATGTACTATGGATGACATTACCCAAGCAGTGAAATCGATCAAACCCAATGCAGCTGGTGCTGATGGCCTAAACATCAAAGCTTTTAAAGCAGTTGCTGCGTATCTCTTACCTGTGATCCTATATCTAGTCAATTTATCTGTTCAAAAAGGTGTGTTTCCTGACGAGCTAAAGCGGGCAAAAGTTATACCCCTCCATAAAGGAGGTGATAAAAGAGACATTTCAAACTGGAGACCGATATCTATTCTACCGCTGTTCTCAAAAATTTATGAAAAAGTAGTTTATAAAAAAATATACGAGTACATGAATTCGCTTGGATTTTTGTCAGATTCGCAGTTTGGATTTAGAAAAGGCCATTCTACAGTGCATGCCGTTCATCACCTTTTAGATTGTGTAAATAGTGCGTTTGAAAATAATTTGATTCCTCTAACTATTTTTATTGCTTTGAAGAAGGCGTTTGACACTGTGGATTTTGAAATTTTACTGAAAAGGCTGCGGAATCTTGGAATTAAGGAGACGGCATTAAGTTGGTTTCGGTCTTACCTGTGCGGAAGATCAATGAAGGTGGTGATGAGTGACATATCCAGTGCAGCTATGCCTATAAATTGTGGTGTTCCCCAAGGGTCAGTCCTTGGCCCGTTACTCTTCTTGGTATATGTGGATACCCTACGATTTTATCTGGACAATTCAGTTTTAACCTCTTTCGCCGATGATACAGCTATCACAGTGTTCGCCCGGACTTCGAAAGAGCTTGTGCAAAAAGCAAACCACGTCCTGAGTCGGCTTCATGTTTTTACAGCTCTAAGCTCTCTTGCAGTAAATCCAAGAAAAACGTCGTTAGTCGAACTGGTGTGCCTGAACTTTTTGATAATGTGCTATATAATGGTGTCAGCGTAACACAGGTGCTTGTTTGTAAATATCTCGGATTTTACATTGATTGCAATTTGTCTTGGAAGAAGCATGGTGGAATAGTATCGGCAAAAGCAGCTAGAGGATTGGGAGTGATGAGGAGGCTGAAAAAAGTGTTCCCGGTAGCAGTTGTCAAACTGTTATACAGTGCTATTGTACATCCTTACATCACGTACGGTTGTTCTGTTTGGGCGAATAATTTCGTGGCGAATTATAAAAGAGCCCAAATAATACAAAACAAAGCGCTGCGTCTCATAGGAGAATTTCAAAATTGTCAGAATACTGCGGAGTGTTTTAGAAAGAATGGGATTTTGAACGTAGGTGAGCTTCGTGACTACCAGCTAGCGATTTTTGTTTTTCAAAGTGTAAATAAGGTAAGCCCTGAGTACTTTTATAATTTTTTTAACACTAACTCGTTTTATCACCCTTATTTTACCCGACATTCGGAGGATTTAGCTCACGAGAGAAGAAATACAACAAGAGCAGGATTTGTTCTCAGGAACATAGGTGTGAGCGTCTGGAATGACCTTCCAGAATCGGTCAGAGCGGCTGTAAGTCTGGCATCATTCAAGAGAATGGTTAAATCCCATTCTTTGAAAAGGAAAGAAGTGTGATAAGAGGAAAGGGTATTTATTTAGTTTTTTTTTTTTTTTTTTTACCCAACCCCAAGGGGAGGGGGGGGTAATGAAGGAATGATATAGCGGATTCATGGTGGTTAGAACTGCGGCCACAATCAGGATTCTTTTGTCTTAAAAGTGGCCGTTAATGGTAAATTGTTTGTTTAGTTTATATGTTTTTTGATGAAATTAAAAAGAAATGTCTAAATGTCTAAATGTCTCAGAATTTCCCTAGTCTTTTATCGCCCGTCACAGGCTTTCGATCGAGGAGAAAGGTGAAAGTGAGCAAAATGGTCAAAGTAAGATCAAAACAAGAGAACTTTAAAAAATAATCTTTCTCTCTTCTTCGTTGGGGAGGGATGTCGTGGTTCACCTGATCTTATGATGGTACGATCAACTCCCGCACCACTCTAGGCGACCCAATGGAAAAAGCCGCTAGAAAGGGATATAAGTACCGTCTAAATTGCCAGACAGATACCTTATATTTATGCTCTTGTGAAAAGGCTATAAGTAATAAAGACAGTATTAATATAAACGTCTAACAACGGATTGTCAGTGACAAGCTACAGTAACGCGAAATCCTTTATTTGAATGAATTGTGTTGTGAAGACTGGATACTTACATGAGGAACGCTAGATGTCACAATTCTGCATCTCAGACCGACCGCTAACTGTCCTCATCATTTGCTTGTCATCACTGATGTAGGCTACTTTGTAGGAAACGAGGTCTTGCCAGGTTTTTGAGACCCAACTGATAGCATGAAAACTGTCCCACGGCCGGTGGGGCCTAGCCTTATTTACAGAGATGAGTGAATCTGATGGCGAATCCGATCATGACAGAATTCCAATCCAAATCCGAATCCAGGGCTAGGTATGAGTAAGAATCCGAATCCACCGTTTCATGTTGAGGATTCGAATCAAAATTGAAATCCGACCTCAACAAAAATAAAACCATGTAAATAGGTTGTAAGGTAAAAATCAAAAGTGACAGGAAGTATAACTCATGTGACATATATTGTTGCGGATGGTTGGTGGTGGAGATCAAAAGGCTGGACTGACTAAGCCCACTGTGTAAAAATTGGGAAACGGAAACAGGAATAATGTAGACAAGAAATCTCAGCAGATTCGTACGATTGAGATTTGGAATCCGAATCCAAATCCAGCCTGACAAGCAGAACATTCGAATCCGGATTCCAATCCGTCCAAAAGGACGAATTGTGGAGTCAAAACCGAACCTTGATTCAGATTTACCTATCTCTGCTTATTTCCACTTTATTTAGCCTAGATCAACACACTCTTTTCGTTCTCTTCTGGTCAAAACAAGGAATAGAAATCCTTGTGGATCATCTGTCCTCAATCTTGTAAGTCCCAAGTCTCCAGGAAAGGACAAGACTATCGAATCGATCCTGAACTTCCAGCATCTACCGATATTATACTTCAATCGAAATGACTGTAAAATTACCTAGATGGCGTCAGCATTCCGGGCCACCGAAGTCTGTCCACTTAGATTGAAACTGAAAAAAAATGGTACCGGGATGCCTTACGGCGGAACAATCATCTAAAAGTTGTGGTAGTTTTTTCAACCACAGTCATTCCAGTGTGTTTCATTTTTAGATAGAATTTACCAGGACCACCAACCTTCCATCTTGTAAAGTATAGGTACATTACATTTCACCAGTATTTAAATAATCATATTTATTCATCCAGAAGGTGTCCTTCAGTATATTTATTGAAATACTAATGACTTGCCCTGTGGTAAAAGTCTATTGCAAAAGCATATCGTTTGAACAGGTAGAAACACTTGTTTCATTTGGAGGGATTACTAAGCATTTTTCTTGCTAAACCAGATTTAAAATAAGACATGATTGGTAAGATGATGCTTGCGCTCTTGTGTCTGATTCATATTCCCGCATTGCGATACTAATTCGATATGAGTCAAGGAAAAAACGTTATATAGAGAAAGAAGTTAGTGGAATGAGTGGTTTTGGCGAATCTTCAAGCTGACTTCGCCATAGGGAAATTGGTTCCGTTAAGAAATGGCACATGAGAAACAAAAAAGAAGGGATTTGTAATCTCTGCATTGTTTGAAAGTATCAAATATTACCAAAATCTACTAGTGATCGCTCGAATGTTAAGGTATGTCTCAAATTAGCTCTGTTGTTCTGCTAGATTTGTAGACACTTCCCGCCCCAGCTTTAGCCTTCTCACAAGGACTTCACCTCACCTAGACTGTCAAGTAAGGTTTTTTTTAGTCGGTGATACCAGGGACCCATAAGGGGCTTTGTCCATTCAGGGGGCTTGTCATTTCCTATGCTTCTATGTTGCTATGTTGCCCGAGCCTCACCTAGTTTCCAAAAATTCCGCTTGGGTCGAATCGGCATTCTTGCGCAGATAGATATAGATAGCCATCTTCAGTCAGGACTATTCAGCATGCCACCAGGTACCTAAGCTAGGACAAAAGATCCAGGATACTCTTCCATTACAGAGAAATATTCCTAGTTCAGCACAACAGCTGCGAAAAATTTTGTCTATCTGGATAGTCGGGTATTTTATCCCCGTGGGTATTTCTCGAACTATCTGACGCTCGGTCAAGAGCGCATCAGAAATCTCTTATTGACAAGCCCCCTGAATGGCGAGTCATTACAGGAAATTATGGGTCCCTGGTGATACGAAAAAGCTATGGCTCGGCTGTGGGCCGAGAAGGGTGTTTCAGAATGTTTTTTTCTGGCCCGGTGTTGTGATTACCGATTCATCTTACCGCTCGAGGCGAGCCAGCGAACACATCAGCCAAGAGACGGGATCATTCGACTAATTACGGAATGAATTGGCAGTACCGTGTTGAATGCCAGAGAGTAACGTTGTATATGTTTTATGATTAGGCTAGTGCGTAAAGAAAGAGTGTGTTAAAACGTTGTCCAACAGTGGTGCAGCGGAGTTGCAAAACAAGTTGAAACCTTGTTTAGTACGGACCTTGTGATTTTGCGGTTTCCGTGAAAGGCTGTTTGGCCTTTGGAATTTTCCAATAATTTCGCACATATAGACTATCCCCCATTTTCATAACTCGGTGAAAGGCTGTTTGGCCTACCACGCATGAAAACAAAGTTGAGGATAAATCTGTTTAGTGCACTAGCCTATGGCGTATAAGCACGGTATTCACAAATATTGTGTTGGATGTGAAAAACTGTTCGTTCTACAATCACCTGTTTTTTTATTGTTATTTTGTCGTAATGTACGTCGCGTATTACGCGCTTTTCGGCAGAAAAAGACAATACAAATTTTCGAGTTCCCTTTTAAGAGGCACTCGTCGTAATTATTGTTTGTATTTAATTGAGTAGTTGAACTGGCCTATTTTAACAAGGAATGGAGACGGCTACGGTGAAACAAATCGATCAGTGCTAAACCGAAATCGATAGTTCATTTCAGGACGACAAAATAACCATCTAGATGTCATCGGCTCCTCCTTTTTGCGGCGAGTACTACCAACACAACTGGGCCTCCAAGAATCCAGCAATTGTCCAGTCAATTTGTAGACCAGCCCCATTCAACGCAGCTGCTTTGTCTTGAGGAACAATGACCCAAGCAAGTGGCTTCTTTCAACAGACGACTCTTGGCATGCCATTCCCTAATACCGATGTAGCGGCTCCGTCACAAGGTAATGTGAATCAGCCTTGTTTCTCTCATAATATCCACGCTAATGCTACTCCTGTTCAAACAATGATCTTCGGCCCCACATCCATACCATCAGCGTATGTACATGCTACCGCTTTCGCACATCCAACTGGCCAGGTTTATCCCTACCCGAGTCCTAACTTCGGTTATCCACCTGTGCCAGTTGATCAGTATCATGGGATACAACAATCAAATGGCCAGGTCTGCCCTTACCCGAATGTAAACGTCGGAAATCAGCCTGTGCCAATTCATCAGTATCATGGAATCTTCTACCCAGCATATGGTATGGGCTACGGAATGAGCCCATATTTTGAAAATTACCAGTAATTCCAGCATCCTGCTACTAGCGTCACTTCTACCGCTTTCCCATATGCGGCAATAAATAGCCAGCTTGGTGTGGAATAGATAATAATACGCTTTCAAGTGACCTAAGCGCCATCATGGCCATGGGCACGTTTTTGCAGGACACTATTCGCCAGGTTTTTGGTGAGTGCGAATGTCATCGGAATCCAGAAGTCAGCAGACAAACTGCAGAGGGTCCCACCTTAGACATCAACTCCCCTCGATTTTTTCAACAGGGAAAATGCATCTACAGAAGAGCTGAGTACCCCAAGGATCCCAGGTCTCACAGAAGAGTGCTACGAGGCGAAGGTTGTAACCCTGCCCGACGAGGTCGACTTTTCAGACACCTACGTCAGCACTGGGAAAGAAGTCTCCGTTGTCCTAGCATTCAGCCCTGGTCACTCATACAGGCCAGGGCCATCAGCTTCAACGACGGAGAATTTAAGCACTTGCAGACAGGAGTCCGTTGGCCCTTTACCTGACTGCACTTCCATTACGGAACCCCTGGTGGAAAATTCTGGGGTCCGGAGGGAGGTTTCCGAAAAACAGCAAAAAGAAGACAGCTTAAAGATGACTGCTTCTGCCGTGAGCCAACCAGGCCGTGAGCCAGTAAGGCTAGGGGTCTGGGAAGCACGCTTGGCCAAAATTTTGTCAGGTCGTTTCTGTTTCAACCACATGAGCCAAAGAACAACCACAGGCTGGAGCGGCAGTGTTTCTTCGGTGAGGAACACTCTCGCCCCTCGCCACTCCGTCTAGTCTCTCAGGTTTCGAGGGATGATTTACAGTTTACTCAAAAGACAGCGAGACTTCCGGAAAACTTTCCAAGAGAGTTGCTCATTAGTAAATTCTCTCAGAATCTCCCTCGCCTTTTATCGGTTTTCACAGGTTTCAAATCGAGAAAAAAGGTTAATTAGCTAAAAAGAGCAAAATGGTCGAAGTACCATCGAAACAAGAGGAAAATAAAAACTAATCTTTCTCTCTTCTTAGGTAGGGCAGGATTTTGTGATTACCGATTCATCCTACCGCTCGAGACAAGCCAGCAAACACAGCAGCCGAGAGACGGGATCATTTGACTAATCACGGAATGAATTGGCAGTACCGTGTTCAATGCCAGAGAGTAACGTTTTATATGTTTCATGAATAGGCCAGAGCGTCAATAAAGAGTGTGCTGAAAACCCTCTTGTCTATCACCCGGAAGTCTGTTTCCGTTTTCTGTTTCCAGGGCTTTTGTGGCTAGAACTGTGGCTCAGTTATGACAAAAATATCTCGAGATTCTTTTCAATTGTGTGGCTCGGATTTGACGTGAAATTTGCGCCTAACTAAAGTACAGCAGAAGCCTGACACGAAACAAGCAAGAAAATTGAGGATCTTTCTGCGACAGAGTGATGAGGGCCAAAGCCTAGGACATTTACCAGGGTCTGCGGTAAACGGTAAGTGATTTTCAACCCGATGCAAGTGCATTCATAAGAAACGAAATTAGATAGCAAATTGTTGACTAGGAGCTTAAAGGGATAAGTTGGTTTTAATTTGGGTAGGCTATATAGAACAAACTTTTGTTTCAGCGGCAAATAGATTTCCAATCTGACGTAGGTGCATTCAGAAGAAACGAAATTATTTCCAGAATCGTTGACTAGTAGCTTAAAGCACAGCTCTTACTAGAAATGTTTTTTTTTCAGACTATAATTGCCTGGAAATAGTGCTTTTCAAATACCCACACTTGCCCCGTTAAATTAGGGAGTTTTCAGTTAGAGCTTTTCGACGCTGGACAGAGTACGCGATAGAAATATCCGTTAGTATAGCGTGAAATTAAAACAAGCGCACGACGTGGATAAAAAGACCAAAGTTTTTTTTAGGATCCCAAAAATCTAATATTTTATTCATACAAATGGTCATGTCTCCGCCAGTCAGTCTTCGTCAGATTCCTTGAAGATTTTTCCTTTAAAAATGGATTCAGTATGTCTCCTTGTCCCGATACCGAATCTCTAATCGATTTCAGAAACAACTTTGAGCGCCAACCAATTTCCAGCCGAATTCGTGGTGAACCATCTGTACAGCAAGAAAACTAAGTTCAGATATAGATTCAAAGGACGTCCTTAGCCCCTAAATGATTACCCAGTTTTCATCAGATTCTGGGTGAACTACCTGTCCGGCGAGAAAATAACTTTCATATCCGGGTTCAGCATGTCTCCTTACCCCTAAATCAACTATCTCAACACCTTTAAAAAAAAAAAAATTTGCCCCTTCCTTTGAAAACCCGCCCCCAACCTAAATTATGGGCTACAGAGCCCATTTCCGAACTCGACCTTACTCTTGACCCAAAGAACCCTCACATCAAGTTTCATCAAAATACCTCAGTTCGTTCGGGAGTCATCGTGCACACAGACAGACGGACAGACGGACAAATTTTGCGATGTCATAGCTATCCCTCCACTTAGGTTCTGGGATCCCAAAAATCAAGAAAAATCTATCACTATCAGAAAATGCAATGTTCCGAGCTGTGAAAGCACTACTCCTGGTGTTCCAGTGTTCTGTGTACGTCGCAGGGTTTTTGAAGAGTGACAAAAAGTTGTGCATCATTGTTTTCAACTCACCAAACTCCCCGTGACACACATCTCCCTTCACATTGACATTGGGCCACAGAGTTGCACGGCCACCAAGTGAATTGCACTTCCGTTATCCGGGTTTCAACTAAACCTTAGCCGATTATCTATGGTCAGTGACATAACTTTTTAGTCGTAGCTGCGTTCTTTGTCACGGGAGTTCTCACCGGTGGTCTCGTTTTTTTTGTTATAAGCCCTTTTTGCATCCACCAGTGACTGCTCACCAGTCTTATAACCCGTTTTTGAACTAACCGGTGTCTGGTCTTACCTCACCGGTGCGGACTAACCAGAACCTGCTCGGGAGCCCGGCTTCAGCGAGGAGTTAGCAAGAGCTGCGTTCTTTCTCACGGGAGTTCTCGTCGGTGGTCTCCGGTTTTTCTTTTAAGCCGTTTTTGCATCCACCGGTGACTATTCACAAGTCTTATAGCCCGTTTTATTGAACTAACCGGTGTCCGGTTTTACCTCACCGGTACAATAGTTGCATTTTGGTATCTGATACCAACCAAGGTCTAAACTTCTAAAGTTGTTTTTGCAGTTACCGTAGTATCTGATACCACGGTCAAAAGACGTTTTGCAGTTATTATGTGGCCAGTTATTATGGTATCTCATATTCAGATACCACGGTCCGGCCGTGGTACCGTATCTGAAAAGTCATTTGACTTTCATCGAATTTTGTCAAATTGGTGGGAAAGAAGTTTAGCACTCAGTGATGTAGGCTAACTGGATATCAGTTTTTCTTTTGGGATGACTTCGATAAGTGCAATTTTGGCAGCAGTCGTTTTTGCAGAACATCCGTGTATCAGATATCACGGTAACTGCAAAAACAAGTAATTTCAGATCCAGTTATTGTGGTATCAGTTACCATGGTATCTGCAAAAATTCAGCTAATGAAAGTACATCTGTACAGAACGAAAGATATCCAACATTGACATTGTAAAAAAAAAAAAAATGATAGGAAGTACTTTGTCTCATTGGCTTCAGGAACTCAAGAGGAAACTGTTCGGAACCAAACCCTGGCATAAACAAATTTGAAATAGCAGCTGAAGGTGTTTTGTTATAGCTGGACACTCAGTTTTGAAAAAATCGGCACTAAGTCCATCAGAGTCTGTAGAACCAGTTCTTTTTAATTTTCAAACTGCTGCTGAATCTGGTTTTTGCAACCATTGATTAGATCACTGTAGTAGCTGGTCCAGTCAGTCATAGTTAGCGCGGAAGGAGGTACAGCTGAACCTTTATCTGTCCGAAGGACCTTTTGCCACTTTTTTTTGTCACTGGGAGCATCTAAGCCAATCAAACGAGCAATTTTAAGTGAAGATTTGTATTCACGCTTTATTGTAGCTTTTAGATTAAAGACAGTACCATTCCCTCGGCGTTCACAAGCAATCCAAATTTTAAGCCAAAATTTTCCCGTGTTGCCTGCCCAACTTCAGGACTGACTTTCCAAATAGGCTTCCTCGTTCCAACTCGAATTCTCTCAGTTGGTACAGCAATATCGGCTGCCAAATTGAAGAAAAGGAGAAACTCGCTATACTAACAATTAATATAAACGGCCGAAGTAGTAGCTGTTATACCAGTCTGAAGAAGGTGAAAAGGAACGTTTAATGTAGAGTACAGCATCTATATGATTCCAGTTACGCTTTTGGATCCAGGCCTTCTTAGGATTTCGACAACTGATTCGAAAAACAGAAACAACCAAACAGAAAGACAGAGCCAGATGGTCTTCCTTAATTTTCTCCTCATCAACCTCGACAATACCGTCAAGACACATGGTTCAGAAACAATCAAATGATCAAGGTTGGAAACATTAGCGCCAAGATTATGTATATATGAAAAGGGTAGTGATTTCTCAATGAGACTGTGAGCAAAGAATCGAATGGGTAAAGAATCGAAAAATAAGTCAGTCCGTACAGAAGAAGTTAGAAGATCAGTGCTGATATCCCCAACAAGAGCCCATTTCATTCCTTTCCGTGAAATGTCTGATAGGAGTGTTCCGATTTTCTGACAAGCCTTAACAAATGAACTACGTGATGCAATGTTCTGCCGGTCGCAAGGTAAATATATGTTAACAAGAACAATATTGTCCAACTGAACGGACATTTGAATAATCAAATGACAGGTTGCAGTAATCCCCCGTCACTACCTCTTCTCTCATTGCTCGCAAAGCCGATTTATTTTTAGCTTCTTAATCTCTGCATGAGATTAAGAAATTTTTGAAAATGCCCGCCAAAACCAAAATCAGCTTGGTTTTTACTCTTGGAAGCTCAGATCTGACAATCATACTTCTTGTTCTGACAAATTATGATGAAAAAATCTTTTCATATCCAACGCCAAGAAATAGTCCGGCTCTTTATGCCAATCTGGCGAGGTCGAAACAAGTGACTTAGAATGCAATTTATTCAGTCTCAAAAGCTCGAGAACACAGAACCGCCTATGTCCAAGATGGATGTTAACCCAATTTCTTGGTAACCCTGAACTAGTCTTACGGACTTTTCCGGGTGCACTACCAGGCCCCCGTTTAGTTTTCCCTGGATGAGCACCCAGTTTAGCTAAAGTGGTGTGGTCAGGTGCTCTGAGAACGCCCAGCTTAGCTCAATTTTTGTGGTCGGGGCGCTCGAGCGCCCACTTTGCCTTTTTTCTTTCTTCGACGGGCGTGGTACCCCCCCCCCCCCCCCTAGCGACGCCCCTGCTTGCAGGGACTGTGTTTGGAATATGGAAATAGGGAGACCTCCACGAGTTTTCTTAGATTTTTTGTCAATGGATGGAGTTGGATCACTTGCTGTTGGGTTGTAGAGACATCTTTGTCCGCTAAGAGGTTTCAAATTTTGGCGTCGTCGTCATTTTGGTCAAGGTGCTGTGTTGCTTTTTAAAGTTTTCAGTCATTCTTCCGAGGAGATTTGATTACCAGGAATGTCTTCAACTTACCATTACACCATCTTGTGTTGAATCTTTTATTCGGCTTCCTCCTCAAGGAAAGTCACCAGGGTCAGATGGTATTAAGCCTGAACATCTGAAGTATGGTACCCCTAAATTGTTTTGTCGTATAATTCTATTGTTTCAAGCAATAGTATCGCAACAGTATTTCCCGCAAGGATTAGGCCAGGGGGTCGTCACTTGTATACATAAGAAGGGCAAAGACCCTAAAGATTGTTCTTCAGATAGACCAATCATTGTTTGTTCAATGTTAGTCAAGTTACTTGAAAAGATACTGTGCCCGGTAGTGACAGCGCTAACGAATGTGGGTGACAATCAGTTCGGTTTCCGGTCAGGAATCGGTGTTCAGAATGCACATGGCGTGTATTTCTATCGTTGAGAAGTTTAAGAAACGGAAAAAAAACTATTTGTTTGCACATTAGACATTTCAAAGGCGTTTGATTCTGTCCTACATTCGCAAGCAATCCTGTCACTACTGAGGGCAGGGGTTGATTCATTCGTTTGTAAATGTTTGTGGAACTGGTATGGAAAGTCCCAAGTACGAATTCATTCTGCAGGAAAACTTTCTAGTCCTATAGAAATTCGCAGAGGTGTTAAAGAGGGTCCAGTCATAAGCCTCGTAATATTTAATAATGCGCTGCGTTCTGCGACAAGATCGATGGAAGAGTTCCTGATAGAAGATGGTATTGACGTTAGTCATCTGTCTTACGCAGATGACCTACTTCTGATGAGTGATAATTTAGAATCCCTACACTTGGCGATATAGGTCTAAGCATAGAGCCCTCCAAAACTGAATTTGCCGTTATGAAGGAAGAAATACAGCCAATTCGTGTGTTTGATGTGTGTGGCAAGACAGTTGTCCAAAAGGATACGTTTGAGTATCTCGAACTCCTTTATAGGAATTGCATTAAAGCCACTAAAAAATTAGTTATCGCGGCTCTCAAAGAAAAATTACGGAAGACTTACGGAATGTTAGCACGCACTAAAGCCCGATTTGATAAAATTACGCTTGGCCGTCTATGCATTCCATGTTCGCGCCCCATGTCTTCTTTCTAGCGCCTCTGTGGAAGTCATTGAATAAAACTGAGCGTAAACAAGTCCGTTCTAATTTTTTCCGGTACCGCAAACATATACTGGGAATTCCCATATGGTTCCGAAACTCTTACGTATCACAAAGATACCGTATCTTTGAAATAAACCAAAAATGAAAGAGCTAACCAGTCTTTTCATCAGTCGAAGTAGAAAACTGCACGATCTTCCACTCGCTAGCCTGGTGTAATCATGTGATTCAAGTTTGTTCTTGTTTTGGTTAGTTTTAGTTATCGCAGCTTAACTTTGTCTCGTAGTTTTGTGTGATTTTTTTTTTCTTTGTTTCCTTACCAACTCCTCCGACCATTTACCTTGTATTTGTATGGAGGGTTTAAATAAAATTAGTATCATTAAGACTAGGGATAATATGAAGGACAGGATTAGCATCTTTAAAGGTTGCAGTGTTTGAAAATTAACAACATCTACTCCCAACCATGCTTCAGCAGATATTTCCAGGTCATGGCTCAATGGCACGATCTTTGAATCACGATTTACTGATGGAAAACTCACGCCATGGCTCTCCTCAATTCCTTCAATAATGCTTTATCAGCTAGAAAACGGTCAAAGGAAAATAAAATTTTCTTTTCATATTGCTGAATGTTTATTCTGCCATCCTTGATTGGCACAGTCAAAATCTTTTCCAGTCTCCTCATCACAGCCCAACATTACATTTCCCAGTCCTTTAAAGGCCCAGAGCTCAACTCGGAAGATTTTTCTTTCGGTTCGTTTCAAATTTCGCGCCACAGTTTCCTTCTTCTTGAATATTTGGCTCGACCCAGTTGCCTTTGTGTTTTTGCTAGCTCCTCAAAATTCCTCCAAGGTTTTCATGACTTCACGACCGTAGATAATCGGCTGAATAGTTGACACCGTTATCCGGAACTGAAGTTCTCAACCACACACTCTGTGAGAAGCTGTACTCTTGATGACTCTCTCTCCAAGCCGATGCAGAATCTCCGGGTACCTGCGGAAGAAAGCCAGAAGCGGTATCACAGCTGCTCCCGAAGATCGCCCTGATTGTTTGACACAGGATTTGAGTCGTTGAGTTTGAGTCGTCACGGAGCCGTTTACTCCTTTTTCCTGAGGATCACTGGCGTGTTTTGGAGTTAGTCATGTAGTGTATTCTCAGCTAGCAGGCTGTGCGCCATGTTTCTTAAAAAGTGACGAGGTGAATAATGCCCTGCTAGCTGGGATATGTGGCCCTTCAGGTGTTACCAATTTTAAAGAGCTGTAGGCTATAGGCAAGCTATATTTTCAATTTTATAAGTATTTTTTGCATGTTATCTCTCTGGGTGTTTGTTTGTTTTGGTGAGGAAAAGGAGAGTTTGTTACATCACTTAATAACTTGCCTAAAAAAAATGATGAAGGACCTGTTGTACTTGTAATGCAAAAGCAACCTCCTTCCCTGTTCACTCCTATAATTGTTCAGCCCGTCAACTCTGCAATTTAATACGACATATCCAAACTCCCTCTGTGGCAAATCATTAGCTTGTCAGAGATTATTCCTGTCCGAACTGGTGTTCGCCAAGGGGGAGTCTTATCTCCCCACATCTTCAAATCGGCCATATCTTTTCGTCTCGATTCTTTACACCCTGCCTACTTTTGTAAAGACTGTGCATTCAGCTACAGAGTTTACGCGGACGACTTGCTCTTAGTAAGCCGTACCCGATCCACACTCACCAAAAATGTCCGTAAGCTGTCGTCGGAACTTCTCAAAATCGGCCTTGAAGTTAACCTCTCAAAATGTGAGTACCTGCATTTCAACCCTTCGTCAAATCGTTTGAATGCATCCAAAGCTTCTATCTCTCTTGGCTCGTTCGTCATCAAATCAACAGAATCTCTACGATGGCTTGGCATAACATTCAAATATTCGTTGTCAAAATTTTGCTCTTCGGTTGTTCAAGAAGTTTCTAGATCAATCCGTACCGCCTATGGGTGCATAGTCCCCAACCGGGGGCGCTATAATCGTAAAGCTTTGTGAAAATTGTTCAGCACCTTCTGCGCTCCTTCTATACTATTTCGTTCTGGTGTCACTCATGTTCTGCGAAATAAGGAGATCATAAAGATGAGATCATGTTATTTAAAATATGCGAAGCACCTGCTCCACTTGTCGAAATTATGCCATAACCACACATTGACGGAGAAGTTCAAAGTTCAAGATGCAAGTATTACCCTTGTGGATGTTTCTTCGTCGTTGCCAAAAATCATTGACAACAGAGGTTTTTGCTTTTTGCTCCGCTTTTTGAAATGACGGGTTAGAAATAAATTAATTAATTAAAAAGTATGCTGCAACAGTCAAAATGATCCTTAATTTGTCAACGTGCGCACAAAAAATTAAGAATTTTCAATTTCAAACATAGCAACACAGTGCATTCCTTGTGTAACTAAGTTTTATTCTATAAGATCTTGTCATATTCATTGCTGCAGCTTCCTTAGACAGCTATCGATTATAGCTTGATTTGATCAAGGGAAGGGGATGCTACATGTTTTTAAATAGAGACTGTTGGATGGGCGCATCGTCCCCAACCGGGGGCGCTATAATCGTAAGGCTTTGGGAAAATTGTACAGCACCTTCTGCACTCCTTCTATACTATTTCGTTCTGGTGTTATTTTAAATATGCAAAGCACCTGCTCCACTTGTCAAAATTATGCCATAACCATACATTGACGGAGAAGTTCAAAGTTCAAGATGCAAGTATTACCCTTTTGGATGTTTCTTCGTCGTTATCAAAAATCGTTGACAACAGAGCCCAACCAGCGCACGACCTTCTACACTGCTTCCTAGCCTTTTGTCTTTTATTTATTTTCTTTTATTCACTCCGCTTTTTGAAATGGTGGGTTTGAAATAAATTACTTACTTACGATTGATTCTTGTAATTGCCATATTTTGCAATTTTTGACACATAACATGCAGGCTTCCGACAATTGTTTAGGATAAGGCCGCTCAGAAAAAATGGTTAAGCTTATGTAAAATAGTAGTAAAAGAGCAACTAAATAAGACATCAACAAATAGTGGAATATAAACAGTAAATAGAGCTGGGTATGCTTTCAACATAAATTTTTGTGCAGTCCTAACCTGGTGGAACATAACATTAAACAGAGCGAGGTATGCTTTCAAGATAAATTTTTGTGCAGTCCAAACTTGGTCAGAACTATTTTTTTTATTGCAATCCCGTGGCTAGGACCCTCCGTCATGCAAAGATCCTCAGTTTTAGGGCACAAGTATCCAATGTGCGATCACCAGTGCTTGTAACTTAGGACACCATGCTCAGGACTAAGTGCCCAGTACCACCACGATAATATTAAAATCTGAAACGAAAATTTGTTTTCAAACATATTTCAATGGGATTACTCTTCCCTTTCTCCAATTAGGGTGCCCCATCACTTTATCACTTGTGGGTCATACCTCGCTATGCTATGACATTTCATAATACTGGTTAGACAAACGAAATACTATGCTGATTTCTTAGCTATTATTATTATTAATTGTATTACCCATCATAATGTTAAATACACAAAAAACAGAGTTGAAAAAATAAAGAAAAGCTAGACATTACACATTAATACGTAATCAACAACGAATTTTCAACTATTTCAGGAGTCTATGTCTATATAGTGCTTGTCTGATCAAGATCTTGCCTATACTGCATTAAACAGTCTGAACAGCAATTACGGGATGGGCTACTCCATACTTCCTTGATATGCTGCTGTTACTTGACCAAGGTACCCTATGCCAAATGCTAGGATAGCCTATCTAGCAGTTTTTAGGCCTTTGCTTTATGCTGGATACCCTATGCCAAACTCGAAACTCTGGACATCTGATGGTACACTAAACCTGATTCTGTTTTTAATTTGAATTCTATGCTTAATTTGATTCTGTATTTTGTGTTTTTACTTGTTGGTAAGTATAACCATCTGAATGTTTGCTCTTGGTAGAACTCTGCCTGTCTTGCTTGTGCTATTGCTTTAGTGTTGCATCCAGTATTTAGTTACTCAACTCCACCCTATCCCACTTCGACGATTGTGGTTTCTTTATTACGCGGCTGTCAAGTGCCAGAGTGTAATTAATGTATTTCTGGTATCTTAGCAACTGCGTGGTCACGAGCCAATGCTCTAAAATTTTAGATGGTAAGTAGCCATCTCCCCATAGGAGGCTTGTGCAAGCTTCCTAATGTATGTACCGTTTCGCTGTAGTTTGATGGTTGACTTGTGATGTGATATGATTCACTTCCACGCTTCATTGACATATAATTTGATCGAGATATCACTGAAAAAAGTTCTTGATACAGATACCCATATCCTGAATGGTCTTAAAATCCAGTTGTAATCTTGTTTTTTTTTCCCTAGAAGCATAACAAATCACATTTACTGGTGAGCCGCCTCGAGCTAGAGTCAAAACGAGCTTGTGGAGAAGTACCGCTCCATGGTAAATCATCTCATGGACGTACACGACCACCCTGATAACGGCTTGCACAAGAAGTGTCGATCGGCAGACCTGTTCAAATTAAGCAGGTCGTCAGCATACGTCATCAACGAAACATCAATCTCTTTTGAAACACAAGACGTAGCTACCCGGGCATGTGCTGGCAAAACACTATTGTTATACAAACTCGGAGACACAACTGAGCCTTGCCTTACCCCTTTAAGAACCGGTACAACAACGGATTCGGCCGTACTTGAAGGTATTTTGATTTGCGCTTTAAGGTTATTGTACATATAATATAAAACTCTAACAATACACAGATTTAGCCCTTGTTTATACGCTTCTAAAAGGATTTGCGCATGCACCGACGAGTCAAATGCCCGGCTTACATCAAAAGAACCAATAACTAGTGGGTCACCCGTTGCCTCAGTATCAGACAAAATAGCAGCAAGGGGGAAAAGAGCGTCAGCGCAACCAAGACCTACTGTAAAACCAAACTGGTGGTTTGGCATTTGGCAACAGTGTCTAACATTCGACAATATAAGCATTTCAAGAAGCTTGCATAAAACTGGCGACACGGTAATTGGACGATACGAGGAGCAAATGTTAGCTGGCTTCCCTTTTTTCAGGATGGGCGTAAGCTGTCCTGTACAGAAAAGGTCGGGTGGTGTAGCGGATGCTATATTGCATCGTTTGCCCCCGGGGTGTGCGATGACTCTGAGTGGAATGAATATTGTTTGATTGTTAGTATGCTGGAGATGCGTGCAGAGAGAAGTGTCAATATTTTTGTTGAAAAAAGATTTAATAAACTGGAATAATCCAATAGTTTTGGTAACAATCCAGTGCACCAGGGCTACTCCTACAATGTATGAGCTAAAATTTGTATTCTTCTCGTCTATCCCGAACTACAACCACCAAAAGGACATGAAACTCACGCTTTCTTAAAACAATTTTCTACAGAGCGAACCGCTTTATAATACAAACGTTAGGGCAAATCTGGGTTTGGCGTCCACACATTATTGAGACGCCTTACTTCCCTAACCGTCCTATCCTTTCGCATTTCTAACTTAGAACTTGCTCTTTTCGAGGCAGATCAGGATCTCGAGGAGCTCATTTCTAGCGTTCACGTTACCATCCGTTATCGATTCTGAAATTTACAAGTAACAGCAATTTTGCATTCTAACTGTTTTATTTGTCGGTGCAAAACGATACTTCAGCTGAATTTTATTAGAGCCACAAGTTTTTTTTTTCAACTAGAGTGGCTTTAAGCCTGGACATGACCCTTGCCAAGAATGGCCGAAATATAGCTCTAACAAAATTCAGCTGACGTATCCGTTTTGCACTGTCAAATATGATTGGCAGTCAGCTTGGGCTGAAAGATCCTGTAAATATCGTCCTCTTTTCGAGGCAGACTAGACACCTTTTGTTGTTTCCGAGGAGCTCATTGGTCAGAAATACCGTTCATATTTCTATCAGTCCTCAGTTCTGATACTATAACTAACAACCCTACACTGATTTTTGCACCTTAGGTATTTTGCCTTTTTCGAGGCTGATCAGACTCGCTTTTCTTGATTCCGAGGAGCTCATTTGTCAGACATATTGTTCATGTTACTATCAGTCATCAGTTCTGAGATTAGAACTCATATCCCTACAGTGTTTTTTGCACCTTACATATCTTCCCTTCTTTTAGCTCATTGTTCAGAATTAACAACCCCATACTGACTTTTGCATTTACATATCTTACTCTAGTCGAGGTAAATTATTAGACTCCTTTTGTTGTTTCCGAGGAGCTCATTGGTCATAAATACTGTTTATATATCTATCAGTCTTCAGTTCTGAGATTATATCTGACAACCCTACACTTTCTTTTCGTGGCTTAATGTGGCTTGAATCCCAAAATCCAAGCCTGTCCGTCTGTCGGTGACCACGAAAACTCCTCAACAGATATTTTGCCGGAAATTAGCACATGGCAGTGCTTTTACTCGAGCAATCTCTCTGAAAGGCTAATACCCAATGAAAAATTTATCTCAAAATAGTACTATAAAGTAGTACGAAAAAGTTGCATGCAGTACTATGATGCTATTACATGCTTCTACTTCAAGGCTACCGTGTTACTGCATACTACTATATGGTATTATTAGCAAGACTGGATGTTACTATGGCAAGACAGGATGCTACTGGATACTACTACATAAGATTGGACCAGTCTGAGGCACATTAAATGATAGTATTCTTTACTATTACATAGTATTACATGCAACGTTTTCGTACTACTACCATACTACTACGCAGGCTACAATTTTTTCATCGGGTAGTGGCTGATCAGATGTAAAGTGGATTTATTCTCATTTTTCAGACGAACAAGAAGTGGTGGTCCAGAATGAAGTAGATTTGTTCTGATTTTACAGTAGATACAGAAAAAAAAACTGGTGTAAAAACTCATGTTCAAACCTCACTCTGCAGGAAACATTTTCAAGGTAAATCTCTTTTGTTCTCACGAGAAACTCTGCAACGCAGGCAAAAATGTCTAAAACCTGTTTTCTGCTAAAATACAGATACAGAAAATACACGCTTTGTTCAACCTCTCCTTCACTGTATGAAATTTACGCTTTGTTCGCCTAACTACATTTATGTCATTCTGAGAATTTCTGGTAATTTGTGAAGGGCTCAGCCCGTTGTCTGAATGACGAGGCAACTAAGTTTCAACGAAAGATTAATATTTGATGATAAACTGTTCATGAAATTACCTCTTTCTTGAAAGATGAAAAATTCACAAAATGACAGAATTTAAGATTTTAAGTAAGATCCCAAGATATCCGTCAAAATCCGTAAATCCGACGGTTCAAATTCTTATCGGTCAAGGACCCAAGATTTTCATTTTTGACGGAAAAATCCTTCAAAGTTGAAACACTGCCCGAGACAAAACTAAACTGAGCTGCGCAAAATTTTATGCTTCACCTTTTTTTTGGCAAAATTCAACTACTTCCCATTCAAAGTCTTGCCTTTAATGTTGCTCGAACCCCAAAATCCAAGCCTGTCCGTCTGTCGGTGACCACGATAACTCCTCAACAGAGTGAGGTATTTTGCCAGAAATTAGCACACGGCAGTGCTTTCACTCGATCAATTTCCGAAAGACTAATAGTTCAGATATAAAGCAGATTTATTCTCATTTTGAAGTTGAACAAAAAGTGCACTGTAAAAAGTTTTACTACACTTTCCTCTAAATTCAACACTTTTATTCCCATTCGCAGTAGACACTTTATATCCGTGATAAATAAACGTTTCTACGTTTCAAAAGCTGCGGCAAAGCAGTTCTTGCCTATTCCTTGAATGCTGAAAGATTCACAAAACGACAGAATTTAAGATTTTAAGCAAGATCAATAACTCGAAAATCTGACAGATAAAATTCTCTTCCGTAAAGGATCCAAGAAATCCGTTTTTGACGGAAAAATACGTGAAAGTGGAAACGCTGGAGCGAGTGTCACTGGTTCACTTTATTTACATGACAGATATTCAGTCTGTTTCTGACAGTACTAGGTCTATTCGTGTCGTCCCCAACAGAGCTGAAACCACTAGAGCTATAGATCAGTTTAGCACCCCATCCTGTTAATTAACATTTACCTATTAACGTCACTATTTTCGACGTAAATGGATTTATTAGACAGGCAATGCAGAGGAAACAAGAATACTGAACGGATAATTCTGAAGATCGTACGTTAGCATGCCTATGGCCACGTCAAGCACCTGCCTCAAGATTTTCGTTTTTAGGTACCTGTCGGAATCCCAGAAGAAATTAGGTTTAAAAAGTTTGTCTTATAAAAAAATTATTGCAGAACGCTGTGTGTGGCTCTCCAAGTCCTCCAGTCCAACCAAATCAGCAAAACTAAATCGTTTTGAGTGGTAATTAGTCTGAAAAGATTGCTAAACCCTGTTGGTGTTTGTCCTTTTAGACATAAAGTCACACCAACTTTTTACTAAGTTTTGTTGACCAACTACTGGAAGACCCCAACATCGTCACATCCTTCCCCAACCCCGCCTTCCCGACCGTATAAGGCCTCAGAGAATGGCAGCACTACCAGTTCTTAAGATCCAACCCATTCGAACAATTCATTGTGCGGTACGAAAGAAGTCAATTGTCTCCTCCTTTGTCAATTTTCTCCAAGCGAAATTTAAAGTAAAATCTCTTTTTTTGATAATTATTGAAGTAGAGCTTCAATTTTTTCCATTTTTTGTTTTTCTGTAATTAATGAAGGCCTGGCCATGTAAAATCGCAATTATACATAGCCTAGTTCTGTCTGATGAGAGAACACATATTTGTTTTTTTGTTTATACCGTCAGGAATGTTTTTTGAATACTGAAGATTGAAAAAACAAAACAAAAAACAGTGTGTGTGGGGAAAGCGGGGCTACATAACACTGCGGCCTTTTGATTCTCAGCCTTTGACCGGGATATTCATCATGCCAGTGGGCAATTCAGCCAACGGTGTCCTTAGACAAGAGCTTGGGTATGGGTGCTGCGGCGTCGATGCCTTAGCTCCCTTTTTCCAAGCCCGCCAGAAAAGGGATACTGTCCTTAATGACCATAGCAAGCTAAACAGGAGCGAGACGAGGCGAGTGGAGCCCTGGTTTAAAAAAATTAATCCGGACGGCGTGCTTCCTCCACGCCGGGCAGGACTCCTGTTCTTGGCAACTTCGCCGCTGCAACTTCGATTTTTGAATCCACTTGGCTCCTCCTCCATCCTCAAAACCTTCTTTAGTCTAGAGCATCTCTGGAATTCAAGTTCAGGGCTCGCACTAAAGATCTCTGGGATGCTTTGGAGGTGACGAGCAAATCGATTTTAACCAGTTTGATGTAATCTCGCCGATTTCTGTGGTATGTTAAACACTAGAGAGATCGCAAAGAGTGGTAAAAATAGCACTGAAAGTGCCCAAATTTCGGTACGATCATGTTGCCTAGCTTAAACACACCCCGCAGAATCGGGAAAAAATTATTATCATCCAGACCATTATCCCGGAGACTTTAAGTTAGCGCCTAAGGAGGTACAGCTGAACTTTCATCTGTCCGAAGGAACTTTTGCCACGTTTTATTGCCACTGGGAGCATCTCAGCCGTTCAAACGAGCATTTTTAAGTGAAGATTTGTATTCACGCTTAGTTAAAGCTTTTAGATTAAGGACATTACCATTCTCTGGGCGTCTACAAGCAATCCAAATTTTTAGCCAACATTTTGCCGTGTTTTTATGGCACTTGCAGTCTCTAGCTCAAGTGCCATATTATACCGATTGCAATTCCCTCTGTCGGCTTTTTCGATTTAGAGTACTTCGAGATATGCTAGGACGATAAACTTGGCAGGCGTAGAAGGGACCCGACCAGACTAAATAATCAGTTTCCCGATCCGACCATGTGCGGGGGAGTGAGGGCAAGGGAATTCGGAAAATAGAGTAGTGTGCAATTTTCGGTTTTGAATGAAACTTAATAACTGAATAGATGATTTATGTATGATGTCCCATTTGAAGTCTGGACCCGATTCAACAGCAATGGGGGAGCTGGGGGGAGACCGGAAATCTCGAAAGACGATTAGAATGGAGGGATCGGAGTGCAACTTGCTGGGAAGAACAAGCATCTGCTCTAGATCAATCGTTTATACAATTGGACTAGATCCGGACACTTGGGGGGGGGGGGGGGAGGGGTGGTTCCCTGAATTCCGGTGATGGTGGTTTTGGGGACTTCACCACGAAACTTGGCAGACATAGAAGGGACCCGATCAAACTGATTTGGAAATAAAAATTTCTCAAACCGATAATCGTGGGGGGAGTGGAGGGAGGGGGAATCCGGAATATTGGGTCATGCGTAACTTTGACACGGGTGATGGGAGTCGAGTTAAATTTAGTAATTTAACAGAGGACATGTCTCTGGTGATCTTTTTCATGTCCGGACCGGATACGACAATTAATTAGGGGGAGGGATACGTTACCGGCTTAGACTCGAGAGGTCGGGATGGAACTTTATGGGAATAATAAACAGATACTCGGGATAAATCATTCACATAACCGGAATGGCTCCGGGCACTGTGGGCGGAGTTGGAAGGGGGGGGGAACGGAAATCTTGAGAAACGATTAGAATGGAGGGATCGGAGTGAAACTTGCTGGGAAGAAGAAGCATCTACTCTAGATAAATCGTTTACACAATTGGACTGGACCCGGACACTTTTTTTTTTTGGGGGGGGGGGGGGTGGAATTCCGGTGATCGCGAATTAAGGTACTTCCAGATGTGCTAGGACAATGATACTTGGCTGGAATACTGAAGATTCGACAAGATTGGCTTAGAAATCGTCATTTTCCAAATCCAACTATTCCTAAAAGTACTAAGTAAAAAAATACTTTTAATACTTTTTTAGGTATACATTTTCCTGATCTCCATGAACCCACCATCATTTTTGCCTCAAGGGTTTTGCTTACAAATTAAGTTCTAGCTCCCTTAAAGTGGGTCGGTCGATCCAGTTGTGCTAGGACGATGAAACTTGGCATGCATATCTAGGACTCGACCAAACTAACTTTGAAATTGTAAGTTTCCCGATCCGACCTTCTGGGGGGGTGGGGGGTGGAGTGAGGGGGGATCCAGAAAATTCAGCCGTGCATAAGTTTCAGTTCTGTAGGCTAAAATTTAACTGCTTCTCTTGCAAATTCTATCATTTACCTTTGATTAAATACCGAGACTAAGAAGTTCGAGAAACCGGATGGAGCGAAGTCCCGGCAGCAGCAGCAACTGTAGTCCAGTCAATATACTACCCATAATTGAGCGCCGCAGGCTAAATTTTCTGTTGCTTTTTCCTGCCAAATTTAATTTACATCCAAACTCTAGCTTTTAATGTTTCGAAATCTCAATCCTAAAACTGGCTTAAAACCCCCGTCAAATGACGTGCCCTTCCACAAAATAGAGAATATTACGAAAAGTGCTGCAGGCGGAATTTTCGAAATATTTCTGATTATGTATATTTATGATTAAATAAAAGTAAGGACCATCGATGGTATCACAGATCATCCCTTTGGTCTGCGACCAGTGCTTCACTCGACCTCTTCTGAGTTTCGAGGTTCGTGGTAACTTCCGAATCCTGACAATTATAATGAATAAATTACTGAATCCCAGTTACTATACCGAATAAGTTTAGACTGAAAAAAATGTTCGGGATTCTGTAGAAGTACCGTATTCCGGTTATTATACCGAATTGTTTTGGTATCGAAAGACAACTGAACAACATCCCTATTCGGTAGCCTATCCTTTCGTCGCCACTAGAACAAAGTGGTTAACTTCCTAATCCTGGAAATTACACTGAATAAATTGCCCAATTCCAATCATGATACCGAACAATTTTGAACCAATAGCTTATTCGGGATTCTGTGTAACTACGGAATCTCCATAAACATACCGAATAGTTCCGTCATCGAAAATTACCAAATGATTTCAGTAAATTCTCTCACCAAATTCGTGATAACTACCAAATACTGGCAATTATACCGAATCCCGATGATTATACAAAAGAGTTGTACAGATAGCCTATTTAGGATTAGGAAAATATCCCTAATAATTTTAGTTTACGGAATCTCAAAAGGTGGGGGGGGGGGGGGGGGGGGGTTGCTGCACCCCCCCCCCCCCTTGCGACGCCCCTGCGTGCATATACCACTCGCACAAAACCCGAAGCCTCCAAACAGTGCCCTTCACGAAAATTCAATGAAGAAACCAACAGAGCCCTTACCTACTACATACAGTTGCAAGTGCCTTATGAGCCTCCGGATCTTGTTTCACTATCATAACAAGTAATATCAACGGACGAAGTAGTAGCTGTTTGACCAGACTGAACAAGGAGAAAGGTCACATTTAAAACGAGAGAAGATTAGTTAACGTTGATATGTAGACCACAGTATCGATAGGACCCCAATTACGCTTTTGGATTCAGGCCATCTTGGGATTTGCACAACTGATTTGAACAAGAGCTGTAAGCTCATATGGCACTTGCATGGGTCAAGATGATTTGATTGATCAAAAGTAAGTTTCGACTTTGCGGTTGAGATGCGCACTCTAAGGGAGCTGGATTTTCATTTGTAAGCAAAACCCTTGAGGCAAAAATGCAAATGGGCTGATGGCATCACGAAAATGCATATTTTGCTTAAAAGTATTTTTTTTACTTTGCGGTCAAGATTGGTACTTTAAGGAATAATCGGATTTAGGAAGTAGCAATTTCTAAGCAAATGTTGTTGAGTCTCCAATATTCCAGCGAAGTTTCATCGTCCTAGCACATCTGGAAGTACCTTAACGCGCGATCACCGGAATCCCAGCCCCCCCCCCCCCTCCTCCAACTCCACCCACAATACCCGGAGCCAATCCGGTTCTGTAAATGATTAACCCAGAGCATCTGTTTGTCATTCCCACGAAGTTCGATCCAGATTACACCAGTCTAAGCGGGTCAAGTATTTTCCGCCCTTCCCCCAATAATTGCCGGATTCGGTCCGGAAATGAAAAAGGTCACCAGAGAAAAATGTCCTCTGTTTAAATATTAAATTTCACTCGAATCCGATCACCCGTTCCAAAGTTACGCATAACTCAATTTTCCGGATTCCCCTCCCTCAACTCCCACCCCCCCAAGATTATCATATCGAGGATTTTTTTGTTATTCCAAGTCGGTTTGACCGGGTCCCTGATATGCCTTCCAAGTTTCGTCGTGAAAATCCCCCAAAAAACGGAATTCCGGGAAACCCCCTCCTCCCCCCCCTCAAGTGTCTGGATCCAGTCAAATTATGTAAAAGATTTACATGGACCAGATGTTTGTTCTTCCCAGCAAGTTTCACTTCGATACCATCATTCTAACCGTTTCTCGAGATTTCCGGTCCATCCCCCCCCCCAGCTCCCCCGCGGTGCCCGTAGCCAATCCCATTCAGCAAATGACTTACCTAGATCATCTGTTTATTTTTCCCACAAAGTTCCATCCCGATCCCTCCATTCTAAACGGGTCACGTATTCCCCCCCCCCCCAATAGTTGCCGGATCCGGTCCGGATATGAAAAAAATCATCGGAGAAATGTCCTCATTTCAATTCTTAAATTTCACTCGAACCCGATAACCCATTCCAAAATTACGCATGACTGAAAATTTCGGATTCCCCTCCCTCCACTCCCCCCACCATTATCTGATCGACAAAATTTTTATTTTGAAGTCAGTTTGATTGGGTCCCTGAAATGCCTGCCAAGTTTCATCGTGAAAATCCCCAAAACCACCATCACCGGAATTCCGCCCCCCCCCCCCCCCATAAGTGTCCGGATCCAGTACAATGGTCTAAAGGACTTATCTAGAGCAGATGCTTGTTCTTCCCAGCAAGTTTCACTCCGATCCCTCCTTTCTAACCGTTTCTTGAAATTTCCGGTCTCCCCCCCCTAACTCCCCCTGGCTACCGAATCCGGTCAAGACTTTAAACGGGACATTACAGCTATATATTCTATTCAGCTATGAAGTTTCATTACAATCCGATAACCCGTTCGAAAGTTACACACTTCTCAATTTCCCGGATTCCCCTGCCCTCCCTCCACTCCCCCCCCAAAATGGTCGGATCAGAAAACTGATTATTTCCAAGTTTGTTTGGTCGGGTCTCTGATATGCCTGCCAAGTTTCATGGTCCTAGCACAACTGGAAGTACCCTAACTCGAAAAAGTGCGACAAAATGCCCTAAACTTTCAAGTTTCCAGCGCCCCCACTTCCCTGCATATGGTCGGATCGGGAAACTGATTATTTCCAGGCTAGTTTGGTCGGGTCGCTGATATTCCTGCCAAGTTTCATTGTCCTAGCTCATCTGGAAGTACCATAACTCGAAAAAGTGTGACAAAATACCCTAAATTTTCAAGTTTCCAGCGCCCCAACTCCCCCGCATATGGTCGGATCGAGAAACTGATTATTTCCAGGTTAGTTTGGTGGGGTCCCTGATATGCCTGCCTAGCACATCTGGGAGTACCCTAACTCGGATAAGTGGGAAAACCGACACAGACCGACAGACCGACAGACGGAATTGTGATCGGTATATGGCACTTGAGCCAGAGGCAGCAAGTGCCATAAGAACAGGGACAACCAAACAGGAAGATAGAGGCAGATGGTCGTCCTCAATTTGTCCTCATCACACTCAACAGACCTCCAATCAGACATGGTTCAGAAACAATCAAATGATCAAGGTTGGAAACATTAGCACCACTATTCTGTATATATGAAAAGGTTCTGTATATTCTGTATAATTCTCAATGAGACTGTAAGCTACAGGTATAGAAACGAAAAACAAGTCATTGCGTACAAAAGAAGTTAGAAGATAAGAGTTGATATCCACCACAAGAGCCTATTTCATTCCATTCTGTGATATGTCCGATAGAAGTGCTCCGATTTTTCTGACAAGCCTTAGAAAGTGAACTTGTGATGCAATGTTCCGCCGGTCCCAAGGTAAGTATATGTTAACAAGAACAATATTGCCCAACTGAACGCCCAGCATAACGCCCAGACTGGAACAATTTTGGTGGTGCTGAACACTAGCTGGCTCGAATAAGAATGGCTAACAAACCGGAAGGACGACCTCTAGTTTTCATTGCCGGCTGGATGAACGGAAAAAGCTGAGGAGATCGGCGGAAACTGTCGCTACTGGGGACGAATAGCAAATGCTCTGGGAGACAAAGAATGTCCGAGCTGCGTCACAAACCATCAAGTAGAAGGTATTTGTTCTTTGTGCAATTTACCTTTAATGAACATTTGATGATTGTAATTACCTTTTTTGAATTTAATCATTTAATTTACATTTCCTGCAAAACCATTATTAGCGAAGACCCACGGCGCCCCTCATAACGCTGCATCCGAGGCTAAAAGAGACATGACAGGCGACGCAGTTAGCACACTTTGGAGGCAGTGACCGAGGCGAGTCTTTGCTATAACTGTGGCAACAAAGCGCATTTTGGGGAATCAGACGTATTCGGGAATTTGGCTATACCGTGGATTGCGATTGACAGCAAAAGCAGCGCTTGGGAATTGGGGTATTTGGGCATTTGGGGATAATAATCGTATTCAAAGCCAAAGGCCATATACAGGAAAATACATATAAAACAACAAAACAAAATAGCTTTACATGAACTAAACTAAACTTCCCCATTCCTCTTGAAATTTCACCACACCATCATCAAATCTGCAAATTTTACATATAACGCTTTGCGTAGTGCTCTTTAAGATGTCAGGAAGTAACAAAACCTCACCTCCCAATAATTCCCTTTTTAGCCCAGAAAGCTCTGGACACCGGCACAGGACATGGACCAAATCATCAACGCCATTACCACATGTAGGGCAAGCACACCCGGATGGCTGGTCTTCATCTTTTCTCTTCAAAAAGTAACTATGTCTGTGCACTGATAGACAGTTGGGTCGCAACTGGATCCAGTACCGCGTAATGACGATAATCACGATGAACTAGGCTTCGGCAAATTAGAGATCCAACAAAACTGTCATAGAAATAGTCATTTCCCAGATCCGACCATCGTGAGGGGGGGGGGGTGGACTGGAGGGAGGTAGAATCAGAAAAAATTGAGGTATCCATAACTTCATAAACGGTGAGCGTATGTGTATGAAAATTCATCATTGGCAAGAGTACATGCCTTAAATGTTCCACTTTAACTCTGGACCCGTACTGGCAAGTACGAGGAAAGTGGGCACCAGATATACCATGACAGACTTAAAATGAACTGACCAGGAACGGAATTCATGGGAAGAAAAAGCATAAGCCCTAGAACTGGAGCAGATCCGGGCACCATCGGGGGACTTGGAGGGGCGGGGTTTCTAAGAATCCTTTGACATCCTCTAACGGATTGATGTTGGTTAACACAGTTTCACCCTCTCAACTATCCGTTCGGGGTTCAAATACACAATATCAGCCTTTATTTACTGGAACCACAGAACAACATAACGCGTCGTCTTCTCATCACTAACTAAAATCCTAATTGAAATCTAACGCTGCATTTCATTCAACCGAATGCCCCGCAGGGTTTTGGTAGCGCGCACAGCACACGAACGAAACTACAAAAACACAAAGACGTGACTGGAGAAACCATCACATTTCTCCTCACCAAAAAGAAAATTAAAAATTATTCTTGATGGCAACTTCCCAACCTTTAAAGTCCTTCGACTTGCACTCGCAGGCGCTTATCACTTTTTAACATCCTCAAATACCCCCTGCCAGTAACAACTGGTCAAGAGCATTTTTGTCGTTACTCTTAGGCCTCGGTGAATGTAAGCATCTGCTTGAGTTGCGTGGGCGGCTTTTACCATAGCTTCTCTGTACTGGGTTGGGATCAGCAATTGAAAATGTTTAGATCGGTCAGTGACCCGGCGCGTAACACGGTAGAGGGCGTTATCCCTCATCACGTATTTGGCCCCTTTCTCATCCGCCACCTCAGTGTGGACCAAATGATAGAGTTTTTGAAACTCGGGTTCAGTTGGTTGCTTATACGAGAACTCGGTTGAGATCTTGCCTTTCCTCTGCTTGGACTCCACCATTGTCTTCAGGTTTCTTGGGAGAGTGTCAATGCTCATCTGGAATGAAAGGTTGAATTCCTATTTACAATATATACAAACATCCCTCCCTTTAGAGCAATTGGGAGAGTGCATTAGCGTTTGCATTGTCAACGCCTGTCTTTACTTGGATCTTGAAAGCATACTCTTGTAGAGTCAATGCCCAGCGTGCCGGACGCTGGTTCTGATTTCTGGCCACGTTTAACCACAGGAGTGGAGAATAATCTGTCTCCACCAGGAATTTGCGAACTGCCAGATAATAGTGAAACTGCTGAATACCCCACTATACAGCAAGAGCTTCCTTCTCGATGTTTGAAAAGCGTTGTTCTGCTTCAGAAAGTTTTCTGATCTTATAGACGATAGGGTGTTCCTCCTCCCCCTTTTTCTGGGGAAGAACGGCCCCGATTCCAATGGTATACGCGCCTACTTGAAGAACGAAATTGTCTGTGAAGTTCGGGTTCATCAGTACCGGTGACGAGACCAGCACCGACTTGAGGGAGTTAAAAGCCGTTTCGCAACATGACGTCCACTTTACTTTGACGGGTTGGTTTTTTTGTCGATTCCGTCAGCGGTGCAGCGATTTCGGCAAACTTGGGAATGAAGTGGTGGTAGTAGATTGACATTCCCAAGAAGCTCCTCACGTCTTTCTTGGTTTTGGAGTTGGGAAAGTCCTGACTGAATCCACTTTCTTTTCCGTTGGTTGGACTTCCCCGTTTCCTGTTCTATGTCCTAGGAAAGTTATTTCAATCTTGGCGATCTCGCATTTGCGTGGATGGGTTGTCAAACCAGCTTCGAAAATCCTGCACAGGACCTCCGGTACATGATCCAGATGTTCCTCCAGTGAACCGTTGCTAAAGACGACAATGTCGTCCAAATAAGCTCGTGCGAATTTGTTGCAATCTCGTAACAAGGAGTCGATTAACCCCTGAAATGTAGCTGGTACACCATGTGGGCCGAAAGGCATGACGGTGAATTCGTAGAGTCCTGAACCAACTAAGAAAGCTGTTTTCTCGCAGCTTCCGTCATCCATTGCAATTTGCCAGTATCCCTTCGAAAGGTCGAATTTAGAGATGTACTTGGCGGTTCCTATTTCTTCTAGCATGTCGTTTATCTAATCCCTAACTAAAATCTTAACTGAAATCTAACACTGCATTTCATTCAACAAATGCCCGCGGGGTTTTGGTAGTGCGCACAGCACACGAACATAAATACAAAAACGCAAAGACGTGCTGGGAAAAACCATCACACATCCATAATTCTGAGAACGAGTGATAAAAACAACCCTTGGTGTGCATGTTGACCGCAAAGTGCTTCAGATAAGGTTTATTTGCTGCATATTATCTTCACAGATAGATGCACAGCTATAAATAAATAAATAAATGCATATATAACTTTATTACATATTCATATTAATTGGCGATTTCATTGCGATTTGTCACTATCTGTGTATGCCTGTATGTTCATATAATGTACAAATACTGCCTGAACGAGCGCCTGTATCGCGAAGACGCAGACGCTTTGCAAGGCACAAATTTGTTTTTGTGCCTTGTTGCATATCTTGGCTGCGGCGCCTCAGGTGATAGAAGGTTTCTGTGCTTCCCCGACATAATTACTTGTTTACCAAAACTCATGGTTAAGTCGTGGCATCTGCAAGGTAGTCTTTGGAGCTGGAGCTTTTTGAGACTTTGGTCAGAATCGGACTGTTCCTGACCCAATATAATTTTTCGGCTCGTTTCTGCACGCTTTCCAACTCTTCAGATTGCTCTTGGGTCAACCCTACGTGCCAAGCAGGACACGCATAATAGACAATTGACCTTAAGTACAATTTATAACAATTTAGCAATGATTCATTATTAAAACCGAAGCGACGGAGAGTGACTAGTTTTTAACGGAAAAATTTGCTTTTCTGGTCATTTCGTAAACATGGTCATCCCAGTTAAATTTAGAATTAAAAACAACACCTAGAATTTTCATCTTATTTACAATTGAAATACCAGTACTTTCAGGGGGTGGCAGTTCACTTTTAAGAAAACTTACTCGCATCACTGTGGATTTTTTGCGGTTTATTTTCAAATTATTGTCTTCGAAGTCCCGTTCCAAGAGTTCGACAATATGTTTTAGACTGGTTATAGAACCGCAATCTTGCAGGGCGAGTATTATTAGGTCGTTGGCAAATTTGGCACGATTTTTGTGCCATGTGGCTATTAGATTTGACAGGATTAAAAAGAAGATGGGTCCGATCACAGTTCCCTGGGGAATTCCGCAAAATACTTCCAAAAGTATGGACATATCACCGTCATATTTAACGCACTGCTTTCTTCTCAACAGAAAGCTGAAAACCACTGTCTTTAAAAATGGTCTAAAATCTTGCATCGCTTCAATGATGTGAGGATGACTTGAGGTGTCAAAGGCTTTTGCCACGTCTGCTTGCAAGAATTCTACAAATGCGCCCTCGTTTTTTAGGTGATCCAGTGTTTCCTCGACACTTTTTACGAGGTTGTGGACTGTGCTAGAATCTTTAATAAAACCGTATTGGCACGGGTCAATTTTTCCGACAAAGTCTTCCAGTAGCCATTTTTTTAGAAAAGCTTCAAACACCGCAAAGTGCTTAAACTACTTTTGATCAAACCATCATTGTCTTGGTCCCAAAGGGCCCAATATCGTTTATACCTAAAGACCCTTGCTTACAAATGAATTTCTAGCGCCCTGACAGTACGATCATAACCGAAAAGTGAGAACGATACTTTTGACTAAAAGATATTTTCATGATCACCAAGCGCCCATGAACATTCGTGCCAGACAGTTGAATCTTTAGCCCATGGAAAGTCTACATCTTAATAGCAAAGTGAAAAAATCGCTTTTGACTCAAAGACACATTTGAATGATCCCCAAGAGCTCAAGATCATTTGTGCATTAAGGGTTTTCTTACAAATTAATTTTTAGACAACTCAATGCTCGCATCTTGAGCGCAAAGTGAAAAAACGCGATATAGGAGGCCCAAGGATTTCCGTGGTTTTGATTAAAGATAAATTCTCAGATTGACAGAAAATTGCCGAGATAGGCAATCACAGCATGCATAGACTGGGCACTGGCGAGATATTGCACTGTTCCTGCACAGACCTTAAATTTACAGTTCTAAGATCCGGATTTGACCCCGTTCGAGGCGCTCATGATTCTGATTCTGCAGATAAACCCAGGAATCGACAAATTAGTCATTTCATCATCTGACACAACCTTTCAAGTGTCATAAAGATAATTTGGTAAGCCACATTGGCCTGACAGATCACAAGTCATTCGAAGAAAATCAGACGAAAATGGGTTTTTTCAAGGTCAATGTAGAAAATGAAAAAACGAAGAGAATATTTCGGGAGGACAACCGCCTATTTTCTTCAGCGCAGACAGAAAATTTCGAGGGAAAATGTCAGAAAGTGGATGAAGATCATCAAACGAGACGAACCAAAACAAAGCGGAGAATCAACAATACCCCATTTTCTTCTGTTTTTCTTCTGATTTCTTGTGCAAGTGTCATTTGAGCCCCTTGCTCTTATTTGGATATATCCGCTCACAACACAAAAACTGTGTTTTTCTGACAGATATTTATTTACAACCTTAGATACAAATATGCTAAAGACACCACCAACACATTTCCCGCAACTGAAATAAATAAAATATATCTAGGCTTTGCTATGATACAGTAATTTTTGGACATGTGTTTGTGCATGTTGCACCTGGAAAATTGGCTCCAGCAGGTAAACATGCCACAATAAGTTGCTGTATCCCAGCGAAAGTTGAGACATAGGAGGTGACGGTGTAACTAGACACAATTACATGCTGTCTGTTGTATGCTCTTCCTTCACCATAAGCAGCGTCTCGAGACATACTAGACTCGACAGTAGGCTCGGTGTACAAACCTTCATCTTCTACTGAATCATCTGAAGTCTTTTTAAATTCAGGTCTGATGCGAGTCGGATTGGAGGACAGGAAATTATGACGGTTTGCTTGTTGCCTATCTTGGACAGGGAATCCCTCTCCTCGTTCGTAGCCGACCAAAGTGAATGGCCATTGTGGTCTCAAGGGGTCGCGAGGATGCATCTCAATAGCACTTCGATGATTCGTCAAGTTGTATAAGGGTGCCCTAAATAAGATAAACGGAGTAGTAACAAAGGAGGAAAAAAAGGAAGAAAAGTGTTTTGTGTGGCTTTTCCAGAGATGATTCACATCACTAGAAGAAAAATGAAAATACAGCTGTTCATTTTTTATTATTTCATGGTTGTGCCAACTGGCCATCATCTCGTCCTCGAAACAGTTGGACAGTCAGACCGGCCACGCACCAAATATTGCCGTCATAACTACTGTTTTGACATTTTATTGTATCAATATTTCAGTCTTTAGTCCCAGGTCCCCTCGTTCCGGTTCCCCAAATTGAATTGAGCCTGGTTCAATCTAGGATGAGAACGGCACCAATTTGACGGAAAGCGGAGATTAGCTCGGCTGAAAATGATGCTAATATTCTGTTCAGATTCGTAAATTAAGTGAACTTAAATAATCTAAATCCTAGAAACAAAACTGGACACAAAAGCTTGCTGGAAACGACTGTTTGGTAGATCAAAGATGGTACGAAAGCAGGATTGCTACACCAAAACAGTTTAAAAAGTGAATTTTTCCCAAAACAGAGAGTGAAATATTATTTCCACTATAAAACCTGGAATGGTCACATTTGTTCAGATTCGCTCCTGCAGAAATGACAAATCTGAATTTTATTTTCAAGAAAACGTAAAAAAAATTTCTTTTGGTCGGAATCACTTCTGGAAAAATTACATATTTGGACTACTTTTGAAACAAAGTGAATGTTATGTCATACCTGCGACAAAAGTCCCAAAATAAAAATATAGTGACAGTTCACACTATCCTGCTACTCCAGGCAATCCTGTCCAATAGTCTTTCTAAACACTTCAAGTTGGTAAATATCAACATATGCGATGCGCCAGCGCTTTCTGTCGCTCTTGTTGGCTCGATGGCCGGGGCGTACTTCCTTCCTTCTGCTGCGCGACGCCCGGTAGTAGATATAAGTCAAAGTGAGTCGAAGTACTGAAATACCATTGTATTTTACTAATAGCATAATCTGAAAACCTGTTTCGTCATATTTTATCTGCTGAATTTAAAAGGGTGTATTTTCTTGACTTTCAGCAATCCCGAAAAGCTTCTTATTATTTCGGATAGTGTGTGTAGCCAACAGTTCAGCGTCAAATTTTGCGCAGACAAAAAAAAAACCTGGCGTTACGAAATTTTTGGCTGGTAGCCGAAGTCTGACGAGGACTTTTTTTTAACTTGACGATGCGTTTTATAGACACCGGGTGTGACCAATGTCACCAGATGTGTCAAAATTTGCAATCGCTGACTTTCAATCACAGTGAAGAGGGGATGGCATAGGCAAATCGTGGACTTTAGCGCGAACACGTGATCAGGATCGGGACCTCGAGTGCTGGAATTCCTACCCGGATTTTTGGCGCCATCATTAGTTCCATACTGAAAAGTTGAAATTTTTTGAACTTACTGATGAAAGAGCAGGAAATCCGGCAGGGAATCCCTGATCGTGTGTTCGTACTTTTGTGTAGCAACCGAAAGATTTCGAAGAGATGGGATTAGACATCCCAGACCGAAAAACTTAAAAATAATGAGATTACTCACAGTGGGAAAGGATTGAAATCTTCAGCCAAGAATGGTTGGTTTTCAGAAATACGTATCGGAAGGGCCTGCACAGCGTATGGCTCAGTGAAAAACCATGGTATCTGTCTCTTCTTTCTCTTTGTCGAACAGACTGTCAGAGATGTGGCGGAGCAGTAGCACGTAGAATACGTTCCAATTGTAGAGGTAATAGTGACCGGCTTAATGCTTGAAATTGTACTCTCTCTCCGAAGAAACAAGAAACGGCCCTCAGCCATTTCCTTGTCCTTTGCTTTCAGTTCATTTGCAAATATTCGCCCTGGCAGCTGGAACGGTAAAAAAGCAGCAACTGAGGCAATTGCAATAGTGGCAAATATGATGAGATTCCTGAAATAAAAGTGCTGGTTACGTCATTTGCTTTTTCTTCACCAAACGTTCAGGACTCACCAGAACAAAATCATCCAAGCTGGAGAGCGTTAATTAGAGTAAGAGCTGAGCTGTGATTTGGTTTTGTTGTAGTGGAGGCCTTCGGCGTCTTATTTTGTATTCACTTAGTATGCTGTTCCACGCTACTATTAGTGAGTAATCGCCTATGTCTCGGTATTTGCAGTGTTTGTTAATTTTTTGTCATTTGTTTGACCCTAGTTGGTCGTACCTTAGTTTAAAAAAATATATACCTAAACGGTTTTATTAATTTCAGCAGTTTCCCTTGTGGTTTGGTGAAGTCCCATGCACATTGCGAGAGTTTGGGCTTTTTGGAATTGTACGAAGTGCGATGATTTTCCGAAAATATGTTTTTTACCAGTGCCGATGCGGATCTCCTGGAGATGGTCGACCACACCACTGAGAGAAAATGTTGCTAAGCAAGAGCATTTAGTTAGCTTTTTCACAGGTTCCTCTTCCAGCTAAAGCGACTTGAGCCTTTTGAGGACTCTTGCCAGGACCGAAATAGAGCTCCAATAAAATTCATCTGACGTATCCGTTTTGAACTGTCATATCTGATCCTCAGTCAGCGTGGGTTAAAGGAAAATCTGTCAAACCTCCTCGGCGAGCACTGGTACCCATACCCCCTTCTACAGCCCCCTCGTACCAAAACTTTCAGTTCGGCTCGCAGGCACTTGAGGAATTTCGCTAGACATAATTTTTAATTGTGTACGCTTGACTGCGGCCATTTTAATACGGGGGTCGCCGGGGAGGGGTAGCCGGACATCTTCCCCGTATCTTCTAGGTTCCGGGGATACACTCTAGTCAACAGAAAATGTGGGGGATCTTCCAAGTTTGCTAAGTGTCTTACCACCCAGGACGGCTCTAAATTAGTTTATTTGTTCCCTGCTCCTCCTCTGAACAACTCGGCTTTAAGGGGATATCCGTTCCAATTTCTTTTCGTTAGTTCCGTCTAATAAAACTATTTTATTTCTTGTTTTTTGGCTAGTTTGGTTGTTATAGTATTGATAAAACAAATTATAAACGGGCAGAAGTCAGAACTGTGCGAAGAAAAAATGTTTGGAACAAAAGAAAAAAAAAAATACTACTCTCCCTCTCACCGTCATAGAATAATCATACTAAAGGCTTCAGAAATATCTACAGCTCCCGTAGAAACAAGAGCTTGAAGCCCAAATAGCACCTGCGAGGCAGGGCAAGAGGATAAAAGTTGGAATTTGCCAATTTGCCTTGAGATAAGAATGATCTTGTGCCCTTGGAAATCCCGAGGATGTATGGTTTGAAAGTATTTATTTTTGCACTTGGCTGTGATGATGCGCACTTTAAGGGCGCTAAGAAAATTCATCTGTAATCAAACCCTTGAGGCAAACTGATTACTTAAAAGAGATTTTCAATACTTTGCGGTTAAAATGAGTACTTGAAGGGATGGTCGAATCTGGGAAGTGACTTCTGAGCCAATCTTGCCAAGTCTTTAATGTTGAAGCCAAGTTTCATCGTCCTTGTACGTTAACTTGCGATGATCGGAATTCCAGACCCCTCCTCTCCAACTCCCACCACAGTACCAGAATCCAGTCCGGTTCTGTCACTAATCTTTCTAGGGCTTGTGGTTGTTCTTCCAACCAGTTTTCATTGTGGTCGCTCCACTCTAGGTGTGTCACGAGATTTCTGGCTCCAGCCTCCAGCTCCCCACCCCCACATTTGTCGGATCCGGTCCGGAAATGGCGAATTTGAGACATGAGATCTTTCCAAATAAAGTTTCATCAAGATCCCGTCACCCGTTCTAAAGTTGCACACACCTTAAGATTCAGTATTCCCCCTCCCTCCACTCCCCCCCCCCCACGATGGTCGGATCGGGGAACCGACTATTTCTAAGCCAATCTTGTCAAGTCTATAATCTTCAAGTCAAGTTTCATCGTCCTTGCACATCTGGCACTTTCCAGACCCCCACCCCAACTCCCCCACAGTGCTTGAATATGGTCCGGTTCTTTCAATGATGTATTCTGAGCTACAGTTTGGTTCTCTTGACCAAATTTCATCCCAATCGCTCGACTCTAAGCTTGTCATAAGACTTCAGGTTCCGGCCCTCCGACTCCCCCCACATTCAGCAGATCTTGTCCGGACTCGAAATGTGATACCTGAGACTTTCCATACATCAAGTTTCATTACATCAGATCAACCTTTCAAAATTTATACATAGCTCAAGATTCCGGATTCTTCCTTCCTCCACTCCCTCCCCCCCCCCCCCCACGATGGTCGGATCGGGGAACTAACTATTTCAAAGACAATCTTGTCAAGTCTCACATGCTTAAGACAACTTTCATCGCCCTTGCACATCTGGACCTTAACTCGTGATCACCGGAATTCCCCCCCCCCCCCCGCAGCTCCTCCAAACTGCTTGAATGAGGTCCGGTTCTGCCACTAATGCATTTCGGGCCTGTGTTTCTTCTCTTGACCAAGTTTCATCTCAATCGCTCCACTCTAAGCTTCTCGTAAGACTTCAGGTTCCAGCCCTACGACTCCCCCTCCCCCGCATTCAGCGGATCCTGTCCGGACTCGAAATGTGATACCTGAGACTTTCCAAATATCAAGTTTCATTAAGATCCAATCTCTCGTTCGAAATTTATACAAATCCCAAGGTTCCGGATTCCTCCTCCCTCCACGGTGGTCGGATCGAGGAAGTGACTATTTCTATGTGAGATTGGTGAGGTCCCTAATTTTCTTGCCAAGAATAATCGTAAATGGCACTTGAGGTAAGCTGCATGTGCCATAAAAAATGTAGTCCTCTAAGCTACTACTTTCTTGAAAAATTGGTCGATCCTTTCTTAGACACACTCTTGCCAAATATTTAATTTGGTCATCAATCACCGAAAAATAATTTTATTTGTCTATTACTATTTTTGAAAAATCGTTCTTCTCGTAAACTGATCGTCAAAACCTATACAAAACTAATAACTTATTTGAAAACAAACAACCCATTTTTGCAAATAACGGCAAAATTAGCCTGCTGACTGACGTCTTTCAGTCAAAGCCAGTTGAAATAATTTTCAACAATCGGTAGATGATCAGATGACCAGCAAACCGTGATATGAGACGCTATTTATAGCTTCCATTTATGAGCCGCCTAAAAAAAGTACTAATTTATTGAAGCCGCATTCACGCATTGCTTGACGAAAGAGTTTCATAAATTACAAGTGGTTTTCTGTATAATCAATTAGTTTCTATTGTTTGCTGTGTAAAACATAGAATATATAAGTGTGTAGAACATATCTCAGCTGGTGCTGGTGCTGAGATATATTCAGTGCAGGTGCAGTGCGGTGCAACCAATATGACCTGCATCCAGCTTGGGATGAACGAATGCTAGAAACAGCCTCTCCGCCGCGCTTAGAAAAAAAAAATACTATAAAAATTGACTATTCCGTCATCCACTTATAAGTCCTGAACGTTAAAAACCCACTATAAACTATATTTGCAATGTTTCGGAAATTACCATATCCTCAGGAAAAAAAATGTAACAAATTTGAGAAGCTGTTTTCTTAAGTACTGCAAATTTCTGATGTCTCCCGAAATCCTTCCTTAATCGTAAATTGGTTTCAAATTTTAATGTTCAGGATAGTATTAATGAACTTCTTCACATTCACATCTACTTGTGTGGCGAGAGCAACACTTCGGTTTTGTCCTATTTTTTTTTTTTTTCCTATGCCGTCGATTTCAGCTAATTGCTCGAAAGTGGTAAGGGAATGGAATGTTCAGGATAGTATTAATGAACTTCTTCACATTCACATCTACTTAACCTGTGCGGTTTTTACGGAAAGTGTGGACCTTAGGCCCGATTGATGAACATGACAATACATTTTGGGAAGCTCCGTAGAACTCTTGCCTGGGGCCAAAAAGGATGGTTTTCGATTGTCCTCGAGCCAGAGCCTACGGTGTGTGAAGTGAAGCGGAGATGAATAGTCTGTGTCAGAGAGGACTATCTGAAGTTGTGCAGCCAGGATTTCATTCATCAAACCATGTTTCTGCTTTCAATTGGGAAACTCCTTTCTAGCAGGCAAGCAGGCAGGCACCAGTTTCAAACTGAATATGGACTAAAATCTATAAGTGCTAATATATCTGAGGAAGTTGCCTGGCACAAAAACCAACATGTCTTCTTTGAATGATTAATCGAAAATTTGGAGAAGCAAAAAGTGTAATTTTCCCACGGGTCCGAAAGTACTGCCATCTATTTTTTCTACCCATTTCTGTTCGTGATTTCAGCTGAGTTCATCATTCCATTTGTTGCACGTGGGATTACGGCAGACAAATGGTATCAGATATTCCTAAACTTTAAAAGTTATCTCAATGCTAAGGAAATTGGAGCTTATCCTACGGCAAAAAAAGTCAACTTTTGACCTAATGCAGATTGCTTTTTTTCAACTGTAATCGATAGCTCTTGATGAGTTGATCAAAGTATGTGTCATCCATTTTTTGGTGAAAAAAATCCTTCATTAGATACACCAGTTCTGAGATACAAAAAAGGCCGATACCAACTGTGAGATGTGTAGTAGGCTTGTAAGCAAGAGGCGGCATATTCGTCTTCGGCAAAGACGGACTTCCTGCTTTTGCCAGTTGGTGTACTTATTAATCCTGTAATTTGTTTCAAGTGCCATTGACCTTAAGAACAATTTGGTACCACGAGGAGGAGATGGGCTTGTAAGTAGGTCAGTTGACGACGGCCTAGAAACTTATGCAAATCAGAGTGCACATTTTTTTTTATCCCTATAAACCTGAGGGTCAGAAAATTAGTCTCCATGTTACGCTGTAACTTATAACTGAATTAAGTGCTGTCGCATTATTTTGGTCCTGAAAAGTTATTGATATCTCTATAATACCAACTATAGGTTATATAAGATAATGTTTCAAGTTTTCACTAGTCACGATGTCTACGATTGAAAAGGATAAAGTTCAACCGGCTGCAAAGTCAATTTAGTCCCTACTTCCGACATGTGTTGTTTTGTTGTTTATATTGTTTTTTTTTCAGCGCTGAAGGATAGCTATGTAATTACAGATTGTGTCATCAGTCCAGAAAACAAATACTTTTTGGAACATATCCTTTTGAAAACCTCGATGGGT
Source organism: Branchinecta sandiegonensis (assembly GCA_030848855.1). Lineage (NCBI taxonomy): Eukaryota > Metazoa > Arthropoda > Branchiopoda > Anostraca > Branchinectidae > Branchinecta > Branchinecta sandiegonensis. The sequence goes on from JAUPMV010000018.1 coordinate 17,047,219, forward strand.
TGACACTTTCATGACCGATAGTGAAGAAACAAAACCAAATTGTTGCTCTCGCTACACTTAGTCGGCGAAGCCGAACAAAGGTTAATGCAACACTTTAGGTTGTCCAGGCAACATAGGTCTAGTTACCCTCCACAAACGTCCTACTCTGTCAGCCCAGAAATTATTAGCCAGTTTTTCAATCCTGAACCCATTTAGTATAGCCTATTTGTCACTGTGTAAAAATTTTCAATGCATTTAGTGTGTTGTTAAAGGACCCCTCATGCTTATTTTGCCTTTTATAATATACTTAGCTCCCATATGGAATTATAATCTTCTAAAATCCCTACCTTTCTCTATTGTTTCTTTTCCTAATTACGAATTCTTAGCGCTTTTTCAGCCTTGCCGAGTTTTCCCTTCACCCAACGAAAAGTTTGCCAGAATCTTCAATGTCCGATGATAATTCTTTCACACATAAGCGTGTGATAATCTTCTGTTTATTACTTCTTTTATTTGCTTTAGTTTTCCCACTTTTTAACAAAAGCACGTTCAGTTTTCAAATGTTTTGCGCCCAGCCGCCGCGTCGGAGAGCAGGAAGGCTGGATATATTCGACAAGCGCTAACAAGAGAATCGCTAGTTTTAGGTGGAAAGTAATAGTATTTCCAAAAACGTTTTTTCTGATTCATTTCATAGGGAAAAGATCATTTCTAGTAAGAGTTGTGCTTTAAACTATATGAAAGAACGTAGACATGTTTATTTACATTGTTTGTACAGTGTTTTAATATGTGTATTTTACTTTGTATATTTTACTCATACTCTGCTGTTATTTAAAAAGTGGGTCAAAAATAAATAAATACAAAAGTAAATAAATACTATAAAACAACAGCCAGGCAATAGAACAGAAAACACCCCTTTAGCTCTAGTTTAAATAGTGGATCTAATTCAACACATAAATAAAATATACGAAACAAATTATAAATTGCAAATGTTTTAACTGTAAGAAACCTAGGAATTCATCAAATCCTTATCTTTTCTCCTGTTTTTCTTAATCTGAAACAACAGCCAGGTTGTAAAGTAGAAAGCGCCGTACTAACTGTGGTTAATATAGAGAATCTAATTCAAACACAATTAAAATATACATAACATATTGTATTTTCCGAATGTTTTCACTGTAAGAATACCTTGAAAAGAATCAGGTAAATACTTCCCTTTAATCCTACTTTCGAAATTTGAAATAGAAGATATTTAAAGCATAATTACCAAATTTGTGAAATAAACCCACCAAAACGTTACGAAACGCTAAGCGTAGCATCGGTCTGAACAATAAAATTAGATACGAAATTACTTAGTGTGCGCAAAAATAAAGCAGTAGAAACCTAAACAATTCGAATAGACTCTATCTTCACGCAATCCTGTTCTGAGATTTCAGCCAAACTAAAGGTTGTAGCCGCTCAGATAGCGATGTTTTACTCACTAAATAAGTTATGGGCTGACGGATATTCTTACCAATAAGATTTGGAATCTACAATGCATTATGTCTTTTTACGTATGAGTGCATGATATCCACTATTTAAACTAGGACTAGTAAGGTGCTTTCTGTTTTATTGCTTGGCTTCTGTTTTATAGTTGTTGTTTTTGAACGCTTAGGAATTGAGGTTGGGTTACGGAAAATTCAATTTGTACATTATTTTATTCTAAGCTGGTCGGAGAGGCTGCTACTTTGCTTGTATCCGAATTTTGCACTCAGAAAAGTGAAAGTGTTTGCAAAAATCAAGTTTATTGACATGTATTGGTATTATCCACCATATTCCTTCAGCCCAAGATGACTACGAATCATATTTGATAGTGCAAATCGGATACGTCAACTGAATTTTATTGGAGCTATATTTTGGCCCCACACAAGACCCCCAAACACAAGTTCGTTTTGAGCCTGAAGAGGACCCTTGCCAAGAAGGGCCGAGATATAGCTCCAAAAAATTCAGCTGACGTATGCGTTTTGCACTATCAAACTATCCACCACATCAATTTTAAACCGTGGCCTTTAAATACGGAAATTTAGACAACAGGAGTGCGAAAACAGAGATATTGAAGGAACTTACATTGCGCGTCTAAACCTATAAAACGACTGAGTGAGTGTCACTGGTTCATTTTATTTTATATTACTGATATTTAGTCTGTATGTAGCAGCCCTAGGTCTATTCGTGTCTTCCCCAACAGAGCTGAAACCACTAGAGTAATAGATCAGTTAAGCATCCCATACAATGCCTTATAAACAGTTGCTCCTAATTAAAATTTACCTATTAATGTCACAATTTTCGAAGTAAATGGATTTATTAGACAGGGCAGGCAGAAAAAAAAGAATTCTGGACAGATACTTCTGAAGATCGTGCTTTAGCATGCCGTCATATGGCCACTAGCGCACCTGCCTCAATGTTTTCTTTCTCGAGGAAGCTGTTTGAAACGCAGAAGAGCTTGGATTCAAAAAGTTTGTCTTGTAAAACAAAAGCCTAAGGTCTCGATGGGATCCCAAAAATCTAATATGTGATCCAGACAATTGGGTCTTGTCTTCGCCAGATCCAGTCTTCGCCACTCTAATCATCTGAGAAAACCAAGTTCAGACATACCTAAATAAGCCGTATCTATTTTAAAGGAGTTATATCATAAGCATTCTAGCACTTGCAACGTCTAGACCCCCCCCCCCCAACGAAGACCCGAGATGAAGCCACGACTCGTTCCGACCGCTGCGTCATCTAGCGGCGCGGGTCGGAAGCGCCCGACATGGGGAGGCTGAGATCATAGTTTGACTATGGATCTAACAGAACGTTTTTATTGTAGCAGGCATGTGGAAAATTTGTAGAAAAATCTAACTAATTATTTGTATGATCGATTTCTTTAAGTATTTTTTTTCTTGTTAATTTCTGCAAGTCCAAAGAATTAAGGATGTAAACTAGATCACAACAAACAAACGCCGTAAATTATACTAAATTCGTTATAGTGATTTCTTGAAGATTCTGCAACTGAGCTAAATAATATTCAGCTTCCGATACCAAAAAATGTCAAACTGGCCGATGATTTCTTCTTCCCGACATATCTAAACGTCCACAGGGTGATATACTTAGTTTTTTTAATCCTCTTATGCGCCACTCGATCTTCTCGAAGGTTCTAGTAATCTTTTAACGAGCGTCAGGAGATCAATGAATAGTTAATTAGCAATGGTGGATTGGCGTTCAGGAGTGAATTGTGTTCAAGTAATTTGTGGATAACGTTGGCTACCGTGAGGAATTTCGGGGAAAACAAAGGTAACCGTGTTCGGAAAAATCCGACCCATCGCATAATGATGGTGTCTCCCACCTTCTCGGCCCACATGAATCAAAGACTTTAACGATACTGACCGAAACTTCCTACTTTACTTCTGTCAATTTCCGGTTTCGGCCGAATTCCGAGCGAACTACTTGTCCAGCAAAAAAAAAAACAATTCAGAAACGAACTCAGCGTAGCTCCTTGTCCCTATAAAGAACATCTAATCAACTTCAAAGAAAACTTTAGCTTATAAATATTTCCGGTTTCGACCGGATTCCGGACGAATTATATCTCCGGGTAAAAATGATTGTCGTATACAGACCCAGCGTATTCTCTTAGCCCTAAATCTGTCATCTAATCAACTTCAAATACAACTTTCGCTTCTAACAAATTTTCCGGTTTGGCCGTATTCCAGGCGAACTAGTTGTCCGGCGAGAAAATGGTTTTCATCATCGTGTTCAGCATGTCTTCTTACCCCATAATCGACGATAACGTTAGTTGTTTAAAAATATTTTGTTTGCCCCTTAATTTGAACCCCCTACCCCACCCCTAAATGTACGGCCAATCTACAAACTTGACCCTACCCTTGGCCCAAAGAATCCCCACACCAAGTTTCATCAAAATATCTCATTCCCTGCGAGAGTTATCGTGCTGAAAGACCGCAACTTTTTGGGATATCCTCCAAAAAGGATTTAGGTACAGACATTGCATTGTACAGCTACATCTCGTTTCGTTGTCTGTACAATTAGCTATATCGCTGTAAAACCACCTTGAGGAAAAGTAGAAGACAAAGATGATTGATTCTCTGGACGTGCTCAAGAGCGGGTCAGCGCGCGGAATAAGCCCCCTGCATTTTCTTTCTCTACGATGAGCAATGGCGAAGACCGGAGTAGAGTACACGGGTAGAAAGCTACAGTAAATAACTCTAGGTCGGCTCAGTTTTGTCGGGTATTCATAGCCGCTGCACGGTACCAAAGAAAGACGTAGTATCTGATTATTTGTGTTGCGAGAGCAACACTATGGTTTTGTCGTGTTTTTTTTAGTATCCCGATTTCAGCTTCTTTCTAGAAAGTGGTAGGGTTCTAACTTCTGCGGTTTTTACAGAAAGTTTGGACCTTAGGCCGGATTGATGGATATGAAATTACATGTTGGGAAGCCCCGTAGAACTCTTGCCTGTGGCCAAAAAGGATGGTTTTTGCTGGTCCTCGAGCCAGAGCCTACTGTGTGTGAAGCGAAGTTAAGTTGTATACCGTATGTAAATAATTAAGTCGTAAACAACTGTTAACAGTTATTTACGATCGTTAACAACTGGAAACAATTGTAAAGATTGGAAACAGTTGTTTCCGATAGTAATTTTATGATCGTTTTTTTCGTTAAGATTCAAAACGATCGTTTTCAATTGTTTCCAATCGTTTTCAATTGTTTCCAATCGTTTTCAGTTGTTTCGATTGGAAACAATTGATTTTGTTGTAAAATCATGAAATACAGACCTGATTTTTAACAACGGTAATAGGAAATATTTTTTTTTTTTTTTTTAGACAATGAAAATAGTTTAAGTGAAACTGTGAATTTGAAATCCCAATCATAAACGATTGGAAGCAGTTGTTTCCGATCGTATTTTTACGATAGTTTTTTTTCGTACCGATTAAAAACGATCGTTTTCAATTGTTTCCAATCGTTTTCAGTTGTTTCGATCGGATCCTGATTTTTAACAACGATAATAGGGATTTTTTTTTTTTTTTAGTTTTACAGAATGAAAATAGTTCAAGTGAAACGGTGAATCGAAATCCCAACCGTAAAGGATTGGGAACAACTATTTCCAATCGTAATTTTAGAACTGTTTAAGATCGTTTTTTTTTCAAGTGTTATTTGACAACTGTTTACGATCTTTTTCAGTTGTTTTCGATCGGAAACAGTTGTTTTCGATCGGAGACAGATGTTTTCGATCGGAAACGGTTGTTTCGGTTCGAATTCTTGAAACAAGACCTGATTTTTAACAACGATAGTAAGGCAGGTGAATGATTTTAGTTGTAAACAATAAAAATAATTTAACTGAAACGGCGAATCTGAATCCCAGTCGCAAACAATTGGAAACAACCGTTGATTTTTAGCAGTTGAATCTTTTTTTAGTTGAAAACGATCAACATAGTTTAGCTCCCGTTCGGAAATAATTCAGTCGTAAACACCTGTTAACAATTGTTTACGATCGTTAATAGCTGGAAACAATTGTTAACAACTGCAAACAATTGTTAACGATTGGAAACAGTTGTTTCCGATCGTAATTTTCCGATGTTTTTTTTTCGTACCGATTCAAAACGATCGTTTTCAACTGTTTTCAATTGTTTCCAGTCGTTCTCAATTGTTTTCGATCGGAAACAGTTGGTTTTGTTTTCAAGCCGTGAAGTACAGACCTGAGTTTTAACAACGGTAAGAGGGAAGTTGATTTTTCTTTAGTTGTAAACGACCGAAATAGTTTAGCTGAAACGGTGAATCTGAAATCCCAATCGCAAACGATTGGAAATGGTTTACGATCGTTTTCAGTTGTTTCCGATCGGAAACGGTTGGTTTGGTTTTCAAGTCCTGAAACAGGACCTGATTCTAACAACAGTAGTAGAGAAGTTGAATTTTATTGAGCTATAAACGGTCAAAATATTTAAGTGAAACGGTGAATCTGAAATCGAAATCGTAAACGATTGGAAACAACTGTTTCCAATCGTAATATTACAACTGTTTACGATTGTTTTTTTTTCGAAAAGTGAGCTGTCATTCGTGTTTTTGCAATTTTAACTTTTCTTTGAAGCGCAAAATAACTCAAAAGCCGCTTTCGCAGTCGATTCCCCCTCTATACCCCCCTCTATAGCGCCTTCTGGTATTTTTTATTTGCCTCTATATAACAGAATGCGAATCTCGATCCTCCTTAATGTTGTCGACTGACCTGAATCACAGAAATGAAGCATAACTTGAAGTTGGAGAGAAGTAGAAGACCTTCCAGTTATCGACGATCTACGGTTTAGGGCATAGGCGTGGGGGTGGAGGGTGTGTTGAAAAAGAATCTGCTATCGGAAATTCCGGTCGTAAAAATACGATCTAAAACAATTGTTTTCAATCGTAAAATAACAATTGGAAACAGTTGTTCTCAATCGTAAAATAACGATTGTAAACAATCCGATCCAATCCAACAATACGATTTGAAACAACTGGTTTTGATCGTAAAAATACGACGTTAACAACTGTTTACAATCGCAAACGATTGGAAACAACCGTTTACAATCGCAAACGATTGGAAACAACCGTTTATAATCGCAAACGCTTCGAAACACTTGTTCACAATCGTAAACAACTGTTTCCAATCGTACAAATACGATCGTTTTCAATTGTTTGCGATTGGAAAAATGTCCCATACTACAATTGGAAAAAACGATCGTTTACGATCGTTTACGACTTGAATAATTTCCATACGGGATAGCCTATGTCAGAGAGGAGTGTCTGAAGCTTTGCAGCCAAGCTTTTCTTTCATCAAACCATGTTTCTGCTTTCGAGTGGAAAGCTTCGTTTTAGCAGGCAAGCAGACAGGCACCAGTTTAAAATTGAAGATAGAAGAAAATCAATAAGTGCTGGCCACACAGACAATATTCCCAGTTCCCTGGCCACACAGCCAATATATCTTCTTTGAGTGATAAAAAGAAAAATTTACAGAATAAAAAATTGGCATTTTCCCACGGGTCCGAAAGTGCTGCCGTCTATTAAAATAATGTATACAACAGATACATTATTTGAAGATATGTTTCAAAGTTAGCTTGGGCTCAAGGAATATTTATGCTGCCATCTATTGTTTCTAACTAATTCCATTGTGATTTCAGCCAAGTTTATCATTTCATTTCTTACACTTGGGATTTAGGAAGTGAAATGATATAAGATGGGCCTCTTAAACTTTAAAAGTTGTCTCACTTCTAAAGAAATTAGAGTTTACCCTTTGCTCCTTTTTAAGTGGTGATATTAGAAAGTTGGCCTGCGGCAGAAAAGTCAACTTTTGAACTAATATAGGTAAAAAAAACAATTTGCAATGGCAATCGATAGACCTTGGTGAGCTGATCAAAGTTTATGTCATCCACTTTTTTGTACGAAAATTCCTTCACAAGATACAACAGTTTGAAGTCCAGGGGGGCTGACAACTTCAGTAGTAAGGTACACAGTGAAACCAAAAATAGGCCGATCACAATTGTGAGACATGTAGTATGTAAGCAGGAATCGGCTGTTAGACCACAATCATCATCGGCGATGAGGGGCTAGCAAATTTTGTAGTTGGTTTACCTATTAATCCTATTATTTGTTTCTGTTGTATTTGATCGTGAGAACAATTTGGTGCCATGTCTATCACGGGGAGATGGAAGTGTAAGTAAGAATTGGTTGCTAGAGCGGGTTCATCAGGGGCTAGAAACTTGTGCAAATTGGTTCATATTTTATTTGATATCTAAAAATCTGAGGGCCAGAAAATTAGTCCCCATGATGTATCGCTGTAACTTAGAATTAAGTCTTTGAGAGGTTGACAACTCTAGTGACATGGTACACACTCGAACAAAGAATAGATGGAACCCAGTTGTGAGACATGTCAGGGACTTGTAAGTAACAATCGGCTGTTAGACCATAATCATCTTAGGCTGTGAGGGGTTTCTGACTTTTCTTAGTTTGTTCACCAATTTTGTTTCCGGTGTTTTTTATTATAAGAAAAGTTTGGTTCATGTCGATCGTGGGGAGATGGACTTGCAAGTAAGAATCGGTTGCTAAAGCATTGTCATTTTCATCAGATGGTCTATGATGGTCATCTGACCACTGCAGTCTAGAATGAAGGGTTAACGCAATGGATACAAATGATAATGTAAATAGTTACGCAATAATTCATAGAGTTGCATGTGTATGGTATTTTGAACCTGAAAAGTTATGGATAGCTTCAGGATACCAACTAGATCAAATAAGATAATGGTCCAAGTTTTCACCAGTCACGATGTCTGCGATTGAAAAAGATAAAGTTCAGCTGGCTGCAAAGTCAATTTAGTCCCTACCGATATTGTGTTGTTGTTTTTTTCAACGCTGAAGGTTAGGAGGAAAGATGGAAGTTAAGAGGTGCTCACACTCTCTCCTGCTCTTGCAAAAGTTCGACAAGGGCAGTGCTCTGGCTCTCGTTGATACTACGGGAATATTCACTCAGCTGCTCGAAAGCTTTGTGCTCCAATTGACGGACAGTCGTGCTTAAAATGCCCCACTTTTTGACAGAAATAACATCCCTTTCTTCACCTGCGATGTCCCCTGACGTTCCCTGTCCAATAGTCTTTTCTAACACTTTCTGTTTTGAAAATTTTAACTTCTACGACGTGTCTGCGCTTTCTGTTGCTCTTATTGGCTGGAGGAGGCTGACGTCACTCTCTATTCTGAGTGACACAAGCAAGGATATATAATTCAAAGTGAGTCAAAAGTACTTGAAATACCATTGTATTTTAATGAAAATAATACCTATTTCGTCCTAATCTATCTTCTGAACTTAAAACGATTCATCATTAGGTTTATTTTTTTTCTCATCTTTTAATTTAACAACCTTGAAAAGCTACCTTACTATCTTGGATAGTGAGTGTGCACTCTGACTCCAAATTCTGTGCAGAAAAAATCTAGTGTGAACATTAGCGTTTACACAGAGGCACTCTAAATATTGAAAGAAGAACTAAACTAAACTAATTAGCTGTTAACATTCATCGTTTCTGTATTTCAAACTATTTGCCTGGCGTTGACAATTTTTGTGGCACTTGAGCTTACTCAAGTGCCATATAGCGATCGTACTGTCTGTCTGTCTGTCGGTCTGTCCGCATTTTGCTAGTTTGAGCACTTCCACATGACCTAGGACGATAAAGCTTGGCACTCACATCAGGGACCCTACCGGATTAACTTGGAAATAATCACTTCCCCGATCCGACCTTCAATGGGGGAGTGGCAAGATGGGGAATCCGGAAATTAGTAACATTCATAACTTTCGAACGGATAATCGGGCGTGCATTAAACTTGACAGGTATCAAGAACAAGTGTCTTGGATGTTCATTGTCAAATTCGGATCGAATCCGATAACCGGGGGGGGGGGGGCTGGAGGGGGACGCCCAAAATCTCTTGAAACGCTTTTTCTAGTTTTTGTCAAACCTCTACCCCTTTCTTCACACTAGTATAGCTCTGCTCGTGGATGAGTCATTCTTTGCTTAAATTTGACCGGAGAGAGCTAGAGCAATCGAATGTCGAAGGGGGTAATGTTGTTGAACCTTAGTAGGGGTTGATATAGATTAGAGACTTCCACACAAGCTAGGACGATGAAACTTCGCAGGCATATCAGGGACCCGATCAGATTAACTTACAAATAATCAATTACCCAATCCGACTTTCCTCGGATCCGGGAGTGTGGAAACTAGGAATAACGGTAGCAAAAGGGGAGCAAAAGGAAGCCAAAAGGGCTCTGCCCAAATGCAGTATCGATCCGAGTAACTCTGTGGCGTAGGTCTAGTGTCTACCACGGCGCCACGACTTGATGTATTTAGAAGCGAATGCGGGAAGAGATACGGTTTAAAGATTAAAGTAAGACTAAGTGGTCAGAACGAATGCTAAATGCTAACCAGAGCAAAATAACTAGAGCTATTTTTCTCTGATGCTAACTAAACTTCAACTAAACAAATCTCGTGAAACACTTCCACATAAGCTAGGACAATGAAACTTGGCAAGCATATCAGGGAGCCGATCAGATTAACTTGGAAATAATCACTTTCCAGATCCGATCATAGTGAGGGGAGTGGAGGGATTGGAAACCCGGAAACTATTAACATGCATAACTTTGGAGAGGGTAATCGGATATGCGTGAAACTTGACATGTGTGAAGAAAAAGTGTTTCGGATATTCAATTTCGAATCCGGACCAGATTCAATACCTGTCTGTGGGGGGCTAAAGGGGGGCACCGGAAATTTCCTGAAACTCTTCCACATAAACTAGGACAATAAAACTTGGAAGGCATATAAGGAATCGACCAGGTTAACATGGAAATAACCACTTCCCGATCCAGCCATCGCGGGGGGAGTGGAGGGATGAGGAATCCAGAAACTAGAACTATAAATAACTTTGGAACGGTACGAGCATTGACCCTATATACTTTACTGACAAATAGGACCGGATCGTGTCGCAGTGGAGGGTGTCGGAGGGGGTTTCTTGGATTTCCGCGGTGATCACGATACTTCCAGATGTACTATGACCCTGAATTTTGGAAGACACATTAGGCACTCTCCTAGGTCGACTTGAAAATAGTTCCTTCTCCGATAAGGTGATGCTGGGAGGAGTGGATGTTCATTGTCGAATTCGGATCGGATTCGATAACTGGGGGGGGGGGGGGGCTGGAGGGGGACACCCGAAATCCCTTGAAACCCTTTTTCTAGTTTTTGTCAAACCCCTACCTCGGAGATGCATGAAACTTGACAAGTGTGAACAACAAGTGTCTCAGATTTTCACTTTCAAATCTGGCCCGAATCCGATAACTAGGGGTGGGGGTAGAGGGGGGGGGGACTGGAAATCTTTTGAAACGTTTAGGGTCGAGGGATCGGGATGGAACTTGAAGAGATACGGTTTAAAGATTAAAGTAAGACTAAGTGGTCAGAACGAATGGACGAGTGATAATTCCAGATGTACTATGACCATGAAATTTGGCAGACATATTAGATGCTCTCCTAGGTCGACTTGAAAATAGTTCCTTCCCCGATATGGTGATGTTGGGGGGAGTGGATGTTCATTGTCAAATTCGGATCGGATTCAATAACGGGGGGGGGGGGGGGGACTGGAGGGGGACATCCGAAATCTCTTGAAACGCTTTTTCTAGTTTTTGTCAAACCCCTACCCTTTTCTTCACACTAGTCTAAGTCTGCGCGTGGATGAGTTATCCTTTCTTCTCACTAGTATAGCTCTGCTCGTGGATGAGTCATTCTTTTCTTAAATTCGTTCGGAGAGAGCTAGAGCAATCGAAGGTCGAATGGGTTGATATAATATGTTGTTGAACCTTAGTAGAGGTTGATATAGATGAGGGACTTCCACACAAGCTAGGACGATGAAACTTCGCAGGCATATCAGGGACCCGACCAGAATAACTTACAAATTATCACTTCCCCAATCCGACTTTCCCCGGATCCGGGAGTCCGAAAATAGTAACAACGGTAGCAAAAGGGGAGCAAAAGGAAGCAAAAAGAGTGCTGCCAAAATGCGGTATCGATCCGCGGACCTCTGTGGCGTAGTTCCAGCGCTCTACCACGGCACTACGACTTGATACATTTAGAAGCGAATGCGGGAAGAGATACGGTTTAAAGATTAAAGTAAGACTAAGTGGTCAGAACGAATGCTAAATGCTAACCAGAACAAAATAACTAGAGCTATTTTGCTCTGATGCTAACTAAAATTAAACTAAACAAATCTCGTGAAACACTTGCACATAAACTAGGACAATGAAACTTGGCAGGCCTATCAGGGAACCGACCAGATTAAATTGGAAATAATCACTTTCCAGATCAGATCATAGTGGGGGGAGTGGAGGGATTGGAAATCCGGAAACTATAACATGCTTAACTTTGGACAGGGTAATCGGACATGCGTGAAACTTGACATGTGTCAAGAACAAGTGTTTCGGATATTCAGTTTCAAATCCGGACCAGATTCGCTACTTGTGGGGGGGGGGGCTGAAGGGGGGCACCGTAAATTTCCTGAAACGCTTCCACATAAGCTAGCAAACTAAAAACTGGAAGGCATATGAGGGAACCGACCAGGTTAACTTGGAAATAACCACTTACCCGATCCAGCCATCGCGGGGGGAGTGGAGGGATTGGGGAATCCGGGAACTAGAATCATACGTAACTTTGGAAAGGGTAATCGGACGTGCATGAAACTTGACAAGTGTGAAGAAAAAGTGTCACAGATTTTCAATTTCTAATCTGGCCCGAATCCGATAACTTGGGGTGGGGGTAGAGGGGGGGCCGGAAATCTTTTGAAACGCTTAGGGTCGATGGATCGGGATGGAACTTGAAGGGAAGAACAAGCATTAACCCTAGATACCTTATTGACAAAATAGGACCGGACCGTGTTGCAGTAAAGGGTGTCGGAGGTGGTTTCTTGGATTTCCGCGGTGATCACGAGTTAGGATACTTCCAGATGTACGGCGACCATGAAGTTTGGCAGACATCTTAGGTACCCTCCTAGGTCGACTTGAAAATAGTTCCTTCACCGATTCGGTGAAGTTGGGGGGAGGGGAGGGATGGGGAATCCAGCATCTAGTGACATGCATAACTTTAGAACGGGTGATCGGACGTGAATGAATCTTGACAAGTGTCAAAAGCAAGTGTCTCAGATGATCAATTTCAAGTTCGGAACGAATCCAATAACTGGCGGGGGGGGGGGAGAGCTGGAGGGGGGTGCAAGAAATCTCGTGAAACGCTTATAGTCGAGAGACCGGGATGGGACTTGGAGGTAAGAACAAGCATAAGCCGTAGAGACAATACGAGACAATACTGGCAAAACAGGACCGGATCTTGTCACAGTTGGGGGAGTTTGAGAGGGTTCTCAACAATTCTGGTCATCACGAGCTGGGGTACTTCCAAATGTGCTATGACCATGAAACTTGTCTGTCTGTGCTATGACCATGAAACTTGGCAGGCATGTTAGGGACTATGTCAGATTGGCTTAGAAATAGTCACTCCCCCTATCCGATCGTCGTTGTGGGAAAAACAGTTATCAGTGAGTGGAATAACCATTTCAGGTATAGTAGATCAAGCCGATTTTCTGATGAAATGAATATCGGGAGAGAGATGAAGCCTTGAAAACTGCAAACCGTATCTGACAAACATGCTAACTGTTCTTACAGGTGCAATATGATCTTTCAGCTCTTGTTTTGGCTGGGAGCCGAAGTCAGAAGAAGTTTTTTTTTTAACTTGACGATGCGGTTTTCGACCACTTGTGTGACGGATATAAACAGGCGTGGTGAAATTCGATATAAATTGGAACTTTATGCTTAAAGTTTAACGGAAAAGAGTTTAAATCGGACAATCTTTTTACCCATCATTTGTTCACCTAAAGAGGCCTGAAGACCCGATTAAAATGCTTTACTTCGTTGCTCCGCTATCACGAATAGTCTGATCTTCATGTATAGGAATGTCCCTGTCGGACTTGGGGTACCTCTTTGCGATTGTACCTGTTTACTATTATACGAAAAATAAGTGTTCACGTAGTGAGCTACGTATTACCTTCCGCGAGATGATCACTTACTAATGAAAAGCAACGTTCGTATTGAAATTCAAACTTTATGCGTCATAGTAGAACTTGTGTTGTGGGGACGCACGTAGATATTCCGACCGTCACTACCAGAGCACATAGTGGAAAAAAATGCCTTATCAGAATCCAAATAATTCTCTGAAAAAGTGCAGACAGTCTCGACAAAAGCATGTCTCGGATAACATGGCTGAAGCGTACATTGGGGATCATAAAAAACTGTGGTCAATCTTCGGAACCGTCGGTAATGCTCCGAATGTTCTTGCTTCTACGTTTGATGGTCAAGTTGGGAAGTCGAATATAGTCGAAAGATGGCGTACGCATTTTAGTGACCTAATGCTCCGAATGTTCTTGATGGTCAAGTTGGTGAGTCGAATATAGTCGAAAGATGGCGTACGCATTTTAGTGACCTTCTTAATTCGGTGCCAAGTAATGATCAACCTACAAATTGTGCTCATGATTGTGATTGTATCACAGATAAAATAGGGTTTAGCAGTGATGAAATTGATCAGTTGATTACGAAGGAGTTGAAAGCTAATAGAGCCGCGGGTGATGGCGGTCTGACAGCGGAGCATGTGAAATACAGCAATAGGCAGCGCCTTTGTGCTCTACTGTCGGTGTATTTTACTTGTGCAATTGCTAATACGTGCCTAGCGCCTGATCTGATGAAGGTTACTCTTATACCCCTGATTAAGAATACATTACTTGAGCATTTACTGATGCGCCGATCGGTTAAATTTTTAGAAACTTCTTTTAATCAGTTTGGTTTTAAAAAGCATCATGGTACTGACTTTTGCATTTTTACTTTTAAACAAACAGTTAGTCATTTTCTAGGGTTTGGTAGTACTGTATTTGGTTGTTTTTGCACATACGCAAAGCATTTGACCGTGTTAATCATGCTAAATTATTTGAAAAAATACGTAAACGGGGTATGCCTCGGGTGCTTGTGGATTTTCTTTCGACATGGTATGCTAGCAAGAGTTCCGCGTGAAGTGGGGTTCCAAATTATCGTCTTCTTTCCATGTTGGTAATGGGGTCAAACAAGGTGGAGTAATTTCGCCCCTATTATTCAATGTGTTTATTGATGATCTTTGCAAACAGCTGATGGAGATTCGCGTAGGTTGCAATATTTCTGGTGTATTTTTGAATTCGATAGCTGATGCAGATGACACGGTTTTACTTGCCCCGTCTGCAAATGCCCTAAACCGCCTTTTTTTTTTTTTTTTTTTTTTTTATGCCGCGTAGTATCTTTTCTGTTCTTCCAGTCCAATATGAATTGGCCAGGTGACTACGCTCTTATCAACGGTCTTATCAATCTTAAATTTTTAAAACGTGATCACGCGTGACCGGCCTATCTATTTAGCGTCACCTACACTTTCCTCTATCTCTACGTTTATTTTCTTAATTTCTAATTTTTATTTTTATACTTCCATTCTTTCCAATCTTTACACTTCCATCCTATCTTTAAAATCTTAATAAATCCCTTCCTTTAAATTTTTCTTTTAAAACTAAAACTCAATTTTCAAATTTAAAAATACTTATAATTCAACTCTACTAATATTAAACCCCCCTCCACTCATCTCAATAATACTCTTTACTTTCTTTTTCCTTTACTCAAATTTATTTAAATTTACCTTTTAAGCAGTCAAACTATAATCTAATAACGAAAAATAGGGCAAACCACAAAAAAAAAAAAAAAAAAGGCACATCGATATCTCAGGGTGCCCTTCCGGCATAGGGCACCCCTTCCATCGCAGCCACTATTACAACTCTTTAAACCAACAAAAAAACAACAAAAAACCCTATTTTTCTTTACAAAACCAAATAACCTAAACCGCCTTTTAAGTATTTGTTCTGAGTATGCTGGTTGTCATGATATTATTTTTAACTCAGCAAAATGTAATTATATGATTTTTATTCCGAAATATTTTAAATCTTTGATATTCCCTGCCATACAGGCTTGGCGGTATTGTTTTAACTCAAGTTCACAAAGTCAAGTATCTAGGATATGTTTTAGATGATGATCTGTACGATGATTCAGCCATGTCCAGTCAATATCGTGGCCTTTGCCTGCGTGCAAACCATTTGATCCGTAATTTTAAATGTTGTAGTCACCCAGTGAAGATTCTTTTATTTAAAACATATTGCGCGCAGTTGTACTGTCTTCCACTGTTTGAAAATTACCTGGAATCGACATTGAGAAAGCTGAAAGTTTGTTTTAATAGCGCGTTCCGACAGTTGTTTTCGTATAATCGACGCTACTCTGCTAGCCAGATGTTTTTAGATAATGAGATAGAGTCGTTTAATATAGAGGCGGAAAGCAATAGTTGATTTTGTAACGCGCCTTCATCGGACTCGAAACCCACTCCTGCAGGCTGTTGCTACTGCCCTGAACCGGAATTCCGGGACCCCCCCCCCCATAAGTATCCGGATCCAGTACAATGGTCTAAAGGACTTATCTAGAGCAGATGCTTGTTCTTCCCAGCAAGTTTCACTCCGATCCCTCCATTCTAACCGTTTCTTGAAATTTCCGGTCTCCCCCCCCCCAACTCCCCCCTGGCCACCGAATCCGGTCAAGACTATGAAGTTTCATTACAATCCGATCATCCGTTCGAAAGTTACACACTTCTCAATTTCCCGGATTCCCCTCCCTCCACTCCCCCACCATTATCTGATCGACAAAATTTTTATTTTGAAGTCAGTTTGACTGGATCCCTGATATGCCTGCCAAGTTTCATGGTCCTAGCACAACTGGAAGTACCCTAACTCGAAATAGTGCTACAAAATGCCCTAAATTTTCAAGTTTCGAGCGCCCCCACTCCCCCGCATATGGTCGAATCGGGAAACTGATTATTTCCAGGTTCGTTTGGTCGGGTCCCTGATATTCCTGCCAAGTTTCATTGTCCTAGCTCATCTAGAAGTACCCTAACTCGGAAAAAAGTGACAAAATGCCCTAAATTTCCAAGTTTCCAGCGCCCCGCACTCCCCCCCCCCCATATGGTCGGATCGGGAAACTGATTATTTCCAGGTTAGTTTGGTCGGGTCCCTGATATGCCTGCCAAGTTTCATTGTCCTAGCACATCTGGAAGTACCCTAACTCGGATATGTGGGACAAAAAACTCGGACCGACCGACAGACCGACAGACGGAATTGTGATCGGTATATGGCACTTGAGCCAGAGGCTGCAAGTGCCATAAAAACACAAAAATAATGAGATTACCTACAAAGGATAAGGAATGAAGTCTTCAGCCACGAATGGTTGGTTTTCAAATTTGAAAAGGAATGGACTGTACAACGTATGGCTCGGTGAAAAAACATGGTATCTGTCTCTCTTCTTTCTGTTCGAAATTGTCAGAGATGTGACGGAGCAGTAGCACGTAGAATAAGTTCCAATTGCAGAGGTAATAGTGACGGTCTTAATGCTTGAAGTTGTGCTCTCTTTCCGAAGAAACAAGAATCGTCCCTCAGCCTTCTCTGTATCCTTTACTCTGAGATCATTTTCAAAAATCCGCTTTGGAAGCTGGAAAGGCGAAAAAGGAGCAACTGAGCTGACGATAATAGCGGAAAATATGAAAAGCTTCCTGAAATTAAAGTACAGCTTATTTCAGCTTTTTTTGGTAACCTTCACCGAATCATCAGGACAACATCATCCACATGAGCCTCTTTTTCTTGCACGTTGCAGGTCCACTACTTCTCCCCGCTTCCGGGCTAATTCTATCTACATTCTTCTTTGTACTGCAGGGCTTCCGAGGAAGACGGCAGTGCTTCTCGAGAATGGCAGACTTGCTTACCGACCAAGTCCGAGCTTCCCTGCAAGGTCCTACTTCAACCAAGAATAAATCGTGGATTCCGGAGATGCATCTTGTGTCTTGTGAAGAAGCAAAGAAGTACTGCAGCAGCGATGCGACAGCACTATTGCAACAAAGACAAGGCTCTGGTGGTAAGCTAACTACTGATGCACAATTAGTCAAAATTGTCAATTCAAATGGTACTTGTATAAAGAATAAATGGAGAGCTATTTCTACCTTATACCTGCGAAAGTAGGGAAGAGAAGAAGAAACGGTACATCTGATGTCTCTCTGTATTTGAACAGTATGGAGTGTCCTTAGCTCGCCAAAGGGTAATTCGTTTGGAATTGAGCTCGTTGAATAGCAAGATTGTGTAGGGGAGTTCGGGACCCCGGACACTATCTTTCCTTTTCTTTCTAGGCCAAAATTTCTTGGCAGATTTACACCTTTTTTGTTTTCAAATGTGCGGATATTGTAGAAGAAGAAGGTTGCATTAAAATGAAAATTATTTCTTCGCCCTTTCTGTTCCTCCAGCAGTTCATTTTTGTTTTCCTCCTTGAAAACCCTGTAAGCAAGGTTGATTACGATAACTTCATTAAGTACAAAGATTTTTAATCTTTTACCTCATTATCGCCAATTCTACTACCTAATTTTCTTCGGTCGTGGCCGTGTCTTTTTGGCGTCCATTTTTTTCGATTTTCGTTAACCCGGGTCGACCCGGGGATACTCGTTGACATAGTCCTCCCAGGAGCATACTAATCTAAATGGTTTACTAGAAACTACTACACCTTATGTAGCAGGAGTATTCTCCCCCGAGTGTTTACTTTCATTTGGAGTCTTCCTAATTGATGAAGTGATGGAATGATTACGAAAGAACTGAAAGCGAACAAAGCAGCCGGCGATGACGGTCTGTCTGCCGAGCATGGGAAGTATACTAACCGGCAGCGCCTGTGCGCTTTACTTTCAGTATACTTTACCTGCGCTTTCGCTCACTGTTGTCTTTCGCCAGACCTGATGAAGGTTACCGCCCCATTGCTATTAGAACAGTTTTTCGAAGCTGCCCGAGCGTTTGTTGCTGAAACATTCTATTGATTTTTTAAAGACATCTTTTAATCAGTTTGGTTTTAAACAGAAGCATGGCACCGATTTTTGCATGTTTTCATTTAAGCAAACTGTGTGTTACTATCTCCGTCTTGGAAGTACTGTTTTCACTTGTTGTTTCGATATATGTAAAGCTTTTGACCGTGTGAACCACGAATTGTTGTTTGAAAAGTTACGAACAAGGAGTATGCCAAAGCTGCTGGTTGATTTCCTTTCCAACTGGTATGTTCAACAGGAGTTCCGTGTAAAGTCGGGATCAAAATTGTCCGCTCCTTTTCATGCTGCTAACGGAATTAAACAAGGGGGATTTATTTCACCTCTTTTATTCAATTTTTTATAGATGACCTTTGTAAACAATCAATGGAGAGCCGTTTGGGCTGTAACATCTCTGGTGTGTTTTTGAACTCGATCGCTTACGCTGACGACATGGTTCTAATGGCGCCCTCGGCGAACACATTACATGTCCTGCTGAAGATTTGTGCAAACTATGCAGCGACGCATGACATTATTTTCAATTGTGTGAAGTGCAATTACATGATTTTATCCCGAAACATTTTAAATTCCTAAAATTTCAGACTATTGTGCAGTGCAGAAAGTGAAGTACTTAGGTTATTTTTTACGAATATGACCTGGATGACGATTCAGCAATTTCGAGTCAGTATCGGGGTCTTTGCGCGCGTGCGAACCACTTAATTCGTGATTTTAAATTATGTATTGTGTCGGAGAGAAAACGTATTGCACGCAACTATACTGTCTCCCACTTTTTGACAACAGTAGCTATATAAACCGGATTCTACCCCACCCTCCCCCAATTTTTTTCCGAAATTTCACCCTTTTTAAAGATATTTGTATTTTCTTTTTTCCCAAATAAAGGTACCAAGAAATAGGAAATATTAACCTTTATACTACATATAAACTACTACTTTTTTTTTTGCTTTTTTCAATTTTTTATCAAAATACCCCCCAATTACTGAGTAAACAGTTCCAAGTCAACGTATTGTTCCGAGTTCTTATTTACACGCAAAATAGGCTGCAAAATAAGATTGTTCTTTAGAAGTAACTCATTAGCAATCGAATTGTATCTCTGTGGTATAAACAGATCACACATCTTCTTGTTATGATTGATAACTACAACTAACTTATCTCCATATTTGTTTTAGCCATTCTCATTTTAACGATGGTATATTTCAATCCTAGAACTAGTTGTTCTTTCTTGATTGTCTCATTATACTTGTTTGTTTTGATTGTATTCAAGACCTCCATTTATTAGCGGCTGATTTTCTTTAATAAAAATCCAGACTATCTGGTGAGAGAAACTAACACACAAAAAAGTTCATCATTTTGAAATTTATAGAATATTTCTTCAAAACCCCACATCCCCAGACTGTGACGAATGGTTGCGTTAAGCAGACACGCAAAGCAAAATACTGTGATGGCTATCAGTCTGGGGAGCCCCTGAACAGGGAAACTCCTTAGAGTTTTTTGTTCAAATCCCTACCAACAGAAACTGCCAGTGCTGGGATTCGAACCGAGGTCTTGACAGACGTTAGTTTTGCACCGGCCAAGCGCTAACCAACTGAGCTGTCGGGGTCCTCATCCGATCCGCAAAGTTTCCGTTTTCTGATGTGATATGAGTCATCGTAAATAGTTGCAAAACCTCTCGCCTCCAGACAAGAAATACGGGGAAAGTTAAGAGGTGCGATGGAGTTGCACCCCGAGTATTTGGTTGTTGTTGTAGTTGTGGTTGTATTTATTGTCTGGAGGCAGCTCCGATGGGAGAGGAAACTCAAAGAGTTTTTTCCCGCCGTCGCTCACTACTAACAAAATTGTTAGCAGCGAGGTTCGATCTCATGATACAACAGCGGGCAATTTGCGTTAGCTAGACGCTAGCCAACTGATCTATCGGAGCTAGTGGTAATTTTTTGTTGAAAGTTTTAAGATGAGAAAACTGGAGACAATTAGGCTACGAAATTAATGGTGGGTACTGGTTATGACTGATACAGGTAATTATTGCGCGTAGAAACTGGATCTGAGAGTCGGAGCACATTGAACGTTTTATGAAGAGAATACCAGAGAACATTATGCTTTGCGTCACGAATCAATGTTTGTCTGAATTCACCCACCACCCCAAGGGGCCTGGGTGTGAGGGGTTGGACACTGGTGTACCACAGTTCCAGGAAGAGGAGGTGTACTGGGTGGTGAGGGGGTATTCACTTGGACAAAGGTGTACTGGTTGGCGAGGGGTTACTCACTTGGACAAAGGTGTACTGGTTGGCGAGGGGTTACTCACTTGGACAAAGGTGTACTGGTTGGTGAGGGGGTATTCACTTGGACAAAGGTGTACTGGTTGGCGAGGGGTTACTCACTTGGACAAAGGTGTACTGGTTGGCGAGGGGTTACTCACTTGGACAAAGGTGTACTGGTTGGCGAGGGGTTACTCAGGTACTGGTTATGAATGACGCAGGTAATTAATGCGTATATGAATATGAGGATAGAGTTTTCAATCTTATGAAAGCAATATACTACATTTTGGGTAATTTCTCTTGATTTATTATGGAATTAGTTTTACAATATTTATAACCGTTTAAGCGAACCTGTTTCATGTATTTTTCGCGAGGAAAAAATCGAAAGGTTTTACGCATTTCAGTTTCACGCTGAATAACCTCTTCAATCGTTAACTGTTCACATTTTAACAACGATATCAATTCAGTATAAAAATCATAAGTGGTCTTGTATTCTGCTTTCCTGTCAGCAATATTCAGATGTTTTTCAATCAACTCAATAATGAATGCAACAAGACTTAAAGATACTAAAGGTAGCATTAGATACCCAGACAAACCTGCTACTGAAAAGATACCTTTGGATAAAAAAAGACAATTGCTAACAGTATTGTAATATTTATAACTTCTACGGTAAACGAATAATTTCTTTTCCAATTCTTCCAGTTATAACATAATAAAATTGTTTAAAAAATTATTTGACTGAATGAAAGCTTCGCGATTCGGAACACACGCACCACCTGCGAAACTCTACTTGCTCTTTCTTGATCGGTTGGAGATATTTAGGTAGCGCTTGCTCTATGAAACGCAAAACTCAAGAGTCATCTCGGAAACTGTGCTGTCTGTGTTTCTCGATCGGTCGGAGATAATTAGGTAGCGCTTGCTCTATGAAACACATATTGAAACCAGTGATTTTCTTTACGGCTGAGAAAACGCAGTCGGGAGAAATCCATTAATAAAAATATTCCCCTAATAAATGATGAAAAATGCAGAGGTTATTCAGCGTTGTAAAACCATTATATCAAACAACGAATCGGTTATACGAAGTTTACCGAAATACAAAATTAATGAACTTCGTACATATGCAAAAATTATCAATATCAAAACAAATGGTGAAACGAAAAAGGAAATAACTAATAAGATAATAATGCAACTTAATAGGAATATTTTGCTTGCGCAAGATACAATTAATATTCGGCGTAGAAATGAAAGGATTCGGAAAAAAAATAGACCATCAAATTATACACCAGAGCCAGCATTAAGGAAGATTTTGGAAGATGAGATAAAAGAAAATAATATTGCTATTGGAAATATAAAAAAAGAGGAGAAACGGATAATAGAAAAGGATACAAGTGAATTAAAAAGGTTTCTAAAAAACAAAGGCCTACCCACTCGTGGTAACAGAGATGAAGTTATAGAACGCATTAAGGAATACTATGGTAGGATAATTAATAAGCAGAAAGAAACTATGGATAAAACTAGAGGTATCCTGAGAGAAAGGAGGGTTTTATGAAAAAGAACTTTCAAAATTTATTATGAAATAAAATTACTAGTATATAAATGAATTCAAGACGCTATGTGATATGTTGTCGGAAATAGTGAAGAACAGAGATATCCAAAGAAAAAAAGTTCAAGAATATGAGATGGAGAAAGCAGGATTTCGGGAAATGGCTTCAGAATTTAACGCTCCAGTTGTTATAGCACAAAAAGAAAACATGAAGACACAAAAAGATTACACTGAAGCGATCATGAAGAAATTACATAAGAATGATGAAAGATTAGATAATACATTTAAAACTACTCATCCATACCAGATCCCTGCTTCAGAGGAATCGAGTCGAGCACCAACTCCTGCTTTAGAACCTTCCCCCGCTTTAGGATCACTATCCGTTGATATGAATAAAAGTATTACCCAAGAGTTTTTAAATCAGATTAATTCAAAACATGCAGAATCTGGGGCTGGCAATGATTCTTATTTTAAAATGCCAATGTATTACATTGAGCATCCTTCGGATATAGAGGAGGCTTTGAATCATTTAACAACTATAAGTAAAAGTTATGGTGGTAGGAAAGGTCATGGTTACTCTAGCTATGATCCAATTATTGAATTTATAAAAGACTACAAGGATAGGTTAAGAACCATTCAAAATAATTTATCATTAGTCAAACAAAAAGGAACTGGAATATTTATGAGTTGTGATGATATGATAGACAAATTACATATTCTGATAGGTAGCAGAGTGAGTGGAAATACATCTGATGAGGTGAGGAATGAGGCTATTGATATTTTGGATACGTTAATGCGAAATAAAGTCTTAAACAAGAAAAATACAATTCAATATATAAAAAATATTTCTAATAAATGGTATTGTTAAACATAGAAGGTAACGAAAGTACCATTGATATATCATTTAGTCAACCGATCGAACTGAATCGTAATTGCGATTATGCAATAGGTTTGAATCAGTGTACTTTGTGGTATTCGTGGCATAATATTAGTGAAAAATTTGGGAATAATACATTTCAATACAGGAAAGATGAAACGGGAGACTGGATTAACGTTACCATTCCTAATGGGATGTACAATGATGATTGTTTGAATTATTTTCTGTGTCATTATTTTGATACGCCAAAAGATAAATGTCCTATTATCATTTCATCAAATCCAGCATCTATGAGATTTGTCATCATATTACAAGAAAAATACATGTTTAGATTTAATAGTGATTTGTGTCAGATTTTAGGCTTTGAGAAGGATAGTGAGATATCTAAGAAAATTAATGAAGGTACTAAGCTTCCAAATATAACAAGAAGTGTCGATAAAATTCAAATTCACTGCTCTCTTGTAAACAGTTCTATCGTAAACAAAAGTAAATCAGATTTCATTTGGACATTTGTTCCGAATACTGAACCGGGTTGCCAAATTGTTGAGAATCCTAGACAATTAATATATCTTCCTATCAACACAAAAGACTTTATTTACTCGTTGAGAATGACAATAACTGATCAGCTTGGAAGACCGATTGATCTGAATGGTGATAACGTAGGATACGTACTGCATTTAAGAAAAGCTGAAAGGATTATTGAAATAAAATTATTTACTTATAAATGTTGTTAAATAATAAGCGATTACTTTACAATAAGCAGTACGGAAGTGGAATCGGTAGTATATTAAAAAACATTGCTAATTCCCAGTTATTCCAGACGTCAGCAAAACAAAAAAAAGATGGAGCATTGTCAATGTATCATAATATTATAAAACCGAGATTTGAGCTGCTGAAAGACAGAGCAATAGAATATGGAAAAGATTTGATTGATGTCAACAAGAAGGAACTGATTGATGTGATTGGAAATAAGAAATCGATGAAGGATCTTCTGGGTACAAATAAAAGGATTTTAAATCAAAGGAGTCAAGATTTGATCAAAACGTTAATGACTGGAAATGGGTTAAAGATTCTGAAATGATTTTTATTGAATAATTTCCTTCTTACATAAATGGCAGTAAATAAAATTATTAGTCCGCAATGGAACATATTTGATGAGCCACTTGTGGATGATACAGTGGTCAAGTATGAATTTAAAGAAATTCGAGAAACAGATGTGAATGTATCCAATAAGTCAGACTTTGAATTTGTAACAAAGAAATTAGATTCCTGGTTCTATCCAAGTGAAAGTTATCTTGAGGTAGGCGTAAGGATAGTTAAAGAGAATGGAACTAATATAGGTTCAACCGATGTTGCTACGTTGACGAATAATGGATTTAATTTATTTAGTACCGCTGAGTATGTCATAAACGATACACCTGTTGAAAAAATTAATCATGTTGGCATTACAACTACCGTTACAAAGCTGATTGAATACTCTGATGATTACTCTAGAAGTGCTGCTAGAAACCATTTTTGGTACAAGGATTATAATCAAGGAATTGATATCAACCCTATAACTAGTTCATTTACCGTACCTGCAGAAGGAAAACTAACAGCAGGAAATATGAATGTCACTTCTAAGCCTAATCCCAATTATAATAAAGGGTTTGAAAAGAGATATAATAGAACTAAAAACAGCAAATTAGTGAATATGTATTTACCATTATCAGAGTTGTTTGGATTCTTGAAAGGAAACAAACGATTCTTAGAGGTGCATCACACAGAATATGTCTAAGAAGAAATGATGATAATAATATGATTGTAAAAAATGGAAATACTAATTTTAAAGTCGTCATTGAGTATTTATCCTGGAAAATTCCTGTTATAGCTCCTAGTATTGAAATGATGAGTCAATTGGAAAAGGGTTTGGCAAAGGATAAAAAGTATAATTTGATGTGGGAAGCTTGTAATACTTCTAAAAGTGATGTTAGTCAGAATAAAGAACACACCTGGAAAGTTGTGTCTGAGAGAAATAGTCCTACGAAAATCGTTGTGATATTACAGAAAAATGAAAAGCATAACAACCAAACAAAGAATAATATGGTATTTGATCATATGAATTTGACGGATATAGAGGTTAGAATTAACGGGGATAAATATCCAGAAGAACCCCTCAAATGCGACTTTAGTGAGGAAAAATGCACATACTCGAATCTTTACAACAGATACATACACATGGGTTATAAGCAATTAGCGTTTGATACTGGTAGTGTAGTCAATATCGAAGAATTTAAAGAAGTATATCCACTATTTTGTTTCGATGTTTCTAAACACGAGTCAAATATTTATAATGGAACCACTGCTGATATTGAAATTAGTATAACTTTAAAAGATCCTCAACCCGTACCATACAATATTTACTGTGTTCTATATTATGAACGAAAAGCTACATTGGATATCATTAATAAAAATATGTATGTGAGTTTGTTATTTGGATTTTTATTAAAGAAAATCAGCCGCTAATAAATGGAGGTCTTGAATACAATCAAAACAAACAAGTATAATGAGACAATCAAGAAAGAACAACTAGTTCTAGGATTGAAATATACCATCGTTAAAATGAGAATGGCTAAAACAAAATATGGAGATAAGTTAGTTGTAGTTATCAATCATAACAAGAAGATGTGTGATCTGTTTATACCACAGAGATACAATTCGATTGCTAATGAGTTACTTCTAAAGAACAATCTTATTTTGCAGCCTATTTTGCGTGTAAATAAGAACTCGGAACAATACGTTGACTTGGAACTGTTTACTCAGTAATTGGGGGGTATTTGGAAAAAAAATTGAAAAAAGCAAAAAAAAGTAGTAGTTTATATGTAGTATAAAGGTTAATATTTCCTATTTCTTGGTACCTTTATTTGGAAAAAAAGAAAATACAAATATCTTTAAAAAGGGTGAAATTTCGGAAAAAAGCATGTTAAAATTTAAGAAATCGATGTTAAAATGGGGTTTTGAAATTTGGGGGAGGGTGGGGTAGAATCCGGTTTATATAACTACTGACAACTATCTTGAGACGATGATGCGTAAACTAAAAGTTTGTTTTAACAATGCATTCCGTCGTCTCCTTTCATACAATCGACGTTACTCTGCTAGTCAAATGTTTTTAGAAAATGAAACTGAATCTTTTGATGCTATGAGAAGGAAAGCGATGATTAGTTTTGTTGCAAGGTTAGAAGTTTCCAAAATCCACTTTTGAAGGCGATTCGTGAGAATGCAGAATGCCGTTCCGGCTATTTCTACCGACTTTCCGTCGACTGCGCTGTTGCCCTGTGCCACCGAATGGATAATGATTGTATATATTAAGTAAATAAAAGTCCTGTGTCAATGTAATTTTATTATGTGATGTGTAATATCACGAATTAAATAAATTGATTGATTACCGGATCAAAACGGAATTCCGAACCATCGAGGGGGAAACGTAACCACGAAAATCCTGCTGACTCATTTTTACTGGCCAGATATCAATAGAGACATACAGGTTCGACTGGAGGCCTGTAGCTGTCGACGAATCAACGAGTCATTTCAAGGCCGTGTGATTCGACTAAGTAAATAGGGTGCAGAAATAGTGGTTCGAGTAAATAGGGTGCAATATACCATCTTTCTTAAGGGGGGAGGGATTTGGTGATCTGTTTAACCAACAACTTTGGTTACGTGTGATGGACGAGTAACCCCTCGCAGCGCTGGAAGCGATGGTAATGACGGGCAATGAGAGAAGGAAGGAAAAATGAATTCGAAATTAATTCTATTGTGAACGCTCGACCAGAACAGTCAGTGAACGTTATTTGATAATCGTGTCTTGGTGACCTAAAAAGGTTAAACGGTTAAGTACCATTTGAGTTTGTTGTTAATACTTTTGCCAGTAAACCTTAATTTTCTTGAGATAAATGTACTTACTACGTACTGAAAACTGCAAATATTTCAATCGTGGGCATTTTGAGTCGTGAGCATTGTGATCGTACGCATTATGAGTGTTAGCGGTCCTGCTAACAGACAGACATCCCATCTAAGTCCTCAGTCAGCCCAACATCCAAACTCAGGTTGTTCATTCGAATCTTGAACCTGGATAGATTATGGGTAACACGTATACTGTGTGTTGATGTATCCACAAACGGTGGTGGCGTCTGCATCCCTCACTGCTAATTTATGCCGCCGTTAGCCAGCGTTACTCCCTTTCCGTCCAGTATGTTTAATTTTCTATACTGCCGTGATTCTGTATTATTTTAATACCTCCTGTTCATGACTCATCGCCGAGGATGAGTCATCTTCTTCATACTTCCTTTCCGGGCCTCGACCGGGGAACAACCCTTTTGACATAAAGGTTGTTTATTTTGTAAGGACCTTTCGTACCAGAGAATAAAACCTTTCGTTTATTTACGGACCTTAGGTCATTGCTATGAGTTTTGTTTAAAGCTCATTAGAGTGGGCTGGCCTGTAAGGCCTAGTGTATGATGGGTGCTTTACAGCCTACTGTGTAAGAATGTGTAAAGAAAGTGTAACAATGGGGAATTTTCAAAGGATTTTATGGGCATAATAATCTAAAAATTAACTTTTGGTCGATTTACGCTTCGGTTTGCAGTACTGGATATTTTCGTTTAGTGTAGTTTAATGTTACCTTATGACAACTTAGGCCCAATATCCCCAATTTTTCTTGAGGTATGCCCCCAGATAAGAGAGGCTAGTCTTATTAATAAGTAGAAAATCCTGATGTTATATTTTATCATGGTTAGTCAGGGATATTTATTAGATGACGTTCCATTTGTTATACAATTGATGGTGATATGAATTATGAATTTGCCAGAAGTTTTGTAACTTCTTGGCTTGTTTAAAAGTTGGGATGAATGAATGATTTATTATTCCCTAAAACAGTAATTTTCTCATGAATTACATATATGTTATATTTCCCTAGGTACCTTCCACCAGTGGTTTTGTTGTTATTATTGTTTGTGTTACTCAGGAATCATGACCTGAGCCAACAACTGGCTTCATAGATTGAATTTCATACAGAATTGGTTGTTACGTCAATAGTGATGACAGGAATTGTGACCTGTTGTGACATTAAATATGATGTTTGTGAATGAGATGTGTAATATGTGGTATAAGTAGGCCTCACATATTTATTATGACACTTGAGCTTACTCAGGTGCCATATAGCGATCGTAATGTCTGTCTGTCTGTCGGTCTGTCCGCATTTGCTAGTTTGGGCACTTCCACATGACCTAGGACCATTAAAACTTGCCACGCATATCAGGGATCCAACCGAATTAACTTGGAAATAATTACTTCCTCGATCCGACCATCCATGGGGGAGTGGCAAGATCGGGAATCCGGAAACTAGTAACATTCATCACTTTGGAACGGATAATCGGGTGTGCATCAAACTTGACAGATATCAAGAACAAGTGTCTTGGATGTTCATTGTCCAATTCGGATCGGATCCGATAACTGGGAGGGGGGCTGGAGGGGGACGGCCGAAATCTCTTGAAACGCCTTTTCTAATTTTTGTCCAACCCCTACCCCTTTCTTCACACTAGTATAGCTCTTCGCCTGGATGAGTCATTATTTCTTCACACTAGTATAGCTCTGCTCGTGGATGAGTCTTTCTTTGCTGAAATCCCTTCGGAGAGAGTTACAGCAATCGAAGGTCGAAGGAGTTGGTAGAATATGTTAGGGGTTGATATAGATAGATTAGGGACTTACCACTGGGCTACAACTTGGTATTTTTGGAAGCGAATGCGGGAACATATGGTTTTAAGATTAAAGTAAGACTAAGTGGTCACAAAGAATGCTAAATGCTAAACAACAAGAACTATTTTGCTCTGATGCTAACTAAACTTAAACTAAACAAATCTCGTGAAACATTTCCACATAAGCTAGGACAGTGAAACTGGGCATGCATATCAGGGAACCGACTAGATTAACTTGGAAATAATCACTTTCCAGATCCGATCATAGCGAGGGGAGTGGAGGGATTGGAAACCCGGAAACTATTAACATGCATAACTTTGGAGAGGGTAATCGGACATGTGTGAAACTTGACATGTGTCAAGAACAAGTGTTTCGGATATTCAGTTTCAAATCTGGACCAGATTCGATACCCGTGGGGAGAGGGCTGGAGGGGGGCACCGGAAATTTCCTGAAACGATTCCACATAAGCTAGGACAATAAAACTTGGAAGGCATATGAAGGAACCGACCAGGTTAACTTGGAAATAATAACTTCCCCAATCCAGCCATCGCGGGGGGAGTGGAGGGATGGGGAATCCGAAAACTAGAATCATACATAACTTTGAAACGGGTAATCGGACATGCATGAAACTTGACAAGTGTGAAGAACAAGTGTCTCGGATTTTTAATTTCAGAATCTTTCGCAAATCCGATAACCAGGGGTGGGGGTAGAAGGGGGGGAGACGGAAATCTTTTGAAACGCTTAGGGTCGGGGGATCGGGATGGAACTTGAAGGGAAGAACGAGCATTAACCCTAGATACTTTATTGACAAAATAGTGGAGGTAGTGGGGCAGTGGAGGGTGTCGGAGGGGGTTTCTTGGATTTCCACGGTGATCACGAGTTAGGATATTTCCAGATGTACTATGACCATGATTTTTGGCAGACATATCAGGTACTCTCCTAGGTCGACTTGAAAATAGTTCCTTCCCCGATACGGTGACGTTGGGGGAGTGGAGGGATGGGGAATCCTGCATCTAGTGACATGCATAACTTTAGAACGGGTGATCGGACGTGAATGAAACTTGACGAGTGTCAAGAACAAGTGTCTCAGATGATCGATTTCAGTTCGGAACGAATCCAATAACTGGGTGGGCGAGCTGGAGGGGGGGGGGGTGCAAGAAATCTCGTGAAACGCTTAGAGTCGAGAGATCGGGATGGGATTCGGAGGAAAGAACAAGCATTAGCCGTAGAGACAATACTGATAAAATGGGACCGGATATTGTCACAGTTGGGGGAGTTTGAGAGGGTTTTCCACAATTCTGGTCATCACGAGCTGGGGTACTTCCAAATGTGCTATGACCATGAAACTTGGCAGTCTGTGCATGACCATGAAACTTGGCAGGCATTTTAGAGACTCTGTCAGATTGGTTTAAAAATAGTCCCTCCTCCGATCCGACCATCATTGTTGGAGAAATAGTTATCAATGAGTAGAATAACAACTTCAGATTTAGTAGATCAAGGCGATTTTCTAATGAAATGAATATCGGGAGAGAGATGCAGCCTTGATAAGTGCAAACCGTGTCTGACAAACAGGCTAACTGTTCTTACAAGTGCCATATGAGCTTTCAGGTCTTGTTTTGTCTCCCTTTGATACCAACCCCCCCTATTGGCATATTTGTGAAGATGAATTGTGGTGCTATCAGTCCCTGTGTAATTATGTACCCCTCTCCCTGAGATATAGCACCACTGTTCAATGACCTTTGTCAGATGACAATAAGGTTTTGGCCTTATAAGGCATTGTTGAGAAATGATATAGTCACATTGTGACCATGCCTCTTCGTGTTATTTTTATTATTCCCCCCTCCCCCTTCCCCAATAGGTTATTCTATTAATGATAGAGATTTGTATATGACAATAAGGTCATAATGAGTGAAATAAAAAGTAATGTCATAGGTTAAGGACCATGTATTTTTCTATGAGGCTTGATGTCAAACAAATAAGGAGTAACCAATTTGTGTGAGATGTTTTTCATATGATATGTTTTAGTCCAGTCATATTTCCAATGTTGTTTTTTTTTGACAAAATTTTCTTCAAGAATTAAAATACCTCATAAAATGAAAGATTCATGTGGTAATAATTCACAATTTGGTTTGATATAGGTTAGAGTTGGAACCTCGCATATTTTTTTTTGTAAGTTGTCATATGGTAGTGTTACTTTATTGGTTGTTGCCCCCCTTGTATATTGGTCCCTAGTCAGTATGCTCTGTTTTCTCATATTTTTCGAATCTCACTTAGGGATTTCTCTTTGATATTTTTTGTTTGTTTATATTGAATTAAATCTAAAAAGTAAGAAGCTTTCCTTTTATCTTGAAGAATTTAAAGATGAAACATATAGCTTACATAATCATGTTTCCAAACCATGTTACCGGTCGTGGACCCTTTGACTCCTCCCCAATCTCCCCAAATATTATGGTGAGTGAGGTCCAACCCCCACCCTAATCGTTCGTTCGATCCGGAGTGCTTTCTTTTGCCCCTTCAAACTCTTGTCATCCCATTAACCCTCCAGCAAGAACTTCTGAGCCTTCTGCTCATTATTCCCAGTTCTCTGGCGTATTTGCACAGTCTTCAGCTTTACTTTCACAGCCTTCAGCTTTACTTTCACAGCCGCCTGTGTCTAGCTCCCAGCCGCATACGGTTTCGTCACAGCACTTAATTGTCCCCACACAGTTTTCGCACAGTCAAACAGTGCCAGCTGTTTCTCAGCCTGCTCACTCGCAGCCTGACCTGTTGGGATTAGTGAACCATGTCACTTCTTTAGTTCAAACTTTAACCCTCTCTTCGCAAGGCCACATTGGTCCGAACCCAGCCACTTCGGCATTTGACCCTGACCCCCAAAATCAATCCCAGCCGAATATCCATCCTCACAGCTGGAATCCTTACCCGTCCAATCCAGCGCCTTCGCAGCCCATTTAATTATAGCCCCAAAAATTATAGCCTATTGTGGTTTGGTACGCAAACCTTAGTGTGAATCGACCGGGGAATCCACAATGAACCCGTGAAGTCTGCACGTGTAGTAGGCCACCCGACGCCCTAGGCTGTCCTGACTCCGATGACTGTATCTAAGGACGTTTACCACCTATGTCCGGCCTACTACACCTCTCGAGATAACATTAGGTTGAGAGTGCTTCTTCACATACAAATACAGTCGTCGTAATAGGGCTCTGTCAATCTCCTTTTTGCTTTTTCAGAAAAAATTCAACATTCGATTATATATCTATCTGTGTATTACCTCAGTGTATTGGGGATGCAACAACCCTTCAGTCTTATAAGAAACAACTAAAAGAGTCTTTCAAGTGATAGTAGTTGAGAACTATTAGTCGCGTTTTTTGCGATCGCTTGGAACGAAAATTACCGTTTTTTGCGATCGACTGTCGACTGGAGGTCCAGTCGATCCGTTTTTTGTCGCTTGACTGGACATCGACTGGGAACAAAGTCAACAGTCGATCCGATGCACCTTCCTCTTGGAGGTCAAGTCAAACTCGGTGCCAAATTTTGAAGATTGAAACATTTGGACCCAAAACGTACAATTTACACCTCGGGAAGCGCCGTTACTGCAGAGACTGCCGAGGGAAGAGTTGTGGGGATGGAAGGGAAAAAGTTTTTTTAGACCGTTTTTCGAATGCTTGTTCTCGCTCCCCTATCAAGTGACAAAAAACGGTCAACTGGATGAACCCGGGAACAAGTCCCAATCGCCAGTCGATCTGTAAAAAACGCGACTATTATCTTAATGTATTTAAACAATAATGTTTCTTTCTATCTGTGTTCTAAACAGAAGTATTATTGAATGAGCTCCTTATTTATATGTTTGTTCCCATAGGCCTTATGGCCTTGTTTTATTCGGAAATGCAGTTTGTTCCAGGAAGTATATTATTTTTTTGTGTTAATAAATAATCTGGATCTGAATCTTTGCTTTGATCCTAGTGGAAGCCATATTCGACTTTCATATTTCCGGAGATTAGGCTGATTCCCAAATTTATTTACCACCTTGGAACAAAAATCGAAAGTTATCAACGAGATTTCAGTAAAAATAATCAAACTCGACGAACTGCAAAGAAAGTTGTCGCACCACGGTCTTATCCTTCAAATGTAGGTTGTATTCTTCTTTTTTCTCTGTTTTCCTCTTGCTTCCTTATACTTCCCTATTTCTATTGTAGAAAAGGACAAGTGCGCAAGCCCTCAGACGTGGAGTGTGAGAGTAAAATGTTTATCACATCGTATGTAGAAATAGCGCTAGAACCAAGACATTTCACATCCCCGATAACCAACAAATATTGCCAACTTCTACCCACAGTTACCAACTTCTATGCATATCTAACCCCACAAGTCATAGACGAACTTGATTCGCCAGAAATCTGTGCCCAGTTACCCATGAACGGGAGGGGGGGGGGGGGGTCGGGACCAATCAAATTGTATATCTAGACCTAAATATCCTTCAATACACCAACTTAAAGTTTGATTCCAGTCTAATGGACGAACTGAGCCCACTTGCCCCTGAACCAAGAGGGGGTGGGGTTCGGGGCCCGCAGAAAGAAAAAAAGACCTCAATGCTCACTAACCTGCCAAGTTTCAACTTGATACCTGTTGATTTCTGTCACGGGTGACGAGCTTTACTCCTGGGCAATCTGGGCCCAGTTGCCCTTGAACGGGGTGGTTGGGGGGGGGGGTGCAACTTTGAAAGTAATTTCTTCGTCTTGTGCCCAGGTCTGGTCAAGATATAAACATTATTCTCTGGTAATCTGGGCCCATTTGCCCCTAAGCCGGTTGTGTGTTGGGGTTAGGACCCCCAAAAGGCACAACTAAACCCCAATACCCACAAGTGTACCAAGTTTGAACTTAATACTTTCACCCGTTCACGAGTTATGAGCTTCACAAAATGCGGTGAACCGAAAACTGGAAACCGGAAACCGAAAGCCAAAAGCCGAAAGCTGCTACAGCGCTCGCAATAGTGAATTGTTCCATGGAAAACTCCACTAAAAATGATCACTATGATAAAAAAAAAAAAAATTCTCTAATAAGAGATTCTACTAAAGGGACCGAAAAAGTTTACCCTCACCCCAATAAATCGAATTCCTCTAAAAACAAGAGCTGTAAGCTCGTATGGCACTTGCATGTGTCAAGATGATTTGATTGATCAAAAGTGAGTTTCGACTTTGCGGTTGAGACGCGCGCTATAAGGGAGCTGGAACTTCATTTGTAAGCAAAATCCTTGAGGCAAAACTGCTAATGGGCTGATGGGCATCACGAAAATGCATATATTGCTTAAAAGTATTTTTTTTACTTTGCGGTCAAGATTGGTACTTTAAGGAATAATCGGATTTGGGAAGTAGCAATTTCTAAGCAAATTTTGTTGAGTCTCCAATATTCCAGCGAAGTTTCATCGTCCTAGCACATCTGGAAGTACCTTAACGCGCGATCACCGGAATATCAGACCCCCCTCCCCCTCCTCCAACTCCACCCACAATAACCGGAGCCAATCCGGTTCTGTAAATGATTAATCCAGAGCATCTGTTTGTCATTCCCACGAAGTTCGATCCAGATCACACCAGTCTAAGCGGGTCAAGTATTTTCCGCCCTCCCCCCAATAATTGCCGGATTCGGTCCGGAAATGAAAAAGGTCACAAGAGAAAAATGTCCTCTGTTTAATTATTAAATTTCACTCGAATCCGATCACCCGTTCCAAAATTACGCATGACTGAAAATTTCGGATTCCCCTCCCTCCACTCCCCCCACCATTATCTGATCGACAAAATTTTTATTTTGAAGTCAGTTTGATTGGGTCCCTGATAAGCCTTCCAAGTTTCGTCGTGAAAATCCCCCGAAAAACGGAATTCCGGGATACCCCCTCCTCCCCCCCCCCCTCAAGTGTCCGGATCCAGTCAAATTATGTAAAAGATTTACATGGACCAGATGTTTGTTCTTCCCAGCAAGTTTCACTCTGATACCATCATTCTAACCGTTTCTCGAGATTTCCGGTTCACCCCCCCCCCAGCTCCCCCGCGGTGCACGTAGCCAATCCGATTCAGCAAATGACTTACCTAGAGCATCTGTTTGTTCTTTCCACAAAGTTCCATCCCGATCCCTCCATTCTAAACGGGTCACGTATTTTCGCCCCCCCCCCCCCCATTAGTTGCAGGATCCGTTCCGGAAATGAAAAAAATCATCGGAGAAATGTCCTCTGTTGAATTCTTAAATTTCACTCGAATCCGATCACCCATTCCAAAATTACGCATGACTGAAAATTTCGGATTCCCCTCCCTCCACTCCCCCCACCATTATCTGATCGACAAAATTTTTATTTTGAAGTCAGTTTGATTGGGTCCCTGATATGCCTGCCAAGTTTCATCGTGAAAATCCCCAAAACCACCATCACCGGAATTCCGGGACCCCCCCCCCCCCATAAGTGTCCGGATCCAGTACAATGGTCTAAAGGACTTATCTAGAGCAGATGCTTGTTCTTCCCAGCAAGTTTCACTCCGATCCCTCCGTTCTAACCGTTTCTTGAAATTTCCGGTCTCCCCCCCCCCCAAACTCCCCCCTGGCTACCGAATCCGGTCGAGACTTTAAACGGGACATTACAGATATATATTCTATTCAGTTATGAAGTTTCATTACAATCCGATCATCCGTTCGAAAGTAACACACTTCTCAATTTCCCGGATTCTCCTCCCCTCCACCCCCCCCCCCCCCAAAATGGTCGGATCAGAAAACTGATTATTCCTCAGTTTGTTTGGTCGGGTCTCTGATATGCCTGCCAAGTTTCATGGTCCTAGCACAGCTGGAAGTACCCTAACTCGAAAAAGTGTGACGAAATGCCCTAAATTTTCAAGTTTCCAGCGCCCCCACTTCCCCGCATATGGTCGGATCGGGAAACTGATTATTTCCAGGTTAGTTTGGTCGAGTCCCTGATATTCCTGCCAAGTTTTATTGTTCTAGCTCATCTGGAAGTACCCTCACTCGAAAAAGTGTGACAAAATGCCCTAAATTTTCAAGTTTCCAGCGCCCCAACTCCCCTGCGTATGGTCGGATCGGGAAACTTATTATTTCCAGGTTACTTTGGCCAGGTCCCTGATATTCCTGCCAAGTTTCATTGTCCTAGCTCATCTAGAAGTACCCTAACTCGGAAAAAAAGTGACAAAATGCCCTAAATTTTCAAGTTTCCAGCGCCCCGCCCTCCCCGCATATGGTCGGATCGGGAAACTGATTATTTCCAGGTTAGTTTGGTCGGGTCCCTGATATGCCTGCCAATTTTCATTGTCCTAGCACATCTGGAAGCACCCTCACTCAAAAAAGTGTGACAAAATGCCCTAAATTTTCAAGTTTCGAGTGCCCCCACTTCCCGCATATGGTCGGATCGGGAAACTGATTATTTCCAGGTTCGTTTGGTCGGGTCCCTGATATTCCCGCCAAGTTTCATTGTCCTAGCTCATCTAGAAGTACCCTAACTCGGAAAAAAGTGACAAAATGCCCTAAATTTTCAAGTTTCCAGCGCCCCGCACTCCCCCGCATATGGTCGGATCGGGAAACTGATTATTTCCAGGTTAGTTTGGTCGGGTCCCTCATATGCCTGCCAAGTTTCATTGTCCTAGCACATCTGGAAGTACCCTAACTCGGATAAGTGGGACAAAAAACTCGGACCGACCGACAGACCGACAGACCGACAGACGGAATTGTGATCGGTATATGGCACTTGAGCCAGAGGCTGCAAGTGCCATAAAAACATCACTGGCATAGGTTTTCGAAGACAATTAAATTTAAATTCATCAAGTGGGTATTATTTGATATTATGAACTATGTGGTGCAATGTTCCGCCGGTTGCAAGGTGAATATACGCTGACAAGAACGATATGGTCCAACTGAACGGCAAGAGTATATCGTCCAGACTGGAACAACTTTGGTGGGGCTGCACACTTGCTGGATTTAATAAAGATAGCCAAATCCGCCCTCTAGTTCTCATTGCTGTCTGGAGAAGATCGGCGTAAACTTTCGCTACTTGGGGCAGACAGCTGATGCCCTTGGAGACAAATCAAATCAAATCGTTTGTTGACAAACCAACTTCGTAGCTTCCTTCGTCAGAAGATACTAAATTACGCTGGTCATGCAGTAATAAAACAAAAATATATTACACTAATTATTCACTTTGTTAAAAATCTCTGTAAAAAAGGGCACAAACGAGTTCATGAACGTTGAAGTTCGTCGTCTTACAGGCACTAGTTTGTTTTACTGTCTTGTCCTGCTATTTTTCTGAGCATCGGGGGGGGGGGGGGGGGGGGGCAATGACCGGTTGTTCTCATTGTCAACAGTGTTTTTTCCAAAGTTTAGTATCAGTTCTTTTCTTCGGTTGCAGAGGCCCGGGATTCTCAACACACAGTGCTTGCTCGTAAGACTGATAGCCAGGACCCATTATAATTTTTGTTGTGCGTTTCTGTACGGGTTCGAGCTTTTCCGATAGATAAACCGTGTTTTGTACTTGGGTTCTCCATACCGGGCAGCAGTATTCCAAAATGAGGCGCACGTGGGTAAGGTAAGCGAGGCGAAGTTCAGGAATTGTAAAACCAAGTCTACGCATCGACACCAAGGCCAGCAGTGCGCAATGTCCCTTTCCTAGTACGCTTTCAACGTGATCCTTTAATGAGCAGTCCGTGTTGAAAGTTACTCCCAGAATAGTAGCACTTCTTGCAATTGGGAACGGCGATACAGGTATGGCGATCTTGCGTTTAAGCATGTTGAATCGAAGTACTTTTGACTTTTGACGGCTAACTTCAAGCATGCTTGTTTTGCACTTTTCCTCAAACTCTGAAAAAAGGGTAGGGGTGAACTGTGGGACATGGGTTAGACCTTCCACTAGGTATTTCAAAAGCAACGAGAAACTTAAACCGTTCATCAGTTCCAGAGAGGATGTCATTTATCACAGCTAGGAAAAGTAACGCTGCTAATTTCGTTCCCTGCGGTGCACCTCAGGTAAGGTACGCTCCATTCAGAATTAACGTCATCTGGAAACATTCCGTGGTCAAAGAATGTCCGAGCTGCTTAGCAAATCGTCAAGTAGAAAATCTTTGTCCCTAGGACCATTTAAATTTAATGACATACAACTGAGTTTCTTTTCCTGACAAGCCATCATCTGCTAAGACCCATGGACTTCCTCATGACGCTTCATCTGAGACTAAAAGAGACGTGACAGTCATCGCAGTTAGCACATTTAGGTGGCGAGTCTTTACTGTAATTGTGGTAGCCAGCACAATGAGCGCATTTTGGCGAATCAGACAGGTATGGGCAATTGGCAACTCCGTGATTTGGCGACTGACAGTGAATGTAACGCTCTAGAATTCGGTGGAATTCGTGAATACGGAAAATTTCATATCCATCTGTACGTCAGTTTTCATAGCCGAAAGGAGACCAACTTGACTTTTGAACCCTATTTTTGTAAAGACCGCGAAAAAGAAATGGCCAGGACTACACAAGCGTCATGGATCAAGGATTTCAAAGCGTCGGTAGTAATGGTGGCTGGAACACCAACATATTTCGGAGAGATAAGGTTGGCAGTAGTCCCCTGTGGCGAACCTTCGTTGATCGATCTCGCAATCGACCACACTGGAAGTTTGGAAGATACGACGATTGCTTTGAGTATTCGCTCTGACATTAGCGATCCCTTCGTTACCTTCAATGGTGTTGATGTGATGGGTCCTGGAATCAATGTTGAAGAGATCCGATGAGCTATTCTTCCCAGTAACTGTGTGCGTATCAGAAGGTGGTGGGCCCACAATGGCAGTCAAAGCCCCGACAGATGTTGAAACCTGAGCGCAGCGATCATGGGGAGCAACCGTTTCAGCAATGAGATGGACATCGTCAGCAACAGAGCTTAGCTGGATAGTCAGCACAGAGATCGTAACCGCAGGAACGAATGGAGCTTCACTTGGGAATCGTATGACGAAATGCGAAATAGCAACGTCCGAAGTAAGGTTGGTCATGTCATTGGCTTAGGCAGAATACTGGAATATTGACAGCTGTAAGACATGGTGTAAAACCGGATTTTTTTTTTCCTTCAACCAATGAAACAGGAAAACCGAATTGAGTACCGCTACCGCCTGCAAGCTTGGCAATTTTCTTTCCACTCCGTTCAGGATCCTGCGATCCCGAACTGGACTAATCCTCATCAACCGCAGATTAAAAGGTACATGTCAAATAATGGGTCCAACAGTTCTCGAGTATCGCTTAGAATGTGGTCCATTGTTTCGTCACAGACGGATAAACGACACAGTGAGATTGTTGCCGCATTTCCAAGAAAAGAAAATCGCTATCTGAAGTGCTTGGCTTGGTTTATTTGGTCGATTCCTCAGCCAGTGTTTCGGCCAAGATTGGCTTCCGGCCAAGTGCCATATAACGATCACTTTTCCGTAGGTCTGTCAGTTGGTCAGTCCGGTGATCGCGAGTTAGGGTACTTCTAGATGAAACTTGGCAGGTATATTAGCTAATCGACCAATCTTACAAAAAGTCACTTCCCCGATCTAACCATTGTGCGGGGAGTGGAGGGAGGGGAAATCCGGGATATTGACCACGTGTCCCAAATGTCACATTCCAAGTCAGGAACTGATCCGATGACTTTGGGGGGAGTTGAAGAGAGGAAATGGAAATCGTTTGACACTTTCAAAGTGGACGGATCGGGATGAAGCTTGGTGGAAAGAACAAGCACAAGTCCTAGATACAGCTGACAAGACCGGGCCAAATCCGAGCATTGTGGGGGAGCTGGAGGGAGGGTTCCAAAGTTCCGGTTATCAAGAGTTGAATGTGCTAGGACGGTGAAATTTGGCAGGCATATCAGGGACCCGACCCTTTTTACTTCAGAACAGTCGTTTCTCCGAAACTATTCGCAGAAATTATTTATAAAATTATTTTATTTGCACCTAGAAGATCCTTCATAGGTTTTTCTGGCACTTGCTCTTCGGCCAAGTGCCATTCAGCGATCGCAATTTCTGTCCGTCCGTCGGTCCGTCGGTCTGTCGGTCGGTCTGTCTGTCGGTCTGTCCAGGTTTTGCTAGTTCGGGCACTTCCAAATAAGCTAGGAGGATGAAACTTGGCAGGTATATCAGGGACCCCAAAAAATAAGTTGGAAATAGTCACCTCCCTGATCCGAACACCGTGGGGGAGTTGAGAGGGGGAACCCGGAATCTTAAGGTATTTATAACTTTTGAACGGGTGATCGGATCTTAATGAAACTTGATATTTGGAAAGACGCCGTGTCTCAGACGAACCGTCTTAAATCCGGTTCGGATCTGGTGACTCTGGGGGGGGGGGAGCTGGAGGGGGGAGCCGGAATTTTGGGAAACTTTCGGAGTGGAGCGATCGGGACGAAACTTGATGGGAAGAACAAGCACAAGTCCTAAATACATCGGTGACATAACCAGACCACATTCGGGCGCTGTGGGGGAGTTGGGGGGGGGGTCGGAATCTGGTGATCCCGCGAGTTCGGTACATCCTGATGTGCTAGGACGATGAAAATTGGGAGGCGTATCAGGGACCCAAACAGGATGACTCGAGAATAGTCGTTTCTCCTACCCAACCATCATGGGGGGAGTGGAGGGATGGGTAGCCCGGATTCAGTGGTATGCATAACTTTTGAACGGGTAATCGGAACTGAATGAAACTTGGCAAGTGGAAAGAGCTATCGTCTCAGATGTTCCATGTCAATTCCTAATCGGATTCGATACTTGTGGGGGGGGGAGGGTTGGAGTGGGAACCGGAAATCTCATGAAACGCTTAGAGTCGAGGGATTGGGATGTAACTTGGTGGAAAGAACAAGCATTAGCCCTAGATACGTAACTGACAAAACCAGATTGAATCGGGGCTCTATGGGGGGAGTTAGAGGGTGTTTCCCGGAATTCCGGTGATCGCCAGTTAGGATAGTTTCCAGATCTTCTAAGGACCGATGAAACTTGGCAGGTGCATTGGTGACTTAAGGACCAAACAAAATGCCCTAGGAAAACCTGTTTCCCTGGATCCGACCATCTTTGGGGAGTTGAGGGAAGGGGAATCCGGAAATAGCTGGTTTCCGTAAGCTGTGATCAAGTGGTCCGATTCGAGTGATACTTTATGGGTGATAAGAACTGATCACCTAGGCAAGCAAAACATGCGCCCGAACCACATGTGGCTAAGGTTGGGAGAGTTGGAGGGGGGGGGGGTAAACTTTTGACATCCTAAAATCAAACGGATGGACAAAAAAAGGATGCAAGTTGGACAGTACTCTATCCAACGTGCATCTACGGTCTAGCCGCCTGCTAAGATATGGGGATACGCGAACGAACCATACCGGCGATTAAACCGGAGGTTCAAGAAAAGTGGCTGCTAGACCGCCTTTTTTTTTTTTTTTTTTTTACGCTGCGAAACTCGCTAACTTCTTCCAACGGATAAACCGGGCAGGGCCCCCGCCCGGATCTTGTCCTTCCTGATTAACTGAGATCAACTGACGGCTGCATCCTTACAACCAAAAACTTCCATCCCTGAACAATATTCTATTTAATCCAACTAATAATATCTACCGGTAATTCAACGTCGTTCATTGCAATCAAATCATGGGAAAAGGGCCGTGAAATTGGTCAGTCGGTTTGTTTCTTCATACACATCTGACAAATGCAATAGTGCTGCGGCGTCTCGTTTCCCTTGGAGGTCCATAACTTTTTTAAACGCAAGGTAGTGCTCCGCCGTTGCCACTGATCTCCATCCTACGGCGGACATAATTTCCGCTAGATCCGTGCCCGCGGCGGCTAGAGTGATAGCCCCTCCGGCTCTCAGACTGTGCGGCGTTTCTCCCTCGTCTATATTCAAGGTCCTAAGTGCCTCTTTCATAAATCTGTACACTTCACTGTACTGAATAGGCTCATTTATAAACAAACCTTGTTTGATATCCCGGAAAAAGAATCCGTAATCGACCCGTAATCCGCATTCGCTGACAATGTCCATATATTCTTGTGTCGCAATCAGGGGGCACACTGAAGATTCGGAAGCGCGGAAGACACCGAAGCTGTTTGTTCCCCCTTGACGCAAAGTTTTTCCGACTGTGTGATTAAATAGGATACCTTCCCTATTTGGGAAAAACATCAACTCCTTACCTTTGGTCAAAGCCAAATCAGACGCCCTATCACCCCCATAAAACTGAACAAGGAAGAATGCACGATTTCTTGCTATCTTCAGTCTTTCTAAGTTATCCGTTGTTTGTCCCAAACGGTTCTTCCACAAAACGGACACGGCCTTCAACTTGTGCAAGAATAACGGTTGGGTCTGTTTCGGTACTATGGCCGCCTCGGCTTGTTGTGCTTTTACTGCGCGTAAAAACTCTCTCACTTTTACAGACTTGGCAGGGTTCCCCTCCCGCGACGTGCCCTTCCATTCGCCGCTCCTGTCTTCCGCATTGAATATAGCCGTTAATTGGCCTACATAACTGTACACCGTACCTGCGGCTAGTGTTCTTTTACACGGACAATTAACTTTGTCAGTAGCCAATTTGACACAGTTCGGATTGTGGAGAACTGTCTGACCGTTCTTTTCTTTTGAAATAAAAAAATAAACTAGGTGTACTGGTTCACAATCAAGGGTGGTGAGTCTAAAGTTGGCCAAAAAACTGCCCAGTTCAGTTATTAACTTTTCTTTCTTTACCTCGTACGGTGAACGTTTCAGGAACCGTTCCAACTCGTTCTTTCTTTCTTCCCATTCAGCTGGCACCATTTTTGCCCAGTCGGTGCTGCTCTGTCCCTATAAAATTGAAATTCCCACCTTTCTCTCTATGCACATACACTTGTATATATACAAATTTAATTTACCAAATCATATCATATCACACGAGAACAAATCAATTTAAAATTGTAAACGAACTGCCACAAACGGGAAATCAACTCCCCGTTTGTCCTTCACATAACCCTTACGAGAAGGGTACGACAGCAAAGACCTATCGCCCACTTCGCCCAGGGCAATTCGCGCGACCTCATGTTGTCGTAATAGGGGGAACCAAGCGATGTTGTCGTAATAGGGGGAACCAAGCGGTGGCCCCTCCCTTATCGGGCACGAGCATAGTGACTGCTATCCCTGTTCCTTTAAAAAATGACAAAATCGGGCCAATCATACAAAAGGGGGGGAAAACATAGTAATTCTCCTTGTTTGTCAACCTTTGGCAAAAGAGATCCACCCCTTCCGCGCCCGGTTGCGGGAAGGGTGAGTAGAATGGTAATCTACGTCCATCATAACCCCGTCTTGCGTTTGACTCCAGCGCCATAAGGTCCCAGGTGTGACCCCTTCTACCCCCGAATCGATCTTGTACCACTTCCCATGCGGATTCTGTCAACTTACAATGTTGCTTATCGATCGTCCTTGACAAACTATCCGCGATATTTTCTGCTGAAGGCACGTACACCAACGTTAAAACTATGTTCTTTTGGCAAACAAAATGAAATATCTGCTTTATAATAGTGTTCAACTGTCCGGATTTTCCCCTCGCGTCATTCCATGCCTGCACTACCGCCATGTTATCTACCCGGGCTCTTAAACGAACATTGACCAAATACTTTTCCAACGCCATCAACCCTCTCAAAAGGGCTTGAGCTTCTTTAACGTGGATTGGCAAATCCAATAATTCATTTGTGAAAAAATCAGCCAATTCAACTGGACCTGTAGGCCCGGCTAGTGATGCGCCCCACTTAAAGCCGCTAGCATCAGTATGAAGTTCCATCCACTGGTGAGAAGGTGACCTCCACGGGAAGGAACGTGGTGCATCGACTAAAAACGCCCAAAAACGTATCTCTTCCCTCGCCTCTCGGGTGACTTGCAACGAAAAAACACCCTTTTTCATCATATCCGAAATGAGTGAACTACACTCCTTTACGAACGTACGGGCGTGGGGGAATGCCGGTGTCAAACTAACGGCTTTTCCGACGAAACGTTGGATTTCCGTAATGCCTACTCTATCCTTCTCAACAAACTGTGACCTGAAATCCTCAAACTTTTTCACCTTGTCATCTGGTACGATGAAGACTCCCTCTTTTACATTAATCAACATGCCCAAATAACGCAACTCATATTTGGGATTGAAATCCGATTTCTTCAAAGACAAACAAAAACCCAACTTCGCGGACAATGCTTTTACAAAATGTACCGCCGCAACCGATAAGGCTTCACAATTCGGTCCGGGCGGAATGAAATATAACGAATCATCCAAATACCTCCATGAAAACCCACCTGCTTCCCTAAAAATGGTTGGAATGGGTTGTCCTATTACATGGTAAACGTATGGCGAAAGTTTACTACCGAAAGTCAGGGTAGTATGCACATAATACCAATCCGAATCGTCATTTTCTACATGCAAGCAAGGCCACCTGCACCCTAAATACTGGTAACTTTCAACCGTTAAAGGAACGTGTTTAAAAGCTTTTGCGTCATCGGCCTTAAACAGTAGGCCACCCACCGAAAGAAATGGCTGTATGTCGCCCAATGTGTCCAACTGAAATGGATTATCTCTTATCCAACAATTAAGGTAAGACTCGTCATGACAAAGGCGAGGTTTTGTTGGTTCTACCGTCAGTGGCATCACTACTG
The DNA here is from genome assembly GCA_030848855.1 of Branchinecta sandiegonensis. Lineage (NCBI taxonomy): Eukaryota > Metazoa > Arthropoda > Branchiopoda > Anostraca > Branchinectidae > Branchinecta > Branchinecta sandiegonensis. The sequence continues at coordinate 17,091,707 of JAUPMV010000018.1, forward strand.
TAGGGGGCACACATTCTCCTACCTTCCCCCACGGGATCATGGACCGTTTTTTATACATTCTTTTAACTCACTAGACACAAATTCCTCGAACTGGAGCACCGATTGACCGTTCGGGATTTCGATTCTGACCGGAGTGTCTGAATCATAATATCTCCCACGGTAAATACCCCGGAACGGGCGAAAAAACGAGGGAAAGTGCACTCCGTTAGTCAACCATTCTAATATCGTGTCCTTATCCTTCAAATTAAAGGTCAAAAATAAATCCTGCCACTCGTTCACATGGTTCGATAATCCCCCCGCACGGAAAGATTTCTCGTCCAACTGTTTATCACAACGCTTATTCTCCCAATTCGATATAGACCGGAAATCGCCTGCTCTTGGGAACTGTACCGGAGCTTCAGTCCAATTGCCCTTAGCGTCGACCCATGACCAATCTTTTTGAGCCTATAAAAACCAAATACATTTATTGTGATATATATAATGAACATGACAACTCAATTATAATCATAAAACTACCAGATGCTCTTGCTTTTAACTACACGAGCCAAAATTCTCAATGTCCCTCTTTATTCCTTGCGTAATCCACGCAACCGGAAGAAATATGGCCCACTTTTCCACAAATATTACACGTGCGCTGGTCGAATCTTGGCCGTTGGTATGGGAAAAAACGCTGCTGATACGGCCGACCTCCCCTTCTATTTCCATAAAATGGGAAAACTGAAGTCCCGAACGCTGGGGCTGCTATGGGGCCAAATGCCGCAGGTGCGTACTGCCCTTGCTGCGACTGGCTGGCCTGCCCGATCGCGGCAGTAACCGCTTTTTGAATCATTTCCTCCATCATTCCAGATTCTTTCTTCGCCCCCTTTTCATTATCCGCCTGCTTCGCTTTATGTTTTGTTAATCTCAAAAACTCCTTTGCCCCCTCCTTTTGGGTTTCGGAACCCATCAGGTTTATGACCGTTTTTGCTAACTCGTAATGCGGCACATCCTGGAACGCCAATATTTGCGTGTACGCTACTTCATATTTCTCCGTTTCTTTGTCTCCTGCCCGCTTTGCCTCCGACACCAAGTCGCGCATGCGAGACAATAATTTACCGGAGTCAAAGGAAGTCGACATCACAACGTCAAAAACTTCTCTCCGAGCTCTTTCAACGGGGTTAGATGCCCCAAGTTGGGCTTTGAGACCAGCCAACTCCGCCATAAACGGCTGCATCGCCTAAGGGACAAATATCAACGAATTAACTTCAAATGACACATCACCTGAATGTATACCCTTTATTTAAAACCACAAAATCAAGCGAAGCCGCTAAATGGCCTAAATGCCAAAATGGCCTTCTCCGATTACTACCCAATTTACCTCTCAAATTCTTTATCTCTTATTAACGGGGAAGAAAAATTAAACCACTATGGGTGAGTTAAGATACTCACCGCGGGCCTCCCTTAAGCAGGGAGGGGCCTGAAGGGCCACGCCCTTTTATTTATGTATATATTTATAAAAAATGGGTAGTTCTTTACCAACCTCAGGTGTGGTCGACGGGCCTTGGGGTGCGTTTTCTGTATTCGCTGCCGCTGCCGCTCTAACATTGTGGGCCGGGATGGCCTGGACCTGTGGCCCCTGTCCAATCAACGGTACCATATGTCTGACGAAGGCTCGGGCCTGGTCCACGTTTAACGGCAATGTCGCATCGAAAAACGCCTTATCCTTGCCCGTAAGCCACCCGATGGCCGACCAAATCTCGGCTTCCGTCGCAACATCCAACTTCTTTTGTTTTATCTTAACCAAAGGACTGGAGGGCCCGTGATCATCGTTCTTGGCAGCAAACATGGCCGACACATAATCCCGGCCATTCAAAGTTGACGCTTCGCTTATTACAAAAGTCGCCATAATATCTCCTAAAATAGATAAAAAAAAAAAAAACCATAATAAAAATGACCCATGAAACGCTTCAACGCACGGCATCCGTACATTTCTTTGGACGACAAACTTCCCTTGGGTTTCACTTTCGTTTCGGCCGCAGCTGGCTTCCCAAGAGGGGTTATATTCTGTTTGTTTCTGAAGTTCATTGGCACGAACTAGGGTGCACGCAGCTGGCTTCGCAGAAAGGGTATTCCTTTGTTTGTTTGTTTTTAAGTTCATTGACGCGACCGAGGGTGCAAAGAACTCGGTTGTTTTTACTAATTAAAATATTTTATAGACTAAAACAAGGCGCTTGGTGGGTGAACGTACTGGGGGTGAATTGCGTCATGGAACGGTATTCCCTGATACGGATTTAACAGCCAAATGTTTCAAGGACCAAAATTCCTTTGAGTTCCCGTTACCTGAAAACTGCACGGAATATTTCGTATCGAGGAAAATGAACGCCAGACTCAAAATGACCGCCAGAAATACGCCACTTTTGTTTGATTTTCACACAACATTTCCCTCATTGTACTCGCGAGTGCCTAATTAATTATCCTCAAATTATAATACCCGCAGGCATTAAGTGAATTACTCCGTACTCGCAAGTACCCTTTCAATTTATTATAGCGTACTTTCCAGAACCTTTTTAATCCATTACAGCGTATTCGTCGCAAGTACGTGCCAATATATCTCTAGCGCTCACAAATAATTAATACGTACTAACATGCCTCTCATACTCGCAAGTATTTCCTGAACTTACTTCTCTGTACTTTCTTAATTTCACATTTGCTGAATCGTACGCTATTTCATATTTCTAAAAAAAAAAATCAATCACCGCTGTAATATCCATAACAACAAATTTTTCTTACCTTTACCTCCAACGCTTCACAATAAACCCTTTTTCAAAACGATCCCGTGAATGCCGGCGGGAGCCAGTGGGCTCTTTCCTCCCTGATTAACTGAGATCAACTGACGGCTGCGACCACGCGTTGCGCGTAGGATAGTACCGAGTTTATGCGGCCTTGTTGTTATTTGGCGTCTGGATCGGATCCGGTCAGGGTATAGGGAAGGGATGGGGTGAAGCGGGAATCGGGAATCGGAAATTTGTAGATAGGCCATGCTCCGACTCCAGTCAAACTTGATGAACGGGAATAGGACATGTCAGATATGCGACTTTTATGTTTCTGAGTCGTATTCAGCCACAGCGGGGGGACTGCAAGGGGAGTTCCGGAAATGATGTTGCAAGCATAGGGGTCAAACAAGTGGAGCGATTCGAATGAAACTTGGTATGTAGAGAGATCACATGCCCTAGATGACATATTTTAGGGTTTGAACTGGATCCGACCACTGTGGGGGAGGGGGGAGAGTTACCGGAAGTTTGCAAAAAACGCTCAGTTTTGGAGTGAAACTTTATAGGCGGTAAGAGAAAATGCTTCAGTTGATCCATTTAAGAGTCCGAACCAGATTCGGCCGCGGTAAGGGTAGTTGGAGGGGAGTACCGGAAACCGTGTGGCTTGTCTAGGGACCCAACGAGTGGATCTACTGGGTTGAAACTGGGAAGGTAGAAAACTGATTTGCCCTAGATGATCCGAGGCGCTGCCGGTAATGCTCAGACTTGAGTGAAACTAGATATGTTATTTCTAGGTCCGAATCGCATTTTTGAATGGTATGGTAATTTGTGACGTTCTCGTCTTCTTTCGTGTACCACCTACTCGTTTCAAGTGCCATATGAGCTCTTAGCTCTTGTTTTTGTTTTTGCTTCAATCAAATCTTTCCGAAATTCTATTGCTATATTTTTCAACAACTCAAATACCGGTTTAACAATTCTATTTTACATTGATCGTGCTCCATCTTTTGTTTGTTTTGCTGACGTTTGAAATAACTGTGAATTAGAAATATTTTTGAATATACTAGCAATTCCACTTCCATACTACTTTTTATAAAGTAATCGCTTATTATTGATCAAGATTTATAAGTAAATAAATTTATTTCAACAATCATTTAAGCTTTTCTCAAATGCAGTACGTATCCAGCGTTATCTCCATTCAGATCGATCGGTCTTCCTAACTGGTCAGTAATTATTATTCTCAAGGAGTAAATCAAATCTTCTGTATTAATGGGAAGATAAATTAATTGTCTTGTATTTTCAACCATTTGGCAACCCGGTTCTGTGTTATGAACAAATGTTCAAATTACATCTGATTTACTTTTTTTTTGGCTAGATAACAGTCATTTTGAATTTTATCAACGCTTTTTGTAATATTCGGAAGCTTTGTACCTTAATTGATTTTCTTAGAGATCTCACTTTCCTTCTCGAATCCTAAAATCTGACACAAGTCACTATTAAATCTAAACAAGTAATTTCCTTGTAATAAGATCACAAATCTCATTGAGGAGGCTGGATTTGATGAAATTACAACAGGACATTTATCTTTTGGAGTATCAAAGTACTGACACGAAAAAGAATTGAAACAGTCATCATCATTAGGAATTGTAAGATACACTTCCCGGGTAGCAGTGTTCCAACGCCAACACGGTTTTCCGCCACCATATGTTTTCCACCACGGTTTAATTCAGGTAGTGCAGGTAGTATCAGCTTTAAATCTTTAGATTCGAAAAGGGTGCTTACCGCCACCCAGGAAATCTTACGTCCCCAAGAGGATTAGAGGGTAGGGTCAAACCTTGTCAGACCTAATATTCTGATGTGGTGTCGAGCGCCAACCTGATTAAATATCACGGCTATTGAAAGTTAAAATTACGTATCAAGAAGGAAAGTCTTCAAGAGAATTATTTCTGCCGGAAATTTCTCACCTTTTGTAACTTGAATATTTTGGGGCCTTGAGTTGTTGAAGTTTAGTTGGACTTTAAATAAATAATTATTTGAAACGTTAAGCTCAGTCTTAGTATTAGCTAGCATTAACGTAGAGTTAGCGTTGGTGGCTGTAAATTTCTCTTCGCATTTGAAGGACCCCTCTTGCTTATTCTGCCTTTTGTAATATACTTAGCTCCCATATAGAATTGGGGAGACCGGGGTTGTTTCGGACACGGGTTGGTTCGGACACTGCCATTATAAAATCCAGTGTTGCACGGAAAAATCTGCCAAAAATCAGGATTGAGTATTGAAGAGTGGCCGACTTTGCGCGAAAGTTTCAAAAGTTTCCGCACACGCGGTTCGAAGATATTCCCGGTGAACCACTTTTTAAGGTATACTTTTTATTTCCACTAACATGCGCTAAGCTTTGTAGCTGTGTTATTTACATGAGTCCATAGTTGAGTGTTGGCAGATACTTAGCCTTATCATGTCGCTAACTACAGCTAGTCACAATTTGGACTCAGCTTAACTATTTTTTTTTCTAGAAGCCATTTTTTAGAAATGGTCTGTCTGGGGTTGATTCGGACACCATAGTCGGGCTGGTTCGGACGACTTTTTGAAAGTGTCCGAAACAACCCCGTTTTGTCAAATTAACCCCAGGAGAGGAGAGACAAGCGCAAAGAGAGGTAAAAATGCTATTTATAGCATCCGATACATTGCATTTGTGTTAAGCGCAACGATATAGGCTACGGCTTTGCTATTGTAGTAGCCTATAATCTTTTCAGATGCCAAGAAATTTTCAACGGAAGCGCGACCATCCACCACCGAATATGGGGGATATGAAAAGGGCTACAGCAGCAGTTATCCTCGACAATGTTTCAATCCGAAAAGCTGCCGAGGAGTTTGGCGTTAAGAGATCCACATTACTGGATTATGTTAAACGTTCAAAGAATTTGTCAAACGCTACAGCTGAAACAGCATTAGAAGACCAAGTAGGGACTCCCGCAGCAGCAGAGTCTCAAGCCCCAGAGCCTCCACAAGCCCCAGCCACAGAGAGGGCACCAGATCTCGACTTCACCTTTTCAGAGAAGATAGTTCATAACAGGCAAGTCTTCAAGCCCAACGAGGAGAAGGCGCTTTCAGACTACTTTCAAACAGCTTCAGCAATGAATCACGGCTTAACCACCATTGAAACTCGCAAGCTCGCTTATCGTTTTGCTCAAGCTAATAAAATCAGATACCCTTCATCCTGGGAAATCAAGGCACAAGCTTCGGCAGACTGGATGACTGCATTCCTCAAGCGGAACAGTGAGATTTCTATCAGATCCCCCGAGGCAACAAGTCAAGCTAGAGCAAGTGGTTTCAACGAAGTGGTTGTAGGGAGATTCTTCGATAACCTTGCCTTAGTCTATGCTAAATACCAAATCCCTCCGGACCGTATTTGGAACACCGGTGAAACCGCCTCCGCCTCCTAGAGTGCTTGCCAAGAAGGGCCAGAAGCAAGTGGCCCAGACGACATCAGCAGAACGTGGTCAAAATGTAACGATGGTCTGTTTTGTTAGTGCGACAGGTAACCACGTACCTCCGGTTTTTGTCTTTCCAAGGGTTAATTTCCAACCACGGATGCTGAAAGATGGGCCCCCTGGTGCTTTGGGACTAGCTCATTCAAGTGGTTGGATTAATTCTGACACCTTCTTGGAGACAATGAAACATTTTGTGAAGCATACCAGATCATCAAAAGAAACCAAAACTTTACTGTTACTGGACAATCATGACAGTCACCTGGACATCAAAGTAGTCAATTACTGCAAAGAAAATGGGGTAATCTTACTTACCTTCACACCTCACTGCTCGCATCGCTTGCAACCTTTAGATGTTTCGGTCTATGGACCATTCAGCTTTAATGAGTGGTTGAACCTTCATCCAGGCCAACGTATCTCTATATATGAGGTAGCAGAGCTCAGCCGTGTTCCATACCTCGAGAAGTTCAGCATGAGTAACATTGTGGCTGGCTTCAGAAAGCACGGACTGTGGCCATTCGACCGCAACACTTTCTGCCGTGCCGACTTTTCTGCTGCTTCGGTTACAGATCGTCAATTGCTGGACAGCCATTCTCAGCCTGCTGTGCCAGATCCACATGGGCCAAACCAAGGTACTGACGAAACTCAAGAGCCTTCTGTAGTCTTTTCCGTAACTCCCGAGCAACTAAGACCATTTCCCCGTGTGCCACCTACAACTACCGAGGGTAGAGGAGTAAAACAAAGAGGGAAAACTAGAATACTTACAGAAACACCGGAAAAGGAAGAATTAGAGCGAATGGTAGAAAACAGAAAAAGATCTCTGAAGAAAGTTGTCGCCACCCTTCCAAAGAAAGCAAGAAAACCGAGGGCGGCTAACCGGGGTGAAGATAGTGAGGATGACTTACAAGAATGTCTATTCATAGATGACAGTTCTGATGAATCTCTACATATCGGAGTAAACGGAACCGGAAGATTTGTTTGATTTAAATGTCCTAGCCACTGATGACTTTGTGCTCGTGAAATTCGTCTTCGGAAAAGGAAACGTTTTTTATGTTGGACGTGTAGCAGAGATTGGTGATGATGATGTGGAGGTGATGTTTCTGAAAAAAATGGGACAAAGTTCGTCTTTCCTGATCCCGTTGACCAGGCTTCAGTTTCAAAAGATGATATTATCTTGAAGCTTCCTTGCCCAGTTTCGACAGGTGGTACAAAGAGAGCTGCGAAAGCTCTCAGCTTCGACTTTGATTTTTCCAAGTTTAATGATCGCTAAAGAAGTTTTGTATTAAGCTGTTTAAGAATAATTGAAAGTTTTATAACTATATTACAAGGTGTCCGAAGCAACCCGTGGCATGCCCGATACAACCCCGTACTCTGGGGTTGTTTCGGACGATTTTTTTTTTTTTTTAAATCGTTTCTGAAAAAACCTGCGAAGATAAAAATCGGGAAAAATTCTCGTAGGTGCGGAGTTTCTAGACACACATTGGGGTGCTTGAAACGCCCAGATATGTCTGTTAGTTAACGAGATTTTCGAAAAAGAAAAAAATCGTCCGGGTCAACCCCGGGCTCCCCCTAAGCTTCTAGAATGAGCACCTTTCTCCATTGTTTCGTTTCGTAGCTATGAATTTTTAGCGCTTTTTCAGCCTTGCCGAGTTTTCCCTTCATCCAACGAAAAGTTTGCTGGAGTCTTCAGCTTCCGATGACAACTCTTTCACACATAAGGATGTGAGAATCATCTGTTTATTACTTCTTTTATTTGATTTGTTTTCCCACTTTTAATCAAGGCACGTTCAGTTTTGAAATGAATTGCGTCCAGCCGCCGCGTCGGAGAGTAGGAATAGTCGACAAGCGCTAGCAAGAGAATCACTAGTTGTAAGTGGTAAGTAATGGTATTTCCAAAAACGTCTTTTCTGATTCATTTCATAGGGAAAAGATTATTTCTAGTGAGAGTTGTGCTTTAAGGATTTAGTTCTGGAATTACATGAGCCAGCTTCCTGCGCTACCTGCACTAATGAGTTGGCGGGAAACACACGGTGGCGATGGACCTACCAAAATATGTGACCCTTTCATCTGACCCTACTAATCCTCTTGATGAGGCTAGATTTCCTGGGTGGCGAAAAACATATGGTGGCGCTGGAACACGTTGGCGTTGGGACACCTACTTCCACTTCCCCTTTTCAGATTTCCTATAGTGAAATGTATTATTTCATAAACTAATCACTTGTTATGCCACCAATACCACAAAGTACATTGATTCAAACCAATTTGATAATCGTAATTACGATTCAATTCGAATGGTTGACTAAATGTTATGTCAATGATACTCTCATTACCTTCATTGTTTAACAACACCGTTGATTAGAAACATTTTTTATATAATGGATCATACTGTTTCTTTGTATAAATTTTACTTCACAGAAACGAATCTAAAATATCAATCGTCAAATCAACCACCTCATCAGATGTATTTCCATTTACTCTTTTATTATTCATTTCATCCCGATTCATAAATATACCTGTTCCTTGTTGTTTAACTAGTGGCATATTATTTTGAATGGTTTTAGCCTCTCCTTGTATTCCTTATATAAAATAAGTTCTTTTATCATAGCTAGAGAAACCTTTACCTTTATCCCCCAATGACTTTGACTAGTAGTTGTTAAATGATCCAGAGCCTCGCCTATATCCTCAGGATGAGCAATGTAATAATTAGACATTTCAAAATAAGTATCAGTGTCATTCCAGTTTCCTTTATGTTTTGAATGAATTTGGCTAAACAACTCTGCATCAATATATATTTATATTAACTGATTTGATATTTGGTGGAGTTGGTTCTAAACCAGGAGTTGGAGCGGGCATCGCTTCTACCTCTGAATCTGGAATCTGTAAAGCTATTTTAAATGTTTCAGCTAATCGGAGAAGCCGTCTTTTTTAATTAATGTCCCCGTCCTCTAATTTATGAATGGTAGCTCAAGTGTATCTTTTTGTGCCATAACAACTGGAGCGTTAAGTTCTGAAGCATATTCTCGAAACCTTTCTCCATCTTTTGTTGTTGAACTATTCTTCTTTGAATTTCTCTACTCTTCACTATACCCGATAACATATCACTCAAGGATCTTGAATCCATATATACAACTAATTTTACTTAATAATCATTTTTTAAAGTTCTTTTTCATAAAATCCCGCACGAACTAATTCCCCACTTTTGTCAGATATTTCACAAGTAATGAGAGTGGTACTTCATTTGCGTAATTAAGTAAATATCATTGATCAAAAAAACTTTTTTCTTTTTTAATTCTAACTAAATCTCCTTCTTCGTAATTTCCTGTGACTTTGTACCCATCTGTTACGTCTTGTATTAAACCTGGAAGAAACAAAGCATTATAAATTTTTTCTGATTTACCTTTTTAATAGCATCAACTGGTTTCGTTTGTGTTGAGCGATGATAAGAGTTATTATAATTATCAACAAATACTAGATTCCGGATTCCCCATCCTTACACTCCCCCACGATGGTCGGATCGGGAAAACGACATTCTCAAGTCAATCTGTTCGGATACCTGACAAGCCTGCCAAGTTTCATCGTCCTAGCACATCAAGAAGTACCGAACTCATGGGATCACTAGGAACTCGGATCCCCCCAACTTCCCCACAGTTGCCGGATCCGTCCCGGTTATGTCATTCACGTATGTAGGACTTGTGCTTGTTCTTCCCACCAAGTTTCATACCGAACCCTCCACTCTAATCGTTTCCAAAGATTTCCACCCCCCCCCCCCCCTACTCCCCCGAAATATCACCGGATCCGGTGTGGATTTAAATTGGGACGTCTGAGACAAGAGGTCCTTCCAAATATCAAGTTTCATTAAGATTCGATCACCCGTTCGTCAGTTAATAATACCTAATTTTTCCTAATTTTTCGGATTCCTCCCCCCTCCACTCCCCCCCCCCCGATGGTCGGATCGGGGAAGCGACTATTTCTGATTTAATGTCGACCAGTCATTGATAAGCCTGCAAAGTTTCATAGTCCTAGCCTGTCTGGAAGTACCCGAACTGGCAAAACCGGGACAGACAGACCAACTGACAGACCGACTGACGGACAGAAATTGCGTTCGCTACATGGCACTTGGCTAAAGGGCAAGTGCCATAAAGACCGTTATGACGCCATGAAGTCGCTCCAAAATGAGAGTCGAACATGTGGCATCCGGTAGGAAAAGCCTGTTTCGACCAATCAAAAGATGAGTCAGTTAGATAGAAAATCCCATGTTACAAAAATCATGAGCCATTGAGATAGGGATTATAGGGAATCCCATGTTAATACGCCATGAAGTAGCCTTAAAATGAGAGTCGAACATGTGGTAGGCGGGGCCACGGTTGGAGGAGCCTGTCTAAAATAAATATTCCTTTAAAACTATTACTCTTCTGAAATAGTTTGGTTGGAAGTTTCTTGTTCCCAAATGAAGATGATCTGGCTATCCAAATGTGAACTTACTGAAATGCTTAGAATTGAGCAAGCTCCCGTGCTTAGTGTAGAAGCATCTTGTGGTTCTGAAGCCAAAGGCTGTAATAATATTTGGAAAATCCTCGATTTCAGGTGACACTTGCTGAACGTCAAATCTTTGCTGTGGGCCTTTCATGACGTAAGATTGGTATTAATCTGGAAGAAAAGCTAATCCTAGGGCCAGATTTAGACCAACAGATGCATTAATAAATTGACTTAAGACGGTGGTGAACGTGGGCTAATTTGTGGCAAACGTGGATCAGGTTGTCCCTGGTTAGCCATCTTTTCTTGTGACCCATTTTTCTGTTGCATCGAAAAACACTGGCTGTTTGTGATTGTTTTCCTTGATACTCCATAATTATTTTAAAACACATTATAGAAAAACATATATTTTAGGACTTTCAGGAATGTCGAAAGTCAAAAACAGTGTTTACAAAAATAAAGTGCTGAAAAAGAGGCGAACTTGGGCCGGTCTCCCCGACATATGTATCGATTGTCATTTCGCCACACGGAATTCGGATCCTCTTCTAATCATTTCAGTTTTTAATACGTAAAAAATAATCTTTTGTCGAAGTTAGATATAACCCCATAGTAGTCAAGGTTCCGCTACCCGACACATAGCCTACATCTACACCTAGTAGGGTGCTGAAGCGAGTTGTCTTGTGGCGCAATGTCCTGGCACGAACCTTTAACATTCGGACTTACTAGGCAGGGAAGATAGATCTGCTGCCGGTTTATGAGCGGGAGGGGCAAATCAATTCTGAAACGAGCAAAGGGCTTTGCTTATAGAGTAATCGTAGTCTATGGGATCTTTGGGGGCGTGTCCGTCGTCGGAGATAACACATTTTCGTCTTGCATGTGGAACGAAATTGGTGTACCTTGCCGCTTTTGTCGAGCTATTCTAGCAAATGGCGATCAAATTTTTTTTTTCATTGGTTTGGCAATTTATTTCGTAAGGGAAGGCATTGTCTTGAGGGTCAATACAGGTTAACATGTTTAAAAATTTCAAAAGAGGACTTTATTGTGGAAATTGATAAATATATATATAAATAAATAGCCAAAACCTGTTGTAGAGCGACTTCCAGTGATCTTTTCCGTTGAAGTGAAACCTGCAATAAAGATAATTTGTTAAGCGTCTCTTTTCGAAGAGTTTTTTTATGGCACTTGCTCTTCGGCCAAGTGCCATATAACGATCGCAATTTCTGTCCGTCCGTCGATCTGTCGGTCCGGGTTTTGCTAGATCGGGCATTTCGAAACAAGCTAGGCCGATGAAACTTGGCAGACATATCAGGGACCCCAAATGGTTAAGTTTGAAGCAGTCAGTTTGCCGTTCCGAGCATCGTGGGGGAGTGGAGGGAGGGGGAATCCGGAATCTTGAGGAATTTATAACTCTTGAACGGGTGACCAGATCTTAATGAAACTTGGTATTTGGAAAGACCTTGTGTCTCAGACGTTCCACATAAAATCGGGACCGGATCCAATTACTTCGGGGGGAGGTGGAGAGGGGAACCGGAAATCTTGGGAAACGCTTAGAGGGGAGGGATCAGGATGAAACTTGGTGGGAAGAGCAAGCACAAGTCCTAGATACATCATTGACATAACCGGACAGGATTCGGGCACTATGAAGGGAGTTGGGGGGGGGGGGGGGGGTCCGGATTTCTTATTATCCGAGAGTCCGGTACTTCCTAACGTACTAGGACGATGCATCTGAGCTGGCATATGAGGGACTCAAACAAACTGACTAGAAAATAGTCGTTTGCATGATCCGATCCTATTGGGGGAGTGTAGGGATGGGGAATCCGGAATCTTGTGGCATTAATAACTGCCGAACGGGCGATCGGATTTGAATGAAACTTGGCAAATGGAAAGACGTGTCGTCTCAGATGCTCATGTCAAGCCAAGACCGGATCCGATACTTGTGGGGGGGGGGGAGGTGAACGGGGACACCGGAATATTTGTGAAACGTCTAAGCCGAGGGATCGGGATGGGATCTAGTGGGAGGAACAAGCATAAGCTGTAAATAGATTCTTGACAGAACCACATCATATCGGGGCTTTTCAGGGGGGAGTTGGAGGGGGTTTCCGGGAATTCCGGTGATCGCAAGCTATGGTACTTCTAGATGTGCTAAGGACGATGAAACTAGGCAGGCATTTAGCACCCGACTAAACAGACTTAAAGACCTGACACAATGCACTTGGAAAACTTCTGTTTCTGGATCCGGCCATTTTAGGGAAGGGGAGTCCTGAAATTACTGACTTGCATAGTTTGCAAACGGGTGTCCGATTTGAGTGAAACTTTATGGGTAATAAGAACTATTGAGCTAGATTTGCAAAACATATCTCCGAACCACATGTGGCATTGGCTGGGGTAGTTGGAAGGGGGGGGGGGGGTGGGACCGTAAACTTCGTGACATGGTCAAAAACCTAACGAAAGGGCCGACTGGGATGCAAGTTGGACAGAACGGAGTTTACGCTGCCTAGTTTGTTATTTGGCTCCCGGACCGGATCCGCAGCAACGGTATAGAAGGTGGATCAGGTGGAAATCGGAAATTTGCAGTTCTGTTCCGATTCGAGCCAAGGCCCCCGTGAACCCCGTAGGGGTCAAACGTACCGAGTTATTTGAATATAACTTGGAAAGAAGAGAGACCATGTGTCATAGATGACATGTTTCAGGGGTCCGGACCGGATCTTAACACGGTGGGGGGGGGGGGGGGGGGGTACCGGAGTTTCCCGAAAAAAGCTTTGACCTGAGCAAAACTTGACAGCCGGTACGAGAAAATGCATTAGGTAATCTGTATATGTTGCTGAACCAGATTCGGCTCTGGTCCGAAAGTTTGAGGTCGAGGCGTATCGGCAATAGTATGGTCCTCCTATGAATCAAACTAGTATGGTGAAACATTTGCCCTAGAATATTTGCCGAGGCTATGCCGGAAATGCTCAGGCTCGCGTGAAATTAGATACCTTATTTCTAGGTCCTATCCTAGGGGGGTTGAAGGGGGGATTTGGTGACATTCTCATCTACTTTCTTGTACCACCTACTCGTAAGAAGTGCCATATGAGCTTGTAGCTCTTGTTTCTTGTTTGGCCGGCTTCCGCTAACCAAAACTTCTGACTGCCATTAGCCTAAGCAATCCAAAAATGCGAGCATACCTGCAAAACAAACAAGAGCTAGAAGCTCATATGGTACTTCCAAAGTTGGGTCAGAGGATGGCTGGGAATTGTTCAACTCGTGGTTTATTGTAATCCTTTTGTAAACGAAACCCTTCAGGCACGAATGTTCATATGCCTTTGGGGATAATGAAAAAGTGTTGTTTAGTCGAAAGTATTATTGAATTATACGGTACTGATGCGCACATTAAGGGGGCTAGAATTTCATTTGTAAGCAAAACTCTTGAGGGGAAAAATGATCATAGGCCCTCGGGGATCCTTCAAATGTATCGTTTGCTCAAAAGTATTTTTTTGACTTTGCGGTTTAGATGAGTAGCCTACCTACTTTAAGGAACTCATTTGTAAGCAAAACCCATGAGATAAAGATCATTATGACCCTTGAAGAACATGAAAATGTATCTTTTGGACCAAACTAATGTTTTTCACTTTTGCAGTTAAGATGCGCACTTTAAGGGGAATAGAACTTCGTCTGAAAGCAAAACCCTTGAGGCACAAATGAAAAACACCACAGGCATAAATTTTTCCCAATTATCAAGTTTAAGATCTGATCACCGGTTCGTACGTTATGCTTACCTCAAGTTTCCTAAGTTCATTCACTCCATTCTCCCCCTCCCCCCCCCTAGGATGGTTGGATCTGGAAGTGACTATTTCCAAGTCAATCTTGTCTGGTCTTTAATGTGCCAGCAAAGTTTCATCGTCCTAGCACATCTTGGAGTTCCTTAGCACTTGCCTTCACCGGAATTCCGTACCCCCTTTTAACTCCCCGCACAGTGCATGGACCTGGTCGGGTTCTGTGAAAGATGTATCTAGAGCTCGTCCTTGTTCTTCCCTCCAAGTTTCATCCCGTTTCCTCCACTCTGACAGTGTCACAAGATTTTCAGTTTCTCGGTCGAACCCACCAACGTCACCGGATCCGGTTCAGACTTGAAATGAGACTTCTGAAACACAAGTTCTTTCCAAACATCAAGTTACAATAAACCACGAGTTGAACAATTCCCAGCCATCCTCTGCCCCAACTTTGTAAGTATCGTATGAGCTTCTAGCTCTTGTTTGTTTTGCAGGTATGCTCACATTTTTGGATTGCTTAGGCTAATGGCAGCCTGAAGTTTTGGTTAGTGGAAGCTTGCCAAAAAAAACAAGAGCTACAAGCTCGTATGGCACTTGTTACAAGTAGGTGGTACAAGAAAGTAGACGAGAATGTCACAAAATCCCCCTTCAACCCCCCTAGGATAGGACCAGAGCCGAATCTGGTTCAGCAACATATACAGATTATCTAATGCATTTTCTCGTACCGGCTGTCAAGTTTTGCTCAGGTCAAAGCTTTTTTCGGGAAACTCCGGTACCCCCCCCCCCCCCCCCACCGTGTTAAGATCCGATCCGGACCCCTGAAACATGTCATCTATGACACACGGTCTCTCTTCTTTCCAAGTTATATTCAAATCACTCCGTACGTTTGACCCCTACGGGGTTCACGGGGGCCTTGACTCGAATCAGAACATAAGTGCAAATTTCCGATTTCCGCCTGATCCTCCTCCTATACCGTTGCTGGATCCGGTCCGGGAGCCAAATAACAAACTAGGCAGCGTAATCTCCGTTCTGTCCAACTTGCAGCCCAGTCGGCCCTTTCGTTTTGTTTTTGACCATGTCACGAAGTTTACAGTTCCCCCCCCCCTCCAACTACCCCAGCCAATGCCACATGTGGTTCGGAGATATGTTTTGCATATTTAGCTCAATAGTTCTTAGATTTTCTATAATCTACCAGTTTGGAGGCATCTGCTGGAGACACATTGATGTTGTACCATAGTGTTTGTTAGTTTATGGCGAAAGCTATATTGAAAAGTTAGTTATCATAACATTAAAATATATACGTTTCGAATTCCTATGACGACAAGTGTTCTAGTGAACGGCTAGAAAAACTCCCCGAATACCGAATTTTCTTGGCGAGCAAACTCCTTTTGGGGGTGGGTCACGTCGTCCAGTTTGCCCTACAGAAAGGCAAACTCCTGATTAGCTGGCTGAAGCCTTACGATGGTAGTGGCTTTGTTCTAACGGTTTTTTGCCATTTCTGCCTTCTTACCGTTTGAACCTTGATTTTGTCCTGGACCAGTCAGCCAACATATGTTAAAAAAGACAGGGAAATAAATCTTGGAGAGGTTGGCCAGTTGTAAAATAATTATAGATACTGGATAGATCTTACCTTATGTGTTTGGGAGGGGGCATCCTTAAGGAGGGGAAGCATCCTTACTGTGTCCTTCTCAAAGTTTAACTGAAAAGCCAATTTCTTTTTGTATGATTTAGCTGAATAAACTGCATTGTATGGACTATGTGAAGGGATTTTTTTCTCACTAGTTGCTCTAGCATGACGTTCAGAATATCTACGGCCGTCCTCGCAACTCAAAGTTCTACTAAGACGTAGAAAATCTGAATCTCACTGCAAACGCTGCTTTTCAGTGGCCAGTGATCAGCTCGCGAACTGTGGCTCACTGCGTGACAACTTATTTTTTGTAAATCGTTTTCATCAAGGATTTAACACAGGTGCAAGCGCATAGAGGTACCGAGAATCCAACAGGGAAATTCCACCATATTAAAATCAGTTATTCGTGAACAGTGGAGCAACGAAGTAATCTATTTTCATCAGGTCTTCAAGTCTATAAGTGATGGGTGACTAAATTGTCTTATCTCACTCCTTTTCAGTTAAATTTCAACCAACACAATGAATCAAGATTTGTGGCAATGTTATTCTGTGGACAAGAAGGTGGGATATGGTGGCTTAGTGGATACAACATTTCTGCTTGACAATTAATCTTTATGCAAAACGGGATAAAAATAAATAAGCAAACAAATACAAATTATTGTTCAGCTGTAGTTTTTGCTTACATCTGGTTTTCTTGGTAAAGCCACTACACTGTCAAAAGTTTTGTAGCAGAAAACACAAGGATGCGAGTTTCAACAGACAGCAATTCAACAGACAACAGTCGAGATTTTATCTGTTGTGATTTTGAAAACATAATGCATAGAATGTTATGCATAACAAGCATTGCTGAAGAGCCGAAAAATGCGCAAAAGCATATGCTGACTTTTTGGCTGCCGTCATGACTAACGCAAAATTCAGCAGATACTTTTTTGGCTCGTCCTGGCAATGCTTGTTATGCTTAACATTTCATGCATAAGATTTGTCGTGACCACAGACTACATCCGAATAGACATTTCTTCAGCCCAAAATGACTGCAAATCATAAGTGACGAATTGACCTTTAGCGAAACAAGATATTTTGTCGTAAGGACTCCATCGTTTTTGTTTCGTTACAGATCCCACAGCTTGTTGCATTAGTCACTAAATCTCTCTCTTTCCATAGAGATCATTTATGACTCAGCGCGCTTTTTCTCCGGAGGTTCTTTCCGTTGGCAGTTAGTACCGTTAGAAGTTTGTCCCTCTCGTGATGTCGTTAAAGTTTTGTACATAAATAACACGATACATAATATATCTAATATTTGAGGGTGCAAAACTGATACCTCTGCTACAAGGTCCGAAATATAGCTCTAATAAAATGTAGAGGACGTGTCCGTTTTGCACCATCAAATTACATCCCATGTGTTGTCTGTTGAATGTTGCCTGTTGAAATCGCTCATCCTTGTGTTATCTGATATGAAGCTTCTGACAGAGTAGAAGATGCCACAGCCGTACTCAGTTGTCTTATGTTTTTGGGATCCCAAAACGTAACTGGAGGGATACCTATGACATCGCAAAAGTTGTCCGTCTGTCTGTCCGTCTGTCCGCCTGTCCGCACGATAGCTATTTAGATAGTTGATTTAGGTCTAAGGAGAGATGCTGAATCCGAATATGAACTTTGTTTTCTCACCGGACAAATAGTTCAACCGGAATCCGGCAAAAACCGGAAAATTTGTGAAAAGTAAAAGTTTAATATGAAGTTGATTAGAGATTCGATTTAGGGGCAAGGAGATGTGAGAGATTTCTCGCCGGACAATTAGTTCGGCCGGAATCCGGCCCAAACCGGTCAATTTGTTGAAACTAAAAGTTTTATTTAAATTTGATAAGATTTTCGATTTGCGGGTAAGAAGAAATGCTGAATTCGTATATGACAATCATTTTCTGACGGGACGTATAGATCGCTCAGAATCCGGCTGAAACCGGAAAATTTGTTAAAAGTAAAAGTTTAATCTGAAGTTGATTAGAGGTTCACTGTAGGGGTAAGGGGACATGCTGAATTCATTTTTGAGCTTTGGTTTTTTGTCAGACAAGTAGTTTGTCCGGAATCCGACCGAAACCGGAAGTTGGGCAGACGTAAGGAAGGAAGGAGATGCGACGTAGGCTATAGGGTAAACCATATGCTGAATCCATATCTGAATATTTGACAGCGCAAAACGGATATCTGAATAGATCTGAACTTAAAATTTTGGAATCCCATCGAAACCTTTGGTCTTAATCTCAAATATACTGGAAAGTTAATGGGAAACGATGGTGCCCCTTTTGTAACATTGAAAGCGGTATGTCTTTGTATTTTGCTCTTTGCGGATGATTTAACCCTGTTTACGGAATTTAATACTAAGTGGCAAG
This sequence comes from Branchinecta sandiegonensis, assembly GCA_030848855.1. Classification (NCBI taxonomy): domain Eukaryota; kingdom Metazoa; phylum Arthropoda; class Branchiopoda; order Anostraca; family Branchinectidae; genus Branchinecta; species Branchinecta sandiegonensis. Next base: position 17,110,172 of record JAUPMV010000018.1, read on the forward strand.
GACTGTTGGATATTTTGGATCTACCTTGAAAAGAAAGAGCTTGAGTGTGAAAGTTGAGAAAATGGTGGTGGTCGCATTTAGAAAGTGTGGAAATCGGAAAAAAGGATTTATTCAGGTCGATCACGATAACTATCGATGGGATTGAGATATTTTGATGAAACTTGTTGGGAGGATCCTTTGGATCAAAGTACAGGTCAAGTTCGAAGATGGGCTCTGTAGCCCATCTTTGAGGGTGGGGGAGGGGTTTCAAATTGAGAGGCAAAAAAAAATATTTTTTAAAAGCTAGTTAGATAGTTCATTTAGGGGTAAGGAGATGTGCTGAGTCCGAATATGAAAATTATTTTCTCGCCGGACAATTAGTTAGGCCGGAATCCGGCTGAAACCAGAGAATTTGTTAAAAGAAAAAGTTTTATTTAAATTTGATAAGATGTTTGATTTGCGGGTAAGAAGACATGCTGAATTATTATATGACCATCATTTTCTGACCGGACGTATAGATCGCTCGGAATCCGGCTGAAACCGGAAAATTTGTTAAAGTAAAAGTTTAATCTGAAGTTGATTAGAGCTTTAATTTTTTACCAGACAAGTAGTATTTCCGGAATCCGGCCGAAACATGAAGTTGGGAAGAATTAAGGAAGGAAGGAGATACGACGTAGGCTATAGGGTAAACCATATGCTGAATCCATATCTGATATTTGACAGCGAAAAACGGATATCTGAATAGGTCTGAACTGGAAATTTTGGGATCCTATCGAAACCTTTGGTCTTGTTTATTTAGGATGTAAGCTTAGAGTAGTTGGAGCATATTCGGTAAAAACCTGAAGTAAAACGTGATAAAATGAGAACTTGTGGTGAAGGAAGAAGTTTGAAGGAGAAAACAAATATGAAGCTTAAGGGGTAAAGCAGCGTGTTTGGGGCAAAAACTTAATGACAGCGTCATACATCAGTTTTCGTAGCGTATGATCAAATTCCCCTGTTGGAGTTTTTGGCAGAATGTTCTGTAGCAAGATGATTGTGAAACAGAAATAAATTGGATGTCGGAAGTTAATACACTTACTCCTTATAGCTTCATTAAGGCAATTCGCACTTTCCTGTGATTTTACTGAGAGTTGAAGTAGCGCCAGTACAGCTACAAATTGCTGTTGCTGTGGTACAGAGATAATCTGTACCAGCGGTACCAGTTGCAGTTCCTTTACATGAGGCATCATCACTACAACCTGCAAGACAAGGATTATTTTACTGTGGTCAGAAATTGTAACAAGTACCCTCGCCTTTATTCTCAACATGGTCATCTCGTGACGTATAACAGCCTAGATTGCGTCACTCACACGCTACAAAATCAGCATGGATGGCAGATTGACAATGGTTACGATGGAAGCCTTTGTCGTAGAAGTATCTTTCAGAAATGGAAAGACACTAGCGATGGATCAACCAATCTCAGTAAATTTGAAAAACTAGAAAAAGCAGTATTTCATCCTTCACTTACCGAAACATTTTCCTTTTGTTAATAGTGTTCCTTTGGTACATTCACAGACACCGGCAGAACAAACCGCAACTGCATCAGCCGATTCTAGACATTCTGCATTCATCAAACACACTTGAAAAGAAAAAGTTTTAGATTCTTGTTATAAACAACAATACAAGTGCTTCAGAACATACTTGCGGCGGGAAAAAAAGGTTGGCCGGATCAGCTCGAGAGTGAGATCGATTGAAAAAAACAAAAGGAGCAAAGCACACTTGAAAAAAATATACCATTAGATTCTTATTTTGATCAACAGTACAAAGAGGGCTACAGCAGAGATGACAACAAATAAAATTAAAATTGGTGGTTAGTTCCGGTTGAGGGTTAAAACTGAAGGCAAAGTATGCGGGTGAAGAAGCATAGTGAATGATGAGATTCTATTAGCACACACTTCTTACGGACACTTCTCTGGGCCAAGAAGGAAAGCGTACACGAACTAGACCAAAGTTTCGATTTAGTCGGGTTTTGTAGATTTCCGGTCTTCGCCAGACTCTGTAAGCATATTACGAATTTGGTGGAGTTCTGAAGAACTACAAAGTACCTTGCCAAAGCAATTCCTTGTATAGGACTACGAAGGTCATTCTGAACTAAACAGTCTTTGAATGAAGTCGATCGAAGTGTTAATAGAGTAGTGTATGAGAGGTAAATCGGGAAGACAGATTATTCTTCCGGATTCGGATGAGCACTGTAACTGGAACCACCCAAAACTGTAATCTAAATAAAAACGCACGGATCAAAACTGTTAAGTATTCTTTGAGCCCAAGCTGACTTTGAAACATTTATTCAAACAATGTTTACAACGGGTAGGTCAGCTACGATTCTTCATCAGCGATATTTCGGCCCTTTTTGGCAAGGGACCTCGTCAGGCTGTCAATCCTCTTTTTCAACTTCGGGGAAGGAAACAAACCTGTCTGACAAACCTGTCAACAACAACAAACCTGTTGACAGGTTTGTTTCCTTCCCCGAAGTTGAAAAAGAGGATTGACAGCCTGACGAGGACCCTTGCCAAAAAGGGCCGAAATATCGCTGATGAAGAATCGTAGCTGACGTACCCGTTGTAAACATTGTTTGAACAAAACTGTTAAGCCATAGCCCTTTGTGTTTACTCAAAACATTGACACATACCAAATAACCACTTAATGAAATGTCCGAACCTCTTCCAAAACCCATTCCATTCTCTTAAATTGAAACCCAGCAAGGATGCTAGAATGTTGTCGGGTCAAACTAATTTAAACAAACAAAAACAGTCTTGCCCAAAAGGAACCTCTTCTCCGTATTTCATTACATAACTGAACAGAAAACCACATAGATCTCTGCACCCTAGAACAGTTGCTTAATTTGCCAGAAACAAGTTTCATTATTGCATTCAACTATCAGACATTTTTCAAAGATGAGCCACTTGGACAAATTATGTTACAAATGGACGAACTAAACAGTTAGGGAATATGGTTCAAATTTGAAATTTCGAATTTTAATGTTTTTTCTTCTTACCTCCACATTTCCCGCTTGTAATCACCTGAAATCCTGTATCGCACTTGCAGGTTCCGGTGCGAGAATCGCAAACTCCTTTGGCAACACCGGTTGTACAAAATTCATTCCCGAGTCCTTTGCATAAATCTGAAAAAGGAATAGTACATTACACAGTTATTTTCTTCCATAGAGTACACTTGCAGACAAAGCAGGCAAACACTCAAAACCAAGTTTGAAGGACCAAGATTTTTCTTTTTTTGTCCACGCCACTTCGTTGTTTCCACTCTCTTTGTGTGACTTATCCATTTTGGGCCATCATATTTTTCTTCATGATCGCAAATATGACCGGTTATATTTACATTTTGTCCTGCAGGTAAAAATAGGAGGTAGTCTGTTGAATATTCTGAGTAAAGAGACTTCTTTATATCCGACGTCTGCTATTGAAGGTCTTACTCCACGCTACTGGATTCCAGCCAAACCAAGGAATAATCTACAGAACTAATCTCTCCAATTAATGCCTAAGCTTTCTATAGGCTAAAAACAGTAACCGGAGGCTGGAAGCATCTCCAAAAAGATCATTATTTGTATAAGAAAAATTGTTCGTTACGTCAAATATATTTTTTAAATAATTCTTTGTTAAAATACTTTTTACTTTTTGTCAAGATGTTTTAATCAATGAAGGTTTTTCGCTCTTGTTTAAGTGAGATTTACATTTAAGAATGTGGTCCCAGCACGACTCCGTTGCAACCCCCTCCCACCTAGGTTTACGCGGCGTGATGGCTCTGGACACCAATGATATTATCTGTGACGTGACTCACATTTCTTCACACACATTTAAATTACACAAATATTTATTCTAGTCGTTCTTGAAAAGCTCCTTTTTCAGATTCTGTAGCTAGAACAAGACCAACGGTTTCGATGAGATCCAAAGGGAGGATACTTACTTATCCAGCTAATGCAGACATTTTCGTAAAATCATTCGATATTTTTCTTGGAAACAGTCGATTTTTTAAAAACATTCGGTTTGTTGTAAGAATAGTCGATTTTTTCTTAAAAATTGTACTTTCTCTTAAAACGAGACATTTTTTCGTCAACACAGTCGTTCGAAAAGAGTCGGTAAAAATTAATAGCCAGTCGGCCTTATTCGAGATCCGATCTCGACTTTCACTGCTACCACATTTCCGGGTATTTTATAAAGTTCCTTTCAGAGTGTATTATTGCCAGCTTCCTGGTAAACCGACGATATAATCGACTCGAGAACTTTTACTAATACAACTTTTCCAGTTTTCAATCGATTCCGGATAAACTACATATCCGGTTAGCTAATAAAAATCAGATCTAGATTCATCATAGTCTCTTTTACGCAAAATATACCTGTCCCATTCGCTTGATAAAAATGATTATGGTTCAACCCTAACCCCGACCTCCCCACCCCCCCTACCTCTGCATGTGAGGTCCATCTGCGAATTTGATCTGCAAACTGATTCCAAATCTCAGCCTCTTCGAGAATTATCGTACTAACAGTCTGACAGACAGACGGGTGGTCGGGCAGACGAACGGACGGGTCCCAAAATTGAACGCTGACATAAAAACGAAAATACTCGCAACTATGATTATCCTATTCTGGGAAGTCAGTAGAGAGGACATTTGTCAAGAAGGGCGAAAATATCGTTATAGTCAATCTCAGCGGCTAAGAGAAGCGGTACTGATTTTCTCCTTATGTCTTCGAAAGGAGCCCAATTCACTAAGTAAAAATTGTTCTTTGAAACTGAAGGAGCAATGCAGTTTCACCTCGATATCTTGGCACTTATTACTCTTCCCTTACCAAAGAAATAAGAAGACTTTACTTTACTATACCTAGGATAAGTTTTGGGCAGGTGTTTGTGCATGTCGGTGCAGGAAAGTTCGCACCGGAGGCTAAGCATTCCACATTAAGCTGTTGTGTTCCAGCTAGTGTTGAAACATACGAGGTGACGGTAAACGTAGATACAACGACCGCGTTGATGTTGAATGTGAATGATCTGCCCTCGGTGTCTGCAGCATTCTGAGACAGACTAGACTCTACTTCGGTTCCGCTGTAAACACCAAAATCCTCTGGTCGCTTCTTCCTCTCAGGTGCATAGTGTTTTGGGATTGATTTCAGGAAACTTTCGCTGTATCTGTTCTCGTTTGTCTGCAATCTGTACTCGACTGGTAAGACTTGTGCGCGTTCGTAGCTCACCAAATGAAGTGGCCACTGTGGGTTCGCGACGGGGTTTTGAGGAAATGTCTCGATGTCAGCTCGATCATTGGTAAAGTTGTATAAAGGAACCCTGGAAAAACGGACCATGATCAGGAACAAAATTTTCCATACTTTCTGAAGGAATGGATCCGATATGTACGACTACTTCATGATCGATCTCTACCGTTCTCTACTAATACAAGAAGAAGCTTTTTGTGTGACTTTAAGTAGACTGTATGAATACCAGTCGTTGATGGAATGATTTTTGGTTTTGGTTGTTTCCTCTGATGATAGTATGTAAATGTTATATATGGAATTTATGACAATAAATTCTGTGGAGGTTAATAAGTAGAACCTGACCTCCAGAAAATAAATTAAAGACATCAATTTCAGAAAGAAAAAGAAAAACACTAGAAAATAATGATGAAAAAGGGTTTAAAAAACATTATAGAAAAAAAGTTCAAAAACTGAAAGAAAATGTTGCTTTCCTAGTCAACCAAACTGGGTCTTACCTTGTTACAATCACATTCCCATTGAAAATGCAGCTTGTCAGCCTTCCAACATATGTCAACGTATCTTCCTCTACTCTCTTAAACGCAGCTATTGAGCAGTTATAAGATTATTTTCCCTTGATTTTGCTCTGACTAAACAGCCCATTAATAAAATTTGTCTATTTATTTATTTGTGACCCGCTTTTTGCATAACAGCGGAAGTATGAATAAAAATATACATATGATATGATATGATATGATATTTATTACACTAAAAGCCCAAGGGCCATGGCAATACAATCAGAAAAAACAAACAAAATTGACGAACTTATTTCTAGCCACTACTAAAACTACAAAAATTGTTCTCTGTGCATCATTGACAGCTTTAGGAATCTACCCACTTTCTTTATAGTAGCATAACACTCACTCTTAAACATTTGCTCCATCCATTCCTGATCACACTCATTTACTCCAAATATTTCACTTCTCAAGTCATTCAATTCCCTACAATCACACATAAGATGTCGCACACACTCATTCATATCTCCACACATCGGGCAGAAGTAAGGACCAATTCTCCCAATCAACCTACCCGTGTACCTCCTCCTATCCCCCAGGGGTAAAATATCAGCACGCATACTAATTAATAATTTCAGTTCCTCCTTATTTAAACCCGCTTTAAAATAAACACAAACACATATTAAAATACTTAAACAAAATAATGTAAATAAACATGACAACATTCTTTTCATAAAGTTTAAAAACGCACTAAACAGACTTAAAATTTTTAAACAGTGACAAGCACACCAATCGGGTTCAGGAATGAAAAGCTGGCTAATAATTTCATGGGCTGAGAGGGCAGGATGTTTGTGGAGGGAAAATAGATTTGAATGCGAACGAAAAAGTATATTGAGGCTATGAAATGTTTTAAATCTTTTTTCCTTAGGATATGGTAAACACCGGAACAATTGTGAATATATGAGCCGCAAAAAGCACTATACAACCTTCCGAGCGCCTTGCGTGAATATTTTATTCTATTTGGGACCAAACGCCCGTAACCAAATCTCATGGACTTTGATACTGTTTTAGATTAGAGGAGCAAGTTAAAGATAATGTGGATTTGAAGGTAAGCCCGAGCTATTTAAGCGACTCGGACGAGAAAAAGCTACAGTGTTGCCGCTTTTTCTGATGGAACCTGTAACTTTTTGCCGGAAAAAACAATGACATTTTGGCACCTACGATTCACCACCTATTAAGGAGAACTCTCGCTTTATCATCTTCAAAATTATACCCCTCAACTTTCATGCTTCATTTTTGTATTTACTGCTAAACAACCAGTCGCAGAGTTCTTGCTCGCTTTGTCGAAGAAACAAAAATTTATGGAAATCGCTCACAAATGAAAAAGATGTTTTGGATAGGGATTGTATTGTTATAAACAGATATGCCCAGGTCACAGCATTAGTCTTTTTCACATTTCTACAGTAGGCTAGGGTTGCTATCTGACAAAAAAATCCCTACAAAAGTAGCAAATAAGGACTACCAAAGAAGATACCAAAGAAGACGAAATTCTTTTCGAGAAAGTAATAATAAACATACCTCCATCTCAGTTGAAGTCGGAATAGCAAGTTCGAAGGCCATTTAAAAATATCAACCTCGCTGCACTCGCAGATTTTTTGTCATAAAATCGCCTTCGGCTTGGGCATGTAATTTTCAATGGTTGTCTCGTTGTTATAATCTGATATCAACCTTGATGTCAGAATTTAACCTTTAATATGAAGGTATAGAGCAAGATTTACGACACAAGCATCAATAAGCATTCAAATTCAATAAGGTCTATCTTTTTGTCTAAGTTCAAAATTTGTTGACTGATTTTGTTCACCAAAAAATCGAGACCTGGTTTTAGCTATCGCCTTGAAAATTTGTGATCTGGAGTACAACAACAAAGTAACAAATTTAGACACCAAGCACGTACGAAGTTCCAATCGTTGCAATACTTCCAATAGTACCAATGGACCTTAAGATTATGCTACCCAACACAGAGGTGCTACTAGCCAATTTATTTATTTATTTATTTTTTTTGGGGGGGGGCAAAGTATTTACTGACTGGCTGGTCAGTTTACCGACTTTTTTTTTGCAGAAAAACAACCGTTTTTAAGAAATAATGGACTGTCCGAAGGAAAAAAAAGATTGTTACTACGAAGAATCGCCACTCCTCGTGCCAACTCGTTTAGACTTTACCGACTGGACGGAAACACTGGGGGAGGGCGTCCCCCTCCTCCCATCGATAACGCCCCTGACAGGACATTTTATGCCGAATCAGCGGAATGAAAGGTGGGACCCTCATGAGGCGTGTGGGTGCACCATGAAGGGTGCACCGATCCTATAAACCCGAAAACGGCACGGATTTTCTTACCATGGATAAGGGTTAAAGTCATGAGTCAAGACTGGTTGGCTTCCAGAAATCTGGAACGTTAGGGGTTGTACAACATATGGTTCTGTCAGGATCCAAGGCATTTGTTTCTTCTTTCGATTCGTCGGACAGGGAGTCAGTGGGGTGACAGAACAGTAACACGTAGAATAACTTTTAACTGTAGAAGTTACAGTGACAGCCGTTACGCTTGTAATTGTTTTCTGCTTCTGGAAGAAGATGCGACCCGCAGCCGATGTGTCATCCTTTCTTACTGGGTAATTTCCAAATATCCCGTTTGGCATCTGGAACGGAGAGAACGCAGCAACTCCGCTGACGGCAAACATGGCAAATATGAATATATTCCTAAAATAAGACATAAGTTTTACTTTATAACCTCAGTTGACTGCCTTGAAACTGTCATCAATATTTCCCACTTCATAAGAAATAATTCAAAGCGCTCTCTCCACTTTTCAAAACGCCTCTGTCAGTTTTCGGTCAATTTGCTACATTCCAGTTCAGCACTCATAAGCGAACTATTCCTGAAACTTCAGCCGTTTTCATTGGCAGTACTTGTCCACAGATATAGTAAAAATGAATTTGCAAGTTGATGAGTAGAATATATGCAATCTGCATCACGAGAGCCGGAAATTTTGCACTGTCTTCGGGGTAGAAAGTGAATGCTATGATTTTCTGGTAAATCCCTAATAGGTATTTTAGTAGCTGTTGTCACAAGTGCTTCTGATCTCTTTTCTTCCGATGAGCCAACAGACAAATGAGCCGGTCGACGAAGTTATAGTACGGAAAGCACCTTCACAGTAGGAGTGAGTATAATTTTAACTGAAAATACAGTAGGGCTAGACACCTAAATCCGTTGAGTGTCTTAACTGTAGAGGTTTTACTTTATTTATTTAAAAATCGGAATAAATAAGCAAATCTTCAGACGGTTAGATAGAATCATTTGGAAATCTGCTTCAAAGACTAATAACTGATCTTGATCTCTTGTTTATATAGTCTCGTCGACGACAAACAAAGACAGATAAAAGAAATGGGTTTTCGAGACACCTGACAATATATGCCTAGTTATATGCCCTGAGTATTATTGCCTCAGCAATGATTATGGCTTCAGATGGAGCACTTCGTGTCTGCAACCCTTTTCTGTACCAAAGGTGGGCTTGAAATGTGACTATACTGTGTGTTGCGAATGCGTACCCAATACGAATCCGAGACCCTATCCTTACTGCGGTCTTCTTCGACTTGGCCTCACTTCGCTTTGTCGCTACCGTTTTACTATTGTGCTGTAAGCACCTCGAAACTTTTAAAACGGGATATCTTCAGAAAGATTTTTGTTTTAAAACGGACTCATCAAATATACCGTGATCAATTTGAATTGCTCAGTATTGAAAAAAATTTATTACCGGAAGAGGGGATTTGCTCAGCTTTGCTCAGTACTAAAAAAAATGGAGTATCGGAAGAAGGGAGTTACAAAAATATGTTTACTTTGCATCCAGTTGAATTTATTCTCTTCATTCGTGGGCATCGTGAAGAATGAAAGCTTGCAATATAAGCGTATAGACCTCATGGAGCTTATAGTTTACTACTATGGAACAGCTTTTTAGGATCACACAACTCTAGATTGACCGCTCCGGTCTAATAACTGTGAAAAAACTCCACTGTATTACAGTGGTGTTTGGAGACGTTGCAAAAACACTAGACTATAGGTGACAGTGATAGAGATAGAAAAGAATTTTCCCACCCCAAAGGGATCGGAAAAAATTAAAAGTTCGAGCAGTTAGTACAAGTTTCCAACTCCTCACCCCCTCAACAGAGATCATGAATGGAGATAATTAGTTGCAGTAGATGGCAGAACTTTCGGACCCATGAGAAAATTATTGATTAAGATCGGTGTCTGTAAATTTTTCTGTTTATTAATCAAAAGAAATGTTTTTCTAAGGAGCCAGGAAACTGTCGCACATGTCTGGAAAATAAAGATTCTAGTCTATCTTCAACAATAGACTGGTTCATTCAGTCATTTATTATTGCCCTCAAAGAATATATAATGAGGAGTAATAAAATAAATTAAAAAAAAAATACTGTCACAATAAACTTTCAAAACAGTAAGTAACAATTGACGTACATTAAACAACACACTGTACTCACTTAACTATTAACTTTTATCGAAAAACGGAAACAGATTCTTCAGAGTCAGAATATTATTAGCTTTAGCTACAAAATTATCAAACTTCTGCTGAATTGCCAGGGCAGGATCTTTAACTGAAAGGGAACTAACTAGAGGTGTATTTCTAGCAAATAACGGGTATCCAAGCAAAAATTTACAATATTTAAAATAGCACACACGAACACTAGCAATCATACCACGATAAAAACCATTCACCATCACCACTGGAAAAACAACTGTTGGTAAAACAGTTGACTGGTATATACGGGCCAGAATATCACGTCTAAGCTTACCCCTCAGATGGATTAAAGCTCCAAACGTCTTACGGATTTTTAGCTCAATATTTCTAACTACAATTAATTCGAAAATTACGTTCCTGTCAGCTTCCCTGAAAGAGCAGAGCTTTCCGGTCGAAATACGATTTGTCTCCCTGTTTTTGTTCAAGATTATTTGTTTCATGCTAAATAGGAGTAAGAGAATATACTAAACCCATGTCTGAACTGTGTTCCCTCCGAAAATGTACTTCACCCAGAATCCGACAAAAACCGGGCATTTGGTAGCAGTAAAAGTTTTATCAGAATATGGTTCGACTTATTATTAAGCAGATACACTGAATTCCTTTTTGAGCTTTACTTTCTAGCCGGATAAGAATTTCACTTGGGATAGTACAAGACCGGTAAACTAGCAAGAGTAATAATTTTATCTGAAAATGCTTAAAAACTCGACGGAACTCATCATAGTGTTGATATAGAGGTAAGAGGTACAGGTAAGAGAAACCATATCTGAATTTTATTTTTCCGCCGGACAAGCAGACTGACCGGAATTCGGTGACAAATGGAAATTTGGTAGAAGTAAAAATGTGTTCTGAATTCAACGGAATCATTCCTGGAAGGGCAAAAATACACGCTGAATCCATGTATCAGCCTTAATTTCTCGCTGGATAAGTAGCTCGTCCGTAATCCGGCAGAAACCAGAAATTGGATAGAAGTAAAGTTTTCTCATCGAAAAAGTAGTTTACCGGAATTCGGCATAAATCGCAATCTTTTGTGACAGAAAGAGAAAAATTTGAATTTAGATTAAATTGGTTGGAAAAGGGTTGATATACCCGAAAACGACAAGATGAATCGGGAATCGAATCGGGAAGATAGTCCCCTTGGAAATGTTCAGAACCAAATGCTACGAATGAACTTCGAATGTGTTAGCTATAGTGGATCTGGTTACACGGTAACACGATACATCTGCAAGATCCGATTAGACGTATTAAAATAAATAGTAAAAATTATTCCCCTTTGGGATCCCATCGAAAACTTTGGTCTTGTTTCTTTGACAATATTATCCAGTGACATACGAGTGAAAATACAGAAGGAGGATTGTTTACCTGAATTTTTTGCAAAAATAAATGAAAACAAAGAAAAGAAGCTTACATTTTCTGACCCTCGAAGATGCTCACTTTTTGTCCCTTGGCCTATTCTGTGATAGACAAAGACTGAAGTAATTTCGCAATGAACTCGAATATATATATTTGCAGTTGCAGAAATCGCGTTGCAACCGCGGCCGAGTATTCAACAACAAACCTATTAAATAATGGACAAACAAAGCCATTAGAATAAACAAACACAAGTGTAAGAAGGTTTCCCTCGTTTATTTATTGATCTTGCTCAGTAGGGAACAAACCACGACCCGTTTTGCTGACGCAGGACAGAAATGTTTCTTTTTTCTCTTATCTAGTTCAATGCTCAAGAGAGCACTTGGTTGGAAGTAGCCTGGGGCTGAGCAAACAAGACCTAAGGCTTCGATGGGATCCCAAAACATCGATATTTGATCCAGACAATCGAGTCTTGTAGATAATCGGTAGACAGACTTCTTAAACATTTTCACTATTAAAATTTAGAAACAGATTAAGCCCGATGGTAATCATCTGAGAAGACCAAGTTCGAATATGGATTCAGCATGTGTTTTTACCATATAGCCCATGTTGTATCTCCTTTGACGAAATTGATCAAAACTTCCTTCCTTCCTTAACCAATCTTCGAACTTCACCTGTACCTTGACCCAAAGGGTCCGCGTGCCAAGTTTGATCAAAATATCTCAACCCCTTCGAGACTTATCGTGCTAACAAACAGACAGACGGGAAAAATTTACGAAGTCATAGGTATCCCTCCACTTACATTTTGGGATCCCAAAAAGAGGTGTAAGTTAGATAGAACACATTTTGTTCCTTTTGTATTGAGGGGTTCGGATCAATACGAAATCGTATGCTAGTAATATCATAAACTGAGAAAGATTAGTAAACTAGACCTACGTTGCCTGGGCAACTTGAAGTGTTGCAGCAATTTTTGTTTGGCTTCGCCGACTAAAGTGTTGCGAGAGCAACACTTTGGTTTTGTTTCTTCGCTAATGGTTAAATGCTGAATTTGTCAACCCATCGAGGCTTTCAAAATGGTACATTCCAATCCAAAAAGATTTTTTCTGAATTGATGACACAATCTTTAATCACATGGTTATCCCTCAGCTTTGAAAAGAGAAACAGATTAGAGAAAGAGAGAAACAGAAATAGAAACAGAGAAACAGATTATTGGATGTAGGGACTAAATTGACTTTGCTAGTTTGAACTTTATCCTTTTCAGTCGTAGACACGTGATTTGTGTAAACTTGGAACATTATCCTATAAAGCCTAGTTGGTATTATAAAGCTATCTGTAGCTTTTTGTATCTAAATACCATAGATGCCACTCTACTAATTATTGCGAAACTATATCGTTGTTTTGCACTATCATTTGTATCCGTTGCGTTAACACTTAATTCTAGGTTACAGTGACAGACCGTCTCCGTACACTACTCTAGCATTTCAGCAAAACGACAATACTTTAGCAACCGATTCTTAAACGAACCATACTTTTCTTCATCAGAACACCGGAAGCAAAAAAGAGACACAAACCAGGAAAAGTCAGAAACCCCTCATCGCCGAAGATGATTATGTTCTAACTGCCGACTGTTACTTACAAGTCCCTGACTTGTCTCACAGTTGGGTTCCGCCTATTCTTTGTTTGAGGGTGTCCCTACCACTAAAATTGTCAACCTCACAAAGACTTTATTCCAAGTTACAGTGATAGACCATGGAGCCTAATTTTCCTACCCTCAGATTTAAAGAGATAAAATAAATGTGCACCAATTTACACTAGTTTCTAGCCCATCATGAACCCCTTCTAGCAACCGATTCCTACTTACATGTCCGTCTCCCCGTGATAGACATAACCAAATTTTTCTCAATTTAAATACACCAGAAACAAATAATTGGATTAGGTACACCAACCAGCAAAAGTTACAAGTCCCTCATCACCGAAGATGCTTATGATGTAACTATCGATTTTTGCTTACAAGTAAAAAAAACAACAGCAGAATCTCGGAAGTAGGGACTAAATTGACTTTGCTGCCAGTTGAACTTTATCCTTTTCAATCGTAGACATCGGGACTGGTGAAAACTTGGAACATCATGTTAGAAAACCTAGTTGGTATCATACAGATATCCATAACACTTCAAGATCAAAATACCATTGCGTTAACTATTAATTCTTGTTTACAGTGATATACCATCACCATAGACCATTGCAAACATCTCAGAAAAATGACAATGCTATAGCAAGTGATTCTTGAACGATGACATGAACCAAACTTTTCTCATCATCAAAAACACCGAAAACAAAATAGGTGAACAAACTAGGAAAAGTTGGAAACTCCTCACCGCCGAAGATGATTATGGTCTAACAGTCGATTGTTACTAACAAGTCTGGCATGTCTCACAATTGGGTTCCGCCTATTTTTTGTTTGAGTGTGGACTCTACCACTAAATTTGTCAACCCCGAAAAGACTGAATTCTATTTTACAGTAATAGGTTATGGACTAATTTTCTTACCCTCAGATTTATAGAGATCAAACAAAATGTGAATCTATGCGTCATGAATGGTTATCTAGTGTTCAATAGCGTTCAAAGAATTGTTTCTCTCGGATGCCTGCTTGACTGAAAGTGTGAATTCATTCGGAAGTCAGTGAAAATGGACGGGAATCTCACTGTTTCTGAACTTCTGTGCTTCGTAAGCAATAAAACCGGCAATACGCCGAAAGATGTGATCCTTAAAATATGCCAGGATTTCTACGATTTAGATAATGACGCGAAAATGCGTTTACGCATTGTTTTGAATGATGCGGAACGTAGGAAGTCTGCCGATGCATTTGCTACAGTTCGTCGTATTAAGTCACTTGCCCTAGAAGAAAATTTTGGTGGCTAACACTCAAAATGCCCATGATCATAACGTCCACGACTCAAAATGCCCACTAAAAATGCCAACAACTCAAAATACCCACGGCTCAAAATGCTCAAAATTCCCACGACTCAAAATGCCCACGACTCAAAATGCCCACGATTGGATAAATTTGAGGTTTTCAGACCGTAATTAGGCGTGATTGAGTGACGTGATTGAGTGAGTGAGTTGGTGGGGTGGGGGAATTCCTGTGGTTGCGTATTAAGGTACTTCCAGATGTGCTCGGGCGATGAAACTTTAAATATTCTTTGAGCCCAAGCTGACTTTGAAACATTTGTTCAAACAATGTTTACAACGGGTACGTCAGCTACGATTCTTCATCAGCGATATTTCGGCCCTTTTTGGCAAGGGTCCTCGTCAGGCTGTCAATCTTCTGGTTCAACTTCGGGGAAGGAAACAAACCTGTAATCTGTAATCAGGACCCTTGCCAAAAAGGGCCGAAATATCGCTGATGAAGAATCGTAGCTGACGTACCCGTTGTAAACATTGTTTGAATAAACGATGAAACTTTGCTTGAAAATAGCGATATGACAACTGACAACGCTGTCAAAACCATGTGGAATAAATATTTAGGAAACAACTCAAATCACTAGAACTCTTGGTAAATAAACTCTAAAAAACCAGTTGGATACTGCCAAATTGTGATTTATTGGCTGTTGATCGCCGGAAATCCACTCAATTCTGTTAGTGGCTCGTGCTGCTTCTGCTAGGTGAAGGTATTTCATGCAACCGGAAGCACGTTGGAAACGATATTTGAATTTCTCACGCGTTCAGTGTTGCCACGAAACCGAAAATTTGAATCTTCGGAGAATTTTTGATAAGGAAGATGAGCAACAAACGTCAAAGGCAATCGCCCAAAAAAGACGTGAATTATTGCAAAGCATGCAATGACGGACTTAAGGACGATAGCTCTGCTCTTTCGTGCGACATGTGCGACTCTTTGCTATGCATTGAGTGCATCGACATGACCGAAGCTGAATACGACCTGTTTACGAAAATGACTCGTCGGCTTGGGTCAGTGTGGTACTGCCCAATCTGCAAACAGAAAGGACCTGCCACGCAAAGTATTACATCGGGAGAAATTAAAGACACCATCAAAAGCGAAATCAGGTCTGCCTTCACAAATATTGAAGTGAGGCTTCAAGATAAATTTGAACAGTTGCTGAAACCTCTAGGAGACCGTATATCAGAGATAGAAAAAGAGCTATCAAACAAATGCTCTATTGACGAAGTGAAAAAGCGTGCTGCTGAATCACTTCAGCTTGAGTTCAACGACCTCAGTGTAAAACTTAAGGATAACTTGTCAGCACTGTCGGTTGCGTGTGCCCCCTCCATTGGGGCAGACCAGTTATTGGACTTGGTGGATAAAAGGAAAAACTTGATCCTGTTTGGCCTTCCTGAAACCGGATCTAGCAACAGGAAAGAGCTAAATCAGGCCGATCTCGAACAAATTAACAACGAATTGCTGAAAGACTGTCCTGTGAAAGCAAGTTTCTCTGTCCGTCTTGGTCGACTGCAAAAATCCAGCCCAAGACCAGTCAAGTTAATGTTCAAAGTTCCCGTTGATAGAGATGTAGCGGCTTTGACGCTCGCTACCAATCAAGCAGCGATTCAGCGGAAGGTACCCAACTTTGGATTTTCCCACGACCGTACAGAGGTGGAGCTGAAACAGAGGAAACAATACAACTCACTGAAAGATCAGCTAAAGCAGAAAATTGATGCTGGTGAGACTGGTTGGAAGATCAAAAAGTGCAAAAGTGGTTACGAGCTAGCAAAAGAAGAACCCGGTCGTTTTCGCAACGGACACGAGAACGAAACTGCTATGGAAGGATGATCTGTTGGTCCTATACACAAATGCGGATTGCCTCGCTCCCAAACACGACGAGCTCGTTTGTCTAATAAGTGAACATAATCCGCATGTAGTTGTTATCACGGAAGTGCAACCCAAAAACAGATCAAGTACATACTTCCCAGTTTTTCGTGAATATTCCGCTATTCTTAACGATGACCCTAAGCGGGGTGTCGCAGTGTTTGTGCATAGTTCGTTAAAGTACAGTATAGTTAAAGAGCAATTTTCAAAAACCCTAACTTGTGAAAATCTTGTTGTTGATGTTAAGTGCCCTGGCGCCATATCCGGGTGGCGGATTGTTGTAGTTTATCGTAGTCCATCTTCGAGTGAAGATTGTATAGTGTCTCTCATAGAGCATGTTGCCCTTACCCCTCACAAACTTTTGATTGTTGGAGACTTTAACTTTCCTAGAATTAACTGGACTGATCGGTCAACATCCAAATCAGACCAATCGCTGGAAGCTAAATTCATACTAGCTTTAGAGGATTCGTTTTTGTATCAACATGTTGAAGTCCCCACGCGTTCCAGGAATGCATCTACACCTTCCGTTCTAGATTTGGTCATTACTAAATCCCCAAATGACATAAAAGATATCCAAGTATTACCTCCCCTTGGAAAAAGTGATCACGCTGTTTTGCTGATCCGGGCTAATTGTAATTTGCTGAAGCCAGAGCCATCCAGCGTACGTTTTGATTACAGCAAAGGAAAGTATGTTGAATTTCGGGAATTTATCGCATCTGTAGATGTCGTTGGTGAACTTTTAAAACGGGACACAAGTAAGAACAGGTTCAGACAGAAACAAAAATTACCGAAGTTTGTTGTTGATGGAATTAAAGCAAATACAAAAGCTTACCGTGAGTTCATGGCTACAAGGGATCCCGCGTCATGGTCATCTTATAAGCGCGCGAGGAATAGAGCGACTTGTTTTCTTCGGAGAAACAGGGAATCGCTTGAGTCGTCAGTAATTGCATCGGCAAAGACTTGTCCGAAAAATTATTGGAAGTATGTGAATAGGAATAGTCCTAGGGAATCTGTATCGTCTTGTACGTTTGTTGGTCAACCTGGTAATGTTGTTGACAGTGACCAGGAAAAAGCCGAGTTGGTCAATGAGTTTTTTTCGTCGGTGTTTCACAATCATTCACCCCGTCCACCGATTGGTGGTCCAGTAAATGTTAGGTCCAGTTCTAGTTTTCATGATGGTGATATAACTACAGAGGAAGTTCTATCTGTTGTGAGCAAGTTACACACAAGTAAAGCAACCGATATTGACGGGTTCTCTAATTTTATGCTTAGGGAGTTCGCGACGTGTCTGAGCGAGCCATTGAAGTTTATATTTAACTTGTCTCTTTCATCTGGTATGTGTCCATCAGGTTGGAAACGAGCTGTTGTGAAACCTCTGTATAAATCCGGACCCCGTAACGTTTTCAGCAATTACCGACCAATTTCAAACACGTCCATTTTTTCTCGGTTAATGGAAAAGATTCTTGTGAATCGAGTACAGCATTATTTTGAAGTGAATGAATTGTGGAGCACCGCACAGCATGTGTTTCGCAAACGAAGATCGTGTAATACTCAGCAACTGGAAGTGATTAAAGATTTTCAGAATTTTGGAGATATAGGACAATTGTTTGATTGTGTATACATTGACTTTTCCAAGGCATTCGATAAAGTTTCCATTAGTGTTCTAATCGAGAAGTGTAAAAAGTACGGCATTGGCTCCCGCGTTATCACGTGGGTCGAAAGCTACTTGACTGGTCGTTGCCAGCAAGTGCAAGTTGGTAATTGTCTATCGTCGGATGTCGCTGTCACAAGTGGGGCTCCTCAGGGTAGTTGTTTAGGCCCGATTTTGTTCTGTATCCTTATAAACGACTTACCAAGTGTAATCAAGAATGCCTCCATAAAAATGTTCGCGGACGATGTTAAACTGTACCGCCCGATTCGTTGCCCTGTAGACGTAGCGCTACTTCAAGAAGATCTGAATTCATTACTAGTTTGGTGTAACAAAAACTCAATGGTAATTAACAGTGACAAGTTCGTAGTTTTGCATTACCTTCAAAAAAAATCAGTGAGTTACAATTATTTTATTGCTGGTAATATTTTGAAGTCGAAGGAGTCAGTCAAAGACCTTGGTGTTGTTTTCGACACAGAATTGAAGTTTGATAAGCATGCTAGTATTGCTTCAAGGAACGCTAATCACCGTCTACTGATGATAAAGCGGAGTTTCTCTAAGTTTAATACAAGGAATTTTGTGATATTGTATAAGACAATGTGCGACCATTAGTCGAGTATAACTCTTCAGTTTGGAATCCCATAAACAAAACAGACCGGTCCCGAGTAGAGAGGGTTCAGCGCCGGGCCACAAAATTCATTCGATACCTGCGGTACTCTACCTACGATTACAGAATGAGACATCTTAATGTACCCTCATTGGAGTTCCGTCGGGATCGTAACGACATTCTGAACACTTACAGAATTCTCCACTCGGTAGATAATTTGGACAAAAAACATTTTTTCGAGTTTAGTTCATATCAGTCAACCCGCCAGCATTCTTTGAGGTTATACCCACCAAAAATAAATCGGAAAATTGGTCAACGTTCATTCTGTTACCGTGCATGCCAGGCATGGAATGGTTTATCTGAGGCGACCGTGTCCCAACCAAATCTACTTTCATTCAAACAACATCTTGTTGGTGCAACGTTCAACAATAGCGCGTATGTGAACCCTTTTTAGTTTATGTTTGTTGTATTTTTATAAGTGTATAGTGCAGTGTTGAAAATGTAGTAAAAGTTTATGTGCTTGTAGAGAGAGGCTTCGGCTTATCGTCTTTTTCTATTAATAAATAAATTCAATTCAATTCAATTCAATTCATTTACTTGTATCCGCCAAAGCTGGCGAGTGAAAAAAATAATAAAATTCACACAATTGGTCTACAGACTAATAACTAGACCATATACTCTCATACAAACTCTACTTCATTTAAAAAAAAAAAAAAAAAAAAAAAAAAAAAAAATTAGCCTACGCTATCCTCAATGAAGTCTACCTAAACTTTAACCAAAATACAATCAACGCAACGCATTGGTCAAAGTGTGCTTTATGGAATAAATTTTTGAAAAAAATGTTTCCCGTTTCTTTTTCAGAATATCAGTGGGTTTTTTTTTAAACCATAATTTTCCATCATAAAAGAACTGGATTGGTATTTCGAAAACCGGCATAAAAATTTCCCAAAATTAAAAAAAGTAGTTTTAATATGAGATAAATTTGTCAACGTTAAAAAAGGTAAAAAAGAAGATGCAAGCAAAGCCTGTGGAAGAGCAACAGTGTTAAAAATCTTTGCAAGATTGCGTCTAGATAGGAAATCCCTGAGACAAATCACCGCCCCGAAACTAGAAGAAATACGCGACTCCACATCTTTTACTATTAGAGCCCTCGTTAATGACAAAGTCGGGCCATAAGGGATTCCCAGATATCTTAAAGACTCACATGGTTTTAGGACTGAATTATATATACGGACAGATACTGAAAGAGAAATTTTTTCAAGGCGTTTTGGACCAAAAACCATAAACTGGCATTTTTCAGGTCGAAAAATCAGGCCATATTCTTTAAAAGACTTAACTAGATAATTTACATTATTCTGAAGGCCCGATAGAGAACGGCTAATAAGGAGTATGTCGTCAGCATACGCTATAAGAGAAGCTAGGATACCTTTACCATAAATAAAAGAAGACTGTACACCATCAAGACATGCAGCGATAGTTATATTGAAAATCACTGGAGAAAGAATCCCACCCTGACGAAGACCCTGGTTTAGAACAACATCAAAATCAGTGTAAGAACCCTTCCAATAATTCCAATTCCAATAAATATAATAAGATACAAGATTGGCTTACAAACTGTCACTTCTCAGATCCGAAGTACTAAGGTAATAAAAGTAGGCCTACTAATCCTAACCACAAAGTACAAACAAAAACTTAAACAAAGTATACAGTTTAACTCAAGGGTTTTGCTCAAAACTTGATTTTTAGCACCCTTAAAGTGGGTTTGTTAATCGAAAAGTCCAAAAAAATACTTTAGCCAAACGATATATATTCATGATCCCCAAGGGCCCATGGTCATTTTTGCCTCAAGGGTTTTGCTTACAAGTGAAATTCTGCACAAATAATAATTTGAACAAAATATACATTTTCATGATTCCAATGAGCTTATCATCATTTGTGCTTCAAGAGTGTTCATTACATCTCTAGCGCCCTTAAAGTGCGCATCATCACGGCCAAATGCACAAATAAAATAGTTTCTAAGGACTCTCATCCATCTCAAGGGTTTCGCTTAGAATTGATCGCACACGCGATTGACGAATTCCTACTTTCATCCTACGACCCAGCCTTGCAAGTGCCGTTTGAGCTTCCAGCTCTTGTTAATTAAGGAATCATTCTTACCTTCGTGATGCAAGTTGACTGGTGGATTTGGATCTCCAGGTTTTGCTTTCTGGATATTAGCCTCATCTGTGACCACTTTGAACTGTCGGCATTTTAGGCCGCCGGCATTTCGTGGTCGTGGGCATTTTGAGTCGTGGGCATTTTAATCATGGACATTTTGATCGTGGGCATTTTTAACGTGGGCAATGTGGGAGTGGGCAAAAAGATCTTGGTGATTTTGGGAACCACCCCATTTTGGTATAATGAGCGACCTGGATAGATCCGATACTCATTTTGTTCCTGAGAATCTTGGGCGTCTTCCGCCGCTCAACTTGCAACACTTTAATGCCGCTTCTGTGTTGACCTCGTACGAACTTCTAAAAGATCAGTTGAATGATTTAAAAAAACAGCATCGAGGCTATTAGATCACTAAATAATACTTTTGGTAATAGTTTGAGAGTGCCTGAGAGCATTGCTCCTAATGAACTTTCAAGTGGTGCCGTGCCTTCTGGCAATAATGACGTGGCAAACAGGCTAGTTCGGGTTCCCAGCACTACTATGTATGATTATGCTACTTAGAATTCTGATCTCGGGCTGATTCTGATCTGTTGCTGTCACAAGGACTGTGCAACAAAGGTAGGGAAGGCCATCACGAGTTTCGCTTCGGTTGCGGCGCAACCGCCACCTGCCAGATTGCCGGCTAGTGGAAGGCCCCATCGCCCAAAGTCATTTGTGATTGGTACGATACCCAATGGCGGACTAGTTGGCGTTATGGCCGCCCTGGACATTCAGGTCAAGCTATTTATTGCTCGCTTAGCCCCTGATACCGATCATCTGACTCTCGTATCTTCTCTTTCTACGAAGCTCCGCTATCGAGGGAATGTGATCCAGTTTTGCAAAACCGTGGCACTTTTAGTGCTCCTTTCAAATTGACGTTACCAGCGAATCTTCTTGACAGTGTTATGTAGCCTGATTTTGGCCTAGTGGCGTGTTAGTGCGTAAATTCTACGAGCGATCTGCAAGCTCGCAGTCACAGCAAACAAACCAAAATGATTAGAGTGTGTAAGTACAACTGTCGCTCTGTTCGGTCGAGTCGCCATGAGCTTCAGCGTGTATTTGAGTCATGTGATGTGATCTTCCTACAAGAAATTTGGCTGAGTGAGTCTGACCTCTCTCTATTGCAGTATTTACACCCGCTCTTCTTCAGTGCCGGAGTAACGCCGAAAAAAGATAGTGAGCTACTTTTTTGTAGGCCGTTCGGCGGTGTTGCAGTACTCTAGAGGAAAGAGCTGAGTTCGACATCAGAGGGCATTGATTTAAAAAATGATCGTATAACCTTGGAAATTTACGCTTAGGGAAAAAGTTTTTTTCTTTCTAAATGTTGTTTACCTACTTGTGCCCAGGATCACGAAGCAGAATATCTCGACTGCTTGAATAGAATCAAGTTAACTAGTATTCATTAGTATTAGTATTCAAGTTAATTAGTATTAATTCAGTATTCATTCAGCAGTCACGGAAAGAACAGCTAAGAGCCGCGTCAGTGAGAGACTCTGTCTCCGCCCACTTATGTTTGCAATCGTTGAAATAGTGTTTTGCAGATTTGCACACTACAAAAGCTGGCCCGTGAAGGTACTAAAAGTTATACCGATTAAGGACGGTCAGGTAAAGTACCAGGTACTCTGCTACGGAGGTAAAAACGAACTGTCAATTGTTACTGCCGGGTCCCTAATGGAATACGGTGCTGGTTATGATGTGGCCAAATCCGACAAACGGCCCGCAGTGGCAAAAGCACTAAAGGAAATGCTTCAAAATCCGGATCTTGGCGGAACTGTCTCGAGTAACGCAACTTCGCTTCGAGAATCACTTGATCAGATAGCGCTCAAAATAACGTCCGATCAAGCCGATGTTAGTGTGACAGTTTCTGCTGAAATCACAAAACAAGTAGAAAAAATAAAGGACAGTATAACAGGAATTATGACTTCTCAAATTGAAAAAATCCCTCAAGCTGTCCACGACAGTTTGAAGATCGAATACGATATGAAGTTCGATCTGTACCACAAGTCACTACTGCGAATCGAAAAAATGATCTCGACATATGAAAGGTCAGTCAATTCGTTATGGTGTGAGATTAACTCTTTGAAACAGTCGAAGGCAACAAAGCTGGTCATGCATGGCGTGAAAGGGGTTTCCGCCTCACAAACCGTGGCATAAAATCTGTTGAACACTATGAAGCAAAAGCTGGAAATTAGTGACCTCAGCATATCCGATATAAGTGACGTTCGACAGATTGGCAACGAGACAGAGGAGAAAGGGGCTTCTTTTGAGGTGAGCTTCAAAACGGTTTTGTTGGCAAAAAAATTGCTGGGTGCAAGAAAAAAATTTAAAGGAACAGGTCTCTTCATATCAGAGTCTTTGACTAAAGCGCATTACTAGCATGTAGTAATAGCTTAGTAATGTAATGCTTTAGTAATGCTACTAAGGACAAAGTTAGAAATCGGAATGTTTGGACATAGACGGAAAAAGCATGGACAAAATCGGGTCAACTACAAAGCGAATTTCGAAAGTCGATGATATAATTGCATTGCCCGATCCTTCTCATCTAGTAGTGTAACAAGACAGGGACTAATCGCAATGGATCAGTGATTAATGTGTTTAGTGTGTTATGCAGATGAATCGACTAGAACAGTTTGAAAAGATCCTCTGTGCCTGGATTCTCTGATAAACACAACGCTAGGTGAAGATGACAAAGAACAGAGTGAATTATTGGTAGATATTATGTCATGCAGATATGTAAGTGAATGCTCGAAAAAGGTAAATAAGTCGGACTTAAGGGTTGGTCACTTAAATTGTCAGTCATTGCAGACAGCATATGATGAAATATCTGAAGTTGTTAGTAGAAATAATCAAATTGATGTTCTATCAGTGACAGAAACGTTCCTTACAGAGAGTATGGATGAGAAAATGCTTGATATTACGGGTTTCTCGTTAGAAGTATTAAACTGTGAAAAGCTGAGGAAAGGTGGCCTAGCGTATTATGTGCGACAAGGACTTGATTATTCGATAATACCAGATTTTAATGTTCGTGGTGAAAGGATATTTGAGTCATTCTGTCTCAAGATAAAATTAAATCATCAGGAAATTTTAATAGTGTTGATATATCATAGCCCGTCAGCTGACAAGGAAATATTTATGGATGAGCTAGAAAAGCTAAAGTGGCATCAGTACCCGGTAATAATGCTAGGGGATTTTAAGATGGATCTACTATCATTACAAAATAACAAGAATCTGTTATTTCTTCAAAACTGTATGTCATATGGTTACCTGCCTATAGTCCAAATACCCACAAGGGTGACACCAACGTCCGCGACTCTGATTGATAATATATTTGTATCCAACCAAAATATTGTGAGAAGGTCCGTAGAGGTGCTATTATTTCAAACATCAGATCATTTTGCTACGTTCACTGGTGTAATGATGGGTAAAAGTAAGATAAAGTCAGAACCCAAATACAGGCTTTATCGTCGAGATGAGTCAGAAAAAAATATTGCGGACCTGGTATTAAGCTTAAAATGTATCCAGTGGGAAGAATTTTTTCAAGCCCACGTTGATCCAGATTCAGCGTATTCGGCGTTTATTAGTAGTTATATAAACCGGGTTCTACCCCACCCTCCCCCAAATTTCAAAACCCCATTTTAACATCGATTTCTTAAATTTAACATGCTTTTTTCCGAAATTTCACCCTTTTTATAGATATTTGTTTTTTCTTTTTTTCCAAATAAAGGTACCAAGAAATAGGAAATATTAACCTTTATACTACATATAAACTACTACTTTTTTTTTGCTTTTTTCAATTTTTTATCCAAATATCCCCCAATTACTGAGTAAACAGTTCCAAGTCAACATATTGTTCCGAGTTCTTATTTACACGCAAAATAGGCTGCAAAATAAGATTGTTCTTTAGAAGTAACTCATTAGCAATCGAATTGTATCTCTGTGGTATAAACAGATCACACATCTTCTTGTTATGATTGATAACTACAACTAACTTGTCACCATATTTTGTCTTAGCTATTCTCATTCTAACGATGGTATATTTCAAGCCTAATACCAACTGTTCTTTCTTGATTGTCTCATTGTATTTATTCATGCTGATTGTATTCAAGACCTCCATTTATTAGCGGCTGATTTTCTTTAATAAAAATCCAAACTTCACTTTTCATCACATCATCAAAATTAAATCTTCTCAACAAACCCAAAAGATCTATCTCTAGTACGGAAAAAGCTCTTTGGGCTAGCAAAAAATAGAAAATCTCTTTGCGCATTAGCATTTAGCATCGGAAAACATTTGGTTCGAGAGATTTTTCGGGCCCCGTTGGTCCAATGGACCAAGCTGTTGCAATCTTGTCACCCATTGAATCAACAGCCGTGAGATCGAATCCCGCTACCAGCAATCCGTTGATAGTGAGAGATGGCGAAAAAACTCAGAGATGAGTTCCTCCCCTCACGGGGCTACCCCAGACATATCTGTATATATGTGTGTGTGTTAGATATTTTGACAACATCTTCAATCTTCATTGTCTGGGGGTGGGAGGTTTTGCAAAAACTTCATATTTTTGGTAAATTTTCTCGTTTTCTCATAGATTCATTATTACAATATTTATAACCGTTTAAGCGAACCTGTTTCATGTATTTTTCGCGAAGAAAAAATCGAAAAGTTTTACGCATTTCCGCTTCGCGTTGAATGACCTCTTCAACCGTTAAGTGTCCACATTTTAGCATTGATAACAGTTCAGTGTAAAAATTATACGTGGTTCTATATTCTGCTTTTCTATCTGCAATATTTAAATGTTTTTCGATTATTTCAATGACGACGGAACCCAAGCTTAAAGACGCTAAAGGT
The DNA here is from genome assembly GCA_030848855.1 of Branchinecta sandiegonensis. Lineage (NCBI taxonomy): Eukaryota > Metazoa > Arthropoda > Branchiopoda > Anostraca > Branchinectidae > Branchinecta > Branchinecta sandiegonensis. The sequence goes on from JAUPMV010000018.1 coordinate 17,135,941, forward strand.
AGCATCAGAAACGCACTTTATCCTGCTGCCGAAAAGGCGAATTTGGATAAAAGAAGACCGTTGCTGACATTATTATAATATTTATAACTTCGACGATATACAAACATTTTCTTTTCCAATTCCTCCATTAATACTATAGCTAAATTGTTTAAAAAATTACTTCCTTAGGCTTGCTTCCAAACTTCACAATTTGGAGCACATACGCCATCTCGTAAACAATACTGCAGATAGCATGATCAGTCGGATGTAATCCAGACGGTGCATACTACGTGAACGCAAAACACTTCTGCCACCTGCGCAACTCCACTATATCTTTCTTAACTGGTCAGAGGCAATCTAGATCGCGTATGCTCCGTGAAACACAAACAAATCAGCCGTCTCGGTAACTGTGCTCTCTGTGCATTGAGCCTTTGCTCCATGAAATACATACTGAAACCAGTGTATTTCTTTACGGCTGAGAAAACGCAGTCGGGAGAAATTCATTAATAAAAATATTCCCCTAATAAATGATGGAAACTGCAGAGGTTATTCAGCGTTGTAAAACCATTATATCATACAACGAATCGGTTATACGAAGTTTACCGAAATACAAAATTAATGAACTTCGTACATATGCAAAAATTAACAATATCAAAACAAATGGTGAAACGAAAAAGGAAATAACTAATAAGATAATAAAGCAACTTAATAGGAATACTTTGCTTGCGGAAGATACAATTAATATTCGGCGTAGAAATGAAAGGATTCGGAACAAAAATAGACCATCAAATTATACACCAGAGCCAGCATTAAGGAAGATTTTGGAAGAAGATATAAAAGAAAATAATATTGCTATTGGGAATATAAAAAAAGAGGAGAAACGGATAATAGAAAAGGATACAAGTGAATTAAAAAGGTTTCTAAAAAACAAAGGCCTACCCACTCGTGGTAGCAGAGATGAAGTTATAGAACGCATTAAGGAATACTATGGTAGGATAATTAATAAGCAGAAAGAAACTATGGATAAAACTAGAGGTATCCTGAGAGATCAAACAGAAAGAGGTGATCAAAATAGACACAAACTAATCGATTTATCTAATCTCTTTATAAATAAGAAACAAATCAAAGAAGAAACATCGATTCCCAATTATTTGTTTAAAACAGAAGAAGAACAACACCCCACTATTGTAAGAGAAAATGAAAACATTTACACAGTAAATGTATCGATTGAAAGCAACGGTAGAGACGAAAATACTCTCATTAGTTTTGTTTTTGAGGATTTGCAACGAAGAATGAATGAAATATACCAGTACAGAGTTCAGTTTGTGACCAAGGTTATTTTCTATCGACAAGAGAATGATGAGGAAGTAGAAGTATTTTACAACAGTACTTCTTGGGTTTTAAACAAAAATAGTGTCCTTACTCGTAGCCATTTAGATGACAACAACAGGAGACTTAGTTCTTTGAGTAATACCCCTCGATCTGGATTACAATTTAGGCGATATGATGCAATCGACTATAGGATGACTCGAATCGAATCCTACATGGGAGGAACCTATAAAATACTGCCAGATTTCGTAAAAAATAAAAAGGCTTGCCTGAATATTGAAAATAAGGATCAAAAATGCTTTCTTTGGTCAATCTTAGCACATTTATACCCAGCTAAAGATCATTCAGAAAGAACTTCGAAATATAAACAGTATGAAAATGAATTTGATTTTAAAGGAATTACTAACTACCCGATGGATACCAAAGATATCTACAAATTTGAAAATAAATACAATATCAAGATTTGTTTATTCCAATTGGATAAAGAGAAAATAATCAGAAGTCATATACTAAAAAGTACTATCAATGGGAAAACAGCAAAACATATCATTCATTTACTGTATTTCGATAATCACTATGTACTAATAAAGGATCTCAGCAGATTAATTGGTAGTCAAATCTCTAAAAATAAAACAAAGACATACCTATGCACTTATTGCGGAAGGCATTTTTCGAAACAAGAACACTTTGAAAAACATGAATTGAAAAAGAACTGTGAAGATCCTGATATTATAATGCCTCCTGAAGGTTCAAAAATACAATTTAAAAATATTTCGAAACAGATGAAAGTACCGTACTGTATAATAGCAGACTTTGAGTCTTATAATGAAGAATACAATCAAGTCCACGGAAAGAAAACAATCAAAGTGGCTGAACAGAAAGCGTTTGCATACGGAATTCAGGTGTGCTGTTCTTTTGATTCAAAGCAGAATAAATACTATGATTATTTTGGTGAAGACGCTGCAAAACATTTTGTGAAAACCATTACAGAAGTGTCCACAGAAATTGCACACAAGTATGAAAACAGACAAAGAAATCACATTTATACCGACGAAGAAATTAAAGAAAAATGGAAGACACTAAAAAACAAGACTTGCCATATCTGTAACACAGAAATTACTGAAAATCCCCACTTTGATCACGACCATATGACAGGAAAGGATAGAGGTTTCACACACGCTGAATGTAACATGAAATACAGGATTCCCAAGCATATCCCTGTAGTCCTACACAACTTATCCAAGTATGACTCCCATCTATTTGTGAAAGAATTAGTACCTGATAACGGGATTTTTGAAAGTGCTGAAAGTTTCATTTCATTTTCGAAATCAATAAGTATTCCAAGACAGGATAAGGAAATAAAATATGAAATCAGATTTATAGATTCTATTCGATTCATGGCTTCATCACTGGACAAACTATCAGCAAATTTAGCGAAATGTGACTGTAAAGTATCCTGTAATCATCTGAGAGAGAATTTCAAGTACACATCTGACAGTTTCAGAAACGATGCTGAATTTAAAGAAATAATTAAAAAGGGGGTGTATCCTTATGAATTTGTGGATAGTTTCAGTAAAATGGATTGTACAAAGTTACCACCCATAGAAAGCTTTTATTCTAGGTTAACGGGAAAAGGTATTGACAAAGCTGATTATAAAAGAGCGGTGTCCATATGGAAACAATTTAATTGCGAAACATTACTTGATTATACCAAGTTGTACCTAAAAAGTGACGTTTTAATATTATCAGATGTTGTAGAGAATTTCAGAAATGTATGTATACATAATTATGACCTGGATCCACTTCATTACTTCTCAGCTCCAGGACTAACATGGGACGCTTTCCTAAAGCATTCAACAGTAGAATTACCGTTATTCTCAAAGGAAGACATGTATACATTCGTTGAAAAGGGGATAAGAGGTGGTGTATCTCAGTGTATAAAAAGATATACGAAAGCAAATAATAAATATATGAGCGGTTATGATAAGAATAAATCATCTAATTATCTAATGTATTTTGACAAGAATAATTTGTATGGGTGGGCGATGTCGCAAAAATTACCCGCAAAAGATTTCCAATTCATTTCCATACCAGAAGCTTTGAAAGAGAGAAATGAAAACAGTTCACTCGAGTATTATAACCATCTAAAAAATCATGTTAACTCGGTGATACAATTACCGAATGTAGGTGCTATATATGAAGTAGATTTGGAATATCCAAAAGAACTACACGAATTACACAAAGATTTACCATTAGCACCCGAACATTTCAATGGCAAACTATGTACAACCTTACTGGATAAAAACAATTACGTAGTTCACCACAGGAATCTAGAATTCTATTTACAAAAAGGTCTGAAACTGAAAAAAGTACATAGAATACTAGGATTCACTGAAAGTGCTTACTTAAAAGGATACATAGATCACAACACAGCACTTAGAACTAAAGGTACAAATGATTTTGAAAAGGACTTTTTTAAGCTGATGAATAACGCTTGCTTTGGAAAAACCATGGAGAACGTAAGGAAACGAGCTGATATGGAAATAATAACTGACGATAAAACTAGAGAAAAAATAATAAAGAAACCCAACTTTAAATCTGAAATTATTTTCAGTGAAAACTTTTCTGTAGCGAGGATGTCAAAGGAAAAGATAAAATTAGACAAACCCATGTTTATCGGTTTTGCTGTACTGGAACTATCCAAGCTATTGATGTATGAATTCCATTATGATTATATGAAACCTAAATATGGGGATACAATAGATTTATGTTATATGGATACTGATTCTTTCATCTATGACATACGAACCGAGGATTTCTATCAAGATATTAAACCGGATTTGAATGAGAGGTTCGATACATCTGATTATGCGAAAGATAATCCATACGGGTTTCCTAATGTAAACAAGAAAGTGATAGGAATGATGAAAGATGAATTAGCAGGACAAGTGATGACAGAGTTTGTTGGGTTGCGGTCGAAAGTATATGCTTATTTAAAGGATAACCAAGACCCTTCAAAAGCCAACAAAAAACTAAAAGGAATAAAAACAAACATAGTGAAAGATAAAATTACGATTCAAAACTACAAGGATGTTCTGTTTGGAAACGTTGGAGACCTTTCAGTAACCCAGTACAACTTAAGGTCATACAAACACAATATGTTTCTAGAAGAACAGAATAAAAAAGCCCTAGATCCTAAGGATGATAAAAGGATTGTATCCAGTGATAAATTCACAACTTTTCCATTAGGTTACAAACAATAAATATTCAAGTACATGGTTAAAAATTAAAGTACCTAGTTAAAAAAAGTAAGTACCTACTTAAAAATTTCAAGTACCTAGTTATAAAATTCACTTACCTAGTTAAAAAATTCAACTACCTAGTTAAAAAATTCAACTACCTAGTTAAAAAATTCAAGTACCTAGTAAAAAAATTCAACTACCTAGTTAAAAAGTTCAAGTACCTAGTTGGTAAATCTTATAATAAAAAATTCCTCATAAGTAAATGAATGAAAAGGCTCCAATCAAAGTGTATGATTTCAGCGAAAAGAATAATTATCAGAATAAGCACGACCTTGCACCTCAGTGGCCATTTAGATTATTAATTTGTGGAAGTTCAGGAACAGGGAAAACAAATTTACTCTTGAATTTAATTTATGAATATCTATGTTTCAACCGAATATACTTGTATGCAAAAGATCTTGAAGAAGATAAATATAAAGAACTTATAGACAATTTAACCACTTTGGAATCAAAATGTAAAACGAATATTTTAACCGTAAGTAATGACCTTAATGATATTATCGATGTTGACGACCTAGACCCTAATTATCAAAACTTGATTATCTTTGACGATTTTGTAACTGAAAAAGACCAGAAGAAAATAGAAGATTTATTCATAAGAGGAAGAAAGAAAAATGCTTCAATTGTTTATTTATCACAGAGCTATCATAAAACACCAAAGGTTGTAAGACTTCAATGTAATTATTTTGCATTCTTTCAGTGTTCTAATCCAAAAGAAGTAAAATTAATCAGGCAAAATCATGTATCTAATATAGACAATGAGAACTTTCTGAAACAATTCGAGGTTGCAACTAAAGGTTACGGATTTTTCTTTATTGATTTAAAAACAAAAGATAAAACCCTGAAGTACAGAAAAAACTTTGAAAAATTTACCGGATAATTTATTTCTATAATAAATGAATAAATTTGGTAGTGTTGGAAAAAAGGTTAGTAACGAATCGAAAGTTACTGATGACAACGGTAATATTAACCTACAAGATAAGAGAATTATTAATTTAGGGGATGCGAAAGCAGACCAGGACGCTATTAGTTTCAGATCTATGACTATTATTTTGAACCAATTTAAAGAAGAAATTATCGCAGAACAAGTGGGGATAAATCAGTATTTTAGCGAAGATATCAACAGATTGACTGCTGTACATGATTCTCTTGATAATTTATTGGTAAGGATTAAAGATAAAGGGTTATTTGTAAAAGAAATAATTCGAGTTAATGATAAAGAAATTAACGCTGAAAACAAGTTGATAACAAATGTTCAAGACCCTAGAAACAAAAATGACGCTGTTAATTTAGGAACGTTAATTACATATCTTTTAGATTTGGAAAAAAAGCTCGAAACCCAACAAACCCTTAGCAATACTATTCTAACAAAAATTGCTGACCAACAAACCCATATCGATAATATTGAAAGAGCAATCGTAAACATTTTAAAAAGGCTTCTAGAGCAAAAACCTGTTGATAAACCATTCGTTTCCAGAATAGAAAAAATGATGGCTGGTAAATAAGAAGTTTATATGATAAATTAATTTTCTAATAAATGGTTGAAACATTTGAGTATACAGTTTATTTATCAAAGCTTCAGAAAGGAAAGCTGAAGAAATGTTTTGGTGCTAAACAAAAATGTCAAATACGTGTCAGTCATAACAGACAGAATGAACGAGAGCCAGTAAAGTTACTTTTAAGTAAACGACAAATTGATAAAATTGAAACATGTAAAATGAATAATAAGGGCTGTGATATTGATGTATCATACAAGCAGATGAGAGAAGCGATTCAAAAAGGTGGATTACTTCCATTCTTAATACCGTTAGCAGTAGCCCTTGGTAAGGCAGCTTTAACAAGCGGAGCTGCTGCTTTGGGTACATTCGCTGGTAAGAAATTGGTGGATAACATAACCAACACAGGTGGGGCGCTTACACTTCCTGGAACACAAAAAGTTGTGGGACGTGGAAGGCCTAGGAAGAAAACAGATGATGTCAACACAGGTGGTGCGCTTACACTTCCTGGAACACAAAAAGTTGTAGGTCATGGTGTACGGGGAAGGCCTAGGAAGTCAAAAAACGGGGACATCAAAAAAGAAGCAAAAGTAAAGTAGGACCTCTAACCAATTTTGACATTATGGATGTATTAGGGGATATACCACATTTTAGAGGTGTTTTCTCTATAGATACGCTACCCAAACAGATAAATAGTATAGAATGTGGTGTAGTTAATTATGATAAACTCGGAATGCCTGGAACTCACTGGGTGGCATACTGTAATCTACCTTATAATCCTTATGTAGAATTTTTTGATTCTTTCGGTATAACCCCAGGAAAAGAAATAATTAAATATCTAAAAACTTCGAAGAAAAAAATAGCTTATGAAAATCTTGCCGTTCAGAATATAGATGAATTAAACTGTGGATTGCATTGTATTTCCTACATTAAGCGCAGTTCTTAGTTTATTCATCTCTCGTCTTTTTGTTTATAAAAATTGTTTTCTAATAAATGGAGATTTATTGTATGAAATGTAAAAAGAAAACTGACACTGAATCAATGTTTAAAGCAGTGTCACAGAAAAATAATGTTCCAATGGTGAAAGGTAATTGCGTTATCTGTGGTTCAATGAAAAATCGCTTTTTAAAAAAAACCTCGACGCAGAAAAAGATATTTTAAAGACGTATTATTCTCATTATTCAGGTTCTTATGATATTTACAGAAAATTAAAAGAAAATGGAGTGAGTGTTTCCAAGGATAAAATAAAAAATGTGTTGCAAAATGAGAATGTGTATACGTTACACAAACCTTCCTATCACAATTTTGAAAGGAGACGAGTGTATGTTCACCATGTAGACGAGCAATGGCAAGCTGATTTAGTTGACATGCAGAAATATAAACAAGAAAATAATAAAACAAATTACATCTTGACTATTATTGATTGCTTTAGTAAATATGCTTGGTGTGTCCCTTTGAAAGATAAAACGGGTGCTGAAATAATCAAGGCATTCAGTCATATCTTTAAAGAAAGAATTCCTAAGAAACTACAAACTGATAAAGGTAAAGAATTTGTAATGCGAAATGTTCAAACATTTTTGAAAAATAACGACATACACTGGTTTGCATCTGAAAGTGAATTGAAAGCGCAAATCGTTGAACGATTCAATAGAACGTTGAAAGAAAAGTTATGGAAATATTTCACTCACAATAACACTACTAAATGGATTGATATTTTACCTTTATTTGTTAGTTATTATAATAACTCTTATCATCGTTCAATACAAATGAAACCAGTAGATGCTAGTAAAAAGGTGAATCAGAAAAAGGTTTACAATGCTTTGTTTCCTCCATGTGATTACAAAGTCACAGGAAATTACAAAGTAGGAGATTTAGTTAGAATTAAAAAAGAAAAAAGTATTTTTGATAAAGGATATTTACCTAACTACACGAATGAAGTATTCCAGATAGCAACCGTTAGACCTACCATTCCCATTACTTATGAAATATCTGACAAAAGTGGGGAATTAATTCAAGGAGGGTTTTATGAAAAAGAACTTATAAAATTTATTATGAAATAAAATTACTAGTATATAAATGGATTCAAGACGCTTGAGTGATATGTTGTCGGAAATAGTGAAGAACAGAGAAATCCAAAGAAAACAAGTTCAACAACACGAGATGGAGAAAGCAGGGTTTCGGGAATATGCTTCAGAATTAAACGCTCCAGTTGTTACGGCACAAAAAGAAAACACTAAAGATACCATCAAAAAATTACAAGAAAACACTGAAGCTATCATCGAAAAATTAGAGGAGGTGGATATTAATTCAAGAAGCCGGCTTCTCCAATTAGGTGAACCGTATAAATCAGCTTTACAAAGACAACCATATCAGATTCCAGTTTCAGAGGCAGAAACACAGCCAACACAATCTACCGCTTTAGAAGCATCTCCAGATTTACCAACAAGTATCAAAATCGTTGATATGGATCCAGGTGTTGATAAAGAGTTATTAAAAGCACTTAATGTAAAATATAGAGAGAATCATACAAGATATAAAGGAGAATATTTTGAGATGCCTAATTATTACTTTGATAACCCAGAGAATATAGAAGATGCTTTGTCTGAATTAACACCTATAAGTCAAAGTTATGGTGGTTTGAAAAGTAAAAGTAGTTCTAGTAAGTATGATAAAATTATTTTATTTATTCAAGACTATAAGGATAGATTAAAAAAAATTCAATCTAGTAGACCCTTTATCAAACAACAAGGAACTGGAATATTTATGAATTGTGATGAAATGATTAAAAAATTGTACACTTTGATAGGTAGTAGAGTGAACGGGAATACATCTGATGAGGTGAGGAATGAAGCTATTGATATTTTGGACTCGTTAATGCGAAATAAATTCTTAAACAAGAGAGAATACAATTCAATATATAAAAAATATTTCTAATAAATGGTGTTGTTAAACATTGAAGGTAATGAAAGTATCATTGATATAACATTTAGTCAACCGATTGAACTGAATCGTAATTGGGATTATGAAATAGGTTTGAATCAGTGTACTTTGTGGTATTCGTGGCATAATATAAGTGATAAATTTGGAAATAATACATTTCAATATAGGAAAGATGAAGAGGAGGGATGGATGAATGTTACTATTCCTAATGGGATGTATAACGATGATTGTTTGAATTATTTTTTGTGTCAGTATTTTGATACACCAAAAGATAAATGTCCTATTGTAATCTCATCCAATCCAGCATCTATGAGATTTGTCATAGTATTACAAGAAAAATATGTGTTTCGATTTAATAGTGACTTGTGTCAGATTTTAGGCTTTGAGAAGGATATTGAGATTTCTAAGAAAATCAATGAAGGTACAAAGCTTCCAAATATAACAAGAAGTGTCGATAAAATTCAAATTCACTGCTCTCTTGTGAACAGTTCTATCGTAAACAAAAGTAAATCAGATGTCATTTGGACATTTGTTCCGAATACTGAACCGGGTTGCCAAATTGTTGAGAATCCTAGACAATTAATATATCTTCCTATCAACACAAAAGACTTTATTTACTCGTTGAGAATTACAATAACTGATCAGCTTGGAAGACCGATTGATCTGAATGGTGATAACGTAGGATACGTACTGCATTTAAGAAAAGCTTAAAGGATTATTTAAATAAAATTATTTACTTATAAATGTTGTTAAATAATAAACGATTACTTTACAATAAGCAGTACGGAAGTGGAATCGGTAGTATATTCAGCATTGTCAATGTATAATAATATTATAAAACCGAGATTTGAGCTGCTGAAAAACAGAGCAATAGAATATGGAAAAGATTTGATTGATGTCAACAAGAAGGAACTGATTGATGTGATTGGAAATAAGAAATCGATGAAGGATCTTATAGGTACAAATAAAAGAATTTTAAATCAAAGAAGTCAGGACTTGATTAAAACGTTAATGACTGGAAATGGGTTAAAGATTCTGAAATGATTTTTATTGAATAATTTCCTTCTTATATAAATGGCAGTAAATAAAATTATTAGTCCGCAATGGAACATATTTGATGAGCCACTTGTGGATGATACAGTGGTCAAGTATGAATTTAAAGAAATTCGAGAAACAGATGTGAATGTATCCAATAAGTCAGAGTTTGAATTTGTAACAAAGAAATTAGATTCCTGGTTCTATCCAAGTGAAAGTTATCTTGAGGTAGGCGTAAGGATAGTAAAAGCTGACGGAACTAATATAGCTGCAACTGATGTCGCTACGTTGACGAATAATGGATTTAATTTATTTAGTACCGCCGAGTATGTCATAAACGATACACCAGTTGAAAAAATTAATCATGTTGGTATTACAACTACCGTTACAAAGTTGATTGAATACTCCGATGATTACTCTAGAAGTGCTGCTAGAAACCATTTTTGGTACAAGGATTATAATCAAGGAACTGATATCAACCCTATAACTAGTTCATTTACCGTACCTGCAGAAGGAAAACTAACAGCAGGAAATATGAATGTCACTTCTAAGCCTAATCCCAATTATAATAAAGGGTTTGAAAAGAGATATAATAGAACTAAAAACAGCAAATTAGTGAATATGTATTTACCATTATCAGAGTTGTTTGGATTCTTGAAAGGAAACAAACGATTTTTTAGAGGTGCATCACACAGAATATGTCTAAGAAGAAATGATGATAATAATATGATTGTAAAAAATGGAAATACTAATTTTAAAGTCGTCATTGAGTATTTATCCTGGAAAATTCCTGTTATAGCTCCTAGTATTGAAATGATGAGTCAATTGGAAAAGGGTTTGGCAAAGGATAAAAAGTATAATTTGATGTGGGAAGCTTGTAATACTTATAAAAGTGATGTTAGTCAGAATAAGGAACACACCTGGAAAGTTGTGTCTGAGAGAAATAGTCCTACGAAAATCGTTGTGATGTTACAGAAAAATGAAAAGCATAACAACCAAACAAATAATAATATGGTATTTGATCATATGAATTTGACGGATATAGAGGTTAGAATTAACGGGGATAAATATCCAGAAGAACCCCTCAAATGCGACTTTAGTGAGGAAAAATGCACATACTCGAATGTGTACAACAGATACATACATATGGGTTATAAACAATTAGCGTTTGATACTGGTAGTGTAGTCAATATCGAAGAATTTAAAGAAGTATATCCACTATTTTGTTTCGATGTTTCTAAACACGAGTCAAATATTTATAATGGAACCACTGCTGATATTGAAATTAGTATAACTTTAAATGATCCTCAACCTGTACCATACAATATTTACTGTGTTCTATATTATGAAAGAAAAGCTACATTGGATATCATTAATAAAAATATGTATGTGAGTTTGTGATTTGGATTTTTATTAAAGAAAATCAGCCGCTAATAAATGGAGGTCTTGAATACAATCAGCATGAATAAATACAATGAGACAATCAAGAAAGAACAGTTGGTATTAGGCTTGAAATATACCATCGTTAGAATGAGAATAGCTAAGACAAAATATGGTGACAAGTTAGTTGTAGTTATCAATCATAACAAGAAGATGTGTGATCTGTTTATACCACAGAGATACAATTCGATTGCTAATGAGTTACTTCTAAAGAACAATCTTATTTTGCAGCCTATTTTGCGTGTAAATAAGAACTCGGAACAATATGTTGACTTGGAACTGTTTACTCAGTAATTGGGGGGTATTTGGATAAAAAATTGAAAAAAGCAAAAAAAAAGTAGTAGTTTATATGTAGTATAAAGGTTAATATTTCCTATTTCTTGGTACCTTTATTTGGAAAAAAAGAAAAAACAAATATCTATAAAAAGGGTGAAATTTCGGAAAAAAGCATGTTAAAATTTAAGAAATCGATGTTAAAATGGGGTTTTGAAATTTGGGGGAGGGTGGGGTAGAACCCGGTTTATATAACTACTTTTATTGATTTAATTTCTAGTAATTAGAATTGCCATTGCCCTGTGTTGAAAGAGCCGCAGCGTAAGCATTTAATTAGAAAACCATGGATGACGCAGGGACTTCTCGTTTCTGTTAACAACCGGAAAATTCTTTCTAAACATTATTTAAATGATCCGACTGAAGAGAATTTTCACCAGTTTAAAGAATATAGAAATAAGTTAAACCAGCTCAAAAGAAATCCAAAGGAAACATATTTTCAAAATATTTTTTTAAAATGCGAATGGGAATCCCAGTAAAACTTGGCAGATAATTAATTCGGTCATCGATCCAAATAAATCAGAAAAAAACATCGTATAAAAGAACTGAGTAGTGAAAAAAATTCAATTAAATCTCCGGAAGAAATTTCAAGTCTTCTTGGTTCATTTTTTGTAAATATGGGACAAAAAATAAAAGATAAACTGTTGAATGCAAAATAAAAAAAGAACACTAATTACAAAGGTAACATCTCCAAAACTAAAGAAACAACAGACAATGGCTGAAATGAAGAAATTTACATCTGTCACATGTAACGAAGTAAAAATAGCATTTGTGAAATTAAAGGAACAAGGTCAACGGGCCTAGATGGACTTTCTTTGCAACTAATATTGTGTTTAACAATCCCCTATTGTGTTTAACAATGCGCTTCTGCCTGCCCAAAGTAACATTGATACGTCTTGTATATTCCGCGGTTTAGATGTTTCGAAGTTTTGTTATGCGGATGATCTTTTTAACATAAGTCGAACTGTTGCTGGTCTTGAACGGTATTTCCGGGATCTAAGTACTAACTATGATAAGATTGGTATGTCTTTGAATCCAGATAAATCCCAAGTGCTTTTGTTTAATTGCAAAGATCCTATTGAAGCTCCGGTTAATTTGGGAGATACTGTTGCTACTCCAGTCGATCACTTCATGTACTTGGGTATCCCAATCGGTCGGACTATTGCTGCTACGCGGAAGCTTCTGGTACAGCACACTGAGAATAAAGTGCGAAATTCTTACGTTTCAGTAGTTGTATCCCAGCTAAATTTGGGTAGGAAACTACTTACTCGAATATTCAACAGCTCAGTCATGGGCCATTTTCTGTATATCGTTCCCTTCTGGGACATATTAAGTGACAGTGATAAAGTTGAACTCCGAAAAATTTATTTTAAATATGGGAAATATCTCCTTGGAATCCCGTCTTGGTCAAGAAATAGACCTCTAGTTCGAAAATACGGTCTGCGGGAACCGGTAACTGAAATGGCCGAACACTTCAAGCGGATGACTGCTGACAAGCCGTCTCACCACCCCTGGAGCGGCATTCTATTTTAGTATTTATCGAATTTGTTGTTGTTTGTATTTGGGTATGAGTTTATTAGTTCCTTCTTTTTTTCTTTTCTTTTTCTGTACTCCGTCTCATGCTTTTGTAGCTGTTGTAGATGGGTTATAAATAAATACATACATACATACATACAATAAGAAAAATACAACCAGCAATCATTGAGCCTCCTACGGTCCTTATAAACAGAAGCCTTGATGAAGGTATTTTCCCTACTAAACTAAAAGAATCCAAATTCATCCCACTCTTTAAAGGAGGAGACCCAACAGTAATTGAAAACTATCGACCAATCAGCTTACTTCCCATTTTTTCGAAAATATATGAAAAGCTTGCTGCAAAAAGACTATGAATATTTTGAAGCTACTAAAATTCTTTCTGATAAACAATATGGATTTCAGAAAAACAGATCCACTGAACTCGCAATTACGGATCTTATAATGAATATAAGAGCAGCGCAAGATGATGGTTTATATTCCCTGGCGATTTTTCTGGATTTAACAAAAGCCTTTGATTGCGTTGATTTTGACATCCTTCTTGAAACATTAGAAGGATATGGGATAAAGTCAACGGTTCTTGAATGCATTCGGTCATATTTAACAAACAGACGTTGTAAAATACTTGCTAATGGTATCTTATCAGATACCTGTATTATTTCTTATGTTGCCTTGTGATTCATTCACCTCTGTTAGTGAAAGTCAGCTGGGATCTTCGCTGGATCACATTCTGGTTTCTAGTGCATTATCACCTCTGCTTACTTAGTTTGAAATCTTGTATGATTTTGGTTCGGATCACCTACCGCTGTGTTTTACGGTTAGTATCCGTGCCTGCCAGCCAGTGTACTTCCCAGCCAATGAAAATCTCCTTGATTACCTTATTGAAATACAGCGACAATTTGCTCAATCAAAAACAAAATTTTTAATGCCGTACAACAAAGTGTCCGGCATATATCAGAAAAAAAGATGCACGAGACAACCAAGGAAATCCGCCGGACGCTCTTAGTTGGCCTACGCGTAGTTTGGCTACGCAGAGGTTCACCTCTGCTTGTCCCGCAAGGACTTCCCTTGTGCGCTCTTGTCTTATCCGGTCTTACTTATCTTGTCTTATCTTGCCTTACCGGTTGACATACGTGTTTTGCCGGCTAACACTCATTATGCCCACGATCACAATGCTCACCACTTAAAATGCCCACGATCAAAATCTCCATGGTTCAACATGCCCACGTCAAAATGCCCACGATTAAAATGCCCACGATTAAAATGCCCACGGCTCAAAATGCCTACGACTCAAAATGCACACGATTGAATGGTTTCAGATGTCCAGTCCTTAGTAAACTAGTGATGAGTGAGAAAAGAAAGGAGCAGACCGAGTATCAGAATGGCGATAATCGTCCGATGAACTGGTATGAACTGTTCGATTACAGTGTAATACCAAATTTTGAAAAAACAAACTGAACTACAAACAGCGATCTTAAAAATATTGGTGGAATTTGGCGTTTAATTCGTACTTTCACGCAAAACAATCCTGATTTGATCAGCAATACAGTAATTCCTTTCGATCATGGTTATCCTGTCTCTTGAAATTTAGTTGTCCATTGTCTTCGGACATTTTGGCCTCCCTTGCCGACAGTTTGAGTCGTTGGCACTTTGAACGAGGACGATTTTAACATCCCCTGCGAGCATTTTAAACTGTCGGAATTTTGGGCCGTTGACATTTCGGACGATTTCAATTTCGAGGTTTTCAACCTCAATTTTGGGCATTTTTTGTCGTGGGCATTTCGAACCGTTGGCATTTTGAGCCATGGGCATTTTAATCGTGGGCATTTAGAGCCATGGGCATTTTGATCGTCGTCATTCTGAGCGTGCACATTGTGAGAGTGGGCAAAAAGTTCGTGGTGATTTGAGGAACCAACACCCGTTTTGCCTAATTAAAAGCAGCGAGCCGGAATAATTAATTTTTTCAAATGGGTTCCTATTCCTTGCAATACTCTAAATGACCAAAATCAAATAATCACAAGAACCTCCGTCTACCTATCTCTGTAATAAGACCATACGGAGTCGAATATATTCCCGATAACCTGCCCAATGCAAACGAGCGGAGGTAGGAGCTACGCGTACCATCACATCAGCCAATTGGTTGTCTACTATTGTGACGTCACGTGTGACGCGCTGCAAAGCGTGTCCTCCACGTCGACCACGTCTATAGCTTCTACGGTTTTCCTTCTAGTATGCGCAGTGGCGATGAGGGAAGTAGACGGGTAGCAACTCAAAGCTCAGCAAGGATCTCCAGCTCCGCCAAGTTTTGTCGGGGTATACGTAGGCTAGTCGCTGCATGGGGCCAAGACGGAGTCTCTATTGGATTTTTTGTTCTTGATATTATCAAGTACAAAAAACGCCAGTGAGCCTCTGCAAGAACGAGAAACATCATCCATAGGATGATTCAAATCATATTTCAATCAATCAACAACGTTTGTTGGGAACGCTGTGGTGACGTTTCCGGCTATTTGCTAGGCACACAGCGATTTTTCGTCGGCATGAAGATCTGAGTTCGGTCATGCTGACGTCACAAGTAACTACTACCTGGAACGGTCCCATCTTTAGCTAACTTTCACTTTCCAAGATCCGTCTCAGAAGTGAGCTCGGGGCAGCAAAGTGAGACAACGTATAATTACTAAAGTAAACAGGACATTAGTGTGTGTTTTTATGGCACTTGCCTTCCGGCCAAGTGCCATATACCGATCACTTTTCCGTCGGTCTGTAGGTCGGTCGGTCAGTCCGGTGTTTGCGAGTTAGGGTACTTCCAGATACGCTAGGACGATGAAACTTGGTAGGCATATTAGGGACCTAACCAAACTAACTTGGAAATAGTCACATGCCCGATCCGACCATCGTGGGGGGAGGGGGAGGCTGCGGAATCCAGAAAATAGGGGCATGCAACGATCTTAACGAAACTTGATACCTTGGAAGACCTGGTGTCTCAGATGCGTCGTCTCAAGTCTGTACCGGATCCGATGAATCTGAGCGGGAGTCGGAGGGGGAGCCGGAAATCGTGTGAAACTCTCGGAGTGGAGCGATCGGGATGAAATTTGGTGGGAAGAACAAGCACAAGCTCTAGATAAATAACTGACAGAACTGGACCGGATTCGGACACTGTGGTGGGAGTTGGAGGGGGGTTCCGGAATTCCGGCGATCCTTAGTTGATGTATTTCCAGGTGGGCTAGCAAGACAAAACCTGGCAGGCATATCAGAGACCCGATCAGATTAACTTGGAAACAGTCACCTGCCCGATCCGACCGTCGTGGGGGGAGGGGGAGACGACAGAATCCGGAAATTAGTGGCATGTATAACTTTCGAACGGGTTACCGGACCTTAATGAAACTTGATATCTTGAAAGAACTCATGTCTCAGATGTCCCATTTTAAGTCCGGACCGGATCCGGTGAACTGGGGAGGGGAGAACCGGAAACCTTGTGATACGCATAGAGTGGAGCGATCAGGATGAAACTTGGTGGGAAATACAGGCAAAAGTCCTAGGTGCATTAGTGATCCAATCGGACCGGATTCGGGTACCGAGGGGGGGGGGGGTGTCCGGAATTCCGGTGATCGTGAGTTAAGGTTGTCCCAGATGTGATAGGACGATCAAACTTTGCTGGAGCATTAGAAACTTGACATCACTGGGTTAGACATCGTCACTGCTCCGATCCGACCATTCCTTAAAGAACTCATCTTAACCGCAAAATACAAAAAATACTTTTAAGCCAAATTTACTTTTTCAAGATCGCCATGAGTACATGAGCCTTTTTGCCTAAAGGATTTTGCTTAGAAATTAGTTTTTAGCACCCTTAAAGTGCGCATCTTAACCGAAAAGTAAAAAAATAAACTTTGACCATCACTTCCATCCTCTGACCCAGCCTTGCAAGTTTGGCGCATCTTAACCGAATACTTCCATCTGACCCTCGATCTGACCCAGCCTTGCCAGTTTTTGTTTTCTTTCTTGTTTCCTTTTGCTTTCTGTCTCCTATGTTTATATTTAAAGTGAAACCATAGGTTGAATTTTCAGCCCCTTCTTTTTTTCTTGTTGGGATATTACTTAATACATATGCTTACAAGTGCCATATGAGCTTACAGCTCTTGTTAAAGTTGATTCATGTGGGCCGAGAAGGTGGGAGTTACCATCATTTATCGATGGGTCGGATTTTTACGAACACACTGTTGCCTTTGTTTTCCCCAAAATCCTCACGGTAGCCAACGTTATCCACAAATTACTTGAACACAATTCACTCCTGAACGCCAATCCGCGATTGTTGATTAACTATTCGTTGATCTCCTGTCGCTGGTCCAACGATTCTAGAACCTTCGAGAAGATCGAGTGGCGTGCAAGAGGATTAAAACAACTAAGTATATCACCCTGTGGACGTTTAGACATGTCGGAAGAAGAAATCATCGGCCAGTTTGAAATTTTTTGGTCACGGAAGCTGAATATTATTTAGCGCAATTGCAGAATCTTCAAACAATCACTATAACGAGTTTAGTTTAATTTACGGCTTTTGTTGATTGTGATCTAGTTTACATCCTTAATTCTTTGGACTAACTGGAATTAACAAGAAACAGCAGAATCGATAATGCAAATAATTAGTTCAATTTTTCTACACATTTTCCATATGCCTGCTACAGTAAAAACATTTTGTTAGATCCAAAGTCAAACTATGATTCCATTCTCCCCATATCGGGCGCTTCCCGACCCGCACCGCTAGATGACCCAGCGGTCGGATCGCGCCGTGGCTTCATCTTGGGTCTTGGGTGGGGGGGGGTTTAGACGTTGCAAGTGCTAGAATGGTTATGATATAACTCCTTTAAACAGCACTTGGCCTTTAGCTTCTCTTCAGATATAATTCGCTGTCTAACACAAAAAAAATAATTTCTAGTCAACCTCGGTGACGATTTACCGGTTGGTCTGGTGACTTGGTCTGGTGACTGGTGACTGGTGACTGTGGCAGGAATGAATTTCAATGACTGTATCTCAGATGGTAATTTTTGCACCTTATAACATAAATTTCAAATTATACTTGAGTAATATTCTATAGCAAATTTCTCGTTATTTATAGGCGAAGGCCTTTTCTGCTGCTATGTATTATTATTACTATTATTTCATAAATATTGTAGGAAAGAAGTTGGATATTGATTTAATGAACCTTGTTAACCACCTTTGTCATTGGCTTTTAGATTCTAGAATCATCTTGGGCGTTCCATTCCTGATAAAACTAATCATTGGGCTAAAAAACTTGCACGGGAATAGTTAAGAATGTTGCAATTCCGGCTAGGAAACAATTTTATCTGAAAATAATGATTTAGCGACCAAAGACAATAGAGACAAAGAATTAACGGGCATAGTCAATGACGCGGCTTCATTAAAAAGCCTGAAGCACTAGCTCCCCTTCTCCTTCACTTGAAGAATCTGTTTCAAAATTATGATCAAGCCGTAATTTTGCAGCAAAAACTAAAAAAAAAATTGTTCATCGTTCCCCATGCAGTTCCCATCTCTTCTTGCATTCAAGAAACACGCATTATCAGGTCCCGTAGTAACTTCGACCGTTCCAGGTAGTAGGTCATTTGTGACGTCACACGTATTTACTCCGAAGTAACTACGAAGAGGAGCTGGAGCGAACCCACTATCTTTACAAAAAGTTACTTCGAAGTAAAGCTCTTCCTGGTCTTCCCCGTAACTTTTTGACAAGCTGGAACGGTGGAAGTGACTGAAAAGTAGCTATTTAGTAACTTTCGGGCCGAGCTAGAACGAACCCTTTAGTTATCAAGAGTACCCATCCAGCTTACAGAAGTGATGACACCTTCGCGTGAACCTTACCGAGTGAAATAGTCGGGGAATTTTGGCAAACGGTTGTCTCTTCCTTGCAACAAATGCACATTAAAAATAGACAGTCAACGACATAGCTGCCTATTAATTTTCACCGCAAGTATTGATTTGTATTCTTACGTTGTGGTTTTCAATTTGGTCGAGAAGAGGTGAAAAAACAAGGCTATTAATCGGAGATATTGAGCAGGTTGTGGCACATAAAGCCCGTTGGATCTGAAAATCTAGCCCCGTCCGACAATCAGCGAAATGCTTTACATATTAAAATAACGGTATATTACGGTATTTAAAAATAGTTGACTTTGTTATAGATAGATAGAAAGAGAGATAGTTTATTGCTATAAGCAGCCCGAGGGCCATGCCAAAAATTTAACATACGAAAAAACAAACAAAAAAACACTAATATATAATAATACACTTTTCCTTTAAATTTGTTTTGCTTATTCCAAAAACCTACTTCTGTGTTCCATCGCTTCCCTCAAAAATTGCCCCATTTTCTTTATACCAGCAAAACACCCATCCTTAAAATTCGTTTCACCCACTCTTCGTCAAATACGCGAACACCATACTCTTCTTTTCTCCATTTACTCAGCTCATTACAATCGCAAAGCATGTAAATCACACTCTCATTCACGCACCCACACATCGGACAGAAGTAAGGACCGAACTTCTGCTTACAATTACCAATATAACGTCTTCTACCCCCAATTGGTAGACAATCTGCCAACAATTCAATAATTATCTTCAACTCATCCCGTCTAAGACCCGCTTTAAACATTATATTCTCACCCCATGTCTCCCTTACCGCAGCATAAAACCCCAAAGATTCCGACTGGTCCTTCTGGGCGTAACAAACCTGTACTTCCTGGCTCTTAAGTATTTCTTTCACAACCTTAGTCACTCCTTCCTCCTTTCCTAATCCATCACTCCATAATTCTCCAACTCCGCAATCATCCAGTATCTTTTTTACTATATAGGGCCATGAAGTAGGCGATTCTTCTTTCAACGCTTCTAAATATGCAGATTTAAATAATCTAACACGTGGCATCCTAACAATTCTTTCCCAAAACCTAACCATATTCACTAGTCTTACATTTCTTAAAGAAGTTAAACCTAACTCACCCCTAACAACTACACTATTTGTCGATTTACTTACTCCTAGCCACCTCTTAAAATAACCTAACTGCACTACTTCTATCTTATCTATCTTCTCATACCCCCATACTTCAGACCAATAATGCATTTACCCCCGCCAACTTAGACCTGAATATTTCTTTGTGGGCCCTAAGGTTTCTAACATCCTTTAATTCACTCCTAAGTATCGAATTCGAACATAATCTACCCTTCTCTACACTCTTTTCAATATGTTTACTAAACTTCTTACCTTTAGCTCCAAATTGGACTCCCAGGTATGTCCACTTTTCCTTGATTTCTATTTCTTTACCTCCATAATTAAACTTATCGTCCGTCCTCAAATTTCCTCTTTTTCTGAATACTAATACTACCGTCTTACCTTTGTTTAGCTCCAATTTCTTACCTTCTAAGTACTCTCTCAACAAATCAAGTAAAATCTGCAGATTATTTCTACTATCACTTAACCAAACTATGTCGTCAGTGAACAGGAGCATACACAGCAAAGATATATCTAAAGAAACCGTGGGCGCTCCTTTTTTTAACATAAACTCCACAACATCATTAATAAATATTCCAAACAGTTTCGGCGACAGAGTACAACCTTGTTTTACACCCATATTATATCTTATTACTTTAGATAGTTGTTTCCCAACCCTTACTATCAATCGTGTAAATTTGTATATTTCTGCTAACACTAACACAAATGTTACTGGTAGTCCTATTCTTAACAGACTATCTATCAATAAAACTCTCTCTACATTGTCAAACGCCCCTTTCAGGTCTACGAATGCCACATACAGTCTTCCATTTCTAGGCCTAGTATACTTATCAATCACCACTTTTAATGCGAAAATATTATCCTTCGGTCCGTAGCCTTGTCTAAACCCTGCCTGTACATGATTTAAAACCTCCTTACAATCTAACCATTTCTTTAACCTATTATCTAAAATCTTACAAAAAACCTTTAATAGTCATAGTCTGCGAATAGCATTCATTCGAAGCGGTCGCAATTACAATTTGAGTTGTGATACGTGAAATAAAAGGATATAGATCGAGGATAGAAACTGGGATGCAAGAGTACGGTGGAGGAAAATTAGCAGGCCCCCACGCTCCACTGGGCCACCCCCAATAAGGTGATTGCCACTGCAAACCGTGGGCCTGCACGCCGAAAGATAAGTCTTTTATTACATAATAAGGATATTTGAGATGTCGGAGATGCAGGAAAAAATACTAGAGGAGCTGCGTGTAATGAACAGTAAAATTAGCGGATTGAGTTTGATACCAGACCTGGTAGAAGATCTTCGACGAGATTTTTCAGTTTTATCAGTGGGCCTCAAGGTTAATTTATCAAGAGTTGAAAAGGCAACTGCAGAAAACTCCGAGCAAGTTATATCACTCCGGAATGAACTAGATAGCACACGATTAAGAATGAGCAGAATTGAAGCGGAAATGAAAAGTGGCAACGTCGTTTTGTACAATTTCAACCCACGAATCAGAGGTCCGAGCCTCCGTCAAGATATCCTAGAATGTTTGAATACGGTGATCCCAAACCTGGATTTGTACAACTCGGACATCAAGGATGTTTTTCGTCTGAAAGTAGCGAACGGTATAGCTCCTGTTCTCATTAAGCTCACATCCAAAGACTTGCGCACAGCGATCCTCCGGGGAAATTCATTCCTTAAACGTCACGAACTAACAGCGGCGCCGGACTACACAGAGAACGAAAAACTTGCGAGAAGCCAGCTCAAACTGGTAATGGACAGAGAGCGGAGCCAAGGGCGAACTGATTTTTCTCTGAGGGGTACGAGACTCCACATTGGTAATCGAGTCTTTCAGTACAGCTTTGTGACAAAGAAAGTGGAGGAAGTCGTAGCGCAAATGAGAGGTAACAACGTGGTAACCGGATCCACAAACGATAATCAGGAGAATCGCTTAGTGTTAGGTCCAGTAGTGCACGCGATTGTACCCGCACCTCAGGCTGTGCAACCAAGTGGACGGCGAGAAATGGAGCCGTCAAACCCAGGCCGTAGTCGAGCGGGTTCACAACAGTTTTTTGATGCGTCGGAATTTGTTGAGACTATATACGGAACTCCAGTAAACGGTAATCAGGGAGACAGGCAGCCAGTATACGGTAAACGGAGCAGTCAACAAGTTGTCTCGCCAAATGACGTTTTTCTCCAGCCAAATACTAGTTTGGCCCGAAGGAGCGAGGGAATGGAAACAAGCGATTCCCCGGTTATGAGTGGACCTAGAGAAAGCCTGCCACGTCAGTTATTGCCCGAATTGAGCCGCGAGGTCTTACCTGTTGTTGTAGGTGACGGATAGGTCGGGTTGGGCCATCGTAAACTGAAATTAGTCCACTGGAACATTCAAGGGTCAAATAGTGGAAAGATTAGTGATTTGTGTTCAGTTGAAGATTGGGATATTATTAGTGTAGTAGAGACGTGGTGCGGCCAACATGAAATATCGCAACTAGGTTACACTGTTTTCTCTGTTGAGAGAAAAGTTTCTAAAAATGGTAGAAGGTATGGTGGAGTGTCTCTGTTGGTAAAAAATAATGTTTTTGACCGTATAGAAAGATGCCACAGTAAGTCAGAAAATGTGGTATGGTTGAGATTGAAGTTGAGAGATCTTTCGTTTGTATGTGGTAGTGTATACGTGCCGCCGGAGTCGAGTAGCTATAGCAGTGAAAACACGTGGGATATTTTGAATGAAGAGAAAAGTGTTTGGTCTAGGAAATTCGCTCATGATCCGTTTTGCATTTTAGGTGACTTCAACGCATATTCTGGTGTTTTAACTGAGGCATTTTCCAGCCCGCGTCCGGAGGATCTTTGCAATGGTGCAAATAGACGGGAGGAAGAGTATGAATGGAGTGGTGCAGCTGATGAGTTTGGTAAAAGGAGGAGCAAGGACCAGTCACGTAAGATAAATAATTGGGGGAAATTGTTTTTGGATTTTTGTTGGGAAGGTGATCTTGTTATTTTAAATGGGAGGGTCGGGGAGGATATGGATGGAAATTTCACATGTTTTTCGGGGATTAGACCCAGTGTTATTGATTATGTGGTAGTTAGTAGAGATCTTTGGCCTTGGTGTAGAAACATGCGAGTCTTGGAAGTAACTGGTTCAGACCATGTACCGGTTGGACTATGGATGGAAGATGAGCAAGGAAATAATAAACCTATGGCGAACCCACGGGACCCAGGTAAAAACCCACTGCCTTATGGAGTGAAAAGACCAGTTGAGTTTCGTGAAATGAAGGAAGAAAATGTTAAGGTATCTTTTTGTATGGAGGAGGTAGAAAAGGGATTTGATGATTGTTTGAGATTATTGTCAGAAGGACAAGTAGATAAGTCGTTTGTAGAGTTTTCGAATAAGATGTATGAAATAGTAGGACAGGATAGTAAACAGGGCAAAAAAAGATCGAGGACAGGGGGTGCTACTTATTATGATGAGGAGTGTAAAAATAGAAAGAGTGAATTGGTTAGTTTATTGAGAGAGTTAAAGAATAAAGATGGTGAAGAGGAACTTTCCAGATACCGGAAAGCAAGGAGGGATTATAAAAAGTTGATTAAAAAGAAAAAGAAGTTATTTGAGAATAAGGTTAATGATAGTATTATGAAGTCATATGTTATGAAGGATAGTAGGGATTTTTGGAGAGGTGTTAGGGATAGTGTCCACCCGGTTAGTAGAAAGCAGCAGGGGTTAGAGGCGGAGACTTGGCCTAGTTTTATTTTGAAAAGGGAAGAGCATTTAGATGAGGATAGTGTGTTAAGGGAGAGTGTGGATGAAGAGTTGAGTTGCCTGGTCCGTTTTCCTATGTTAGAACAGGATTATACAATGATAGAAAAGGTATCCCAGGATGAGGTTTGGAGCAGTTTAAAAAATATGAGAGGTGGATCGGCACCTGGAGTTGACGGTATGCCAACAATTGTATTTAAGTGGGGCAGGGAGATCTTAATCCCAATACTAGCCGCCATGTTCTCATTTATTATTGAGAAGCCGTGGTGGCCAGAATGCTGGGAAACATCGTTAATTGCCCCCATTTTTAAAAAAGGGAATAGATTAGAACATTGTAACTATAGGCTAATACATCTAGGTAACGCAATTAGTAAGATTTTTTGTAAGATAATAAACGTTAGATTAAGGAAGTGGCTAGAGGATAAGGAAATTTTAGATCCCCTCCAGGCAGGGTTTAGTCCAAATTACAGTACGTTAGACCAGATTTTTATTTTAAATGTGTTAGTGCGTAAGTATAGTAGAAAAAAGGGTGGTAAATTGTATGTGGCTTTCCTAGATTTGAAAGCAGCTTTCGATTCCGTTAACAGAAAACTGTTGGTGGAATATTTGTGTAATATAGGATTACCTGTTTTAACTGTACGGCTACTCCTAAAAATGTATACTTGTGTGTCACTGGTGGTGAGGGTTGGTCGCCAATGGTCGAAGGTATTCAAGTCCAGGTTAGGACTTAAGCAGGGTTGTACACTGTCGCCAACTTTATTCTCTTTATATTTGAATGATATGAATAGTTATCTGGCAGAAAGAAAAGCACCTACTGTTAGTATGGATATAGTGAAGTTGTGCATGTTATTATTTGCGGACGATGTGGTTTTGGTGGCGGACAGTGAAAGTAACTTACAGATTTTGATTGATTTGGTGGCGGAATATCTGGAAAAGAAGGAGTTGATATTGAACAGGGAGAAAACGGTGGTGATGGTGTTTCAAAAGGGGGGACTTACGAGAAGTTCTGCCGATGTGTATTACGAAGGAATGAAGTTGGTGGTGAAGGATGAGTTTGTGTATTTGGGGGTCAAATTTTCGAGCAATGGTAAGTTTAGTAAGCAATTTGAGCATGCAGTAGGAAAAGGTGGCAGAGTTTGTAATTTGGTAACTAAAAGTCATTTGAGGCGTATAAAGAATGTGGGTTTCCAGAAAAGGATTTTCAATACGAAGATATTGCCGACAATACATTATGGTAGTGAAGTATGGGGTTTTAGGGATTTTAAAAAGTTGGAAAGTATCCAGAATAGGTATTTTAAGAGGATGTTAGGTCTATCGGATAGATTTAGTAATATAGTATTGAAAGGTGATTTAGGTATTTATAGGTTAAGGATTGACAGGTGGGTAAGAATAATAAAATTTTGGGAAAAAATAAAGATATGCCCAGGGTAAGACCACTGAAGGCAGCATACCTGGAGGCACTGAAAGATAAACGCCAAGATTCTTGGCCTTATCAAGTAAAGAAGATCCTGGAACAATGTGGCCTACCCGGATATTGGGGAGAGGGACTTGGCCCACAGTCTTCAGGTCAAGGGATCCATCAAATGGTGCGAAGAGTACTTCAGGATCAGGAAGTCCAGTCATGGCACGAGGAAAAGGACCAGACAGATTCGTTGTGTTTATACGCCAAGGCAAAAGATTGTTGGGGTGAAGAAGTCTACCTCAAGTGTGGTCTGTCTCACGAGGAACTTGTGTTATTTTTGAGTATGAGAGGGGATGGTTTACCACTTGGTAAAAGAAGAAAATATTTGGGTAAAGTTAGGGTTAAAACTGGTCCTTACTCTTGCCCTATGTGTGGATGTGAGAAAGAAAGTATGAGTCATTTTGTGGGAGAGTGTGAGGAACTGAATGGGTTGAGACAAGAGTTGTTTGGAGTGAGTGTGTGTGGGACTGATTGGATAATTGAGAGAATGAGAGAGAAAAGTTTCCCGGCTATTCGTCAGTTTGGAAGGTTCCTCCGGATAGGGTTAGCACACAGGGAAAATTGTATATCCCTGTAGTGGCTGTAGCAGAAAATATTGGTACAGAGTGCATGAATATATATATTTTTTGTTTTGTTGTTTTTGTGCGATGGCCCTTGTTGGCTTTTATGCATTAAATATCTATCTATCTATCTATGCTATTCCCCAGGTGTATCCCCCTATAATTCCCAACCTCCTGCCTATTACCTTTCTTAAACAGGGGTGTCATTATTGACAAACTCCATTGCTTCGGCCACACACCCTTACTAAATATACCAGAAAATAGTAATGCCAGGGTCTGTAATAGATACGTTCTAACCCGTTTCCAAATAATTGTGGGGATCCCGTCGGGTTCCGTTGATGACCCTCCCCTCATCTTCTTCAAGGACTCCCACACTTCGTCTTGGCTAACAGGATCAATCAGGGCGTAATCCTCCTCTCTCAAAGGCAATTCTACTTGTTTCTTCAGTCGCTGCGCTGTTCGCTTTAGGTTATCTTTTCCAGGTAATCTGTCCACGCCTTTGTTGAAGGGCCAGTCCCCAGATCCTCGCGTCGAAGTGACCCCCTGATTCCATTCCAAAACTCTTTCTTATTTTTCTTAACAAAATCCTCCTCGGTCAATTTTATTCGTTTTTCCTCCAATTCACTTTTTTTCTTCTTTATTAACTGCTTATACTCCCGTCGTTGCTCCCTATACTCCTCTAATAATACTTTATCAACAAAATACTATCCTTAATTCTTAGAAGGGCGACTCTAACCTTACTTCTCTTCGCTTCACATTCCTTATCGAAAAAGTCCTTACCTTGTCTTCTATACTTTAGTTTATCATTGTCTTCATCCCCTCTGCTTACCTCCCTGACAATCTTACAAATTGCTTCAGTTCCATCTTCCATTCTACCCGACACAATAGTAGATCTACTTTTGTCTATCCACTCTTCTGTTAATTGCTTCTCTAACCTACTCCTCAAAGTTTTATCACTTACAATTTCTTACCTAATTTTTGGGAATACCAACATCTTATCATTTAAATCCAGGTCTAATCCAATATTTGAATTCTTAACTCCTCAACAGACATTCTGATACCCATTGTTGCTTCTATTGGCACGTGGTCCGAACCAACCACCGAGAGCACCCTGAAGTCTGTACACCACGGCCAAAGAGACATATCCACTAAAATATAATCAACTATACTAGGCATCCTCCCCGCAAAACAAGTAAAATCACCGACATTTTTATGTTTCCCCAGCCCACCATTTAAAATTACCAAATTTTAGGTACAAACTAGCTCTGATTTCAGTATTCAAACTAGTTTACTGCCGGCATTCATTCCGTGCGGTCGCAACTGAATTACATCCGTGATCTAGCAGTCAAGGTGCAAACAAGTTTACTGCCGTTCGGATTTTCCGTGGATTCATTGGACAAAGCTGCTTGGAGAAAGGTCTTGAGCCGACCATAAAGGCCACGCTTAATGCTCGAATGCCTGTACGAGGATAAATAAGAACGGCAATTACAGGTAAAATAGTTAACCTTTTCCTGTTGAATAAGTCTATTTGAAGATGCCAGAGGCCGTGCTCCAAGATTCAGTCAATCAAATACTGGCCGAATTAGCAAAATTGAGGTCCGAAATGAATGCTAAATTCGTGGAACTGAACCCAAAAATAGACGATCTGCGCAGCGAGTTTTCGGCCGTTGCGGTTAAATTGGAATCGGATGTAGCAGGCCTGTCAGCAAAAACAGTGCACATTTCTCAGGAAATTCTGTTACTGCGACGCGAAGCCGAAGCGAACTGTTTGAAAATCGAGCGATTGGAAGCGGAATCGAAAAAGGCGAACCTAGTACTGTACAATTTCAACCCCAGAAGGAGGGGCTACTCGCTTAGAGACGACATTTTGCAATGCTTGAACGAGATAATTCCTGATTTAAATCTACGTGATTATGACATCAGCGACGCGTTTCGTCTTAAGGCACGAGCCGGAGATACACGCCCCGTTTTAATCAAATTCGGATCTATTGGTTTGCGTAATCTAGTCCTCCGATCGCAAAGAAACCTCAGATCTTTTTCCCTATCGGTCGCACCTGATTTCACAGATGGTGAAAAGCTGGCAAGAAACAAGCTCAAACCAGTTCTCGAGCGTGCGCGTGCCTCGGGGGCGAACGAAATTCGTCTAAGGGGAACGGGGTTATTTATCAACGATAGAGAATTTTTCTACGATAAGGCGACTGTAACAGAAGTTACAAGTCAACAGGAAGCAAGGGGACCGCGCCCACCCGTGCCAACCCCAGCACGTCAGAGGGCGGAATCTGTAAAGTCTGATGTTTGTCAGTTGTCAGATATTTCCGTGTCTAGTGCAGGGACGATAGTGCAGGCCCAGCCGAATGGGAGTCAACCCTCTATCACAGGCCAGGTTAAGCGCACGAGCGCCGATATTGTCAGCCCTAATGATGTTCTTTCGCAACCTGCCGCTAGTATTACGCGCCGTAGCGTAGCCGGTGACGCACGAGGTTTGCGTGGAAGAAGCAGGTCAATCGGGGACTGTGGTAATAACCCCCGGCAGTTGTTTCAAATGAATAGGCCTAGCACTCAAACTGGTGATTCGTCATTTACCGGTGACCAAGATTCTCCGATTCCGATTGAGGACTATTAGGGAAGCCAGGGCCATGGCCTAGCTGCTGTGAAAGTAGTTCATTGGAACATTCAAGGATTTAAAACTGAGAAAGTAGAATCGTTGCTTAAAGAGGAAAGATGGGACATTATAAGTTTGGTGGAAACGTGGTCGTCCGTGGATAGGCCTATTGTAATTAGTGGATTTAAAGAGTTTGCGGCAAATAGGAAGGTTTCTCGGAACGGACGATTTTACGGGGGAGTATCCCTTTTCATACGGGATGGAATGTTTAGTATTTGTCAACGGATTAAAAGTAGATCAGATAATTTGGTTTGGTTATTACTTTCAGTGAATAAATTACGAGTGATTGTGTGTAGTGTTTATATACCCCCAGAAAATAGCTCTTATTGTGATGAGGATACGTGGGATATTCTCTACGAAGAAAAAAGTGTTCATAGTAGATCTCACCCTAATTATGATTTTGTTTTCATAGGGGATTTCAACGCATATACTAGCGATTGTACAGAGGAGTCGTATATGTTTGGTGATCCGAAGGAATCGTCCCGTGTGGAAGATTTTGAGAATGCTTATCAATTTGCGAGGATGCGCAGAAGCAAGGCCCAGGCACGTATGAAAAATAAATGGGGACGAAAATTGCTTGAATTTTGTGGTCTTGAAAATTTAGTTATTTTGAATGGTAGGGTGGGGAAAGATAGGTCCGGGGAATTTACTTGTTTATCTGGAATAGCCCCAAGCGTTATTGATTATGGGTTAGTGAGTGTTCCTTTTTTGCCCCGTTGTAGAGACTTTGGGGCTCTTGATGTTGTTGGATCAGACCATGTGCCTGTGTTTGTGGTTTTAGAATACGAGCTACCTAAATATAGTTTAGGATCCCAGGTGAGTTACAGGAAGGGTGCGTCACTGGCGAAAGGTGATGATTCGACAATAAGGAGAGGTATAAAGTTAAGAAGGGAACTAGAATCTCCATTTAAGGCTAGGCTATCCGATGAGGATTCAGAGTTGAGACTTAGTCAGTGCGTAAATGTAGGTAAGGATAGGGAGGTTGAGGTTGTAATTAGTGAGTTGGTTTCAGTAATGCATGGGGCAGTAGCGCTAACGCATATGAATTCTTCTAATGGGAATGCAAATAACAAAGATGTTTTCTTTGATGAGGAATGTAAAGACAAAAAGAGTGAAGTTATAATTGCGTTGAGACGAGTTAAAGAAAGAAATGAAGATAATCGTCCCCAAGCTTTACAGGATTATAAAAAGAAAAGAAAAGAGTATAAAACAATGTTGAAAGATAAGAAGTATTTGTTGGATAAAAGATCAAATAATAGGATTATGGAATTGTTTCATGGGAAAAGTAACGGGGATTTCTGGAAGGAAATTAAAGCGTCAATGCATGGGCCGTCTCAAGAT
Organism: Branchinecta sandiegonensis; assembly: GCA_030848855.1. Classification (NCBI taxonomy): domain Eukaryota; kingdom Metazoa; phylum Arthropoda; class Branchiopoda; order Anostraca; family Branchinectidae; genus Branchinecta; species Branchinecta sandiegonensis. The sequence goes on from JAUPMV010000018.1 coordinate 17,166,093, forward strand.
TTTGTCCCACCTGCAGAGTCTTGGGTGGAATTTTTTTAGAGTAAAGAACCGCCTAGTGTTATTAATAGTGCATTAAGTGAGCCTATAGTTCATGATAGTCTGGTGAGTAGTCTTAGAAACCAGCCATGCTTCCCTTTAAACGAGGAAGATTCTAGGCTAACTGATAAAGTAAGTGAACAGGAAATATGGGATCAGTTGAAAAGGATGAAAGGTTCGTCAGCTCCAGGTGTCGATGGAATTCCTACAAGACTGTGGAGTTGGGGTAGAACTGTTTTATTACCCATTTTGGCGGCAATTTTTTCAGTATTAGTTGAAAAAGCTTACTGGCCACGACAATGGGATACGTCAATTGTTATTCCCCTATTTAAAAAGGGGGACAGGACAAGGCATGATAATTATAGAGTTATTCACCTAGCAAACGCAGTTAGTAAGATTTTCTGCAAGGTGCTTGATTTTAGGCTAAAAAATTGGCTAGAAAAGGCAGAGAAGCTTAGTCCAGTTCAGGCAGGGTTCAGAGAAGGTTATTCTACTTTGGACCAAATTTTTGTTTTAAATGTGTTAGCTAGGAAGTATACTAAGGCACGGGGTGCAAGGTTTTATGTTGCTTTTTTGGACCTTAAAGGTGCTTTCGACAATGTAAACCGGAGGCTTCTAGTGAAGTCTCTGCTTGATTTGGGACTTCCTGCTTGGTTTGTATTAATTTTGGTGGAGCTTTACTCCAGTGTAAGACTTGTAGTTCGGGTTGCTGGGAAATTTTCGAAGGTTTTTTCGTCGAAAATGGGTTTAAAACAAGGTTGCACTTTGTCGCCTAAACTATTTTCACTTTATATTAATGATTTAGATTCTTATATGCGGGATGGACAAGCTCCTATGCTTTCTGTTGATATTTTTCGCCTTTGCATGCTTCTTTTTGCCGACGACATAGCATTGGTGGCGGGTTCACGTGATAACCTACAGAAGCTTCTAAATTTGGTGACGGATTATCTTTCAATTAAAGAATTGGAACTGAATGCTTCAAAGTCAGTGGTGATGGTTTTTCGTAAAGGGGGGGAAATAGCTGCTAGTGATAAAGTAAATTTTGGTGGCAAGGAGTTAGAAATTAAGGAGGAGTTTATTTATTTAGGAGTTAAACTTTCTGCAAAGGGTCGATTTGGGAAGCATGTTGAGCATTGTGTGGTGAAAGGTAGTCGATGTGCTAATCTTATTCTTAGAAGTCCGTTTATAGCACTAAAGGATGTTAAATTTCACAAGCAGGTGTTTGCTACGAAAGTAGCGTCAGCAATGCATTATGGATCTGAAATATGGGGTTTTATTCAGGGGGATAAGCTTGAAGCAGTACAGCTTAAGTATTTTAAAAGAGTTCTAGGGGTAAATATTACTTTAAATAGTTTAGTTTTGAAGGGAGATTTAGGCCTTACTAGTCTTCGTAGTGTTCGTTTAGTTCGTATGGTTAAATTTTGGGGAAAAATCCTTACGCTTCCTAGGGTACGGTTGACCAAAGCGGCATGCCTGGAGGCACTAAAGGATGAACGTGAGGGTACTTGGCCTGGCCAAATTAAGACTATTTTGAATGAGTGTGGACTGTCAGGTAGGTGGAACGAGGGGAAGGGGGTTCAGCTAGAGGTAGGTGAGGTCGCGAAAGAAGTCCAAAGAGTATTAAAGGACCAGGAGTTGCAGGCGTGGGGTTGTAAGGTTTGGATTCCTGGGTCCCTGAGTCTCTACAATAGGGTTAAGGAGGCCTGGGGCGAAGAAATTTATTTTAAGTCGGGGTTATCTCCAGAAGAATTGAAATGTTTAATTAGTCTGAGAGGAGATTGTTTGCCTTTTGGCCAAAGAAGAAAATATATTGGGAAAATTAGGGTTTCGTCTGGTCCTTATTTCTGCCCTTTGTGCGGGATGATTGATGAAGATGTAGAGCATTTTATTTGTGATTGTGAGGGTTTAAGGGATTTAAGGGAGGAAATTTTTAGGGTGGGTTTTTTCTCGAGGGAGGAACTTGTTAGAAAATTAAAAAGTAAACATTTTGGGGATTTAAAGAGATTTGGAAGATTCCTTCGGATCGCTCTGTCATATCGGGAAGGATTTTTGTAGGTTTGTTATTGTTGTTGTTTTGTTGTTATTATTTTTTTTTTGTATTTGCCATGGCCCTTGTGGCTTTTTAGCGCAAATAAATCTATCTATCTATCTATCTATTCATTGACGTATTATCATTTAAAATTGGGGTGTATCGGTTTGGCGGAACGGAGGTCAGGGCTCTTAATCGGAGATGAAAGCAGGTTGTATTAGAAAAAGGTCAGTCAGCCAAAGTTACACAGCTTCTCTAAAGGGCCTCTCTTTACATTTGCTGTGTGTTTACGTTTTTTAATAGTTGATTGCTTTAAAATAGGCTCTTCTTTAGCACGGCGTCGGGCTATTTTAACACGTTCTCCGTGCCCGTTGACTCGAAAATATTACGTAATGGTAAAACGGAGTCATCTGGCACCTCAAACAGTGCTCCGGAACATGATCCGCAGCTAAACTAGCGAAGTATCGAAAGTTTAAAAATCAGCAAGGTCTGTTATTGAGACTGTACCGTTTGGAATTCGGGTTGCACCTAAATCAGATACAACAGGCTCTCCAAGGTTTATTCATCGTTCGTAGTCTCGCCACGGTTGGGGGTAGGACGATGAAACTTCGAGTGCCTCTTGACATTGGGTTCTTGAAGTATCTTTCTTAGTTGCTCCCCCCCCCCCCCCAACAGGGCCGAAACTTATTATGAATTTTCTTCCAAGATGTTAATGAATAGTTATGGTTTAACAACTTCTAGACTCTAGAGGACGTAATGCTGTAGTTCAGCGTTGTCAGGAACAAGAACTTCCCATTTATCTTTGTGCTTGCATGTTCAGATAGTTTGATCGCTTAATTTTTGTTGATATTTCATCAAAAATGGTTGAGATCCAACCGTCAATTCCGCATCACTAGTTCAGTTAAAGAGGCCTAAAAAAACGATAAAAATGCGTTACTTCGTTTGTCCGCTATTTCAATCACTTTCAGCGAATGATCTTTTCATTTCGAATTTGGGGTACCTTCAAATGCTTGTATATCTATCAGGGCCGTATGCAGGGGATGGGGGGCTAGGGGGTGGACCCCTCCCCCCCCCCCCCCCGAAAAATACAAAAATAATCATTTTATAGGCTTTTTCCTCTGATCCATGTCTTTTTGTACTTTTTTGTCAGACCTGCAGGCAAAAAAATACCCCAAAAGGCACCCCCTCCCCCCGAAATAAAACCTTGGATACGGGCCTGACCTCTATCCTTGAAATATTTAGCAAATAAAAAGATAAGCAGTTGCCGAAAAATAAACTAAAAATTACAGATTCTTCCGGTTCTTAGTTGATGATAGTTCCTAAATCCGCCGTCATTTTTATCTTTCCCTTCAATCGTGGATCCTTTGCTAGTGATCCCGTCTGGGCCGCTAATGTGCCTATCTATTTCATTGTGATAAGCGTGGGACAAAGTATTGTATTGTGGGTTCGATCCATCCTGGTTGGGATTTGTGTGCCTCGATTGTTTGAAAGCTTCATGCTTCCACAAATTGTTCGTTTTTTATTTGTAAATTGTTTTGTAGATGTAGTCTAGCAGTCCCTATTGCCTATATTTTGCAAGAAATAAATGTCTCGAGAAACATGACTGGTTTCATATTAAACACGAATGTCATCAAGAATAAAAAATACCAGCTAAGTGATCTAAGTTCGTAACTTAACCACGGTTGGAGGTAGGAAGATGAACTTCCACCTGCTTCTTGACCTTGGGTTCTGGAAGTATTTTCCGTAGGTTCACTTCCCCCACTCTCCGGTTCACGGGAAGTATAGCCCGGACTTATAAGTGAATTCCTTTTTAGCCCGGAATGCCAGTGAGCATAGGCTATTGTGGCATTACTACAAGGGAGCATTTTGTCCTGGGGACCTTTTGTTGGAAGGTCTCGGGAGAAAAAGTTCTGCATGCAACCAGCCGACTGAACGAGATTTAGTCCCGATTCTCCGCATCAGACGATCGGTAGCTACTATCTTCATATTGACAGTCAAAATTTGAAAACAGAAATTTTCGAGCAGATCGTAGAGGCTTCGTGAAAATTGCTTGCACCAACTAAGACTTTCATGAAATTTCGTAAGGTTATATTACGGAAGAAATCCATTCAAGAGGGACATTTTCCTATCAGTTAAAGTCACCTTGCGAAGATTTCGATTCATGAGGTCCAGGGAAATAGCCCATTACGAAAATTGAAATTTACCCTTGAAGAATACATGGACACTAACACAAAGGTTGTTCTGGCGCCTTTTACACGGGTTATGATGATCGACTTTAATACCGAAAAAGCCCGTGGGGATGAGGGCGTTAAAATCCTTGCTTCCGAAACACTCTCGATACTCCATTGCCTGCTTGAGGAACCAATATTTTAAACCGAATCCTCTTTCACCACTTCATACAAATCTTCCTTATCAAGTTTTGCAACTCCACGCTCCGACCCACTAATTGAAAAATATCATCCAGTGAACCGCACATAGGACAAAGAAAAAACCAGAATGCAGCTTAACCAATTGTCTCCTTTCTTTGTAACCATACGTGTTACAAGGAAGAGAAAATTCTCAAGTACTTTGGATCATGCCATTTGAATGTGATAAAATTCCCCTATTCAGGCTGGTCACTTCTCATTAGGCAAGTGTTAGGCCATTAACCGAAACAAACATACATAAGACAAGCAAGTAAATCCTGGGGACAAGCTAGTTTAGCAGTGGAGGCAGCTGCCTAGTTTTCGTTCGCAGAAGTTTGTTAAACCGACTTGTCCTGCGGTAACTATCCGTTCAACGTTCATCTGTGGCACCAGAACGAAGAAGGGGGCGGGAAAGGAAATTCCACAATCATTGGCGCGAACACACTCACATGTAGACCAGAAATTAAAAAAAAAAAAGTGGGAGGAAAGGGGGAAAGAAAATTCACAGTCATTGGCGCGACATGCACTCACATGGCGACCGGGATACGACGGACAATGATCCGAGGGAAATCAAAAACAAAGGGTAAATCCGGCAATAATTTTCATATATGAAGAAAGCCAATGGAAACATCAAAGTGTAAAAATGGAAAACCTAAATCTACATTTTTTGTTCTGGACTGACCGAGCTGAACCATAAAAAAAATGAAATAATATAAAATAAGGAAGTTATTTTTATTTTTCTAAAATAAAGGGTAGGGCGGGTGGGTGAAAAAAATCTAACTGTTGTGACAAAAAATTCGGACGTGGGTCCTCCTTATTATGAGGAAATAAGGGCTTAAAAAAAAATAAACTTCCCACTTCTTACACCATTGTTGTGAGGATGGACGAGTGGTAAGCAAGGCTTAATGAAGTTAAGGCTCCTGGGGTGTGGGCTGAAGACATTCTGACACCGTATGTGCGCACTAGCCCCAAGACCAGTCAGGAAACCGGACAAAAGAGACAAGGGAAAGTCTCAGGGAATTCTGTAGCTCAGCCACAGTCAATCCAGAAATCCCTAAATCAAGCTGGTTCACACACCCTAGCAAAGCTGGAATTCATATATCCAGTCAAGCCCGAGGCCTACTAGCCGAGATGGACCATAACGTAGATCAATTTATCATATTGCAAATCGTGTACAAGAGTGTGACACATATAATATAGCACTAATGGGTCCCTAACTAAATATATAAACAACTCTTCCCATAAATTATAATATAGTGTAACTCAGGTCTTGTTCCGACCCAGGATGAAAGAGAACTATTTTGGCTACGAACTCATTCCGTACCGAAAATACAAAATGGATCAAAGCCTGACCTCGGATTATCCAGCAGCTAACTGGAGCTAGCGGATAAAGACCGAGTGACCTATTGTCACGATGCCGGGAAATTAATGATGGTGATGAAAACCGAAGAGATATATAGAAAAGTAGGCGATAGAGGGAGGGAAGAACTAGGAGGACTATTGCAGAGCAAAGTGCCATGGGATGTCTCCATAACAGTAGTACTTAATTTGTGAAGTACTTAATTTAGTACGTTTTAGTACTGTAATTGTGAAGTCACACGTGGGAAGTGACTCCAAAGTGACTACGAAGAGGAGCTGGAACGAGCCCTTATTCATCAAGAATATACCCATCCAGCTTACAAAAGTGATGGCATCTTCGCCTCCTAACCATCACCGTGTGAAATGTTGAGTCGGGGAATTTTAGCAAACGGGTTTCTCTTCCTTGAAATGCACATCCAAAACAGACAGTCAATGGCATAACCGCCTGCTAATTCTCACCGCAAACAGAGTAGTATTTTACATTGTGGTTTTTCGATTTGGTGGATCAGAGGTGAACAAAACAAAACTATTAATCGGAGATAATGAGCAGGTTGTGGCAGAAAGAGTGTTGGATCGGAAAAATTGTGTTGACTGTGTATTTGACGGTATTTAAAAATAGTTGGTAATGTTAAACTAGGCTCTGCTTTTTGGGATCACGAAACGTCAGTGGAGGGATACCCATGACTTCGCAAAAGTTGTCCGTCTACCCGTACGGAAAATCTCCACGTCAAATGCCATTTTACACGTCGAATCGAGGACGAAACGGAATTTTTGGTGGCGAAATGCGGGCGAAAGTATAGCGAGGACGAATATTGATGGCGAATTATACTTCGACCCACATTTTCGCTGCGAAGATGAAGGCGAAGGAGAGGGAGATCTCGCGTTCGCTATCGTTTTTAGTAAAGGGCGAAGGCGGATTTTCCTTCGACCTTAGTTTTCGATGCGAAAAAGATGGCGGGAAAGAGGGGGATTCTACCTCCGCCTCATATTTGGCGAAGGGCGAGGGTGTATTCAACTTCGGCTTTGTTTTCGCTGCGAAGATGGTAGCGAAATATCAGGGAGATTTCATCTCTGTCTCGTTTTTGGTGAAGTGCGAGGGCGACCTTATAGTTTCACTGCGAAGTTGCCATCAGGTGATAGTGAAAGACTTTTCCTATAAAACTTCGACTTTTGTTTCCACTGGCAAGGTAATTGACAAGATGCAGAGGCAGTTGCAATTGGTGAGCAATGAGAAAGAATATTTGACGGTGTCTTTTCAGGCCTAATATTCTGATGGGGTGTCGAGCGCCAACCGGATTAAGTATCACAGCGATTAAGGGCTCTCGGCCAAACCTGCTCCGACACGTCGCAAAGTCTACAGAGAACTGGCGGAGAAGCTACTGAAAGTTAAAATTACGTATCAAGAAAGAAAGTCTTCAACAGAAGCACTTCTCCGGGCGATTTCTCACCTTTTGAAATTTGAATAGTTTTGGGGCCTTGAGTAGTTGAAGTTCTACAGTTTCTTTAGTTGGACTTTAATAAATAATTATTTGAAACGTTAAGCTCTGTCTTCGTATTAGCTAGGATTAACGTAGAGTTGGCGTTGGTGGCGGTAAACCCCTCTTCGCATTTAACGATTTAGATATCGGATTACATGAACCAGCTACCTGCGCTACCTGTACTAATGAGTTGGCAAAAAACATACGGTGGCGGTGGACCTACCAAAATATTTGACCCTTTCGTCTGACCCAACTAATCCTATTGATGATGCAAGATTTCCTGGGTGGCGGAAAACATTCGGTGGCGCTAAAGCACGGTGGCGTTAGAACACCCACTTCGGCTTTCAGCCAGCTATGTGGGTATGTGACTCAGTTCTTTAATAGATCTAAGGTTACGAATTTGTGTTTCTATACAAGATCGATTTTTACCAACATTTTGTGGTTTAGACCTCGTGATGCCTACTGAGAAAACGGGGTCGTTTTTGTATCAAATGTACGAGGTAGATTCGCTACCAAATGATGCGATAGAGAAAACGAGGTAGTTTGTGTTTCAAATGTACGAGGTCGTTTTGACCCAAATTTGAGGTTAAAAACGAGAGCGAAAACGGCCTTGTTTGTGTTTCAAATGGACGAGGCCGTTTTGACGCAGATTTGAGGTGAAAAACGAGAGCGATTAGGCAGCGAAAACGACCTAGTTTGTGTTTCAAATGTACGAGGCCGTTTCGACCTAGATTCGAGGTGTAGATTTTCCGTACGGGAGCTGTCAGTCCGTCTGTCAGCACGATAACTCTCGAAGGGAATGAGATATTTTGATGAAACTTGGTGCGAGGATTCTTTGCGTCAAGGAAAAGGTCGAATTCGTAGACTTTGGCTGCCTATTTGGTTTCAAATTAAAGGGCATTTTTTTTTTCAAGCGAATGAGATAGTCGACTACGGGGTAAGTAGACATGTTGAACACGAGTATGAAAAATGTTTTCTCGCCGGGCAAGTAGTTCGACCGGAATCTGCCCCAAACCGGAAAGTTTGTTAAAGGAAAAGTTTTATCTGTAGTTCATTAGATGTCCGATTTAGGGGTAAGGAGACATGCTGAATCCGAATATGAAAATTATTTTCACACCGGACAGGTAGTTTATCCGGAATTTGGCAAAAAATAGAAAATTTGTCAAAAATAGAAGTTTAATCTGAAGTTGATTAGAGGTTCGATTTCAGGATTGGGAAACATATGAATCAGAATATGAAAATTGATAAAAGCTGAAGTTTTATCTGAAGTTGATTAGAGGTTCCAAATAGGGGTAAGGAGATACGCCCATTACTGAACTTCAATTTTTGCAAGACAAGTAGTTCGCCCGGAATCCAGTCGAAACCGGTAATTTGGCAGAAGTAAGGCAGGAACTTTCGTCAAAGTAGATATTACGCAGGCTATGGGGGTAAATACACATGCTGAATCCATATTTGAACTTGGTCTTCTCATTTGATTACCATTTACCTTAATCTGTTTCTAAATTTTATTAGTAAAGTGCTCAAGGAGTCTGGCGAAGACTGGATCTCTACAAGACCCAATTGTCTAGATCAAATATTAAATTTTTGGGATCTAATCGAAACCTTTGGTCTTGTCTCAATAGACATTCAAACCAGACAGTCATTGACGTAAGTTATTGACATATTTGCGTACAAACTTCCACCTCAAACCCATTATCTTTTAACAGTGTGGTATTTCGGTTCGACGGAACTGAGGTGAAGATACAGGGCTGTTAATTTGATCTGTTAAGCAGGTTGTGTTAGAAAAAGGTCAGTCGGTCAAAGTTACATAGCTCGTTGAAAGGGTCATTCTTTATAGCTACTGCACACTTACGTTTTGTTTTGATAGTTGATTACAATAAAATAAACTCTGCTTTAACAAGATATCCACGGCGCTTAGCTATTTTAACCCTTTCTCCATGCCCCTTGATCCCAACCTTTGGGATCCCAAAGATTGAATATTTCTGGACTACTTGAGATTTTACTGTTTACTGCAACATCTCATCTCTAATCGATGTTAGACCACATTTGATGGTGGAAAACGGATACGTCATCTGAATTTTATTGGAGCTATATTTCGGCCCTTCTTGGCAAGGGTCCTCTTCAGGCTCAAAACCGCTCTCAAGTTGGAAAGACGAACTTGTGGGAAACACAAACACAGCTTGGGCTGAAGGAATAGATGTCAGACCAATTTGACCACTTGACCAAATTCCTCCTTTTAGCAGTAGGCTACTCTCGGCGAACTGCACGCAGAGCAAAAGAGCTGGTGACATTGAGAGGCTAAACTTTCGATATAAATTTCGGGATTTTGGCAAATTTTGCCAACTTATCCGTCAAGGAAACAAAGTTCAGAATTGGATTCAGCATGTCTCCTTACCCCGATAACGAGTCTCTAATTGATCTTTACTCTCTTCGAAAGCTGCAACAGCATATCTCCTCACCCTATATCGATTATATATTTATATATATATATTTCATGTTAACTTTCCAGTTGTGGCCCTATTCCGGGCCAAATACTTGTCCGGCAAGAAAATAATTATAATATTCGGATTCAGCATGTCTCTTCACTCTTAAATCAAACCTCTAATCAACTTCAGAATAAACTGTAACTTTTCACAAATTTTCCGTTCTTGCCGGATTCAGTCCCCGTGGGGAAACGTCCCTGGCTAAAATGGACCAGTAACCAAAGAGCGAAAGATGAAAGTGCATTCTCGTTGTTTCACTCTTTTTTAGCCAAATCAGGCTTCCGCTTGTTTCTCTTAGGGGCTTATTGGTAAAAAACATACCGGTAATGCATGTGGCTCTAACTACCTAGAACTAGTCTACCACTAATCAGTTATGAGTCCATGGCAAATTACACTATATATTTCGAACGGAAACGGTGTATATCTGAAGCAGCTGGTTCCAATTTCCTTTCTGTAAAAATGTTCCTACATCCTGTAGTACAAACTCTGTAGTTTTTTGGAACCCCAAAACGTAAGTGGATGGATACTTATAACATCGCGAAAGCTGCCCGTCTGTCCGTCCATCCGTCTGTCCGTAAGTCCATCCGTTCGTCTGTCAATCCGTCCGTCTGTAAGCACGATGACTCTCGAAGGGAATGAGATATTTTGATGAAACTTGATGCGAGGATTCTTTCGGTCATCGGACAGGTCAAGTTCGTAGATGGGCTTTGAAGCCCTACTTTTAGGGGTGGGGGTTCAAATAAGGGTCAAACAAAATATTCTGATACAGCTAATGTGATATTCGATTATGGGGTAAGAAGGCATGCTGAACACGATGATGAAAACCATTTCATTGCCGGCCAAATAGTTCGTCCGGAATCCGGCAAAACCGGGAAATTTATTAAAATTTAAATTTTTATTTGATGTTGATTAGAACTCCGATTTAGGGGTAAGAAGTTTTTTGCCCGGACATGTAGTTCCTCCGGGATCCGGATAGAACCGGAATATTTATTATAAGTTAAAATTTTATTTGAAGTTGATTAGATGTTCGATATCGGGGAATCTAAAGGAGAGACGCACTTAGTCTGTTTCTGAATTTTATAATAAAATGTTCAAGGAGTCTGGCAAAGACAACACCCAATTGTCTAGATCAAATCTTGGATTTTTTGGGATGCCATCGAAGCCTTTGGTCTTTTTTACCTTGGTCACGCGCCTGGAGACCAGGGGGAACTTAAAAATTTTGGAGACGTTTTGCCATGGGAAGCTTTGTCATGGGGAAGTTTTGCCATGTCAACGTTTACCATGGGGACGTTTTGCCATGGGGACGTTTCGCTACGGGGACGTTTTGCTGGTTATGTTTCGCCGGGTTCGGGAAATCCGTTAGATCAGTCAAAATAGTTCAATTTATTCAATAATCGTATGTGAATAACCTGTCACAAATGCCATGAAACAGAGATCCTAGGCAGTTCACTGAGTCGGGAACCCCCTTTTTGAAAATTTAACAAAAAACAAACTTTGTTTTATTTTGTTCCTGTTGAAATTACTTTGAATTAAAATAAGAAACAGACTTGAATTTCTAAAGACACGGTGACAGACGAACCAATTTAATAGACAGGCACCCACTTTTACAAACTGCAATTCCAGATAAACTGCAAGCTAACTTGCCTTCTGCGGGGTTGCCCTAAAACGACATGAAATGGAGATCCTAGAAAATTAACCGAGTCAGGGACCCCCTCTTGATAATTTAGCAAAAAACATGCTTAATTATTTTCTACTTACTTAAATTACTTCGACTTCAGATCAGAAACAGACACGTACTTGAAGACACATAATAGACAGGCACAAACTTTTTTTCTATCTAGGAAAAATATTCCAGACCCGATGAATCCTTTTTCCTGTTTCTGTGTTTTTTATATATTTTGGATTCGCTTCGTTACTGAAACTTCAGTGTGGCATTTCCTTTTCTTTCGTTGTAGTGCACTATTTTTGTTCCTATCCAGTACATAATAAAGATTAGTTCATTAATCTATTACACAGTGTGATTTTCAAATTACATAGATTTGCAATTTGGCCTTTGGCCTTCCGAGGTTGTATGGCAGCTGTCTAGTGTTCATACGCAGAAGTTCTTCACAGCCAAACAGGCTTGTCCAGTGGGGACTTTCCTTACACGCTCTTGTATTATGTGCAGGTTATTTCTAATAATTACCATACATGTCTTGCGTTCGTTCTCTTGCGCTCCGGGCGGTCTCCGGTTTTTCCCCTCCAGTGCTAGGTCCTTGTCCTATCGAGCGTTCTTTGACTCACCGGTGACGTCACTAGAAGCCTCCCGATAGATAGCCTCCCGGGCAGCTTCCGGTTAGTCCGCACCGGCTAGTGCGAAAACGAGTTGCAAGGCCGGCGAGCAGTCGGAGCTGAATTTAACGAGAGCTAGAAGTTCATATACCGCTTGCAAAGCTGGGTCAGATGATGAAAGGGGTTGTCAACTCGTGTGTGGACGACGAAAATGTAGATCTTTCTGACAAGTATTTCATGTAGCCTACTTTAATGAATTCACTGGTACGGAAAACCCTTGAGGAAAAATTGTCAAGACCCTTTGAGGATGATGAACCTGTATCGTCTGATCAAAAGTACTTTTTTGGGATCCCAAAACGTAAGTGGAGGGATACCTATGACATCGCAAAAAATGTCCGTCTGTCTGTCTGTCTGAGAGCAGGATAACTCTCGAAGGGAATGAGATATTTTGATGAAACTTGGTGTGAGGATTCTTTGGGTCAAGGGTAAGGTCAAGTTCGTAGATGGGCTCTGTAGCCCTATATTTAGGTGTGTGGGTTTCAAATTAAGGGGCAAAAAAACATTTTTAAAAGTTATTGAGATCGTTGGTTTATGGGTAAGGAGACATGCTGAATCCGAATATGAAAGTTATTTTCTTGCCGGACAAGCAGTTCACTCAGAATCCGGCGAAAACCGAACACAAAATTTGTCGACCAATTTCGGGCTCTAGCAGTCCCTACCCCTTTGTTCCCAAACTAGTATAGCTCTGCGCGTGGATGCCGACATTTATTATTTTATACTGTGGGACGTCGCAGGGATCTAGTGTAATCGAAGGTCGAAGGGGTTGATATGTAATGTTCAAGCGAGTATGTTGGTCAATGAGGATTCACTGCTAAAATACAGGTCAAGTTCGTAGATGGGTAGGTTAATGTTCGTAGATCTTTAGAGGCAGAAAAGGGATTTCGAATTTACGGTAAACACATGTAAGTTTTATAAGCTAATACGATATTCATTGAGGGGGGAAGGAGGTCCGCTGAATCCATATGTGAACTTAGTTTTCTTGCTGGATGGTTAATCACGAATTCGGCTGAAACTGGAAATTTGGTTGAAGCTCAAAGTTGTTTCTGAAATCGATTAGAGATTCGGTATCGGGGCAAGGAGACATGCTGAATCCATTTTTGAGCTTCATTTTAACAGTAAAAATATTCAAGGAATCTGACGAACACTGAATGACGAAGACACGACCCGAATGTTTGAATCAAATGTTAGATTTTGGGATCCCATCGAAACCTTTGGTCTTGTTTGATTTTTTCGTTAAGATGCGCATTTTAAGGGAGCTAGAAATTCATTTGTAAGGAAAACCATTCAGGCAAAAATGATCATGGGCTCATGTTAATTGACGTATCTTGTGATACCTCTCCATGCTGATGATGATGCTGAAATTTTATTTATGCACTTAAGAAGAGGAAATTAGCGCAGTACAGACAAATAAAAGAAAAAATACACTGAGCTTTCAAAAATGTAGTAAATGCACAAGATAAAAAAAATAAACATTAAAAAAGAAAAGGGACTAGTCGGGTCAAAAAAATCTTCTTCCTAGATGGACTGCGGAGAAATGGCCTAGGGCAGAATCGTGAAGGTCCTCGGCAACTGAAGATAACTTTGCACAAGGGACAGACGGCAAAAAAGTTAAGGTACAAGAGAAATTTACAGTATTTGAAACAATGAGTCCTGATAGATTTTAAATCTTTTCGTCTCAGAATACCAAAAATTCCAGAAAGGCTGCAGACAGAGGGAGAACAAAAGCTATCACATAGACTACCAAGGGCTTTTCTGTTACACCTTCCTCTATTTGGAACTATTTTTCCATACCCGACACGAATAGAATCGTGAACAGCCGAAACAGCGTTATCGCAGTATTTTTTAGAGACTCTGCCATGATCATGCCAAGCCGTTTTACGGTAGGAGAATTTGGGAGGTTTTAATTTTGACAGAGTATACCGGAATCTTTTGGGCTGTTGAATTTAAGATAATGACTTTGAGAGATGTTAACAGAAATGACAATTTGAGAAAGACTCTGACAAATCGCTATAATGTTAGATTCTAACCCACTTTTTAGTTCGACGTATTAATAGATTGTCGTCTGCATGAAAAATGTTGGCAATAAACCTGAGAGGCATTCATAAATGTCACTTTTAAAATTAAAAGGAAATAGGAAAGGAGATATCCTTGCTCACAGGAATGGGTTCCTAAACCGCCCCTGACCATTTCGCAGGAACAACAATCACGTTACGGTACCAGAAACAATGGAAGTGTTAACACCCTGACGCAAAAAAGAAAGTAGAGCCTGTGAATGTACAACATTATCGGAAGCTCCAGAAACGTCGATTGCACAAAGACGAACGGCAAATTTTCCAAGAGTCGCCTCCTTGAGAATTGTAGACAGGACTCAATGGGCATGGCTACAACATTGCCCGCCAACATATGATAGAACCGGTGTAAAACTGCAATGCATCAGCTGAAATCATTATTGTAATCAAAGTTTGGGTTTAATTCACAACCACAGCATTTCATTTCAGCTTTCGCTAAAAGGAAAGTTTCCACGGCCTGTAGGCTACCCAGGACAATTCAAAGCAAGCACCGCAAGCGAAACTTTTTGTTTAATCAAGAATAAATAAGGGAAGAATTGAGAAGACTTGAATCATGGGACGTTTTTTTTTTCCGATTCTCAAGTGGCGGGTGTGGAGCCTATGCACCGACCACAGAGTAATTATTGGCGCTATTTCTTCTGATCGCCGTTCTTCGCGTCAAGAAAGTGCGCCGAATTCAAATTAAACAGAAAGAGGCCGACATTTTGCCCTTCTCCATCCAACAAATCGTAGCTACCACTAGTTTAAAAGACAAGGTAAGGGGCTAAAGTACAGTGAGATGATAGAAGTCGTGCAATCCTACATTCAAGGATGACGAAAATAAAGGCAGAAAAGGGCCGATTTGGACTGAACACTATAAGTTTAAAGAAGGAAGGGACATGCTTCCAAATGTTTATACTTCTAGGCTTAGAAAGTCAGTTAGAATATCCGTCTCTGGAGAAGTGGGAAGAAAGATTTACTTTTTTTTCACACAAAAACATTCATGTAATATCTATGGCTGATGCTTAGTGATGAAAAAAATACTGTTAACAGGATATATAGGGAAACATTTAGCCAACTACCCGAGATAATGATATACATTTTGACCAAAAATAACAAGTTTTTACCTCAAATGTAGACATTTTGAATGATACCATACAATCATCAATTTCAGTAATCACTTAAAATTTAAAATTAGGAAATCCTTCAAGCCCACTGTTTTTCGCAACTAACCGAGAAATGTTATGAACTGAATTTTGTGTACAGAGTACAACTTAAAAACAAAACATAACAACTCTTTGAGTACAGTTCGCCAGCCATGCCCAAATCCAAGTTTGAATGATTTAAAAAACATGATAATGAAAAAATAACGATGACGAAAAGGCTGACTGTTAATAGCATAGACAATGACAAAATTAGGCAGATGTAAAGTGCAACTATCCGAGATAATGATATACATTTTTGACCAAGAATAATAAGTTGTTATAACAAATTGATACGTCGTGAAAGAAATCTGACACTCAGCAATCATTAGTTTAAAATTATGACTTTATAGCCTACTGTTTTTCGCAACTACACGAAAGTACAACTTAAAAACAAAACATAGTAACTCATTGAGTACATTTCGACAGCTAAATACCGTAAATTGTCCAAGCTTAATACCTTTCCTAGAAGCGATTCTTTACAGTCCTGAGAAGACCAATATAAAATTACCAATGTTCACACAGATCCTATTGAATCTGAACTAAATGCATGCAGTTTGAGTCTACGCTTCAAAGTTCAAGTTGCTTAACTGCTCCCCTGAGTCATCAAATGCCGCATTCCCTTGGGCTTCACCGTCTTTGTGAAGGGTCGTGATAACATAAGATTCATATTGCAAATCTGAAGCGAGATTGAAAAGCATTTTCCAGTCGTATAATCCTCCGAATCAGCACTGTTTGAACTTCCCGCCTTTTCTGACTGCTTCATCACTTTTGCTCTGGAGGTAACACTGAATACTGCAAGAGACAACACACCCCCGATACATAAGATCGGACAAAAAGAGATCCAACAACATATTCTTGTTTAATCTCCCTTTGTCTGGCAAAATTTAGCTACTTACTATACAATTCTAGTTTTAAATGAGCTTCAAATCTCAAAATTTCCAAGCCTAATGCCAAATAAATGACACACCGTTTTTCTAAATGAGAATACTACGGAATGCGCCACAGGCAGAATTTTTAGAAATGCCGAGGAGTACAGCGTCTTTTTTTTATCCCAGTAGATTATAGGCGCTAAGATACTGATGGGTTTTCCTATGTCTGACCGTCCGTCGGCTACCAGGCTAAAGCACTAAGAAGAAACGGGTTTTCCTATACATTCCCCTCCTCCCATTACCACGCAAGCCCCGGTCACGCAGATCCGGAATCCGTCAGCCTCCGTCCGAGCGAGCGGGGGTTCGGATTTCCGCCCGGGTAAGCGAAACCGCACGCGATTGGCTGTGAGGAGTGCTTTAAGGAACTCCTATGTTGAGTGCTTTAAGGTGTTTTTTTTATGATAAAATAGATTGAAGTGGACACCTGTGATAAGGTCTTTGAGTAGTTTTTTATGAAGTGGTAGTGGTTCACCGATTGGGATGTTGACATTGTTCATCTTTCGCTAGGATTTCGCAATTTATCAGTGGGAAATTGCGTAATGCTTGGACATGCATGCCTAATATAATATAGGCTACCTGCATTGCTAGAGGGAGGGGGGGGTCTAGCAAGGTAAAGCCAGCAAAGTGGTCTGAGAGAGACGCCCAGTTAAAACATGCATTTTAGTTTCATCAGTGAGTTTAGAATAGGAACTATGTCGTAAGGGCTTGAGGGTTTACAAAACAGGGATTTTGAAATTATAATTTTAAGCCTATGCATAGGCTTTGAAAAAAAAAACTGAAGAACGGTTTACGAAACAAGGAACTTGAAAATAAAGCTGTTTGCAGTCAACGGCAGTATAAATTTAAGCAGGTGCCAAGGATTAGAGTGAATGCGTTTATAGGGCATAGATTTGTATACCAGGAGAGCAGTAATTACCCACCCCACCTACCTTCCTACCATCCCTATCATACCTCCCATCCCTATCCCACTCTGTTATAGACACGTATCTAAATGAGTAGAATGTATGATTTTCCGCCAAGCATATCCAGAAATAGAGAGCTAAAAATAGAACATCTGGGTTTTCCCCAAAACCGTAGCTGAAATAAACAGGTCCACACGTTCAGGCAAATTCAAGAGATTACGCAATAAGGGGGGAGGGGGCCTAGCGAATTATAAATAGATTTTCTGGGTTTTCCCTTGACAGATCCGGAAATAGAGAGCTATAAATAGAAAACCCGGGTTTTTCACAAACATGTCCGAAAAATTAGGGGGTGAAATAAACACGTTCAGTCAAGTTCAAGAGATGACGCAATAAGGGGAGATCGTCAACCAATCAGGAGGCGAGTTATAAATCGATTTTGTGGGGGGTTTCCCCAGACAGATCTGGAAATAGAGAACTATAAATAGACCATATGGATTTTTCCCAAACATGTTCAGACATGTTCAAAAGATAACGCGATCAGTGGGGGAGCGTCAACCAATCAGAAGGCTAGCTATAAATAGATTTTTGGTTTTCCCCAAACAGTTGAAATGTCTTTTTGGGAGGGTCAAATATGTGAAGGTACTTTATGGGCTACATTTAAAGTCTTTTTTTAAATCAAGAAATGAACAACCAATTGAGTCTGGCGATTTAGTGATATTTGGAGACCTTTAAACCAGAATAATTTACAGTATTTTCGTGCCGGCCAAGCAGTTGGTCCGGAATCCAACCAAAATGGTAAATATTGTTGAATTAAAAGGTTAAAAGTAAAATCTATCTGAACGTTATTTCTTAGCGGATAAGTATTTCGCACATGATCAAGCCAATACCCAGAATTTAGTAGATGTGAAAGTGAGGTCGATTTGAACCTGGAAAACAAACATACTGTACCTGTAGGTGCCCGTAGGTCAAGAGAGATAGACAAAAGCATGAGACTCGAAACACCGAGTTACATATTTATCGATAATTGTATATCTCTTTCTCACTCGTACGAAATCCAACACCCCTTGTGATCCCATCGAAACCTTTGGTTTTGTTAATTTAAATACGAAGGTACACCGAAACATGCTTCGACATGTCTGTGTTACTGAATACTATGCATATAAAGCATTCCTAGATCTACCTCATGTCCAATCCTCTAACAAGTCTAGATCTGTCCACTGAAGCAGATCCCAATTTTGACACAAACCTTAGACTGCTTAAAGTTTCACCGAACAATGCTGACGCTTCAATTACCCACTACTTATTCACTTAATTAGGCTTGAAGAAGCAATGCATTGGTCCCCAGTCTACAGATATCGGATTTCACTGAATGAACTTTTTCTCTCGGATTTGTAGTACCTCTGTGTACCTGAACCTTGTCTGCTTGAAACATTTGGAAGCTATAACGGTAAACGAGTGCGAAAAATAAATCTTTTCGGAGTCACACGGAATATCTGTCTGTCTTCAGAAGTGTCCTTACAATCTGAACTGAATATTACCCGCAAGCTTCACGCCTTTAAAGGATACCTCGCACTATTTACTCGTCAAATTACAGTATTTTAAAATGTTTTCAATACTTTAAAACCAGACAAATAACCCACGGTTTTGGCTGTTTTAAGACCCGCTGA
Source organism: Branchinecta sandiegonensis (assembly GCA_030848855.1). Classification (NCBI taxonomy): domain Eukaryota; kingdom Metazoa; phylum Arthropoda; class Branchiopoda; order Anostraca; family Branchinectidae; genus Branchinecta; species Branchinecta sandiegonensis. Next base: position 17,184,965 of record JAUPMV010000018.1, read on the forward strand.
CTTGTAGCGAAAACAGTGAAACAATTTACATGACCGGTTTTTCTAATGGAAAAACTTCTCGCAGACAACAGTCGACAGCGTGATACACACCAAAGGTAGCAAAACACGGCAAGTGAGAAAATCAGCGTGGTTCTGTTAGAGGGGTTAGAATGTCCCGTCCGGATTTGGGATCTCCGAGTTTAGAAATACATGTCGTGATTATGGAAGTAGGTTGCGTTAGTGTTATAGGTAAGACAGGTCCTTTGGCCATTGAAATGCACAGTTTTGTTGAAATTCAATTTCTCCGCGTCTAAGTGAACTTTGTCTTGACGGGGCAGCAGTGCATATTCTGAATATCCCTAGTACAGCCGAAGGTGAAAAACAAAAAAATCACTTAGCAGAGTTAAAATAATTCAGTATGCTATATCCGAATCCAAGATTTGGTTAAATTCTTAAGGCAGATTCCTGAAATCCTTTCGCTAATAAGTAATGAACCATGAAAATCAGTGTAACTGAACAAATTAGGCGACACGTCAGCGAATTCTTTTCTTTCGATGGTGGGATTCCATCCGATGTACATTCCTAAACGAGTCCAAACGTAGATTCATTTGACCACTGTTGTATTTCCGAACCCTAACAAAGCTATCACAACCCTTTCGCTTAATGATTGTTGTTGACAAAAGCATTGACCAATTCGCAAGTCGGTTAGGAAAACAGATGGCTACGTCAGAGCAAATATTGTGCAATTCTGGAATGGTGGGTCAGGGTTTGTTGCAAATTATGTCTTCATTATTGAACACGTGCATTATATTTTTCAGTCTAAGAGATCCAGTGCTATTTACGAACCTTTGGGACAATGAAATTTTCCGGGATCCGAAAGTCCGTCGGTGTTGGAGGGATGAGGAAACCAGTATCTCATGACACAAGTAAACTTTGAACGGGTTACTCTAATTCAAGTCAACCCTTATGTATCGAAACCTGATTTGACCATTGTTGGAGGAGTTAGAGGGGGTCTGTGGGAAATTCTGTGAAATACGCAGGAACCAAATGGGGGATTAGAACGAAACATGGACAGTTCATAGGTCATAGATCTTAAATATTTTGAGATCTGGACGGAATCGAGCTTCAACAACGCAGGGAGATGCAGGGTTGTTGAAGACATTTTCCCGGGAATATCACATTTTCCAGACTATAAATAAAATCCAAGTAAAACTTGACAGTATAGGCACAGACTGGAATAGATCCGACAAATAGAGGAACAAGTAGCTGACTTAGAGCGAAGGAATCGAGAGGAGCCTTGGCGGCAGGACAGTCAAACTCCATGTGTACATTTGGTTGGACAGGATCCGTGATCACTGTGAGGGTTGGGGAATGGAGGTGGTTCCCGGATATTCTTTGACCGAAGTAAGTTGCGAACAAATGACATTTGATGGATGGTAGGACCAAATGTCCAAGACGGTCAGTTTGAGGTGTAGGTGGGATCCAGCCTAAGAGAGTACCAGTAATTTTCAGGATGTATTTTAGCATGAATACCGAAAATTTGGGAATTTGGGCCATATAGCGATCGCTTTGCGTCGTCGGCCGGCCAGTTGAGGTACTTCCATACGATGAACCTTGGCAGGTGTATTATTGACCCGACCAAACTAGCCTGGAAATAATCAGTTTCCCGATCCGACAATCTTGGGGTGGGGGCATGGAGGGAATTATAAGCCGGAATGTTGTGGCATGAATTGACAAGACGAAATGTTTCGAATTTGACGATACAGTTTCATAACCCCCAAGGGGCCATGAATATTATTTGCCTCAGGTCCTTACAGATGAACTCCTTAAAGCAGCAATATTAACCACAAATTAAAAAAAAATGTATTTTTAAGATTCTCAGGAGTCTATAATCATTTGTGCCTCAAATACTTTGATTACAAATTCAATACTAGCCCACTTATATTCTACATAACATATTTTTGACTAAGCTTTACATTTGCATGATTCGAAAGGACCCATAATCATGTGTGTCCAGACAGCGCAAATCTTAGATGGTTCTCTTGCCCTTATTATTTTGATCCCAAAACGTAAGTGGAAGGATACCTGTGGTTTCGTAAAAGTTGCCCTTCCGTCTGTCTGTCTGTCTGTGGGTTGAGGTATTTTGTTTAACTTGGTATAGGGATTCTTTGGGTAAAAGTACAGGTCGAGTTAGTCGATGGGCTCTGTACCCCTATATTTAGAGTTTCAAATGAAGGGACGAACACTTTTTTTTTTTAAACACTGAAATAGTGGGTAAAGGGTGAGGAGACAATATCTCAATCCAGATGTTTAACTAATTTTCTCACCGGACAAGAATTTTACCCGGAATCCCGCAGAACCGGAAATTTGTTAAACATTCTCAAATAAAAAGCGACTCAAGGTACATGGGTAACAACACTCGATTAATCTATTTCTGAACTGAATTTTCTCGCCAGACAAGTAATTCTGTCGAAATTTCCCAAAATCCGGGAATCGCCTCTCAATGTAACCAGCTCGTTTGCTCTGCATGCAGTTCGCCCGGAATACAGCAAAGGAATACAGCAGGTCGAAGTAAAAGACTTTTATAAAATCGATTGGAGATGAGATATTTGGGTAAACACGCATTCCAAGCTTGGTTTTCTCATCTGATAGTTGTTTGACCGTAATTTATTTCCAAATCATAATAGTAAAAATGGTCAGGCACTCTGGCGAAGACAGGAAATCTACGAGACCCGATGGTCAGGATCAAGAAATCCAATTCTTATTCTGTTTTTGGGATCCCATTGAAACCTTTGGTCTTGTTTTGAGCGAGTTATTGACGGGATATACTTTTTTTGGCACATGTTGCGATGCTTGACTTGCAAAGTGGTCTCGGTTGAAAGAACACAATTACAGGGGGTGCTAATAGGAATATGAAAGATAACATACATATAATGACAATACAGGCGTCCTTGTTAAGGGGTTTATATTACCATCATGAGTTATGAAACAAATAAAACATTTCACATTTGGAAAATTTGGCCAAATCAAGGTCTACCCGACAGTCTGCATAAATTTACGTTTTCTGATCAAAATAGGGAGGGAGTTGGAATCTGAAACAAATACACATATTTGTGATTTTTCATAATTTAGACGCTAACGTCAACAAAACGTTAAAATTAAGGTTTTAATGTATTATCTAAAGTTACCCAAGGGTTTGATCGTTGGTATAGAAACAACTTAAAAGACTTCTTATCATATCAATTCTTTCTACATCAGTAGTATTTCCATCCATCATATTTACAAAGGTTCTAGACTTTATAATTACATCTTATCTTCTCTTTTAGCATACCTCTGATTATACCGCTTGCCACAGTTTGGTCCTCCGGATGATGGATTCCGAGAAGCTTATTGGTCCAAAGACGGGTCAAGCATATATTGCCAAGTTTGTCATCCAGTGCATGAAAAAAGGCTAAAAACAGCCGAAACCTTGTGTTATTTACTATCAGCTTAGCTAAGGTTTAAAGTAGTCTACTGTCTTAGAATATCTTAACAGAAAAACTATTTGTCTGTTTAAGTTCATCTACAAACCTATAATCTTTTAGCTGAACTTGAATACATCATCTGTTCGTGGTCGAGATCAGGCAAGTCAAGATATCAGTCGCGTCCTGATGAGCAATGCGTTTCAATAAAAAAAAAAAAAAAATGGACAAAGACACAGATTTTGAAAAAAAAACCATCAATAAGTCATTGTTAATTATTCAAACACCCTTAAAACAAGAGACCACGGTCTCATTCGTTGGATCATCTACATTTCGATCAACTGTTTCTATATTTTCAGTCTCAACTTGCAGACACCTGTAACTTTTTCGTCTAATAAATATCAGAATATTACGATAAAACCACGAATACATTCACGATTTTCGTGTGTATAGTCTCTAATCTCTTTGCTCGTCGCTAGTTACTCATTTGGAACGAACAGGCCGAAGTGACGACGGTTGGTTCATTATCCTTATACCTCCCAACGTTAATTTTTTTTGTATGCTCCCGTGATGATGGTATAGCAATATCCGTTTTCTTCGGGTAGGGTGCAATCTCTCTACAGAGACAAAATTAACCGACACCAGCGTGCAATCATGCTCGACGTTCCCGACTAGTTCGGGCCAACCACTATAGCTCAGAATTCTGTTTCTAGCTGGAACATGGTTTTGCTGTCAAGGATACAGATCGAACTAAGAATGGATCCAACTCGCATCTCTTTTGCAGCCAACACTTTTATTTACAAATATACCACATAAATTACTCAATCTATGCACTAATATTAATCAACTCTTTCTCTTCTTGCTGACGGATTTCTTTGATTGAATAATGGCCGAGGAGGATAGTCTGGACGCCATCCAATCTTAGATAGGTCTTGTCTGAAACACCAGATATATTCAATCGGAGCTGATCTACAGTGTGCAGCACCAAACATTTTGATCGAATGGCACGAAAGTTTGTTTTACTAATTCAAATTAAGCACTGAATTTCTGTATTTCTCTATCGTTAAATATTTTTTCACTAAATGCCTTGGTGTGCCTTTGGCGCCATATTTCAACTGGTCCTGGTAAGTCACAGCAGGGACCAATATATTTCGTTTATGACTCGCCATTCAGGGGGCTTGTCATTTCCTATGCTTCTATGTTGCTATGTTGCCCGAACCTCACCTAGTTTCCAACAATTCCGCTTGGGTCGAATCGACGTTCTTGCTCGGATAGACAAAATTTGTTGGGTGTATTCAGCATGCCACCAGGTACCTAAGCTAGGACAAAAGATCCAGGATACTCTTTCATTACAGAGAAATACCTAGTTCAGCACAACAGCTGCGAAAAATTTTGTCTATCTGGATAGTCGGGTATTTTATCCCCGTGGGTATTTCTCGAACTATCTGACGCTCGGTCATGAGCGCATCAGAAATTTCTTATCGACAAGCCCCCAGAATGTCGAGTCATTACAGGAAATTTATGGGTCCCTGGTCACAGCTACATAAGATTTCGGTGATGTAATAATCAAATCTACAAACCAGTCACTTCCCAACTCGTTCTTCATGCGTCCTGGTTCAATTTGAAAAATCGATATTAGGCCGTAGGGCACTCGAGCAAAGATCTGCCACAACATCTTTAGTATAAAACACACAAAAAAACTGTCTGTGTCAACCATGCAGAGTCTTATGCGTGTGGGGTTGTCTAGTGGTCGTTCTGGGTCAGCGTAAAAGGGAACTAATTGGTCCCAAAACGCTTCTGCCATTACCATTTCTGAGATGGACAGAATCTCCGTGCCCGCTGCGACATCTCCGTTAAGCGTGACGTGACGTTTCTTACGGAAAAATAAAGCAGTTTTCTCGTTGATGATTGTAAATGATGACAAATTCGAGTCTTTGGACAAACGAGATACCCGTCTTTTCATCACTGGTTGACGAACAGTTTGTGTACTTTCTCACATTCATCAATGATCTGCCAAAAATAACATTATTCATCAATTTAAATAATTCGGATTTAGTTTTGGAAGTCGTTTGAGCACGCTTCTCTTGAAAATGGCTGATGTCAGGGGGCAAGAAAAATTCTTGTTTAAATCGAAAGCATTTAACAATTGTATCCACTACAAAATGATGGTTTAAACAAAACTGGAGTTATGTGTGATGAAGGATCACGCCTTCTTTAGGATCTAGGCTCGCCAAGACTTTGTCGGCTTCCATCCAAGGAATACGATCGTTTCTAATTTTTTTCTTATTGTAAGGGGACAGCATGTCGTACGTGATTCTCGTTTTAGCTACAGGGAAAGGGAACTGTTGGTATTTGTCGTGAACTTTCTCTGGAATTTTACCTTTCACTTGAATCATGTACCCAAAGGGCCCATTATCTTCGATTTGAAAAAAATCAGGATAATCCTTGGGTTCAATATATTTATAATCCGACAATGGCATCTTAAACTGAGAGTATAGTCCGTTTTTATCCAAACAAAGACCAAAACTAGGGTCTGTCGGGTCGTCCGGATTACATAGGACGTGCCTATCCGAGCGAAAAGTCAACCCACCAACCACACTACGCTCTAAGAAGTTGTACATCTCTTGTGACGTCACCAGTTGAAGGTATGGCTGGCCATTTTAAGCATCAAATCATACGATAACCCTGGCGTGGAAACGTAACAACTCACTTCTAAATTGTACAAAGACATCACATCTCTTTTTCCACGCAAACCCTTTTTCCACGCAACGTGGAAAACACATCTCCTAATGCTAATACATCTGAGCATAGATAAACACGGCAATAATCCCATAGATTTTTACAGTGGAACGTGGCCCAAATGGTCTGCGCCAACTGATAATCATCTTCGCTCAGATTTTCCGGTTAAATCGTTATAAAAATGATGTATGGAAGGTAACTGCGTTTCATTAAATTTATCCAGTAAATCCATGTAGGCATAAGGAAAAGCTCCTAGTCAGTAGATCATACTCGTTTTGCTTTTCAAATTTCTGCATTAAAATATGAAAACTGTGTGGGTCGTCACTCTTTTGTACTTGGATCAAGTTTCCGAGACTTTTCGGCAGAAAAGCTAACGAATCGGAAAATTGCATAGAATAGCGTCTTCGTCTGTCAATTTTAAGTTCTTCCCACGTCATTTTCAACGCTAGATATTTTTCAGAACTGTTTGCTATGATGTTGTATTTAAAAGAAAACCCTTCCAAATGAAGTTGACTTGACCTCGAAAATATACTTTGCATAATAACTAAGATTATGAAAGCCCACAGGAATAAACCGTTTATGTTTTAGTGAGAAGTTACACTTTGAGTGAGCAACCCCTCAGAAATTAGGCCCGCGTGTCAAATGGCAGTGATACAGAACTTTCCGTTGGCCTATGAATGTCGGATCCAACACAATTTCTTTTCCACAGATCCAACAAAGTTTAGAATTTAATTTTTGGAAATCGGTGAGGGACAATTTAATATCAAAGTAGGTATCGTAAATGATGTCAAGACAGCGCTTGGCGGGGAAAATTAAACTTTTTAATCCTTTCACGTGACAGTCGAGGCCAATACAATCCTCGTGATAAAGAGACGTTTTGCCTTGTTGAATAACCGCAAAACCGAAGGCACAGGGACGATGGACACTCAACAAGGTGGGCTAGGAGGGGTCAGTCACTTTAATGAGGACACTTCGAAATCGGCTACGATTTTATGATCCATGGGAATGCGATGGTGGTAATTTTTGAATTCTAAAATGTATTTCCCTGGAGCAGGCATGCTCATTACTTGCATCCCGTGAATGGAACAGTTGGGGAGATGGTCTTCTAAATCTTTACTGCTTTTCTTTCCTGGCCAACAAAGTAAAAACGCATTTCATCAGTTTTGTTTCTTAACAGCCGACTGATGGACGCGATGGGGAAAAAATGAGCGTAGCGATTTTCAAGTTCCGTGTACAATAAAAACACATAATACCGGACATGTCTAATCGACGGGACACGAACATGAAAAATTTTGCGCTCGGTGTCGTCATAAAAAAGGACACAAATCTCTACGCATTGATTTTATTCCTCCGAGCGAGCAATATCTTTAAGGTGAATCGGCCATTGGTTATTAAAGCAGTCAAAGGTCACCGTAGGAAAAATCCCAGCTTGCCCATTACATACATCTAATCCTGCTTGTTTAATGCTAGTAATTTCTTCTTTGTAGCATCAGCTCGCAATAGCTGATGACCAGCACAAAGAAGAAACCATAGAAAACATTTTTCCTTTTGATGAAATGGCAACTCGACCGCTACTTTTTTCCCGACTTGTGCCTTGGGCACTCGAGGACCAAATTTACCAATCGGCAGTGGAAATTCTACTTTGCACTGAGCTACATGAATTTGTAATCCTTTGACTCCTAATAAACCATATCCTGACCCTAGCTCTGCGTACAGATTAATGGACTTTTGAATTTTTGCAAACCAACGCTCAATAACGTCTTGTACAGCTGATTTTAAATAAAAGTTTTCTAAGAAACTAACGATTGGTACCTGTCGTGGAGGATCGCTTCCACGTATGAAGGTTGCGTCCACCACGCACTGTACTCGTATGGTAGATTGTCTTTCCGATTAGACGGCTAAGAGTAGGTCTGCTATTGAGTCCCTTGTCCTTGCGAAAAAATCATTTACAGGACCCTGCAGTGCCTGCGACGATTCCATGTTGTATGTTTGCAAGCATCCTCGGAAAGCGTGTTCTTGCAGTTGAAAAAAGGTAAGCTAATTGGTGAAGGCTGGGACGGACCAGCCGCAAATGGTTCTTCCATCTGTTGACTGAGCAATCCTGCGCCATACTGTTCAGGATGGTATTAAGAAGTGGACGTCGACGGTTGAAATTCGTTTGTGTTCATATGCTGCTCAGTCAGTTGAGCAGGTGGTGCTTCGACGGCAGTTGGTTCAGCTGTTGTTGGTGGAGTCGAAACTGGAGAGATTTCGACCGGGAAATCCCCCAGCCATAGCACATCTGTGTCTTCATTTTCTTCCGTTTTCGTTCGTTTTGGTGGAGAACACCATTCCTCCACCAAACTGTCAATAATATCTTCAATCGGTGTCGTTTCCATTTTTCCGACTGATGACAGATCTATTCACAAGAGCATTTTATACCCAGTGAAGGGATGTTGGGGAAAACCCAAAATCTATTTATAACCAGCTTCCGATTGGTTGATGCTCCCCCCACTGATTGCGTCATCTTTTGAACTTGTCTGAACATGTCTAAACTTGTTTGGGAAAAACCCAAATGTTCTATTTATAGTTCTCTATTTCCAGATCTGTCTAGGGAAATCCCCACAAAATCTGTTTATAGCTCGCCTTCTGATTGGTCGATGCTCCCCCCACTGATTGCGTCATCTTTTGAACTTGTCTGAACTTGTTTATTTCAGCCCCTTATTTTCTGGGCAGGTTTAAGGAAAACCCATATGGTCTATCTATAGCTCACTATTTCCGGATCTGTCAAGGAAGAACCTATTCACAACTCGCCTTCTGATTGGTCGACTCTCCCCTGCTGATTGCGTCATCTCTTGAACTCTTCTGAACAAGTTTGTTTCAACCATAATTTTCTGGAAACAATGGACCAGTCGACACAAGTCGCTATCTTGTGTCAAAATAAAAATTTAGTTTTCTCATCATGTACTCTATTTCTTGCCAGCGGTCTGCTGAGCTGTGGCAACAATAACACACGGCCAGATGATTCATCTGATGGTGTTTACATTTCACGACTAGACACTCAATACAAGTCGGCTGGATGTTACTGTGATTATGACAAGAGTTATGTAAACAAGGGACACAATCTCTAAGATCTGGTTTGACTGAACACACATTACACTTATTTTGAGAGACTGTAGCCTCGCAAAAACGACATTTATAGCTTTCTTGATTCATTCTTGAGCAACTACTAAAGTGACACAATCCTCACTTCCATCTATTCTACATAAAAAAAAAATACTCAAAGCACTCATCATAGGGGTTTCCTTAAAGAACTCCTCACATGCGGGTAACCGGGCGGATTCCGGACTACCGCGCACCGGCGGAAGCTCCCTATATCCGCGCGCGGCATTCTCGCCCGCCCTCCGGCCGAATTCCGGACCCCCGCGCGCTCGGATGGAGGCTGCCGGAATCCAGGTCCACGACTGGGGCTTGCGTAGTTGTGGGTCAGGTATAGGGCAACCCGCTGTAGCAATTCGCCTTGGCTTGGTAGCAGACGAACGGTCAGGTGTAGGAAAATTCACTTGTAGCAATACGCCTGTTATCTACTTATCCCAATGAAAAGTAAGGAATAGCTGTGAAATCACAAATCTGTCCCTGGAAAAAAGTGACGAAATAGTGACCATTGAAAAGAAAGTAGATAGAAAGTAGAATTTCTTCCGAATTTATAGCAGAATAAGTTAATTTCACGTTAAAAACATCCTTTCTCAGAAACAAACGCGGAAAACAAGTTTGCCGGTGCTTTTCAAAAATAATCCGGATTTACCGACGTAGCGAACTTTTGGTTCGTCTCACCGATCGCCGACGAGACGTGAGTTGCTTTTCTGGTGTAGTTTATCACTGCAGTTTTGACGTAGTTTTGTTTAATTATGAAATTACCGTGTACCGTTTTATTCGTCCATTCGACACACTGTACCGAGGGGTTGCTCTCTCTTAGCCACCGGTATAAACCTTGGCGCGCCACCGGTACGCTCATAACTAAAACAAAAGTACGTCAAAACTACAGTGAAACTACTGGTTAAATGTTCCTTCAGCCCATGCTGACTGCAAATCGTATTTGGTAGTGCAAAACGGATACTTCAGCTAGGAAACTTTTCCCACAATTTCGTTTTTCTAGCCCGAGGAGGGCCCTTGTCAAGAAGGGCCGAAATATAGCTCTAATAAAATTATGCTGACATGCATATCCGTTTTGCACTATAAAACAGTGAAACGACATCCGAAAAACTAAAATTTTAAACTTGTTTGCAGACTTTAGTTCCTTCTATGTAAAAACAAAACCCGATTCGTTGACTAAACAAACTTTCAACTTTCAGTCTGCTATATCTTTCCACAATGCAGCATATGAACGGACATCCAAAGGTTTTTATCTGCCTCAATCTTCATCTGCGATCTTACCACCAAATTAGATCCGAGTCTCAATATGTGACAGAAGATGCTATACACACACGGCGATTGAAGAACGAGATATTCGCTATCACAATAACTTAACATAAGAGATCACTTTCGAGTTGTAGGATTGTCCCGACATTTTCATATGATAGACTATGAAATTTTACAAAGGCTTGCCAGATGTGCTTTAAAACTAGTATAGAAGCCAAAAACTTACCTCCCGACGTGAATGAGCTATTCCAGGTACCCAACTCAACCTCGATTTATAATCTACATTTTTCCACTGTCCTGGGTACACTTTTTTCGCGGGTCTCCTGTCTTTAGAATTCTGATGGCTTTCCCAATATGTTGCCATGCCGTCTTTTCCAATTGTATTCACGCACAATCCATGCACATAACCTTTTCTCTCGCTTTTGGTCTATAAGGTTTATCCATATAATCCAGTCAGACTGCACTTTAACCCCTAACCTATTGTAATTTGACAGGCTAAAATCTCAAAGACCAAAGTTAGTCAGATACAAATCACAAGGGAGTAAAACAGGTTTTAAAACAAAGGCCAGTGCTGCCATCATGATCATGTCTCCGACCTAACGAGGTTATGAAACCTGGTTTAAACGAGTTGACTTCTTTGACAGGGACGAGTTTACGACTAGAGCTGTGTAGTGCCAAAATAAACAACTTTTTTTCAACAACTCGGAGGCCAAAATAAACGACTAATACGAGGCAGGAGGGATGGGTGAATCACCCCCTCTCACCCCCCTTCGAGCCACCCCTGGACTCTAGCGGCCGTGAAGTTGTGACTAGAAAATGCTCGAAATCGTCAACCGCAAGCTAATGATTGTAACCACCAGGTAATGACTGTAACCGCAAACTAATCATCGGGTATCAAATAACGTGCAATCAAAGGTACATTTATAGATGCTATGTTTTGCATTGCAATTTAAGACTTGATTGCAATATAAGATATGGTATTGTTGCAGAATAGCCGCAAAACCTGAATAGGGAAATATGTCGAGTCAGCGTTTTCAGTGAAGATTGCTGTATCTTCTAGCTGCAGAATTTCCAATGAGGTGTTACAGCGACATCCTTGCATGTTAACCATGTGTGAAAAAGACACGGTATTGTTGCTCAGCCACCATAAAACATGACTAGCGGAAACTTGGCAAGACAATCGATTAATAATTTAAAAACGTAGACAGACGCAGCCGATACTCTGTTTCTCCTCTTTCTAAGAACAAAAATGATAACCCATATACAGACAGTTGCTATTGCACTATATTTGTCACAACGGTCTTAGGGTAAATACTAGTGTCCATGCGTAACTACCTTTCTGACAATCACCCCACTGCAGTCAATCTGTTTGCAGGTTCGCATCTTCCATTCTCCAGCTTGTCCCTGATGTTCGACAGCCGGACGAGGACCTTCACCAAGAAGGGCCAAAAAATTTCCCGGCAACCCACTTCCAAATATCGTTCTACGATCTCTGTTACCCCCACCCCGCGTCGTCAACCAACTGATCTGTTGGTCGGGTGCTCCCGCGGCTCAGAATAGTATATGATAATAATGCTTGTTTATTGAGCCAAAAGGCCATACAAGATTTAATACACTTCACAAATAAACTAATACACCTCTAGAAATACTATGCTAAGTAAACTAAGCTAAATTTTACTTCCTGAGATTAAATCCTTTAGTCACATATTTACAAACATCTAAGATACATTTGAGGTTCGTAGATTTCAGGATACGGGGAAGCGATTATTCTAACCCGCGGTCAACCAAACCAAGGGTTAAGTATCGGAGGGAGTTCACGAGGGTTTCCCCTCCCTTATCCTCTCATGTAAGACTTCCTCTACTTCTTGACGACAATATCACTGCCAAAGCATAGGAGCTGACGTATCCGTCTTATCCATTGTTTGAATATATTTTTCCAGTCACCTTGGGCTCAAGGAATATTTAGGTTGCCGTACGATACGATTCTGAAGTTGAACACATTCCAAGACGAAGTGGGTCTTTCACACTGGTCAACTTCTGAAGTCTAACGTGCATTTTACGTTTCTACGTGACACGTACCGTACGAAGTGATTAGGTGTGAAAGAGTCGACGGAACGTAAGATTACGGAAGCGTAACGTAACAGTTAACGTTTCTGTCTGTAGGGGAAGCAAAAGGGGCCTTCAGACTGAAACGTAAAACTTTACGTCACTCATCCGTCATCTCTTCGTACGTTGCCTTATATTATGTTTTTTTTTTTAAGTTGAACATTCCAAGAAGGAGCTTTAGTGGGTCTTTCACACTAAGTTGGCTCATTCAATCTACTTTCAGTTCACCTTCAGACTGACGTAATGTAAACATGAAGAAATTCTTTTATTTTCCATATTTGTCACCGGTTTTGACAAATGGCAAAACAGACAGATTGGCAGATGCTAGCGTGTATCTCAACAGCTGATAGCTATCTACATTTTCTTAGGAGTAATTTCAGAGTACTTGAGTTCTTTCAGGAGCTTAGAAGAAAGTCGTTGGAGTCTATCATACATAGGTCTAACCCAATTCAAAACTGAACTGTAACACAAACTGGTTTGATTTCAAACCCTAATTTCGATCTGCTGATTGTCCCCAGAGTCTTTGCCATATAATCATCAAGATTCAGCTTTCCGAAGCCCTATGACAAGTTTTCAACCGATAAGTCTCTAATTTGACAGGAAATTGAGGCAAATCCCCGTTAAACAAGCTTATCATTCTGCAACGTGCAACTTCGAGAGAAGACAAGTTACAGACACATATGAATTTATTTGCAAGAAACGGGAGATATAAAAATCAAACCATGCGACCCCCAAGAAGTCCTTGACGAACGGAGATATTCTTTCAGCTAATATAGCTTCCGGTCCTTTCTGAGGCACAAGCTCACACTAAGAGAGTCCTTTTACAAAGATGATTTTGCTTGATTCGCCGTGTATGAGGATTTTGAGCAGCTTGAACATTTTTGGGTGGTCATGCCCAACCTTCACGTCCAATGACCAGTGGTAAGCGTCCAGGTAGTAATTTGTCGAAGGACCTGTGTTTGTGTCTAACTTCCGGTGTTACGGTGCTATTGCTCCAGGAGCCAGCCATGTCCGCTGAGCCAAACTGCCTCGATCAACCACCTGTCTTCGAATTTAATCGCATTAATATTTGCCTAATCTTTTTAATCCGCCTTGCCTTTTGTAGGATTGCCTAACACGCGCTTATCCCGTAGGAACTTGCCGTTATATCCATTTGGCGTGAGCCATGATCATTTTTTGGCGAATAAAAAGATTTATCTATCTATCTATCCATCATTAAATTGCCCTGTGCGGGACTATTCCACTGGGAATTGTCGAAATTGGCTTTCCGAATGAAAACTTCCGACTGACAGCCCGCGCTAACGTGACAGAACATACTCCATTTCATTTTTTTTTTTTTTTTTTTTTTGGGGGGGGGGGGGGGTGGGGGGGGGTTGAGCTCCTTTTACCAGGATGCTATTTATAAGCAAAAATCCAAGGTCTCTCTTGAAAACATTGGGAATCAAACCAGGTAAATCTTTTTTATTTAATTTCTCCTTTATCTTCTAACATTCCCTTAAAAGGAGTTTCATCGTAAGCATTCTAGAAGCTGTAACATCTAGACCCCCGCACACACATCCAAGACCCAAGGTGAAGAAGCACCCATCATTGGGAGGCTGGGATCCCAATCGTGCGGCAAAAAACAGCGGCCTTGTCAAAAATAAAATCTCAGGACTAGTTCTTTCTCTACAAGGAAATTTAAATGTAATTTGCCGGAATAAGATATTTATAGTCGACAGAAGCTTCAGTTATTTATTGCAGGTTTGTTTCCTTCCCCGAAGTTGACCCTGAAGATTTACAGCCTCACGAGGACCCTTGCCAAGAAGGGTCGAAATACTGCTGCCAAATCATCGCAGCTGGTTATCCGTCTCATGCATTATTTGATGTTTCAAAGTCAGCTTGGGCTCAAGGAATGTTTAGCTAAATAATATTCAGGTTCCGAGACCCAAAAATGTCAAACTGGACGACATTTTCCTCTCCCGCATTCTTTAAACGTTCACATGGTGATATACTTAGTTGTAGTAATCCTCTTACACGCCAAACGTTCTTCTCGAAGGTTTGGTACCCCTTTTAACCTCCGGCAAGAGATCACTGAATAGTTAAAGAGCAATGGCCACCTTGCTTTGAAGAGTGAATTGTCTTTAAGTACTTTGTGGATAACGTTGGCTACCGTGAGGATTTTGGATCAAATAAATGTAACAGTGTGTTCGTAAAAATCTGATCCATCGAAAGATAATGTTGTTTCCCACCTACTCCGCCCACATCAGAGCTTTTGCTCTGGATCACATGAATCAATTCTTTAAGCTGAGCAAATTTTAATCTGGGGATTTTTCTGGTACGTTACAAAGAACTACATAGGCTTCTTACGTCGACGTAACGTCCGTAAGGGTCTCAATGTGAATGGAGTATGAAAGAGAATTGTTTAGTCTGAACGGACCTTAAAGTGACTTGACGGGGGCTTAAAGTGGGGCTCTGAGAGTCTCGATGTGAATGAAGTACGTAAGAGCTTTGGAAAATCCGATCGCCAAAAGGTGGTAACTAGTACTCTTTGAAGCAACTAGTATTCCGTTCCGTTTATTTTCTACTACGTATATACAGTACAACTTTTAAGGCACTGGAGGTCCCAGAAAATATCCATCAGCATGCTTATCAAATTTCCTTTCTGTGTCGAAAACGACAGCATGCTTTACAAAACATCGATCCTCCATTCCTATTTATTTTAGAAATATTGAACTTAAGGGTCTGTTGAACTTAACAGGTCGCTCGCTGGTCTCGCATTCCCAAGTAGTTCGTCTGTTCCTTCCCACTGTTCTTTCAGTATGTCCAGTGGGCACCTTGGCCGTCTGCCATACAACAGTTCAAAAGGACTGAAACCAGTCGACGCCTGTCGTGTTTCTCGATATGCAAAAAGCACGTTTGGAATATGATGGTCCCAGTCTTTGGCGTTATCCGTGACGTACTTTTTCAGAAGGCTAATCAGCGTTCCATTTAATTTCTCACTAGACCGTCGGTCTGAGGGTGGTAGGGGGATGTCCGAATTGGTTTGATCCCAAGAATCTTGTAAATATCACTTAGGCTTTTTGAGACAAAATTGGTGTCTTGATCGGTGAGGATCTCGTTCGGGACGCCTACGCGACAGAAGTACTGTTCCATTACTTCTGCGATTTTTCGTGCGTTCGTCGTCCGAAGAGGGATTGCCTCAGGGTACCAGGTTGAGTAATCCGATATTACCAAGAGGAACCGATGCCCGTTCCTGGAAGGAGCTAGGGGACCAACTATATCCAGAGCAATCCTCCTGAATGGCTCTTCTATGACGTATGGAAGGACCATTGGTCCCTTTTCCTTAGGTTTGTGTTTCGCAACCAGCTGGCAGGGCTCACAGCTTCGAATATACTCTTTCAAATTCTTTCTCAGCCAAGGTCAGAAGAACCTATGAAGAAGTCTTTCGCATATTCGACTGTTACCCGTGTGGCCACTCATCGGAGAGTCATGAGCAACACGCAGGGCCAGGTTTCTACAAGGCTTCGGAACTACTAGTTGAAAGATTTCTTCCCCTGACGAAGATTGACTTTTCCGATAGAGAAGTCCGTCCAAAAGCTGATAGCCTTTTCCAAGCCGGGCTCGTTTGAAACAGTCTGCAACCGTTGGGTCTTCTAGCTGAAGTTTTCCTAGCTGGACAGAAGTGAGTTTGTCAGGGTCGACTTCAGAATCACTTACAGGAAGTTGATCCCGCCTAAGCCTTTTGTGTTGACGCTTCGTCCGAAGACTCTTCTTGGGCCTTAAACCTTGATTAAGGCTGTCGGGATCGATCGATATTTCGGAAAGATCGTTGTCCGGAATAACTGAATCGTCCAAACATACGGATGGATAGTGTCTCGTCCTGGTAGAGAGAAATACGGTTATGTTCGGCTTCAACTTCTCAGAACCTTGATTGCAGAGTTCCACGAACTTTGGGAAAGATGTACCAAGGGTTACATCAACAGATAGGCTGTCGGAAACTGCTACTTGGATGCTTCATTTGAAGATCTCGCCATCTAGTCCTACTTTAACGCGAGCCTTCTCCGTCGGATACGACTTGCAGTCTCCATGAACGCAGCAGATGTCGGTCATTTCTTCGGCGGCTTCGTCTCTTGTAGGAAGATGTTCATAGTTGCTCCGATGTCTACCGGAAATCTCGCAGGTTGCCCCTCGATTAGTCTGTCGTAATAAAATTGGGTTGCAATATTCCTCTCTACACTCGAGCTAGGAAGGTCTGCTTCTTTGTAGAACGACATTCCTTGGCACGGTGCCCTCTCTTTCCACAGTTAGAGCAGATAAGTGGACCCCTCTCGGCTGGCTTCGATGTTGCTGGTTTCTCGTCTTTATGTTCAGACTTCTGGTTTCCTTTCTCCTCTTCCTAGGATGATTTCTTGTCCTTGGGAGGCTGCTTTGTTGCGGGCTTTTTCAAGTCTCCCCGCTCATCCTTCCTAGCTAAGAAAAAGGAGTCTGCAGTACGAGCGACCTTGGTTACGCTTGGAGCGTCTAGTTCCTTTAAGCGTATCCGCAGTTCTTCGTTCTTGATGGAGCTGATGAACTGCTCAACAGCCAAGTTGCGCAGTATGTCGGTGATATACGCAATAAGTGCATCTGATCTGTCTCCGATACATAGTCTTTGCAGTCTAGCCATTTGATTAGCAGCTGTTCCAGACGTTTGCCATAGTCAGAAAATTATTGTTCTGATTATTTCTTGCAGTGTCTGAATCTGTGACGATATGTTTCGTTTGTGATTTTAAACCTTCTGAGGATAGTTTCCTTGACAAAGTCGTAGTCGTTGCTTTCGGCCGTCGGCAAGAGAGAAACAGCATCCGCTGCTTTGCCGGAGAGCATGGCTTGTAGGCGGACTCCCTAGGTTCCTCTGTTCCAACCATTTTGCGCGGCACCCCGTTCAAAAGTTGTTAAATATGCGTCAATATCTGTATCTTCTGTGTAATTGGCAATTCGAATCGTTGTATTGGATGATGTTTCTGGGGCGTTCTGTAAGACTGACTGAGTAGTTTGTACCACTTGGAGGAGGAGTACCAACTGTGTGGTCAAGGCCTTTAGCTGTTGATTGCTAGCTTGTCTCTCAGCAGCCATCGTATCTTGCAGTGCCTGCATATTCAACTTCATACTTTCCTGAAGTAGTAGTATGATTTCTTCTTATTCATTTTATCCTCTTCTTGAGAGAGATCGATAGCTGTTCTATCTGAAAGGTCGTCGAGATCTTCGTAAGGAGAGTCGTCGTCCGACAGGCCAGTCTTCAGATGAAAGGGAAACTGGACTGAAACTTCTCTTTCTGGTTTCACCAATTGCGACGGCCACTCGGCGTTGTACCGGAGGCAGTAGATTCCAATGAAGAGGTAGAAGAGACACTTAGACGCGGATCGGCCGTTAAGCAATAGAAACTGTCTTGGAATTCGGCGGTTTGCCTTTTCGCGAGACTTCTTGTCTTTGCTCCAACGGTTCTCGAAGGTGTTTGATAAACTTTTGAATCACCCTTCGGAAGACTATCCTTGCTCATCTACAAGCGCACGTAGCTTAAAGATGAATGCGAACTTCTGTAAAGCTACGTACTACGTAAGTACCGCTTATTTGATATGAAGCAACAGTGTGTGCTACGATGCACGTACGATTGTGCTATGAAGCACTGCTGTATGTTATGAAACACTTCTCTGTGCTATGAAGCACTACTATTGTGCTATGAAGCACTTATGTGTGTTATGAAATACTTCTGTGTGCTATAAAGCACCTACGTTGTACTATGAAGCACTTCTTTGTGTTACGAAACACTTCTGTGTGCTATGAAGCACTTCTTTGTGTTATGAAACACTTCTGTGTGATATGAAGCACCTACGGTTGTGCTATGAAGCACTTCTTTGTGACTACAGGGAGCTCCGACGATGCTGAAAAGCCGCACTGCGCGCAGACGCACGCAAAAACCGAGTCTATTGTCAACGATTTCAATAAAACTGGCTCGATCCACTCTCCGGTGTGATCCACGAGTAAAAAATGTTTATGAAACCCTTCAACACTAAAAGTTTCTGTTAATTAACTTCTTATTCGATTCTCTATTTTATTTTCCCTGTTCAATAACAGACGCGATATCATCAATATCCTCGATACTCCAACTATTGTCCGATACACGTTCTTTCTGGTCGCGATCCCATGTGAAAATCACGTGACGAAATCAAACCAATCCGCCCTCTTGTTACTTCATTTCGTTGGACCAATCAGCAAACCACTCTTATACTCGCTGATCTCCCTGGAAAGTATTCCATTCCAACACTTGTAACGGGAGGTGAAACAACTCGGGAAAACGAAAGAAACGGGTCTAATATGAGAATCGAAAACAGCGGTATTTGAAAGTTATATCACTGGGATATTATAATGGTTACTGTACAAAATGATCCCGCCGACGTGACTAAACTTGCCTCGCAAAATAACCGGAGAACGGTACATAAAAATGTTCGGTTTACCTCGCTCTGTGAAAGACAGGTCAAGTAGTCCAAGTGTCGTATGGCACTGTCTCACTAGAACGTATTCCGTACAGGATACTTGACAAATCACCAGATTTCCCAGGGACACTTGCTTCGTTCAACGTATCCCACCTCTGACACCAAATTATGTCGTGGACTTCATAAAATCTGCCGAGTGTCTCAGTTCATTAGAGAAAAACGCTGTTTAATAACTGTTCGTAAACAAAATCAATCAACAGAAACTCTTAACTGCTTAGGATCTCAGTCTACTCGCTACTGAATACTAAATACACTTCATTCATTTCCTTCGCGCTCGATGGCCGAGGGTGTGATATGGTTTACGGCGTAAACCTGATTTCGAACGCGGTGATTACTAAAAAGCACAGTGACACGTGAAGGGGATTCACGACAGTATGTTTTTTCAGAGATCAAATTTCACGCTGATGAGTCTTGAATATTTGCAAAGAGTTTGCTATGTTTATCTGGAAAAACATTGGTCGCTCACAGCATACAGGGGTTGCCCGAAGCACTCGGGTGGGTTGAGACTCCTCATTTCAAAGACTTCTGGATCGCAATATATGACTCGCACGTACAGACAAAGATGAACTGTTGCTACTTCGCGGCAATGGCGCACATTCCCAGCCAACAAATAACTGAACTGTTATAAAATTAACTACAATGCATCAGTCGAAATTATTCTTGTAATAAAAATTTACTTACATAGAAATTCACATCCTTAGCTTTTCATTTCAACTTTAAATTAAATTAAATTTTATTTGTAACCCGTCTAGGTAAAGACGGAGTATGGTAAAAATAAAAAAGAGAGAAACAACATAGCATCAACAACAACCAAAATAATTAAAATTCAGTAAACCGGAACATCATGGAGCTCCATGGGTGGCTACAGCTTTCCTTCATCCTGTTGATGGATCTCAGGACAGCCGCAAACGGATCAGCTATACGGAACTTTTCGATGAGATGGCTGTTCCTTGTCCAGGGGGGGAGGGAGGCGTAGCAAATAGTTAGAAAACCGAAAGAAAATGGAACAAATTTGACGAAGATTTTCGTTACTAAAGATGGTACAGAGAGGGGAAAGATACAAAACGTGTGGAAGAGCAGTGGCATTGTAAGTGTAGGCAAGAATCTTTCGGTTAAACCGCAACTTTCCAGAGACGATACGGGCATAAGCTCCACTGATGCGCTTCAGCAAATGAGCGATCAGTAACTTTCGAGTGGTTTTCATTTAATCTCCGATTGGCAGTCCTAGGTATGTCAGACTGGATTTGCTTTCGACTTGGCATCCTATAAGGTCGATGATCGTTGGCTCCCTCGAATGGTTATTAAACATCAAGAATTCAGTTTTTCCCTTGTTGAATTTAAGTCCAATGCCAGCATATTCCGAAACTAGTGATTGGAAAGCACTTTCGATACCATTTGTAATACGACTAAGGTTCAGAATGTCATCTGCATATGCTATCACTGAGCAATTGAGGCCATCATCGACACAAGTGCAAGGGGCTTTGGACTGGGCGTTCAGGACAGCATTGTCAAATAATGTAGGGCTAGTAATAGCTCCTTGCCTGACTCCTTTACAAATTCTGACTTCAGGAAGCTGTAGATTGAATTTGAAACTACTGAAATTAGAACACTTCTTTTCACACTGGACGACTTTCAACTTTGCCCGAAGATTGGCATACATGTCTTTCATAACTCTGATGACACCAGGTTGCACGCCACGAGTGCGAAGCTCTAACAGTGCTTGTGGATGGACGACAGAATCAACGCTAAAGAGGAAAGCTTCTAACGCCTGTAGCCAGGACAAATTAAAGCAAGCGCCGCAGGCTAAATTGTTTTTAATCTGCCTTTGTCTGGCAAGATATAACTACCTACCATGCAAATCTAGCCATTAATATAAGTTTCAAAAATTACAGGCCTAACCACCAAATAAATGAAATACCGTTCTTCTAAATTGAACTAGTAGACCATATTAAATATTTAATAATTGACGAAAAGCTGGATTGGGCCATCTACATAAAAAAAATTTGTATGAAGCTGTCAAGATATGTTGGTGTTCTCCATAGAATGAAATTTGTTTATCCGCTTAAAATATTACTGATCCTAAATTTCAGTCTCTTCCACCTTTTATATGGAATAAGGATTTGGGCTTCAGACTGATTATAAGTCAGAACTTGAAGTTACAACTCTTCAGAATAAAGCTCTATACGTGTTAATCTGACCAGCTAATCTCATTCCAATGAAAGATACAGATGACATCGACACCTTCCTTGCAACGCTTGAACTAACGGTGCAAAATTGGACAGAGCATTTTGGGTTCCCAAACCCGTTCTGACTGCCAAAGCACAAGAAGCTGTGCACAACTTACCGAGAGAGGAGTCGGTCAACTATGAAAAAGTCAAAGAAGCAATTCTAGTGAAGTACCAAATCAACGAAGTGACGAAAATTGAAAACTACCCGATGCCTCGTGCTGATCTTGTCGAATGGGTTGCAAGAGCGACCTAAATTTCAGTATTAGACTGCAAGAACGGATATTGGCAGATCACTATTACAGAGAATACCAGACGTAAGAGCGCTTTTGTCACACCCTTTGGCGCTTACGAGTGGCTTGTCATGCCATTCGGATTGAAAAATGCGCCATTTACTTTTCAAAGATATATGAACAGCATCCGGAAGGGCATAATCCAGTTCTCCAGAACGTTTCATGATGACATTCTAGTACGAAGTTTCAGTCTTCAATGGCACATCAACCACCTTCAACTTTTGCTTCACCGGCTAAGACAAAAAAGTTTCACCATCAACCCTCGGAAAGCGAAAGAAGCCGGAGAATTCGTTGAATACTTAGGGCATATGGTTGGAAGTGAACGGGTGGAGCCTGCACAAAGCACTGTCAAAGCCTTTGCGAACTTCAAACGGCCAAAAACAAAAACGAATGTGCGAGCCTTCTTAGGCTTAGCTGGTTACTACCAGAAGTTTTTGAAAGACTTTGCAAAGCTGGCTTACCCACTCACAGAACTCACCGAGAAAGGAGTTTCCGAAGTTGTGCCATGGGAAAACAAATATCAGATTGCTTTCGACCAACTGAAAGCACCACTATGCTCTTCGCCAGTCCTTCGCAGCCCTGATTTTGACAAACAGTTTTAAGTGCAAACTGACAGTAGTGACTATGCTGTCGAAGCCGTGTTCAGCCAAGAATTCGAAGAAGGGGAGCACCCTATACTTTACCTGTCGAGGAATTTTCTGCCAAGAGAGACACGTTTTGCCACAGTGGAGAAAGAATGTCTCGCCATCCGCTGGGCTATAGAGAAATTAGAATAATACCTCTATGGACATTAGTTCCTGGTCGAAACTGACGACAACCAATGCCGTGGCCAAATGCAGTGAAAGACACAAATTGACGTTTATCTCGTCGGGCCGCCGAACTCCAGCTCTTCGACTTTGAAGTGAAACCGCGCCGGGGCAAGCACAACGCAAATGCCGACTGTTTAAGCCGTCTAGAGGCTAATTAAAATGTGGTAGGAATGTGAACGGCCACTGTTGAATTATTTATGTCAGTAAAAATGAAAACTTGGCCCTTAATTTTAAAAGAGGGGGAGGAAGAGTTAGGTAGTTAGTGTGTTTAAGCATTTTTGTTTAAGCTAGTTGTTCTCTAAGTTTTTTTCTTTTAAAAGGGCAGGACTGTTGTAAAACAACACACATTTTTGTTATTTGAGATATGCACCACCATCTATGGATATTTAGCTAGAGTGACAGTTACCAATATCCGGATGATCCGCAGATGAAGACGAAGAAAGGTAAATACATAAAAATAAGTATTGAGAAAATCGGATAGGCTAGTATACTTAATTATCAAGTTAGAATTTGGATACTGGTTTAAGTGAATCTAAATAAGATAATATATTTATCTGGTGAAGTGGTCAAACTGAAAAGAGGTATGAATATTGTGTTTGTGTTCCTCTTCCAGGATTTTTTATGTTTGGATTCGAAGACTAAGGGCGTGTTCCACCCTCGTGTCAATAGTAACTATAAGTTACTAAATCCGTTCTAACCTCACGAAAAGCTACTACGCTGACCGTTCCAGCCTTCTCGAAATAGTTACTAATAGTAACTATTTGCTTACCACGCTCGGGAGCGTGGTAAGCGTATTAACCACGAATCTCTGTCACGTGATTGGTTGGATTCACCCGTGGCATGATATTCCGCTGGAAAATAGAAAAATCGTTCCAGCCTTGACGACAAAAAGGCAGAATTTGTGACGTCATGCGTGGTAACTACGGTAAGTAGAATGGAACACGCTCTAAAGGTCGTTCTACTTAACTGGTTACCGACGCTACATAACAACAGGCTCATAATTCTAACACCGTTCCAAAGTTACGCATGGTTCAATATACCAGATCCACCCTCCCTACACTCCCCCAACGGATCAGTAACTTTTTTTTTATCTCCAAGTCAGTTTGATCGGGTCCCTGATATGCCTGCCAAGTGGAAAATCCCCCAGACTGCCATCACCAGAATTCGGGGAAACTCTACCCCTCCCCCCTAAAGTGTCCGGATCCAATCAAATTGTATAAGCGATTGATCTAGAGCAGACGCTTGTTCTTCCCAGCAAGTTTCACTCTTATCACTCCATTCTAACCGTTTCTCGAGATGTATGGTCTCCCCCACCCAATTCCCCACAGCTGCTGAATCCGGTCCGGACATCAGAGATATGTCATCTATTCAGTTCTTGAGTTTCATTCCAATCCGATCACCCGTTCGAAAGTTACGCAATACTAAATTTTCCAGATTCCCCCTCCCTCCCCTCCCCCCGGATGGTCGGATTGGGAAACTGATTATTTCCAAGTTAGTTTGGTCTGATAGGCCTGCCAAGTTTCATCGTCCTAGCACATCTGGAAGTATTCTAACTCGCGATCACCGGACTGACCGACCGACCGACAGACGGGAAATTGATCGGTATTTGGCACCTGACCGGAAGGCAAGTGCCATAAAAACAAAGCCGAACAAAAAGAAGCGGAACAACTGCCTACTTGTATGCTGATGCGTTAAAATGCTAAAAAGCGAGGGTAGTCTATGGATTAAAAAATATAGTGAAAGAAGTTTGAGTTTGTTAGAATACGTCTGTAATAATTTAATTATTTACATCTCATAAATAATGAACAAAACAAGACATGAAGTTTTTGTATGAAGTCATACAAAACCGTGTAGATTGACTTATGAGTGTTTCCACCACAATTCCCTAACATCCAGTCGTACTGCCAGTTGCTGAGGTGCACTTGTTTGTTTGAAGCACGGATGGGTTGCAAAGTTTTTCCTGTACTCCTGTGATTGGCACGCAGGGTAGAATTCGTGTTGACGTGACTGAACCTTGCACTGTTGACGTCACCTAGAAATAATACTCTTGGTGTAGCTTTTATTTCACTGCGCTTTTCCCTTCTCGTGTCTAGTGCGCAAGGATATTTGCGTTATTACCATAATCATCATCATCATTGGTTGAATCCTCAACTTCAACATGATGCAATGGACACGCATTACTTCGCCAAAAGTGGAAACCGACCGTCTGAACAATAATAAAATACTTAAAACCAAAATTAAACTAGCAAGAAATTTCTTAGAATAGACAATTAAACCAAAGAACTTTCTGTATCATTCTTTTGATAATGACTCAAAACTTCCAATATCTCTACCCACCCCCCAAAGACAGTAAAGCCTTCCAAAAGATATTTTAAAAAATAAATCGGTCTTAGGATTATTCCCTATTCCTCTCCGAAAGGGCAACTACATGTTAGGATTGTGAGCCTGTCGCTAGGTAGCGTGGGTAACCAGGTAAGTAGAACAACCTTTAATCTTCGAAACAAAAGAAAAACTCTGAAAGAGGAAAACAAACGTAATATTTATGCCTGTTTCAGTTTGATCACATCACAACGCAAATACCTTATCCTATTTAAATTAATTGAAACCAGTATCCAAATTCTAACTTAATAAATAATCATACTAGCCTATCCGGGTTTCACAAAACTTCGTTTTCTATCTTTTCTTTTCTTCGTTTTCTTCTGCGGATCATTCGGATATTGGTAATTGTCACTCTAACTAAATACACATAGATGGCGGGCACATCTCAAATAACATAAAGTTTTACAACACTTCATAACTTTACACCAGCTTGCTCTACTAACATTTATTTTTTCATTCACTAGTATATTTGAATTTTGCTTATCAGGCGTCTCAGAGTCGGAATAAAAGAAAATATGAAGGGGCTAATTTATTTCTTGCAATACATAAAAAAATACCCAGTCTCTTGATCTCTACTCAGTTTCACATTTATAAATTAAATGAACTATAGTAGCCAATTTTTACGATAAGCTCGGAAAAAACTAGCTCACTCATGGTTATTATATCATAACCATACATTGACGGAGAAGTTCAAAATTCAAGATGCAAGTGTTACCCTTTTGGTTTCCTCGTCGTTATCGAAAATCATGGACAACAGGGCCCGACCAGCACACGACGTTATCGACTGCTTCCTGGCCGAAGATTGAAAATTAAGTGTCTTTTTCTGTGTGTTTAAGTGTTTTATTTATTTTCATTTACTCCGCTTTTGCAAAATGGCGGGTTATAAATAATTACTTACCTACTTACTGCTGGTTGAATAAAACGCAAACGGTATTTGACAGATTATGATAATAATATTTCAAGGCCAATGCCAGTTATGTCACTGAAACAAACCAAAAATGGGGAAAAGAGGTACTAACCGTCGAAACAAACGTTTCTGTGCTGTATTCCTTCAGGAAAAATCTGCCTTCACTGGGAGCTGGATTTATGCTGGATTGAATATCTGTCGCAAAGCCGTTTGTTTCTTCATGGGCCACTGGACGTCTTACTGGCTGAGATCTGTACGGCCTAAAATAAATTGGACCGAGGCATAGTATGTGCTTAGAAAACATCGTCGTCATGAGAAAAAACGAGATGTATTGGCACATTCACACGACGATATATAGTCAAGAGTTGAGTTTTTGCAGACACAAACTGACACCACGGTCTAAAGTCGTTTTTGAAGTTACCGTGGTATCTGATATCACGGTCAAAAGGCGTTTTTGCAGTTATCGTGGTATCTGGCCAGTACCCGTGGTAACTGATACTCAGATACCACGGTCAGATCGTGGTAACTCATCTTGGTGTCTGAAAAATGTATCTCATCATAATTAATACAAGAGTCTAGTTTTGTCGAACTGGATTGAAAGAAGTTATGTCACTCTAGATGTATTTTTAGTCAGATAGGGTAACTGCGAAAACAACTAATTGCAGATTCAGTTGCCGTGGTAACAGATACCATGGTATCTGCAAAAACGCAACTAAGGTCACTTGTAGGTTTGCAATGGCGGTGGCAGGCAGCATGTTTTCCGAATACTTTTGCATTGCTAAAACGTGTATCTTCAGACGTTAACGAACGGCAACCTCGCACGGAACCAGCGTGTTCGAGGAGTTTGAATGCACAATGCTTGCAACAGGGCCACGATTTAATAGCGCAGCGGCGGGCTCAGGCTATCCAAGGGGGTCCAGTGCTATGTCTTTTTATTTCAGTTTTCGGGAACGTATCATTTACTTTTCGTTTAATCGCTCAAGTTCCTCGGTCTCGCCTCTAAAATATTTACATTTAATCAAGTCCAACATTGCAAAGGGAGCCCGGGATGAAGCCGATGCTGGAATAGTTTCCACGAAACGCTCGCCACTTCTCAAAGGCTGAAACATACTGGGCTCACTTACTTGATATAGTTCATGAATCTGTACTCCGGCTGATAAAGGGGCACTGGTCCAACAAACGGCATCTCGAGAGGTTGTTCAGGAAGTATCATCCAATCAAACTGCTTCTTCTTTCTTGAACAGATCGGCATCGTACTAGAAAGTAGCTGATAACACGTGGCAAAGCTCGTCGTGTAGGTTGTTGCTGTCGAAGACTGGGTGACGGTCTTGGTGAATGCAGCTAAGGCGGGAATTTGCGCTTGTAGTGTCAAGTACTTCGAAGGTCTTTTGACGAAGAGTTTGTTGAAGAAGAAAAAGCGGGGAACGGCATCTTGGTACTGCGTTGACAGACCCACGAAAGACGAAAAGAGTAACACCTTCAGGATCCTAAAAGAAATTCTCAAACTGAGGAATCAGGGTTGAAATGAACTAGTATTCGAAGGGTGATCGTCATATTTATCGGGTTACAGCGTAAACAGAGATCGGGTTACCGGCGAACCTTCCAAGACGCTCTGTCCTGAATGAAATCAGGGCACGCATTAAAACTCTTGTTTCCGGAGCTATTTTATAGATAGATAGATCAGTGTATTTCAAAAGCCCAAGGGCCATATACACACAAAAAAAATAAAAAAATAGAAATTAAAGAATCAGACTCCTTCTTAATTCTAAGCATTTGTCTATATACACGCTCGCTCGACTAATAACTGTAGGGTTAGCATTACTCAAAATTTCGGGAAGTGACAAAATTACACCATCTAGATAAATTTTTCTTAAATCAGAAAGCTTCGGGCATCTATAGAGATGCTGTTGGCAATTATGAAGGTACGTCGTTTATTTTACTAGGCCTGCACTATGGTTAGTTAGGATAGCGTTATGTCAAAGGAGAAAACCTACTTCTTCGGAAAATGTTACTCTTATCGAGAAGCTGCACGCTTATGGTGCATTTACACATTGCGGAAAATCCGAGCGTATTTGAAATTCGAGCGTATTTTACGCACGTATTTGGGCTTGAAAAGATTTCTAGCAGTATGGTCGTATGTGGAAATCGGTCCGTATTGTATCTAAATACGTTCGTATTGCTAGAAATCTTTTCAAGCTCAAATACGTGCGTAAAATACGCTCGGATTTCAAAATACGCTCGGATTTTACGCAGTGTGTAAACCCACCATTAGTGCATACAACTTGGAACTTTAGAGCTGATGACAAAGTGAGTTACCAACTTCGAAAAGATTTCCCTTCATCATCGTCGAGTTTAGAGACAATATTAGCAGGGGTAACTGACCGTACAAACGAGTTGAACCAAGAAGCACCGTCATTACGTAGTGATGTCATCAAAAATCAGTCAAAAATAGACCATATCCTGCACAATTTTTATCCGATTCGAAAAGGCCCATCTCTTCGTCATGATATTCTGCAATGTTTGAACAGTGTCATCCCTAGCCTAAGCATGGCAATTTCAGATCTAACGGATGCATTCCGTTTGGCGACCGGACGTGCTATCCGCCCTGTACGCTATTGCTCAAACCAAGTCTATTGATTTGAGAAATGGAATCTTGAGATGACATTCAGCACTCGAATAATTAATAATAGTTTTATTTAAACGCTCCATACAGATACAAGGTAAATGGTAGGAGGAGTTGGTAAGGAAACAAAAGAAAAAGAAAAAGAAAAGAAATCACACAACACTACGAAACAAAATTACTTTGGAGTGTTGAACGTACCGCAGCCGTGGATTATACTGAACGAGAACTACTAGTACGGAATAAACTAAAACCCGTTTTACCCTTGGTTCACACTTCTGCGTCACATGTGACATGAGTTTTTTCTTTGATGTTCCGACGTGCGACAAAATCGCATGAACCTTCCCACCACCTCGCAGCCGCAATTGGAAAACGAGATTATTCTTCAAAAGGACAAAGGAGCACTTGAGGAAATGACCTCTGAAGATGCAGGGAGAATAAATTACCCTTCTGAATACCACATCCTATTAGGAAGTTTTTAGTCAAAACTTATTGTGTTCAATACAGGTTAATAAAAGTTTAGTCAGAAGATATTTTGTATTCAGCCATCCTAGGATTTAATCAGAATAAGGTAGAGCAACTTTTAGTCTTGAAAATTAAGTATTCTTTGGTTTTTCGTTCTTTCCATCAAAAACTGCATGCGTTCTGTCGGGTCAATTAAAAGTTTTCAACGTATCTGACACTGCGACAAAACAAAACAAGTTCTGCGATGCTTGTCGCACGATTTTTGTCGTATCTCGCATGACGCTGAATTTTGCAAGAAATCGCAGCAGTGCGAAGCAGGGGCAGAAAAGAACGCCATAATGATGTCAGACTACGGGTAGTGAAGCTGTACATAAGTCAGAGCTTGGTCAAAATGGGTTCATTTCTGCGCAGAATTAGGCACCGAAGTGGTCACACTAGATCCAAGAAAAGGCAGCTTTTTGGGTTGCTAAATAAAAAAAATGAAAAAGTACAAGATACACCTATTTCTGAATGTTGCTGTTTAAAATTCAGGAGATCATTTAGAACGAAACAGCATTTCTAGTTCTGTTCCAGGAATCATACTGATATTTTGTAGTGCTGTTCACTATGTAAATAACGTAAACTAAGTATTTTTTTGCTTGAAACAAAAATGAAAAAAAAACATCAAACAGTTGCTTCTTTATTATTTTTTGGCAGGAAATGACAAATCGATGTGACTGATAGCATTTTCACATCTAGAAACTCTTTACTTTTCTCCCCAAATAGCTTAGGTTAATCCTGAGATGTTGGAAAAAAACTGATGATAGTTGACACTAGCGCAGCATAATTAAAACTGAATTATTGCAAAACTGGTCAAGTTTCGATTTTACACCCCTAGTTGGAGTCTGCTCATTATTTCCAAGCTGCCCCAAAGCCATGAAGTGCCACGTCCCCCTTGAATTTTCACAACCTCACTGGCAACCGACCCAATCTGCACAGATCTGTAGACTTATTTTCAGCCGAGAAATCTGCGCAGATGCCTGCACAGATTGTCAAATAGGCCGCGTTTTGAGCAAGTGTGACCAAGCTCTGGGTATTTGCAAAGTGATCGAGGAACCACAAAGAGGGCAGGGCAGTAGAGATGAAGTCAGAGAGAGAGAGAGCGGAGTAGGGGTGGAGTTTCTGAGACTGAGTCAGGGGAAAGTGGTGCATCTAACGTGTCGGCTCGGAGGCTAGCATCAGTACCGCGGCAGAGGGAAATTTGAGAGCCTGGTCACACTGGGCTCAAAACGCGGCCTATTTGACAAACATGAAAATCCCTAGGGGACCTGAGATTTGACGGGCTTTGTGGCAGCTTGGGGATAATCAGCAGACTGCAATTAGGGGTCACTTACTGTTTCTGTAACATAAATATACATGCTGTTTTGCTCTGACTGATCTCCTGAATTTAAAACGACAACATTCAGAATTAGTTGTATCTTGTTCTTTTTCTTTTTTCTACTTTTGCAACCCGAAAAGCCAGGATATGAGCCAAGTGTGACCAAGCTCTAAACGTCTGGTTTTTGCTCCTCTCTCCAAGCTCTGAGAGTCTGGGGTGGCATAGAGATAAATATTTTCGGCAAATATAGGTATAATGTACCCCAAGTCGTGATCATCGGC
The DNA here is from genome assembly GCA_030848855.1 of Branchinecta sandiegonensis. Lineage (NCBI taxonomy): Eukaryota > Metazoa > Arthropoda > Branchiopoda > Anostraca > Branchinectidae > Branchinecta > Branchinecta sandiegonensis. The sequence continues at coordinate 17,215,496 of JAUPMV010000018.1, forward strand.
ATTCTAGAAAAGAAAAACTCCAACTTCACCCAGAATGCCTCAGTCCAGACCTGTTCTGTCAATAATGTATCCAGTGTTTACGCTTATTGTCCCCACCAAGTTCCATCCCGATCCAATTTGTCTAAATTTTTCATGAGAACTCGGTGCCCGCCTCCAGATCCACCCCCCCCCCCCCCCCGCCAGTTACCGGATCCGACCCATACTTGAAACTGTACTTGTTCTCGAGTCTTGTCAAGTTCATTCACATACGATCACCGGTTCCATAAATATGAATGTCACTAGATTTCGGATTCCCATCCTTCCATTTTCTCCACGATGAACGAGCCGGTAAGGACTATTTCCGATTCAGTCTGATCGGGTTCCTAATATGTGTGCCAAGATTCGTCGTCTTCACACATCTGGAAGTATCTTAACTCGCGATCACCGGAGCTCCGGGAAACCCTCTCCAGCCCCCCCCCCCCCCACTGTGACACGGTCCGGTCCTGATTTGTCAATAATGTATCTAGGGTTTACGCATGTTCTTCCAACCAAGTTCCATTCTGATCCCTTGACTCTAAGCATTTCACGAGATTTCAGGTGCCCCCTCCAGCCCCCCCGCTCCCCCCTAGTTATCGGATCTGGTCCGGACTTGAAACTGAACATCTGATACACTTGTTCTTTACACTTATTAAGTTTCATGCGTCCAATCGCCTGTTCTAAAGTTAAATATGCCACTAGATTTCGGATTACCCGTTCCTCCACTCCCCCCAAGATTATCGGATCGGGAAGAGACTACTTTTATGACAATTTGAAATAGTCCCTAACATGCCTGTCTATTTCATGGTCATTGCACCTCTGGAAGTACCTTAACTCGTGATCAGCGGAATTCTGGGAAACCCCCTCCAACTCCCCTTGCACGTTTCATACACGTCCGATTACCCAATCCAAGATATGCATGCCACTGAATTCATGATTCCCCATCTCCACTCCCCCTACGATGACAGGATCGGGGAAGGAACTATTTTCAAGTCGACCTGGTAGAGTACTTAGTGTGTCTGCCAAGTTCCATGGTCCTAGTGCATCTGGAAGTACCCTAGCTCTTGATCACCGGAGTTCCGGGAAACCCCCTCCAACACCCCCACTGTGACACGATCCGATTCTGGTTTGTCAATAAAGTATCTAGGGTGTAAGCTTGTTCTTACCCCCAAGTGTCATCCCGATTCCTCAATCCTAAGCGTTTCACAAGATTTCGGGTACCCCCCTCCAGCTCCCCCTCCCCTAGTTCTCGAATTCGGTCCGGATCAGAAACTGAATATCTGAGACACTTGTTCTTCACACTTGTCAAGTTTCATGCATGTCCGATTATCCGTTCCAAAGTTATGCATGCTTCTATTTTCCGGATTCCCCATCCCTCCACTCTCCCCACGGTGACCGGATTGGGGAAGTGATTATTTTCAAGTTAATCTGGTCGGGTGCCTGATATGCTTGCCAAGTTCACTGTCCTAGCTTATGTGGAAGCGTTTCACGAGATTTCCGGCCAGCCCCCACCCCCCCCCCCCCCCAGTTCTTGGATCCGGTCCGGATTGGAAACCGATCATTTGAGACACTTGTACTTGACATATGTCAAGTTTCATGCATGTCCGATTACCCCTTCCAAAGTTATGAATGGTACTAGTTTCCGGATTTCCCATCCCTACACTCCCCCACGATGGCCGGATCGGTGAAGGGATTGTTTACAAGCTATTGTGGTCAGGTCCCTTATCTGCATGCCAGGTTTCATCGTCCTAGCTTTTGCTGAAGTGCATAAACTAGCAAAGCCGGGACAGATCGAAAGACCAACAGACACTACGATCGCTATATGGCACTTGAGTATGCTCAAATGCCATAAAAATGTGTCTTTTGGCCAAAAGCTTTTGTAGAGTTGAGAGATGAGTATTGTGATGAACGATGGGTATGTGTGAATGATGATTGGGCGAAAAAGTATTTTTTTTTTAATGTTTTTTAGTAGGAATTTGAATGATAGAGATTTGAGAAGAAGATGATTGAGGTTGGAATGATAAATTTATAACAAGTTTATATTTTATATATAGTTATTAGGGGGAAGGACAGTAAATGTAATATGGGCTTTATTAAAAGTTAGGTGACGTAAATAGTTTAAATGTGGGTAAAAATAGGTTAAAATTAACGTCACTGAGGGATGGAGGAGTAGCCACAAAAAGTACTTACCAGAATTTTCATTGCTTTATTTAAATAACAGAAAAATCAGTTAAATTATAAAAGATGCTACGGGAAAAAAAAAAAGCTTTTGTACTCTGCGGCTAAGATAATCGCGGACCGATGCCCCTTAGCACAGGAACGCTCTTATTTGCCAAGAGTGTCTTGGGGACCCGAAAGCGTAACGGAGAGATACCCATGACTCGTAAAGTTTGTCCGTCTGTCTGTTCTCTCTTTTAGCACGGTAATCCCCTGAAAGGACTGGATATCTGGTTCAAGCTTGGTGTGAGGATTCATGTGACCAAAGTAAAGGTAAAGTTCATAGATGGGCACCATATGTTTAGGAGTAGGGTTTTCTGATCAAGGGATGAAAAGAAAATGTTTTTTGAAGCCAGTGTGATAGTCAATATAAGGGTAAGAAGACATGCTGAATCCATATCTGAACTTCATTTATCACCGGACAGGTAGTTCGTCCAGGATCTGGCAAAAGCCGGGGATATGGTAAAAGTAAAATATTTTACCAGAAGTCTATAAAAGGCTCGATATTAGGTAAGAAGACATACTGGATCCGTTTTTGACCTTTCCCTTTCTCGAAATAGCTCACCCGGAAAGTTTTATCTGAAGATGATTAAAGGTTTGCCGTTAATCGATTCAAGCGTTGAAATAGAGACTGAATCGAAATAGGTAAGTCCTCTTGACAAATATCTGAGCTTTATTTTTCACCGGACAACTAGACTGACGGGAATCAGGCGAAACTCCAACATTTAATAGGAGCAGTGCTTCCACTCCTCCCGATTTCTCGGGAGATCACCCGGTTTTTTTGGAAATCTCCCGACCAAAATTTTCTCCCGATAATCTTCCGATTTTTGTAATTTTGCCAAAATTATAATAAGGTTACAATTCTTGAATTTCACAGCTGAGTTTTATACCAAAATCCCTTCAAAGTCTTTAGCTGAGAGATGGACAAGTTTCGAAATTCTAGCCTGCTATGCTTCTAGCCTCTATTTTTTTTTATAAGAAACGCATCCCGATTTTTTTTATTAATTCCTGCATGGCAAGGTTTGAACATACATCTTCTTTGTAAGCATGGAGAGAAGATGGTCGAGTAAAACTCTGGTCACTGCCATTTCATTTGGGGTCCCAAAAAGATGATCGATCATGATTGTTTCCCAAAACTTCGCCCGCGGCGCCTTCCGTAGTTTTGGAAAGGCATGTCATTTAGTTAGGGTTTTCGAGAGTTTTAGGCTTAGGATTTGAGAAACATTATAAACTAGAATTTGTGTGGGAATAGTTGAATTTAAAAATTTGAAATAAATAAAAAGCTCGAATTGTAAGTTTCGAGGATTCGGTAGAATTTCGGGTAGATTGGTGAAATTTGTATGGCTCTCCTTCCCCCCCCCTCCCAATCAACGAAAATGAACTTTCGACACCCCCGATGACACTGACGGCCAGGGCGTCGCAAGGGGGCGGTGCAGCACCCCCTGCCTTTTACAGATTCGGTAAAATTTCGGTCCGGACGCCCAAGACTTTACAAAAATTGTTAGGTATTTTTTCGATAGCAGAACTATTCGATGTATTTACGGGGATTCGGTAGTTGTACAGAATCCTAAATAGGCTGTCGGTACCAATCTCTTCGGCATAATGACGGGGATTCGGTAATTTATTCGTTATAATTGCCAGGATTCGGGAGTTACCACGATTTCGTCTGATTTCCCATGTAGCTTCAAGATCTCGTCTCACTCATTTATGATTGCCGAAAGCCTAATTACCAGCAGAGTATCACCAGCCAAAATGTATCTTAAGGGGCAAGATATTTTTACTGACCGACAGATCATTTTTACCGACTGCTTGTTTCCTTCAAATAACTGCTTTTACAAAAAATCGCGGCGCTTCGCGCAGACTCTTTTCTTTTTAGTCGTCTGGCCGACCTTTTTAAGGGGGAAGGGTGCTGTCAACTTATACGTGACACCTACGCCTCTGATTACAAGCCCTAGTGAAAGTCAGTGAAATAATGTTGATTCCAAAACAGCTAGCCTACTGCCGTAAAATCTGTTCCTTTGTCAAACAATATTGTTTCAAGAAGAATCGAAGACATTCCAAGTGATATTGTCATTCAGGTTGTGAACTGAGCCAACGAAAAAGTCTGCGATGGAGCTTCTTGAAAGCACGGAGAACATCAAAACCAAATACAGAAACAGGCTGACTGTAAAAAATATTGCCGTTAATGACGTTGAGCCGAGATTCGACAAAATTGTAGCTACAAAGCAGCCTATAGTGATTACCTCATTGATTTAGTATACATTTCTACACATTTATGATGATAAATATCGTCTTTTTCACGTTCTGATAAAGAGGGTACGCAACCTTTTCGAGCCTTGATTAGGGGTACGCGGTACAGAAAAGGCTGGGAACCACTGGACTAGACTACCTTTGCTGCTGCTGCCGGTACTTCGCTCCATCCGGTTCCTGGAACTTATTAGATTCTTGGTATTTAATCCACGGTAAATGACAGAATTTGTAAGAGAAGCAGTTAAATTTTAGCCTACAGTAAAAAAAACTGGATTTCGAAAATCTTTCGCCTGCGGCTCTAGATTAAATTTTCTATTGGCTATAATAGGCAGAGTTGTTACTGCAATCGTGCCCGGCAATATATTCTCCAAGTGGGCTTCGCTAAAACGCAGCCTAATAGTTGGCTAATCGTCTTTTCATGCTGCCCTTTAATGTTACTCTTCCTACGTAATCCTTTCTGTTCCATAAGCTGAAGCTCGAATTCTCAGTTTCTAGGATTCGGTAAAAATTTTGGCACTGCACCCCCCCCCCCCCCCCACACACACACACAATGAAAAAGGACTTGCGATGCCCCTGTTGACGCCTGATGGTTGCTTTGACAACGAAGGGCCTAATAAGCAATTTAGGGTATTACTGGGAAGCTTGAAGAATTTACATCGGTTCGACACAATTTAAACTAAATTGCTGGAAAACTGGTAAAGTGACGATTTAAATCCTCTACTTTCGATCTGCCGACTGTCTCCAAGTGATAAAAGGTCAGGTTTCCAATGGGTTTTCAGTTTCCTCACGGACGGACGTACCCATTTCAGACACTGCACAGAAAAATCGGCTAATTTTCAGTCCAGAAATCCGCGCTTTTTGCTAACATGCTAACAAGTTGAATGCAGTTACTCAATGGCTTTGTTGTAACAAAGCTAACTCTAAACTTGGTTTGTCAGACATACACGTAAAATTAGCGATGTTCTTGTTAGCCCTTGTCGATTCCATCCAGCCTTCCCGCTCTTGCACGCCGCGGCTGGGCGCAAAATATTTGAAAAATGAATGCGACATGGTTAAAAAACTAGGAAAACCAAACAAAAAAATTAAATCCAGAACATCAGGTAGACCTATGACTGTCTGCCATGTCTTCCAAAATGAAAAAACAATATTTCGAACCTTCTCATGTCCTCCCGTGTAAAAGAGTTGTCCGCGGACCATGAAGGTATTTGGCGAAGTATGCGTTGCGTGACTGTCAAAACTCAGCAAGGCCGAAAAATCGCTAAAAATTCATAGGTACAAGACGAAACAATGGCAAAAGGCGGGAATTTCAGAAGTTTCGTCAATAATGTTGATACTGTGAGGTTAAGATACACATTTGCTATGAATTCATTTGTAGGCAAATGTTCTAAGCTTCACCTTCCCAATAAGTGTTGTCCCGATTCCTCGAAGCCCTCCCCTGCAAGGTCGGATCCAAGCCAGTCTCGTCAAGTTTCGTCGCCTTGCCAGCCTACAAGTACTCTTCGACTCGTGTGAAGCAAGATTCCCCCCCCCCCCTCCAACTCACCACCATTGTAGCCGGTTCTGGCCAGGCCCTGTATGCCATCTAACATAAGTTGTCTCATCTCACAATATTGTCATCTCTCATGTTCCTACAAACCAGATGACATTTTAAGAAGTATGCATGTCGCATGATTAAGTCCGTTTGCTCTTTTCATCTGTCAAATTTCCAAATCAGACCATTTTCATTCCAGAGTTATGCATGCATCAAAATTAACTCCCCCTCTCCCCCCGCAGTGCCGGGATCCGGTCCGGTTTCGTAAATTATATTTTTTTTTAATTATTAAATAATTTTTAAACTCTGGATTTTCTGGAAAATATCTATGAGTGTTTTGTGGTTATTTTATATTTCTTTGTCCTTTTCTACTGCATTTGTGCCCTTGGGCAGTGCGTCACAGTGTCAGAAGTTTCACAACAGATTGCGCATAACACCTTCAAGAATAACACCTTTTCACTTAGGAAAAAAGTGTTATGACCAATTAAGTTTATACTATTTCGTTCCCAGATCTCCAGTAACACCTTCAATAGGTAAAAATACTACACTGTCAGAAGTTACATAACGACGTCAGAAGGATGCGCGGTTTCAACAGATAACACTTTGGGATGTTATGTGTTATGTTTCTTTCGTTCCCGTTAGTAATTTTACCAATTGAAGGTGTTATTGGAGATCTAGGCACGAAATAGTGTAAACTTAATTGGTCATAACATTTTATTTCTAAGTGAAAAGGTGTATTCTTGAAAGTGTTATGCGCAATCTGTTATGAAACTTCTGACAGTGCATAAATCCTTCATCCATTCATTCATTTTTATGGATGGCTGTCTGGTTCCCGTCCCAGTCCCTCCATTCTAAGAGCGTCAGAAAATTTCCGGCGCGGCTCCAACTTCATCCGCAGTTGTCGGATCTAGTCCGCAGTAAGTAAGTAAGTAATAAGTAATTTATTTCTGACCTGCCATTTGAAAAGCGGAGTATGTAAAATAAAAAAAAAGAATTAAATAAAACTGAAAAATAAAAGAATTAAAAATGGAACATCTGAAACACGTGTTCTTGCAAATTGTCAGGTTTCATTCAGATCTCTATCACTCGTTCAACACTGGTGCTCCGAGATTCTGTCTCCCCTTCCCTCCACTCCCTGGATGGTCAGACGTGGGGTGTCAATCTGGTCAGGTCCCTAAAATACCTGTCAAGTTTCATCGTCCTAGCCCATTTGGAAATACCCTAGCTACGACCACCGGACTCAAAAATCAAAATGTTGCAAGTACCATCAAGAGTACAAGCAAGAGCTAGAATCTCATGTGGCACTTGCAAGGCTGGGTCAGAGGATGAAAGTAGGACTTTGTCAATTCGTGGGTTGTTAAAATCATTTGAAAGCAAAACCCTTGAGATAAGAATGAGCATGGACCCTTGGAAAACATGAGAATGTATCGTTTTGTAAAATTTATTTTATTTTCGCACTTGGCTGTGGTGATGCGCACTCCTCGAGATAATGAGAATGTATATTTTGCTCGAAAGTATTTTTTGTACTTTAAGGAATTCACTTGTAGGTGAAGCCCTGGAGGCAAAAATGATCATGGTTCATTGCGGATCATGAATATATATCGTTTGGTAAAACGTATTTTTTGACTTATCGGTTAAGATAGACAACATTTTCTAGAAATTCATTTTGAAGCAAAAACCCTTGTGGCACAAAGGTCATGGGCCTTCGGAGATCATGAAATGTATGGATTGGTAAAAAAAAATCCATTTTGCGGTTAAGATAAGACAAGATAAGAGCACTTTCAGGGAGCTAGAATGAATTTCCAAGCGAAACCCTTGAGGCAAAAATAATCATGGGCTCATGGGGGTTAGGAAGAATATATATTCAGCTTAAAGTGTTTTTGTAATTTGCGGTTAAGATGAGCACGGTACTTTAAGGGATGGTTGAATCTGGAAAGTGACAATTTCTTAGCCAAGCTTGTCAAGTCTATAATGTTCAAGCCAATTTCGTCGTCCTGCACATCTGGAAGTACTTTAACTCGCGATCATTGGAATTCCGGACTCCCCTCCAACTTTATCCACAGTGCCCGAATCCGGTCCGGTTCTGTCACTTATGTATCTAGGGCTTGTGCTTGTTCTTCCCACCAACTTTGATCCCGATCGTTCCACTCGGAGCATTTCACAAGATTTCTGATTCTCCCCTACACCCCCCCCCCTACATTCATCGGCCCATGTCCGGACTTGAAATGGGACATTTGAGACACGAGTTCCTTCCAAAAGCAAGTTTAATTAAGATCCGATCACTCGTTCGATAGTTATGCATACCTGAAGATTCAGGATTCCCCTCCCACCACTCCCCCGCGATGGTCGGATCGGGGAACCAACTGTTTCTAAGCATATCTTGTTCTTCACACCAAGTTTCATCCCGATCGCTCCCCTCTAAGCGTGGCACAAGATTACCGGTTCCCCCCTCCGACTCCCCCCCCCCCCACATTCATCGGATCCGGTCAACCGTTCCAAACTTATACATACCTCAAGATCCCGGATTCCCTCTTCCTCCACTCTCCCACGATGGTCGAATCGGGGAGGTGACTCTTTCCAAGTTAGTTTGGTCTGGTCCTTGATATTCCTGCCAAGTTTCATCACCCTAGCATATCTGGAAGTACCCTAACTCGTGATCACCGGACCCACCAACCGACCGACCGACAGACAGACCGACCGAAGGAAAAGTGATTGAAATATGGCACTTGAGCCGACCTGCAAGTCCCATAAAAACTTTCGCGGTGTTCATGTCTTTCAGCAATATCTGTCAAGGTTCTTCCACCATTTCTGTTTAGCAGATCAGTAATATTTTGAATGACGAAACGGCGTATCCCTAAGTTCTCGTTTGCTGTCTTACTTACTAAATAATTCAAGAGCTGGTGGAATCAACGGACTCAATCTTATAAAGGGTTGATGCAGGTGTCAGTTAATTATGAATAAAGGTTGGAAAGAACTTACATTTTGGTTCCAAAGCAGAACTTCTTGACCAGAAAAAGACTGAATGAATGGCACAAGTACACTTCATTTTATATGTTTGAGATCGAGTTCATGTGGGCAGCGTTCGGTGCAGTCGTGTCTTCAGCAAAGAACCTTTAACCAACGGAGCAATATATTAGCTAAGCGTTCCACACGACGGGTGCTATGTACGTGCGCTAATTTAGATTTTCACCATTTACGTCAACTTCGATTTGTAAGTATATGTATTTATTAGACAAACCAGGTAGAAAAAAAAAAATACTTGACATATAACTCTGAAGATCGTGCTTTAGCATGTTGTACGTCTTTTACTCATACTCTTGTTAAACTTGAAAGCGGGAATTTCCCCTTGGATCGGGAGCCACGCTATATTTGTCTCAAGAAAGTCTCAGAACAATTTCCGCTTGAACCATCATTTTTTCGTAATAAGGGTAACCTATACCTTCCACGAAAGTGCCATAAAGAAAAAAACACCAAATACGTTATCGTAGTTAACCTCTTTACTTACTACCTAGATACGGTTCGGCGACGCCAGGATTCCTAATTTCCGTCTATCAACATAATGAATCATCGTTCAACAATATCGCATCAATCGGGTATCAGGGGGTGTTAGGTATCAAGCTGAAATTTGATATACTTATAAAATGTGTTTAAAGTTGGTTTTGTAGGATGTACTTATAGGGGGAAGGCCCATAGGAAGGGGCAAGACCCCCAACATGGTCTTGAATGAGAATCCAACAGCATAATAGTAGCTAATGTAGCAGTGCTTCCTCGTACAATATTTTTCCTGCGCGATTTTTTAGATTCCCACGTCTTTGGCATGCGGTTTTTTGGGTTAATAATCACGAAGTGATTGAAGGTGTTACATCTTGAGAAGATTAACCGAGCCGTGAAGTTGGTAGCAGTGTTCCACCGCGACCGCGGTTTTCCGCCACCTTTTAATTCAGGTAACGCAGGTAGCCCGTGCATAGTTTCAGATTTAAATCTTTAAATGTGAAGAGGGTGTTTACCGCCACCCAGGAAATCTTACGTCCCCAGGAGGATAATAGGGTAGGGTCATACCTTGTCAGATCTAATATACTGATGGGGTTTCGAGCGCCAACCGGATTAAGTGTCACGGCTACTGAAAGTTAAAATTATGTATCAAGAAGGAAAATCTTCAAGAGAAGTATCTAATTCGAATAGTTTTGGGCCTTGAGTTGTACAGTTTGTTTAGTTGGACTAAAAATAAATAATTATTTGAAACATGGCTAGAATTAATGTAGATTTAGCGTTGGTGGCGGTAAACCCCTCTTCGCATTTAAGGGTTTACATCTGGAATTGCATGAACCTGCTACCGGCGCTACCTGCACTAATGAGTTGGCGGAAAACATACGATGGCGACGGACCTAACAAAATATTTGACCCTTTTGTCTGACCCAACTAATCCTCTTGATGATGCAAGATTCCTGGATGGCGGAAAACATACGGTGGCGCTGGAACACGGTGGTGTTGGGACACCCACTTCCGTGAAGTTAGGTTGATACAATTTAAGATTGGCTGATGATAATTGCGTTGATTGAACGATAATTATGTTGATGGAAGGTATTGCATTTTGAGAAAAAACAATCCAACTGGGAAGTTAGGACTTTGGATAATTGTTTTTCTCCAGCTTGAAGGTTGAAAGCTAAGCCTTGTATGGTGTATCTAACGCCCGAGATTTGGATTCAAAATATCAGTCCTAGTACTGAAATTGTAACCATGACAGTCAAGATTATAAAAAAATCAACCGCTGGGCAGACGAGGTCGCTATCACCGTGACGTCGAAGAATCCAAGGAGGACCTGTTTGTTATGGAGACATCCCATAGCACTTTGCTCTGCAATAGTCCTCCTAGTTATTCCCTCCATCTATCACCTACTTTTCTACATATCTCTTCGGTTTTCATCACCATCATTAATTTCCCGGCATCGTGACAATAGGTCACTCGGTCTTTATCCGCTAGCTCCAGTTAGCTGCTGACCAATCCGAGGTCAGGCTTTGATCCATTTCATTCAAGGTATTTTGGCTACGGAATGAGTCCGTAGCCAAAAACAGTTCTCTTTCAACTTCGGTCCGAGCAAGACCTCGGTTACCTTACGTTATATTTACGGTAAGGATCATTTATATATTTAGTTAGGGACTCAGTGTTACGTTATCTACATATACATGTTATGTCCACTCTTGTATATGATTTGCCATACGAGTAAATTGATCTACGTTATGGTCCATCTTGGCTAGTAGGCCTCGGGCTTGACTGGATATGTGAATTCCAGCTTCGCTAGGATGTGTGAACCAGCTTGATTAGGGATTTCTGGATTGACTGCGGCTGAGCTATAGAATTCCCTAGGCTTTTCCTTTGCCTTTTATGATAAGTCCGGTTTCCTAACTGGTCCTGGGGCTGGTGGGCACCTACGGTGTCAGAATGTCTTCAGCCCACACCCCAGGAGCCTTATCTTCACTAAACCTTGCCTACCACTCGTTCATCCTTCATAACATATTGTTGCGGAGACCAAGTAACTGAACGGCCAAGGTTTATGCATGATTCCATTTATAGATCGATTATATTTGTGCGACTGTAGAAATACCAAAAATATATTTACAACATCATTTATACTTCCTTTCATCCTTCACAGCTAAAAGTACATCAAACAATCGGGCTTATTTGAAAAACTAGATTCCGACAAGACTATCCATCCGAGGTGAGAGAATGAACGGTACATACTGATTCACCGTGTCTTTTTCGGTTACACCTACCTCCTACAACCAAATTTTATTGACATCAGAATTCTATTTTACTTCTTCAGTCGTGTGAACCAATCAGTGACAGTGAGTTCACTAGACCTGCGTCTTAAGAGCATGAAATAGCTTTCAGCCTCAAACAACGTGTGTCATCATATAAGTGGAATCATTTGACCTGAAAGCTACGGTTGTTGAAGTCCACTCCAACTTCCAGTCCAGGGATTCAGAGATGTGCAGAACAATATTGTCTCGTAAAAAATCTCTATAGTTATAGTATTTGGTTGTGTTTTTCTATTTAATTCCTTTTCTTTACATAAGCGAAGTCCCAGTACATTGTGTCCCAATCCACCCCACCATTATGTCCCAGACCTCCACCGGTCCTCAAGCATTGGGACAAAACAGAGGGTGTCGTTTTTTTCAATAAAAAAAAATTCAGAAGGAGAAAAATAATGAAAAAATTAAGAGTCTTAGCCGAATCCCTAAGCTAAACTTCGGTCCATTGCACAATGTTTTAGCTCTCTCTGTTTTGACGCTGTGGTCCGAAGACTGACTTTTGTCCCAGACCTCCAGTTCGAAGGGATGTCAAATTGTTGTTTTAAGAGAAGACTGGAAAGTTTTAACTTTAACGTACTTCAAAAGATCTAAATTTTGTTATTATTACTTTTGCCTAATCACACTTTAGTACAATAGATTAAAACATTGTTCTCTGTATCTTATTTAGCCCCAGTCGGGCAAGTAGAACAATAAACAAATTTACAGTAGAGGTATGTTTATTTAAACAGTTAGTTAAATGTGAACAACGAAATTTTTGGCTTAACGGTAGAATGAAGATCCATAATTCCTATTCAGGTGTTTTCAGAGGCCCTTAATTACCTACTTTGGCGAACTCATAGTTGATTTTGCTCACAGCAAGTGCATGAAAATGGCAAAGCCCGAAGTGAACAACGTTCAAATAAGCATACTTCTACTGTATATGCGTCATACTGTGGGTAGCATACATGTGGATAGGTCACTTGGATTTTATCAAAGCTATATTTCGGCCTTTCTTGGCAAGGGTCCTCTTCAGACTCAAGCTGAAAAATGAAGTATTAAAAAGAAATTGGAAAATGAAGTATTTAAAAGTTAAGCTGACGTAGCCGTTTTTCGCTGTCAAATATGACAAGTTTACAAATGAAAAAGGAAATTATTCATAAAATGAATAAAACAACTCTGGTAAATTAGTGGAGTGCAACACTCGAGCCCTCCAATCCCGTCGTTTACCCCCCCCCCCCCTCCCATTTGTTGGATGTAAAATCCATTATTCTAGCCTTGTTCAACGAAATATTTTCCATTCCAAATCTCGCCTCAAGGTATGATAAAGGTAAGGTTATGAGTAAGGCATCGGTAAGACCAATTAGGTCCTCTGCAGCCGGTATCATGTGGTCTTACCATTCGTCAAATGTGGGCCTCTATATTGTAACTTCGATGTAAGTGAATTTTCACCTTTTTATTTCGTGATGATGACAAAAAAATAATAATAATAGGCTACGGCTTTGTCGACGCATATTTTTGAATGTAGCAAGACTGAAGCCGGAAATGGGGCCAATCAAATCAGCTCTGGATGAGCGCAAGATAATCATATATAATAATTTCTACCGCCTTTTCCGTCGACTGTGCCCCAAGCCACCCAATGGATGAAATGATTGTATATATTTAGTAAAGAATAGTCCTGTGTTAGTGTAATTATAAAATGTGATGTGTAATATCACGAATTAAATAAATTGGTTGACTGATATCGTAAGACAACGAGAAGGGTATTCCTCTCATTCAACAAAAACGGTCTGTTCAACTGTGACTAGACTCTCTGCTGCACGGCCGGTCTTGACTCGAAACCTCAAATCAACCTCTTTCATGACACATGCGTCGGCAGTGCAACCCATAGCAACTTTACCAATTCGAAGATCGAAGCTCTGATTGGTTAAAACCCGCACTTTGGCGGAAAGGTGATTCTCTGACGGGTGCCATAGGTGAACCTGAACCTCCTCTGCACATTCAGATGCCCTTACGCCACTTTCAGGCGGATTAATCACCTGTTCACTATTCTGAACCTCCTCCTTCAAATCGATCTTTCCAACAGCAGCTCCACCTATGCTTGCATCGCTTCGCAAATCCGCTTTTTCAATTTCATTTTCTTTCATCTCACCAACATAGTTTCCACTCCTTGTTTTATCACTCTCTACTTCTTCTATGGCACATTTCGTGTTATCTTTCTCTATGTTGCTTACTAGTCCTCTGCTTTCAACTTCAGGGCTTTTTCGATTACTCTTATCCGTTTCACTTTCTCTTTTGGCACTGTTAGAACTTTCAAAATGTTTAGCATTCTTCCCTTCATTCTTCACTATTTCTGAACTGGCTAACGGCAGTGCCGACAGCTCACTAGCACTAACACTGGGGCTTTTAGTGACCTTCAAACTGTGTGAACTGGAAGCAACTGTTAATTTCCAGTCGCTTTGGGGTTCTGAGTTGAGCTTCACTCCCTTACCTGGTTTGAGTGAAATCTCAAACTGTATCACCCCCGTGTAAGGTTGGACTTGAATGAGCTGAGGGTGATCCGCAACAGGGGTAGGGGACGAAAATGTGAAATGGAACTAAAAGAAAATATAATCTCAGAACACCAGATCCATACGTTCGATCAGGGTCGGCGTGCGCCAATCACAGACATACAAACCCTTTAGGAGGGGTATTCATTCATTCATTTATTCGTACTACACAAACTACATAACATAAATATAACGCAAGAAACAAGATCCCCTGAAGCTATCTTGTTGAGCATGGCGGCAGGGTTTCTAACCTCTCGACTTTTCTTTCTTATTTTGATAACTCTTTCATTTATGCAGTAGGCTATCACAGGTTTCGCATTTTTTTTTCCAAGGCTGATGCTCTTGCGTTTTAATGTTTTTTAATTAATTATTAAATCTAGAAGAAAATAATGCATGTAGATGCATGTGTAGAGAGTTAATTCACAATAAAATTATCTTGAAAGTATGGCTGCCTGATAAAAAAAAGAGACAAAAGTAAAATAATAAAATCTACTTGACCGGCCGAGTTGTTTTTTATTTATTTACGATCATTAAAACTGGTTGCATGTGCAGTAACTTGAATCAACAAAAAAGAATAGCAACGAGGTAAACTTTAACCTTCTCTTTCTTCTCTCTTTGTTTCGTCCTCTTTCTTTCTTCCATTTTTTTTTCATTGCTGTAGTGTTTTTGGATATTTATTTCTTAAGAGGAGTTTGTTTAACCTCTTAAAAATTGTAAACTTCTGGAGGGTGTTGTATGTTGTATTTGCTAGTTTTCTTCTAATAAACCCCATAAACTATGTAATCTTTTCACTGCGTGGACTCCGCGTTACACAGAGCGTGTTTCCACCCTTCTAACAATAGTAACTATTAGTTACTATTTCCAACCTTCTCGAAATAGTGACTAATAGTAACTATTTGCTTACCATGCTCGGGAGCGTAGTAAGCATGGCAACTACGCATCTCTGTAACGTGATTGGTTGGACTCGCCCGTGGCATGATGTTCTGCTGGAAATAGAAAAATCGTTCCAGCCCAAAATGCCAGAATTCGTGACGTCATGCGTAGTAACTACGGCAAGTAGGGTGGAACGCTCACAGTATTTCGCACAGAATTCGGCCAAGCTTCATTCGACACAATGAACGCGGCAAAATTAAAATCAGCTACAGCGTGATCACGCTACCACGCTGTTTGGAATTTTGCCGCGTCATTTGTGTCAAATACTCTTGATGACTAACTCTTCTTGCCGATGCAAAGTCGGCAAGGGCTCTACCTAGGGCTCTACTACCTAGGGCTCTACCTAGCGGAAGAGCCGGAAGCGGTATCACAGCTGCTCCCAAACCTCGCCGTGATTGGTTAACACACGATTGAGTTGTTGAGTTTGAGTCGTTAACGCTACGTTTTCTCGTTCTTCCCGAGGATCACTGGCGTGTTTGGACTTAGTGATACAGAGTATTAAGTTGGGGCGCGTTCATTCACCAGTATCTGACACCGCCAGGTCCTTAAAAGATATATCTCTAGGCATAAAAAGATCGTATAACTGGAGGCTACAGAACATAAAAAACTGTCGTTTATTCCTATCGGTGAATATAACTTAGTCTATTTATATAGAGCTGAGCGGCCAGCGAGGCGCCGGTCGCGTTTACATTTATAGACCGTCCTAGGGACAATCAAACCCTATTTTAGGTCCTCATCACACGACGTCACCATTTACGTCACGACTGTACGGTAATCCGCCATAATTTGTACGACACCACGTATTCTGGAGAAAATAGATTTCTTATCACATTCAACTGTAAACTGTGTGCTTAAGCAGTAGGCCGCAGAATCTCCTGGGACGTCACGCAAGATACAAAAGACACGTATCACCAGAGGTATTTTCTCCTCAGCGCAGCGCGTATCCTTTGAGGGTCTTTTATCCTCAGATTTGTGCTGGCTCATTGAAACTCAGGGTTGCCATACCACCGGTAGTACAATTGTACTCTTTTTAGTACATTTTTTTCAAAGTAGTGAGCTGGTAGTACATTTGATAAAAGTAGTACATATGCAGTACATTTTAGTAAGGTGGTACTATTCGAAAATACCCTTTCTGTCAATGTTCATGTTGGCCTAGTTGTATTCTGCTCATTTTATCGGTAATATTTGATCCGATTACTCTGATTTTAATCTGGTTCTGACTGAAATCCCCATTTTTCACGAAGGTTCGATTCAGGCAGGATTCAAGCCATATTTGTAGGGTCATGTTAAAGTGGGTGGCAGTAGCAACAGCGGACGACAATGCGCGTAGCGCAAAACGCACAAATGTCTTTTAGGTAGTACGTTTTCTCCTCTGGTAGTACTTTTTCCTATTTGGGTAGTGCATTTCATTCAAGTCAGTGGCAACCCTGTGCAGACTACTATGTCACGCGGCGTCAGCGCTATGCAGTGCAAAGTTGTAACTGCTCCCCCGAGGCAGTTTTTGTTTAAATGTCTCTTAGTTTTGTTAAAATATTTTCGAGATTCATGTGTCTACACAAGCAATGTCCCGTGATGATAATAAAATAAAATTATTATGATTATGCAACTTGTCAGGTGTAGATCCGTGTTTTCAAGCATTCAATCGATTCCTTGACATTTTTATGGACGCTTCTAGCGAAACATCTGTTATCGCTCATTCGCACTGAACATTTTTTTCGTTTGTATCTGATTGCATATTTGCACTTATCTAAGATTGCACTGAAATTTTTTTCGTTTGTACCTGATTGCAGATTTACACTTACGTAAGATCGCACTGATTTTTTTTTGTATCCGAATCGTAAGATCGCTTTGAACATTTTTTTTTGTTCGTTTGTATTTGATTGAAGACTTAAAAGGCTAATTTGTTTTTAGGCTTGGCCAGCTGTTTACACTTCTGTAAGATCGCATTAAAAAATTTTGTTTCGTTTATATTTGATTGCAGATTTACACTTCGCACTGAACATTTTTTGTTTGTTTGTATTTGATTGCAGATTTAGAAGGCTAATTTATTTTCAGGCTTCGTCAGCTGTTTACACTTTTGTCAGATCGCAGTGAACATTTTTGTTTTGTTTATATTTGATTGCACATTTGGAAGGCTAATTTGTTTTTAGGCTTCGTCAGCTGTTTACACTCATGTAAGAGTGTATGAGTTTTACCGACATGTTGTTGTTTAAAGTTTCATGCCTCACTCTTCAGTTACTAAGGTATCAAATAAATAATAATATGAAAAAATGCGTCACAACTACAAACGGGTTTCTCAACGAGTTCCTGCCTACCTCATACAATTCCGTGTGAAGTGTCGGTGCATCGGTCAACAGGCACGAAGCCAAGGTAGCGTTAGACCGAGTTATTAATTGCGTTTTTATCTAAATTTTCTGAGCGATTCTCCTCTCAATTAACCTATTTCGTGTTTTTTTTTTAATACTGAGATGAAGCAAATTGTCCTTTTCTTGCGTTTTGGGGAGAATCGAAAACAGGGAATGCTTCGCAACTGTACCAGACACTACCATCCACAACACAAAATGCATCTACTTTCTCATTGAATCAGATCAAAAACACAACTATTGATAAGAATAATAATATAGATGCACCGAAAAGGCTTTCGCCTCTATAATTTCTCACGACACTATGTAAACTAAATTGAATGTCAGCCAGGTGACGGTCCACACCTGATTTAAACTGTAATTATTAGTTACGACCGTCACGATTTTTGTTATTATTTTAGTCCAAGACGCCACTGTGATAACAAAATTAGCTGACTGTGCATCATATTCGACAGTGGCAAAACGGATACGCCAGCTGAATTTTATTAGAGCCATATTTCAGCCCTTTTTGGCAGGGGTTCTCTTCAGGCTCAAGCCGCTCAAACTAGAAAACGAACGTGTGAAAAAAAACAAGTTCAAATATTTTCACAAGGTCATTTTCCAGTTTAATCGGCTTGAGCCTGAACAGGACCCTTGCCAAGAAGGGCCGAAATATAGCTCAAACAAAATTCAGCTGACGTACCCGTTTTGCACTGACAAATATCATCCCTCTAATTTAATCTTTAAGTTGTAGTTTAGCTAGGCCTACACAAGATTATTTTCCTTCTAGGCCAATAGACCAAGTTGTCCAGTGTTATACAATTTTAGTACGGAAATAAATACTTGAATACTTGAATACCTGAATTATCTTCAGGATGGAGCCTCACGAGGGCCCAGAAGGGCCAAAATATTTCTGGAGCAAACCTTAGCTTATATTGCAGTTAGATTTTGCTTAAAGGATCCCTCTTGATAATCCTGCTTTTTTTTATATACCTATAGCTCCCTCATGGAATTTTAAGCTTCTAAAATCCCCACTTTTCTCCATTGTTTCGTTTTGTGCATACGAATTTTTTAGCACTTTTCCAGCCGTGCCGAGTTTTACCCGTCACCCAAAGCGAAGTTTGCCGGAATCTTCAACGTCCGCTCAAAACTCTTTCAAACTAAAGGATATGAGAATCCTCTCTTTTTTACTTTTTATTTACTTATTTTTCCCACTTTTTAACCATGGTGCGCTCAGCTTTCAAATGCTTTGCGCCCAGCCGCCGCGTCGGACAGCAGAAAGTCTGGATAGAGTCGACACGAGTTAGAAAGAAAATCGCTAACTTCAGGTGGAAAGTAACGGTATTCTCGAAAAACTATTTTCTGATCCATTTCATAGTGAAAAGATGATATAGTAAGAGTTGTGCTTTAAGGAATATTTAGATGAAAGAAAATATATACCTCCTCTATAGTCCTGGATTTGAAACTGGCCTTCAGAATCCGATGTTGGTTGGTATCAGCAACATATAGAATATCTTCAGAGTAATCCATAGCCATTCCTCCAGGTTCATTCAACTAAAACAAAAATATAGCTTCAGAAACTTTTAATTTTCACATGAAAGGGCCAAGATATGACGATCTAGTTACCTATACGTAGTCATTAGCTGCGTTTTTGCATGCCTTACAGCACGCCTGTGAGTAGCAGCTGTGCTTAACCTTTCCCTGTAGCCTTTCTGCGTATAAGGCGTTTTTACTCCTCAGTCCAACGGCCAAAGAACGAAATCCACAGGCTATGGCCAAAGGCGTTCTTGATGCCGTTGTTCCTTGGCCTTAGCCTGTGGTTCCTTTAAAAAAATGGAGGATGCTGAGTATCTGGAATTTCTGGAATACAAAAATGAATTTTTCAAAGTTAAATGTAAATATTGTGAATGACTGCTGTTTGCTTGTCAACTCTCTGTATTCGGGAAAAAAAAAATTGTATAGTGGGTCCAGAACTTTTTGTAGCTGTAGGTTGTGGTGTGTCCAGAAGAGCACACTGGGTTAATTAGCACACTAGTTTAAAACCAGGAAGTAAGCTGGTTTTTAGATTGCTAGCGTAGTCCCCAGACCGTTCATCAAAGTACTAATTTGACATTTTTAGTTAGCCAGACGGAAATAGCCCGCTTCCTGTAGTACAGTAGAGGTATGTTGATTTGAAATGTTTGTTGACTTTGAACAGGGCAGTTTTGGGGTAAACGGTAGAATGAAGCTTATAAGGCGTTTTCGCAGTTCGAACCCACAGGCCAAAGTCTACGACAAAAAGCGTGCAAAAACGCCTTATTAGCACACAGGCCAACTGCTACGGCTACAGTCCACAGGAATACAAAAACGCAGCTATTTAAATGGACTTGACAATAGGCGTATTCTCGCCGTTCCCCGAGGACTCCTCGGGGAATCGAAGGGAACGGCGAGAACAAAGGGAGTCACTCCACGCGGACTCCACGTACAGAAACAGCAAGAATACGGGGAATGCTTCTAAAATGGATTTTGTTCGAAGAATGAATATGCAGCTGAAAAAATTAGTCTAGATCAACTATATTTTTGGTTTTGTTTATTCTGATTCTTTTTAATTAATTTTATATAGCACCTAAAATTGAGGTCCTTTTTGGTCATGGTGATGATAATCGGAGTATTCCCCGTCCGTGGGGACTCGCGAGAATACGGGGAGTGAGTCCCCGGGACAAACAACAAGAGCTGTAAGCTCATATGGCACTTGTATGGGTCAAGATGATTTGATTGATCAAAAGTAAGTTTCGACTTTGCGGTTGAGATGCGCACTCTAAGGGAGCTGGAACTTCATTTGTAAGCAAAACCCTTGAGGCAAAACTGCTAATGGGCTTATGGGCATCACGAAAATGCACATATTGCTTAAAAATATTTTTTTTACTTTGCGGTCAAGATTGGTACTTTAAGGAATAATCGGATTTGGGAAGTAGCAATTTCTAAGCAAATGTTGTTGAGTCTTCAATATTCCAGCGAAGTTCATCGTCCTAGCACATCTGGAAGTACCTTAACGCGCGATGACCGGAATCCCAGACCCCCCCCCCCTCCTCCAACTCCACCCACAATAACCGGAGCCAATCCGGTTCTGTAAATGATTAATCCAGAGCATCTGTTTGTCATTCCCACGAAGTTCGATCCAGATCACACCAGTCTAAGCGGGTCAAGTATTTTCCGCCCTCCCCCCAATAATTGCCGGATTCGGTCCGGAAATGAAAAAGGTCACCAGAGAAAAATGTCCTCTGTTTAATTATTAAATTTTACTCGAATCCGATCACCCGTTCCAAAGTTACGCATGACTCAATATTCCGGATTCCCCTCCCTCAACTCCCCCCCCCCAAGATTATCATATCGAGGATTTTTTTTATTCCAAGTCAGTTTGACCGGGTCCCTGATATGCCTTCCAAGTTTCGTCGTGAAAATCCCCCCAAAAACGTAATTCCGGGAAACCCCCTCCTCCCCCCCCCCTCAAGTGTCCGGATCCAGTCAAATTATGTTAAAGATTTACATGGACCAGATGTTTGTTCTTCCCAGCAAGTTTCACTCCGATACCATCATTCTAACCGTTTCTCGAAATTTCCGGTCCACCCCCCCCCCCCAGCTCCCCCGCGGTGTTCCATCCCGATCCCTCCATTCTAAACGGGTCACGTATTTTCCGCCCCCCCCCCCAATAGTTGCCGGATCCGGTCCGGATATGAAAAAAATCATCGGAGAAATGTCCTCTGTTCAATTCTTAAATTTCACTCGAATCCGATCACCCATTCCAAAATTACGCATGACTGAAAATTTCGGATTCCCCTCCCTCCACTCCCCCCACCATTATCTGATCGACAAAAATTTTATTTTGAAGTCAGTCTGATTGGGTCCCTGATATGCCTGCCAAGTTTCATCGTGAAAATCCCCAAAACCACCATCACCGGAATTCCGGGACCCCCCCCCCCCCCAGAAGTGTCCAGATCCAGTACAATGGTCTAAAGGACTTATCTAGAGCAGATGCTTGTTCTTCCCAGCAAGTTTCACTCCGATCCCTCCATTCTAACCGTTTCTTGAAATTTCCGGTCTCCCTCCCCAACTCCCCCCTGGCCACCGAATCCGGTCAAGACTTTAAACGGGACATTACAGATATATATTCTATTCAGTTATGAAGTTTCATTACAATCCGATCATCCGTTCGAAAGTTACACACTTCTCAATTTCCCGGATTCCCCTGCGGATTCCCCTCCCTCCACTCCCCCCACCATTATCTGATCGACAAAATTTTTATTTTGAAGTCACTTTGATTGGGTCCCTGATATGCCTGCCAAGTTTCATCGTGAAAATCCCCAAAACCACCATCACCGGAATTCCGGGACCCCCCCATAAGTGTCCGGATCCAGTACAATGGTCTAAAGGACTTATCTAGAGCAGATGCTTGTTCTTCCCAGCAAGTTTCACTCCGATCCCTCCATTCTAACCGTTTCTTGAAATTTCCGGTCTCCCCCCCCCCCCCCCAACTCCCCCCTGGCAACCGAATCCGGTCAAGACTTTAAACGGGACATTACAGATATATATTCTATTCAGTTGTGAAGTTTCATTACAATCCGAATATCCGTTCGAAAGTTACACACTTCTCAATTTCCCGGATTCCCCTGCCCTCCACCCCCCCCCCCCCCCAAAAAAAAAATGGTCGGATCAGAAAACTGATTATTTCTAAGTTTGTTTGGTCGGGTCTCTGATATGCCTGCCAAGTTTCATGGTCCTAGCACAACTGGAAGTACCCTAACTCGAAAAAGTGTGACAAAATGCCCTAAATTTTCAAGTTTCCAGCGCCCCCACTTCCCCGCATATGGTCGGATCGGGAAACTGATTATTTCCAGGTTAGTTTGGTCGGGTCCCTGATATGCCTGCCAAGTTTCATTGTCCTAGCTCATCTAGAAGTACCCTAACTCGGAAAAAAGTGACAAAATGCCCTAGATTTTCAAGTTTCCAGCGCCCCGCACTCCCCCGCATATGGTCGGATCGGGAAACTGATTATTTCCAGGTTAGTTTGGTCGGGTCCCTGATATGCCTGCCAAGTTTCATTGTCCTAGCACATCTGAAAGTACCCTAACTCGGATATGTGGGACAAAAAACTCGGACCGACCGACAGACCGACAGACGGAATTGTGATCGGTATATGGCACTTGAGCCAGAGGCTGCAAGTGCCATAAAAACGCGGGGACTCCTCAAGTGGAGTCCTCGGGGAACGGCGAGAATACGCTTAATGTGTTACATCGTTGCTCCACAATTCACGGATAATCGATTTTCATATAGTGGACTTCCCCTGTCGGAATCGTGGATTCTGAACGTTGCAGCTCCGCTCAAGTGCCATATACCGATCACTTTTCGGTCGGTCGGTCTGTCGGTCCACTCTTCTCGAATTAGGGTACTTCCAGAAGTTCTAGGACGATGAAACTTGGCAGGCATACTGACCCGACCAAACTAACTTGGAAATAGTCACTTGACCGACCCGACCATCGTGGGGGGAGGGCACTGTCAGAAGTTTCATAACAGATTGCGCACAACACTTTCTAGAATAACACCTTTTCACTTAGAAAAAAAGTGTTATGACCAATTAAGTTTATACTATTTCGTGCCCAGATCTCCAACAACACCTTCAATAGGTAAAAATACTACACTGCCAGAAGTTACATAACGACAACAGCAGGATGCGCGGCTTCAACAGATAACACTTTGGGATGTTATTTGTTATGTTTCTTTCGTTCCCGTTAGTATTTTTACCAACTGAAGGTGTTGTTAGAGATCTAGGCACGAAATAGTGTAAACTTAATTGGTCATAACACTTTATTTCTAAGTGAAAAGGTGTTATTCTTGAAAGTGTTATGCGCAATCTGTTATGAAACTTCTGACAGTGGGGGAGGGGGCGGAATCCAGAAAATAGGGGCATGCATAACTTTCGAATGGGTGATCGGATCTTAATGAAACTTGATATCTGGAAAGACCTCGTGTCTCAGATGTCTCATATCAAGTCCAGATTCGATTTTCATATAGTGGACTTCCCCTGTCGGAATCGTGGATTCTGAACGTCACTACTAGAGTAGGGGGCTCTAGCAAGTTCGGGGCTTGCGAGACGCAAGTTAAGACTTTCCTTTTCAGGATCTACTGCACTCAGCTTTACTGTGTGGCTCTTGTTACTAACATTAGGGTTAGGCACGAAAGCAGCTTTCGTGAGCTTTATAATAACTCTTTTCATTGGTTGCATGGGTTCAAGTGAATCTGCAGTGCGTCGTCAATGTTCGTTGGCAGGGGCGTCGCTATGGGGGGGAGGGTATCACCCCTCCTCGAAGAAAGAAAAAAGCTAATCTGGGCGCTCGCAGAGCGCCCGACCAAATCAATTAAGCTAATCTGGGCGCTCTTAGAGCGCCCGAACACTAAAGTTCAGTCCGAAAAAGTCAGTAAGGCTAGTTCAGGGTTAGCAAGAAACTGAGTTGACATCCACCTCGGCCCTAGGCCGTTCTGGATTCTCGAGCGTTTGAGACTTCAGGAATAGATTTCTCAACCGCATGTTTTGAGCTTGCCAGATTGACAACTTTAAAACCATCTGTTATTTACCAATATCTCTTAATTCATGTAAAAATCAGGCCGATTTTGCTTGTGGCGTACGATTTTAAGAATTCGTTAGTTTCTAGTTAGTTAGTGGGACGTTTAAAAATAAGTCGGCTTCGTGAGCAATGAGCGACGGTGAAATGACGGGCCTGATTGTTTTTATTTTGTTTTTTAACTGGAAACTCAGAACAAGTCTGCTCTGTTTCATGTTCTTTTCTGGATGATCATTAATTCTTTTTCGGAAAGGGTCAAACTGAAGCACATTAAAACTTCCAGCTAAAGTCTCGCATTTTCTGGATTCGTCATGAACAAAGACAGACGGACAGATCCGTGCTAAGTGGCCCATAATTTCATTTTGGATCCGAAAAGACGTATTCTAATCATACAGCATTTCAAAAACTAATTTTGCCGGCGGCGCCTTTTGTAGTAGGCTCTATTTACTGGAAACTCGCGTCTTCATTCGTGTTTTAGATTTGGAATTTCGGGGCTTGGGTTACCTTAAAATCTAGATTTTATTGGCGGAAATAATGTTTTGTCCGAAAAAAGTCATAGCCTACTAAAAAATTTCAACAGTGAGTAACTATTGCGTTAGCGAATTCCTGCTATTACAAATGACGTTCACCGTAAGTTTCTGTATTTTCGCACAATTTCGAGCATGCGATGCTGTGTTTCTTAGCTATTGTTTCCAACTACTTGAGCCTTGCTTGAAATCTGTCGTTTACTTTGAGGTAGTCACCTCCCACGCCCGAGCCCTTCAAACCGCCCCTGAGCTCGTAGATATGATTAGCCTTCTTCAGACTTCAACGCTTGCAAGGTATCGCAAGTTTTATTACTACATGTGCGACGAGAAGCACCCCCCCCCCCCCCTCGAGTTTTGGCTAGCGACGCCCCTGTTCGTTGGCCAATGTTCTTTTCTGTTCTCTCTCTGCAGAAGCGTATTCTCGAGTCCAAAACCCGTTGCTGGTTGTCCTGGCTGGGCCGCATATGAGGCTGTCGCTCCCAATATGGTTGTCGTGGGGGAAGTTGCTGTTTTGCAACTTTTCCCCGGTTTTGATTAATGTATTATAGTGTGTTGTTGTTAATTTTGTTTTTTGTTGTTCTCTGAATGGCCCTTCTTGGCCGTTGATTTAGTCAAATAAATAAATAGTGAAAAATAAAAAAATCCCTTAACACAATCCAAATAATTCAGTGTATTCAACTAAATGATGCAAAAATAAGTTGGCTTTTCAGTTGAACTGAAAGGATCTGTCGTATTCTCCCTTCTCAGATTCCGAATTTCAGATGTCATCCCCCATAAAGGAACGACTAAAAATAAATAAAGGCACAGCACTGATTTTTGGACCTACCGCGTCTGACTCTTTTCGATTCAAGAGCTCGTGGATGGGAAGGACTGGTTGCACATTATCCTTCATCCTTGGAGTCGCAAAATGTTAGTGACGTAACTTCATGTTAGTGCATGTGTTAATCCGTCTGTTAGCACGATAACTCTCGAAGGGGTCGAGCTATTTTGTTCAAACTTGGTGTACGGATCCACTGGGTCAAAGCGCAACTGTATATAGTTATGTCTGACGAGAGAACAAATACTCGGTTTTTTGTTAATGCCGTAAGGAATGTTTTTCGAATAATAAAGATTGATTGGTTTTTCGAGAATTGGTTGTATAGATGTACGAAAAAGTAGCATGCAGTAGTAACTGTTGCCACTGCATGCTACTACTAGCAAACTGGACGCTACTACAGCAAGACTGGATCCTATCGGATACTACTACTTAAGATTAACCCAGTCGGAGGCATGTTACATCAAAGTATTCCATACTACATATCAATACATACAACTTTTTCTACAACTACCATACAACTACACAATCAAAGAATTGTTATCGGGTACAGGTCCAGCTCGTAGAGTGTACAAGCTTAGACTTGTCTCCCCCACCCCTAGAATCCAAACCACGTGAGTGTAATTGAATGGTAACAGTGTCACCATCTATTAACCACGTGCATACTGTTTATTTCAAAGTTATCCCACTAGAAGGTACCCAGAATTTCGACTGCAGCTGTGCCTGCGCATAATTTAACTGTGCATAACAATAAAATAACTTTGCATGTAATAATTGTGCGACGATTGTGCAATAACGTAACTGTGCATGCATTTATTCAAACAATGTTTACAACGGGTACGTCAGCTACGATTCTTCATCAGCTCTTTCTCTCAGCCTGATCTTCATCAGGTTTGTTTCCTTCCCCGAAGTTGAACCAGAGGATTGACAGCCTGACGAGGACCCTTGCCAAAAAGGGCCGAAATATCGCTGACGAAGAATCGTAGCTGACGTACCCGTTGTAAACATTGTTTGAATAAATGTTTCAAAGTCAGCTTGAGCTCAAAGAATATTTAACTACGAAGTACGGAATGTGCATGCAGCACCTTGCAGTGTTTGTCACCACCGTCTGTCTGCACAATGGCCAAAAAAACTGAACGGCAGAACTTTGCAATACCCCCCAGCCCAAGTGGGACTTACCCCAGTTTCAAGAAAGCCTCCAACAGACTCCTCCGTTCGCCCTGTTCCCATTAGGTTCTCACAATTCGAATCTTTTGCCAAAGGCTTACAGATGAGTTTGATCTTGTGGTTGTACGAATCGGCCACTAGGACGTCGCTGCCGTGCATGGCTACTGCTAGAGGGTGTTGTAGTCGAGCAATGGTAGATGGCCCGTCTAAGTCTCCGTAGGCGAAAAGGTTCTGAAATAGGAAGAGTAAGCTGAAAGAATTTGGCCATGGAACCAGCAGGAAAAAATGGCACGTCACTTAGTGCCTACCAGGGGCGTCACGACCCCCCCCCCCCCCCCCCACCCAATGTTCTCGGCCAGTCGGTAAATAATAACCCCCAGTCGGCGAGAAGCGCCGCGATTCTTCGTCAAAACAGTTGATTTTTTCACGAAAACAGTCGGTCTTTTTGAAAATCAGTCGACTTTTTTTTTCAACACTGTCGTTTTTTTCTTGAAAACAGTCGGTAAAAAATTACCAGCCAGTCGGTAAATGCCTTGCCCCCCCCCCCCCCCCCCCCAAACATTTTGGCTAGTAACGCCTCTGGTGCCTATACGTTTTGGGTTCCTGGTCCTGGAACGAGAATGTCGGTGATCCGAAAAATTAATTAATTAATAAACAAAAATGGCTAGCAGAGGATCGTCGCAACGTCGTACATATCAAAGCAGTGACGTAAAGTATATACAATAAACAATAATGAACAGGGCTACATAATATAATAAGCATCAACAGTTATACTGGTAAATAAAAAAGGTACGAATGACGAAAAATACCGGTCAGAAGAGTGTAGCTACTAGTGGCGAGGTAATTTGAAACCGATTTTTTTTTTTTTTTTCAGTTTTTAGTTTGGTGTTGAATGGCACTGGGCGATCTGTAATCTGGTAGTATGGATCTATGGTTATCATATAGACAGTTAGTCCAAGATCCATGGTAAGCTTGCGTCTACGACACGCGAAAGTAGGAAGACCATATTTTCGTAATGCTATATTCATATTTGATGCAATGGAACGAAGAGAGCGTTTCCGCGACAGCCTGTGCAGTAGTCCAGTAAAAGTCCAGGGATTAATCTTGTCTCTAAAAAGATAATATTATCTCTAATTCGGTTTCAAAAAACTGGTTTAAAAAAATGTTTTTTCCCACAAGTTCACTTTTCCAACTTGATCAGTTTTGAGCCTGAAGAGGACCCTTGCCAAGAAGGGCCGAAATATAGCTCCAATAAAATTCAGCTGACGTATCCGTTTTGCTCTATCAACAAAAGAAGCTATTAAGGAAATTAAAGACTATTAATTTGTATCATCATCCGTCTTTGCTACCAGGAAATCGAAAATCCTCACCGTCGGATCCCTCTCTCCTCCGCATACTCCTTTGCAGCTGCCATCTACAAGTGAAATGCGGCGGATTGTGGAACTTTCACTATCTGCCACGTAGAGGGCTTTTTGTTTACAATCGACTGCTAGGCCTGAAAGGCAAAGTAGTACTCAATATGACTAATGCCCGGGCCCCACTATAGTCACACCCAGTAATAACGCCGGTAATAAGGACGTCCTACGGTCGAAATTTGGAAGAAAAGACGCTGAAAACGTACGATCGTCGAGATGGAAAATCCATCTCAGCCATTTCGAAACGTATCTTTGGAGCGTATGGACCAATCACAGACCAGAGTCGCTGATTTTAGCCAGTTGTTTACGGTTGAGGTGGTAATATATCTTGACCAGGTGTGACCAGGATGAAACGTAAGAGTGAGTAATAACCAAATTAACGAACCAAATTACGTACAGGTGTGACTGAATGTGGCCCGGGCATAAGTCCAAAACACGCCAGTGATCCTCAGGAAGAATGAGAAAACGTCTCACTAACGACTCAAACTCAACAACTAAAATCCTGTGTCAACCAATCACGGCGATCGTTGGGGACAGCTGTGGTGCCGCTTCTGGCTCTTCTGCTAGGTACACAGCGATTTTGCATCGGCAAGGAGAGTTAGTCATCAAGAGTATTCGATTGAGTTAATTTTTATAATGATTTAGAAGTTTAGAGTTGTTCAAGAAGTTTATAAATCAATCCGTAGCGCCTATGGTCGCATCGTCTCCAACCGGAGGCGCTATAATCGTAAAGCTTTGGGAAATCTGTACAGCACCTTCTGCGCTCCTTCTATACTCTTTCGTTCTGGCGTCACTCATGTTCTGCGAAAGAAGGAGATTAAAAAGATAACCATACACTGACGGAGAAATTCAAAATTCAAGATGCAAGTGTTACCCTTTTGGATGTTTCCTCATCGCTTTCAAAAATCATGGAGAACAGGGCCAACCAGCGCACGACGTCGTCCACTGCTTCCTGACCGAAGACTGAAAATTAAGTGTCTTTTTCTGTGTGTTTAAGTGTTTTGTTTATTTTCATTATTTTCTTCATGTACTCCGCCTTTTCAAAATGGCGGGTCATAAATAAATTACTTACTTACTTACTATTATAATGTGTTGATATATTGATAGGGAAAAGAATTGATTTTTATGTACTAGTTTAAGTATTAAATGGTAAAAACTGAGCAAAGTATATTTGGATGAAACTGTTCAGACATGGGAGAATAAGAAATTGTATATATGCATGTATGAATTAATATATTATAGGCCTTGTTTGAAAATTAGAAATATTTGAAATTTAAAAGGAAACAGTGTAAAATAGAAAGACGCTGTAGCGTACGTGTCATGTAAGGGTCTTGTTTACCAGCACCTGTAAACGCCAACATCATCAAGAAGAAGAAGATGAAATGCAAAGTGAACTGGCGTAAAGACCATAGGCAAAGATGTGACAGGCACAGTCTAAGTTACTCGCAACAACGACCTGGAGGCTAGGGGAAACTTCGAAATGCTGAAAAGGGGCTCTACCCTATATTTCTATAATATATAACATACAACAATACCATACATACAACATACAACATTCGCATAAATGGTATTTCTGACCAATGAGCTTTCTGGAAGCAATATCCACCTCAAAACACACCAAACACAGAAAATGAAAAATCATCGCAGTGATAAAATAAGAGATAAAAAGCTACAAAATGAGAATCGATGGAACGACCATCTTGATTAAGGTTTGTGTGCCTTGATTGTTCTTGCGTCCAACATATTTTTCTTCTTATTGTATTTTTTTGTTTTTAGAATCATATACAAAAATTACTTGTTTCAATCTAAACCAGGAAAAAGTGGAAAAAAAGAAGCTACGCGGTAAAAATGACTCAAAACGGAAAAGTATAAAAAATTATCGTAAAAAAAAATCCCTGAAGAATATTTTTAATGTTTATGTATCTGCTGCTTTTAGGACGACAGTAACAAGACCAAAGGTTTCGATGGAATCCCAAAAACTCAATATTTGATCCAGACAATTGGGTCTTGTCTTCGCCAGGTCCAGTCTTTGCCAGACTCCTTGAAATTTTTAATATCAAACTTCAGAAACAGATAAAGGCAAAATAGCTAATCATCTGAGAAAACCAAGTTCAGATATGGGTTCAGCATGTGTGTTTAACCCTATAAGTCATATCTGTTTTGACGAAAACTTCCTGCCTTACTTCTGCCAATTTTCCGGTTTCGGCCGAATTCCGGAACTACTTGTCCGGCGTAAAAAGAAAGCTAAAAAACGAATTCAGCGTACCTTCTTTCCTCAATATCGAACATCTAATCAGCTTCAAATAAAAATTTAACTTATAACAAATTTTCCGGTTCCAGCCGGATTCCAGGCGAACTATATAATTATCCGGGTAAAAAATGAGTCTCATACACGGATTCACCATCTCTTCTTACCCCTTATCTAATCAACTACAAATAAAACCTTTATTGTTAACAAATATTCCGGTTTTGGCCGGATTCCGGACGAACTACAAGTCCGGGTAGAAAATGATTTTCACACAAGTGTTCAGCATGTTTTCTTACCCCTAAACCGAACAGTTAATCAACATCAAATAAAACTTTTCCTTTTAACAAACTTTCCGGTGTTTGCCAGATTCCAGACGAACTACTTGTCCGGCGAGAAAATGGTTTTCATCACCGTGTTCAGCATGTCTTCTTACCCCATAGTCGACTATCACATTATCCCTTAATTTGAACCCCCTCCACCAACGCTAAATATAGACACTACAGAGCACATCTACGAACTTGACCTTACACTTGACCCAAAGAATCCTCACACCAAGTTTCATCAAAATATCTCATTCCCTTCGCGAGTTATCGTGCTCACAGACGGACGGACGGACGGACGGACGGACGGACAACTTCTGCGAAGTCATAAGTATCCCTCCATTTACGTTTTGGGATCCCAAAAAGAAGAAATATTAAAAATATGAATTAAATATATGAAATACTACGGAATTACCTGAAGGTTGAGCCAGGCCGACCTTGTGGGGGTAGGAATTATTCCGATTTTCTTCCATTCCTGAGCCTACGAGGGCTGCGCAGGTTCCTCGTTTGTGGGCCCTACAAGAAATCCCAAGCTACTGAACTATCCGACTAGTATATAAGAATTGATACTGTGCAACCTTTAAAGTTTAACTGAAAAGGGCTTAGATAGGACAATCTAGTAACCCATCACTTATTCACTTAAATAAGCTTGAATACCCGGAGAAAATGCATTACGTCGTTGCTCCGCTATTCACAAATAATCGATTTTCAAATATTGTAATTTCCTTGTCGGATTTGTATGATCTATGCGCTTGTATCTGTGTTGTAAACGATTTACGAAAAATAAGTGTTCGCGCAGTGAGCTACCTTCCGTAAGGTGATCACTGGCCGCTGAAACGCCGCGTATGTATTGACATTAAATTTGTCTGCGTCATAGTAGAAATATGCGTTGTGAGGACGACCGCAGATTGAGAATCCGCTTGAGAATCCTCGTCTGCGAGACATTTTCCCGCCTGAGTTTGAACCCGTTAGGCCTATACCTGCGCGAATGGTTTCGCAGCCGATTCCTAAGCTACATCCTGTTTCTGCATCTCATGACAGATACAGAAAAAGCTTCGTACCATCATTCGTCGAAATGTATAACTCATCGTAATTCTTCTATAATTCATCGTAATTCGTGCTTATTTTATAATTGTTGAATCCTAGTTCTGACATACGTGTAATGTGACGTCATTCGTCGAAATGCATAATTCGTCGTAACTCTTGTTTATGTTATAGTTATTTGATTTTCGGTTATGATATAAGTGTAATTGTAAATGATCACTTGCAGTGATTCGAATTGTATATAAGTTTATTATTTATGACAAAATTATGACAAAGATTTTGATGTTACTATATTTATGACGAAAAATCCAATGTTCGGCTTGCCCGTGAAGGAATTTTGAAAATAAATTGAAATTGAATTGAAAAAAATTGAATTGATATTCTGAAGGTCATTCCAGAGGAAATAGTGAAAAATAAAAAAAAATCCCTTAACGCAATCCAAATAATGTGTTTATTCAGTTAAATGATACAAAAAGAAGTTGGCTTTTCAGTTTAACTTTAACGCCCTGATCGACTCCGTAACTCTTTAAGATGTAAGAAGTCAGTTAAGACGGTTGCTAGTTGTTTGTATATAACTTTTCTCGAACAGACTTGCAATGCATAACTTCCTATATCCCACAGGAAGTTATTTTATGAAAATTACTTTTGTGGAGGATGTTACGACTTCGTATCATCCTCCAGAGAGGCTGATACGAAGCCGTAACAGCCTCCGCAGAAGTTCATCGAGCACTTTTCCTCAACTAGTGAAAACCAGAAGTAACCTCCACAAAATAAATTAAGAACAATACTTTCAGTAAAAAAAACACAAAACAATACTTAAAAAATACAAAAAAAAAATTAAATAAGAAGTAAAATATATGTTGAAAAATGACAGAACATCTAAATCTCTTAGACAACCAGCCTATGACCTAGGTCATACCTTCTCACAATCAATTTCCACTGAAAATACAGCTTGTCAACTGAAACAACATCCTACTTTCCAAAAAGGTAGTTAATGAGCACTTAAAACTGGCTTTGAGTGAGGAAAGATATATTATAATTTTCAAAGACCACGTGATACCCAGTGTTGCCACCTTTTTCTGAAAGAACCTGTGACTTTTGGCTGCAAAATCTTGTTACATTCTGGCGCATACGAAATTGTGCCTTATGTACCAACTATTAGCTACCAATCGTGCTTTATCATCTTTATGATTATATGCCTAAGCTGCATTTCTCAATTAACTGTCAAGATGTAAGGAACTTGTCGCAGAACCCAGGCTCACTTTTCGAGGAAGTCCAGAATATGTGACAAATATCAGAATTCTGCAAAAAGCACGTTTTCACCTGATTTTCAAATTTCTTAAGCGAAGCAATCTAATCTTCTGCAAAGCTGTCGCTATCATACTAAACGCGTGTGAACATACTAAAATAACAGTCGGAATGTGTTTACACCCTGGTCACACTAGGCTAAAAAACGGCACAGATTTGAGGAACAGAGTCAACTGTTTTGCGCAGAATCGTGAAATGTTGTGCTGTCACCCGTGAGGATTTGAAACAACAATATTCAGAATCTGATGAATTTTCTTGATTTTTTTTTGGCAACCCCGAAAAACTCTTTTTCTTGGATCTAGTGGTCGACAGATACTTCGGTGCCGAATTATGCGAAGAAAAAAGCCTAGTGTAGTTTGACCAAGATCTTAGGGAGTACTGCATCAGCTAAAATAGAAAAAACATGACTTTCTGTCATAAAGCAAAATTATAAAGCAGATTGTAACTGTCGATAACTGTTCGAAAAAGTTATTATAGTTAACATACCTCCATCTCGGTTGATATCGGAAGAACAATCTCGACGGCGATTTATAAATATCAACCTCGCCCCGCTCGGCTGATATTTTTCATAACCTGCCTCACCTTCGGCTCGAACAGATTATTTTCAATGGCCGTCTCGTTGTTATTTTCCGATATCAACCTCGATGTCTGAAGTTAACCTTTAATAACTTTTCTCGAACAGGTATGCAATGCATATCTTCCTAGTTCCCACAGGAAGTTATATTGTGAAAAATTACTAGTTGCGTTTTGATCCGAATTCTCCTCGCGATTCTCCTCGCAACTCTCCTATTTCGCGTTTTTGGACTATTCAGATGAAGCGAATTCTCCTTTTCTTGCGTTTTTGTCAAAATCGAGAACGGGAAAAGCCTCGCGATTCTGCAGAATCGAGAATTGCTCCGATAGATAATTCTCGATTCTCCTCTCTGGGTTCTCCTCCCTGATTGGTCAACAGAGTGCGGGTGTTCAATATGCATAAAAAAGATATACCGGGTTCCAGACGAGTTGCCAAATTAGTGTTTTTGTCAAAAGCGAGAATGGAGAAGCGAGAGGAGCAAAAACGCTAATTTGTACGAGAACCGAGAATTCAGAAGCGAGAACGGAGAACTGAGA
The DNA here is from genome assembly GCA_030848855.1 of Branchinecta sandiegonensis. Lineage (NCBI taxonomy): Eukaryota > Metazoa > Arthropoda > Branchiopoda > Anostraca > Branchinectidae > Branchinecta > Branchinecta sandiegonensis. The sequence continues at coordinate 17,249,668 of JAUPMV010000018.1, forward strand.
GAGAACTACTTTTGTGGAGGTGATACGATATCGTATGATCCTCCAGAGAGGCTCCAGAGATTTTTTCGACCCGATTAGTCCCTTTTCTTCTTTTTTTTACGTTTATTTTTTGATCTTGTGCATTTACTACACTACTGAAAGCTGAGCGTATTTTTTCCTTTTATTTGTCTGTATTGCGCTCTTTTCCTCTTCTTAAGTGCGTACATAAAATTTCATCATCATCATCACTATGTACAGTAACACCTGCCTTAAACTGATTTAGTAAGTCCAGGTTTTCACAGAAACTTACTTATTTTTCCACCATACTGTATCCTCGAAAAAATAACCCCAAATCTGGTGGCTTCCAGCCATCGCGATCAACAAAACATCCGGCGATGCCAAATCTTCACGAGATTTGTATGTGGCAACATCCCAAGGGCTCGCTATTGGCTGCTCAGTTCCTGCATTTCCACCAATCAAATCCCGGCCTTGCTCACCAGTCCCGACGAGAGTTATGACGGAGTCATCAACGTCAATCTGGAAAAGAAAGGGATCAAGTGATAAAGGAAAATAAAGTACTTAATTTGCGGATCTCGCTGAACGACCTGGAAAGAAAAATCAAGAAGGGGTACAGGTCAGGGTTGCTACTGAGAAAGGTATTTTGGCGCCAGAAATCGACACTTTATCTAAAGACCTAATCCAAACATTCGGTTTACCTTCTCTTAGGGATCGCATGCCACGGGTTTGTTTAGATTTGAACTCGATTGCCGAGTTGCTGTTTTGGCTCGAGAAAAAACCCGCGCGCAACGTCTTCTTTTCTAGAGTGCGGAATTTACCAGGGTTGATTAGCAAAGAATTATAAGACCTAACTGATAATTTTTGTATGTCTTCAGAGGTACCACACTGGTCTTGGTTTTAAAATTTATTTGTATTTGTAATAAACAGTTGGAGCATTAGATGGAAATTATTATTTTGACCCTTGGCTCCCTACGTGCCATAACAGCTGTCCGGGATAATCGGCTGAGATTTAGTCCAGACAAAGTTATTTCAAACGTAGGAAATTTGGTGATTTTTTTTTTCAATTTGCTCATTGTTTTACGGTGTTTTTAGTGGTTTGAACACTCATAGTGACAGTAGACAGTAGTATTTGTAATAAACAGTTGGAGCATTAGATGGAAATTATTATTTTGACCCTTGGCTCCCTACGTGCCATAACAGCTGTCCGGGATAATCGGCTGAGATTTAGTCCAGACAAAGTTATTTCAAACGTAGGAAATTTGGTGATTTTTTTTTTCAATTTGCTCATTGTTTTACGGTGTTTTTAGTGGTTTGAACACTCATAGTGACAGTAGGGATGGTTAGCATTGTGTATGTGGTAGAAAGACCATTTTTTGTGGCCCGCTTTAAGCGCTGAGTTTCTTGAACTACACCTCACACCAGTGAGAAACTAGGGGGAAAATCCTGCCGGTAAATCGGCAGTGTTTGTCGGTGCATTTCATGATTATGTGTCTGATACCGACAAAAGCTCTGTCAGAAATAAAAAAACTTCTTGTTGGGAAATCAGCAGCGTTTGTCGGTGCGGAGACGGTGCGCAGATTCCGATATCAATACCGACAAGAGCTCGAGACACGACAAAAGCTCTGTCGGTAATCCGGACTATAAATCGATTTTTTCTCGGTGCAGACAAAAAGCCTTGTTGGAAAATCAAGCCGATGATCGGATCGACATCCTGATTTCAGTTTTTTTTCGTTTTTCGTTTTTGTTTTTCGACCACAACATTTGTTCTCATCTTTAGTTTCGCCCTAATTGCGGTTTAGAAGGGGAAGATCTTTTTGATTTGTTTCGTCGTTACGTGGAGTTACAAGATTTGAGCAGGAGATATTTGGGCGAAGAACGATGGAGAGTGGGATTTGGTAAGAAATACGTGAAATAAAAATTTTGGCGGCCTTCGTCGGTTCCGGAGGCTTTTCAAATAGGCTATAGAGCATAGGGAGCTTTTTTGGTGATAAGTGCTTTGTCTTTGGTGATTAGATTAGAACTCGTTAGTGTTATTTCTGTCATACTTTTGTTTTTCCCACCAGTACTTTTGGGGGAAACAAACTCAATCATAAATACTTTAGGCATCCACTAGACATAAACAACTAATAATAGTAATAATTTATTTATGACACATCATACACTCACAAAGAGAAAGACGGAGTATAAATAAAAAAAGGAAAAAAGTAATATACGGAAAGACACAACACCATAAAAAAAGACGAGAAATCAACTACAACCAAATCATCATTCATCAATCAAATGTTATTAAATGTTTTCAAACTGCTGACGGTGTAAGAGCCAGCATCATTCCAAAGAGCTTCCTTCAAGAAAATGTTGGGAGCTTGTTGGGGAGGTTCTGGTATAGCTAGACGCAACAACTTACCATCCGGATTCGATGATTTCCGGTGTCCGCGACAATTATCCGACCGTCCGGCAGAGAAACGGTGCCCTGGGGTTGATTCAACTCCGCCTCCGCGCTCGTACCATCTCTAAACCCTCGTCGACCAGACCCGAAAATCCGCTGAAAGAAAATCAATCAATCAAGCTTATTATCCAAATAGCTTACAGCTAGAAGCGGAATACAACATTTACGAAATACACAGACCCGAAACAAATTGACTAATACACCTACAAGATATGACCAGAAGTAAATATTGGGATGAAACTTCGTGAAAATTGGGCAGAAGAATTAGCAGGATATGGAGAAGACTGATTGCCAGTATTCCTCTCGGACCGACGCACAGAAGAAAAGAGCCGAGTCTAAGAAATAACAGTTGGCAGCGCCTCCATCTTGTGCGGAAGGTTGAGGGTTCAAGTCCCGAAGGAGCAGCATTTTTATCTTTCGGTTCAATTCCACTGTTTCCATCCCAAAAACGCCCTTCCCAATCATATGACATTTCCGATGCTATTTTTCTTAATGAAGAATTTTTAGAAAAATAAAGTGAATTGAACTGAATAAAATTAAAGGACCCCTAACACAATAATTTGCCAGCTTGAGCGGCTTGAGCCTGAAGAGGACACTAGCCAAGACGGGCCGAAATGAGCTGTAATAAAATGTAGCTGACGTATCCCTTTTGCATTGTCAAATACAATTTATATTTGATAGTGCAAAACGGATACGTCAGCTGAATTTTATTGGAGCTATATTTCGGCCCTTCTTGGCAAGGGTCGTCTTCAGGCTCAAAACCGCTCAAGTTGGAAAAAAGAAGTTGTGGTAAACAAGTTCATTGAACACGAACACGAACACGAACTTGTGTAGCTGAGGTATCCGTTTTGCACAATCAAATATGAGTCGCAATCAGCTTGGGCTGAAGGAATATTTAAATACAATTTATTTATATATTTATTTAACCGAATCATCGGCCAACAATCTTCAAACAACAACAACAAAATTAACAACAGTACACTATCATGCATTACTCAAGATTATTTAATGTTTAGGTTCCAGTATTTCAAAATATTCGAATACTTGCTTCAACAGATAACCAAGGCTTTGGCTGTTTTAAGCCATTCTCCAGGCCTGTTGACTTCTATGAAAAAAAACTTCCAAACAACCATCGACGTGACACGCATCGAAGGTGGTGAAACACGATGAGTGTGAAAATCAGTGAGCTACCGTTAGGGGGTCACAATAAACCGTATGAAATCCAGGTCTCCGGGTTAAAGAATGGATGAGGCGATTACGGAAGTACGTTGCATTAGTATCATACTTAAGACAGGCCCTTTAAGGCTTTACCTCTCTATGGGGCTCTGCCTCAATGGCCTTAGACTGCCCTGAGCAGAGGCGTTACTAGCCAAAATGTTTGGGGGGGGGAACGTATTTACCGACTGTTTTTTGCAGATAAAAACGACTATTATTGAGAAAAAACGACTGTGTTGACTAAAAATTGGCTGATTTTAAGAAAAACAACTATTTTTAAGAAAAAATCGACTATTTTTACGAGAAACCGAGTGTTTTTGAAAAAAAAAATCGACTGTTTCCAAGAAAAAAACCAACTGTTTCCAAGAAAAAAATCTACTCGGCTATTGTTTTACCGACTGGCCGACAACATTCGGAGGGGGGGGGGGGTCCCCCCCCCCTCCCTCCCCTAATCGTGACACCCCTGCCCCCGAGGCTCTAAAACTGGAATATCAGGAGTTTTAAATTTATTTAAAAATTACTTTACTTTAAAGTTTGACCGAACAGGGATGAGATACGACAAATTAGTTACCCATCACTTAATAGGCTTGAATAGGCTTAAGCGTTAATAAATTACGGCTTAAATAGGCTTGAAGAACTGGTCAAAATACGTTACTTCGTCGCTCTGCTATTCATATAAATCGATTTTCATCAAATGAACTTTTTCTTTCGGATTTCTGGTATGTCTATGTGCTTGTACTTCTATACCGGAAATATTTTTCGAATGTGAGGGAAAACTTGTTCGGGGTGGGTTGGTATCGCTTCCCGGTATCTGGAAATCTACTAATCACAACTTCATTGTAGAAGTATGCAAATATGTGATTAAAGCGAAATTAGGACAGAAAGTTTAACCTAGTCTACGCAACAGTTCTAGTAACCAGTGTAACAGTTTATCTGTGTAGTGATCTCAGTCTTGTATGGCCTTTTGGCTAAATAAAAATCGTTAGTTTTATTACTATTTAGCAAATTCAAAGGCCAACAATTGCCGAAAAATAAATCTTTTTTGGCACCATGCCATAGCCGACTTTCTGTCGGCTTTTCCCACAAGTTCGTATTTCTAACTTGAGCGGTTTTGAGCCTGAAGAGGACCGTTGCCAAGAAGGGCCGAAATATAGCTCTAATAAAATTCAGCTGACGTATCCGTTTTGCACTATTCTGTGTAATTTGGAATCAAACATTTCCTGAGCTTTGGTTCACTCGCAACTGAAATGCACGCTTCTGTTGAAATTCAAATTCTCCGCGTCGGGGTCAACTTCGTCTTGTCGTGCCAGCAGTGCATGTACTGAACGTCACTACCAGAGCCCAAGGTTAAAAATCCCCTTCACTTGTAAAAGGCATTCAAATCCAAGATATAAAAATAAGATATAAAATTTGAAATTTTAAAAATAAGATATGAATTTAAACTTTAACTTCCTCTGTCACGCTTAATGAGTCCCATGGATGAATTCGCTCGATGGCAAATCTTCAGACAAACAAACAAAGGGGTCTTTCCCAGAGGCGTTACTATCCAAAATGTTTTTGTTTTTTTTTTGGGGGGGGGGGGGCAAGGTATTTACCGACTGGCTGTTCATTTTTACCGACTGTTTTTGCAGAAAAAACGACTGTTTTGACGAAAAATCAAATGATTTAGGAAAAAGACTGTTTTGACGAAAAATCGAATGATTTAGGAAAAACGGACTGTTTTCAAGAAATAAGACTATTTTTTTCCGAAAGACCGACTGTTTTGAAGAGAAATCGCGGAACTTCGTGCCGACCCGGCTACTTATTAACGACTGGCCGACGACATTGGGTCGTCCCCCCATACGTGACGCCCCTGGTCTTTCCACTAAGGCCAAAGGTAAACTAAAACAAACCGTGTGGTAAGTCACTCACCCTAACCTTACCCTCTCGATCAGTCACTATAACTCTATGATTTCCAGTGTCGCTCACAATCAAATCACCATCAGCGCCAATCGCAACTTTACCAGGGAAAAACAAGCCCTTCGGTCTCCTCTCTTGTCGAATCTCTTGGCGATACGCTATCGTTCGATCAGCTGATATCGGTGTCTGATAGGCTTGAAGAGCGATAGTAATTGTATCGACTAGAAGTTTCCGATGACCTTCTCCACTGCATATGACAAGAGGGACCAAGCCAGGACCTAAAAACGAACTCCTGTTGTAAACGAGCGTATAGGGCGGCGGGTCGCTAAAGCATTGTCCAAATAGGTGTAATAAGCTGAATAGCGCTATCCGCGACGTTTACGTCTTAATACACACGCCTGTTCAAATAGGAACTCAATAGGTTCTTATCGATGCAGCATTCGGTGTTGCCACGCTGATACAAATTTTCAAGATTCTAAAGATCAGGAAAAAGTATTCTTAAGTATACGAGTACAATCTGATGTCCTTATATTGTAAAAAGCTATTAAATTAACGGATGGACAGGCATTGGTCCTTGAACTAACAACAAGCAGTCGTAACAGAACAAAACGTGTTCTTCTGAAGAAAAAGTTGCTTCTTCAGCTTCCAACAAAGTACAAGTTTAATGCTTCCCGTGGCAACCCTGACAACGCTGCTCCTTTCCTCGGCCCGCTGGCGGAACCAACCAAGCGATCTGATTGGCCCTGCACAAGCGAGAATAGAACGGGAGTCTATTCTTCTTGTTCATCTTATTACAGCGCCCCGAGGAAAAGAGGAATCTGTAATAAGCCTTATACACCCTACATTTGGACAATGCTTAATAGGGTGGTAGCGAACTAGGTTTTACGGTAACAATTTTCATGTCAGGAATGCCGCTGATCCCCTTTTCAGCTGCCTTCCCGTGAGGAGAGCGCTCCTCAGGGACGTGTGTCCCTAACTTGTTCTAGTGCTTGTTAACTTTTGTTGTGTTCTTGTTTGTGTGTGTATATGGCCTCTGGCTGAAATAAAAGTTACTATTATTATTAATATAAGTGAAGATTGAACTTACATGGATCTAGTACTATTACAGCTGATATGAGCTGGGATGCCCATGTCCAAAACATCCTCAAACAAGCTTCCCCTTCGGTTTCCCTCTTATAACTTGCGAAAAAAAAATCTTGCCCCCCTAAGGATCTCCTCTAACTGTATTGCTCGTTTATCCGGCCAATGCTGGAGTATACAGGTCACAAAATTCCAACGAAGAAACCAAGGAAAATGGGGTTTGTAAAGGCCAACGAATATACTGGAATAAAAGGCGGATATTTCGGAAGGACAACCGCCTCCCTTCTTCAGCGAAGACAGAAAATTTCGAGGAAAATGTCAAAACGAGGATGAAGATCAACAACCAAGAACAAGAGCTCTAAGCTCATATGGCACTGGTTAAGATGATTTGATTGATCAAAAGTAAGTTTCGACTTTGCGGTTGAGATGCGCACTCTAAGGGAGCTGGAACTTCATTTGTAAGCAAAACCCTTGAGGCAAAAATGCCGATGGGCTGATGGGCATCATGAAAATGCATATATTGCTTAAAAGTATTTTTCTACTTTGCGGTCAAGATTGGTACTTTAAGGAATAATCGGATTTGGGAAGTAGCAATTTCTAAGCAAATGTTGTTGAGTCTCCAATATTCCAGCGAAGTTTCATCGTCCTAGCACAACTGGAAGTACCTTAACGCGCGATCACCGGAATCCCAGACCCCCCCCACCCCTCCTCCAACTCCACCCACAATACCCGGAGCCAATCCGGTTCTGTAAATGATTAATCCAGAGCATCTGTTTGTCATTCCCACGAAGTTCGATCCAGATCACACCAGTCTAAGCGGGTCAAGTATTTTCCGCCCTCCCCCCAATAATTGCCGGATTCGGTCCGGAAAATGAAAAAGATCACCAGCGAAAAATGTCCTCTGTTTAATTATTAAATTTCACTCGAATCCGATCACCCGTTCCAAAGTTACGCATGACTCAACATTCCGGATTCCCCTCCCTCAACCCCCTCCCCCAAGATTATCATATCGAGGATTTTTTTTTTTTATTCCAAGTCAGTTTGACCGGGTCCCTGATATGATTTCCAAGTTTCGTCGTGAAAATCCCCCCAAAAACGGAATTCCGGGAAACCCCCTCCTCCCCCCCCCCCTCAAGTGTCCGGATCCAGTCAAATTATGTAAAAGATTTACATGGACCAGATGTTTGTTCTTCCCAGCAAGTTTCACTCCGATACCATCATTCTAACCGTTTCTCGAGATATCCGGTCCACCTCCCCCCCCCCCCCCACGGTGCCCGTAGCCAATCCGATTCAGTAAATGAATTACCTAGAGCATCTGTTTTTTCTTCCCACAAAGTTCCATCCCGATCCCTCCATTCTAAACGGGTCACGTATTTTCCGCCCCCCCCCCCCCCCCCCCAATAGTTGCCGGATCCGGTCTGGATATGAAAAAGATCATCGGAGAAATGTCCTCTGTTCAATTCTTATATTTCACTCGAATCCGATCACCCATTCCAAAATTAGGCATGACTGAAAATTTCGGATTCCCCTCCCTCCACTCCAACCACCATTATCAGATCGACAAAATTTTATTTTGAAGTCAGTTTGATCGGTCCCTGATATGCCTGCCAAGTTTCATCGTGAAAATCCCCAAACCACCATCACCGGAATTCCGGGAAACCCCCTCCCCCCCCCCCCCCTAAGTGTCCGGATCCAGTACAATGGTCTAAAGGACTTATCTAGAGCAGATACTAGTTCTTCCCAGCAAGTTTCACTCCGATCCCTCCATTCTAACCGTTTCTTGAAATTTCCGGTCTCCCCCCCCCCCCCCAACTCCCCCCTGGCTACCGAATCCGGTCAAGACTTTAATAGGGACATTACAGATATATATTCTATTCAGTTATGAAGTTTCATTACAATCCGATCACCCGTTCGAAAGTTACACACTTCTCAATTTCCCGGATTCCCCTGCCCTCCACTCCCCCCAAAATGGTCGGATCAGAAAACTGATTATTTCTAAGTTTGTTTGGTCGGGTCTCTGATATGCCTGCCAAGTTTCATGGTCCTAGCACAACTGGAAGTACCCCTAACTCGAAAATGTGTGACAAAAATGCCCTAAATTTTCAAGTTTCCAGCGCCGCCACTCCCCCGCATATGGTCGGATCGGGAAACTGATTATTTCCAGGTTAGTTTGGTCGGGTCCGTGATGTTCCTGCCAAGTTTCTTTGTCCTAGCTCATCCGGAAGTACCCTAACTCGAAAAAGTGTGACAAAATGCCCTAAATTTTCAAGTTTCCAGAGCCCCCACTCCCCCGCATATGGTCGGATCGGGAAACTTATTATTTCCAGGTTACTTAGGTCGGGTCCGTGATGTTCCTGCCAAGTTTCATTGTCCTAGCACATCTGGAAGTACCCTAACTCGAAAAAGTGTGACAAAAAACTCGGACCGACAGACGGAATTGTGATCGGTACATGGCACTTGAGCCAGAGGCTGCAAGTGCCATAACAAGAGCTGTAAGCTCATATGGCACTTGCATGTGTCAAGATGATTTGATTGATCAAAAGTAAGTTTCGACTTTGCGGTTGAGATGCGCGCTATAAGGGAGCTGGTACTTCATTTGTAAGCAAAACCCTTGAGGCAAAACTGCTAATGGGCTGATGGGCATCACGAAAATGCATATATTGCTGAAAAGTATTTTTTTTACTTTGCGGTCAAGATTGATACTTTAAGGAATAATCGGATTTGGGAAGTAGCAATTTCTAAGCAAATGTTGTTGAGTCTCCAATATTCCAGCGAAGTTTCATCGTCCTAGCACATCTGGAAGTACCTTAACGCGCGATCACCGGAATCCCAGACCCCCCTCCCCCTCCTCCAACTCCACCAACAATAACCGGAGCCAATCCGGTTCTGTAAATGATTAATCCAGAGCATCTGTTTGTCATTCCCACGAAGTTCGATCCAGATCACACCAGTCTAAGCGGGTCAAGTATTTTCCGCCCTCCCCCCGATAATTGCCAGATTCGGTCCGGAAATGAAAAAGGTCACAAGAGAAAAATGTCCTCTGTTTAATCATTAAATTTCACTCGAATCCGATCACCCGTTCCAAAGTTACGCATGACTCAATATTCCGGATTCCCCTCCCTCAACTCCCCCCCCCCCAAGATTATCATATCGAGGATTTTTTTTTATTCCAAGTCAGTTTGACCGGGTCCCTGATATGCCTTCAAGTTTCGTCGTGAAAATCCCCAAAAAAACGGAATTCCGGGATACACCTCCTCCCCCACCCCTCAAGTGTCCGGATCCAGTCAAATTATGTAAAAGATTTACATGGACCAGATGTTTGTTCTTCCCAGCAAGTTTCACTCCGATACCATCATTCTAACCGTTTCTCGAGATTTCCGGTCCCCCCCCCCCCCCCCACCCCACCCAGCTCCCCCGCGGTGCACGTAGCCAATCCGATTCAGCGAATGACTTACCGAGAGCATCTGTTTGTTCTTCCCACAAAGTTCCATCCCGATCCCTCCATTCAAAACGGGGCACGTATTTCCCCCCCCCCCCCAATAGTTGCCGGATCCGGTCCGGATATGAAAAAAATCATCGGAGAAATATCCTCTGTTGAATTCTTAAATTTCACTCGAATCCGATCACCCATTCCAAAATTACGCATGACTGAAAATTTCGGATTCCCCTCCCTCCACTCCCCCCACCATTATCTGATCGACAAAATTTTTATTTTGAAGTCAGTTTGATTGGGTCCCTGATATGCCTGCCGAGTTTCATCGTGAAAATCCCCAAAACCACCATCACCGGAATTACGGGACCCCCCCCCCCATAAGTGTCCGGATCAAGTACAATGGTCTAAAGGACTTATCTAGAGCAGATGCTTGTTCTTCCCAGCAAGTTTCACTCCGATCCCTCCATTCTAACCGTTTCTTGATATTTCCGGTCTCCCCCCCCCCCCAACTCCCCCCTGGCTACCGAATCCGGTCAAGACTTTAAAGGGACATTACAGATATATATTCTGTTCAGTTATGAAGTTTCATTACAATCCGATCATCCGTTCGAAAGTTACACACTTCTCAATTTCCCGGATTCCCCTGCGGATTCCCCTCCCTCCACTCCCCCACCATTATCTGATCGACAATATTTTTATTTTGAAGTCAGTTTGATTGGGTTCCTGATATGCCTGCCAAGTTTCATCGTGAAAATCCAAAAAACCACCATCACCGGAATTCCGGCCCCCCCCCCCCATAAGTGTCCGGATCCAGTACAATGGTCTAAAGGACTTATCTAGAGCAGATGCTTGTTCTTCCCAGCAAGTTTCACTCCGATCCCTCCATTCTAACCGTTTCTTGAAATTTCCGGTCTCCCCCCCCCCAACTCCCCCCTGGCTACCGAATCCGGTCAAGACTTTAAACGGGACATTACAGATATATATTCTCTTCAGTTATGAAGTTTCATTACAATCCGATCATCCGTTCGAAAGTTACACACTTCTCAGTTTCCCGGATTCCCCTGCCCTCCACCCCCCCCCCCCAAAAATGGTCGGATCAGAAAACTGATTATTCCTAATTTTGTTTGGTCGGGTCTCTGATATGCCTGCCAAGTTTCATGGTCCTAGCACAACTGGAAGTACCCTAACTCGAAAAAGTGTGACAAAATGCCCTAAATTTTCAAGTTTCCAGCGCCCCGCACTCCCCCCCATATGGTCGGATCGGGAAACTGATTATTTCCAGGTTAGTTTGGTCGGGTCCCTGATATTCCTGCCAAGTTTCATTGTCCTAGCTCATCTGGAAGTACCCTCACTCGAAAAAGTGTGACAAAATACCCTAAATTTTCAAGTTTCCAGCGCCCCAACTCCCCCGCATATGGTCGGATCGGGAAACTTATTATTTACAGGTTACTTTGGTCAGGTCCCTGATATTCCTGCCAAGTTTCATTGTCCTAGCTCATCTGGAAGTACCCTAACTCGAAAAAGCGTGACAAAATGCCCTAAATTTTCAAGTTTCGAGCGCCCCCACTCCCCCGCATATGGTCGGATCGGGAAACTGATTATTTCCAGGTTCGTTTGGTCGGGTCCCTGATATTCCTGCCAAGTTTCATTGTCCTAGCTCATCTAGAAGTACCCTAACTCAGAAGCAAGAGCTGTAAGCTCATATGGCACTTGCATGTGTCAAGATGATTTGATTGATCAAAAGTAAGTTTCGACTTTGCGGTTGAGATGCGCGCTATAAGGGAGCTGGAACTTCATTTGTAAGCAAAACCCTTGAGGCAAAACTGCTAATGGGCTGATGGGCATCACGAAAATGCATATATTGCTTAAAAGTATTTTTTTTACTTTGCGGTCAAGATTGGTACTTTAAGGAATAATCGGATTTGGGAAGTAGCAATTTCTAAGCAAATGTTGTTGAGTCTCCAATATTCCAGCGAAGTTTCATCGTCCTAGCACATCTGGAAGTACCTTAACGCGCGATCACCGGAATCCCAGACCCCCCTCCCCCTCCTCCAACTCCACCCACAATAACCGGAGCCAATCCGGTTCTGTAAATGATTAATCCAGAGCATCTGTTTGTCATTCCCACGAAGTTCGATCCAGATCACACCAGTCTAAGCGGGTCAAGTATTTTCCGCCCTCCCCCCGATAATTGCCGGATTCGGTCCGGAAATGAAAAAGGTCACAAGAGAAAAATGTCCTCTATTTAATTATTAAATTTCACTCGAATCCGATCACCCGTTCCAAAGTTACGCATGACTCAATATTCCGGATTCCCCTCCCTCAACTCCCCCCCCCCCCCAAGATTATCATATCGAGGATTTTTTTTTTATTCCAAGTCCGTTTGACCGGGTCACTGATATGCCTTCCAAGTTTCGTCGTGAAAATCCCCCAAAAAACGGAATTCCGGGATACCCCTCCTTCCCCCCCCCCCCCTCAAGTGCCCGGATCCAGTCAAATTATGTAAAAGATTTACATGGACCAGATGTTTGTTCTTCCCAGCAAGTTTCACTCCGATACCATCATTCTAACCGTTTCTCGAGATTTCCGGTCCACCCCCCCCCCCCCACCCCACCCAGCTCCCCCGCGGTGCACGTAGCCAATCCGATTCAGCAAATGACTTACCTAGAGCATCTGTGTGTTCTTCCCACAAAGTTCCATCCCGATCCCTCCATTCTAAACGGGGCACGTATTTCCCCCCCCCCCCCAATAGTTGCCGGATCCGGTCCGGATATGAAAAAAAACATCGGAGAAATGTCCTCTGTTGAATTCATAAATTTCACTCGAATCCGATCACCCATTCCAAAATTACGCATGACTGAAAATTTCGGATTCCCCTCCCTCCACTCCCCCCACCATTATCTGATCGACAAAATTTTTATTTTGAAGTCAGTTTGATTGGGTCCCTGATATGCCTGCCAAGTTTCATCGTGAAAATCCCCAAAACCACCATCACCGGAATTCCGGGACCCCCCCCCCCCTCCATAAGTGTCCGGATCAAGTACAATGGTCTAAAGGACTTATCTAGAGCAGATGCTTGTTCTTCCCAGCAAGTTTCACTCCGATCCCTCCATTCTAACCGTTTCTTGAAATTTCCGGTCTCCCCCCCCCCCCCCCAACTCCCCCCTGGCTACCGAATCCGGTCAAGACTTTAAACGGGACATTACAGATATATATTCTGTTCAGTTATGAAGTTTCATTACAATCCGATCATCCGTTCGAAAGTTACACACTTCTCAATTTCCCGGATTCCCCTGCGGATTCCCCTCCCTCCACTCCCCCACCATTATCTGATCGACAAAATTTTTATTTTGAAGTCAGTTTGATTGGGTCCCTGATATGCCTGCCAAGTTTCATCGTGAAAATCCCCAAAACCACCATCACCGGAATTCCGGGACCCCTCCCCCCCCCCCCATAAGTGTCCGAATCCAGGACAATGGTCTAAAGGACTTATCTAGAGCAGATGCTTGTTCTTCCCAGCAAGTTTCACTCCGATCCCTCCATTCTAACCGTTTCTTGAAATTTCCGGTCTCCCCCCCCCCCAACTCCCCCCTGGCTACCGAATCCGGTCAAGACTTTAAACGGGACATTACAGATATATATTCTCTTCAGTTATGAAGTTTCATTACAATCCGATCATCCGTTCGAAAGTTACACACTTCTCAGTTTCCCGGATTCCCCTGCCCTCCACCCCCCCCCCTAAATGGTCGGATCAGAAAACTGATTATTCCTAATTTTATTTGGTCGGGTCTCTGATATGCCTGCCAAGTTTCATGGTCCTAGCACAACTGGAAGTACCCTAACTCGAAAAAGTGTGACAAAATGCCCTAAATTTTCAAGTTTCCAGCGCCCCGCACTCCCCCCCATATGGTCGGATCGGGAAACTGATTATTTCCAGGTTAGTTTGGTCGGGTCCCTGATATTCCTGCGAAGTTTCATTGTCCTAGCTCATCTGGAAGTACCCTCACTCGAAAAAGTGTGACAAAATGCCCTAAATTTTCAAGTTTCCAGCGCCCCAACTCCCCCGCATATGGTCGGATCGGGAAACTTATTATTTCCAGGTTACTTTGGTCAAGTCCCTGATATTCCTGCCAAGTTTCATTGTCCTAGCTCATCTGGAAGTACCCTAACTCGAAAAAGTGTGACAAAATGCCCTAAATTTTCAAGTTTCGAGCGCCCCCACTCCCCCGCTTATGGTCGGATCGGGAAACTGATTATTTCCAGGTTCGTTTGGTCGGGTCCCTGATATTTCTGCCAAGTTTCATTGTCCTAGCTCATCTAGAAGTACCCTAACTCAGAAAAAAGTGACAAAATGCCCTAAATTTTCAAGTTTCCAGCGCCCCGCACTCCCCCCCATATGGTCGGATCGGGAAACTGATTATTTCCAGGTTAGTTTGGTCGGGTCCCTGATATGCCTACCATATGCCTGCCAAGTTTCATTGTCCTAGCACATCTGGAAGTACCCTAACTCGGATATGTGGGACAAAAAACTCGGACCGACCGACAGACCGACAGACGGAATTGTGATCGGTATATGGCACTTGAGCCAGAGGCTGCAAGTGCCATAAAAAGTGACAAAATGCCCTAAATTTGCAAGTTTCCAGCGCCCCGCACTCCCCCCCATATGGTCGGATCGGGAAACTGATTATTTCCAGGTTAGTTTGGTCGGGTCCCTGATATGCCTGCCAAGTTTCATTGTCCTAGCACATCTGGAAGTACCCTAACTCGGATATGTGGGACAAAAAACTCGGACCGACCGACAGACCGACAGACCGACAGACGGAATTGTGATCGGTATATGGCACTTGAGCCAGAGGCTGCAAGTGCCATAAAAAAAAAAAAAACCAGGAAACCAACAATAAACCAAAAATTAAAACCAAAATTGGAAGAACTGAAAGCCTAAAATAAAGACAGCGAGCCACACACCAATACCTGCGAATAACAATTAGGACTGTTCTCGCTCGGTACTAGTGAGTCACTCACTGATGATTCGAGTGAAGATAAAAAATCAAATGTAAGTGTAAAAATGAAGTATTTTCAGAGGCGTTACTAGCCAAAATGTTTGGGGGGGCAAGGTTTTTACCGACTGCCTGGTAATTTTTACCGACTGTTTTTGCAGATAAAAACGATTATTATTGAGAAAAAACGACTGTGTTCAGGAAAAATCGGCTGGTTTTAAAAAGATCGACTATTTTTACGAGAAACCGGCTGTTTCCAAGATAAGAAATCAACTGAAAACTGCGGTACTTCACGTCGACTCGGCTATTTTTTACTGACTGGCCAACAACATTCGGGGGAGGCCCCCCCCCCCCCTAGTCGTGACGTCCGGGCAGCGGGTCCCTAATAGGGTGGTAGTGAACTAGGTTTTGCGGTAACATCTCCACAGGTGAAGATTAAACTGACGTGGATCTAGACTTAGCCAGTTTAGCTCTGAATCTTCACTTTTTGCAATTAAATTCTAGGAAGTACCGGAGGATCATATTCACTTCGCTCTGTAGGCTACATTCAGTTAATTAAGCCTTTGACAAAGCGACCGACACAATACTATGATGTGAAACTTCTAAGCGATA
This sequence comes from Branchinecta sandiegonensis, assembly GCA_030848855.1. Classification (NCBI taxonomy): domain Eukaryota; kingdom Metazoa; phylum Arthropoda; class Branchiopoda; order Anostraca; family Branchinectidae; genus Branchinecta; species Branchinecta sandiegonensis. The sequence continues at coordinate 17,265,347 of JAUPMV010000018.1, forward strand.
AAAACAAAATCAATCAATCAGTTAAATTTATTATCCAAATAAAATAAAATAACGAAATCCACAGACACGAAACAAATTAACTAATACACTTAAGATATGACCAGAAGTAAATGATGGGATGAAACTACGTAAAAACTGGGCAGAAGGATTAGCAGGATATGGAGAAAACTGATTGCCAGTATTCCTCTCGGATCGACGCAAGGGAGACTGGAGAGGAGGGGGAAACAGATGGAGGAAAGTGTTTTTACTAAATGTCAACTTAAGAAAACCTCGGAACTTCTAGTACTGAGCCTCATTTTTGTATTGCTCCATAACCAGCAGGCAAATAAACGTTATAATAATTTCATGTTATCTTTTCACAAAAATAGTGATATTTTATAGGATAGTCATACATGGTTACATAGTAACAAATAGTCACAAACATGTTACAATTTTAAAACATAATATGATAACATACAAAACTACAAAATATACCAATTTTAATTCGGAATTTAGAACCGTTAAAATATTCAACAAAACAGGGAACAAAGGACGCTCTGTTGCTTTTACATGCGGGTCTGCAGTTGGATCTATGGTAAGTCTGTGCTATGGATGCCTCACCTGGCAGGTTTGTAATCACAGGGGAGAAAATGGACCTATGCACATCCAAGGCCAGAAATGTTTTGCCAAATTTAATTTGACACTATTAGCGTGTTCCATCCTACTTACCGTAGTTACTAAGTATGACGTCACAAATTCTGCCTTTCTGTCGTCAACGCTGGAACGATTTTTCTATTTTCCAGCAGAATATCATGCCGCGGGCGAATCCGACCAATCACGTGACAGAGATCCGTAGTTACTACGCTTACTACGCTCCCGAGCGTTAAAAAAGGTAACATGGCAATCCGGTCACTCCCGAGCGTTAAAAAAGGTAATATGGCAATCCGGTCACTTAAACTCCTGGCCCGTTATGGGGTACCCACTGACCATCTGTTGGTGATCTTTTTGACTTTTGTTCGTCCAACCCTGGAATACTGTTGCCAGGTTTGGCATTTCGGGTTGACCCGTGAACAGTCGGATCTACTCGAACGGGTGCAGTATAGATCCCTCCTTGTGGCCTCGAAGTCCCCTAAAGTCCCATATCTCGAATTGTTGAAAAGATTTAATTTAGAATTGTTAGCACAGCGCCGAAAAAAGTTATGTTTCAGTTTTGGTCTAAAAACGTTGGAGAGCCCTGGTCTACGAGAAATTCTTCCCCCTGAATGCCTGCCTATTAGGCCAAGACCGGCAGGAGCTGCTGCCCAGCGTGTTCCAAAGTTGCAGCCAGTACCCTATTCCCATGACCGATACAAAAAAGGTTTTGTTCCTTCGTTCACTGACCTTTTTAACGCGCATTCCGAAACACCTCCATAATTTAATCGTATTTCTGTTTGTTGTTATTGAATTGTAGATATAATAATTGTTGATATTATCTAGTTTTTAGTTTGGTGTAAATTTGACCAGATTATGATTTTTATTTATAGATGTTTTTGATTAGTTGACATGTTACGTATGTTAAAAGGTTTTACTTAAAGTTTTATTGTGAGATATATGTACATTGACCAAATGAATAACATTAGTTATAGTTGTTGTTAATCGTTAAGTTATACATGACGGAAGAAATTCAATGTTCGGCTTCGTCCGTGAGTGAATTTTTGAAAATGAATCGAATTGAAATTGAAATCGAATCGAATTGTAAGCAAATAGTTACTATTAGTTACTATTTCGAGAAGGCTGGAACGGTCAGCGTAGTAACTTTTCGTGAGGTTGGAACGGAAATAGTAACTAATAGTTACTCTTGGTACGGGGGTGGAACACGCTCTATAATAATAATAATAATAAGTGTATTTAACTATTCCAAAAAGAACTCACCGAAAACACCTATTGTAGGCCAGCATTTTATTCCACATATTCGCCAGAGATTGCAATCTTTGTCGTTAACGACAGGATGTTTGATCCCATACCTCCGAATAGCACTGAGAATATTCTGGTTAGACTTCTCATTCTCAAATTTGGCACTGTGAATTCCAATCTAGAACCAAGATAAAGAGTATAACAAGGCTTGCCTGTCGTACATAAATAAATGTATATACTTTTTTATGAAAGTATATGGTCTAGTTATTAGTCTGTAGACCGATTGTGGGAATTTTATTCTATTTTCTTTACTCGCCAGCTTTGGCGGATACAAATAAATGAATTGAATTGAATTGAAAATTGGCAATATAGCTTGCGGGCGGCATCCGTCTCCCTCACCAAACCCTGGTTATATCCACTTTTGGCATAGCGTACACTGTAAAAAGTTTCTCCGAGAAAGGATTAAAGTGAACTGCAGTACTTGCTACTGGGATTAATCTATATCAACTGGGATAAGATTAATCCGAATTAGAAATAATCTTATCTCAGTAGGGACAATATTGATCCCAGTAGCAAACACTGCAAGATTTTTTTTTTACAGTGTAGGCCTAACACTGGTTGCACTATGCCACATGCAGGGTCGCTAACCCGAAAGAACACTGATGATTTGAGCGACGCTCTGAATCAACCAATCCGAATTCCTTTATCATTATAAAGTACTAGGGTCCAGAAGAACTAACACGGAATCCATATTTCTGATTGCGGAAGAAACCTCTCGAACACCAGGAAACCCATAAAATAGCTGAGACATTCCTGCAGCAATGGCCAACACCAGAGCAAAATAACACAAGGGAACAGGGTCAAGAACTATGCTTTCTATGCTTAACAATCGGGCCATACTTGTAGCGCCGCTCACTACGCTTGTGGCATTTAAAGCAAAACAAACTTGCGGGTTAGAAATTTCTAGTAAAGTAAAGGTGCGGTCTGCACTTGGAAACAATGAAGGCTGTATCATTTATTTGCAACGTTCAGGATCTGAAGTTATCGGAGCAAGCGTTGGTGAACGACTGAATGAGTTTCACTAGGGACGTTCTCTATCGCTAGTAGTGCTAGTATTGCTGCTTTTTGAGTGTATGTCAATTTTGTCAAGTCTTGGCGCTACTCCCTACTGTTACTTTGCTCTGTCCAACACTCTAATTACAAGTACAATATGTGGAACAAAATGCTGGCCTACATTAGCTATTTTTTGTGAGTTCCTTTTACAATATGGATAATATAGTGTTTGTTTGCCTGCTGGTCATGCAGCAATATATATAAAATATGCTTGATGCTTGAAATATTTAGCAACTATAACAGTACATGATTACTAAAATATAAATCTTTTTGGGGGTCAGGCGCAAAGCAGGCTTGCCTTAAAAGTGACCTTACAGTCTCGAATTGAACATTTCCTGAGCTTCGTTTCATTACTACTGAAATGGATTTTTTTGTTGAATTCAAGTTCTATGTGTCGGGATTAACTTTGTCTTTTCGGGCCAGCAGTGAACATTTTGAACGTCACAACTGAGCCCAAGACGAAAAAAAATTGCCTTAGCAGAGTCAAAATCATTCAATGTAGGCTATTTAAAGTCAGGATATAAAAATAAGCTGCTTTTTAGTTAAACTTCAAATAAATAAATGCTCGATAACAATGCTTGAATAAGGCTTTCTACAAACTTTCTTCAAAAAAAGGTTCAATTAGAGGCAAATTTTGGTATCAGAAATCAAACCACCATGTTGGTATGACTGCTTCGGGTCACATGAACCGGGTTTTACTCACCACATTTACATGGCTACCGAACTGATCCTCTATAGCCTCCAAGTCCGGAAGTACATGCATACAATTTATGCAGCAGTAAGTGAAGAAATCAAAAACTGTTATACACTTTTCAAAGTCTGGTAATGCTCCGGCACTGTTCAAAACCTCCATCCCTGAAAAAAAATGCAAGCTTAAAAAAGCAGGCTTGGGCTATAACACAAAGTATTTCTAATCTAATCAGTCACCACTGTGATCAAATGCGGGGAGACCACCAGACATGTCATTAAAAAGGGGCAGAATTGGGTATCTTCCCTAGCTTTTAGATTCAGTAAAATTTGGCTTTCAACAGTTATCAGAGGATGATTCTGCACTAAAATCTTGTAGGTAATTTCAAAAAACTTTGCCAGCAGGTCATTTTAGGAATCTGAAAGAGGAATTTGCTCTTCTAACACATAAAGATTGATCTGAGCTTCAATCTGGGTAAAAATTATTTTTTATTGTCTTGGCAAGACAATAAGACTTTTAGTAGGTAGGGCTTAGTATCTGCTATCATGACCTCATCTACTCCAGAGAAAGCAAACATGACTGGACTGCCGACATTGGTGTTCTTACATTTTTACTTAAGCTTATAAAGATCACTGTTAACATTTCTTGAAATCCATAAAACATTTCACCTGTGGTACCATATTTCTTGTTTCAATCTGTACAATTCTTGAGCCTTGCCAGGCATTAGCCAGTTGAGTATTGTAAGGTCATCACCCCCTTACCCCAAGCAATTGGAACCACATGGTATGATGTCTGTCATTAAAGATTTTTGTAAAGTAAGTTAATTTTATGTGCAGTTATTTTTTTTTTAATATTTATTCACACAATTTTGTTTTTGCAGTCAGCATGCACTGAACTGAACAGATAGATGCCTTATCTCATCAAGTCCATGATTTTTTCATCTGCCAACTCCCATGTTTCATAGACAACAGGTATCCAGCGTTTGGCATAGGGTATACAGGGTTAGACATAGGCTATGCCAAATGCTAGATATACCCAGCGTTTGGCAGTTTGGCATAGGGTATCCAAAAATCAGGGATTTGTCGTAGACTGGTCTAAGATATGTATTTATAGAACCAGAAAAAAACCTTCAGTCTGCTTCAGTCCTTTAATTATTTAATGGACTCATTACCCTTAAAGTGTCTGATGTCTGACACCAATCAAAAGGTTTTGTTTTTGTATACAAATTTCTCACTTTTCTATTTGTTGCCAAATTTTTACTCCTCTAACCCTAAAATGGCAGTTATTACACTAGGAGCAAAATCAAGAACCACATTCATAAAATAGCCTGTAAGACTATCTGCTGGCTATCTGTTTCTATGAAATCAGTTTCTATGAAATCAAAAATTATAAGAAGAAAACAAATTTGAAACCCTAGCTTATTTTATTCTGAGGAGAAAATCAGTTTAAAACAGTTACACAGTTTAAAACATATTAATGAAGCCTAAATTGAAGTCCTGTGGGTTTTAGTTTAAAAAATTAAAATGACAACAAAACCTTTGAAAGCATCCCTAATAAGAGCACCAGCATCCCCTGCAGCGCAGAGCATCGCCTTCCGAATGTGCTCAGTTAAGCTCTCTTGCTGCAAATGAGGATCCAACAAGGTTAGCTGGTGAGTAGAGAAAGCTATTTTCTCCATCATACTGGTAATATTCTGATCCATGTTTCTTCGGATTCAAAAGTACTGCTGATAGTTAATAAGACCATAGAGTTATTTCCTTGCAATCTTCCGGTCTTCGGACAGGGTTGCCACATGTCGCACGATAAGGCGTATTCTCGCCGTTCCCCGAGGACTCCTTTTGAGGAGTCCCTGCGTTTTTGTTTGTCCCAGGGACTCAATCCCCGTATTCTCGCGAGTCCCCACGGACGTGGAATGCCTCTGATTATCATCACCATCATCAAAAAGGACTTTCAGATTTGGAGGGGAATCAATTTTGGCTGGTGTTGGTGCACTGTAAAATTAATTGAAAACAAAAAGTGGATCCATACTGATCCAGACTAATTTCGTCAACTAAATTTTTTTTTTCGAACAAAATCCATTTTGGAAGCATTCCCCATGTTCTCGCTATTTCTGTGCGGGGAGTCCGCACGGAGTGGCTCCCATCTATTCTCGCCGTTCCCTTCGATTCCCCGAGTCGTCCTCGGGGAACGGCGAGAATAGATGGAGTCACTCCACGCGGACTCCACGTACAGAAACAGCGAGAATACGGGGAATGCTTCTAAAATGGATTTTGTTCGAAAAATGAATATGCAGCTGAAAAAATTAGTCTAGATCCACTTCATTCTTGGTTTTCTTTATTCTGATTGTTTTTAATTAATCTTACATAGCACCTACAACAGCAAATTGATTCCCCACCGAATTTGAAAGGGAGTCCTTTTTGATGATAGTGATGATAATCTTAGCATTCCCCGTCCGTGGGGACTCGCGAGAATACGGGGAGTGAGTCCCCGGGACAAACAAAAACGCGGGGACTCCTCAAGTGGAGTCCTCGGGGAACGGCGAGAATACGCCTATAGTGTGAATTGTCACTCTATTTTGTCTTTGTCACTCTTGTCCAACTTACTATACTGCCTAGGTAGGACATAAAAATCACTCTATTCCAGAAAATGACCAAATGTGTCATTTTTGCAGCAGGAATTCCGACCAGAAGTAACTATTTCAAGTTTTTTTCATGAAATTTTTACAGAGGCGATTCCGACCAAAAAGTGAACATTTCATGACAGCATGAAATGAGATTTCAATCCCAATTCATTCTCTGTTTTGGGCCAAAAGTCACTCTCTAAATATTTTTGACTTGGCAACCCTGTCGTCAGACACAAAACGAAAACGGATGAAATGCCAGAAAGGCAAAAACGAAAACAAAATAAGAAAGGCCAAATTTCTAGTGATTCTGAAATATTTGAAAGGTCAGTGGAACTAACTTCCTAAACAAAAGCATTTTTCGTTGGTTGGTGCCAAGATTCATTCTAGGGATATTTCAGCCCTACGTGGCAAGGGTCCTTGTGCCTGTCTGTGGGCTCTAGCAACTGAGCAAGAAGAAACCAGGAATCTGGAATAGATCCTAGTCTATGCTTAGCTTACTAATCCTTTTAGCCTCATCAGATACGATTTGCAGTCATCATGGGTTGAAGGAGTACATTAGAGCTTTGCTTATTTGAAAGTAAGAACTGATTCATCAGCAAAACAGCAAATCGACCATCTCAGTTTATGAAACGAGGTTCTGAGGATCAGTCAACCACGAACCCCTGATTTTTGGGGTATATCTAGAGTTGGTGTTGGCCGGATACCCTATCCTATGACAAACACTGGATAACTGTTGGTACCCTAACCCTGACCTACCTCACTACCGATGGATTCTGATTGGTTGATTTCTGAGCTTCACTCAAATCATCAGTATTTTATATGGTCACAGTATCGATCATTTGACATAGTTTATCCAGGGTTCGGCACAGAGTATACCAAACGCTAGATATACCCAGAGTTTGGCATAGGCATTCCCAAATTCAGGGGTTTGTGGTAGACTGCTGAGGATCTTGAATCCTGAATCCTACTCCGTTGCGAGATTCTCAAATTGAAGATCCAAGAGTTTATCTTGGCCAGATTGTCAGAGAAAACGATTTGTCACAACCTGGTTTACCTGAAAAAATCCATTTTAAAGAATCCAGATTGTGAACTGTCAATCAAGATTATCACAGACAGATAAATGCCTCCAGGGGCGTCACGACTGGAGGGGGGAGGGGGGGACGCCCCCCCCCCCCCAATGCTGCCGGCGAGTTGGTAAAAAAATACGAATCGGCGCGAAGCGCCGCGATTTTTCGTCAAAACAGTCGATTTTTTTTCATGAAAAAAGTCTTTTTTTCTGAAAAATGGTCGATTTTTCGTCAAAATAGTCGGTTTTTCCGAAAATCAGTCGATTTTTTTCAAAAATGTCATTTTTGTTGCTGAAAACAGTCGTTTTTTCTGTAGAAAAAGTCGGTAAAAATTACCAGCCAGTCGGTAAATGCCTCGTCCCCCCCCCCCAAGCATTTTGGCTAGTAACGCCTCTGAATGCCTCAAATGGCAAATGGTAACTGTCGTAAACACTAAATTTGGAACCTGTATAGCAAACCCTGTAGTATGGTAATAATCACTGATTTCTACTTTTTCTTTTGTTTGACCATTTTCAGTTAGGCTAAAAACACCTACCGGTGGAAAATTAAAACCACTATTGCCAATAGGCTAGGTTACATAACTCTACTGCAGGAACTTTGTCAGACTGGTGGATGACACTCAAACCAACAGACATCTCATTATCTGTATCCGAATTTTTTAACCTCACTGCACTGCTAGATCATTCAAACCAACAAATGGAAGAATCATAATTTTTAAAACTGAGATTTGAACACAAATTTTTTCATCTTCAGTGCCAAAAAGATTTCTCAATTGGTTTCGCACCGATATCAAGTTTATTATAGAGAGGTGTTCAAATAAGCATACCTCTACCAGAGGACGCTTGGATATGTTCAAAGCCCAGCCAGACATGTTTTTTCAAGTTTGTTTTTTCTAGCTACAGACTGACGAGAACCCTTACCAAGAAAGGCTGAAATATTGCTGGAATAGATTTTGACTGACTTATCCATTTGGGAGGTCCATTTTTATGATCCTTGTGATGGATCAGTCCAGTCTAGTACACTAGCCCCTTTTCAGGCACAGTGCTCGAACGTCTAGCACCATGCCTGGGTGCTAGACGTTCAAGCACTGTACCTTGGATTTCATGTATGGTGCATGGATTTCAGTATATAGTGCATACATCAAAAACACAGTTTCTGTCATAACAACTGAGCACCAGCTCGGACAGGGCTGAAATTACTACCATGAATTAGAGAAATCAAAGAATCCTTTATATATTTTTCACAACAAAAACAAAAGGGCTCGGCTGATGACAGATGTGAAAAACCTCATTTCCTTTTCTACATAGTCAAGGGTTTTGCATGCAAAGTGTCCTGTGCCTCAGCTTTTTCTACCTAGCAGCCAACCAGAATATTGGCTCTTGGGGAATAGATAGGGAAAATACATGGAAAATAGATAGGGTGCTGTTAGGTTTTTCATCTCCATCATCAGTAGAGCCCTTTTGTTTTTGTTGTGAAAAATATATAAAGGATTGTCTTTGATTTCTCTAATTCGTAGTAGTAATTTCAGCCCTGTCTGAGCTGGTGCTCAGTTGTGATGACAGAAACTGTGTTTTTCCTGTATGCACTGTATACTGAAATCCATGCACCATACATGAAATCCAAGGTACAGTGCTTGAACGTCTAGCACCCAGGCATGGTGCTAGACGTTTGTGCACCGTGCCTGAAATGGGGCTAGTGTACTAGACTGGATCAGTCTCATTATTTTGAACAGTTGTTTTTACTCTGCTTCTTGATGATTAATTGTTTCACCTGTGTGACATCATGAGAAATAGCCTACCTTACATGGCACTTGTAAGCAACCACAATTTTGACTCCTGATGATCATCTGTCCAGGGCTTTGACCTCTGTTCATTGTCAGGCTGTGTCTCGAAGTGTTATGTTGAAGCATTTGTTGGTGACAGTGACTTCTGCCAAGATGTTATGATAGCTCTTTCACACTTCGTTATTTCACGTTTCTGTCCTCTTTGTGTAACCCTTTCCTGTTCGGGCTTAAGTTCATTATAATAATCGGAGTCACTAATAATTTGCTTATTTCTCCAAAACAGTTTATTTCTAGTGCCAAGTCACACCAGGGCTTATATTTCCCAGCCTTCATAGCCCATGTGCCCTTGTAAGCCTAATTAGTAGGGTACCTAATTTCATTATAGCAATATACATATGCAGTACCATGTGTCTTAGGGCAGGCATCATATCAACTGTACATTTTTTCAGTTGACCAATCAAAAGCAAACTGAAGCAATAACAACATAAAAACAGTAGCAGTTCTTCTGTGGCAGGATTCACAGTCCAAGACAACAATCCAGAAATGTTCTCATGTTGGTTTTGCCTATGCCTTCATCTTGTGGTTGATCACTAATTTTTTTTTCTATTTCCAGATCATTTAAAAGGGCTCTTGATGATCTGGTCGCTAGCAACTTCCTGGGGAAGTTGCAAGACACTCTCAAAAATACTTCATCCATTTTTTCTGAAATTATCTGCTATGGAATAGGCAATTTCTCTACTTCAGTCAATGCCCGATATCAGCTGGTACTCCTAACACTCATACAGTCGGATAGAAAATGCTGCTATGACCCTGTTCTGACTGACTTCGAGAAAGAGTTTCTCAAAAGCAAGAATATTTCTGTAATTGAGACAAATGAAGAAGCAAAGCGACCAGTGTTTGAGCCAACTTTGTTCTATCTACCACACTGCCCTCATGCACTTGGTAATAACATCTTGTGGGCAAACTGGTCCCCAGAAAAGCTAGCTAATGTTGTGATACTCGGTAATAGCTTCGATAATATACTTACACACTCAACCAGAGTAACTTTACAGAGTGAGTGTAGTTTCATGCTGAAATCCCAGCCATTCTTGTCAGAAGTAGAGGTGGAGAACTGCTTTAAATTTACTGATATTTTTAATAACATGGGGCTTCATCATTTCAGTGCTTCTGCTCTGGACACGGTTGAAAAATCCACCTGGGAGTGTGCAGAAGAACCAGTATATGATAAAGAAACAACTGAGGCAATCTTTAAACTTGAAAACCTCACTCTCTAGACTGAGAGATGGCCTTAAATGGACGTTCAGTGCTCCAAAGACTACTGAAAGAGGTCAAGTTAGCAAGCAGTGCAGAGAATGTGACTGAGACACCTCTCTATTCTTACATCGCATCTGAGTTCAAGAAGAACCAGCTCACTGATGAACAGACTTGTAAGGCACAAGAAGAAATGAAGTATGTTGCTGACACTTTGAGGTGTTACTTTCACAGTACCCGCAAGTTTAACTCAATAAGAGAGGAGTATAAGGGAAAAGGCGAAAGAAATGTTGAGGAAACAGCCAATATGGTTGGCTTTAAGTTACCGCATGATCCGAAGTAAAGTATTTTAGTTTATTTATAGTCAAAAGAATAAAACAGTTTTCAATGAATGCTTCTATAGGTGTAGCCAAGAATAGATAGTGATAAGAACTCCTGTCTCTCAGTCACTTTGACCTGCAAAAACCACGACCATGTTCCATTCCTATTGAGCGGATGCCTACTCAATAGGTTCTATACCGTCCGTAATCAACAAGCTGGCATAAGTTTTGAGTACAATGATAGGCTAACGTTCGGAAATTTGAAGTCAGAGCATTACTCAGTGGTAGAAGTGAGAGACCGATGTTCTAATAGTCGTAATAAAAGTCCTTGACGTAGACTGCTCTATGACGCCTTCCCAATGCTGCGAGCCCAGAGCGGTTAGTTACGTCTTATATTTGGTATTCCCTGGTGGGGATTTTGACTTCTTAAAAGTCCGTCATAGTACACTGTCAATAATGTAAACTGACTGACCTGCTGTAACACTATCAGTTGGTCCGAGGACAAAATCGATCCGCTGATGTTGCTTGTAACAGGCGTCTGCTGACTGCTGATTCTTGTAAGTCGTGAGACGCAGCCAACTCCTAACTTGCGTCAGTAAATACGCCTTGAGAACTGTGTACAATTTAGCCTGTCATGCGTTCTTACTGTTGCGTATGCGCCCGTCATAATATTCCTCTCAGATTAGTTCTTTTTTGGCCGCTAGGTGCGCTATCGTAAAGAAAACAATGCACGTTACTTCTTCGTGTACGTTTATCCAGGTTTGTTTTGCAATTTTAAGCATGCCTAACAATGTTTAAAACTGTTTAAAATGACTCTTCCCCTCTCTTTGCTTTACCCAGCTCTGTTCTGCCAAGCATCATCAAATTTGTCATTTCTGACTTCCGACTTCACTGCCGAGTGCTGGCTGACTTTTCAACGGGGCTAATGCGCGACTCGGTATGAAGCGAAAGCCTAATCACGTATTCACCCGTCAGATAACTTATCCCCCGATCTCACGTGTGATTGTTATTGTTCCTCTAGCGCGTCTGGCGGCAATTCGTCATCGGATTCCATGAAGGACGTATAGAAAATCACGACTGATTCATGGCTGCACTAAAGTCACTTCGTCTATTAGCAATAGGTGTCGCTAGGGGCTAAATCGGCGGCTGTTGGACCGCTGTGTCTGATTCTAGTCACCCTGTATATTCAACTACGCTTCCATGAGTAGAACTTCCTAGTATGAAGAGAGTATTAGAACTTCGGTCTCTCGGCCCATGTGACGATAAAAATCCGCGCTCTTGTTCCGTAAACACTGAGCAGGTGCTGATTCTTGGGACCTTGTTGCGTTCCAGGAAGTTATTGCAAGTTATGATGATGCGAGGCCAGCTCTTTCTTCTTGTAGTTACAACGCTCTCTGGAACGCGCCAAAATGACTAGATGACGGCAGATTTTTAGGAAAACCGACTGTTTTTGAGGAAAAATCGACTGTTTTTACGGAAAACCGTGGAGCTTCGCGCCGACTCGGTTATTTTTTACCGACTGGTTGACAACATTCGGGAGTGGCGTCATCCCCCCATACGTGACGCCCCTGCTAATGATCGTAAGTGTCTTGGAGCCAAAATAATAACAAAAATCGTAACGGATAATAACTCGGTGGAACGACAGAAGTATACCATCTGTTTGGCGAAGCGCCATATAGCTACTGTATCGATTGTAGCAGATGTGTGAGACTGTCAAGTTTCGGCTGCAGTGAAAAAGCTCATTCGGGTCGGGAATACCACAGTCCATGCAAGGATAAATTCTTGCTAGTATCTGCAAATAGGAGCTCTGGGGTAGGGTCGACCACCGATAGCAGCAAATGGGTCAGGGTTGATTATCCGACATGGATCACGGCGGAACGTCCGTCCTCCTCGGTTTCGTGGTCTTTCTGTAGCGTCGACAAACCAGAATATGGGGCTGCCTTGTACTGTCTGGATTAGTGCTTGTAACAGGAGAAACGAAGCCAGCACAACTCGAATCGCGATAGAATTCATCTTTTAGCGTGGGACCTGAAAGTAAAGATGATGAGGCATTTTCGTTCGCTTCGAGTGAATTTCTCACCCAATGCCTTATTTAATCGCGATAGACTTTAAAAAAGGTTTTGACCTTATAAACCATAATATTCTAATTGATAAGCTTTTGAATGAATTTAATATTAACCCCAATTTTGTAAAAATTATTGTAGGATTTTTTTGTGATAGGTCCCGAATTCTGAAATATAATAATAATTTGTCGGATGCGCAGGCAATTTTCTGTGGTGTGCCACAGGGAACAATTTTAGGTCCGTTACTTTTTCTTGTAATGATTAATAAAACAGCTTCTGATACACCGGAAAGATGGAAATACGTCGACGATCTGTCTCTCATTGAAATGTTGAGAAAGGCCAAAGTAGTGACGCGGCCAATATAATTTCGCAGATACAAGCCGAAGCTGTCAATTCTGACATGGTCGTGAATGAAAAGAAGTACGCAATTCTTACAATTTCGTTCCTAAAAGAAGGGCCAAGTTTTGAACCTCCTATTCCAGACACTTTGCATGTAAACCAAATAAAACTCCTCGGTCTAATTATATCAGATGATTTGAAATGGGAACTCCAAACGAAGGACACCGGCCTTCATATGCTGAAATTACTTGCTAAAAAAGGTTCCCTGAACAAGATTTGCTCCGTTTTTATGTTTCTTTTATACGTTCGCGGCTAGAATACCTGGTGGAAGCTTCGCACTTTGGCCTTACCGAGGACCAGGCTTATCGGATATGGAACGTGCCGTTCTGATTATATCACGATCCTCCAAAATTCCTTACAATGAGCTCCTTCTGAATTTTAAACTCGAGTCCCTTGAGTCCCGTAGGTTTTAAATTGTGCATGGCTTCTGGTAAGAAAATGCTTGAGCACCCTATCCGTAAGTATATTCTTCCGCCACCATTCGAGACTGTTCGCAAACGACCTGCAAGAGCGGCCTCAGTGGTGATCCCAAAACTCCAACACGTTAAATGTGACCATGTACGGTATGAAAAGACGTTTGTACCGTCCTGGCACGTCTTTCGTTAAAATTTTTAATCTTATTTAGTGTTTACTTTCATTACTTTCATCACTTCACCTGTTATTTATAACAACGCTACGGTATCTGCCCAATCAGACCTTCCATCGTGTTGTATTCATAAAGGACTGGATCTATCTATCCTGTGTTATGCTAACGATGTTTTAAACATAAGTAGAACTGTTTCTAGCCTTGAAAATTGTTTCCAGGATATTTCGCAAAATTATCAGGGAATAGGTTTGTCTATGAATACATCAAAATGTGAAGTGCTGCTTTTTAATGATAATAGTGATTTTTCTGTTGTTAATATAGCTTTAGATAATGTTATAATAAAGCCGAGTGATAAACTGATGTACCTTGGTATTCCGATTGGCAAGACTCTGAAACAAACTAAAGCTTTGATTATTGAGAACATGGAAAGCAAAATTCGTCGATCTTATGGGCAAACCGTTTCTACCCAGTTCCACCTAAACCGTTACCTCTTAGCAAAATTATATAACAGTGTTGCGCTTCCCCATGTTCTTTATATAGCTCTTTTTTCTGAAACTTTAAATGACACGGACCGACTAAAAATTAAACGGATTTACTTCAAATTTGCAAAATATCTTCTTCGCTTTCCTCCTTGGACGCGCAACACCTACATGATGAAAAAATATGGTATCGTTGACCCGATTCTTAAACTTGACGAGCTTTGTCAACGACTAAAATGCAAACAGAGCGGCCATGAGTGGCAAGGGATTGTTTTCTGATATTTTTTTTGAATTATAAGTGTGATTTTCTCCTTGTGATTTGCCTTTTGTTTTTCTTTGTTGTGTGATTTGTTTGTTTTTTTGTTTTTTTTTGTGTTTCTTCTGTTTTTCTTCTTATACTCCATCATTTTCTCTTTCTTGTACGATGGGTCATAAATAAATATTACATTACATTACATTACATATATGACGTTGACATATTTATATTGACAGATTTCTATGAGTGTTTACATGTATATATGACGATTTCGACGAACTTGGATTTCACCATGATAGTTCGAAAAGAATAAAAGCGATACCTATCCATCTATCTATGGTCTCCGGTTGCTTTTATAAGCCGTTTTTGCATCCACCGGCGACTAATCACCAGTCTTATAACCCGTTTTTGAACTAACCGATGTCCGGTTTTACCTCACCGGTGCGGACTAACCAGAACCTGCTCGGGAGGCCGGCATTACCGAGGAGTTAGCAAGTTTTCGTCAACTCACCGGTGAACCAGAAAACGCGTTATAAGAGAAAAACTGGACACTGGTGACAAAACAACAGAGACAGCCTGGAGTGCAACGAACGCAGCTTTTGTTTACACAAAAAGGGAAAAAACTGTTTCTTCAATCCAGAAGGTCTGACAAAATTAAATTCACTAGCCAACAAAAAAAATTGTTGATAGCATGTATGACATCAGTACCGATGACTGCTGCTCTGAAAAGCTAAATAGACTTATTATTAGTCTTTCTTACCAGCGCCGCCAACCAGATCCCTTTCAAGTAGGCGAGAATTCCGTTCTACGTGACGGGATTTCTTGTCTGCGTAAACGCTACGTATGTCTGAAACACGCCAGTGAATCTCGGGAAAAACGAATGACGTCACCCGAACGAATCCTAAAAATCATGTGTAAACCAATCAACAACGTTAGTTGGGGACGGTTGTGGTGACGTTTCTGGCTCTTCGCCTGCCATACGGCGATTCTTTATCGGCACGAAGAGTTAGTCATCAAGAGTGTTATCATCCAGCCTACATCGTCTTCAGCTTCTTCCATTTGCCGCAATCTAGCGTTTGAAGAAGCGGTTGTCAATTCCTCTCCGAACATCCCTTGCCCCGGGAATATACCCTGATGGCTAATTACCCGTAGGACAGCTTCCTACAAAATGCCCCCCCCCCCCTATAGGATCACCCTCTCCCCCTTGTTATGAAAATGCCCCACTCGGGGGGAGTCAAATGGACCCGGGGGAAAGACTTTCCTTCGCCCTCTTTGCAAGTTGCAGGAGGAGGATTTGAACCACTTCCTCTTAGAGTGCCAAGAACTTTCGCATTTGAGAGTAACATTTGTTGGGGGTGGGTTGGTGTCGCTTCCCCGTATCCTGAAATCTACGAACCCCAAATGTATCGTAGATGTTTGTAAATATGTGACTTAAGGATTCAGTCTCAGGAATGAAAGTTTAGCTTAGTTTACGTAGCATAGTAGTTCAAGAGGTGTAATAGTTTATTTGTGAAGTGTACTAAATCTTGAATGGCCTTTTGGCTCAATAAACAAGCATTACTATTATTATTATTATTATGCCTCTTGCACGGAATTGTACGAAGGGGCAAAAGTGGACAATACACCTTCCCAAAAGTTATATTGGGTTCCCAAAATTTATATTGAATTCCCAAAAGTTATATTGGGTTCCCAAATTTATATTGAATTCCAAAAGTTGTATTGAATTCCCAAGACTTAAGTTGATTTGACAGAGCTTTCATTGAAGTTCCCAGAAATTATATTGAATTCGCAGACGTTTCATTGTATTTTCAAATTTCACGTTGAAATGACACACAGATATTAAATTTTGCGAAACTTTCATTAAAAAATCACAGTTTGCACACGCCAAGCGAAAAATTTCCGAGTTCAATAGAACGTTTGGGAAGTTCAATATCTCGTTCGCGGAACACCGGGGTAAAACAGGACAATTCAACGATACGATACATCAGATGTGTCGAATATCGCGGTATCGAAATTATCGTACCTAGTCTGATAGAAAAAAGCAGCAAGGGACACATGTCTGTTTTCAGGAGTATGCCTGATTTCAGGCGTCATATGGCTGTTTTCAGGTGTTGTTTTAAAATGCTCTAAGGGGAATAAGCAAATAAACCAAGTTACCAGCAGAAAGCAAAGGCTTTGAGCTTCCATTCCAGATACTGTACTCATTTTTTTTATTTTTTTAACTCAACTTTTATCTAGTTTCCATAAGTTATTTCCCTAGAATAGTTGTTTAGGGTGGCAGCTTCATGCAGCACTCCTGTAGTAGAGAACATATTTGCAAAAATTAAAGTCAAAATCAACCTAGAAAGGCCTTAACTTGAGGCTGAGCAGCTATGCTACTACATTGAATAATTATCAAAAGAATCCACAAGACCGACCTAGAAATGCCAGTACTTGACCTGACCTGGACTGGAACCAGCTGTGCACCACAGCTATAGGCTAGTCAAACCTGACATGAAGTTTTTTGCTTTTTCTATCAGACTAGGTGCGATAGTTTCGATACCGCGATATTCGACACATCTGATGTATCGTATCGTTCCATTGTCCTGTTTTACCCCGGTGTTTCGCAAACGAGATATTGAACTTCCCAAGCGTTCTATTGAACTCGAAAATTTTTCGCTTGGCGTGTACAAACTGTGATTTTTCAATGGAAGTTTCGCAAAACTTAATATCTGTCGTGTCATTTCAAATGGGATTTCAACGAAAATTTGAAAATTTAAAGAAACGTCTGCGAATTCAATATCATTTCTGGGAACTTCAATGAAAGCTCTGTCAATTCAACATAAGTCTTGAAAATTCAATACAACTTTTGGGAATTCAATATAAAATTTGGGAACCCAATATAACTTTTGGGAATTCAATATAAATTTTGGGAACGCAATATAACTTTTGGGAAGGTGTATTGTCCACTTTTGCCCCTTCGTAGAATTGGCTGTTCATAGAAAAAAAAATAGCCGGTAATAAGCCAATCAGGGAAAGTTCGACAATGGTTCTTCCGGGGAATCGACCATTCATAGAAACAAGTTTTGCAATAGCCGGTCCAGTGCCCCGGTTGTGTTAGGCGATAGGCTTGCCATACATTTCCCCGTAAAAGAGAACTTGTTAAAGTAAATTGTTTACTAGAACTGATCTAATTTGAAATCATCCCGCTTAAGGAAAGGTGACGATGAAGTTTTTCAGGCAGTGTAAAAGCTTTCAATGTAAACAAACCACATCTTTTTCAGTCATAGGCATTTTGAACCGTGGGCATTACGAGTCGTGGGCACTTATTGTGGACATTGTGACCGTGGGCATCATGAGTGTTAGCCAAATTAATAGTTTATGTTTACAACTTTTCCTCTCACTCTTAAGTCGATTAGATGTCTGCATCAAACGCGGGATAAATCATTTTTTTTTACTTTTATTTACTTGTCCGACAAGTAATTCTGCTGAAATTCACCAAAATCCGGAAATTTGGTAGATCCGAGAATTTGGAAGTCGACTACTAAAATTGTTTATTGCGAAGTCGGTAATTCTCAACGAAACGCAGAGGAGTTTAGCTGAACTGTTACAGCCGAAGTTCCAATTTGCAAAGCCGCGATCTTACTCCTGAACCAAGGAGCACAGTAACAAGTTTCATCGGACTTTCTTTATCCGCTCCTTCCTGAAGCTTTCTACCGACGGAAGATATTGTCCCATGTGGGATCCCAAAAATGCGTCAGCCTACTAAGGGGTGAATCATAAATCTGGTCAGAATTCCAATCGTCCTTCCACGTCCTGCGAGACCAGTTGCCCCCCCCCCCAATACTAACCCACACATTCTCAAGTTCAAAGTCATGCAATCCGATTCCCACCTTCTAGTTGTCCATTATATGAAACGGCGGCTTCCGCGAACCTATAACACAATCTAGTGTCCGGGCGCAGAACATGACTACAAACGTGGGGGGACTCAAACCAAGGAATAAAAAACGGAGCTAGTCAGCAATACAGCAAAATTTGTTAAATAAAAACGCTACTTTAAAAAAAAACGGCGACAGAACAGAGAAAAAACACACAGGCGATACTACGTAGACACCCTCATGATCGGCCGCTTTATAGACACGACACTACCGAGACATGTCACTATGTCAGATTTTGTGTGGAACACAAGATGGACAGACGTTACGTAGATATGACACCACATGGACAGTCACGACACTAGATAGACAGGTTCGTAGTGTCGGATTGTTTTCAATCAGTCAATCATTTATTAGTACCAAAATATCCATTGGATAGCATAGGCCGACGACAAAGTTATCGTACACTACATGACAAAAGAGACAGTTAGAATACGTATATACAATTGGTTTGTCAAATTAATTAAAATACAACACTAGATATACGGTAAAACACTAAAATACATTGTCGAACTTTAATAATTGTCTGTAGGCCTCTCGGTTTTTTCTTTATGTTTTTGTACCGTCGTTATAGTGTAGAATAAAATAAGGTACAAACGAGTGGTTTTGTCTCTGTAGCTAGGGGCGTCACGTAAGGGGCGGGGATGCCCCCCCCCCCCTCCTTGTCGACCAGTTGGTAAAAATTAACCTAGTCAGCGCGAGGCGCCGCGGTTTTTCGCATAAACGTTGATTTTTTCATGAAAACAGTTAGGTTTTTGTCATGAAAACAATTGTTTTTTTCTGAAAATCAGTCGATTTTTATCAAAACAGTAGGTTTGTTCTTAAAAACAGTCGGTTACTCTGAAAATCAGTCGATTTTTCGTCAAAACTGCCGCTTTTTTTTCTTCTTGAAAACGGTATTTTATTTTCCAGAAACAGTCGGTAAAAATGACCAGCCAGTCGGTAAATAACTTGCCCCCCTCCCCTCCAACATATTGCTAGTAACGCCTCTCTCTGTTAGCGTCGTTCGACTGTCCACGTAGTGTCGTTCGACGTACTGACGTGTCTATGTAGTATCGGTTTTTTCTTGTCCACGTAGTGCCGGTAGGTTTGTCCATGTAGCGTCGGATTTCGTCTGCCATTCTGACAAGCTAAAAACTTACCACTGTCTCTTAATATACTACTAGAAATCTGTTCGCCTACGACAGGAAATAGGTCATTCGCAGGCAAAATTCACACTTTTTGGTGCATTCTGGCAAGCTCAGAACATACGACTGTCATTCTGACAAACTTATAATATCATACAACTGTGAGTCTGTCAAGCTAACAAAATACGACCAGGAAATCTCTTCAATGCCATACGAATATCAACTAAATCGTCAACATTGGCATCAATATTCAGTTTGTCGCTTCAGAGTGTGCGATGGTTCCATTGGTCTATCCCCAGTGACAAGTTAAAGGAGGGTTTTCGCGAGATCAAGGAATCACTTTCCGGCGAGCGAAGCGCATCGCGAAAACTGTTGGAAAGCGATTCCTGGAATTACTTTCCAACTGGACTGATCGCGCAAACGCGTGGAAAGCTGATATCGCCGAGAAAATGTTGAATTCCAAACTTCTTCGACTAAATATGGTTCACTTAACGGTTCTTTGATTCTCATACATCCCATCGAAGCCATCTTAATTACGATTGTCATTTTTTCTTATTTATTAGTGACACTTGCACTGTTTTTTCTCCACACTTTTGAAATTCCCGCCGAAACATTCAACTTTCCGTGGAGCTTTCCACTAGCCTCGTGGAATCACTTTCCGGGAAATCTGCTTCGGTTTCCAAAGCGCGAAAACCGGGTTGGAAAGTTCGGCAACTTTCCGGAGTGGCGCGAAAACCATTGGAAACTGATTCCGACTTTGCTTTCCAGCTCGCGAAAACCCTCCTTATATCTAAGGCGAGTCATGTCTAGTTATGCCCGGGCATAACTAGACATGACTAGGAGGGTTTAAGGGACTAAGGAGGGTTTCGCGAGCTGGAAAGCAAAGTCGGAATCACGCAACTTTCCGAAGTGGCGCAAAAACCATTGGAAAGTGATTCCGACTTTTCTTTCCAGCTCGCGAAAACACTCCTTATATCTAAGGCGAGTCATGTCGAGTTCGCGAGCTGGAAAGCAAAGTCGGAATCACTTTCCAATGGTTTTCGCGCTAATTCGGAAAGTTTCCGAACTTTCCAACCAGGTTTTCGCGTTTTGGAAACCGAAGCAGCTTTCCCGGAAAGTGATTCCACGAGGTTAGTGGAAAGCTCCGCGGACAGTTGAATGTTTCGACGGGAATTTCAAAGGTGTAGAGAAAAAACAGTGCAAGCGTCACTAATAAATAAAAATAAATGGCAATCGTAATTAAGGTGACTTCGGTGAAATATATGAGAATCATTCAACCGTTAAAGGACGACTGAATGAAGAGTACCAAGTATCATCCCTATCTGTATGACTTCCGTTAACATTGCCTGCAGAAAACCCAATCCAAATACGAAATAGTGTTTCCAAGCTATGATTTTTGCTCCATTTTGCATCTGTCCTTATTTCGGTACCGAACTATTTTAGAAATGAACAAATGTCTCCAATCAACCCTTCTTCTGGAATATTTTTTAACCAGTTAATCCCAAACCTATATCTAGAAGAAATTCCAACACGATCCGGCCAGCGCTGTACAAGATTTGAAAGAATTGCACTTTTTGTCTTGGAGTCCTCATGTGCAAACCTCCAGAAACGAACATCCCTATTTTGAAAACGTTACGCTCAGGAGAAGGATGCTCTCCATGGCCATGTCTGTAAATGCATTCTCCATGGTGTGTTCAAGCATGGTTCCATTGTTCAGGTGTCCTTTAAGTTAACCACATTTTTTCGAAAAAGTTCAACATTCAACATTTTCTCGGCTATATCAGCTTTCCATGCGTTTTCACGATCAGTCCAGTTGCAGCTGAATGAAACGTAAGAGTGAGTAATAACCAAATTAACGGACCAAATTACGTACAGATGTGACTGAATGTGGCCCCGACATTAACTTTGTCCGGGATGACGAAATGTCGGTCGTGATAGACGTCGACTCCAGGAACTATACGCGTGCCGCGTTTCCTCGGTTTCATCTTCGCATCTCCAAGTTCATTTTCAAGTTTCACCCCTGCACGTAACGTTCCGTTTAAATAAGCGTTAAAGGACACCTGAACAATGAAACCATACTTGAACACACCATGGAGAATGCATTTACAGACATGGCCACGGAGAGACTTCTCCTGAGGACGTTTTCAGAATAGGGATGTTCGTTTTTGGGGGTTTTCACATGCAGACTCCAAGACAAAAAGCGCAATCCATTCAAATCTTGTACAGCGCTGGCCGGATCGTATTGGAATTTCTTCTAGATATACGTTTGGGCTTAACTGGTTAAAAAATATTCCAGAAGAAGGGTTGATTGGAGACATTTGTTCATTTCTAAAATTGTTCGGTACTCAAATAAGGACAGGCAAAATGGAGCAAAAATCATAGCTTGGAAACACTATTTCGTATTTGGATTGGGTTTTCTGCAGGCAATGTTAACGGAAGTCATACAGATAGGGATGATACTTGGTACTCTTAATTCAGATGTCCTTTAAATAAGGGCCGCGACAGTGTCTCGCTCCGCGCGGCTAATCTTAAATTGTTTGCGTGTAAATATATGAAAAAAGCATTTACCCAAGAAGATTCAACGTCCCAGTGTTGCGATGGGTGGTACAATTGTACCAGATTCAGTACTTTTTTTTCTGACCTGGACATCTGTACAACTTTTTTTAAAAGTCGGAAATCAGTACCATTACGTCAAACTGGTATAAATTCAGTACACTTTCTCTAAAACTAAGAAAAAGAACTTGAAGAACTTTGGTGATTTACCTACAGCTCTAACTCGGGGCAGAGCTAGAGCTCTAACCCAGTGGTTCCCAACCGGGGGTACGCGTACCCAAAGGGGTACGCGAGAACCTCGTAAGGGGTACGCGAAGGTCCAAAATGAATCCTTGACCAGTTTACGGAACATAATGAAATTGACAACCTTGCAGCCTATAGTATCCAATTTATTTGTATATTTTTACACATTAATCCCATATCATTTATGAAAATAAATGACTTCTTTTTGGCGTTCTGATCTTAACAGATCTTAAAAGAATAGTAGAATAATGATTCTTCAAAAAGGGGTACGCAACCTTTTCGGACCTCAATTAGGGGTACGGGATACGGGAAATGTTGGGAACCACTGCTCTAACGAGGCTTTTCTGTGTCCGTCTGGCTCAAGGATCCAGTCGAATTTCTTCGCGACCCAACCACTTTTCCTTTCTGGCAGATTTTGTATGGCTTTTCAGCTCCTAGTAACATTATTATTATTATTATTATTATTATTATTTATTTGAATCCTTCAAAACTGAAGAGTAATGTATAAAAAGGAACAACAACATGACAGTCAGACTCACACACCCACACACATAGGTTTGACAGAACTAATTTACCGCGATAGACACATTTGGTCCTGAGCCCTCCTTCCTGCCAAGATCTATCCCCTTAGACACAAAGGTGCGGAAAAAGGATAGAAAAGAAAACGGGAGGAAAGAGAGAAAAATAAGCGAAAAAGAAGTGATTGTATAGAGTAGTGGAGAACCACGAACGCGAAAAAAATTATTTTGGAGTCTGGTACGTTTTTTCCCAGGAAGTACATTTTTAGACCTATGTCTAGACATTTAAAAATTCAGTATCGCAAGTCGCAACACTGGCAATATCTATTCATGGCCAAAAGGGCCAGAACCAATTTGACGGCTCAGATTTTGCAGTGGAGTCGCCTAGCAGATACTTACTTGAGCAGGCGAGTTGCGGCTTAATCGCTCGCGATATTCCTCTATTCACGCAGCTGATACCGTTGTCGACTAATTCTCCAAATTTGCATGATGGTAACACGACTCAGACACCATTAGCACGCAAACTCCCAAGGTCGCGAAAAGGAGCAGAAGCATTATTTGATTCGCGGCCCTAAAGCATTGTCCAAATAGGTGTAATAAGCTGAATAGCTCTATACCCAATGTTTACGTCTTGATACACATGCCTGTTCAGATAAGAACCCGAGCGGTTCTTATGAATGCAGCGTTCGGTGTTGCCACGCTGATACAAGTTGCATTTTTGCAGATACCATGGTATCTGTTACCTCGGTAACTGGATCTGCATTTAGTCGTTTTTGCAGTTACCGTGGTATCTGATGTACGATTGCTCTGCAAAAACGTTAATTGCCGAAATTGCGCTTTTCGAGGTCGTCCCAAAAGAAAAACAGATATTCAGTCACATCACTAAGTGCCAAACTTCTTTCCCACCAATTTGGCAAAAACTGATGTAAGTGAGATGACTTTTTCAGATACCACGGACGGACTGTTGTATCTGAATATCAGATACCACGACAACTGGCCAGATACCACGATAACCGCAAAAACGACTTTAGACCGTGGTATCAGATACAAAAACGCAACTACAGTTTTTCGAGTTTCTAAAGATCAGAAAAAGTGTTCTTAGTATACTACTTGAAGTACACCAGTACAATTTGACGCCGTATATATTGTAACAGTTTTTCGAGTTTCTAAAGATCAGAAAAAGTGTTCTTAGTATACTACTTGAAGTACACCAGTACAATTTGACGCCGTATATATTGTAAAAAGCTATTAAATTTACGGATGGACAGCATTGGTCCTCGAACTAGCAGTAAGCAGTCGTAACAGAATAAAACGTGTTTCTTTTGAAGAAAAGTTGTTTCTTCAGCTTCCAACAAAGTATAACTTTAGTGCTTCCCGTGGCAACGCTGCTCCTCTCCTCGGCCCGCTGGCGGAACCAACCAAGCGATCTGATTGGCTCTGCGTAAGGGAGAATAGAGCCGAGCTCCATTTTGTTTATTCGCCTTATTACAGCGCGCCCCGAGGAAAAGAGGAATCTGTAGTAAGCCCTATACGCCGTAATACACCTATTTGGACAATGCTTAACCCCTACAGGCAACCGAGGGGCTACTGGATCCGTTATGACTTAAGTGTGCGAACACACGAGCAGGATAGGGAGCTCCCGGATTTTCGGCACCGTCATCACTTCCAAATGGAAAACAGTGCGAACTAACGATAAGGATTTAACGAAGCCTCAAAATTTACTCAAACCCCTTTATAAACCAATCAACAAACGTTTGTTGTGGTGACGTTTCTGGCTCTTCACTAAGCACACGGCGATTCTTAATCCGCACGAAGAGTTAGACCTCACGAGTATTGATAGCTTCAACAGAACAGCATATCATAGCATAACTAAGTTCAGTTTCTTACAAATTATAAAAAACGAACATTTATGCACTGAAAACCGAAGTAAAAAAGGGCACAAACGAGTTCCCGTAACGGTTAGTGCGGACATTAAGGGGTAGAAGTTTATTTTGCAACCGAGTTCGATTATTGAAAGGGGCTGTTTCCGGTAGCAGTGACCGGTGGCTCGTATTGGCTATGATAGAATTACCTAACTGCAAAATCAGTTCAAGCCCGACTTTAAGCAGTGATGAATTCAGTTTCGCAAGGGCTTGTTCGTAAGGTATGTCGCGGTTTCAGAGTACAATCCTTGTTGCTCTTTTCTGGACGGGCTCATTACCTTAAATTGCACTTGCAAGCAATAAGGATGTTGTATCCCGATGAGTAGCTTGCGGATGACGATGGTGCTATGATCTGATTGCTGCTTCCGGTGCGCACCAGTCCTTTTTCCAGGGCTGTCCGCGCCAGTCCTCGTCGAGTCGCTTTTTGAAACCTTCGGGTGTTTCGCTGGTGACAGTTGGTTCGGACAAGCTGTTCCATAGAGGAACAGCTCGGTTACTGAAGAAGTGCTGGCGAACACGAGAGGTATTGGACCTTCTGGACAGTTTCCGGGAGTGGCCCCTAGTCCGTGAGTGGTTGTCGGGGGCGAAGAGGGAGGGGAGACAATTAGAGTTGAGGATTCTGTAGACTAGTAGCATGTCCCCTCTCTTCCGCCGGTAAGTAAGTGTCGGGATCTTCAGTTTCTGCAGTCGTTGTTCATACGGTAGTGCTCTAAGGCCTTGGATGGATTTTGTTGCTCGCCTCTGGACACCTTCGATTAGTTTCTTGTCTTGTTTGTAATAGGGTGAGGCGAGGGCATTGCCGCTCTCCAGCTTGGGCCTGACCAGAGCTTTGTAGAGCTTCAGCATGACAGTTGGTTTGCGGGATGCGACTGATCGTTTTATCATCCCTAGGGTCTGATTGGCGCTAGCCACTACCTTTTTGGTGTGCGCTTGGAATTTTAGTTTGTCGTCCACAATAACTCCGAGGTCCCTTTCTTCTGAGGTGGAAGGGATTGGGACTGGGGTGCTTGATCCATGTCTTCTCATCTGGTACTGTCGCTTAGGGTTATTGTGTCCAAAGTGAAGTACACGACATTTGTCTGGGTTGAACTCTAATTTCCATTCACTTGACCAGTCAGTTAAACTGTTGAGATCTTCTTGAAGGGTGTTCGTAAAGGCATTGGCAATTAGTTTCGAGTCATCTGCGTATTGTGGCATGGGATTCTTCAGAAGCTGATGGGCGTCGTTGATGTATATGTTGAAGAGGGTTGGTCCCAGTACTGTCCCTTGCGGGACTCCACTAAGTACTTCAGCTTCCGATGACAAGACCTCCTCACCTGCTATCCCGAAGACTCGGACTCTCTGCTTGCGTCCAGTCAGGAAGTTCTGCACCCAATCTGCTACTTGAGGATGAATAAAGCATGCGTCGACCTTGATGCGTAATCTTCGGACCCTATTCTTCATGACCTATAATAGGTACGCTGTGCGGATTGCAGATGGACCCCACACTGGGCACGCGTACTCGAGCAACTCGACTATTATCGGGCTCATTATTATACCTGCAATCGCTGGCATATGCTGTTCTATTGAAGCCATCAATACTCGTGATGTCTAACTCTTCGTGCAGATTAAGAATCGCCGTGTGCTTAGGGAAGAGCCAGAAACGTCACCATAACAAACGTTTGTTGATTGGTTTATATAGGGTTTGAGTCAATTTTGAGGCTTCGTTTGGGTGATGTTTCTCCTTCTTCCCTAGGATCACTGGCGTGTTTCGGAGAGTATCGGCGATTCCCTATCGTACACTTTAAAGAGTGCTAACACACGATGGGGATTTCCCGGCCGGATTTCCTGCACTTCCATCATCAAGTTGAACAAATTTCAACTTTTCCGTATGGAAGTGATGATGGTGCCGAAAATCCGGGCAGGAATTCCAGTCCGGGAAATCGTGTTCGCAATTGATGATGATAGTGCAGGAAATTCGGCCGGGAAAGTGTACGCTCTCCGAAACACGCCAGTGATCCTAGGGAAGAACGAGAAACATCACCCAAACGAAACCTCAATATTGACTCAAACCCTATGTAAACCAATCAACAAACGTTCGTTGTTGACGTTTCTGGCTCTCCACTAAGCACACGGCGATTCTTCATCCGCACAAAGAGTTAGACATCACGCGTATTGATTAACTTCAACAGAACAGCCTATGACAGCGATCGAAGGTATAATAGTTACATTCGTTTAATTAAAGCAGAACTGAAACCTGACCCTACTCAATTATTTTCCTCCTCGGTTCCTCAACAAGCACCATCATCAGTACGGAAGTATTTGAGAAATCGGTCCGTTTCTTATATAAATACGTCCGTATTGCTGGAGTTCTTATTCAAGCCCAAATACGTGCTTAAAATACGCTCACATTTTACGCAGTGTTTAAGCCCAACATTCAGCTGTACCAGCCAAGCCAAATCGACCTGTTGGCGAGTATAGCTTTCAAAATAAGGTCTGTAAAGATTGGAACGAAACACCAGATGATGGTGGGTTTACACACTGCGTAAAATCCGAGCGTACTACGCACGTATTTGAGCTTGAAAAGATTTCTAGCAATACGGACGCATTTATATACAAAACGGACCGATTTCTTAAATACGTCCGTATTGCTAGAGATCTTTTCAAGCGCAAATACGTGCGTAAAATACACTCGGATCTACGCAGTGTGTAAACGTAGCATGAGACAGTTATCTCTGAAAATGCGGCGATCTATTAGTTGCGTTTTTGCAGATACCATGGTATCTGATACCACGGTCTAAAGTCGTTTTCGCAGTTACCGTGGTATCTGGCCAGGTACCGCGGTATCTCGTATTCTTGGTCGTGATATCTGGAATATTCATCTCACTTCCATCATCACTAACACATGAATCTAATTTTTTGTCAAATTGGTGGGAATGAGGTTATTAAACTAGATGTCAGTGGATATCAGTATTTCGTTTTAAATGATTTCAAAAGCGCAAATCCGGCCTTTTTGCAGAACAGCCGTAGTATCATATACCACGGTAACTGCAAAAATGACTAATTGCAGGTCCAGTTACCATGGTATCTGCAAAAACACAAATACCGTTTCGTTAATTCGATTGCTTATGCAGGCCCACTTTTGCCAACGTAAGTACAATTCAATTTATTTGTTATTGTTCTACAATTATTACGTTGCTAGTGCCCTATGTTTACATTGTATTCAAGTGACAAGTTCAAACAACGGCTGGGTCGCATTTTCCATTTTTTCTGGAAATCCAGGTACCATATGCAGGACTCCTTTTCAACACGAATTTGTTTATTTTTTATGACTTTCAAACTATACAAAAACCAAAAATAGTACACAGTGTGGATAATAGAAAAAAGGTCGATTTTTTCTACAAAAAATCAAACGTCTTGAATCCATGCAAATAAACCGGACCAGAAGAAAACGGTTGGCAACATGCCAACCAAAAACATCAAAACCCGGTGTCGTTGAAGAAATCCCTACATTTAGTACGAGTTACCCCCCCCCCCCCCAGACGCTAGAGGGGATTACAAAACTTGGCGTAACCTGTGTAAAGAAGTATAGCTCCTTCTTGGTTTGCAGGCAGGCTATACGGACTGATATGTTGTCGGTGCGTTTCTAGATCCTATAGGAAACTTATGGTCCGACTAGGACATCAAATTTGCGCATTGCTTACAGGAACCTGATTGGTATTAAAGGGACAGAAAACTTGACTCAAACTTGACTCGCGGAGCTAGCTGACATATCAAGAATGTCCCCTTAGTCGATATTGAGAGTAAGAAAATTTTTCGTTACGACCATTGCAGTTTTCGGTCAGTTTCCGAGAATTCGACTTTTGAGTTAGTAGAAAAAAAAGCAAAAGGTTTGTGTGCCGGGAGTAGGAATCGAACGCACTACCTCTTGACTACTATATTTCGGCCCTTCTTGGCAAGGGTCCTCTTCAGGCTCCAAACCGCTCAAGTTGGGAAAACGAACGTGTGGGAAACTGACGTATCCATTTTGCACCATCAAATATGATTCACAGTCAGCTTGGGCTGAAGGAATATTTGTCTTGACTACTATCCCGATGTGTTAGTCAACACGGCAAAAGGCGAACTTTTACAGTGCATAAGTGCATAATTACAGTGCATAAGGGGCACGGGCCTGCCAGCTAGCTTTGGGAACACTAAGGAGGGGGTTCGAGATAACAAAGAAGGGGTGTCCTGTCGAAATAAGTCCCTGTATCTTTATCTAAGCCCCCCATGTCGGTTTGATGGCCGAAAGTTGCGTAGTCAAGTTTTCTGTGCCATCGTGTAGTTTCTGGTCTAAGGCGATTTTCGGCGGCACATTTGTGCGCCATGCATTTCTGAGTGTTGTCGAAACAGAATCTGGTGCCACACTCTTGACCCACAAGGTGAACTCAGCGAAAACAGTTTCAACTTTCAACAGTTTCAACAAGGCGAGTTTCAACTTGTGGGCCGAGTGTGACACACACCATTCTCTCCGTGACAAGAACTCAGAAATAAATATTCCTTCAGCCCACGCTGACTGCGAATCATATTTGATAGTGCAGTTTTATTTACCACAAGTTCGTATTTCCAAAGTTGAGCGGCTTTGAGCCTGAAGAGGACCCTCGCCAAGAAGGGCCGAAACAGAGCTCCAGTAAAATTCAGCTGACGTATCCGTGTTGCACTATGAAATATAACTCAGAAATGTCTGGGACACAAAACATGTCCCGAAAAAGCGCCTTCAGTCACGAATGAAGTCGTCAATCAACAACCGACAAAAGTATAGGAGAACAAGAGGCTTCCTCATTTCCACATACCAGCGACTATGAAATCCCTACTGTGTTAAGATTTGCAATGCTTAAACAGATCTCAGTACGAAAGGCCGAACTGCTGACGTAAAAAACCTCCCAGGTAGTAGGTAAAGAAACGACCTTACGACTCAGTAAACCACTGAACGGCACTGCGATCAATCAGCACTGATTCCCAGTTTTCTGCACTTGACATATGTGTGGTGCACGAACCAACCCTGCACGCCTATGTTGGTGTGCGTGTGGGGGGGGGGGGGGCATACACCTAGTCCTCCTTGGCACACCAGCACCCCAGTACTAGATGGGTCCATCTTAGAACCTTTGTACTTTGGGACCAAGTCTGAACCAACGGACACGTAAACCTGTTTTCGCTTCCGGTGTCGTCTTCTCGGTTTATCGACCCAACAAAGCTGTGGATAGAAATTAATCGGCTCGAGCCGAGGGGGCTCCGTTTGCAACTAGGGTTTCAACAGCATCTTGAGCTTGAGGTTCTGTAAACCTCATTCTGCACTGGAGGGGCCCATCGGCACACTGCACTCGAGGTCCCATCGACACCTCAGCTCTCTTTAGAATCACTAGGTGCACTTCCGATAACGGACAAACAGTCTTTCACAGTATGGTAGATAATGTTCTTAATTTGGAGTTTATCTTCATGGTTTGTATGAGCATCGGATAAATCCCGGAATTCTTGCGCTAGCTGGTAGCAGCGGCTGATATTTTCCGGAGACACGAAATCTTCCGCCACTTTAATACAACTATGGAGATTTCGAACCTGGAAGAAAAAAAGATGAAAATACTAACTCGGAGAAAGGCGGCTGTCCTCCAACAAAATCTAGTATCTACAATCAGACCACGAGGAATTCAATGGTGAAATCACAATTTTTCGATGAGGCTTAGTTTCTTAGATCTCACCTAGTATCTACACAAGGTCTCAACTGCATTTCGGGCTTTCCCTAGTAAGTACATCCTATAAATTTGCTTTTTATCCAAAACCTAGTATCTGACAAACCTACGCTCCACCAGCAACAAAATCACCAGCATCATCACTTTATTGTTTACAAAACTACATTAGTTTGCTGAATGTACACGAAAAAAGAAGCAGCTTTAGAAAAAAACGTTTTCGCGTTTTTCTCGGAAGCTACTCAGGTGCAGATACTAGGTTCTGTCTGAGGACGGACAGACGGACGGAAAGACGGACAACTTTTGCGATGTCATAGGTATCCCTCCACTTACGTTTTGGGATCCCAAAAACTTAAAGAAAAAAATCGGCTCCAAATTACCCTGCCCCTAGTAAATTCGTGGTTCTGTCTGAGGACAGCCGTAGGTGACAAGTGGTAGGCCAACCGCCCTACCCGTAAGGTGTATTAAAGTAAAGACAGTAAAAGTGGGAAAGACCGGAAACTCCCGTAAGCCCCATGAGTCCCAGCAATCAGCGCCGTTTAGCGGATGTTCTTTCGTTAAAAAATCGCTCTTTTGAGATTTTCTTCCATCGCTCTCCGCAGAATCATCATCTAAGCACGTTTTGTTGATTTTTTTTTTTTTTTCATTTCGTTTATGATGAGCGTCCTCTCTCCATTCAGATTTCCTCTTTAATTGGAATAAGAAACAAGTAGGAAAAGAAAAATTAGCTTTTTTATGTAAAAATTGTTGGATTCACGATTTCGAATCAATTAATGTCGACAGAAATTGCCTACCCACGCCCTCTTGCTTTAGTTATATTAATCATCTACCGGTCGAAATTGGACAAAGTCCAAACGCTAGGTAGCGTTCCGATCGATTTTGAGAGACCCGATTTTACCGAAGTCGCCGGTCTTTCCCCCTCTTATTGTCTTTGTATTAAAGGACCTGTCGTACCTATGCTACTAACTCGCTCTTAGTCGTGGACTTCGACTTTGAACTCGTTTTGAGAACGTCTCGACATGCTTTTTTCGTGGACTCGGACTCGTCTCGGTCTCGTCGCTTATGAAGCACGACTCGGACTCGGCTAGTCTCGAAATCCGGCCGAATCCACAGCCATACGTCTCGGTCCGGCAAAATTAAAATTAGACGGACATTTTCAGCGACCAAGACAAGAGATTAGTCAAGTGATGGTTATGTTGGAACTTCTAATATACATGCGTCCACGTCGAGCTCGGTGTGCTTTTTTTTTCTTAAAGGACCCCGCTTGCTTATTTTGCTTTGTATAATATAACTAGCTCCCATACATAATTATGAGCTTCTAAAATCCCCACCTTTCTCAACTGTCTCGTTTTGTGCCTACGAATTTTTAGCGCATTTTTGGCCTTGCCGAGTTCTGCCCGTCACACAAAGAAACTTTTGCCGGAATCTTCAACGTCCGTTCACAACTCTTTCACACCTAAGGATCTCAGAAGCATATGTTTATTACTTCATTATTTGCTTAGTTTTCCCACTTTTTAACCACGCAGCGTTCAGTTTTCAAATATTTTACGCCCAGCCGCCGCGTCGGAGAGCAGGAAGGCAGGAGATAACCGACAAGCGCTAACAAGAAAGTCGGTAATTTCAGGTGGAAACTAATGGTATTTTCGAAAACATTTTTTCTGATCCGTTTCATTGGGAAAGGATCATTTTCTAGTAAGAGTTGTGCTTATCAAAAAGTACATAACAAAACGATGATATTTTGTGCATATTCTATTTGTTTAAAAAAAAAAAAAACTATTGTTAGGACTCGGACCGCGACTCTGTCTTGAAGGGAGTCTCGCCTCATAGGGATTAGGGATCATAGGGATTTCGCCTCATTTAGATAGTCTCGCATCATGGGATTTTTTCCAGGACTCAGACCCAAGAACTTCAATCCGACCCAAGAACTTCAATCCTAAAACGCCAACGAAATGAAACACCGCTCTTCCAAACATAGAATACTAGAAAATGCGCTGCAGGCGAATTATTTGGAAACGCTGATGAGCAGAGCGCCTTTTTGCGATCCCAAATAAAAGTAAGCTACACGTGAAATCACACATCTTTCCGCCAAAAAAGTTGTGGCCGTCCACAGTAAAGCAGGCACAAAGTATAATTGCACCGTATTGTTCAAAACTGTGCTAACTACATCTTCAAAATTTTTGGGCCCAGTTTTGTGTACGCCATCTGCATGAAGAAAGTAGGAACTCAGAAAGTTAAAACTAATCTACCTGTTAGATGGTGCTCATGTCATCATGCACAATGTAACAGAATACCAAATCAGCTATGTTCTTTCCAATGGCATAGTTAACTCAGTTTTCAAAAAAAAATTCAGTTAGCACAGTTTTGAAGAACACGGTAATTACCGTTCTGAATTTACTGCAAAAGAAGTAGTTGCAAAACAGCCAGATGAACCGACGAAACTTGAACTTTCGATCTTCGCCCGACAAAACTTTAGTCATTTGGAGTCTTGTGTGTAGAAAAATCTCGATTTGCCAAAGAGACATAAACTTTCGGGATTGGCCCGACAAAAGTTTACGGAATTCGACTTATTACGTGTAACAAACTCCCGAGCTGCCGACGAGACTTAAACTTTCCGGGAGCGCCCGACAAATGATTGCAGAGTTTGATTTCTTGCGTGTAGAAAGAACCCGATGTGCCAACGAGTCAACCGACGCCCGACAATAGCATGCAAAATTTAATTTGTTCTGTCGGCGCTCTGCGCCGATGCAAAATTTAATTTCTTATTCCTTTAATTTTTCGCCCGACAAAAGTATTTTGTCAAGAACTTTGGGAGGGGAGCCACCCCCCCCCCCCTCCCTCCTCCCCATAGTGACGCCCCTGCCCAGTATAAATGATTCCACTCAGCTTGGACTGAAAAAGTATATAAATAGTAAAAATAGTATCTAAAATAGTAAAAATAGATACCTGGTGTGGTGCACCGGCCGGAATGAACACCGCCTCGCCCATACACTGAACGATTGTGTAGCCCCTTACGCCATACTCTCGGTACAACCGCTCCCTCAAAGGGGCGTCCAGGTACGTAGCTTGATCATGGATCGGGTCGCTTTTCGCTTGGAACTTTTGGTTCTTCTCGGTAGCGACCTGAAAAAAAAATAGAACAATTAGTTGCAAAAACTCTTAGCAAAAAACTCTAGAAGCAAAAAAAAAATTCTAAAGCAAAACTCTTACTAGAAATCATCTTTACATGAAGTGGATCAGAAAAAACGTTTTTTTTCACAATACCATTACTTTCCACATGAATTTAGCGATTTTCTTGTTAGCGCTTGTCGATTCTGTTCAGCCTTCCTGCTCTCCGACGCGGCGACTGGGCGCAAAACATTTGAAAACTGAACGCACCGTGGTTAAAAAGTGGGAAACTAATCAAATAAGAGAAGTCAAAAACAAAAGATTCTCATATCCTTGTGTGTGAAAGAGTTGTCAGCGGACGTTGAAGATTCAGTCAAACTTTAAGTTGCGTAACGGGCAAAACTCGGCACGACCGCAAAAGCGCTAAAAATGCGTAGGAACAAAAGGATAAAATGGAGAAAGGTCGGGATTTCAGAAGCTTGTAATTTCATGACGGAGCTAGGTATACTATAAAAGACAGGATAAGCAAGAGGGGTCCTTAAAAGACCCGTCGTGTCTGTAATTCCAATGCAACCTATTTCCGTAATTGCATTCATTAATTCTCAAAGGATCCCTCGTACTATTTACTCTTCAACTTCTAGTATTTTAAAGTAATTGAATACTTTAAAACTAGGCTCTGCTTTCAAAAAATTACCCACAGTTTTGGCTGTTCTAAGCCTTTTTCGAGATCCGTTGACTTATGCGAAAACAGGGAAAAATTTACATAACCAGCTTTTCTCAAGAATACGCCTCTAACCAAAAAAGTAGCCTACCCCGGAGGGGGGGGGGGGTTACAGATGGGTGCTCTTACCTTTCGCAGAAGATCTCTAACTTTGTCGGCATCTTTAGCGTGGAAAATGTGCCATAGTGCGCCGGGCAGGTCGCGGTTTTTTCTAATCCGCATGATTGTCGCTGCATCAACGCCCTCGTCCGACATACAGTTGAAAGACTCTGGAAGAAAAGATGTCAACTAAGTATTTCGTCAACCCAAGTCAGTGCAGCCACTGGTCGCAGATTTCTGAGATTTGTCACACGTTTTCGACTTCTCCTCGGATTCACAACGGTGAAAAACTTATGAACAAAAAATGAATTTCAAGGCAAGATTTTTCATAATTTATTGAATCTCAGGACCAGTTTTTCTTTGAAAGTAATTTGCCCGAATAAGATATTTATATTCGGTAGAAGTTTCAGTGATTTATTACAGATTTGTTTCCTTCCCCGACGTTGACCCTGAAGATTGACAGCCTGACGAGGACCCTTGCCAAGAAGGGCCGAAATATCGCTGATGAAGCATCGTAGCTGACGTATCCGTTGCATACACTATTGTATGATACTGATGTACCACATTGGTACAACAAACAGTGCCACCCAAATGTTGACATACATAACATAGATAGACATTTTTACTGATCGAACTCGTAGCGCCGACATGGCACTAAATACGTCGACCATTACATTTCAGTCAATCAATCAATCAATCAAGTTTAATCCAAATCGCTAAAAGCTAGAAGAGGATTACAAATTTACGAAATACACAAACACGAAATAAACTAACTAATACACTTACAAGATATGACCTGAAATAAATGATGGGATGAAACTACGTAAAAATTGGGCAGAAGAATTAGCAGGATATGGAGAAAACTGATTGCCAGTATTCCTCTCGGACCGATGCAGGGAAGACGGGAGGGGAGGGGGGAATAGATGGGCCATCTGGGGACAACACATTATCTTAGCTCCAAATTTGTTTCATGTGTTAAAATACTTAATTATATACAGTTATTATATATATACACATTATTATAAACAATTATGTTCGTTAAATACTGTAGACAAAAATTAGTGCTTCCGACTTGGTGCTCACCATGGCCTCACCCGACTTTTTCACTGAGTGTCTTTTAAGTGCGGTTTGTTATGTTTAGTATTTTCTCTCATTACTCTACTATATTTGCCAAAGTTATACCACAGCTACATGCCAACGGAGCGTTTCCAAGTTAAAGATGCAAGCGTCACACTTTTGGAAATTTCGTCGGCTCTGCCAAAAACCATGGACAACAGGGCCCAGCCGGCACATGACACTCTACATCCTTTCTGGCCGATGAATGGAAAATTTTATACTGTATTTGCTGTATTTTATTTAATTCTTTTATTTTATTTTACATGCTCCACTTTTCAAATGGCGGGTCAAAAAAAATTACTTACTTACTTACTTATTCAACTTGTACGGTGGGTCATAAATAAATTATTAGTATTATTTGTACTTTAAACTTTGTTGGCATCTATATCTGGCTTTTCCAACCAAATTAGTGCTACTGCAACTAAAATTCATTCATTTAGTATAAAATTTCTAAACGCGTTGTTGTAAGTAAGTAAACAATTTATTTCTGACCCGCCATTTGAAAAGCCAAGTATGTAAAATAAAATAAAAGAATTAAATAAAACACAACAAATACAATACACAATTTTTCATTAATCGGCCAGAAAAGAATGTAGAGTGTCATGTATGTTAAACAATGGCTCAAAAAAGACAAGGGCGGCTACGATGTTTTATTTCGTTTCGAGAAACTATTCAATATAACAAGCGACAGTTTTCAAATTTTACAGGAGAAAAAGAACAAGAAAGCAAGCCCTCGAGACTGTTCAGCGGCGGCTCAAGAAATTCCCGCCTAAACTGAGACATCTCCCATTCCAGCAAAGGCACTGTGACGAACTACACTGTAATGAAAAATCTTGCAGGATTTTCTACTAGATTTAATCTTATCTCTATTGAGATTAGGTTATCTCTAATTCGGATTAATCTCATCCCAGCAGAAACAAGATTAATCCCAGTCTGCAGTTAACTTTAATCCTTACTAGGAGAAACTTTTTATAGTGTACGCTGGCATAACGTTTCCACAAGGGGGACCTCACTGAGACATACAAGCTATGCCCCGGTATGAACACGTCGAAGCTGACGACGTCCTCAACTTCAACTTTAACAACTTACGCGGTCATACCCTCAAACTCACCGCAGAGAGGTTCTGCAGAGACATGGGTCGGTGGAGTTTCAAAAACCACGTGCCGCCCCATTCGAATCAACTGCCCGAAGAAACAGCAAACTCTCCATCAGTGAGCCGATTCAAGAAAGAAATTGATGAAATGTTCCTTTTCCAAATGTAAAGAAAAAAGAAGCTATACGGCCTTATTGTTTTGCAATATATTATTACTATTAAAGGACCCCTCGCCCTATTTACTATTCAACTATTTGAATACTTTAAAACTAGGCTGTGCTTTCAACAAATAACCCACTGTTTTGGCTTTTTTAAGCCTTTACCAAGACCCGTTGACTTTTTTTATGGAAAAACTTCTCGCAGACAACCATCGACAGCGTCATACACATCGAAGGTGGCAAAACACGGCAAGTGAGAAAATCAGCGTAGTTTTGTTAGAGGGGTTAGAATGTACCGTACGAAATCGGGGTCTCTGGGTTTAGAAGTGATTATGGAAGTAGGTTGCGTTAGTATTATAGGTAAGACAGGTCCGAAGTAGGTTGCGTTAGTATTATAGGTAAGACAGGTCCTTTAAAGCATCTCCGAAACGGTTGCTCCGATTTGTCTGAAATTTCTATCAGACATGCCGTTGCGGACAGGACAGTGCTAATAACTCAATTTCGAGAAAAGTCTCTCCTATAACCCTTTAGAAAACCACCGTCGATATGTTTCAAAGTCACCTTGGGCCGAAGTAGTAAATATTTTATGCAATTTCCGGTAAATTATAATTGTTTGGGGATAGCCTTTATGTCTGGTGTTCTTCTAAAGTGTTGTCTGCTGAAACAGCGCATCCTTGTGTTACCTATTACAAAACTTCTGACAGTAGTTGCATTTTCGCTGATACCACGGTATCTGTTACCACGGTAACTGCATCTGCAATTAGTCGTTTTTGCAGTTATCGTGGTATCTGATATACGGTGCTCTGCAAAAACGACTATTGCCGAAATTGCACTTTTCGAAGTCATCCAAAAAGAAAAACAGATATCCAGTTACATCACTAAATGCTAAACTTCTTTCTCACCAATCTGGCAAGATCTGATGAAAGTGAGATGACTCTTCAGATACCACGACCAGTTACCACGGTCGGACCGTATCTGAATATCTGATACCACGATAACTGGCCAGATACCACGATCACTGCAAAAACGCCTTTTGACCATGGTATCAGATACCGCGATAACTGCAAAAACGACTTTAGACCGTGGTAACAGATACCATGGTATCAGCGAAAACGCAACTAGTGTAGAGGTCACTTTAAGACTCAGACTAGAAGAAGAAGAAGCTATAACAGCCTACCTTGTAGCAGATCCTCTCCGTTCGGGGTGTCCTTTGCGATCCCGACGAAAACCATCACATTCACAGCATCAGAGACATCTAGGTGGAGATTTGTAGTTCCCTTTGAAAAATGTAGAGGGCTGCCATAGGCGTTGTACATTTTCGGTCCCAGATCCGGCCGGACAAAACAATCCGGCAGTCTTCCTGCTAGATTACACCGACCGGCTCGAAGGGTATATTCACCTATGAATAAACAACAGAAGCATAAAATTTGGAAAATATTTTGAGTTCGAGTCATTGCTTTGCACTTTACCTTTTCAAACCTATTCAGCGGCGAAAAAATATCACAAGGAAGATTTTAAACCCTAGGTGGATTGTAGTTATCACACAGTCGTTAAAATTTTTAATCTTATTTAGTTTTCACTTTTATATATGACGTTGACATATTTATATATGCGTGTTTACATGTATATACGTCGATTTCGACAAATTTGGATTTCACCATCATAGTTCGACAAGAATAAAAGCGATATCTATCGTATCATTTCTTGTACCATGGCCGTTGCGCTTTCTACATAAATACATACATATACTCAACATACATACAACATACATACAACATACATACATTACTCAAACACCTCGGCCAAGTTGGTCCCGGGTCGGCATGTGTTACTATTCAGCAGCCCAAAAATATCACCAAGGAGGAAGATCCCCCCCCCCCCCCCTGAATGGGAGTTTAAGAATGGAGCCATCCCCAGAGTTATTGGGAATAACAAAATGCACAACTTTAAAGCACAACTCTTACTAGAAATGATCTTTTCCCCATAAAACGGATCAGAAAAAAGTTTTCGAAAATACCATTACTTTCCATCTAAAACTAGCGACTCACTTGTTAGCGCTTGTCGATTATATACAGCCTTCCTGCTCTTCGACGCGGCGGCTGGGCGCAAAAAATTTGAAAACTGAACGTGCCTTGGTTAAAACGTGGGAGAACCAAGCAAATAAAAGAAGTAATAAACATAAGGTTATCACATCATTATGTATGAAAGAGTTGTCAGCGGACAAAGAAGATTCCGGCAAACTTTTCGTTGGGTGACGGGAAAACTCGGCAAGGCCGAAAAATCGCCAAAAATCGTAGTTACGAAATGAAACAATGGAAGGAGATAGGCGGGGATTTTAGAAGCTTACAATTCCATAGGGAGGTAAGTATATTATACAAGGCAGAATAAGCAAGAGGGGTCCTTTAGGCTTTAACCTTCAGATCCAAAGGACTAAGCGAGATTTCAACGTCAGACCGTTTATCACTAAATTACTCCAATTAACTTTCACTTCATAAGGAAATAATTCACTTGTAGGAGCAATGTAAGGACATTTAGAATCTGATTTCGATACTGAATATACAAATAATAAAATACAGAGTGCCAAGTACGTTTGTACTTTCGGGGTGTTCTTGAGGGGTCACTAGCTCTTCCATTTTTTGTTTACCCGCTACTCACAGGGACAAGACAGCCGACAATGAGTTCTGACCGCTTAAAGTACGTATCGGTACCTGAGAGGTCGCATATATAATCAAGAAAATTATTGGGTTCGGCTTGTTTATGACCATTAGAATAAGCTTAAAACATGACTGTAGAAATATGTTTTTATAGTCATTCGTTTCTTCTGTAATGACGAATTGCCAGCCTGCGACTAAGGTTTTTTAGAATACATTCCTAACTGATCGACTGAACACTAGAAGCCCGTCCTGAAATCCGGGGTTGAAACCTACTAAACGTCACGGACTTCAAATTTCCTACACTTGAAATGCGTCTTGCAGCCTCTTCATGGATGTTATGGGGGGGGGGGGGGGGGAGGGTATATTTGACGGTGCAAAACGGATAAGTCAGCTACATTTTATTAGAGCTAAATTTCGGTCCTTCTTGGCAAGGGTCCTCTTCAGGCTCAAGCCGCTCAAGCTCGAAGTGAACTTGTGAAAAACAATTAAAAATTCTTCCTTATATATCCGTTTTTGTGGACTCCAACCAATTTTCAAAGAAGAAGTTCAAAAAATCAGATATTTAAGGAAGAAGTTTTAATTGTTTTTCACAATTTCATTTCCAGCTTGAGAGTCTTGAGCCTGAAGAGGACCCTTGCCAAGAAGGGCCGAAATATAGCTCTAATAAAATGTAACTGACTTTTCCGTTTTGCACCGTCAAGCTTGATTCGCAGTCAGCTTAGGCTGAAGGGTATGTTGGGTTATGAAAGAAGGGCTTACCCATGGGTAGGGCATTCATCAGATCCTCGAACCGAGTGGGTAGCATTTCCGCGAAATCGTCACCAGGTGGCCAATCTTTCAATTTGAGCAGCATGTGTTGACCCTTCTCGTCCTGCAACCGATTCAAATTAATAGAAGAAGAAGAAGCAGAAATGAACCGAAGTGCCGACAGTCTTTGTGTAGGCTCTGATAAACATAAGCGTCGTGTTATAGGCGTATTCTCGCCGTTCCCCAGGGACTCCCGCGTTTTTGTTTGTCCAGGGAGTCCTCGTATTCTCGCGAGCCAACGGAAGGGGAGTGCTCCCGTTTACCATCAACATCACTAAAAGGGAGTCCCTTTCCGATTCGGTTTTAGTCGATCTGGGGAGTTGCTAGTTTTGGAAAAACAGATGTTCAGGACAGGCAAAAGAACATTCCGAGATCATTAATACGTTTAGTTGTGGGATAAGACTTATTTTTTGGCAGAGCCGACGAAACTTCCGAAAGTGTGAGTCATTGAGAGCTGATATTTGTGATTGTGTTTCAATATGATGTTTAGGTGATGTTAAATGAGCTCCGTATTTGTATGTTCCCCTTCATCAGCCATATGGCTTATCATGGGGACAGAAGTCTGGAGCTGTATATTTGATGGTGCAAACGGATACGTCAGCTGAATTTTTATTGGAGCTATAGTGTTTCCCACAAGTTCGTTTTTCCAACTTGAGCGGTATTGAGCCTGAAGAGGACCCTTGCCAAGAAGGGCCGAAATGTAGCTCCAGTAAAAATTCAGCTGACGTATCCGTTTGCACCATCAAATATGATTCGCAGTCAAATTGTGCTGAAGGAATATTTAGTGTGGAGCTGGGTGCCACAGAACTCGAATTATCAAAGTTACATTAATCAACGGAATTACACTTATTATTTGTTTAGTATAATATTTTATAGAAAACTGTTCGGTGCGAAATTATCTGCTCTTACATTATCATCATTAACTGAAGTCTTTTCTTATTTAAGCGTAATAAATAAATTGTTACATTAGTTTGAAGTTAATGTGGGTCTATGTCTAATGTGGGTTCTAACCACTCTCTGTTTAGGGCCTATTTTTGGAGGTTCGGGCGACCATAGAACAGTCCGTGAGTTGGCAAGGGGTTGAAAGCTCTAAAACTCGTCCATACAGTCGCCAACGGGCGCTGTTCGCGACACTGGGATCTAGCCGACATTCCTAGCATATGCTCACTGCAAGTCAGCAAGTTTTCCCGATTGCTACTAAAACCTGGCATACTCATCACACCCGCATTACCGCGAACAAAAATTATCAGATGAACTCTGTCACACCATGACGACTACGATGACAGAACCAAAACGCCCAAATCTGCAAAGTCGGAGCAAAAAAAAACAATGTTTTGGCGGGAGGCCAGAACGTGCGGTTCTCCGAGCCAACTTCTACAATTTCACATCCGTGGCGAGTTTTATCTTCGCAGCTTTGCATGCGAATATGCATTCGAACCGGTTAAATCGTACGTGGGTGGTGATGATGACCGAGGAATCGTAAACAACGACAGGATTAGCACGAACAAAGCTATTGCCTCAAGCTCTTTTTTTCAAAACCTTAGCGCTCCCAAAGCTGGTTTTCTGGCGGGTTTCTTAAAGGACACCTGGCACAACCTGGCACTTCATAGTGTTTTTGCTCAGATGTTCTGAGATAGTTGACCACTCTACAACTAAGCTATACACACGGTTTCGGCTGTTTTTGGCCTCTGTCCATGTCACTTTCCTTGGGTTCCAATCTTGGCAAAATTTGCGTAACCGGTTTCTGGACGAATAAGCCCCAGAAAACAATGGTCGGGCGCATGATATGTCTCGCAAAGGGAACAAATGTGGCAAGAGTGATAATCAGTTTATTGCCACCCCCATCAAATACCCCCCTGACTGCTTCAGTCATAAATAAATCCTAAATTTTATAATCCACACAAAAATCGAAAATTTGAAAAATCTGTTTAAAATCTGAAATGAAAATTTGCTTTTCAAACAGATTCGCATGGTGGATTGTGCCCGTGCTCCAGGCCAAGGTGACTAACTAATAAACACTGTGCCCGAAACTGAGGATTTGTGTAAAAAGGGGGTGCCGACTGTACGGCACACTGTGTACCGGGGAGTTGGGCACACTTCGTGTATGCTACAGTCGGACCCAATCTACCCGAACTTTTCGGAAATGTGCACCCCTACTCGGTACATGACTGGTCTGCTTCACTCCAGCCACGTCTAAGGACTTCCGTTTCCCTCAATCTTACTTTACCCCCTCTCACTGTCTCCCCACCCCTCACCATGTTTTCCACTGTACCGGAAGAACTTGAGCGAGCTAGGTTACCCTCCGTGTAGATGCATCACGTTCATTAGCTTCTAACCATACATCACTTATCCAGCTAGCTAGCCTAGCTTCCGGCAAGCAGAGCGGGCGAAAATACCACTTGTGTAAACTCGTCGACTTCTTCCCTCCTCGCTTCGTTGTTATTCCGGCAAAGCCTGCTCAGTCGGCAAAACCTTGAGTGTGCAACAGGAAACTTTGAGCCCCGCCCCCCCCCCCAACACCAGTTGAAGAGCATCACTTTCATTAGCTTCCAACAACACATCACTTGTCCAGCTAGCTAGCCTCGCTTCCGGTAAGCGGAGCGGGCAAAATACCACTCATATAAACTCGTCGACTTCTTCCCCCCTCGGTTCGTGTTTTTCCGCCACAGCCTGCTCAGCGGGCAAAAGAGTGTGCAACAGGAAACTTTGAGCCCCCCCCCCCAACACCAGTGGGAGAGCATCACTTTCATTAGCTTCCAACAACAATCGAAGTACCGCTTGAACTCAAGCTTAAAGTTTAACTGAGAAGCCACTAATTTTTGTGTCATTTAACTGAACACACTGAATTATTTGGATTCAGCTAAGGGATTCATTATTTTCCACTATCTGCTCCAGTTATGACGCTCAGAATGTCTGCGGTCGTCCCCACAACGTAAATTCTACTATGACGCGGGAAATTTTAATCTTAACACAAACGCGGCTTTTCAATGGGCAGTGGTGAACTTGGTGAAGAGTGCCTGAACAAAAAAAAATTATATATCTTTCTCGTAAGGCATACAACACAGATACAAGCGCATAAAGGGACCACGAATCGCACGGAAATTCCACTATTTGAAAATCGATTACTCGTGAATAGTGGAACAATAAAGGAACGCGTTTTCAGCGGGTCTTCAAGCCAATTTAAGTGAATAAGTGATGGGTAACTAGATTGTCCTATCCCAGCCCTTTTCGGTTAAACTTGAACCTTCCAGATTTTTCTTACGGATTCCAGGCATCCGTTTTCGTCAAGACGGATCCGAAAGGTGAAATCAGGCTAAAAAATCCGAGGTGTTGGACATCCTAGCTTCCGGAAATCTAGAAGGTGTCAAAAAGAAAACAAGTCCAAAAAGTAAGATACACATGATGGCCCACCGTGTATTTTATAATAAAGAAACAAAACTTTAAAGCGTCTCGTATTCTTATGTGTGAAAGAGTTGTAGGCGGAGCTTGAAGCTTTCGACGCAGTGTGCATTGCGCGATTGGCAAAACTCGGCAAAGCCAAAAAAAGCGGTAAAAAGTCATCGGTACTAAACGAAACAATGGCAACAGGGGGGGGGGGATTTCCGGAGCCTGTTATTCCATAAGGAAGCTAGAGATATAAAAAGGCAAATAAGCAAGAGGGGTCCTTTAAAGTGTAACTGAAAAGCATCGAAATAGACGAAAAAATCAACAAAAAATTATATAAAAAATTCTTCTCTTACTCATAACCTATATTTAGCGGTTAAAGAGTTAATATGGTTTAACGCGTTTGTATAATTTTATTTTCTTGTATATTTAGTATTCTTTGGCCAGATTGTTTTTTTTGTAGTACTAAATGCTGGATCAATTTGTTTGTATTTACTTCATTTTATACTCTCCGATCTTGGAGGTCAATAAAATATTTGAATTTGAATCACTTTTCTGAATACAGCCAGAATAAGAACTATTTGGATTAAGTTAAGGGATTTTTTTTTTCACTATATGCTCTCGTATGACGTTCACAGTTTCTACGGCCGTCCTCACAACGCAAAGTTCTACTATGACGCAGAAAATCTGAATGTCAAAACGAACGCGGCTTTTCAGTGGCCAATGGTGAGCTAGGCGATCACTATTCACTGCGTAAACGCTGATGTTCGTAAATCGCTTTCGTCTAGCATACAAAACAGATAAAAGCGCACAGAGGTACAACAAATCCGACAGAGAAAGTCCATTATACGAAAATCGATTATTCGCCATCTTGATGGAGATGGTCTGGGTCATTTTCTTTTCAGGTGCCAGGAGCTTTCGCACTTACAGGACCCCTCTTGCTTATTCTGCCTTTTATAATATACTTAGCTCCCATATGGAATTATAAGCTTCTAAAATCCCCACCTTTCTTCATTGTTTCGTTTCGTAACTACGAATTTTTAGCGCTTTTCGGCCTTGC
Organism: Branchinecta sandiegonensis; assembly: GCA_030848855.1. Lineage (NCBI taxonomy): Eukaryota > Metazoa > Arthropoda > Branchiopoda > Anostraca > Branchinectidae > Branchinecta > Branchinecta sandiegonensis. Next base: position 17,310,023 of record JAUPMV010000018.1, read on the forward strand.
CGAGTTTCCCCGTCACCCAACGAAAAGTTTGCCGGAATGTTCAACGTCCGCTGATAACTATTTTACACATAAGGATGTGGTAATCTTCTGTTTAGTACTTCTTTTATTTGCTTAGTTTTCCCACTTTTTAAACAAAGGCACATTCAGTTTTCAATTTTTTTGCGCCCAGCACTTGAGTTGAGAAGTGCTGTTTCTTAGTTTGTTATTTTGTTCAGTTTCCTATAAGTTGTTTGTTTATCCTGTATATGGCCTTTGGGTTTTTCAATACAAATATATATATATATATATATATATATATATATGTGTATTCGTGAATAGCGTAGGAGGGAAGTAACGCATTTTCACCGGGTCTTCAAGCCTATTTAAATTAATAAGTGACGTGTAACTAGACTGTTCTATCTCAGACCTTTATGGTTAAAGCACAACTCTTACTAGAAATCTTTTCCCTATGAAATGAATAAGAAACAATGTTTTTGAAAATGCCATTACTTTCCACCGAAAACTAGCGATTCTCTTGTTAGCGCTTGTCGACTATATCCAGCGTTCCTGCTCTCCGACGCGGCGGCTGGGCGCAAAACATTTGAAAATTGACCGTGCCTTGGTTAAAAAGTGGAAAAACGAAGCAAATAAAAGAATTAATAAACAGAAGATTCAGATCCTTATGTGTGAAAGAGTTGTTACAGCGGATGTTGAATATTCCGGCAAGCTTTTCGTTGAGTGACGGGAAAATTCGGCCAGGCTGAAAAAGCGCTAAAATTTCGTAGTTACGAAACGAAACAATGGAGAAAGGTGGGGATTTTAGAAGCTTATAATTCCATATGGGCGCTAAGTATATTATAAAAGGCAGAATAAGCAAGAGGGGTCCTTTAAAAGTTAAAAAGCTAGAGTACGGTATCTTACAATACCAGAATAACTGCAGTGTCTACTTCAGGGATTCAGTTTCACAAAAAATAAGCCATTCGTGGCTGAAACCCATTTATCTACGGCATCTGACTGTAAGTCTGCTGACCCCTATTGCCCTTCCTCGGATCACTTAATCAAACGCCCAAATTTGGATCAGAGTCAAAAGAACTTGACATGCCAAGAGAACAAATTTGACCCAAACTTGGCGGCCTTTCAACCCACAAATACGCCACTTGGCAAAACAGGTGGCTCAAGCTGCCAAGATATGTAGCTACTTAATTACAGCTGAATACCAAATTACAAATATCACTGTAAAAATACTATTATGGGGAGCGCATGGTTGAAGTCAATTGTAGTGCGTAGTTACGTAGGCAAATGAGAAAGTAACCTATATATTATACTGAAAAGGATCGCACTTCTGCATTTTACGTTTTCTCTAGGTCCCCTATAGAACTACTATAAGCTTCAGAAATACCCGCCCTTCTCCATAGTTTCGTTTTACATTCGGCTGAGCCGAGTTTGATATTCTAGCAGTCCAATCTTTGCCGAAAAGGTCCGCCGGCAACTCTTCAAAAATAAGGGCATGGCAAGTTTGAAAACTTTGTTTTTTATTTTCAAAAACTTGGTAAACCAACACGTCTATTTTGTGTTTCAGACTGCTTTTCCTTTGCTCGACTTTTAAACCACGGCATGCAGAATTTTCAAATGTTTTGCGGAAAGCAGGAAGAGAAGATCATTTCTAGTAGGGGTTGAGCTTTTAAAATCCACCACATTTAAAAAAGAACAGGAGTGTCCGCTAGGATCAGTGAATAGTAGCAGACCTTAATGGGTTTTTTTATTAGTTAATAAGCCGGCAAGAAAGAGGGATAAGTTGGTCTAAGGGGTTGAAATTAGTTTCGAATTATGCAGTAAGGAGTTACTGTTGTATATAAGGTTTGAAAACTGATCGATGAATCACGTTTTCGTGTTTTTTTGTTGTTTGGTAATGGTCTTTTACCCGAGCAAAGCTTTGTGTCTACATTTATCCTCGCATGTTTTTGAAAGTGAACGAACAAACAAGAAAATGGAACGAAATGTCAAACGCCTACTGATATTCAAATATCGATATTTTTATTTAGTTATTTTGGTCTTGTTGGCCGACTTACTGTTGTTATGAAACAAAAAAAACAATAATCGGTTTTGTACGTCGTAATTTTTTAAAAAGAGTGTAATTTAAAAAAAAATGTAACGTCATGTCAATACGCCTACTGATATTTACAATACTGTTATTTCCATTTCCTGATTTTCGACTTGATGAATGGCTTAGGCTACTGTTACATTTATGACACAAAAAAGGCGGCTTTGACCGTCGCATGTTTTTTGAAAAAAATGAGACTGGTAATTTTTTAAACGCATGTCAATTAACTCCTTTAATACTCCGGATGTTTTTCCGGTCAGACAAGAAGAACTGTCAGCCCACGCTTCACCTCAATTCATAAATAAATTGGCTGCCTTTCCACCATTTTCGGGCTCTATCGCACGATTTAAGATTGCGTGCTTGGCTCGGTTCCCAAACCGTGTAAAAAAGAAAAAAAACGTAACTTGATCACGATTCTTGAAAACACTTTGGAAGTCGGCCAGCCAAGTCGAACAACCAAATGACAGGGCATAGTCACTCCAAATTAGTACACCCCCGGCTCGCTCTGTGGCAGGCTTGGGAGGTGGTGCCAACTCCCAAAAACTGACAGGACATGGTCACTCGAAAATGAGTACAGTAGAGGTACGTTGTCTCTGCCGCTCTTGAGGCTTCGTCTGGCGAGATTTTCGCACATCAATTCTAATGTGTTTTTTTTGCTTTCTTCCTTCATTTCTTTTTGTTCTTCCTCTTTCAGTTGTCTTCTCTTTTTTGAAAAAGTATGCGAAAATTAAAGTAAAGTGAAGTGAAGGTATGAGCTACATGTATAAAGGATGTTAAAGAGGGTTACGAAAGGTGTGTTGATGTAGTTTAGCATATAAAAGTTGGTTTGTATAATAAAGAGTATTAAAAAAAAAAAAAAAAAATTCACGCACCATTTTTAGATAGATATAGATAGATAGATAGTTATTTTTTGTTAATCTTCTCAGTGAAATACGGTACAAAGGAATTCAAATACCGGTTTGTGCGACATTTAACTGGCACCAGGAGATTTTGATGCCTCGTCCGTCCTGTCACCGGTGCTAGACCGGGCAGAATATCTCTATGTTTTTCACTGGCAAGGACTGATCGGCCAAAACGTAAAATTAGGTTTTCCCGGCGGACATGGAGTGGCTCAAGTCTTAATAGGAGGAGGGAAGCTTCGTAACCATTGTATTTCAGTCCTAGCATAATGCGGCACGCTCTGATTTGCAGTGATTCAATCTCTTCGTTATGTTGTATACTCCTTTGTACAAAGGGTCCCCAAACTGGGCAGGCATACTCCAGTAGCGGTCGCACGTAGGTCACATAGGCCAATTTCATAGATTCTACGCCGAATCCAAATCGCTTCATTGTCGTGATGGACTGGAGTGCAGCATTCCCTTTCTTCACTAGGTTGCAAACATGATCACTGAATTTGCAATCTTCGGTGAAAGTGACACCCAACAAAGTGTGACTCTTTTTGGGTTGTGTTTGACAACAAATCTGTAGTTTTATTTCCTATATGTTTGTGAGAGTGGCCACTAGTTCAATAAATAAAATATGAATGGCGCCGAACAGAGCAAAATAACACCAGGGAGTAGTGCCATAAAGACCTATAATTTCAATCAAATTTATCGGTCCGAAAATACGGAATTATCTGCCAAATAGCCAAATCTTACCTTTAATCTTTTGGCGAACTTTTCAAATCCCTCCCAGAACTTGCTCATATGCATATTGGGAACGATATTACCAGTGGAGCAATTCACCAGGTCATTCTTAATATGTCCAAAATCCTTCGCGAAACTTTCCGGTGTCCACAAGTTCATATCCAACCGTCCACCGACCCTCGCCACTACAACCGGCTGCCCCCTGAGCCACTGGTCCTGAAACAGCTCCGAAGATCCGGCGGCACCGGATTCCAGAATCCGGCAGAGTCGGCCCTCACACTCCCACTCATGAGGGGCATTGGGGTAGAGAATATCCGAGTATTCGTTCGTCATAATCCGAGCGCTGCGGTCTTTCCGGAGGAGGGAGGATACTACGCCGCCGGAGGAGCCACCAGAAATTACGCCGTTTTCCGGTTCAAGTTTCGCACGTTTTGCCGGCGGCGCGGCGGCGTCGGTGCCGTTTTGCGCTGGTGCCGAATCAGCAAGAAGGACTTCGTGAATATACTGGGAAATGTGGACGGTAGACTCCTCGTGGTCCTCAACTTTACTTGAAACAACCTGAAATAAGAAGAATTATCACCATTTAGCCAACATTTCTGATGACGCTATAAAATGCGTACAAACAAATTAATCCGCAAATTTAAAGGACACGTCGTCCTCATAATATTAATTCATTCTAAGTAGTATTTCCATCCATGCCCGAATTTTACACTTCATAATTGTATCCTACCTCCTCTAATAGCACTACATTGATTATCACGCATGCCATGTTTATTCGCATTTTGTGACACATAGGCTCCCAACCATTCTTTCCGACAAGCTGATTGGTCCGAAGACCAGTATCCAAATTTTGCCAAGATTGTCATCCAAAGCAAGGTTGTTCAACTATTTCAGAACAGCTTAGCAGAAACACTACACTGTACACAGTTTCTCCGAGTAAGGATGAAAGTTAACTGCAGTATTTGCTACTGGGACTAATTTTATCTCTACCATGGACCCATAAATTTCCTGTAATGACTCGCCATTCAGGGGGCTTGTCAATAAGAGGTTTCTGATGTGCTCTTGACCGAGCGTCAGATAGTTCGAGAAATACCCACGGGGATAAAATACTCGACTATCCAGATAGACAAAATTGTTCGCAGCTGTTCTGGTGAACTAGGAATATTTCTCTGTAATGGAAGAGTATCCTGGATCTTTTGTCCTAGCTTAGGTACCTGGTGGCATGCTGAACAGTCCGAACAAATTTTGTCTATCTGAGCAAGAACGCCGATTCGACCCAAGCGGAATTTTGGGAAACTAGGTGAGGTTCGGGCAACATAGCAACATTGAAGCATATGAAATGACAAGCCCCCTGAATGGCCAGTCATTACAGGAAATTTATGGGTCCCTGTCTCTACTGAGATAGGATTAATTCGAATTACAGATAAGATTATCTTTTTAGAGACAAGATTAATCCCAGTAGCAAAAACTGCAAGATTTTTTTTACAGTGTATCTAGCGCGAGGTGACCTTTAAATGCTGTAGTTATCCAGTAAAGATTCTCAGATTCAAAAAGTTTTGCACGCAGTTAATGTATCTTGCGCATTTTGATATTTAGCCTATATTAAATTTACAATAAGCTGAAAGTCTGTTTCCACCAGAGCTGTGGACTCGGACTACGGACTCGTCTCGAGACGCCTTTTTCAAGGACTCGGACTCGTCTTTCACGGAGCTGTCCGTCCGCCAGAGCTGTGGACTCGGACTCTGGACTCGTCTCGAGACGCCTTTTTTAAGGACTCGGACTCGTCTTTCACGGAGCTGTCCATCCGCCAGAGCTGTGGACTCGTCTCGAGACGCCTTTTTCAAGGACTCGGACTCGTCTTTCACGGAGCTGTCCGTCCGCCAGAGCTGTGGACTCGGACTCTGGACTCGTCTCGAGACGCCTTTTTTAAGGACTCGGACTCGTCTTTCACGGAGCTGTCCATCCGCCAGAGCTGTGGACTCGTCTCGAGACGCCTTTTTCAAGGACTCGGACTCGTCTTTCACGGAGCTGTCCGTCCGCCAGAGCTGTGGACTCGGACTCTGGACTCGTCTCGAGACGCCTTTTTTAAGGACTCGGACTCGTCTTTCACGGAGCTGTCCATCCGCCAGAGCTGTGGACTCGTCTCGAGACGCCTTTTTCAAGGACTCGGACTTGTCTCGGACTCGGATTTGCTGGACTCGCAGCAGCTCTGGTTTCCGTACAATTGACGTTACTCTAACAGTCAGATGTTTCCAGATAATGAAACTCAGTCGTCCGATATTATGAGGCGGAAAGTGATGATTAATTTTGTAATGTGCCTTGAACGGACGCTAAACCACTCCTGCTGGCTATATGCCAGAAAGAGGAGTGTCGTTCCGGTCAGCTATATCAAGAACAAATATTTGTTCTTGGTTATATCGTATGTAGCCTTCCGCAGATAGCGCTACTGTCCTGAACTGCCGTATAGGGAAATAGTAATTATACAGTATATAATTATAATTATATAGTATAACTGCAACACAGTTTCGCTAATCACTTATCGAAAAGAATGTAGTATTGTAGTGTGTCCGGATGTCTGTGCTGTGCCCCACTGCAATAAATTGCCCAATCCCACTAGAGTTCAAGGGCAAAATAGAACTCAGGCCAACCTCGGGGCACCGGGTCTGTCCATGAAAATCAAGCACTCACGATAAGATTCCGTCAGCTTACTTAATCTGACCCAATCCCTGTGTTTCCACTTCACAGATAATTACCTGTTGTTTAACATTTCCCCAACGTTCCCTAGGAACCTTTCCTCCAATCAGCTCGCCGTAGCAACCTCAAGGACCAATCACAAAGCAGGACAATGGCATGGAACGAGGTCGCTCTGTTTTCAAAGAGCTTAGCCGAAATTAAATGAAAATCCTTCTAGAACCAATTTCGGCTTCGCTTACGGTTGCTACGAAAACAGCATTACTCTGGAGATCGTATTAAGAGCACTAATAAGGGTAAGAGGAAGATATCGGTCTTCCTCCGCAGTCTCAGGTAAGTCCTTTAAAGCACAACTGAAACCTGACACAATCCTACTATTATCAAGTTCTCCTTTCTGTGTACAGTGGTCCACAATACCTGCGTTTTCGCAGATACCATGGTATCTCATACCGCGATTCACAGTTACCGTGGTCGATACCACGGTCAAAATGCGTGTTTGCAGTAACCTTGTTACCTGGCCCGTTGGTACCCAACACAGGAGCCTGGGTTTTTGTCAAATTAATTGAAAAGGAGTTTGGTACTTGTGATGTGAGTGGGTACTAATATTAGGGTACACTGTAAAAAGTTTCTCCGAGTATCGATTAAAGTTAACTGCAGTATTTGCTACTGGGATTAATCTTATCTCTACTAAGAGAAGATTAATCCGAATTAGAGATAAGATTATCTTTTTAGAGACAAGATTAATCCCAGTAGCTCAACAAACCACCGAAAAGGCATCTGTTGACTTTTACGATTTCATGAAAAGTCATCAGATGCCTTTCGGCGATTTGTTCGGCTTGTACACTTTAGAATCAACCTACCCAACCATTGACGAGATAAGAGGGGGTATCATTTTTTTTTTAAATTTTGTTTGTGTTGTTGTTCATTTTCTATGCATTTGCCATGGCCGTTGCAAACAAAAAAGTCAACAGAGGCTTTTTCGGCATTTTTTCGGCTTTCCCTGCCAAGTCTTTAGCCTATGCATAAAATTTAATGCATCACGTTTTCAAAATCACAATAGATTTCATCCCAAGTTTTGTTTGTTGAAACTGCGGACCTTTTGTGTTATCCGTTGTGAAACTGTGACAATGTGTCAGATCACTTTCTAGCAAAAAGTAGCAATTTATTTAAAAAAAAAACTTTCTTTATGTTCTGACTGCGTTATAGTTATGGATTTACTGAAGATCTTATCGTTCCAATTTCCCACCACAGACACACAGATACAGTCTTTGAGTTCAAAACCCAGAGAAAACAAACATACAAAGGCTAATGACGAAAAGTCACTTCTCTACATATCTACACAGTTCCTCTCATTTTCCATTTTTTACGCATTAGTATTTTATGTTTCCTCTTATAAGTCTCCACCATCTTCCGACACCCTATCACTAGAGCCTGCCCCCCCCCCCCTCCCCCAACCATCAGGTTCTGCTGAGTCTGGACTGGCGAGGCGACACAAGACACTGGTGAGTCAAAAAACTGGTTACAACACCACGAAGCAGTCACCAGCGATTCTACAAACGACTCAAAGGAAAAACCTGATACCACTAGGGCAGTGAAGGACCCAGCAATATGTGGTTACAGTTTAATGATTTACAAAATGAAACCCAATCTCCGTAAGCCTACTCACCAGATTTGACACTGCAAAACGAATATGTCAGCTACATTTTATTGTGTTGCGAGAGCAACACTTTGGTTTTGTCCTCGTTTTTTTTTTTTACCTATGCCGCCGATTTCAGTTTATTCCTGGTAACTGGTAAGGGTCTACTAACCTGTGCGTTTTTACGGAAAGTGTGGACCTTAGGCCGGATTGATGAATATGACATTAACATGAGAGCTCTGTAGATCTCTTGCCTGGGGCCTAAAAGGATAGTTTTTGCTTGTCCTCGAGCCAGAGCCTACGGTGTGCGAAGTGAAGTGGAGTTATATAGCCCATGTCAGAGAGGACTTGCTGAAGTTGTGCAGCCAAGCTTTCGTTTCATTAAATTACGTCTCTGCTTTCGAGTGGAAAGCTCCGTTCTAGCAGGTAAACACAGGGAACAGTTTTAAACTGAAGGTGGACTAAAATCTGTAAGTGCGAAATATGTGCGGCAGTTCCTTGGCCCCACAGCCAATATTTGAGTGACAAATAGAAAAAATTACGGAATAAAAAAAGTGTCATTTTCCCACGGGTTCGAAAGTTCTGCCATCTATTGTTTCTACCCGTTTCTGTTCGTGATTTCAGCTGAGTTTGTCATTCCATTTCTTACACTTGGGAGTGAGGAAGAGAAGTGATATCAGATGGGCCTCTTAAACTTTAAAAGTTCTCTCACTGCTAAATAAATTAGAGCTTACCCTTTGCTCCTTTCTAAGTGGTGATATAGAAAGTTGGCCTACGGCAAAAAGTCAACTTTTGAACTAATACAGATAAAAAAAAAATTTCAACGGCAATCGATAGATATTGGTGAGCCGATCAAAGCATATTTCATCCGTTTTTGGTACAAAAAATCCTTCATGAGATACAATAGTTTGAAAGTTTAAGAGGGGTTGACAACTTCAGTAGTAAGGTACACAGTGAAACCAAAAATAGGCGGATCCCAATTGAGAGACATGTAGGGGACTTGAAAGCAACAGTCTGCTGTTAGACCATAATCATCTTCAGTTATGAGGGGTTTGCAGCTTTTGCTAGTTGGTGTACCTACTATTTGTTTCCGGTGTATTTGATGGTAAGAACAATTTGGTACACAAGTAACAATCGGCTGTTAGACCATAATCATCTTCGGCGATGAGGGGTTAGCAACTTTGGTAGTTGGTGTACCTATTAATCCTATTATTTTCTTTCCGGTGTATTTGATCGCGAGAACAATTTGGCACCATGTCTATCACGGGGAGATGGACTTATAAGTAAGAATCGGTTGCTAGAAGGGGTTATTGAGGGGCTAGAAACTTGTGAAAACTGGTGTACATTTTATTTGATCTCTATAAATCTGAGGGTAAGAAAATTAGTTTCCTTGGTCTATCACTGCAACTTAGAATAAAGCCTTTGAGGGATTGACAACTTTAGTGGTAGGGTACACACTCAAACAAAGAATAGGCGGAACCCAATTGTTAGACATGTCAGGGACTTGTAAGTAACAATCGGCTGTTAAACCATAATTATCTTCAGCGGTGAGGGGTTTTCGACTTTTCCTAGTTTGTTCACCTATTTGGTTCCCGGTGTTTTCGATGATAAGAAAAGTTTGGTTGTCATCGTTCAAGAATCAGCTGCTATAGCATTGTCACTTTTCATGAAATGCTACATATAAATGATGATGTAATACAACGATGTAATTTCGAAATAATTAGCAGAGTGGCATCTATGGTATTTTGATCCTGAAAAGTTACGGATAGCTTTATATTATCAACTAGTTTATATAAGATAATGTTCCAAGTATCCAAAAGTCACGACGTCTACGACTGAAAAGGATAAAGTTCAACTGGCTGCTAAGATAATTTAGTCCCTACTTCCGATATTCTGTTGTTGATTTTACTTGTAAGCAAAAATTGACTGTTAGACCATAATCATCTTCGGCGATGAGGGGCTTGTAACTTTTACTAGTTGGTGTACCTATTAATCCTTTTATTTGTTTCTGGCGTATTTGAATTGAGAACAATTTGGTACTATGTCTATCACGGGGAGATTGACTTGTAAGTAGGAACTGGTTACTAGCAGGGGTTCATAAGGGGCTATAAAGTAGTGCAAATTGGTGCACATTTTATTTGATCTCTTTAAATCTGAGGGTAAGAAAATTAGTCTCTGTAACTTAGAATTAACTCTTTGCCAAGCTTTCGTTCATCAAACCATGTTCCTGCTTTCGAGTGGACCGATAGCGAAGAAACAAAACCAAAGTGTTGCTCTCGCAACACTTTTTTTGGCGAAGCCGAACAAAGGTTGCTGCAACACTTCACGATGTCCAGGCAACGTAGGTCTAGTTAAAGTTATATTTCGGCCCTTCCTGGCAAGGGTCCTTGTCTGAGAAGTTATTTTTCCAGCTTGGGCTTGAAGGATTTTTTGCGGCATTTTTTACCGGAGAGCTTGTCTCTGGCATCTGAGAGATTGTCACTTTTTTCTCTTTTTGTCCTCTCCTTCATTAGAGGAGTCGGAATTCTTTCCATTCTTCCCCTTTTTGTTTTTATCGTCTTTGTCGACAACCTTCGTCTCCGTTTTAAGTTCAACTTTCGGCGGGAGCTCAGGCGGCTTGATACTTGGCGTGACGGCGCCGGATAACGCCTTTAAGGCCGAAATGTAGCGCCAATAAAACGTAGCTGATGTATTCGTTTTGCAGTGTCAAATATGATTCGCAGTCATCTTGGGCTGGAGGAATATTTGTCCTACTCACCAAATTCATACGATCCTTAAATGAAGTTGGCCGCACCTCCAAAACTGGTCCGTTGCTCCCTTTGTCTATGCTGCCATTTTTCACGTTCTAAAGAAAGAAGGGCTTAGTTCATCGTAGACTTTCTGCAAAAGATACATCAATGCTGCATCTGTGTGTAGGGCGGGGAAGTGGGGTTGTTTACTGTTCCATTACTCCTACTGTCCAGATCTGCACAATCTACAGTTGAGATATGTTTATTTGAATGGTTACTTAAATGTGAACAGTGCAGTTTTGCGCTAAATCGTAGACTGAAGATCCGAAATACATATTCAGGTGTTTTCAGAGGACCTTGATTACCTACTTCGGAGAACTCATAGTTAAGTCTAAAGTCAACAAACGTTCAAATAAGCATACCTCTACTGTACCGAACTCTGAGCAAGAACACATAATCAGACAGACCTCCGTCTTTGGTCCCATGCAGCGACTTTGGATACCCCGACAAAACTGGGCGGAGCTAGAGGTACCTGCTGTAGCTTTGAGTTGATACCCGTCTACTTCCGTTTTCGCCGTTGCTCATCGCAGAGCAAGAAGTGCAGGAGGCACGCTAACCCGCTATAACCCGCTCTGGAGCGCCTCCAGAGAGCCAATCGGCTTTGACTTTGAAAGTTTCTTCTACGCGGCTTCACAGCGATATAGCGATTTGTAGAGGTGACGAAACGTGATGTGCCGCGTAGCTCCTAACCTCCGCTAACTTGCATCGGGCAGGGTAAGGGGAAATATTCGACTCCGCATGGTCATATTACAGAGATGGGAGAGGGGATTCTATCTAGTTTTGTTCTTGCTCAAAGAGACTGGCGAAGTCAAGCCCCCTATCTCGTATAGATTTTTTTTTTTAAGAGGACTTGACAAATTAATCAAAGGAAGTTACGAAAAACCCTGAAGAGACAGATATCCTCAAATTCAGCATTAACCGTCATCATATGGGGCAGCCGTTCAAGCTTGAAAATCTTTCCCTAATCCACGAGTCCAGGGGGCCGAGGGTGGTAGGCATGGCCGTATCCAGGGAAGGGGGGTTGACCCCCCCCCCCCCCCCCGAAACATACAAAAATAACTGTTTTTATAGGCTTTTCCCTCTGATCTGTGTCTTTTTTTGTACTTCTTTGTCCGACCCGCAGGGACCCCCCCCCCCCCCCCCGAAATAAATTCCTGGATACGGGCCTGGTGGTAGGCCTAATATGAACTTACAGAATCGATAATAGCAAGACCGAATGGAACGCTTATTTCGATTTGTCAACAAAGCGTCCTAAATAAACACCTGCGGAATTCAAGTTTTGCCTCTACTGTTTATAGATAGTATGTCAGATCAATCTGATAAACTTGTGTTTTTCATGGGAAATAAGCAGAAGCAGTCCCGTCCTGGTCAAGTTATGCACATTAAAACCTGGGCAATCTGGGCCCTTTTGCCCCTGAACCAGGTTGAGGCGGGGGGTCGGACCCCCAAAAGGCACAACTAGACCACAATACCCTCTAGTGTACCAACTTTGAACTTGATACTTGCACTGGTTCACGAGTTATGAGCTCCACAAAATACGGTGAAAACCGGAAACCGAAACCAAAAGCCTGCTACGGCGCTCGCTATAGGGGACTGTTCCAAGGAACACTCCACTAAAAACGGAGAAGGACCTCTAATGTATGTTGACCTATCTTATTGTGAGAACTCTGTATTTTATGAATTAACTTACAATTAGGACAATTAACTTACAGGACTTACTTTTACTTTTTCTTCTTTTTTTTACAGGACTTCACTTTAGGACAATTAACTTACAGGCATAATTAAGGTCAGAGGAGCAAAACTTCTCTTTACATTTTAAGTCCAACATCAAACAACATCTAGCGCCAATGAACTTTGAAATAACATATTATTTCTGTCAACACGAAACTTCTTAGAATTTCGGAATAGACGTTGCGATGGTAACGAAAGAAAACAGACAAACATTGTGAAAGGGCTTTTTTAAGCATCCAAACCAAACAAGAGAGACACCTAGATCTGAGAAAGTGAGTGGGAATTTTTTATTTTATTTTATTTAATTAGAGCGAAGCCGCAGGTGAGCCCGACACTACGATTTTTTTAGAGGTGTTTTCAACTCAAGAGTGGTAAAGGAGAACGAACTTTTAAAGAAAAAGGATATTCATTAATATGTTTAGTAACAGTCTAACCTTAAACTTTGTATTTCCAGTATTCGTCTATGGTTCAAGCTTCAAGGTTCTTGGTTTTAATTACACTTCTGTATAAAATGATAATAAATAGAGGATCAAGCCGGGGACACAAGGTCGATTGACAAAAAACAGCTAGCAATTTTTACTGGGGGGCTTCCAGTTTGTGAACGTGGGTAATTTATGTTATTTTTCGGAGGACCTTGGACCTGAAGGACCTGCCTGACTGGCAAACTCGCTCGGACATTACAAAATGAAACAATGGCAAAAGGCAGGGACTTCTAAAGCTTACAATTCCATCAGTTGGTTGCTTGTCTATTATTAAACTAAGGACCAACTAGAGCCACTCCCAGAAACATACAAGAAAACCATACAAAGGAAAGAAAAATCATCATCGAACATCAGCGCCGTATCCAGGGGGGTTAGGGGGTTCAACTCCCCACCCCACCAGAAACATACAAAAATAATCATTTCTTATAGGCTTTTCCCTCTGATCTATGTCTTTTTTGTCCGACCCGCGGGCACCCCCCCCCCCCCCCCGAAAATAAATTCCTGGATACGGGCCTGTCGAACATAAGACAAAATGTTGCTTGAACGTCATTTGTTTGTAAATCTCGCCAGACCATGTCCGTCAAAGCGGCAGGGAAAAACAGAAAAGGTCATACTGGATGTAGGAATAAGACAAAGGCAGAATTGGTACGACTAAGTCCGTCAGGAGGGGTTACCCACTCCCCCCGCCTGCTGCAGAACTTTCCTGGCACCTGCCAAAACCAGCAGTGCTGGCACCGGTGCCGGGCATAAATTAGGCGATTCATCTTTCAATTGCTCTAAACCTTAAAGCACAACTCTTACTAGAAATGATCTTCTCCCAATGATTGAAATCAGAAAAAGTATTTTTGAATATACCATTACTTTCCACCTAAAGCTAATGATTCTCTTGTTAGCGCTTGTCGACTATATCCAGCCTTCCTGCTCTCCGACGCGGCTGCTGGGCGCAAAATATTTGAAATTGAACGCGCCTTGGTTAAAAAGTGGGAAAACTAAGCAAATAAAAGAAGTAATAAACAGAAGATTATCAAATCCTTATGTGTGAAAGAGTTGTCAGCGGACGTTCAAGATTCCGGCAAACTTTTCGTTGGGTGACGGGAAAACTCGGCAAGGCCGAAAAAGCGGTAAAAATTCGTAGTTCCGAAACGAAACAATGGAGAAAGGTGGGGATTTTAGAAGCTTATAATTCCATATGGGCGCTAAGTATATTATAAAAGGCAGAATACGCAAAAGGGGTCCTTTAACCTACCCTAATACCTTAGGCTAGGGTTGAATTTCACTCAGAATTAATTAAGCGTCATTTTCTTATGTCACTGGCATGTCTGTCGCTTTTACTTTCACAGTTGTCAACAAAATTGTACCTTACCTTACCTTAAACATGCTGATTTTGAGCGTGTTCCACCCTACTTACCGTAGTTACTACGCATGATGTCACAAATTCTGGCTTTTTGACGTCCAGGCTGGAACGTATTTTTCTATTTTCAGCAAAATATCGTGCCATGAGTTTATCCGACCAACCACATCACAGAGATTCGTAGTTACCACGCTTACTACGCTCCCGAGCGTGGTAAGCAAATAGTTACTATTTCGACAAGGTTGGAACGGTCAGCGTAGTAACTTTCCACGAGGGTGGAACGAAAACAATATCTAATAGTTACTTTGGTTAGAAGGGTGGAATCACATCACACCAATCACATCACGGAGATTCGTAGTTACCACGCTTACTACGCTCCCGAGCGTGGTAAGCAAATAGTTACTATTTCGACAAGGTTGGAACGGTAAGCGTAGTAACTTTTCACGAGGTTGGAACGAAAACAGTATCTAATAGTTACTATCGTTAGAAGGGTGGAATCACATCACACCAATCACATCCCGGAGATTCGTAGTTACCACGCTTACTACGCTCCCGAGCGTGGTAAGCAAATAGTTACTATTTCGACAAGGTTGGAACGGTGAGCATAGTAACTTTTTACGAGGTTGGAACGAAAACAGTATCTAATAGTTACTATCGTTAGAAGGGTGGAATCACATCACACCAATCACATCACAGAGATTCGTAGTTACCACGCTTACTACGCTCAAAGCGTGGTAAGCAAATGGTTACTATTTCGACAAGGTTGGAACGGTCAGCGTAGTAACTTTTCACGAGGTGGAACGAAAACAGTATCTAATAGTTACTATCGTTAGAAGGGTGGAATCACATCACACCAATCACATCACAGAGATTCGTAGTTACCACGGTTACTACGCTCCCGAGCGTGGTAAGCAAATAGTTACTATTTCGACAAGGTTGGAACGATAAGCGTAGTAACTTTTCACGAGGTTGGAACGAAAACAGTATCTAATAGTTACTATCGTTAGAAGGGTGGAATCACATCACACCAATCACATCACAGAGATTCGTAGTTACCACGCTTACTACACTCCCGAGCGTGGTAAGCAAATAGTTACTATTTCGACAAGGTTGGAACGATAAGCGTAGTAACTTTTCACGAGGTTGGAACGAAAACAGTATCTAATAGTTACTATCGTTAGAAGGGTGGAATCACATCACACCAATCACATCACAGAGATTCGTAGTTACCACGCTTACTACACTCCCGAGCGTGGTAAGCAAATAGTTACTATTTCGACAAGGTTGGAACGGTCAGCGTAGTAACTTTTCACGAGGTTGGAACGAAAACAGTATCTAATAGTTACTATCGTAGAAGGGTGGAATCGCATCACACCAATCACATCACAGAGATTCGTAGTTACCACGCTTACTACACTCCCGAACGTGGTAAGCAAATAGTTACTATTTCGACAAGGTTGGAACGATAAGCGTAGTAACTTTTCACGAGGTTGGAACGAAAACAGTATCTAATAGTTACTATCGTTAGAAGGGTGGAATCAAATCACACCAATCACATCACAGAGATTCGTAGTTACCACGCTTACTACACTCCCGAGCGTGGTAAGCAAATAGTTACTATTTCGACAAGGTTGGAACGATAAGCGTAGTAACTTTTCACGAGGTTGGAACGAAAACAGTATCTAATAGTTACTATCGTTAGAAGGGTGGAATCACATCACACCAATCACATCACAGAGATTCGTGGTTACCACGCTTACTACACTCCCGAACGTGGTAAGCAAATAGTTACTACTTCGACAAGGTTTGAACGGTCAGCGTAGTAACTTTTCACGAGGTTGGAACAAAAATGGTAAATAGTTACTATTATTAGGAGGATGGGACGGGCTCTTATGTTCTAGCGCTTGGCACCGGTGCCGGAACCGACCGGGCAATTGCTGTAGCCTAGTGGGAGAGTGGGCAATCCCTCGGTCCGTCACAACGGCAGAGGCAGGTGAAACAGGTCATAGGGGAACTCTGTAAGGGAGCTAGGGGCGTCCTTTGACTCACCTCACTCTCTGTGTGGTGCTTCTGCATGTCCGGGCAACCGCAGTTCTGAGGCAGACCTAGTTTTGCCCTCGTCGAATGCAAATTGTCCGAAATCCTCGTCAACGCATCCCCGGCTATTATCTGCGTTGGCATCAAACTATCCAAGAAGTGTGCACTTCGGTTGGAACAGAGTAGCCATCCCCTGGAGTCGTGACCATTGTGTTTGGAGCTGTCTTTTTCCTTGGTCCCATTTTCCTTGTTTTCGTTTTCTGGCTCACCATCTTTTCCCGGGGCCGAAAAGCGGGACCTGAGGAAATGAGCGATAATTTAATGAAAGAATGAATATTTTATTTTGTTTTTAACCAGTTTAATGGCCAAATGGAGACACGGGGAGAAGAAATATATTTTAAGTTGGGATTGGGGGGGGGGGGGCAGAATTGAAGTGGATGGTGAGTCTTAGAGCGGATGCTCTTCCGGTGGGGATGCGGAGAAATTATATTGGTAGAGATAGGAAAAGTACTGGTCCTTATTTTTGTCCAATGTGTGGTATTGAAGGAGAGGATGCGGTACATTTGATATGTTATTGTGAGGAGTTAAAAGAATTAAGAAAGGAAGTGTTTGGTCGGGAGGCTTGGGAGGAAAGGGATTTGGTTTCAAGTATGGGAAGTAAGTGTTTTGGTGAGATCCAAAGGCTGGGTAGATTCCTGAAGCTAGCTATGGCCCACCGTGAACTATTTTTATAGAAGTTGATTTTTTGGTTTGTTGTTGGAGTCTATGATATCTTGTTTTTGTTATTGTGTTATGTTTCCCGCCATGGCCCTTGGGCTTTATTGGGAATAAATTCATTCATTCATACAGCAGGGGTATGCTTATGTGAACGTTTGTTGACAGTGGACTTTCATGTACTTGCTGTGTCTAAAGCTAACTACCAGTTAGCCGAAGTAGGTAATTAAGGGCATCTGAAAACACCGGTATAGGTATTTTGGATCTTCATTCTACCATTTAGCCCAAAACTGCACTGTTCAGATTAAAGTAACTGTTCACATAAGCATACCTCTACTGTACTTTAGTGTGGTGAACACTCCGCAGGACATTATTGACGATTTTCTCCATATCCAACTAATTCTTCTGCCCAATTTTTACATAGTTTTTTTCCCATCATTTATTTCAGGTCGTATATTGTAAGTGCATTACTTAATTTGTTTCGTGTCTGTATTTCGTAAATTTGTATTCCACTTCTAGCTTTTAGCTATTTGGAAAAACGTGATTGATTGATTGATTGATTGATTATGCACTGAAACAACGAACAGAACGTACAGAAAGGAAAAAGTCCGTCAGGAGGGGCTACCCACTCCCCTCCCACCCGCAGTACAACTTTCCCGGCACAGGTGCCGGACATAAACTAGGCGATTCGTCGTTCAACCAATAAGTGCCGCACAGAGCAAAATAACACTAGGGAGTAGCGCCAATACGTAACAAAATTGACACACAGTCTAATAGCAGCGACACTAGCATCACTAGCGATAGAGAACGTCCCTACTGAGACTATTTCAGTCGTTCACCAGGTTTGGCTCCGATAACTTCATATCCTGAACATTGCAAAAAATGATACACCCTCCATTGTTTCTATGCTGTGTGAAGACTACACCTTTGGTTTACTAGAAATTTCTAAGCTCGCAAGTTCGTTTCACTTTAAATGGCGCAAGCGTAGTGGGCGGCATACGAGTATAGCCCGTTCACAAAGCATGGAAACATAGGTCTTGCCGCTACTCCCTATATAGGTAGCTCAATTGGTAGAGCGTCTGCCTTGTAAGGAAGAGGGTCCTGGGTTCAAATCCCGGCCGAGGAGCATTTTTTTTCTTTTGGTTCACTACTTATAAAGGGCCGAAACATCGCTACCAAAGCTTCGTCACTGACTATCCGTTTTCGGCCATTGTTTAAATATATAATCACAGCACTAGATTTCCCCCTGTGAATGTTGTTGAAACTGAGCAGGAATCAGTTTGATAATCTATTGTGTGATCCACGAATCAATGGGCCAGCAAAAAGCAAACAAACGGTTCAGCAATTACGTATTTACAGATACGAGTCTGACAGATTAAAAATCTACTTTTTGCCAAATTCTACTCACGTCCGAATTCCTGGCAATTCGCCGCGTTGGAACAAGAAAACATTCTGGACAAGACTAATTTTTTTCAAGAAAGAAAAAGGACGCTCGGCAGAAAAACTAAGCTAAAACTGACACTGGTTGATAAATAAACACGTCTCTAGACGTGCAAAAAAAAAAAAGAACAAAATGTCTTCTATGCTAGGAAACAAAACATTTCTGGAAAAAAACAGAAAAGAGGTCAAATTTCTTGCAGGGATGAAATCAAATGTCTATTTCATCAGTCGCGCTTATGGGCAGTCTACGGTAAATTTACAAATAATTTAGAACTCAAGGTTCGCTACTAAAGGTAAATCAACGACCGGTTATTTTCCAGGGGTGATCAATTTATGTCCCGTAGGTGTTTAATAATAATAATCTCTTTAATTTCCTTAATAGCTAGTACCTCGGTTCGTACAAATCACTCGCTAGCATTGGATCGTCATGCAGTTTACCACCGATACATATAATAACACTATAAGACATTTTGATAACCGATTGGTTTTCCTTCCAAAATGGCTGTACAGTAAGTGTCGAGTGCCCACAATCTAGGCAATTTCATAAACAAGAGCTGTAAGCTCATATGGCACTTGCATGTGTCAAGATGATTTGATTGATCAAGAGTAAGTTTCGACTTTGCGGTTGAGATGCGCGCTATAAGGGAGCTGGAACTTCATTTGTAAGCAAAACCCTTGAGGCAAAACTGCTAATGGGCTGATGGGCATCACGAAAATGCATATATTGCTTAAAAGTATTTTTTTTACTTTGCGGTCAAGATTGGTACTTTAAGGAATAATCGGATTTGGGAAGTAGCAATTTCTAAGCAAATGTTGTTGAGTCTCCAATATTCCAGCGAAGTTTCATCGTCCTAGCACATCTGGAAGTACCTTAACGCGCGATCACCGGAATCCTAGACCCCCCTCCCCCTCCTCCAACTCCACCCACAATAACCGGAGCCAATCCTGTTCTGTAAATGATTAATCCAGAGCATCTGTTTGTCATTCCCACGAAGTTCGATCCAGATCACACCAGTCTAAGCGGGTCAAGTATTTTCCGCCCTCCCCCCGATAATTGCCGGATTCGGTCCGGAAATGAAAAAGGTCACAAGAGAAAAATGTCCTCTGTTTAATTATTAAATTTCACTCGAATCCGATCACCCGTTCCAAAGTTACGCATGACTCAATATTCCGGATTCCCCTCCCTCAAGTCCCCCCCCCCCCAAGATTATCATATCGAGGATTTTTTTTTTATTCCAAGTCAGTTTGACCGGGTCCCTGATATGCCTTCCAAGTTTCGTCGTGAAAATCCCCCAAAAACGGAATTCCGGGATACCCCTCCTCCCCCCCCCCTCAAGTGTCCGGATCCAGTCAAATTATGTAAAAGATTTATATGGACCAGATGTTTGTTCTTCCCAGCAAGTTTCACTCCGATACCATCATTCTAACCGTTTCTCGAGATTTCCGGTCCACCCCCCCCCCCCACCCCACCCAGCTCCCCCGCGGTGCACGTAGCCAATCCGATTCAGCAAATGACTTACCTAGAGCATCTGTTTGTTCTTCCCACAAAGTTCCATCCCGATCCCTCCATTCTAAACGGGGCACGTATTTCCCCCCCCCCCCAATAGTTGCCGGATCCGGTCCGGATATGAAAAAAATCATCGGAGAAATGTCCTCTGTTGAATTCTTAAATTTCACTCGAATCCGATCAACCATTCTAAAATTACGCATGACTGAAAATTTCGGATTCCCCTCCCTCCACTCCCCCCACCATTATCTGATCGACAAAATTTTTATTTTGAAGTCAGTTTGATTGGGTCCCTGATATGCCTGCCAAGTTTCATCGTGATATTCCCCAAAACCACCATCACCGGAATTCCGGGACCCCCCCCCCCCCCATAAGTGTCCGGATCAAGTACAATGGCCTAAAGGACTTATCTAGAGCAGATGCTTGTTCTTCCCAGCAAGTTTCACTCCGATCCCTCCATTCTAACCGTTTCTTGAAATTTCCGGTCTCCCCCCCCCCCAACTCCCCCCTGGCTACCGAATCCGGTCAAGACTTTAAACGGGACATTACAGATATATATTCTGTTCAGTTATGAAGTTTCATTACAATCCGATCATCCGTTCGAAAGTTACACACTTCTCAATTTCCCGGATTCCCCTGCGGATTCCCCTCCCTCCACTCCCCCACCATTATCTGATCAACAATATTTTTATTTTGAAGTCAGTTTGATTGGGTCCCTGATATGCCTGCCAAGTTTCATCGTGAAAATCCAAAAAACCACCATCACCGGAATTCCGGGCCCCCCCCCCCCCATAAGTGTCCGGATCCAGTACAATGGTCTAAATGACTTATCTAGAGCAGATGCTTGTTCTTCCCAGCAAGTTTCACTCCGATCCCTCCATTCTAACCGTTTCTTTAAATTTCCGGTCTCCCCCCCCCCCCAACTCCCCCCTGGCTACCGAATCCGGTCAAGACTTTAAACGGGACATTACAGATATATATTCTCTTCAGTTATGAAGTTTCATTACAATCCGATCATCCGTTCGAAAGTTACACACTTCTCAGTTTCCCGGATTCCCCTGCCCTCCACCCCCCCCCCCCCCAAAAAAATGGTCGGATCAGAAAACTGATTATTCCTAATTTTGTTTGGTCGGGTCTCTGATATGCCTGCCAAGTTTCATGGTCCTAGCACAACTGGAAGTACCCTAACTCGAAAAAGTGTGACAAAATGCCCTAAATTTTCAAGTTTCCAGCGCCCCGCACTCCCCCCCATATGGTCGGATCGGGAAACTGATTATTTCCAGGTTAGTTTGGTCGGGTCCGTGATATTCCTGCCAAGTTTCATTGTCCTAGCTCATCTGGAAGTACCCTCACTCGAAAAAGTGTGACAAAATGCCCTAAATTTTCAAGTTTCCAGCGCCCCAACTCCCCCGCATATGGTCGGATCGGGAAACTTATTATTTCCAGGTTACTTTGGTCAGGTCCCTGATATTCCTGCCAAGTTTCATTGTCCTAGCTCATCTGGAAGTACCCTAACTCGAAAAAGTGTGACAAAATGCCCTAAATTTTCAAGTTTCGAGCGCCCCCACTCCCCCGCATATGGTCGGATCGGGAAACTGATGATTTCCAGGTTCGTTTGGTCGGGTCCCTGATATTCCTGCCAAGTTTCATTGTCCTAGCTCATCTAGAAGTACCCTAACTCAGAAAAAAGTGACAAAATGCCCTAAATTTGCAAGTTTCCAGCGCCCCGCACTCCCCCCCATATGGTCGGATCGGGAAACTGATTATTTCCAGGTTAGTTTGATCGGGTCCCTGATATGCCTGCCAAGTTTCATTGTCCTAGCACATCTGGAAGTACCCTAACTCGGATATGTGGGACAAAAAAACTCGGACCGACCGACAGACCGACAGACGGAATTGTGATCGGTATATGGCACTTGAGCCAGAGGCTGCAAGTGCCATAAAAATAACACAAGGATCTGTGGTATCAACAGACAACCAGAGGAAACACGACCGGGGGGGAGGGTGGACGCCCCCCCCCCCCCAATGCTGTCGGCCAGTCGGTAAAAAATAACCGAGTCGGCGCGAAGCGCTGCGATTTTTCGTCAAAACAGTTGATTTTTTCATTAAAACGGTCGACTTTTCTGAAACTTAGTCGATTTTTCGTCAAAACAGTCGTTTTTTCTGAAAATCAGTCGATTTTTCGAAGCTCTCTTTTTTTTAAAAACAGTCATTTTTTCTGCAAAAACAGTCGGTAAAAATTACCAGCCAGTCGGTAAATTCCTTGCCCCCCCCCCCCCCCCAAAAAAAAACATTTTGGCTAGTAACACCTCTGCAGACAACACTTGGGATGTAATCTGATGTGATTTGGACACACTATGCGTTGAATGTTATGCGTAACAAGCATTAACAGGAAGAGCTGACAAACCGCCGAAAAGGGTTCTGCTGACTTTTCCGATATCATGACGACAAACAAAAAAAGTCAGCAGATTTACTACTGCACGCCAGCAAAAACGTAGGTTTTTCCATTAGTGCAGTAGATGTAAATACAAAAGAGTTAAATTGTGTTTATTAATAAAATAAGTATCAAAGTATCAAAGATGTTTTTCTTCCTGGCAGTGCTAACATTCAATGCATACCGTTTTCAGAATCATAAGAGATTACATCCCAAGTGTTGTCTGTTGAAACTGCGCATCCATGAGTTATCAGTTATGAAACTTCTGACAGCGCAGTCGGTGCCCGCGGTTCCCAACCGGTGCCCACGAAGGCTGTACAGTGGTGCCCAGAGAAGGGCGAATCCGACCATGAACGGATTCGAATCCGAATCCAGGGCTAGGTACGAATCCGATTCCGAATCCACCATTTCATGCTCAGGATTCGAATCCGGAATCGAATCCGACCTTAACGAAAAGCAAATCATATACATTAAGGTTTAAAAATCAGAGGTGACCCTGATATCTAAGGTATTCGGAAAACGTGATGGGTTACAGAGTATGGTTGGTGGTGGATAAAAAAAAGTTGGATTGCCCAAGCCCCCAGTTCAAAAATTGGGATGCGGAAACTGGAAGGATGTAGACTAGACATTTGAGCCGATTCGCAAGATTGCGGGTTTGGAATCCTAGTCCGAATCCGAATCCAGCCTGGCAAGCAGAAGATTCGAATCCGGCCAAAAGGACGAATCCTGGGTTCGAATCCGAATCTGGATTCTCCACTCTGGTTGTGCCCACGAAGTGAGCGCCCCCCCCCCCCCCCCCCCGGTGTTTACCTGCCTAACGACCTGACCTGCCTGTTACAGGCTTCAGATTGCATTTTATAAATCGGAAAAAACGGTCTAGGAGTCTTACAGCACAACTCTTACTAGCAATGCTCTTTTCACGATGAAATGGTACAGGAATATCGCTTTCGAAAATAACACTTTTTACACCCGAAGTTACACATTTTCTTGGTAGCGCTTCTCGACCCTATACAGCCTTCACGCTCTCCGACGCGGCGGCTGGATGTAAAATATTTGAAAAACGAACGCGCCGTAAGTCCAAAACAGATGATAGACCTTATGGGCTAGGCTACCATGTCTTGCAAAATCAGAAACAACACTTGAGGGCGGGGATTTCAGAAGCTTGTAATCCCATAAGGGAGCTAGGGATAAACTAAAACACAGAATAAGCAGGAGAGGTCCTTTTAAGCTTTGCTGCATCTTCGGTTTTGCTTTTCTGAAATGAACTCATTTTTTCGAATTTTCGGAAAAATCGTGCGAAGAGGCACCTACACCTACTGGGCAGTTTGGAGTTTGGAGCACAGACTATATTATTAGAACCTTATAACACCTCCGGCACCCAATATACACGGGTTTTGTGAGTAAGTATCCCCTTGCTTCGTCAAACGGTCACGTGATAGCAGCTCATGCTCTCATTGGTCAAAATAGCTCACGTTTAACTTTAAGCACAGATAACAGAATATGTTAGCAAGTCTGACGGGCTGAATATTTTATCACAGGTACAAGCGTATAGTAGGGAGGGAGAACTTTCCTTTAAAGGACCCGTCGCACATATAATGCCAATGAAACTCTTCCTAATAGTTCCATCCACTCTTAGACCCGAAGACGGTAAATCCTAAGCCACTAAATACAACTCAATGGTTTTCACGCTTGCATTAAATCATAAATATTCCTTCAGCCCAAGCTGACTGCAAACCGTATTCGACCAAAAGTACATTTTCCAGCTTGACCCTGCAGAGGACACTTGCCAAGAAGGACCGAAACATAGCTCAATAAAATGTAGCTGACGTACGCGTTTTGTACTGTCAAATATACATTAACTCGTCATTTTCGATGCGCAACATGCCAACGACATTTTTCAGAAGCTCGCTCGTCCGAAAAAAAAACGATTATGTAAATTTTGCTCTTTTTTGCTACAAGTCAATGGTTCTGGAGGAAGGCTTGGCAACAAAAGCCGTGGATGATTTCTTGAAAGCAGAGCCCGGTTTTAAAGTATTCAACCATTTTTGCCAGGTTGGAACATAAACAGTAAATAGTGCAAGGTCTGCTGTAAGCGTTTATTTTTCCAATTCCCGCCCGTGTTAGCCTAGTGCTATTAGGTTGAAAATAAAATTGATTGATTGAAAAGCGCTATTCAAATCGACGTAATAAACTGCATCCAAATTTGTAGTCATCGTTTGACTAGCTACTGCAACCCACGCAGACGGCGATCTGATTAGAGATTCAACGAGAGAATCGGATCGATTTTTTTTTTCTAAATCACGCCCGTCACGTTCCTGATCGCAGTATAAGCTGACAGCTCTTATGCAGCTTATTGCACCAGTAATGATTACGTATCACCTCTCAAAGGGGCAAAAATAGGCATCCGATTCGAGGACATTACAATTCCAACTCGAAAAACAGATCAATGCGACGTAATTTGCCAAAACGCATTCTCCGCGGAGTCACTTAGTCAGCCCCTATTTTTACCAGAAAATCGATACCCTCCTCCCCCCATCCACGTCATAAGATAGGATGAAACAGCGGAGTCCCCAGAATAATAAATAGGGAGCGGAATGTTTCAAGGAAGGAGAGAAGCAGAAGAAGAAGAATAAAAAGCAGAAGAAATATGTTGAGATGGTTGGGTATACAATAATATCTATAATGTAGGCTAATATACACCAGCAAAATGTACAACGGGACAAAGAAGTGGAACGGAAATTGAAACAAGGAAAACACGGCCAACATCTTAAAGGACCCCTCGCACTATTTACTCTTCAACTTGCAGTATCTTTAAATATTTAAATACTTTAAAACTAGGCTGTGGTTTCAACAAATAACCCACGGTTTTGGCTGTTTTAAGCCTTTTCCGAGACCCATATTTGACGGTGCAAAACGGATAAGTCAGCTACATTTTATTTGAGCTATATTTCGGCCCTTCTTGGCAAGGGTCCTCTTCAGGCTCAAGCCACTCAAGCTGGAAAATAAGCTGTTGACTTATAGCGAAAACAGGGAAACAATTTACATAACCATTTTTCTGATAGAAAAACTTCTCGCAGACAACCGTCGACAGCGTGATAAACATTGAAGGTAGCAAAAAACGGCAAGTGAGGAAATCAGCGTGGTTGATACTCTATATGACTAAGTCCAAAACACGCCAGTGGTCCTCGGGAAGAGCGAGAAAAACGTAGCACTAATGACTCAAACTCAACAACTCAATCCTGTGTTATCCAGTCACGGCGATATTTGGGAGCATCTAATATACCGCTTCCGGCTCTTCCGCAAGGTACAGGGCGATGTCGCATCGGCAAGAAGAGTTAGTCATCAAGAGTATAGAGGGGTTAGAATGTATCGTACGAAATTTGGGTCTCCGGGTTTAGAAGTATATGGAGTGATTATGGAAGTAGGTTGCGTTAGTATTATAGGTAAGACAGGTCCGGTCCTTAAGACCTGTAGATATGTAGAAAACATTTTATTTTCGGTGCGGAAGGGAGGGAATAGGCTGTTACAGCGTTGGGTAGGGCCAACGGGTTCTTTTGGCGTTATATGGATAATTAGTCGACGATTAAACATATGGTATAATTTTTCCAAGCCTTATGGTCGTCAGGCAAGGAGAAATTTTTCTTCCGAGAACTGCTCACTTTTGTCTTTTAACTACTACTGCAATAACAAGAAACACCACTGTTCGAATACCCTATATAAATCCCAAAATCAAGTTGAAGTAGTAAAGATAGGCATATTTTTAAGTGTTCTGAATTAGTAAAATGTTAGAGTGGTGTGGGCACAAAGTGCATGTTTATTTGGTTGGTGATTATGTCAGGCTTATTGGCAACTGGCTATTAAAATGTTCATGTTTTAAAAACCATGCGAACAGTTGTGTACTGTTTTGTATGGCCCGTCTGGCTATAAAACAATTCACTGATTGACGCTCAATCTTTCACTTTTATTTCAGATATTCCTTCGGCCCAAGACGGGCCGAACATAGCTCTAATAAAATGTAGCTGACTTATCCGTTTTGCACCGTCAAATATACTTTCATTTCAATCGCAGCAAAAATTAGGTCATTTTTGAACTATTAACCAATTCACTATTAAATGATCACTCATTTTTAGGATGAGATCATATTTATTTATTTTTTTGTTTAAAAGTTATAGACAGTCAACGTCGTCAAACAGCTCAACCGGTTGACAATGCTCTTACGCGAGAACGAATCGGCAGGTCAAGAGCTCTAAACACAAAAGCAATGTATTGAGATAAAACAAAGCTTCGAATATACTAATCGAGCCGCCGCAATCCCTGTTCTTTCCGGTTTCTTTTTCTTCTTCCTAAAGTCAGGATTCCTGTTCTGGGGCAGGATCCCTGTTCTGATTTCACTCAACGAACCCGGCTCCTGGATTTAGTCAAATTTCAGTCTGCGAACCCGGCTCTTACTCTGAACTTCTTCGAATCTACTCGGATCTACTTTGAGTGAATCCTTGGTGAACCCGCTTCGTTCCTTACAGCACTCTGAGACTGGGCATTGACTTCGAGTTTGGGGGGGGCGGTAGACTTACCTGTAACAGTCGATACAGGCGACGAACCCGCACTTTCCGCAGACCCAGTGGAAGTTAAAAAGGGTCGTTTCACAGACATCACACATTTCTCTAACGCCTTGAACGACTCGCTTCCAGGCTATCGACTGACCTGGAACAGAAGCAGAGCCTGAAATACACTTTCGAAAAATTTGAGGCAAAGATGATAGTTGCGTTTTTGCAGATACCATGGACCCAAGTAGGTCCGTATCCAGGAATTAATTCCCGGGGGGGGGGGGGGGGCGGGGGTTTAGACAGTTCAAAACGGATACGTCAGCTGAGTTTTATTAGACCTCTCTTCCGGCTCCAAGCCGCTCAAGCTGGAAAAACGAACATGTGGAAAAACAAGAGCAAAATAACACTAGGGAGTAGCGTCAAGACGTATGCTTGCCTTGCTTCGCACATGGGCTATGGCGCCGCCCACTACTCTTGCGACACTTAAAGCGAGATAAACTTGTGGGTCTAGAAATTGTAAAGCTAAGATCCGGTCTGCAGAAATCGAGAAAACTGGGAAGGATATATCTTTTTTTTTTTGCTTTGTTCAGAATATGAA
This sequence comes from Branchinecta sandiegonensis, assembly GCA_030848855.1. NCBI lineage: Eukaryota > Metazoa > Arthropoda > Branchiopoda > Anostraca > Branchinectidae > Branchinecta > Branchinecta sandiegonensis. The sequence continues at coordinate 17,337,682 of JAUPMV010000018.1, forward strand.
TTTATTAGAGCCAGCACTCGTGCAGGACCGATTGAGTTTCACTAGTTAAGTTCACTATCGCTAGTGGTCCTAGTGTTGCTGCTATTCTATTGTGTGTCGCTTTTTTCACGGCTTCGCGCTATTCCCCGATGGTATTTTGCTCTGGGAAAAACAAACTAAAGGTTCTAGCTTAGCATTAAATATCTGACTTTGCGAATTCCTTAGTGAGAGTTGCTTGGAGTTAAAAAGGTTGCTGTGAACACGGCTGCTGTTTTTGCTGCTCAACTGGGTCTTTGATTGAGTAGCCTACATATTTTTTCTGCATTTGGGTTGACTTTGGTCTTAATGTAGAGAAGAGCTTGGGGTCTGAATTTCCTTTCCCTGATCATGCCGTTCCATGTTTCTGATAGTGAGTATTCGCCTGTGTCTCAGTGAGATTCCTAAACGGTTTTCTTAATTTCAACGGCTTCTCTTACAGTATGGTGAAGTCCGATGCATATTGCAAGAATTTGGGCTTATCCAAAATGTAGTGATTGGATGGGTTTTCGAAAACGTTTTTTGCCAGTGCCGATTTGAAGTTGTAATTTGGACTATGCCCATTGGCAGGGGTGTGGTCGATCTCCTGTTCGTGTTCTGTGAGCCTATTTTCAAAGTTTGCTCTGTCCTGCCGAAAGGCGCTTCCTACAGTCGCAGGGTATCGGATAAATACCTCGTTGGTTCTAGTTTGGAACTAGATCTTTGCCGGTGTTTAGTTAGGACAGTAAGTGTTTTGAGTCCGGCGAAAAGTTTCGACGTTGTACTTTCTAAAGTTCCTGGACAGTTTCTTAGTGACTCCTTGAATGTACGGGAGGTAGACACGGGCATTCCTTTCTTCTGGTTTAACACTGCTAGGAGTGCTAGTGTTGCTTTTCCAGGCCAGATAGATCTCCCGAGTCGGGGGGGGGGGTGCCCGCGGGTCGGACCAAAAAGTACAAAAAAGGCATAGTTCAGAGGTTATAAAGCCTATTAAAAAGATACTTTTGTATGTTTCGGGGGGGGGGGTCGAACCCCCTATCCCCCCCCCTGGATACGGCCCTGGACCCATGGTATCTGATACTACGGTCTAAAGTCGTTTTCTCAGTACCGTGGTATCTGGCCAGTTACCGTTGTAACTCATATTCAGGACACCAAGTTCGGGATCGTGGTAACTTTAATCATCACCAACATAGGAGCATGGGTTTTTGTCAAATTGGTGGGAAAGAAGTTTGGCACTTGTGACGCAAGTGGATGTTAGTATCTCTTGGGATGACTTCTAAAGCGCAAATTCGGCAACTGTCGTAATTGCGAAGCAACCGTAGTATCAGATATCCCGATAACTGCAAAAACGAAGAATGCAACTCCAGTTACCACGTTATATGCAAAAACGCAAATGATGTGTTTTGCCCAAATGAGCCGTTAAAACTCTTGATGACTAACTCACCTTGCCGATGCAAAATCGCGAGGTACCTAGAGGAGGAGCCGGAAGCGGTATCACAGCTGCTCCCAAAGATCGCCGTAATTGGTTGACATAGGGTTTGAGTTCTTAAGTTTGAGTTGTTAGGGACACGTTTACTCCTTCTTCCTCTGGATCACTGGCGTGTTTTGGACTGAGTCATATAGAGTATTCCCTCCCCTCGTCCCGTCGTCCGTCCGTCAGTCGGAAAGAAACATTGGCTGTAGATTTTTGCTTTACCCCTCAACAAACGCATCCGAAACGGTAATAGCTCTGCACTACGCTACCAAATCGCTCAAATCCCATCACTGAATTTTATGATCTGGACATATTTATTTATTCATTTTATAACTTTATGTCATAGTCAGTTTAGAGTTCCGCAAATTTAATCAGAGCCTGAAATAAACTTTCAGAAAAATTGCGGGAAAAAGATGGTGTATTGTCCCACGATCAGACGTTTGTCCCCGTCGTCCGTCCGTGCGTCGGCACGAGAGGAAGACTGACAGCCGGGTTTTGCCTTGTCCTGTCGGTTCATCTTGTTACTTTTAAATCATTTAGTGCAGAAACACTCTTAACAGGGATGGCAAAGTTATCCGCGTAGCCAATGGAGTTGAATTCGAACGCTGTTTTGCAACTTTTCCCCGGTTTTGAGTAATAATATAGTGTGTTGTTGATAATTTTGTTTTTGTTGTTGTTTGAAGATTTATATGGCCCTTGTTGGCCGTGAATTTAGTTAAACAAATAGATAAATAAATATGTCGGAATTCCTAAATTCTCACCATGAGCAAAAAAAGTCATCTGTGAATAATTAGCAACAATCAAAATTTGCATAAATTCCTGCTGTCTTATTTTTTTATTTCTGTCTTTTTCAAAATGGGTTGCTAATCGCCATACTCCAGTTTAGCGCTTCCAAGCGGACTAGTTTCTGAAAGTCCACCTTTGTCTGATTATGAACACCTATGACACATTAAGGAAATAGATCCACAAGTTGATGACTAGAAAATCTGCTCTTGCTCGATGGAAGTTTTGTAGTCTTTGGAGCAGAAGGTGAAAGCTACTACGTTGGACTCACCACCTCTTGGACTATCTCTCTGTCACAAGTGTTGATACTGAGACATACTGGTGGACTCGCAGAAACTAGTTCGCTTTGAGGGTTGAACTGGAATTAGGCGAAGTCTGGACGGAGATGTTTATTACATGAGCTCTTCGCCCTGGTGGAGACCCACCAGAGCAAAATAACACTAGGGAGTAGCGCCAAGACTTGACAGACGTGACACACACTCCAACAGCAACGACACTAGCACCACTAGCGATAGTGAACGTCCCTACCGAAACTCAATCAGTCGCGCACTAGGGCTTGTTCTAATAACTTCATATCCTGAACACAGCAAAAAAAAAAGATACAACCTCTCCTGTTTCCTTGATATGTGCAAACCGCATCGTAGCCTTACCAGAAATTTTCCGCAAGTTTGTCTCGCTTTAAATGCCGCAAGCTTAGTGGGCGGAACTATGAGTATGGGCTGTTTGTGAAGCAAGAAAAGCATAGGTCTTGACACTCCTCCCTAGTGTTATTTTGCTCTGAGACCCACGAACAGACGGTGGATTTGAGTGAAGAAAACGCCGAAGGGATTAATAAATGGTCGTTAAAGTCTTCGATTCATGTGGGCCGAGAAGGTGGGAGACACCATCATTTTTCGATGGGTCGGGTTTTTACGAACACACTGTTACCTTTGTTTTCCCCCAAATCCTCATGGTAGCCAACGTAATCTACAAATTACTTGAACACAATTCACTCCTGAAAGCAAATCCGACATTGCTAATTAGCTATTCACTAATCTCCCGGCGCTGGTCAAAAGGTTACTAGAACCTTCGAAGATCGAGTGGCGTGTAAGAGGATTAAAACAACTAAGTATATCACCATGTCGAAGTTTAGGTATGTCGGAAGAAGAAATCATCGGTCAGCCCCATTTTTTGGTCTCGGAAGCTGAATATTATTTAGCTCAGTTTCAGAATCTTCAAGAAATCACTATAAGGAATTTAGTATAATTTACGGCGTTTGTTTATCGGGATCTAGTTTACATCCTTAATTCTTTGAACTTACGGAAATTAACAAGTAAAAACAGCTACAATAAAAACATTTTTTAGATCCATAGTCAAACTTTGATTCCAGCCTCCCCATATCGGGCGCTTCCGACCCGCGCCGCTAGATGACCCAGCGTTCGGATCGAGTCGTGGCTTCATCTTGGGTGGGGGGAGGGGGATCTAGACGTTGCAAGTGCTAGAATGCTTATGATATAACTCCTTTAACCAACCATCCTTTATCTGTCCTCTCCCTGATGGTGTTGTTGGCCGAGTCAATGTTTATAACGGAAAGGCCTGGCACCACGCTCCTTGGACAACAGCCAGTCCTTCATCTCAGAATGTATCCTGTCCGACACATGTTTAAATTTGGCGAGCCAATGATGTATCTGGAGTCTGGCACTTTGCCCAAAGGAGTTAATGCCAAACTGCATGAGAACAAAATCCCCACCGCAGATAAAAGCCAAGGGGTTGCCAACTATGCGTTTGGAGGTTATTTAGTTTAAATGGATTGTGGTGTTTGTTTGACGAGCGAGTATTTATTCACTTTAAGGTCGTATAAAAGAGAGAATGATACTTGACATCTGATAGTTACTAAAAACAGAATAGACGGCATGAAACATAAATTTTGTGGTAACAGTATTGTAGTAATATTATATAGGTAGGCATGAAGAGTGAAAGTAGGCTAATTATTTATTCTCACCTCTCCCGACCTCTCCTATCGTGAGTCAGCAGGGAAGGATTGGGGCAACCCTCAAACGGGTATTTAGAACAGACGGCCGTCAACAGGAGATATCAATTGCTGCGTTATATATTCCTTTTTCTCCATATTTTAAAAATAACTTGAATTCTATCTCTAGTCCCATTTTTTTTTACACCACTACGTCGTGATTACAATCCTGCTTGATTCTTGCATGTTCTTCCGTTTCGGTTGTGAAACGACTGAAGGCTGACCAAGGCCGTATCCAGGTGGGGGGGTAGGGGGTTGATCCCCCCCCCCCGAAACATACAAAAATAATCATATTTATAGGGTTTTCCCTCTGATCTATGTGTTTTTGTACTTTTTTGTCCGACCAGCAGGCAACCCCCCCCCCCCCGAAATGAATTCCTGGATACGGGCCTGAGGCTGACCCCCTCGGAGAGAGGTGAGAATAATAATTTATCCTAATCATAGAAATTTATTCTCACCTCTCCTATCGTGGGTCAGCAGTTGCGCTGTCTTGAAACACAGACGATTATGTGCCTTTCGGGGTCTAAACTACTGTATCGTAATTCCATACGAGCTTGACGTCACACCCATTTGATCTATTTTACCTCAGAAAACCAAAAATTATAGTTAATTCCTATCGGTGAATATATACTTTAATATCATATTTGACGGTGCAAAACGGATAAGTCAGCTACATTTTATTCGAGCAATATTTCGGCCCTTCTTGGCAAGGGTCCTCTTCAGGCTCATGCCGGAAAATAAACTTATAAGACAAGTTTATTTTCCAGCTTGAGCGGCATGAGCCTGAAGAGGACCCTTGCCAAGAAGGGCCGAAATATTGCTCGAATAAAATGTAGCTGACTTTTCCGTTTTGCACCGTCAAATATGATTCGCAGTCAGCTTGGGCCATAGGAACATCTACTTTAATATATATAGAGAGAGCCGAGCGGCCAGCGAGGCGCCGGTCACGTTGACGTTTATAAAGACCTAGGGACAATCAAATCCTATTTTGAGTCCTCAATCGCTCGACGTCACTATTTAAGTCACGACTGTATGGAATTACGATACAATTTAGTCGCCACCCCTTTCGGATTGATGAAAATGTAAATATTCACTTCCAAGATCCGACCATCCTGGGGGGGAGAATGGAGCGAGGGAAAATCCGGGAACTTGAGGCGTGCTTAACTTTCGAAACGAAGATCAGATCTTAATGAAACTTGATAACTAGGGAGAGTATAAGTCTCTGATGTCCAACCAATCTTTCAAAAATTACGGATGACCCAAAATTATGGTAATCCGGATTCCCATTCCCTCGACTCACCCGAAGATGGCCGGATCGGAGGCTTCCAAGTCAATATCATCAGGTTGCTAATACGCCTGCTGAATTTCACTGTCGAAGTGTGTCTGTAAAAACCTTAAGTCGCGATCACCGGACTTCCGGGAAACCCCCTCTGCCCCCCCCCCCCCGTGCGCCAATCCGGTCAGTTTCTATAAAAAATGTGTGTATAACTTGTCCTTGTACTTATCACCAAGCTTTATTCCGATCCCTCCACTCTAAGCCTGTCCCGAGATTTTCGGTCCCCCTCTTCAGAGTTATCGGATCTGGTCCGGACCTGAAATGGGACATCCGCGACCTGAGTTTTTTCCAACTGTCAAGTTTCATTTGTGTCCAATGGCCCGTTCGAAAGTTATGCTTGTCTCAAGATCCCAGATTTCCCCTACCTCCTCTCCCCCCTCCAATGGTCGAATCGTGGAATTTACAATTCTCAAGTCAACCTGTTCGGGACCCTGACATGCCTTCCAAGTTTCATCGTGCTAGCACATCTTGAAGTACATTAGCCCGTGATAGCCGGAATTCCGGGACCCACCCTCCAACTCCACCCACTGCAGTGTCCGGATCCGATCCGGATGTTTCAACGATGTATCTAGGATCTGTGGTTGTCCTTCCCATCAAGTTTAATTCCGATCCCTCCACTCTAAGCGTGTCACGATATTTCCGATAACCCCTACCCTCCCCCCCCAGGAGTCGTCGGATCCGGTCCGGACGTAAAACGGGATATGTGAGGCACTGAGGCCTTCATCAATGCTTCTTCCCACATATCAAGTTTCATTCAGATACAATCCGATCACGTTCGAAAGATACGCATGCCTCAATATTCCGGATTTCCCCTCCCTCCACTCCCCCACGACGGTCGAATCGGCGAAGGGACTATTTCCCAGTCAGTTTGGTCGGGTCCCTGATATGCCTGTCAAGTTTCATCGTCCTGGTACATCTGGAAGTACCCTAACTCCGACAGACAGACCGACCGACCGACGGAAAAGTGATCGGTATATGGCACTTAGCCGGAAGGCAAGTGCCATAAAAATAATATAATAAAAATGAAGGGGATGAGAGGTACAGGGGTTCGATCAGAGGGAGAGAATTGGGCCCACAATTTATTTATTTGTGACCCGCTTTTTGTATAACAGCGGAGTATGAGTAAAATACACAAAATAAAATACACGTATTAAAACACTAAACAAAACAAGTACATAAACATGACTACGTTATTTTCATATAGTTTAAAAACACACTAAACAGACTCAAAAATTGTACACAGTGACAAGCACATTAAACGGGTTCAGGACTGAAAAACTGGCTAATAATTTCGTGGGCTGACTGGGCAGGATGTGTGTGGAGAGTAAATAGATTTGATGCAAACGAGAGTGTATTGATACTATCTTGAACACTGAAATTCGAAACCAATTTACGATTACGGAAAGATTTAGGAAGATATATCAGAGATTTACAGTACTTAAAGAAAATTTAATTAATTATTAAAAAAGGTTCATCTGGGTCGTCCATGGTAGCAAGAACGACAGTGACAAGAACAGCAGGTTCCTATCTTCATCTTTACAGAAATGGTTGTAAAAGTCTTGAAGATCCTCATAAACAATTAATTCGCGTGTCACGTGTTGGACAGCTTCGTCGAGTTCTTGTTTACCCATATTTTAACGACAGCGCTGTTACAGTACAAAGCCCAATCTATCAACATAAAAAAAAAGTAAATAAATGTTTTTATTATTTTTTCGACGCTGGTCGGGTTCACTTCTTCGTTTCTTTTCGTGAATGGTTGCAAAGTCTTGAAGGGGATCACAAGCTATCAAATAATTATTTCGCGTACCACACGATGTGTTCAAGGATCACGCTTCCTCTGTCTCTTCCATACTTGTTTACCCATACCACGCGAATACGGTGCGGACCCCACCTCTGAACATTGACAAACAAAGTAAGTTTTCTGTTCTGTTTTTACTTACCATCTTTATTCTGCAGCCGCGCAGCTTCTTTTTCAGTCTGCAGAAGCTTACAGAACTGATCCCCCACGTTGGCCAATAGGAAGGAAGCAATGTCCGCAGCGAGGTCACTGGGCGGAGCTTTCTCATTCGGAAGCCAAAGCGACAAGTCCTCCTAAAACAAAGTAAAAGAAAATTAAATACTCCTTCGGCCCGAGCTGACTCGGAATAGCTAAAAATAGCTAAACACGGAAAAGTCAGACAGGATATTCTTTAGCAATATTTCGGCCCTTCTTAGCAAGGGTCCTCTTCAGGCTGTAAATGTATGAAACGACCCCGCAATACACAGTCAAATGACTGAAGAATATCCTAGCTGACTTTTCCGTGTCTAGTCATTTTTAACTATCAAATAAAGTTAACACTAGGTCAATGAAATACGACCCTACTACTTTGTTTTATGTTGAAGCCCAAATGAGACGAAATGATATTGTTTTTTGTTTAATCAGAGCTGTTCTACAATTGTAGTTCTGTTTATCAATCCATAAATGTCTTTTGCAAAAATACGCTCGTTATATGTCACCACAATTAAAAAGACCTGCAAAAAAATCTCTTAGCATATTTACAATTTGACCTGAGCTTTATATATACCATTCACGATTCTAAAATACAATTCATCAAAATATACACGCTCTTTTACGCGATTAACACTCGTATTAAGTATGGGTTCATCATCCAGATGACCAGGCGTCATCTGGGGCTTCCCCAAAGGCAAGCCAACCCTTCCAGATTTTTACGATCATGACAATAATAAATCCAACTGACCTTCAACATTTCCTGTGACCCCTTAGGACATTTTCAGCGTCAAACACATCTGTCAATCACTCTCCTTCCCCTATCCCTATACCAGACTAATGTTCTTTCTCAATGTACCGAGGATCCTGAATGCGTTGAGGGGGGGGGGGGGGGGTTGCAAACCCCCTACTTAAATTTCTGACTCGAATTTACCCAGTAGCGCCATTTCCGTAAAGCTTGGGGAGGCAAAGATCAATTTTGGGCCTCAGTCCCAGATTTATTACACAGACTCGAATTTTATTATGCTACTCTTTTGGGGGTAAATGTAAAGTAGTTTTCGAATATACCTTAACGCGAAGTCATTGATCTGCATTTCGCATTTTGAAACCTCTTTAACGGCCAACAAATAAATATACAACAAATATTTTGTTTAGTTTCCTATGAGTTGTTTGTTTTTCCTGTTCAAACCTTATATTCGTCATGCCCCCCCCCCCCCCCGCCAGATGGCTCCCTGGCTTCAGCTTCCAGATCTAAATTCGGGGCACAGAAGGCGCATCCGAAGGTAAAAGCCTGGCATTTGGCGCACTGTTCATGTCTCAGCAGTAAAAGAAAAACAATCGTTTCTTAGCAGGCGTAGATAAGATCTTGGCTTTGGTCTGTGTGAGAATTTTTCGTCGACAACTTGCGTGACTGGCGTGATGATAACCCGTTTCCTTCGTAGACATATTGCTCGTATAAAACAACTAGGGAGCAAACTCTTGTCGGGAGACGTCTGGGGTGAAATCTGGCCCCAATCTAATTAAAGTTTAAAGGACATGTCGCATTCGTTAGAATCCGTTAGAATGCGACATCGCATTCGTTAGAAAAACAATTGATTATTTTTTTATTTAATTATTTCTAAGCTTAGTTCTAGCCGCGAGGCCTTATTGAGGTGGTGATTGTACGTGATTTTGTACATGCAAACCGCGAGCTTTGTCAAGTGTTGAACACCATCTGATTTCCGGTTTACTATAAGAGTGTGTGATTCGTTCCAAGTTTGTGCAACTGTTCCCTGTTTTGCCAGCATCGCAGTATCCATGACTCATAGTCAGGAAAAAGTTTTAGTTCCCGGGAAACCCCTTCGTAGCTAATTCCACGTATCGATTCAGTAGCTCACTCATGCAACATAACCGAAAAAAAACTCACTTCCGGGAGAATGTCCACGAGTCACGTTTTAATTCAAAACTCAGGACGCACGTTTTCGGAATGGAGAACTCTTGCCTAGACGAACTAGGCAGCTGCCTAGCCAGGGGTTGCCCAGTCTGGATTTTAGTGAACAGAACGTTTCCAGAGCCACGGTGCCCGCCCGGTGCCGACACCGGTTGCTACACTGTCAGAAGTTTCATAACAGATTGCGCATAACACTTTCAAGAATAACACCTTTTCACTTAGAAATAAAGTGTTATGACCAATTAAGTTTACACTATTTCGTGCCTAGATCTCCAACAACACCTTCAATTGGTAAAAATACTAACGGGAACGAAAGAAACATAACATATAACATCCCAAAGTGTTATCTGTTGAAACCGCGCATCCTGCTGTTGTCGTTATGTAACTTCTGACAGTGTAGTATTTTTACCTATTGAAGGTGTTATTGGAGATTTGGGCACGAAATAGTATAAACTTAATTGGTCATACCACTTTTTTTCTAAGTGAAAAGGTGTTATTCTTGAAAGTGTTATGCGCAATCTGTTATGAAACTTCTGACAGTGTACGTGTTAGAACATTAAAATCAGCAGGTTTTGAAGCAAGGTCACCTAATTTACGCCCGGCAACGGTTCCGGTTCCGTTGATTTCGCCGGTGCCAGAAAGGGTGTACAGCAGGTGCCGAGGAGTCGGTAACCCCTCACCACTTAGGGTCCAAGCCTCGGAAGCGTCCCCGGCCAGGGGTCGAAGTGTTAATTCGAATGTGTAGCCTACAAAAACGTACGGTTGGTACTTAATTTCAAAGTCCGGTTGTCTATTTTTTAGTCAGTCTGCAAGTGCCATAGCAGTGAACAGTATACAATGGTTTAATTTAATTGGTTAGTTGAGATGCACTATCGCAACGACTAAATGACCCATATTCATTCACAAGTATACAACAGAACCTGTTGCGACAGTGGTAACACTAGTAACGCTGTTCTTAAAGGACCCCTCTTGCTTATTCTGCCTTTTATAATATACCTAGCTCCCTTATGGAATTATAAGCTTTTGAAATGCCCATCTTTCTCCACTGTTTCGTTTTGTGCCAATAAATTTTTAGTGCCTTTCCGGCCGTGCCGAATTTAGCCCGCTATACAACGAAAAGTTTGCCAGAATCTTCAATGTCCGCTTACACCTCTTTCACACACAAGGATATGAGAATCTTCTGTTTTTGACTAATTTTTTTTTGCTTGGTTTTCGTACTTTTTATCCACGGCGCGTTCAGTTTTCAAACGTTTTGCGCCCAGCCGCCGCGTCAGAGAGCAGGAAGGCTGTGAATAGTCGTCAAGCGCTAACAAGACCATCGCAAAATCCAGATGGAAAGTAATCGTATTTCGAGAAAGTTTTTTTCTGATCCATTTCATAGTGAAAAGATCACTTCTAATAGGTGTTGTGCTTTAAAGGACACGTCGTACCTATAATGCCATGCAACCAATTTCCGCACTGTATTCATTAATTCTTAAACCTGGAGACCCGAAAGCCGCTAACGACACCATACTAAGTTAATCGTTGCATTTTCCTAATTCACGATTTCCATGCGCATTATGCTCCCAACGCACTTGCCCGATTCACGATTTCAATGCGCATTATGCTCCCAACGAGTGTTCCCGTATCATGCTACTGATGAATATCAATTTTGCCGAGCCAATGGGCCTCGGAAAAGGCTTAAAACAGCCAAAGCCGTGGAAAATTTGTTAAAAGCAGATCCACTATTAAAACAGTTTCAAATATCGGAACATAAACAGTAAAAAGTGCGAGGTGTGCTTTAAGGAGGGGTTACCCACTCATCGGAACTTGCTGCACACCTTTTCCCGGCACCGTCAGAAATCAGCGGTGCCGGCAACAAATTAGGCGATTCATCTTTAAGCATACTGATTTTAGTATTCTAACTAACACGAAGCAACCAGCGCCGGCACAGGCACCTGCTTAAGTATTCGGCTGCAGAGGATCTCAGGGTTTTCCCGTCACCTTTCAAAAAAGTAAACAAAATTCTCAAACTTTTAATGTTCTCTTCCCCCATCACAGTTGTAAAAAAAGAATGAGAGAAAAATATTTTGAAGGAAGATCTGCCCTTCTTTTCCAACATTGGTCGATCTGACTTATTTGGCAGCATTGCCAATTCATAAAAAATGTATAACAACCACCAAATTTGAGCGCCGACTTTTTCCGTCAGGGGAATATCGTTCCGTCTCGTTCCTTATCATCAAGAAATCAGTATAATCAAGGAATGATAATATTATGATTATATTTATTATTATAATAATTATGTTAATTATTGAGGTTTAGCGCTTTAATTTGTTGCAATTCTTGTTTTTGTGTAATTATTGAACATTTGACTACGTAAAAGCGCAATTGTATATTGTTATGTTTGACGAGAGAACAAATATTCGGTTTTTTGTTAATACCGTAAGGAATGTTTCTCGAATAATAAAGATTGATAGATTGATAGAAATCGGATATCAAAACGGCGGCTGATCAAAATACTCGCACGCTACTGGCTAATACAAAACGAATCGCACGCTATTGGCTAATTTCCGGTCTCTCTTTGTCTGATCCGCCACTTGGGCACTTGAAAAGCAACTCGTTTTTGGCATCTCAAAAAGCACTTACGTATTTAAGTTACGTCTGGCATGTGTCCGGAATAAAAAAAAAATATTAAAAAACGGATGTCTATTTCTTCGAAAACCTGTTTTGATTTTTCGTATTAAAACATTCAAATTACGTCACTTAAACTCTGTATGCAACGCAAACGTCCATCCTTTTATACAGTACTTATTTTTATTTATTTATTTAGTTTTATAACCCGCTGAAAGGACATAATGGCGGAGTACAAACAATGAAAAAGAAGACAAAACACTAAAAAATGCTAAAGTTCACTATAGAAGAAGAGACAAGCCGTGATGTGCGGGCAAGCTGAGATGGGACGTTGTGGAGAATTTTTTACTTAGTGCCGAAAGTTTCAGCGATATAAACAAAACAAATCTAGTTTACTATGAATGTTCCTAACCCAAGTGGACTATGAGTCATGTCTGAATGCGCTAAATGGATACGACCTCAGCCTCAAGCGAAAAACTAACAAAATATTTTTTTTAATAAATATTTCTTCACAATAAAGTTCAATTTTTAGGTCATTTCCCGTAAAGCGTACACGTTAATTTGTTAAACTGTATTTTGCTTTAATGTATTAAAGCTCGCCTTTATGTATTTTGTAAATATCCCTCCAGCCGAAATATGCTCTAATAAAGTTGAGCTGACTCATCCGTTTACTGCCAACAATGTTGACCACTTCTAGCTTTAAGCTATCTGGTATTAGAGTTGATTGATTTATTGAAATACTATCATGTGTATTAACTAATACCATCTATAATAATACTATCTATAATTTAACAGCAGTTATAATAAAACTCAGCTGACGTATCCATTCAACGCAGTCAACTGCGATTCTATTCTACTACTACTCATATTTTCTTCATTACATTTTTCTTCTTTTCCTACGTTGGAGGAATAATCCTCTCAACTCCGGTTCTGTCTTTATTCATTTATCTCTTTAGGAACTACGTGCTATTTTAAAGGCCATGTTTTTATTTCCCAGACTCTTTTGAAGTCGCAATTACATCGATCTGTCTTTTGGCTCTGGGCCCGGAGAATGTTTCATCGAATCCAAAACACGAACGAAGTTTGGAGCAAAGGTCATTGTACCAGAGTTGCTTTCTGCGGGATAACTGGCTTTTACAAAAAAAAGGATGCAGGAAATAAGAGACAGGTGGAAATGACTAAAAATTCGTGCCAAGTGGGACAATGACCAAAGGGACAAGCTCATAGGGCACCCGTTATCTCGCTCGTTATGTACAAGAAAGTAGATGAGGACGTCATAAAATCTCACATCCTTCAAACTCCTCCACCGTCGCCGCATGCGGCTCGGACTTAGAAACGGGACATTTAGGGCATCTGGTCGTACCATACCACCGATTAAGTTTCACTCAAAACGAATCACCCCGTTCGCAAATCAAGTTCAAAAGTTCAAAAATTCATGATGCAAGTGTTACCCTTTCGGATGTTTCCTCGTCAATTTCAATTATCACTGACAACTCCGCCGAACCATCGCATGACGAATCCACTGCTTCCTGGCCGAAGATTGAAAATGTAGTGTGTCTTTTATGTGGTTTTTTTTTTTCACTTACTCCTCTTTTCAAAAATGGCGGGTTACAAATAAATTACTTACTTAACTTAAGCGAGTCACCAGCAGGGGTATCACGACAGGGGGGGGGGCGTCCCCCCCCCAGATGTTGTCGGACAGTCGGTAAAAATAACCGAGTCGGCGCGAAGCGCCGCGATTTTTTGCCAAAACAGTTGATTTTTTCATTAAAATAGTCGTTTTTCCTGAAAATCAGTCGATTTTTTCGAAATTGTCTTTTTTTTCTTGAAAACAGTAGTGTTTTCTTCAAAACAGTCGGTAAAATTTACCAGCCAGTCGGTAAATTTCTTGCCCCCCCCCCCCCCCCCCCCCCTTCCAACCATTTTGGCTAGTAACGCCTCTGGTCACCGGGATATCAGTGAAAAAAACTCAGCAACTTAACCGTTCCAGTAGTTTATAGTAAATGAATACTTTAAAACTGGACCCTACTTTCAACAAATTACCAACAGCTTTGACTGCTTTAAGCTTAGTCCAGCACCCTTTAACTTCCTGCACAAACAGGGAAATATAAAAATAATCGTTTTTAATGGCAGTTGCCCTTCGGCCAAGAGCCTTATAGCGATCGCAATTTCTATCCGTCCGTCGGTCTGTCGGTTGGTCCGGGTTTTGCTAGTTTGGGCACTTCCACATAAGCTAGGACGATGAAGCTTGGCAGGCATATCAGGGACCCCAAACGATTTAGTTGGAAACAGTCACTTACCCGATCCGAGCATCGTGCGGGAGTGGAGGAGGGGGAATCCGGAATCTTGAGGTATTTATAACTTTGGAGCCGGAGATCGGATCTTAATGAAACTTGATATATGGAAAGACCCCGAGTCTCAGACGACCCAATTCAAATCCGGACCGGACCCGGTGACTTTGGGGGGAGCTGGAGGGGGAACCGGAAATCTTGGGAAACGCTTAGAGTGGAGGGATCGGGATGGAACTTGGTGGGAAGAACAAGCACAAGTCCTAGATACATCGTTGACATAACCGGACCAGACTCGTGCACTGTGGGGAGTTGGGGGGGGGTCGGAATTCTGGTGATCCCGCGAGTTCGGTACTTCATGATGTGTTAGGAGGATGAAACTTAGAGGCTTAACAGGGACCCGAACAGACTGACTTGAAAATAGTCGATTCCCCGATCCGACAATCATGGGGGGAGTGGAGAGATGGGGAGGGTGTTTCCAGGAATTCCGGTGATCGCCAGTTATGATAGTTCTAGATGTTCTAACGACGATGAAACTTTGCATACATATTGATTTAAGGACCCGCCACAATACCCTAAGAAAACTTGCGTTCCTGGACCCGACCATGTTTGGGGCAGAGGTGGTGGACTCGGACTCGTCTCGAGACGGTCTCGTGACACCTTTTTCTGGGACTCGGACTCGTCCTTTGTGGAGGAGGACTCGGACTCGTCTCGTCTCGAAATCCGGCCGAGCCACCCGAGTCCAAGAGACGTTTCGGACCAGCAAATTCAAAATGAAATTGACGTCTCCGGAGACCAATTCAAGAGATTGGCCAAGGGATGGTTATGTTGTAACCTTTGCAAGTAGGATTAAGTAAGGTAATACCTTTGAAGGTCTAAGGATTCATATTAGGAACCGGAGGTAACAAGGTTGTAAAGGCTTTTGACAAAAACAAAATGTATTGTTAGGACTCGGGGCGTGACTCGGTCTCGAGACACCTTTTTCGTGGACTCGGTCTCGTCTCGTCTCGAACGATTTTTTTCGCGGACTCGGACTCGTGGGCGTCACTTCGGTCTCGGTCTTGTCTCGGACTCGATCACAGCGGACTAGCAGCACCTCTGGTTGCGGGGAGTTGAGGGAACGGGAATCCGGAAATCACTGACTTCCGTAAGTTTGCGAACGAGTGGTCGGATTCGAGTGAAACTTTATGGGTGATACGAAGTGATGACTTAGACAAGCAAACATGCGTTCCAACGCTCCCGACCACCTGCGGTCACGGTTAGGGGAGTTGGAGGGGGGTGGGGGTGCGGAAAGTTTTTGACATGCACAAAAACCGAACGGATGGACAGAATGAGATGCAAGATGGACAGTAGCCTCGCAAGTCCTGCTTTTTCTGTACTACTGAAAACACAGTGTTTATTTTCAATAAAAATGTTCTACTACTACTACTACTACTAACGAGTTTATGCGATCTTGATTTGTTATTTGGCGTCCAGACAGGATCCGGCCAAGGTAGGGGGGGGGGGGGGGGCGAAGCGGGAACCGGAAATTTGCAGATAGGCTATCCTCCGATTCCAGTCAAACTTGATGGACGGGAAGGGGAGACGGCAGAGGCGCGGAGTTTCTGTTTCAGCCACAGTGGAGGGAGTTGGAAGGGGAGTCCGGAAATGTTGTGGCTCGCATAAGGGTTAAACAAGTGGAGTGACTTGAATGAAACTTGGAATGTAAAGAGATCATATGCCTTGTATAACATATTTTAGGGTTCGAAACCGGATCCGACCGCGGTGGAGGGGGGGGAGAGTTACCGAAAGTTCCCAAAAAATGCTCATATGCGAGTGAAAGTCTTACTTCTAATCTGACTCTACATGTCAGGAAATATCACAAACGCCTGGTATTTTAGAAAAGAGAGTCATTAAATACTACAATAATAACAAGGGACACACGCTTAAAATACGGCTAAAAGTTTACCGACACCGCTCGAACCTAAATAAAAAATTGGGCAAAAAAAGGCTCCGCTCTTACCTTTTGTGGATCTTTTTCTGGGTCCGAAAATCCGGCGACGGCAAGCTGTCCGGTCTTGGTGTACCTCAGCCTCCTGAAAGCGTAAAAGCGGCAGAAAATGTTCGCATTTGGCATTACTTCTCCTTTCTTCCCTTTTTGTGGCGGCGCCAAACGGCACTCGCGACATTTTCCAAGCCTTGGCGCCACTTCATAGCAGGGACTGTCTTGCAAAAAGCTCTCGCCGGATTTTTTCAGCGCCGACACTGTCGGCTTGTTGAACGGATTTTTTGCGGCATTTTTTACCGGAGAGCTTGTCTCAGGCATCTGAGAGATTGTCACTTTTTTCTCTTTTTCGTCCTCTCCTTCATTAGAGGAGTCGGACTTCTTTCCATTTTTCCCCTTTTTTGCCTTTTTGTTTTTATCGTCTTTGTCGACAACCTTCGTCTCCGTCTTTAGTTCAACTTTCGGTGGGAGATCAGGTGGTTTAATACTTGGCGTGACGGCGTCGTTGTTGACCATTCGTTGAAGCCACGCCGCTTTCAGCTTTCGCACGGGTTGTACCGGCCCATTGGACGTGGACGACCCCTCTTCTACCTTGACCTCTAGTTTCGGAGGTGTCACGGGTTCCTCCGGTTTCGGCGTTTCGACAATTTCTGTCTTCATCGGAATTTCGACTCGCAACGGATTTTCGAATTTCGGTGGACTCGGGCTCGGATCCGGCTTGGTGGGCACTGGAAGGAGGATTTCCGGTTCAATCTTAACTTCGAACCTTGGCGGGCTGAGGGGAACGGTGGTCTCTGGCGACGGGGGCACTCGGTGTCCAACTTCTATCACGGGCTCACGGGTGTTTATCACAGACAGGTGCGCGGGGGCCATCTCCCTCATTGGCGTTTGTTGGGTTAAGTTGCGCGGAGCCTCCCGGTAGTCCCTAAAGTCGACGGGCATGTCGCGCGAAGGAGCACGGGGCGGCTCACGTGAATCCCGAACATCACGTGGCATATCACGCAGGTCACGAGGAACTTCGCGCGTGATTATCGGCTCACGGATGACCTGATCGCGGGAGTAAACAAAGTGGTGCTGTCGGTCTTTGGGGGGCGAAACGTGAGACTTTGGATCCGCAGCGAAGGCCAACACGCTCCCTTTCGTGTCCGTGTCAATAATCTTCAACCCCCTCCCAAGTTGGGGGTGCTGCGGTGTTTCCTTGTCCAGCGTGCTACTGATCAACTCTGCAACGCTGATCATTCTCGAAGGGGGGCTGACTTCAATGGGGTCCATCTTCTGCTTCTTCGACTGACTCTCCTCTGTGGAGGGCTTCTTCCCAAGATCTAGTGGCTCCATCTGTGGCGATGGGTGTTTTACAGCAGGTTGGGAAGGCGGTGGTGTTCTATCCGGGTAGTAAATTGGTCGCGAAAGGGGAGAAGGGCTGGGGGCAGTTTTCGTCGTCAAGGCAATGGGGCTTTCGGCAGGTCGGAATACAGGTATACCCGTTGTGATCCCAGGCGCGGGTCGATAGCTGGTGGTAGGAGGGAGGCCGGGACTAGGGTTCCTCGGTGCGGGCATTGACTGTGGGTGTAGTAAAGCAGGACTACTTCTTTGTCCCATATTAGGACTAGGGCTATACCTCCGGCCATCTTGGTACATCCTATTTGGATCGAACGCCTCCGTGGGGGTTCGAGAAGGAGCTGGGTATTGATATTGCTGTTGCTGTTTCTCCCCAGGTTTGGATGTTGGTGGGCCTAGACTAGGGCTTTGCCTGGGACTACCCATAGGGGCCTGACTTGGCCCGGGACTAGCATTCTTATAGCTGCGGACATACCCAGGATGCTGAGGGTAGGGCTCCCCCTCCCTGCTCGCGTTCCTCGGAGGAACTTGCTTCAGCTCTTGCGGGGACATGTCTCGTTTAACGGGGGATGTCCGTTGTTGCTGCTGCTGTTGCTGGTGCTGTTGTTGCTGCTGCTGGTGCTGCTGCACCGCCTGGTGAGAGGCGAGCTGCGCCTGATGCGACATATGACCGGGGTGAGCGTTCTTATGATAGTTGAATGCAGATGCGAAGTTCAGATCAGCTTTTGGAAGACCATGGGTGGTGTGACTTGGAGCTCGTGTCGTCTGTGGGTGCATATCAGGTCGACCCTAGAAAAAGTGTATGGTTGAATGTCCGTTCCGCTCTGCCGGACTTGAACAGTAAAACATCCTTCACCGGGAAAAAGCATTTTTCAGTATATTTATTCAAACAATGTTTACAACGGATACGTCAGCTCCGATTCTTCATCAGCGATATTTCGGCCCTTCTTAGCAAGGGTCCTCGTCAGGCTGTCAATCCTCTGGGTCAACGTCGAGGAAGGAAACAAACCTGTAATGTTTATTTTTAATTTCCTTCCCCGACGATGACCCAGAGGATTGACAGCCTGACGAGGACGCTTGCCAAGAAGGGCCGAAATATCGCTGATGAAGAATCGTAGCTGACGTATCCGTTGTAAACATAGTTTGAATAAATGTTTCAAAGTCAGCTTGGGCTCAAAGAATATTTATTTTCAGTGTATTAATAGTAAAAGAAAATAATTATAAAAATGAAATAATTATAAGAAAAAAGTGCAAACCTCTCTGACACTGAGAGGTTTGCACTACCGTCCAACTTAAAAGTGAAAGTATTACTGTCTGGCCATTAACTTACATATCTATTGTATTATCTATGTGATGAATGCTGATAATGAGGCGACGAGGAACAAACAAAGACTAATCCTAGACTTATCGTAAAGATGGAATGCTCTACAAGGGATTTTTACCGTCACAAGTAAATCTATGGCCCGCTTCTATCTGACGATTGTAGTGGTTTGCTAACTTCATTCACAAGCAACTGTGTAGCTCATTGATAGAGCAGTGGCCTGGGTTCAAATGCCGGCCGAGGAGCATTTTGTCTTTCAGTTCATTACTTAAACAAGAGCTGCGCACTCATATGGCACTTGCAAGCATACGTAGAAGCTATGGGTATCGGCTAAGATTTGTGCTGTCTTGAGGCACAGAGGATTATGGGCCTTTCGGATTCATGAAAATGTATGGTTTAGTCGAAAATATGCCACGCAATTTGCGGTTACAATGCGCACTTTAAGGGGGCTAGGAATCCATATGTAAGCAGAAGCACTGGTACACAAATTTTCATGGGCCCTTGGGTCACGAAAGTGTATCTTTTGCTCAAAAGTTTTTTTTTTGCATTTTGCGGCTAAGATGCGCACTTTAAGGGGGTTACAATAGAATTTGTAAGCAAAATATCACAGATGATCATGGACCCTTGGGGATCTAAATAATTTATCGTTTCTCACAAATATTTTTTCCACTTTTTGGTAAGATTGGCGATTTAAGTTGGAAAGTCATTTTTAAGCAAAACTCTTGAGGCACAAATGATCATGGGCCCTTGGGAATCACAGAAATGTATTGGTCAAAAGTATTTTTTTTTAATTTGCAGTTAAGATGAAGGCTGAAAACTCATTTGTAAGCATATACTTGAGGTACAAATTATCATGGGCCCTTGGGATTATGAAAGTATACTGTTAGACGAGAAACATGTCCTCTTGTCGGTTATCAAGTTTCCTTCGGGTCCGACCAACCGTTCAAAACTGATGCATGACACAAAGTTTTGATAATCCGGATTCTAACTCCCTCAACTCCCCCCAGAGTTATCGGATCCGGACCGGGCGCGTAATGTGACATCCGCGACCTGAGCTGTTTCCAGCTATCAAGTTTCATCTGTGTCCGATGCCCCGTTGGAAAGTTATGCTTGTCTCAAGATCCTGGATTTCCGCTCGCTCCCCCCCCCCCCCATGGTCGGATAGGGGAAATGACTATTCTCAAGTCAATCCGGTCGCATCCCTTATAGGCCTGCCAAGTTTCATTCCTAGCACATCTGGAACTACCTTAACCCGTGGTGACCGGAATCCGGGAACACACCCCCCAGCTCCCCCCACAGTGCCCGGATCCGATCCGGTTGTGTCAACGATGTATCTAGGATCTGTTGTTCTTCCCAACAAGTTTCATCCCGATCCCTCCACCCCAAGCGTGTCACGATTCTTCCGGTACCCTCCAACTCCCCCCACAGTTGTCGGATCCAGTCCGGACGTAAAACGGGACATGGAAGGCACGTGTTCTTTCCGCTTATACAGTTTTGTTCAGATCTGATCACCCGTTCGAAAGTTATGCATGCCTAAATATTCCCGATTCCCCCTCTCTCCAGTCCCTCACGATGGCCGAATCGGGGAAGTGACTATTTCCATGTCAGTTTGGTCGGGTCCCTGATACGCCTGCCGAGTTTCATCGTCCTAGCACATCTGAAAACGATAACCGGACCGACCGAAAAGTTATAGGTATATGACACTTGGCCGGAAGACAAGTGCCATAAAAAGAGACTAATCCGCTTGGAGTACTGAACGGGTGTAAGGCAAATTAGAGTACACGGATCTGTGTGTACTGTGTACACCAATACAACAATTGCGTAGAACCTCGGTCTCCGAGTAATCTGCATAAGCAGTAAGCGACGGTACAGCCTCAGAATCAACATGATTAAAGCCATCAGTCACTTTCGCGTGGTTGCCTTACTTGCGCTTGTGTGACTTGTGTGTAGCCAATAGTCTGACTTGCAATAACTGCTCGAAGGTCACACCCTTTTCGCCTGAAGCCATGAGCAATCATTACTTAGTGACGCAATCCATTTTAGATGACAATTTCTCCAACGATTCGCGTGATAGCATAGCTTATTTAGACCGAACGAAAACCGGTCCTCTGTGGACGAGAACATAGTTTGAGGGATCGGTCACTCCTAATAAAAGTACACAACAACATATTTTTGCAGCTATTAAAGGGGTAAACTGATATGGCGTAAGGAGTAGTATAATGTAAAAAGTTTCTCCGAGTAAGGATTAAAGTTGACTCCAGTATTTGCCACTGGGATTACCTGGGATAAGATTAACCTGAATTAGAGATACTCTTATTTCAGTGGAGACAAGATTAATCCCAGTAGCAAATACTGCAAGTTTTTTTTTTACAGTGTAGTCCGCGTGGGACACAGCTTAATCCTCTTAATCATCATTAAGCTGTGGCGTAGGAGAACACATCTGACAACAATGCCGTATCCAGTTTTTTACAAAACAAAAATAGTCATTTTTATAGGCTTTTCCCTCTGATCTATGTCTTTTTTGTACTTTTTTGTCCGACCCGCAGGCAACCCCCCCCCCCCCCGAAAAAAATTTCTGGATACGGGCCTGTCTGACAACCACCTTATCCTCCTCGTCCTGAAACATCATAAGGAGTCCGCGAAAATACCACTTGATTCGCCGTCATTGCAAAAATACGACCTGTCTCCCTCCAAGAATGAGTAGGCTATTCCTTCGTACAACTGACGCCTGTAAACTTCCAAATGTGATTCTTCTGGACATTCTTCAACAGCCTTAAACTCATGATGTAAGCTACCTGTATCTTCTGGACCGAAATGAATACGATTGGCTACTCATTCATTTCATGTACGTACACCAGACACTCGCTGATGCGCGCTCTATGTCCACCTTTGCCGCCCTTTTGAACCCCCCCCCCTCGCCACCGAAGGGTCTCCCTGCCCTGCCAATTCGAACCTCCACACCGACGCGTCCATTCAAGACGAATGGTTAGATGTCTGTGACAGCCAGAGTTGGCAGATCGTGGTCCAAAAATAAAAGCAGCGGCCTCTGAAATTGCTCAAAAACCCATGAAACAATTAGGGTAAACCTACAAAAGTTGCATGGATTCTAATATACGTTTGGTCTTCAATACTGTTGGCCTACAAATTTGTTGGCCTTTGCCCCAAAACTGCGCTTGCCCCCGCTTCACACTTTTTGAAAACTCTGCGCTTCAGATTACCGGTCTTAATTATTTCGAAGTTTTCTGCTTTCGTGAACACAGAGGAAACAGGAACTGCGAATTTTTTCAACATTTAACGGGGGGTTACTGTCAAAAAACAACAGCCCGGTTTTAGCCTAACACACGGAGCTGCGATTTTTTTCAACATTTAACGGGAGTTTACTGTCAAAAACAACAACCCAGTTTTAGCCAAAGACGCCAGTTGCAAAAATGAGTAAAAATGTTTCCGCCACTCTCCGACAAAAAGCTAAAATGACAACACAGGCGACAGCGGCCTACCCGAAAGACAACCTGCGACTCTTTTTGGATGTCCTAAGCAGGGGCGTAATTCAAGAACGGCAGCTGCCCCCCCCCCCCCGCTTCCCAAGCGGGTCCAGAGCTACCCATGAAAACCCCTGTAAACCCTAGTCGACGAATGACGAGGCTCAAAACTGGAGAAGTATATATTCTTTATACAAAATAAGTCTTCATCGCGGTCTTCATACATATAATGTTTAACTTTCGTTCATATACTGTTTTCGGTCTCACCTATGTAAAATTTACACTAGCGAATATGAAGGGGCCTGGAACGTGCCACTGCCCCCCGCCCCCTTTTGGTTTCCGCGAAATGACGCCTCTGGCCCTAAGCACCTCCGGTAGTACAGGAGGTGTCGAGTGCTGGACAACCGCGATCGAGTACACCACGCAGTGGAGCCTGCGTTCCTTGGGCCAGAAGAGCACAACAGATGGTCAACATGCGAGACGCTCACGAACCACGATTGTAACAGATGTAGACTACAAATTCCGGATGAAGTGTGCTACAGGTGGTTGGGACAAATAAACTTTATAGCACCGCAACAGACATATAGCCTTCTGGGCAGAACTTCCAGGAAAAACGGCCGCAAAGCTATCTGTTCTTTTGAGTAGTTAAATCGCAAGCATTCTAGAATCTGGTATGCTTAGACCAGTGATTCCCAACCGGTGGTACGCGTACCCCAGGGGGTACGCGCGACTCTTGCAAGGGGTACGCGAAGGAACCAAAACTGATTTAGTCTGTAGCTTCAAAATCTCGTCTCACTCATTTACAGTTGCCGAAAGCCTAATATTAGCAGCAGAGTATCACCAGCCAAAATGTATCTTAAGGGGCAAGGTATTTTTACTGACCGACAGGTCATTTTTACCGCCTTTTCTTTTTTTAAATAACTGGTTTTACGAGAAATCGCGGCGCTTCGCGCAGATTCTTTTCTTTTTAATCGTCTGGCCGACCTTTTTGGGGGGAGGGGTGTTGTCAACCTGTGCGTGACCCCTCTGATTACAAGCCCTATGAAAGTCAGTGAAATAATGATGATTCCAAAACAGCTAGCCTACTGTCGTAAAATCTGTTCCTGTGTCAAACAATATTTTTTCAAGATGAATCAAAGACATTGCAAGTGATATTGTCATTCAGGTTGCGAATTGAGCCAACGAAAAAGTTTGCGATGGCTTGATCAAAGCACGGAGAACATCAATATCAAACACAGAAACAGGCTGACTGTAAACAATATTGCCAAATTTTAGCCACAAAGCAGCCTCTAGTGATTGCCTCATTGAATTTGTATATACTTCTACACATGGATGCATTATCATTTATGACATTAAATATCGTCTTGTTCACGTTCTCAAAAAGGGGGTACGCAATCTTTTCGAACCTTGATTAGGGGTACGCGGTTCGGAAAAGGTTGGGAACCACTGGCTTAGACCACCCACATCCAAGTCGCTGGCTCAAACCGGGACTCAGTAGGTTTCACTGTTAATTATTAGTTTTATATTTCACCAGGGACCCATAATTTCCTGTAATGACTCGCCATTCAAGGGGCTTGCCAATAAGAGATTTCTGATGCGCTCTTGACCGAGCGTCAGATAGTTCGAAAAATACCCACGGGGATAAAATACCCGACTATCCAGATAGCCAAAATTTTTCGCAGCTCTTGTGCTGAACTAGGAATATTTCTTTGTAATGGAAGAGTATCCTGGATCTTTTGTCCTAGCTTAGGTACCTGGCGGCATGCTGAATAGCCCTGACTAAAGCTGGCTATTTATATCTATCTGAGCAAGAACGCCGATTCGACCCAAGCGGAATTTTTGGAAACTAGGTGAGGCTCGGGCAACATAGCAACATAGAAGCATAGGAAATGACAAGCACCCTGAATGGCGAGTCATTACAGGAAATTTATGGGTCCCTGATTTCACGTATAGTTAATTTCTTTCTTTTGTCATCCTGACTCTTTTAACGGCATAAATAAATTAGTCAGCAGCAAGGAAAAGATACTAGAGTCGTCGAAGCCTTAGGACCCTGAGGCAGAGCAGAAGTACAAGTTTCCACCTCTTTTTTTTAAACAACCGCAACGTACTTCACTGTTTTCTGACTAACTGTTTTGTAATTTTGTGCATGTTCCCATTCTTTCTTTTGCCACCTCGTCTCTTTAAAACGGCATGGATAATTCAGTCAGTAGCAGCGAAAGGATACAAGAGCCATCGAAGCTTTAAGACCCCGAGGCAGAGCGGAAGGTATATTAACCCGTATTCAACTTCAATGTTCACAACATCAATGCTTCATCGTGTCCTGAAGCGTGAAGTTAAAACATTAGATCGCAAAGCCTTGAAATAAACGGTTCAATTAAAGTGATTAAGTCCCAACCACAAAGAAAACCACCAAATTTTCCTAAGGCTGGGCACGAATTGCAAAGTGAAAGTCAGCTCGCCCAAGTGCAATGACACCACGACAGCCCGCCAGGTGATGACGCACAAAAAGATATCAAGTTTTACTGAAACAAGGACCGACTTTATAATCCATTTAATAAGATAAAGGGGGAGAAGAGCTGGGGTGGAGCCAAAAGTCCTTACACTAGGCTCACTGCCATCAATTTGCCCTCGCCGAAAGAGTGCGGGAGAGCACGAAAAAGGTAAGCGCTTTATGAATCATAGCAGACAGTAAAACTGAAACTCATCTGGGGCTGAAACTGATTGTAGCATTTGAGCCTTTCATTGCATGATGCTTAAATCACACGTAATGACGAAACCGCATTAACACCTGAACCTTACAAAGTTCCTAAGAACTGACACATGTAACTAGTGACAAAACTTCAAATGCATAAAGTTCCTTCCGTCGTTAATTGCAGTCTCTAGTCCCTCGGCTAATTGCATGTCACTCTTTTTGCCCCGTCGGCGACGCCATGATTCCTAAGTTCCTAAATTAGCCTACAGACCGGCCAACATCTTGTAAACAGTTAATCATTGAGATTATATGTGAAGTCTTCTTTAATTTTTGTTTCTGTCTTGGCCGTAATCTCTTGGAATGTGTGATACTTAAAGTTTAACTAAAAAGGCAGCTTATTTTTTACATCTGATATTTGAATATACTGTAACATTTTGACAGCTTAAAGTTTAACTGAAAAGCCAGCTTATATTTTACATCTGATATTTGAATACACCGAAACATTTTGACCCATCTAAGGATTTTGCATATTCTTCATCCGAGGCTCTAGTAATGACGTTCAGAATGTGCACTGTTTGCAGGGCAACACAAAATTCATCAAGACGAGGAGATTTTGAATACGCCCCTCATAAAATTCCTCTCAGATCAGTTCTTTTTTGGCCGCTAGGCGCGCTATCGTAAAGAGAACAATAACACGTTACTTCTTGGTGACGTTTATCCAGGTTTGTTTGGCTATCTTTAGTTCCTCTTAGGCCTAGCCATGTTTTAACTGTTTAAGATGCCTCTTCCTCTGTTTTTGCTTTGCACTGTTCTGTCAAGCGTCACCAAGTTTTCATTCCTGGCTTCCGACTTCAGTGTTGACTGTTGAGTGCTAGCTGACTTTTCCACGGGGCTAATACGCGACTCGATATGAAGCGAAAGCCTAATCGCTTAATACCAAGATTTATACTTGGAAGATAATAAGAAGATAATACCAATAACTTATACCAAGATCTCACGTGTGATTGTTATTGTTCCTCTAGCGCGTCTGGCGGCAATTCGACATCGTATTTTATGAGGGACGTATTTGAAAACAAGCCTGCATTTGCAGGATTAAAGGCAATTACCGCCGACTTGATTCTCGGCCATGGCTTACCTTTGTAGCTGGTAAATATTTCAATCATAGAGGGACAGGCGCATAGAGGTACCACAACTTTGAAAGATTCGGATTTGTGGTTCAGTCGATGAAATCTATTACATGTGGACAGCAGACAAACGATGTAATGCATTTGTATCGGGTTTTCCGGCTTATTTAAGTGAATAGCCGTTTTTCGGCATCCCATCCCGCGTTCCAGAAAATGGCTTATTTTACATTCTCCAGCGTTACATGAAAAATCCAGATTTCTGCCTCAGAACGAAAGTAGGTCGGTTGGACGGAGCTTCAACCTCCGTCCGGTTAACCGTCCGGCAAACGGAGATGAAAAAATATCTTATACGGACTTAGGTCGGTTAACCGAAGTAAGAAAACGGCTTGTAGTGGGAAATCCTGCAGGTCGGTTAAATGGATGATTGTAAATAACATTCATTCATTTATTGTACTATACAGACTATAATGCAAGAAATAATGTTTCGATACGAGACTAACGTTCGATAACAATCTTGTTAGATACAAGACGTTGGTTTTGGATTTGGAGGGGGGCCTTGCATACACCTCGGTTCCTCCAGGGCTGTCGCGTGAGCAGAAGTGTCAGAAAGTCGCCACCCCGTTCATGTTGTCATACTAGTGTTAAATTAGTGTTTGATTGGCCGACTTTTCCCACGAAATTTCCGTTTCTTGCGGCAAACCACAACTTCCCAAAGCACACTTTATTGTTTTGCGAATGATCGCGCTTTTTTGGCACTGTTCCACTATTTCAATGAAAAGTTCGGGTCACAGAAAACAACCGCAGATATTCAGACGACCGTCCCAGAGACGTTTCCAACACAACAAGAAACATTTGAACACTAGGCTATTCTATATTTGTACTACTTTGCTTCAAAACAAACAAATTGATATCTATAAGTAACATTAAATGTCATCTTCTTTACTTTTTTCCAAGTAATTTGTTTTTGCGGAGGTTTTAGGGTTACTTACTCCCTTGCAGGCTAGCATCTGGTTGTTAAAGTGCTGGTCGTTTTGTTGGTCGGAATAAACCCGTTTTTATCTTTAAATAAGTGGGACACAAAAAGGGCTGTCGAATACCATATGGAAAAGTGAGCAAACCCTCCCCCCCCCCCCCGGCCCCCGTCTTTAAGCTCCCGAGCAACCATCCCCTTCCATTCGCTTCTCTTCGTTGCCATAGCAATTGGAAATGTCATGGATACAAATTCAGAGACGAATACTTTGCCAAGCGAGAGAAAAAAGGCCGCGTTTTTTTGCCTCCCGGGACGCGTTAGAAATAAACATACTTTTGTGTTGCCATGGGCTCCGCAAAAAATGTGTGAGACACGAGACAGAATTAATGAAAGAAGTTGAGCAAGATATAAGAAAACAGACGATCGTTTAGATACTTCAGAACACTTTACTGACCTTTATTAAAGGACAAATCCTGATACGAGCAGAGACAGGAATTTCATACGGTACATTCTAAACTACCTAAAGACAACTCAGTGATTTTCAAACTTGGCTTGTTTGGCTATTTTCGATGCGTATCCTGCTCACGATTTTTTACGAAGAAAAATAAGCTGTGTAAATTGTCCTGTTTTTAATAGAAACCAACGGGCGGAAAAAAGGCTTAAAACAGCCAAAGCCGTGGGTAATTTGAGAACCGGATTTAAAGTATTGAACTCTTACAAAATACTGGAACATAAACAGTGCGACGGGTAGCCTACTTTAAAGTTTCAACTCAATTCAATACTTTTTTTTCCGTGACAAATAGCATAATTGAGCACTAACAGATATTTAATTTAGAAATACTTTCGCACTTCCAATGTCTAGATCGCACACGTTCAGGAAGCTAGTTCCAAAAAGAACTCGGTAACACCGTTGGATCATTCACTAGTGTGATTTGGAAAGTACACTGCTCCCATCCCATTTTGCTGGCTTATGAATCAAAAGAAAAAAAAGCTAAACGTTTGTAGCCTACTATATGTTCCTTTCAATAACCCGTTCGTGGTTTTGACGTCATTTACGGATAAAACAATCCGCCAAGCGTTATTTGCGCGTTCGCGTTATTTGCGAATAGTATTGGCTGAGGTTACAATTCTGCCGAAAGAAAAGGTACAAATTGTTTTCGCAATATCAAAAGTAGGCTAATAAAAAACGGGATTTGCTAGTTATCCCTTTGCAATGATATGCGAGGGTTAAATAAGTATGGTATCGGATATTTCGGTTGGACTTCCGGCAAACCGTTCTTATTAGGACGCTGACCTAGACTAGCAGATAAAAACAAGGAATACCTCGTTTTTTTTTTTATTTTGCAATGAATGGTCAGCTTGGCTTCAATCTTATTTCAATAATCATTCATATCCATGTTTCTTCGTAGATAAATACTCCTTGAGTCCAAGCTGATTGGGAAACATATTCATACAACAGATTTCCCTTTTAATCCATTGCATGAATAGATGTTTCTTCTCCATTTTTCGCCAGCAACTCGACAACTCCGGTAATGCCGGCAAGCACCTCTGCATCAAGAAACATAGTATGACCTAGCTTAAAGCCCCTGTCAAAACCTGGGAATAATTCTAATCCAATCTTCAGCTTCCGCTTGATCTAAACCCACATGCTCTTGTTAGTCCCTATCAAGACCCGTCAAGATTTCAGGCACTGAACAGCCCTGAATTAGTAACGCCCTTCGAGCACGAAGACAAATATTCAAAATTCAAATTATGCGGAAGGATGTAAGACTTTAATACGTTGAAACTGGAAAAGCACAAGCATAACGTTGCTAATTATTCACTGATGATTCATTATGATCATGGAGGAGGGTCAAGCATCCCGGGGTCGCCAACCCTGTCCAGTGATGGGCATACGGGTTCGAGACTTGCATAGCAACCTGCTAACGTATGTGCAAATCTGTCGTTAATTAGGCGATTCACCTTTCAACGCTTCTAAATAATGTCAATTTTAATATTCTAACACGTTGAAACCGGTGCAGGCACTGGGCACTCCGTGTCAACCAAAACTGAGAGTGGGCAACCCCTCGCTTGAACATCAATTAATTTTCCTTATCCTCAGGACTGTTTAAGCAGTTCATCAACTATTCCGATACTTTAGTTGGCGACAGCAAGCTACTGCTACAGCCCTCCGCGGCTTCGCTGTTCTGTCACAGCTTTCAATGCAATCAACCCACACATCCACGAGTCCACTTTACTCTGCTGTCAAATTTTTCCAGCGTTCCTTGGGACCCCCAGCCATTCCCCATTTATCTCCGTCAAGGCCGCAGTGCAACAGGAGAGAAATTTCCTCTGCATAGGATATCCCCCCCCCCCTTCCTACGACATCCGAAATGAGAATAACTCCGCATCCACCGAGAGAGTAGCGCCTGGGCAATATCGATCGGGTGCAATGAGATGAAGACCAACGAGGAAACATGGAATCCGAGAGCTATTACAGCTCCAGGGAGAGGGTAGGATCCGTAAAACTGTCCGGCGCCTTGAGACCGACCCAGTTTCAATGCGTTTTCCGCAGACGAAACGAGGCAGCGAGACGGTGAATTTGCGTTCTCGCCATGGTTGCTATGTGAGAGGATACTCACTTCCCAAACCTGTGAACACCGGGTGTCGGTGACGACGTCGAAAACCGTTCATTTGGCACCATTTAAAATTAGACCACGGTCAGAAAAGTATAATTCTAATATAGCCAACAACAGGCTCGACCAAACCGTGACGTTCTTCAGTCGTAAAGTTTAAACAACAAACAAAATTAAATAACACTGTCAGGTGTTTCATAACAGATGACACAAAAGCATCTCCTTAATTTTCCGATAAACAAAAAAGTCAGCGGATATTTTTTAAGCGGTTTTTTCGGTTCATCCTGCCAATTATTCTGCATAACATTTCATGCATAAGGTTTGTCGCGACAACAGATTGCATCCCAAGTGTTGTCTGTTGAGTGTTGTCTGTTGAAACCACGCATCCTTGTGTTATCTGTTATGAAACTTCTACAGTGAATTCGCTTTTCTTGACTAGACAGGAAATAATAGTAGAAGCAACGAGCCTTAACGTAGAAACCCGAACATAAAAAGTGACAAACATAGGGCCATACTACCATCAGTCATGTCGAATCGAGTTGACACTAGGTCTAAAAACAAAGAAAAACTGCTACCGCCTACCACACGAAGAAATCGTTTTTAACACGTTCGTTCCGTATTACACATCAGTGTTTAACAAGTGCTGAAGTTTCTGTTCTTACTTTGTGTCGTCTTTTAGTTTGTAAGCCCAAGTGAGCCCAAGCGCCATTTAGTTGAGTCCTCTTCTTGACTATCATAGCTTGTGTAAATAAATGATTCTGATTCTGATAGAAGCAGGAACGGCAGGGAGCTGAACCTAACTGCACCCTGACTCTGCAGCCCCTTACCAATAACTCCCCGCAGGAATACAATTCATAACCTGACATGTTGCTCCAACCCAATCAACGGCTAGGAGGGTTGAGCTGAACTCATACCCCCATACCCCGTTACCAATAGTTGCGTTTTTTGTCTCTGGTTTCTGTTCCGTGTTCTGTGTTCACAGTTGTCTGCTTTGGATAAAAAACGGCATTTTTGCTTACGCTGTTCCGTGTTTCGTGTTTTGTCACTGTTCTGACGAAAACGCAAATCTAGGTTCCTGAGCATGTCTTAGGCGGGAAATCTGTTAAATTGCAAATTAAATTCCAAAATGACCATACTTTAGGGTCCATCTTTATCCTCTGAACTTCTCCTTTTCTATCTGCGAATCTCTCTGCAATTTTCTATCTGAACAGTGATAAAACATGCCTCGAAACATGCTAGGAGAGCAAGCTCCGTGTTTTACAAAACAGACATCGGAACACAGAACACGGAACAGCGTACAGAAAACGGGAAAATGAGAAACAGCGTGTTCCGAGTTTTGAAAAAAAAGGGAAAAATTTAAAACAGAGAGAAAACAGCGAACAGAACAGAGACAAAAAACGCAACTAATGATGTCCTACCCCGCGCCAGTACATCGAATGCTCTGTCACGATACTCGGGCCTGATGTGCCATGGAGAGGCTACTCGAAAGAAGCAAGATCCCATTTGCATTTCAGGATTACGAACTTCAGCTGAATGAAGCCGATGACTTCCGCGTTGAAGACAGCATGTTCAGCATTTGAAATATAAACAACTACACACCACTTTCCACGTCAGATTACAAACTCCTGCCAAAAAAAACCTCCGACCCCTTACTTAATGGGCACCGGCGCTGTAAACAGGCTTGTTCTCCATCACATGCGTTAAAAGTATAACTTGCCCCCAGGGGATCTTATAGCATCCGTTCACGGCTCAAGTACGATGCCTTTTGTTTGTCGCGTTTGATGAAGTTCTCTGGGCTTGCTGCCAAGAAGAAATCGAGGAGCCAACAAATCTGAAGTGGTAGAGTTTCACCAAGTCTTGTGGTGAAAAAAAAGTGTTGAATAATTAACGGTGGATAAACGTTTTGCAATTCCTTGGAAAGTTCTCATACAATAAACGGCATGCTTCCAGAAGTTAGGGGTAAAGATGGTACCAACAGTAATACCAATTTCCCTATGATCCACGCAAGCCTTGTTGAAAATCTGCGGAAAGCAAAGATGGATTTAAGTCTATTGCGTTTGGATTAGCGCAACACAACCGGAAAATCCAAGCTCACATAAATATTAATATTTATGAAACAGTATACACAATAGGTATAAAATGTGTTTAGTATCAGTATATATTTATATATATAATATGATGTGATATTTAATGCAAAAGCCAACTGGGCATCACAAAAAAGATACTCTCGAGGGGTTACCCACTCCCCTGCACCTGCTGTCCACCCTTTCCCGGCACCGTCCGATCAGCGGTTCCGGCCAAGAATTAGGCGATTCTGCTTCCAAACATACTGATTGTAATGTTCTAACATGTGGCAACCGGTGCCGGGTGGTGTCAGCTAGTGCCGGCACCAGGCACTTGCTGTATACTAGAATCAAGAGTGGGCAACCCCTACTCTTTCAGCCCAAGCTGACTAGGAATCATATAAAAAATTAGACAGGAAAGAGAAGAACAAAAGGGGTTTCTCGATGTGTCAATGCTACTTGAACAATCCCTTAGCAGAATCCAAATAATTCAGTGTATTCAATCAAATGATACAAAAATAAGTTGGCTTTTCAGTTACGATTGAGTTTTATGTTTGTAGAGTAAGTGACTGATAAGATGGATTTTAATGGAAAGATCACTGACAACCATAAAGTTTGTTTTGAATTGTGGAACTGCTAAGGAGAAAGTTATACGTGACATATTAGGGCGATATTCACCATCGCCTAAAAACACCAAACATTAAAGAAGAAGAAGACAGGCCTGAATATAGCTGATAAGAAATGAATTTACCTGAAGCTGCTTGGATTGGGCGGCTGTTGCAGCAATTCGTCGAAGCGACTCCTCAAAGTGCTGCTGCACTGCTTGCTCGGCTGCCACGTCACGTGTTCGTTCTTCACGTGCACGTGCATCCATGGCTGCTGCTTCACGCTGAGAAGACGCACGTTCCATTTGATGTTGAACTTCTGCTCGTTCCCTATAATATAAAACAGTAATTGGTAATAACAATAAAAAAAATAATCTTAAAGCACAACTCTTTCTATAAATGATCATTTCAATGGCTCAGAAATATCGTCTACAGAAATACCATTATTTTCCACGAAAAATTAGCGATTTTCTTATTAACGCTTGTCGACTATACGCTATCGTGCCAAACTTCTTTCTCACCAATTTGACTAAAACTGATGAAAGTGAGATGACTTACTCAGATACCACGACCAGTTACTACGGTCGGGCCGTGGTATCTGAATATCTGATGCGATGAAAACTGGCCAGATACCACGATAACTGCAAAAACGCCTTTTGACCGAGGTATCAGATACCATGATAACTGCAAAAACGCCTTTTGACCGTGGTATCGGATACCACGATAACTGCAAAAACTTTAGACCGTGGTATCAGATACCATGGTATCTGCAAAAACGCAACTAAATACTTTGAAGCTTCGCATGTACTTATTTGTAAAAGAGTTATTGACGGACCTTGAAGCTTTCAGCGAAGTTTGCTTTGCGTGAATTTCAAAACTCGGCTAGGCGCAAAAAGCGCTAAAAAGTCGTAGGTACAAAGCGAAACAGTGGCGAAAGGAGGAGATTTCGGAATCTTATCATCCCCCAAAGGGGCTAGCGATAATATGAAAGGCAGGATAAGCAAGAGGTGTCCTTTAACGTCGTATGTGTGCCTTACAGAAGCCAACCTTCTGTGTGCCAAGAACGAATAATCGGATATAACCTCCGTCTTCGGTCCCATGCAGCGACTACTGATACACCAACAAAACCGAGGGGAGCTAGAGGTACTTGCTCTAACTTTGAGGTTGATACCCGTCTACTTTCGTCATCTTCGTTGCTCATCGCAGAACATATTTGATAGTGCAAAACGGATACGTCAGCTGAATTTTATAACTTTTTAACTCCAAGCAAGTCTCACGAAGGAAGTCACGAAGTTAAATATTCAATGCTAAGCTAGAATCTTTAGTTTTGTGTTTCCCACAAGTTCGTTTTTCCAACTTGAGCCTGAAAAGGACCCTTGCAAGAAGTGCCAAAAATATAGCTCCAATAAAATTCAGCTGACGTATCCGTTTTGGACTATCAAATATGATTTGCAGTCAGATTGGGCTGAAGGAATATTCATAGCAGAACAATAAGTGCAGGAGGCACGCTGACCCGCTCTGGAGCGCGTCCAGAGAACCAATCGGCTTTGACTTTCAAAGTTTCGTCTTTCGTCTTTCGCGGCTTCACAGCTATATAGCTATTTGTACAGGTAACGGAACGTGATGTGTCGTGTAGCTCCAAACTCTCACTCGTTTGCATCGGGCAGGGTACGGGGAAATACTGACTCCACATGGTCGTATTACAGAGATAGGGAGACGGAGCTGAGGTGCAATCAGATTATTTGTTCTTGGTTGTGCCCACCATAAAAAGGAGACAAGATCAGGTATCAAACATACGTGTGCTACAAAGTAACACGTTTCAAGCAAGAAAGAAAACATAGATGAAAGATGCTCTCAGGGATGAACTGTTGACAAGTTGACATCTAAAACTCACGAGTATGACACCGCTGATAATACTCTTGATGACTAACTCTTCCTGCCGATGCAAAATCGCCCTGTACCTAGCGGAAGAGCCGGAAGCGGTATCACAGCTGCTCCCAAACATCGCCTTGATTGGTTAACACTGGGTTGAGTTGTTGAGTTTGAGTCGTTAATGCTACGTTTTCTCGTTCTTCCCGAGGATCACTGGCGCGTTTTGGACTTAGTCACGAATGATACATTGGCTCGCGGACGGAACTCCTCTGATGCCATACACCAGAGGTTTCCATCCTTTTTCGTATCGCGTACCCCTAATTAATGTTTAAAAAGGTTGCGTACCCCTTTTTGAAGAATCATTGTTACTATTTTACAAATCTGTCAAAATCAGAACGACAAAAAGACGTCTGTCATAAAATGGTAAGCAATTAATGTGTAAAAGTATATACCAATAAATGGAATAGTTGAGACTGCAAGGTTGTCAATTTCATTCTCGTTCGTAAACTGGTCAAGGATCAGAGCGAAACTTGCGCTGTTTCGTTGAAACTTCGTAAGCCAAAACTAATTTCGTGACGAAAGTAGATATTTTCGATTTCAGAGACTTGGGACCTTCGCGTACCCCTTACGAGGGTCTCGCGGAACCCTTTGGGTACGCGTACCCCACTTGGGAACCACTGATACACCACCATTTTTCGTCAGACTCGTCGTGGTCTTCTGGATTTAGAATGTTCCAGTCTTCCTGCTAGCTCCTGGATAGCTCCTTCAGACATGTCTGTTTGTCACCTAATCTATTGCGCACTTGGGACAGACCGTGGACGTAATAAGGCAATATGTCACTAGTCATCCATGTCATAAACTATAGGCCACTTTATGTAAAAATCCGATTAAAAAATCGACCAAATCTTCCCTTCCAACATGGTAAACATTCCGTGTCTTACATGCCCGAGTCCTTTTGAGGTTCATGTCTTTAGTAACCATTTCCTTTTAATTTATACTGCATTCCTTTGTATTGCTACTTCCCGTTTCTGCAAGGTTATGCAAAGCATGTCCATTAGAGTCTAACGACATGAAAGCTAATCAGGGGATTGTACAAGGTATAAAGGATAATTCAATTTTCAGCATCTGCTTCTTAGTACAAGTTGATACTGAATCTCTCGTATAGCATTGCTAATTATTCAATGATGATTCGTCGTGCGTACGGAAGGAATTTAAGAATCCCGGTGTCAGACAACTGATTGCAGTTGTTGAGCAAAGGGACCAGACGAAGTGAAGAAAATGAAAAAGTAAATGCAGTCTTTTAAGACAGTTATTTTGTTAAAACTTGGTAGGAGGGATATTTGATCAAAGTACAGACTAAGTTAGTCGATTGGCTCTGTCGCACTATATTTGAGGATGGGTGAAGGGATTTCAGATTAAAGGGTGAAATTTTTTTTTAAAAGCTAATGAGACAACCGATTTAGGGGTAGGAAGACATTCTGAATCCAGATCTGTAGTTCATCCGGAATCCGGCCATAACCAGAAAAATTGTTCAAAGCAAACTGAAGCTGATTAGAGGCTCAATGTATGGATAAGGAGACATGTTAATTCGCTTGTCTACTTCTTCCCGGATAAGTGGTTTGCCCAAAATCGGTTCGAAAACGGAAATTTGACAGAAGTAAAAGTTTTTCTGCAGTCGATTAGAGATTCGGTATAGGGGTGAAAATACAAGCTGAATCAATGTTTGAAGTTTATTTTTGCACCAGTCAAGTGATTCGTTGGAAAAATTTCCGTCGGTAAGAGTCTCGAAATAAGGGTAAGAAAACACGCTGTATCAGGATATATTTACTTGATTTTCCTGCCAGACTGACATTAGGCAGGAATCCGGCAAAATCCGGAATTCTGAAGTTCTTAGAATTGCTTGATCCAGCTGTTTACAGTGTCGATAGTGGAGCTTATGTGCTGAATCAATCTATCTGTTTTGTTTTCCCGTTTGGCTGCTCGCATGGCTGACACTACCGATGAAATCTGGTGAAAACCGGAAATTCGGGAGGCAGGGTGTTACGTCGATATTCCTGCTTTGTTTTCCTATCGAAAACGTCTTTATCCAACTATTCGTTTTGGTACAAATATATGAAGAATGCTCTGCAATACAACCCTCTTAATGGTACGATCTCATTCTGATGTGAACCGGAAATTTTGGAAAGAACAACTTTTTCTCCGATAAAACTTATGAAGATGGTGTGCATATATATGTATGTATACGTGTATATATATATATATATATATATATATATATATATATATATATTTCTGTATTAACAGCTATTATGCCATATCACCTCTCTTTATCTCTCATTCTTAACTTAATATCACCTACCGACTTTCTATACTAAACTAATAACGTTTTCTACCGGAACACACTATAGACCTAGGGGCCGTAGACTTAAAGATACCTAGAAGTAGCTCATCCCTCCCATTTTGGAAAAAGTAGTCTACCCCTTATATTGGAAAGCTTCTCACACCTCAAGAGAACATGGCGCAGCCCCTTATCACTCGAATTACAAAAAGAACAAGGATACTGCGCTCCCGGGCCACCCCTTTTCCTTTCCCAGAAACTTTTACCAAATACTGGTAGACAGTTTACTTTTGCCTGGATAAAGACATATAGATAAAGATAAATGCTCCATGTTTTCGACTAGCACTGTTGTTTCCGTCGTATCTGGGCTAAACCTGGGCTAGACACAGAAAATAACTATCAAATGGCTACTTTTTTTTTTTTTTTTAAATCCCGCGTAGCATCTTTTCCATAAAATAAGCCTTTCTTCGAATTTTTGGGCTACGACTCCTCCTCCACTCAGTGACGTTAACATTTCCTTAAACTCTTTAACGTCACCTACTCTTTCCATAACAAAAACTACAAATCTATACTTCAAAACTATATTCTTTATTTCTATTATTAAACTCTTTTATAAATTTCAAATTACAAATTCAAATTTTATCTTTTAATCATTTCTCCTATAACTTTTACTAAATCTTATTTTCTTTAGTAATTTTTATACTCTTTTTTCTCTTATCCACAAACGCGTAATCCATCACCACTATACATATACACTCCAACCGTACTCAATTGCCACAAACTATCTCCAACAAACACGCAACCGCGATATCTACAAACAACCTACTTTTCAAAATCTCAAATTCAAACTTCAATATTTGAATTATAACCTACATTACAAATTCATATTCAATCCCTTTCCCACTTGTCCATTTTTATTTTTCGTTTTTGAGCAATGGACTTTAAAATTAAAGAAGAAGATCGATAAATATTCCCCCTTGGGATCACACCGAAACCTTTGGTCTCGCTTTTTTCCGTTCCGGAATCTATGGCCTTCTGGCGAAAACACGACGTGTTAGGCTTGGCGACCTAGTTCGACCCTTTTTCTTCTTCTTTTTCTCATCTTCTGTCTTACCTAACTCAGGACTCGACTATAACCCCCCCCCCCCTCCCCCGTATGAATTGCTCATGTGCTCTTCTTCTTGTTCTCATCTTCTCGAGCATCTTCTGTCTTACCTAACTCACGACTCAACTATACCCCCCCCCCCCCGTATGAATTCCTCATGTGCTCAAGGTAGTCTGGAGCCCCTGACCTTCGCATGAATATTCAGATACACGTCGACGGTTTAGAGCTCTGTTGAATTTTAATCAGGCAGCAAGAAGGGAAAACCGGTTTGCCATTAAAAATACAGGTAGTGATTTGCGTGGCCCGAAACCAAGTCACTTTTTTGTGGTGTGGAAATGTGATAAGAAAAGCTGTCTGGAGAAGGAACGAGTTCTTGACAGACCAGCCTCAAGCCAAGGGGTCCCAAAACTTAAACCGAATAAGGCGGAGATAAGGACCTCGGTAAGGACAGTCGCGCGTTTTAAGCACCCCTACCAAAGGCAAGGCGACTTTAAAAGATTAGGCAACACCCGGGTTTTGTCAATCGACCTTGTGTCTCCGGCTTGACCCTTTTAATTACAACCTTGAAGCTTGAACCAATGCGATTATATTTTATACACATTTTCAGATTTACATTTACATATAGGCCTACATTTTCCAGATTGAACGGCTTGAGGCTGAAGATGAAACTTGCCAAGAAGGGTGAAAATATAGCTCTATAAAATTTAGCTGAGGTATCAGTTTTGCAGTGTCAATACGATTCGCAGTCAACTTGGGCTGAAGGAATATTTGAACGAAAAAATTTATTCCCATCAAAATTGGCCCGAGAGGACCTAGACAGTGTAAACAAAACAGAAAAGAAGAGAAAAACAACAACACGCAATACAACATTACAACACAACAACAATGTAAGAGAATACGAACATTAGCGCGTAAATGAGTCGTATAAACCGTGGGATCTGTTTAATGAGCTTTCAAACTTCTTTATTCTTGCCTCAATCGCAGGTCGATGGTGCTTTATACTGATTTTTGGATTATTTGCCCATGGGGGGAGGCTCAGCAGATACTTGGCATACCGATAATAATAAGATCTAATATTTTGACGTTGGGATTGTAGCATTATATGCCAGAGTGGTGCCAAAGCTATAACATGTGGCATAGCCACAGCATTGTAGATACGTGCAAGAATATGTCAGTTATACACACACTTACAGGAAATGTCAAAGTCAATCTTGACTTTGTCACGCACGAAGATGACTCAAATCAGTCTCAAATGAAACGCTGCCTTATCCCATGGAACGCTCGACTCTATGCAGTGAAAAGCTTCTATATCGAAGTAATTTCTCTTCGTTGTTTTATTATTTTAATTTCTAGATTTAACGGATCGTAGGATATGCAACCTGTTACGTGCCAATTTGTAACTTAAAGGACACATCGCACGACATAGCGTTTCTCCTCAGATTTTCTGAGGTAGGTGAAAACTTTACAACTAATAAAGTGTTTACACGGGCAAGAAATCCCGTCGAGTAGAAAGGAATCCCGGTCGAATCGAAAGGATTCGGTTCGTGAAGACGACTAGAAAAAAAGTCGAGTGGGATTGGAATCCTTTCATGATGAAAAGAATTCCGGTCTACTTGAAAGGAATCTCGCCAGCGGCGCTGTTAAAAAGACTAAAAAATGTCTAGCTACCTTTTGAGAGCAGCAGTTATCAGTACTGGTGTCATAAATGCTCTCAAAACATTTTTGATTGGCTAGTAAATTTATTTTTGTCAGATTTTCTGATTGAAAGAAATTTTTTTTTCCTCAGCGTGTAAAAATATCTTGTTACCAAGATCGGATTCTATCCAAGTTTTCCTGTACTTGTAACCGCTGCATAAGCTGTCTGTATAGGAAATTACACACAGCTTCAGCTGTTTTTAGCCTCTTTCCATGTCTCTCCTTGGATGAGAATCTTGGCAAAATTTGCACAACCGGGCTCCGGACGAATTAGCTCCACGCAAACAACGCTCGGGCGCATGATACATCAAGAAAGAGAACATACGTGGGAAGCGTGATAACCAGTGTATTGCTAATAAGAATGTACTTACGAAGTGAAGAATCTCGGGAACGAGAATGGATGGAACTACTACTAAAATAGAATGAATTACTATCAGAAGTACGACGCGTCCTTCAAAGAACTCCAGGTTTTGATATGAACTTTAAGGTATGGAAACGGTGTTAAACGTTGCTAGGAGGCCCGTAACCAGGAATTTTTCTCGGGGGGGGGGGGGGGGTGCACGTGGATCGTACAAGAAAGACATAGATCAGAGAGAAAAGCCTTGAAAAATGATTATTTTTATGTTTCGGGGGGGAGGGGGTGAAACCCTACCCCCCCCCCCCCCCTGGATACGGCCCTGGTTGCTAGTCAAGAAGCGTGTTTGTTCTTCACTTGTTTCTCTCCATTTGATTCAAGCGATTTCTTTGGGAAGGCAATAAAATAAACCATTCTTCCTCCGGCTGTTGTTGTTGTTCAACTGTTCATGCTCTGATGCAAAGGCGAAATTCCAAGTACTATAGTTCCTTCACAAACATATGTGTATATAGAAGGGACTCCCCACTCCTGGCAAGAATATAGCCTATAATTTACCACTCATGACCGGAACTTCCCTACGACTAAAGATGTTTAACATTTGTTTTCAGCTCCTTAAAACAGTTAAATCTGAAATATTCCGGCATTTGTAAGTATAGACCAGAAAACAAACATTCAAGTCACCAGCTAAAACCGCCATGACCATGCAATCATTTCGTGGCGCGACTCCACCCCCCTCCCCCCTCCCAACGGACCAGAGAAAAAGAAAAAGATTTGGTTGTTCAGACAAAAAGAAGATCTAGCTGTTGTCTGAGTATGAATAAACAACTGAGCTAAAAGTTTAGCGGTACCTATTTCTTTCAATATTCTTTTTCAGCTTTTTACGTCACTTCTACTTTGTTCTTTCATTTGGAATCATATGACCTTGGTTGTGTTTAAACTGTATTTACGTTGTAAACCTGTGCATCTGTTGAACTGACGCGTTTGTTAATGATTTTGTTGACATGAAATGTAAATTCGACGTCACTGCTGTGAAAGCCGTTTTAAATTAAACTGCACTCTACTCTTACAATCAACCAGTCGTCGAGAAGAGTTGCGTAATTGCCAATCCACAGTAAGCATTCTGCTCCAGTGAATAATTTATGAGAGGGTGGACATGCATTTATCTGCTTAGTTGCAAACAGTGTTGTCTCAT
Organism: Branchinecta sandiegonensis; assembly: GCA_030848855.1. Classification (NCBI taxonomy): domain Eukaryota; kingdom Metazoa; phylum Arthropoda; class Branchiopoda; order Anostraca; family Branchinectidae; genus Branchinecta; species Branchinecta sandiegonensis. The sequence goes on from JAUPMV010000018.1 coordinate 17,378,840, forward strand.
GTTTTGAATATCAAAGATGAACGGTATAGTGATGTTGCAATAATCATCCCTGTCAAATAAGACTGTTTCTCCCCAGCTTTACGTTACATCAAATCAAACCTTTGACGTGAATTTCTGTAACGCCAACTATTCAAGCTTCGTATTTAACAACTTGCTACGCTTGGGGGGAGTCAAACTGTTAAATCACCATTACAGTTTGGTACACGCTTTCAACGAATCGAGCGACCCCTAACCATTTTGGTATACCACATTTTGGCACAAACACGCGGTATAGCATAACATCTCAGGATGTAGTATACCTATCAAGCATATGAGAAATCGATGACAACAGCGGGCTATATGCACATAAACACACAGGGAAGTTATTTCGAGACGACAAGGAAACAGGTAGAAGAGGGAAAAGAGGGGTTGCAGACTCTGGATATGACGGACTGTGACCAGATCCATTTTGTTTTGGTCCATAGCCGCGGGGCAAAAAAGAAATGGACTCATAGGCAAGTCGTAGCCAACAGAAGCTACATCCCCCTGCCCTTAAACTACAGATCAGAACGGACATCGACACAGGAAAAGTAAGGGTTCCGCCCAATCCCCATACATTGTGCCACAAACAACAAGTTGATAGGAGTCTAAAAGGTATTTTAACATCCTTCAGGGATAACAAATGATCCATCTGACGAAATAGGTCAGTATCTGGAGTGTTGCAAATATACAAAAGACAAGGCCTGTTTAGGATATAGATATGAAACTTCAGATCTTCCGATTTGTTGCGAGATTTGTTGTTATCCGTGGACCTTATTTTAAGATACGTGCCACACACAGCGCATGCCCACTGAACATCTACTCATATCTGCCCTCGATGCTCTCTCTGACAAACGAACCAGATTGAAAAGGGACTTGGGACGCAAGTGCCTACCACCTGACCACAACAGAACTAAATATACGCCTATTACCGGAATACACAGCACCAGACCCCAGTCATCGAACGGGTTGTCGGCATAACGTCCCCTGGCGAAACGTCCCCGTGACAAAACGTGCCCATGACAAAACGTTCCCACGACAGAACGTCCCCACGACAAAACATCCCCATGGCGAAACGTCCCCGATCGAAACTTCCCCTGGCGCAACGTCCCCTGGTATAGAATTTTTTTCATCGCTGAGATAGCTAGGCCTAGCTTATAAGGGATAGCTAGGCCTAGCTTATAAGGGATAGCTAGGCCTAGCTTATAAGGGATATAAGGGATAGCTTATTGGTGCTCCTCAGATTGTGCATGTTGCTTCAAACGAGCTAGAACTGATCAATTACGAATCAATTGCAAGGCATATACATATTTTAACTGAAAACATTACATTTATGAAGCAACCGGTCCTAAGTCCGATCTTTCCTGCTTATAAGGAATGTTCCCACATCTGTAATGCACATTCTGAAGTTGTTTTAAGTCGATAATACACCTTGCGATCGAGGCGAACTTATGCTTGGAGACGTTTTGCCGTGGGAACGATTTGTCATGGGGACGTTTTGATACGGGGACGTTTTGTCACGGGGACGTTTCCTTCAGTCATTCGTACCCTACTTCATACACCACTTTAATTCCATAAGCCGAATCATATAATTAATTACCGTCGACTGTGCTATTTCCCCGAGCTGCCGAATGGATGAAATATCTGTATACATACTGTAGTCCTGTCTCAGTGCAGTTTTGATTAGCATATGTGACGTGTAGTATCACGTCGTAAATAAACTGAATGATTGATCAATAAACCGAACTGTAATATATTAAAAGTGAACTGGGAATCTTTGAAGTTATTTCCCAAATAAATGTCGTCATTACAAGTATTAACTGTTAAACCGCGTGAAGATCATGCGCTAGCGAGTAATTTACATTTTTATTTGAACTTGATTAGATGTTCGATTCAGGGGTAAGAAGACATGCTGAATCCGTATACGACAATCATTTTCTACCCAGACATATAGTTGGCCCGGAATCCGGCTGAAACCGGAAAATTGTCAAAAGTAAAAGTTTTATCTGAAGTTTGATTATAGGATCGATGTAGCGGTAAGGAGGCATTAATCCGTATATGTAAATTATTTTCGCGCCGGACAAATAGTTCGCCCGGAATCCGGCCAAAACCTGATAATTCGTTAAAAGTTAATGTTTTTATCTGAAGTTGGTAGAGTAGGGGTAAGGAGATACGCTGAATTCGTTTTTGAGCTTTTTCTAACGGACAAGTAGCTCGCTGGAAGTTTTGATCAATTTCGTCAAAGTAAATATGACGGATAGGAGTAAACACACAGGCTCAATCCATATCTGAGCTTGGTTTTCTCAGATGGTTAGCCATTGACCTTAATCTATTTCTAAATTTGCAAATTGCTAAAAATTTGCAAGAAGTCTGGCGAAGACCGGATATCTACAAGTTCCAATTGTCTAGATCAGATATGAAATTTTTGGGATCCCATCGAAACCTTTGGTCTTGTTCTGATGGAAAACTTCTCGCAGACAACCGTCGACAGCGTGATTCACATCGAAGGTAGCAAAACACGGCAAGTGACATCAACGTGGTTTTGTTAGAGGGGCTAGAATGTACTGTACCAAATTGGGGTCTCCGCATATACAAGGCATATACATATTTTAACTGAAAACATTACATTTATGAAGCAACCGGTCCTGAGTCCGATCTTTCCTGCTTATAAGGAATGTTCCCACATCTGTAATGCACATTCTGAAGTTGTTTTTTTTTTTTTTTTTTTCTTTTTTTTTTTTTTTTTTTTTTTTTTTTTTTTTTTTTTTCTTATTTTTTAAATTCCCGCGTAGCTTCTTTTTCATTTTCCTTGCTTTAGATCGAACTAAACCAAGTGGCTACGTCTCCACCTCCAACTCAGTGACGTTAATACAAAATTTACCCTACAGTTTACCCTACTTTAACGTCACTTACACTTTCGTCTTAAACCTATTATCTTTTTATACTTTATCAACTCAAAATTTAACTTCTCTTTTCAAACTTTTCATTTTTCTATTAAATATTCTCAAATAAACTCACTCCCTCTTTCAAAAAAACACTTCCTCCATAAAGTCTAAATCTACCCTTTTTTATTTTTTAACAATAAAAAGTTTTTCTTACCATATTTTACAACCATTAAAAATCTTTTCTTCTTTACCATTAATCCAATCATATTTTTAAAACCTGGCAAACCTCCAAAACATATACTATTTTTTCACTTCGAATCAAGCAGTCAAATTTTATAGGTTCGATAAGGAATAACTACCAACAAAAAAACAAAATTTTAACTCACGCACTACCTGTTTCAAGATGCTCTACCGTCCTTAGAGAATCTCTCTTACAGTGGCAAAAAAATTACTTTGATGAAAAACCAACAAAAACCTTAAAACTTATTCCTTCACTCACCTATAAAAAAAACAACCAAAAACCAACAACCACACCCCCCATTTAAAATCTCCTTCCTTTACAACAACAAAAAACTAGCAAGGAGATTCTAAATATCACTTCAGATCCTTAAAATAAACATCAGGTTGAAACTTTGACTGCCCAAAACAAAAACAAACAAAAATTTAAGTTTTTATTTTGTAAAATTTTTTAAAACCTACCGGTCACCCACACTTTCATCATCGGATTTTTAACGCATCATTCAACCATCCCACATCCACGGATCTATTCCATAACTCACTCTGCGAATTCATTTCAACCATACTGTGGATCCAACTGTAGAACCTCGGGACATTTATACTTTTACCTTTTTTCCTCATTTTCCACACGTGGACACAAACTGCAGTCATCAAGAAGACCATAGCCTGTTATTTTCCTTTTGCAGCACCAGTTTCAAAACACAGCTTCAGAGCCATTTTCTTTTCTTCTAAACTTTCAATTTTTACATCCTCCCTCTTAAAAACTTCAAAAATATTTTTAAAAATTTCACCATTAAACTTACACTCCAGGAACTCATGCTTCATACCGTCAACTACCTCAGTCTTGCATAGCTGACATAGCGGACTTTCGCTACTCAAGAAACGGCTTACGCGGTTTCTGTACGGTAAAATTCCGTGAATTAACATAAACATGGTTTCTTTTTCTTGGGGGCGGCTTTTTAACGAATTCCAGTTTTCAAATGCTTTTTCATAATTCACAAATGGTTCATTCCGTTTTGCTTGGAAATCAATCTCGGTCTCACTTTTACCTTTTAAAAATGAATCCACCATTTTTTTCCTTTCCTTATTATCAATATCATCCTTGAAAATTCCCGAATTCTTCAGGTCTCGCAGTGTCGACGCGGCTTTTTGGATTTCCTTTGGTATCTTTTTAAGTTTTTCCTTTATTCGTTTATCATCATCTTCATTTATTACAGGTAATACCCATCCTCGTAGCAGCACTGTAGTGCACTCTTGCCTGGTCACTAACTCACACACATTTCTTACATACAATGACTCACAGACACATCTGAAATCTATCACTCCCAATCCTCCTTGTGTTCTGGGTACGTACAACATCTTCATGCTTAATTTTTCCAACTTCCCTTTCCATACAAAACGCCAAACACTTCTTTCAACTCTCTTTGCATGCTTCTCCTCTAGTGTGAAAACCGGCCCAGCATAGAACAAAACCGGCATGCAATATATATTTACAAAATCAACTCTTTCAAAAATCGTCCTGATAACACCACCCTCTTGACCACTCAACACTCCCTCGAACTTTCGGACAGTTTCTTCCCAGTGTATCTCTCCCTTCATCTCACTTACAAAATTCACTCCGAGTATTTTGGCTTTACTTGCTTCTTGAATCCAAGTCTCACTAAGAACCTCCGAATAATCTTGACGGTTTCCCAGCGGTAAAATATTGCTCTTTTTCCGGTGGATTTTTATGTGAAAGTTTTTCTCATACCATTCTAGAGCTTCACCGACGTTTTTTATGTCTTCCTTTCCTCCAGCAATAAATGTCCCGTCATCTAAAAAGGCCATGGACTTCAGATATATCTGATCGCCTAGGAACAGGCCTGTGATCCTTTCGTCGACATACTTGAACAGGGGGTCTACATACAATTCAAACAAAACTGGGGCAATTGGGTCACCTTGCTTCAGGCCTTTTTCCATGTTCACACTTCTTGTTAATGAACTATTAACCTTAACAACTGCTCTTGGCTTCCTATACATATTAGCAAACATACCCACTACCTCTGCAGAGAACTCGAATTTCTTTTTCATTAACATCCACAACAATTCCCGGAGAACAGAATCATACGCCTTAACTATATCAACACTTATCAGGGCCACCAGTTTCCAAAGATTTGGATTTCTAAGCATATCTTCGTCTCTTCTCTGTATCAAGTCCCTTATTACGCTCAGTATGTGTTGCGCTTTCCTGCCCTTCATTCCACCGTGTTGGTAGTTTCCAAGTATGTCTTCAAGAGTTCCTTCTAATCTCTTTGCTAAGATTTTCATGCATATTCTATAGTCGCAACACAATAGCGCTATTGGCCTCCAGTTTTGCAAGTCCGACTTTTCTCCTCCTTTATATAATAATGAAATAACTGCTACTTCCTCTTCCGGATAACCTTTTGTCACGTACTCATTCATCACTCTCACTAAGAAATCGCCCACTTCACTCCAAAATTCCTTATAGAACTCATAACCTAGTCCATCTATTCCGGGAGCTCTTCCATTTTTCATACACTGTAACACTTTGAATGCCTCTTCTTTATTTATCACCTGTTTCAAACTTTCATTTTCATCAACGGTTAAACATCTTTGTACTCTAAAATCCCCCCAAAATTCACCCCCAATATCTTCCTTTTTCTGATAAATTCCGTCATAAAATTCCGCCACTCTTTTTTTTATCAGTTTTTCTCCTTGTATCACTTCTCCATTTTTCCCTTTCAGTTTACTGATCAAATTTTGATCCATTTCTCTTTGCTTTTACTTTTGATGCCAAATTTATTTGCACTGAATCGTCAAGCTCCGACAGCCTGTTCCTTAGTTTCCACTTACAGTATTCTTCTTCTTCGATTTTTCTTATCTGGTTTTTAACTTCACTATATTCTGTCCATACTTCATAACCCTGGTCATATTCATCTTTTAGGTCGCTCAGGGTTCGGTATAGGTGCCGTTTAAAAGAGCACGATTTTTTTGTCTCTTCCTTTTCTAGAGTCATAACATCAATCACCACTTTCTTCTTGAACTTCAACCAAAAGTCTATTAAATGCATACCTTCTTTATACATCGACAGGTACTCTTGTATTTTAGCTTTCAAAATTATCTTTCCCTCACCCTTCTTTAGAATCTTGGGATCCATTTTCCACAATCTATGGTCCCACTGGTTGTTTCTTTGACCGGTTGTGTGGTCTTCATCCAATTTCATGTCCATTATTAGTGCTGTATGATCAGAGAACGACGCAATTGTGTTCTTTATATCCGCAACTTTTTCCATAATTACATCTGTACAATAAATTCGATCGATCCGGCTCCCACCCCTTTTATCCACTCGAGTAAAAGAAACTAACTTTTTTTTTTCTGTCCATACGTCCTTTAAATTCCAAACTTTTATTATATCTTTTAGCTCTTCACTAATTTTTCGCTTCATATTCTTTCTGTTATCACTAAGAATATCTTTTTCTTCAACCACACAGTTAAAATCACCTAGAAGTATCATACTTTCACTAGTTAAATATTTCGGAAGTTTTTTTTGCAACACTTCTTTTCGTTGATTGACGTTGTTGGTTCCTGATGGTAAGTGGATGTTCACAATAACCAACCCATTCCATTTAATGCTGCTCACCTCTCCTCGCTCTTCAAATCTTAAATTTTTCTTTTCAATTTTTAACCCCTTTCGTACAATAAAACCCGTGTCAGGCGTCATGCCTCCAGGTATGAATTCATATCCATTATATTCCAACTGATTAAGGTTTTTAATGTCTACTTCCTGAGCACACAACACATCAATCCGATGCTCACGTATGAAGTCTAACAGCATTTTTTGTCGTTTAAACTGTTTTACACCATTAACATTAAGTGTTGCAATCCTCATTACATTAACTTTCTAGACAACCTTGGACAGTCAATTTTTGGTTTTCTTTCCGTTATTTCTTCCTGCCGAAGTTGTTTTTCTCTCTTGTGATAACACCTCCTCCGACTCTAGTGACCCCTCACTACGTTGTCTCTTAGGAGTTGCGTTTTTGTTTTCTTGGTCACCGTGTTTTGGCTGCCTAATTTGCTTGATTCCTGGGATTTTTGAGGTGACAGCGCTTTTTCCAAAATTTCGTGCTTCAGTTTTCTCTTTGCTTTTCCTATGAACTGTTTCATTTGTGTCATTTCTTTTACCTTCCTGGGGCGGATCATTTTCTGGTTTCTCTTGCTGGCTTGCTGCTGATATCTCATCACTTATGACTCTTTGGCTAAGAGATAATACACAAGTCGATAATACACCTTGCGATCGAGGCGAACTTATGCTTGGAGACGTTTTGCCGTGGGAACGATTTGTCATGGGGACGTTTTGATACGGGGACGTTTTGTCACGGGGACGTTTCCTTCAGTCATTCGTACCCTACTTCATACACCACTTTAATTCCATAAGCCGAATCATATAATTATTTACCGTCGACTGTGCTATTTCCCCGAGCTGCCGAATGGATGAAATATCTGTATACATACTGTAGTCCTGTCTCAGTGCAGTTTTGATTAGCATATGTGACGTGTAGTATCACGTCGTAAATAAACTGAATGATTGATCAATAAACCGAACTGTAATATATTAAAAGTGAACTGGGAATCTTTGAAGTTATTTCCCAAATAAATGTCGTCATTACAAGTATTAACTGTTAAACCGCGTGAAGATCATGCGCTAGCGAGTAATTTACATTTTTATTTGAACTTGATTAGATGTTCGATTCAGGGGTAAGAAGACATGCTGAATCCGTATACGACAATCATTTTCTACCCAGACATATAGTTGGCCCGGAATCCGGCTGAAACCGGAAAATTGTCAAAAGTAAAAGTTTTATCTGAAGTTTGATTATAGGATCGATGTAGCGGTAAGGAGGCATTAATCCGTATATGTAAATTATTTTCGCGCCGGACAAATAGTTCGCCCGGAATCCGGCCAAAACCTGATAATTCGTTAAAAGTTAATGTTTTTATCTGAAGTTGGTAGAGTAGGGGTAAGGAGATACGCTGAATTCGTTTTTGAGCTTTTTCTAACGGACAAGTAGCTCGCTGGAAGTTTTGATCAATTTCGTCAAAGTAAATATGACGGATAGGAGTAAACACACAGGCTCAATCCATATCTGAGCTTGGTTTTCTCAGATGGTTAGCCATTGACCTTAATCTATTTCTAAATTTGCAAATTGCTAAAAATTTGCAAGAAGTCTGGCGAAGACCGGATATCTACAAGTTCCAATTGTCTAGATCAGATATGAAATTTTTGGGATCCCATCGAAACCTTTGGTCTTGTTCTGATGGAAAACTTCTCGCAGACAACCGTCGACAGCGTGATTCACATCGAAGGTAGCAAAACACGGCAAGTGACATCAACGTGGTTTTGTTAGAGGGGCTAGAATGTACTGTACCAAATTGGGGTCTCCGCATATACAAGGCATATACATATTTTAACTGAAAACATTACATTTATGAAGCAACCGGTCCTGAGTCCGATCTTTCCTGCTTATAAGGAATGTTCCCACATCTGTAATGCACATTCTGAAGTTGTTTTAAGTCGATAATACACCTTGCGATCGAGGCGAACTTATGCTTGGAGACGTTTTGCCGTGGGAACGATTTGTCATGGGGACGTTTTGATACGGGGACGTTTTGTCACGGGGACGTTTCCTTCAGTCATTCGTACCCTACTTCATACACCACTTTAATTCCATAAGCCGAATCATATAATTAATTACCGTCGACTGTGCTATTTCCCCGAGCTGCCGAATGGATGAAATATCTGTATACATACTGTAGTCCTGTCTCAGTGCAGTTTTGATTAGCATATGTGACGTGTAGTATCACGTCGTAAATAAACTGAATGATTGATCAATAAACCGAACTGTAATATATTAAAAGTGAACTGGGAATCTTTGAAGTTATTTCCCAAATAAATGTCGTCATTACAAGTATTAACTGTTAAACCGCGTGAAGATCATGCGCTAGCGAGTAATTTACATTTTTATTTGAACTTGATTAGATGTTCGATTCAGGGGTAAGAAGACATGCTGAATCCGTATACGACAATCATTTTCTACCCAGACATATAGTTGGCCCGGAATCCGGCTGAAACCGGAAAACTGTCAAAAGTAAAAGTTTTATCTGAAGTTTGATTATAGGATCGATGTAGCGGTAAGGAGGCATTAATCCGTATATGTAAATTATTTTCGCGCCGGACAAATAGTTCGCCCGGAATCCGGCCAAAACCTGATAATTCGTTAAAAGTTAATGTTTTTATCTGAAGTTGGTAGAGTAGGGGTAAGGAGATACGCTGAATTCGTTTTTGAGCTTTTTCTAACGGACAAGTAGCTCGCTGGAAGTTTTGATCAATTTCGTCAAAGTAAATATGACGGATAGGAGTAAACACACAGGCTCAATCCATATCTGAGCTTGGTTTTCTCAGATGGTTAGCCATTGACCTTAATCTATTTCTAAATTTGCAAATTGCTAAAAATTTGCAAGAAGTCTGGCGAAGACCGGATATCTACAAGTTCCAATTGTCTAGATCAGATATGAAATTTTTGGGATCCCATCGAAACCTTTGGTCTTGTTCTGATGGAAAACTTCTCGCAGACAACCGTCGACAGCGTGATTCACATCGAAGGTAGCAAAACACGGCAAGTGACATCAACGTGGTTTTGTTAGAGGGGCTAGAATGTACTGTACCAAATTGGGGTCTCCGGGTTTAAAAATATATGGAGTGAATATGGAAGTAGATCGCGTCATTATTATAGGCAAGACATTTTATGCTTCCAAAGAGACATGAGAGGAAGAGGCATATTTTAAGGCCGGGATTAAGTGGGTAGATTTAAGAATTTTAATTAGTTGCCGAGATGATTGTATTGCCACTGGGAAAACGGAGGAAATATTTGGGGAATAAATTAGGACGTACTGGTCCCTATCTTTGCCCGATGTGTGGTTGCGAGAGTGCGAGTTTTTTGCATCTGACGTGTGAATGCCGCGAGCTAGATGACCTGCGGGTTGAGGTTTAGGAGTGTAATTACAATAAATGATCAAGTGTGGATGAGGAAAGTTATGGGAAGTAAGTGTTTTCAAGATTTGAAGAGACTAGTAAGGTTCCTAATGGTAGCTTTAGCCCACAGAGAGAATTTCCTTTAAGAGTTTCCTTTAATTTAGTTTCATTATTTCGTTCAATTGTTTTCTTTTTTTACCATTTTTGCCATGGCTTAAGGCTTTTTGTGCAATAAATTATTATTATTATCATTAGAATAATAATAATACCAATCTCCAAGGTATTATATTTGACGGGGCAAAACGCATAAGTCAGCTACATTTTATTCGAGCTATATTTAGGAATTGACAGCCGCTAAACCGCCCATTACGGAAACCCGAGAAAAGACAGACCATAAACTTTACCAAAAACCGGATTCAGCAAAAAATAAAACGTTTGTTTCGCTCCGGTAATCGAATACCCAACGGCGACATTCACCAACAGGATACCACTAGGCCACGTCAGCGTTATTCTTTCTTTTTTGCTCAAGTAGACCAAATCTTGATCAGCAGTTTTTGGCCTTAGTCCCACACCAACAAAAAAGTCGTGAGATCATCAAGAATTCGATCTGAAAACACAGAGGTCAACGATACGACAGGAAGAGATTTGGCTGAACAAGAGGAAACGACACAAGTACTTCCGCCCGAAAACTGTCCGTCAGAATGGACACGGAACCACAGATTTACCCAGTAGTCGGTTTTCTCAGACAGGCTAGTGCAGTCTCGAACGCTTACATTAGGTCTGGACTAAAAATACTGAAACTACAGTGGAAGTTCTTTTTTTTACAAGTTTTGTAAAAGAGGAATAGCAGTCCATTCCGTAAAATTCTGAATGCGGTAATGGAGCGACCTTGAAATTAAAAATCGGGCGATCTGATGATGCGTACACTAACAAACTATAAAGATCGTGCCAAAACATTTTAAAAGCTATTCAAATTAGTAAGTGTATTTATTCTTAACCATGGACGGGCGAGCCGGTTTGTTTCGTTTTTGTATAACATGCAAATTATGTTTTATTTTTTTTGGTGTTTTTGATAATTTACGATGGCCGTGAAGGCTGTAGTCTAAAAGCGGCTTCACACTGACTTAAGCCCCTTTCACACTGGAGTACTTAGGCCTCTTAGGTGTACTTTATGCGTCTAAAGTCGCACTTAACGTAAGAAATCTCAGTATTTGTTCAAGTTGAAAATTTTTCAACTTTGCACTCAAAGTTAAGTGCACTTAAGGAAGAGAGGAGAAATTTTGTCAAAAAACAAAAACCAAGACAGATTTGAGGAAACAATTATACATTTTGTACTTGAAAGAATTTTCCTCAACAATTCCTCCAAAAAGATCGCGGCAAGTGCTAAATCATCGTCTGAGCTACTGTAAACCATTTTTTCTCATTTTGAATTATTCGCTTATGATGAAAGGATGAAAATCTAGGAAGAAATGAAGAAAATTTACTTAGCTTAAACTCCTTGGTGTGAAAGGCCTTAGTACAGTGTGAAAGGCTTACTTAACTTAACGTAACTTTTGTTACATAACTTTAGTTCTAAGTGGCAACGTGAAGCCGCCATAAGATAAACGAATATCTTTGGTTTTTCGTCAATAATTACACTGACAAAATAAACATTATCCTCATTTCAACAAATAACAAAAGTAGCCTACAGATAATACTTTCACTTAACACCTAATTGTCGTCTAGTTTTATTTCAAGTCAAGAAAGAAGGAGAAACTGGATACAACTTTCAAATCAGGTAAATAGGCTGTAGTTATAGCACTATACGCATTTACTTCGGGTTCACGTTCAAAATACAGTGCAACACTAATACTGAGTAGGCTATTTCTCCCCCTTTCCAAAAAAAATTTAGTTTTTGTCTCATTAAAAGAACTGCATGTATTTACAATTGCAAGAAGCCATCGTGTAAAAGCCTACGACATCAGAGGCGAAAACTCAGCCAACCTCATTGCTGGATTGCAAATTAGTCCGCAATTTTTTGGATGAATAAACGTCTTTACTTTGTTGTGATTTTCTTCCGACAGAAAGATCAAGTCTCAATTATTTGTGTTTTTCTGCTCTTTTCTGTATCATCATTTGTGGCACCAACTTTTTTTTAAATCCTAAATCAAAGCTTTTTTCTTTTTAATAATATTGTTATTTCATTTTTTAATAAAAATATTAAAAAAGCAGACGGAACCGGTAAAAAGAACGACGTTCCTGAAATAGAACCGAGAGTGGCGTCAGATGTCCAGTAGCATAAACGAAACCTGGCTTCATAATCTTTCACATTAGCCTCTTCAATTCTAAACTGAAGTCAAAGGTCAATTTGCTTCCACCGGAAGACATTTAAATCTGTTACCTCACGGTGATTTAATTGTTTCGATAATTCCTTTTAAAGGCCTCTTTGTTGTCTGACCAATTATGGATAGCACATAAGCAGCGTTTTCGATCGAAGTTTTGTTTGCCGTTGGCTTGACCTTCTGCTAAGATGTTCCGAGACGGTTGTTATTTTTAAACTTAGCTGTTTTCACAGCCAAGTAGACAAGGCTTTGGCTGTGTTTTAGCCTCCTTCCATGTCCCTTGCCTTGGACGACAAACGTGGCACAATTTGCATAACTGGCCTTCTGACCAATAAGCTTCTCGGAAAAAAAGATCGGGAGCCTGTTCCGCCACGTAAAGAGAACAAATGTGGCAAGCGAGATAATTAGTGTAATGCCAATAGAGGATACACTGTCAGACGTTTCATAACAGATAACACACGGATGCCCGGTTTCAACAGATAATGCGTGACAGATAACATTTCGGATGTTGTCTGTTGTGTTTCAAAATGTTATGCGTAACAACCGTTACCATCAGGAAGAGCCGAAAAACCGACAAAAAGCATCAGCTCAGTTTTCCGACATCATGAAGATAAAGAATAAAGTCCGTAGATGCTTTTTTGGCTGTTTTTTTGCTCTTCCTAGCAAAGCTTGTTATGCATAACATTTCATGCATAACGTTTTCAAACACAACAGATAACATCCCAAGTGTTATCTCTTACACGTTGTCGGTTGAAACCGCGCATCCTTGTGTCATCTGTTATGAAACTTCTGACAGTGTATAGGAGACACAAATGAAGTGCGGAATCTCGGGAACGAGAATGGACGGTGGAAAATGGTATTTTTTTTTACTCAACCTCTAAAGTCCGGCGGGTCATAAATGAGTTACTTATTTACTTACTATTAAGGGCCCGTCGTACCTATAATGCCAATGCAACCTACTTCCGTGCATTTCAAGTTACATTCTGAGCTCGCTAACGACACTTCACTAATCTTTGTACTTGCCAGGGTTCACTAGTTTCCATGCGCATTATGCTCCCGACGAATGTTCGAGTATCATGCTATTGATTCGTAAACCAGTTTTCTGAATTATTCAACAGTTTTTCCATAAGTCAATGGGTCTGGGGAAGGCTTAAAACAGCCAAACCCATGGATAATTTCTTAACAAGAGCTGTAAGCTCATATGGCACTTGCATGTGTCAAGATGATTTGATTGATCAAGAGTAAGTTTCGACTTTGCGGTTGAGATGCGCGCTATAAAGGAGCTGGAACTTCATTTGTAAGCAAAACCCTTGAGGCAAAACTGCTAATGGGCTGATGGGCATCACGAAAATGCATATATTGCTTAAAAGTATTTTTTTTACTTTGCGGTCAAGATTGGTACTTTAAGGAATAATCGGATTTGGGAAGTAGCAATTTCTAAGCAAATGTTGTTGAGTCTCCAATATTCCAGCGAAGTTTCATCGTCCTAGCACATCTGGAAGTACCTTAACGCGCGATCACCGGAATCCCAGACCCCCCTCCCCCTCCTCCAACTCCACCCACAATAACCGGAGCCAATCCTGTTCTGTAAATGATTAATCCAGAGCATCTGTTTGTCATTCCCACGAAGTTCGATCCAGATCACACCAGTCTAAGCGGGTCAAGTATTTTCCGCCCTCCCCCCGATAATTGCCGGATTCGGTCCGGAAATGAAAAAGATCACAAGAGAAAAATGTCCTCTGTTTAATTATTAAATTTCACTCGAATCCGATCACCCGTTCCAAAGTTACGCATGACTTAATATTCCGGATTCCTCTCCCTCAACTCCCCCCCCCCCCCCAAGATTATCATATCGAGGATTTTTTTTTATTCCAAGTCAGTTTGACCGGGTCCCTGATATGCCTTCCAAGTTTCGTCGTGAAAATCCCCCAAAAACGGAATTCCGGGATACCCCTCCTCCCCCCCCCCCCTCAAGTGTCCGGATCCAGTCAAATTATGTAAAAGATTTATATGGACCAGATGTTTGTTCTTCCCAGCAAGTTTCACTCCGATACCATCATTCTAACCGTTTCTCGAGATTTCCGGTCCACCCCCCCCCCCCCCCCCCCACCCCACCCAGCTCCCCCGCGGTGAACGTAGCCAATCCGATTCAGCAAATGACTTACCTAGAGCATCTGTTTGTTCTTCCCACAAAGTTCCATCCCGATCCCTCCATTCTAAACGGGGCACGTATTTCCCCCCCCCCCCCCCAATAGTTGCCGGATCCGGTCCGGATATGAAAAAAATCATCGGAGAAATGTCCTCTGTTGAATTCTTAAATTTCACTCGAATCCGATCAACCATTCTAAAATTACGCATGACTGAAAATTTCGGATTCCCCTCCCTCCACTCCCCCCACCATTATCTGATCGACAAAATTTGTATTTTGAAGTCAGTTTGATTGGGTCCCTGATATGCCTGCCAAGTTTCATCGTGAAAGTCCCCAAAACCAACATCACCGGAATTCCGGGACCCCCCCCCCCCATAAGTGTCCGGATCAAGTACAATGGCCTAAAGGACTTATCTAGAGCAGATGCTTGTTCTTCCCAGCAAGTTTCACTCCGATCCCTCCATTCTAACCGTTTCTTGAAATTTCCGGTCTCCCCCCCCCCCAACTCCCCCCTGGCTACCGAATCCGGTCAAGACTTTAAACGGGACATTACAGATATATATTCTGTTCAGTTATGAAGTTTCATTACAATCCGATCATCCGTTCGAAAGTTACACACTTCTCAATTTCCCGGATTCCCCTGCGGATTCCCCTCCCTCCACTCCCCCACCATTATCTGATCAACAATATTTTTATTTTGAAGTCAGTTTGATTGGGTCCCTGATATGCCTGCCAAGTTTCATCGTGAAAATCCAAAAAAACACCATCACCGGAATTCCGCCCCCCCCCCCCCCCATAAGTGTCCGGATCCAGTACAATGGTCTAAAGGACTTATCTAGAGCAGATGCTTGTTCTTCCCAGCAAGTTTCACTCCAATCCCTCCATTCTAACCGTTTCTTGAAATTTCCGGTCTCCCCCCCCCCCAACTCCCCCCTGGCTCCCGAATCCGGTCAAGACTTTAAACGGGACATTACAGATATATATTCTCTTCAGTTATGAAGTTTCATTACAATCCGATCATCCGTTCGAAAGTTACACACTTCTCAGTTTCCCGGATTCCCCTGCCCTCCACCCCCCCCCCCCCCCAAAATGGTCGGATCAGAAAACTGATTATTCCTAATTTTGTTTGGTCGGGTCTCTGATATGCCTGCCAAGTTTCATGGTCCTAGCACAACTGGAAGTACCCTAACTCGAAAAAGTGTGACAAAATGCCCTAAATTTTCAAGTTTCCAGCGCCCCGCACTCCCCCCCATATGGTCGGATCGGGAAACTGATTATTTCCAGGTTAGTTTGGTCGGGTCCGTGATATTCCTGCCAAGTTTCATTGTCCTAGCTCATCTGGAAGTACCCTCACTCGAAAAAGTGTGACAAAATGCCCTAAATTTTCAAGTTTCCAGCGCCCCAACTCCCCCGCATATGGTCGGATCGGGAAACTTATTATTTCCAGGTTACTTTGGTCAGGTCCCTGATATTCCTGCCAAGTTTCATTGTCCTAGCTCATCTGGAAGTACCCTAACTCGAAAAAGTGTGACAAAATGCCCTAAATTTTCAAGTTTCGAGCGCCCCCACTCCCCCGCATATGGTCGGATCGGGAAACTGATTATTTCCAGGTTCGTTTGGTCGGGTCCCTGATATTCCTGCCAAGTTTCATTGTCCTAGCTCATCTAGAAGTACCCTAACTCAGAAAAAAGTGACAAAATGCCCTAAATTTGCAAGTTTCCAGCGCCCCGCACTCCCCCCCATATGGTCGGATCGGGAAACTGATTATTTCCAGGTTAGTTTGGTCGGGTCCCTGATATGCCTGCCAAGTTTCATTGTCCTAGCACATCTGGAAGTACCCTAACTCGGATATGTGGGACAAAAAAACTCGGACCGACCGACAGACCGACAGACCGACAGACGGAATTGTGATCGGTATATGGCACTTGAGCCAGAGGCTGCAAGTGCCATAAAAACAGGGCTTGGTTTTACAGTATTCAGATAGTTTTGAATACTGGAGCATAAACAGTAAATAGTGCGAGGAGTGCTTTAACAAATAGTACAAAAGTCACCTGGTCAAACCGGGCACCCTTTCCAGGATTCCCACATCGGAGAAGTTTTTCGTGCTAATAAAGATCGGAAAATGTCATTTTCTTTAAAAAAAAATTCTATTTCAATAACAAATGTGGTGTTGCAACAGTTTCTTCTTCATCCGTCTTCCTTTAAAGGGAATGGGAAAATTAGAATCTGGTAAAAATGGTAGCCTATCGGTGGAAAAGATTCAATATTATGTGCGAAACTACTCAAATTAATGTACGGAAAATACTGTTTTATTAGTTACTATTGTGCTTTTAAAGCCGCGTTCACAAGCATGCCTTGCCAAGCACAGATGCCTAGGCACGTGCCCTAGCCAAGCCAGGCACCGAGTTCTAGAGTCTAGAACTCCGTGCCTGGCATAAAATCTGTGCCTATATGGGTGAGAACGGTGATGCTAGGCATGTGCCTAGGCATCCGTGCTTGGCTAGGTATGCTTGTGAACGAGGCTTAAAGCGAAAAGCAGTCGCAACAGAACGGCGATTGTTTTTTGGGATCCCAAAACGTAAGTTGAGGGATACCTATGACACCGCAAAAGTTGTCCGTCTGTCCGTCCGTCCGTCCGTCTGTAAGCACGATAACTCTCGAAGGGAATGAGATATTTTGATGAAACTTGGTGTGAGGATTCACTGGGTCGGCGGACCAGTCGAGTTCGTAAATGGGCTTTGTAGCCCTACATTTAGGGGTGGGGGAGGGGGTTCAAATTAAGGGGCAAACAAAATATTTTGAAACAGCTAATGTGATAGTCGATTATGGGGTAAGAAGACATGCTGAACACGATGGTGAAAACCATTTTGTAATCGGACAAGTAGTTCGCCCGGAATCCGGCCAAAACCGGAAAGTTTGTTAAAAGTAAAAGTTTTATTTGAAGTTGATTAGATGTTCGATTTAGAGGTAGGAAGACATGCTGAAGACGATGGTGAAAATCATTTTCTCGACGGACAAGTAGTTCGCCCGGAATCCGGCCCAAACCGGAAAGTTTGTTAAAATTAAAAGTTTTATTTGGAGTTGATCAGATGTCCGATTTAGGGCAAGAAGACATGCTGAACTTTTATGTGAAAACAATTTTCTACCCGAACATGTAGTTCGCCCGGAATCCGGCCAAAACCGGAAAATTGTTAGAAAATTGTTAGAAGTTAAAGTTTTATTTCTAGCTGACTAGATAACCGATTTAGGGGTAAGAAGAGACGCTGAATCCGTGTGTGACAATCATATTTTACCCGGACATATAGTTCGACCGGATTCCGGCTGGAGTCGGAAAATTTGTTATAAGTTAAATTTTTATTTGAAGTTGATAAGATGCTCATAATTGGGGAAAGAAGATACCCTGAGTTCGTTTTTGAGTTTTCTTTTTTCGCCGGACAAGTAGTTCTAGAGTTCGGCCGAAACTGGCGAATTGGCAGAAGTGGCAGGAACTTTTCGTCAAAACAGATATGACTTATACGGGTAAACACACATGCTGAATCCATATCTGAACTTGGTTTTCTCAGATGATTAGCTATTTGGCCTTAATCTGTTTCTGAATTTTAATTGTAAGAATGTTCAAGGATTCTGGCGATGACTGGATCTGGCTAAGACAAGACCCAGTTGTCTGGATCAGATATTGAATTTTTGGGATCCCATCGAAAAGTTTGGTCTTGTTTTAAATTGTTCTTGAAGTGCCACTTTTAGAGAATAAGTGTCAAAAGTAGCACTTTCGTGCTACCCGTGCCAACCCCGATATTTTCACTAACTGCTATCAAGGTTCTGACGGTGTGCGAGAGGTTAACAACTCCACGGCATCTTCTGTAAACCCTTTCCCGGCACCGGTCGGAACCAGCTATGCCGGCTATAAATCAGGCAATTCATCTTTCAATCGCTTCCAAACATGCTGATTTTAATAATTTTGATTTAATTTGATTCGTATTACATATGGTCGTCCATGTCCAAACAAAGGTAGCTAAAACCGGAAGGCACTTGATTTATAGCGCTTTCTGCACTCCTTACATCTTTTATTGTTCCGGTGTCTATCACGTTCTGGGAAAAAAAAGACATTAGAATCATTGTAAATTTTTGATGTACCTTCCTCGTTCCTGCCGCAACCACAAATTAGTTCAGAAGTTCGGCGTTCAATATGTCATTCATTCACTAGAGAAAACGTCAGCGCGGCTACTATGTACATCTCGTCATCCTGGTCATCGAGTACATGCTATTTTTCATGAAACTTTCAGGCCCAGTTAGAAATTATGTCTAAATTTTGTGTGTTTATACTGTTATTCATCTTGTGTTGTTTTCCGTTGTTCTCTTTACTCCGCTACCACCTTGTGTATTTGGCGGGTTACAAATAAAATGCATACATACATAATGCTCTAACACGTGGCAACCGACAACCCACCCGTGACGGCTGTTGGACATGCTGTACACTGAAATCAAGGGTATTCAACCCCTGGAAGGTGCGGAGCGGTCTCGAAGACGCTCCTGCTTATGTACTTCCTCGCAAAAGGATGCTCTATGCCACTCGTTTGCAAAACCGATAGCCTTTTTTGGAGAACCATCACGTTCTCAGAACTGTCTAGTGGAGACTTGATCAACAGAAACGCAATGCTGGCACACTGTCAGACGATTCCCAGTCACGCCCTTGACGACTAAATAAACAAGATGAACGTGTAGATAAAGAGCATGGAAGAAACCACGACCCGAGCGTTCAAATGTACATATATTCTTGATGACCAACTCTTCTTGCCGATGCAATATCCCTTGTACCTAGCGGAAGAGCCGGGAGCGGTATAGAATAGAATAGAATAAAACTTCAATTCAAAAATATGGCTCATCATAGCAAACTGCCAAATTCGATATTTTTTCGTCAGGTAGGCTACATCCTTTGTTAGGAAATAAACACATTACACAACCAGCAAAAAGAAAACACACTATAAGTCAAGTTGAGTTAAAAAGGGCCACAAAACTAGGCACAAAGCTCTCTTTATAGCGGTTTGTTTTTAGCAAAAACAGGTGTCAACTTTGGAACCTTCACAGCCGCTTCTCTCGGGAGGCGGATTCGTTCGGGAGCATATGGGGGAGGCAAGAGACGGCTGTGGAGAGGATGCTTTAGAAGCTTTTGACCAAAATTTAGGGAAAGGTTTTGCCTTCTTTTAGCCAAAGTTTTAAAAATAAATTCTTTAAAATCAATATCATATTTAAAATTAATATCACAGCTGCTCCCAAACATGGCCGTCACTATTTCACAGGATTGAGTTGTTGAGTTTGAGTCGTTAGTGCTACGTTTTTCCGTTCTTACCGAGGATCACTGGCGTGTTTTGGACTTAGTCATAGAGAGTATTGTTGCTGGACGGATGGATACGGCAATATTTCGTCAAGGGTCATCGTCTGGCCCAAGCTCTACGACCGATAACTACAGGTATAGCAACTAAACTGAAAGTAGTTTTGTCTGTAATATGACGTTAGCCAGACGTCAAGCGACGCACGACCAAAGTTTCGAATTCTGATCTTCGATATTTTTCAATTTTACAGGAAGGAAAGGAATCTGTTTAGTTTGGCAGATAGTAAGCCACCTGAGGAGGGAAGGCGGTCGGTTGGGAGTGTTAAGGGTCGGTCCGGTCTTTACTCTAATTGTGGTAGTAGGCCTATAAATGAGAACTAGATCACACTACTAGGCTAGACTACTAGAGCCCACAATGAAAAAACAAATCCCTCAGCAGAGTCTAAATAATTGAGTGTATTCAAATACAAGATGTAAAGGTAAACCGGCTTTTTGGATAAGCTTTGAAAGATAATAAGTCACTCACTTCACAAACTAGAAGAAATCCTTAGGCTTAGCACTATAGCTTAACTCACCGGTTCATCCTCTCCTTAATCATCGCCTCCTCCTGTGACCTCGGGGGGCCCCTTTGCCCCATATAGATCTGCTGATCCCTAGCAGCTGCAGCTGCCAATACTCCAAGGTCGTGGGTTCGATACCCGTAGGGTATATACTGACCGGACATCACAGATCCGGGGTAAACGGGGAGGTGATGCGGGGCCATACTTTCCATTAGCCTGTGACCTGGAATGATCAAGCTTTTAAGCTAGGGTGAAGATAGGCGAATGAGGCCACACTGAGCATGCAGAGGTGGCAAAATCGAGTCTTCTTTCCTTAAACTGGGCCATCGGTGGCGCTTATGACGTAGACGAAACCTATCCGTTCATCACGAAGCTGTGCAGCCGCAGTGATGTCCGTTAGAGCCGAGGCCAGTGCCGACGTTTTTTTTTTGTTGTTTTTTTCGGGGACAGGTGTTTGAGCCCTCGAAATTACCGATTCCCGACCAAACAGATGTAGGCAACAATTTCGTTGGTACTTCTGCAGTCAGTAGTTTGGTCGCAGGACAAGGACAATTTCTGCCCCCTTGAGGGCTTTATAATATCTAAAGAGATTCGGGCTGTCGATCAGGTCACTCCTGAATTGTTACAAAACTTACTTTAGACCTGCAACGGAATACGCATGCAGGGTTTAGCATGCCTCGCTGACTGCAGAGCAGGCCGACAAAATCGAGACAATTCAGAAGCGAGCATGCAAGATAATTCTCGGACCGTCATACACTGACTACGAGTCCAGCCTTTCAAAATTGGAACTAACGTCACTTAGCCAGCGCAGACATCAGCTACTGATGAAATTTGGGATGTCACTATTGTCTTCTGAGCACCACAAAGGAATTCTACCAGACTGCCAGAGCCCGAATCACGAGCAAAAAACGCGATCTTCGAAAAAAATCGGACATCAGCTGCTAGAAATACCCCCAGCTGCCTGCCTCTTCAGAAATCCTTTGTACCGTACTTCGTGAAAAAATACAATTCGACTACTTGATTGATTGACTTCTAATTGTATATAAATATAATGAGCTTGATTCGTAAGTGTATTAATTTGCAAGTGTATTATACCTTGTTCTTGTATTGACAATACTACGTTATCATTTTTAAGAGATATTTGAAAATAAATGATTGATTGATTGAATTTGCTTCTTCTGAAGAGCAACCAAACCTCAGTTGTGTTTGGAAGTGCTGAAAGTTTTCCGAGAAAAATTAAATAACGAACACAGAATAGCAATGTCCTTTCTGTATTGACAGGCTGCATGGATGTGAGCCATGGAGCCTGTCAAGTCTCGAGAAAAGACTGCTGATCTTTGACAACTTATTTTCTAAGGAAGATTCGTGCGATCCAGTCAACTGACTGAGTGCCTACCAAGTTCGCAGACGATGTAGTCCTTAAAGACCAAGCCCAAACGTTCTGTTTAGCTTCTCTTACTGATCGGAAGCCACCAGTTTATTTAGATTTGAACTTGATTGCCGGGTTGCTGTTTTGGCTCGAGCAAAAACCCACGCAGAACGTCTTCTTTTCCAGATGACGAAATTTTCCAAGTTTGATTCGCAAAGAATTATAAGACTTAATTGATTTTTTTTTTTTTTTATCTCTTCAGAAGTACCACACTGGTCTTGGTTTTTTTATTTATTTGTATCTGTAATAAACAGTTGCGAGCATTAGATGGAAATTATTATTTTGATCCTTGGCTCCCTACATGCCATAGTGGCTGTCCCGGATAATCGGCTGAGATTTAGTCCAGACCGATTATTTCAAACCGAGGAAATTTGGTGTTTTTTTTTTTATTTGCTCATTGTTTGACGGTGTTTTTGTGGTTTTGAACATTCATAGTGGCAATAGGGATGGTTATCATTGTGTGTGTGGTGGAAAGAAATATGTAAGAGAAGATGGAAGTGCTGGGGTCATATACTTATTTCCATCTCAAAACCGAGGAGCAATATAATATATACACAAAACTATACCTAAATAAATTATCCAGTTCACAACACTGTCAATACTATGCAAGCAGACACAAATAAACAAGGTTTTAACAACATTTAATTCATCTAATGAATTATTCTAAAGGTCTTTGCCTCGGCAGTGATGAAGGTAGATAGGCCTACGGTGCTGGACGCCCCCCCCCCCCCCCCTCTACGTAAAAGAGGAAGACAACGAGTAGCGCTTGGACGTTCACCCGAAAAAGAGGCTGTATCCTCAACTTGCAAGCTTCAGAAGCTGTAAGGGTGGATCAAGATCAGTCGGAATGGGAGACTGCAGCTGTTGCTGCACTACGCACCAGTGTTTCCAGATGGTGCGCATTTGCGCCATTTGGGCGCTTTTTAGAGGCGGCTGCGCTTTAAATTTTTCAAGTGTGCGCATTCTGCCGAATTTGCGAATTTCCTAAATTTCGGCACAAACTGGACGCATTTGGTCTCCACATCCCTTAGAAACTGAAAACCAGATAAGGATTTGTAACGAACATGACAGTGATTTTATATCCAGATTCCATATCTCGAGGGTTGCGGGTGACTCAAAATCTTCACTGAAATATAAAAAATGTCATTTGATAACACTGATATTTGATGCTTGCTGGTTCAAAGTATGTTGACCCTCTTTACGAAAACATGGGGGCAAAGAAATAGCGAAAATGCGCCGAAGGCGCGTTTTTGCTTCTCTTGCTGCGCGATCTTTTGTCAAGCGTCTGGCAACACTGTTACGCAAACCCAGAGGACCCAAGGTAGCGTTCCAACGAGTTACGAACAGTGAGGATCGTCAAGATTGTGAGATTATTTTCGTTCAATCCTCCGGCAAAATAAGAGTAGTTCCTCCCTCTTATCATTTTCGTTGCATTTTTCAGCACCCGTTCAGTAGTGAGAATGGTGACGTCTGTCCGGGCTCTTATTATTTTCGTTCCGCAGATGGTAATATTTATCAAGGATCATTTACGCGGCGGGTATTTTTCCCCGGAGACGAGAGGGAAAAGTGTTCGCACGGTACCCGGGTATTTTTCAAGGGAGAGTACTGTCATGTGGCAATAGATTCCAAGGTTGCAAATCTCAGGATATCTCTCTAAAATCAGGGACCCATAAATTTCCTGTAATGACTCGCCATTCAGGGGGCTTGTCAATAAGAGGTTTCTGATGTGCTCTTGACCGAGCGTCAGATAGTTCGAGAAATACCCACGGGGATAAAATACCCAACTATCCAGATAGACAAAATTGTTCGCAGCTGTTCTGGTGAACTGGGAATATTTCTCTGTAATGGAAGAGTATCCTGGATCTTTTGTCCTAGCTTAGGTACCTGGTGGCATGCTGAACAGTCCCAACAAATTTTGTCTATCTGAGCAAGAACGCCGATTCGACCCAAGCGGAATTTTTGGAAACTAGGTGAGGCTCGGGCAACATAGCAACATTGAAGCATATGAAATGATAAGCCCCCTGAATGGCCAGTCATTACAGGAAATTTATGGTTCCCTGCTAAAATGGACACCAAGATGCGTCCATTTGGATCACTTCTTATATGGACATAATCAAAATTATTGCTCGAAAATCCGATTTTATCGTTGCCGACGTCGAACAATGCCCTTCGACAAACAAATCCCAGGGTAAAAAGTTCGCGGAATTGAAGTCGAAAATACCCGTGGATTTCTTGCTGTTACGGGGAAAAATACCAGCGGAGGACGGGTAAATATCCTCCGTGTAAACGTAGCTTCACAATCAAGAGTTAGCTCCTCTTGCCATAATTACTCGGTATAACCACTAACCAGTGTGGAGAGCATTCCAAGTGACTAAAGGCCCATTCACAACGGGTTTTGACTAATACTCGGTACCAGCCAGTTCCGGAAATCGATCTGAGACCGAGAATTAGCTGGGTTTCTGCCGTTCGCAATCGATACTGGTGCCAGTTCGGGGTACCAGCTAGTCTCGCACGTCACACCCAAGTTGAAATCAGTTCAACTGTTCAGGGTACTAGCCAATCACATTACTTAGGGGAATTCTGAGGTATGTTCCGATTGGCTAACGCTGAACCACGTCAGACCGAAGAACAATGACGTAAATTCACTTTCGGTTTTCAAGACAGCAAGGAGTGGATGTGATTGTATCTATAGGACTGGTTTTTAAATTTACTCCGCTGTTTACCTTTGATGTTATTAGTGGGTAAGAAAATAAATAAATAAATATTCCTCAATATTCCCGAAAATAATCTGATTGGCTAGTACCCTCGAAAGTTGAACTGATTTCAACTTGAGTGCGAGACTAGCTGGTATCCGAAACTGGCCCCCCAGATCAATTGCGAACGGCAAAAACACAGCTAATTCTCGGTCTCAGAGCGATTTTCGGAACTGGCTGGTGTCGAGTATTAGCAAAGACCTGTTGTGAATGGGCCTTAAACAGCTTCACCTGCTTCCCAGTCCTACCCCCTGGCAAACCTGTTCACTATCTCTGGCGCCTGTCTGAATACCTGCCAAAAAACGAAACAAAGCACACCCTGAAAGTACAAGCCGTTCAACGCTCCACCAAAGCTATAAACCTTTTGCGATAAGCGAAACCAGAAGAACAGATTGCGTACGACCCTCGGGGCAGGCAAGACTACACCGTTCGATCCGATCGGCAAACCTAGCCATGTATATGCAAAAATAGCCCTTTGGAGCGAAAGGATTTAAACAGAGTTGCCATCTGGACATATTTTTTTTGGCGGGTTCAGATTTTTAGAACCAATAGTCAGGTCTTGCAGAAAATGGACCTTTTTAGACTCTACGATAGAAAGACAAAACTGGACCGATTTGGAAATAGTCTATTTCTTGGCAGATATTCCTTCACTCGGAAGAAATACTTTTTTGTCGGATTTAAACTTTTTATACCGACAAAAAAAGGCAAAGCTTGCAGAGAATGGACTCTTTTACACTTTAAGACAGGCAGACACAATTGAACGGATTTAGAAATGGAACATTTGTCAAGTAGTCTTTTTATATTTGATTTTTTTCATATTTTTTGTCGGATTCCGATTTTTTAGGATTCAGATTTGTATAACGGATAAGAAAAAGGCAAAGCTTGTAGAAACGATCTGTTTTACACTCTAGGGTAGAAAGTCGTAACTGGACAGAACCAGAAATAGTCTATTTTTGGGCAGCTTTCCCATCACTTGGAGGAACTTTTTTTGTTCGATTCAGATTTTTATGCAGCAGACTAGAAAGGCATAGCTTGTACAAAATGGACTGTTGAAGACATTACTGGACAGGCTCAGAAATTGTATTTTTTAAAGCTTTTAACTCAACTGGGAAAAATATTTTTGGGTCTTAAACACAATTTCATACCGGAGGACAGAAAGACAGAGCGTGTAGAACAAGACCAAAGGTTTCAATGGGATCCTAAAAATTTAATATTTAACCTGGATAATCGGTCTTTGCCAGACTCCTTGGAAATTTACTATTAAATTTAGAAACAGGTTACAGCCAATGGCTATTCATCTGAGAAAAACACGTTCAGATTTGGATTCAGCATGAAGCTCAACCCTTTAGCCTACTTGGCGAAATTGATCAAAACTTCTGCCAAATTTTCATTGTCGGCTGGATTCCGGGAGAACTACTTGTCCGACAAAAAACTAAAGCTCAAAAACGAATTCAGCATATATTCTTACCTCAGTATCGAACCTCTAATCTACTTCAGATAAAACTAGGTTTTGACCGACGGAACTATTTGTCCGGCGAGAAAATAACGTAAAAATACGTAACCAGCATGCCATGCCTCCTTACTACTACACCAAACAACTAATCAACTTCAGATAGAACTTTTAATTAAAACAATTTTCCGATTTCAGCCAGATTCCGGGCGAACTATATGTCAGGATAGAAAATGATTGTCAGCATTTCTTCTTACCCCTAGATCGAATATCCAATCAACTCCAAATAAAACTATTACTTCTAACAAATTTTCCGGTTGTGGCCGGATTTCAGGCGATACAAGTACTACTTGCCGGCAAGAAAATGATTTTCATATATGTGTTCACCATGGCTTCTTACCCCTAAATCGACTATCTCATTAGCTGTAAAAGAATGTTTTTTTCGCCCCTTACTTTGAACCCCCTCCCACCTCTAAATGTAGGGCTACATAGCTTATCTTCGAACTCGACCTGTCCCTTGACCCAAAGAATCCTCACACCAAGTTTCATCAAAATATCTCATTCCCTTCGAGAGTTATCGTGCTGACAGACGGACAACTTTTACAAAATCATAGGTATCCCTCCACTTACGTTTTGCGATCCCAAAAATAGACTGTTAGTTTTTGGACATAACTGGACGGATTTCGAATTGGTCTGTTCTTTTGGTAGCTTTTCCCTCACTTGGAATACTATTTACTTTTATGTTTCCGAGAAAAAAAGCTGATATTTGGTGGAAACAAACAAAAGGCCCATGATATTTCAATACTTAAAGCGGACCACTAAAATGGTCTTTCTACCATTCACACAAAGATAACCATCCCTACTGTCACTATGAATGTTCACAACTAAAAAAACACCGCCAAAAGGATGAGCAAAAAAAACCACCAAATTTCCTACGTTTGAAATAGCTCGGTCTGGACTACATCTCGGCCGATTATCCGGGACACTCGTTATGGCTTGTAGGGAGCCAAGGATCGAAATAATAATTTCCATCTAAGGCTCCAACTGTTTATTACAAATAAAAATAAATTAAAAGCCCAAGTCCAGTGTGGTAGCCTACTTCAGAATTGAGGTGGATGGTGAGTCTTTGGGCGGACGCTCTTCCGATGGGGATGCGGAGAAAATATATTGGTAGAGATAGGAAAGGTACTGTTCCTTATTTTTGTCCAATGTGTTTGATGGAGAGGATGCGGTACATTTGATATGTTATTGTGCGGAGTTGAAAGAATTAAGAAAGGAAGTGTTTGGTCGGGAGGCTCGGGAGGAATGGGATTTGGTTTCAAGTACGAGAAGTAAATGTTTTGGTGAGCTCCGAAGGCTGGGTAGATTCCTGAAGCTAGCTACGACCCGCCGTGAACTATTTTTATAGAAGTTGATTTTTGGTTTGTTTTTGGAGTGTATGATATTTTGTTTTTTGTTATTGTGTTATGTTTCCCGCCATGGCCCTTGGGCTTTATTGGGAAAAAATTCATTCATTCATACCAAAAATAATCAATAAAGTCTTATAATTCTTTGCTAATCAAACGTGGAAAATTTCGTCATCTGGAAAAGAAGACGTTCTGCGTGGGTTTTTTCTCGAGCCAAAACAGCAACAATCAAGTTCAAATCTAAATAAATCGGTGGCTTGGGATCGGTAAGAGAAGGTAAACAGAATGTTTGGATTAGGTCTTTAAATAATATAATTTATAAGTTTTTCTTCTTGCGAAGGTTTTTCTTCACTCCATTGCTAGCTGAAGGAACTTGATTTGGACGAACAACTCATAGCCCTATGATTTTTCTATAGATCATTCCGGCTCAGTGGGTGGTGGACTTCGGACGGACACATTTCTAAGCCCAAAGAGCTCTCAATTAGCATGAATTTCCTTACGAGTAGGTTCGATGTCTTCTTTCGTTTTATTTCTGTTCTTGAAGTAGTTTGCTCTTAGTTTTATATCTTTATGGCCCCTCTGATAATGTAATAACAAATGAATGTACTCTGCGGATCACGGTCAAAGTGAAGGCTAGGTAATTCCAGACTTCCTGGAGGCGCTTACACTGAGGGGTTGCCCATTCTCAATTTTTGTATACACCCACTTCCCGGTTCCGGGGCGGTGTACCCCAGGTGGAGTGGGAATCCCCTCTATTTACACAACAGGTGTTTTAAGTAGTGTACCAGTTTTGTACCAAGATTGAATACATTTGGTTGGACTTCGATTATGACTCATGTTCGTGTCTTATCGGACAATGACACCAAATACAGTCTGGCTTTTTTGGTTTATTCGCTGTATCTTTTTATCATGATCAAACAACAGAGCAAGGGTCGGGCTGTGATAAAATCGGGTTTGAGAACGCTGGTCATTCATTTTAAAACACGATTATTTTAGCCCCTGTCATTGTTTCAGAAACCAACTGATAAGAAACCATACCTTTCCTATGGATGTATTCGAATAGCATTTAGTATATGACCGTATATGACACGCCCGTCACAATTTCGAAACCGTTCAGGACTGAAGAGAATTGTAAAAAAAATCTTAGCAAGATAATATTAATTTAAATCATAACATTTTAATTCGATACAACAAAATGACTTCTAACTGTAAATATTTTGAGGTATTGTCGACCTAGGCTAATTGTATATATTGTCATTTTAAATTGTAGATAAATAGTTACCGATTAGTTTAATATTTTTTATGAATTATGATTTTTATTTATATTTATTTATAGATGTTCGTTTATATTTATACGTATCGTTTAAATGTAACCGCCATAAGTCAATGATAAATCAAAAAGGGTTATTATTTTCGTTGACGTCCTATGCTATTCGTTGTAAAAGAATATTTGGAGAATATAATGAATTTGAAAATAAAAAAAATTAAGACCTATCGAGTTCTTTAGATATTTCGAAAGGCTTGCCTAGCAGCCTACAAATTGCAGCCATGACAAAATACTCAGTAGGATAGTGCTCGAGATCACTTGACATATTTCTGCAGCTAGTCTTCTCGAAGGTCGGAGGGGTCTTGCAAAAGGGGTGGTCCCAAATTTCTAAACAAGGCTACATCATAAGATCGTCGAGATATTTTTGCAGCTAGTCTTCTCAAAGATCGAATGGGTCTTGCTAAGGGGTGGCTCCAATGTCTGGATATTGCTCCAGATCACTGAGACATTTCAGCTAGTTTTTTCGAAGGTTCGGAGGGGTCTTGCTAAGTGGGTGGTTCTAAAGGTCTTAATAAAAAAGAAAAAATCGAACAGCTTTCCACTTTTCTCTTTATGTCACCGAGCATATCGAACATGCATTACTACATTAAAGCACAATGGACACTTCTAATGCTTTATTTTGTATTAAATGCTTCACAAATAAATATTTCCGACTTCCTTTAGAAGACGCTACGAAAATCGGCCGTTTTCTTGTTATCCCGTGTCTTTACCTCTCTGGCATTTCGGCGTTCCAAATCTTAGGAGCTGGGATATCGTGGCAGGAAATTCAAAAACTCCCAGCAATGCTTGATAGAAAAGGATATATTTGAGATGTCACCAATAAGTCAAGCCGCAGATGTAGTTTACCTGATTGTTCTAGTGTTTCATCAGAAGTTCCATGTTTTAAGTGCCTACTAAAAGTTTTCTTTGTGGAATAGTGTTGTGAAGCTTGATTAACTTGCTTTATAAAATGTACTAGCATATGCAATAAGCTTATAAAAAATTACATAGCTACAAAAATCATTCAAAAACAAATAGCCTATTCAAACTAGAATTAGACAAGCTGATTTATGCATAAAATAAAGATCTACTAAGTGTTATAAGATACATCACTTTTATCTTTGTCCAAGCTAGTAAATTTAGCATGTACTGGCCCAAAAACTTACGCTTTGAAATATCACAGAGAGGAAACTGTTGGAAAAGCTGCTGAGCTAGGGGGTAAGCATTGTTCCTAGGTTGTTACAGAGTGGGATTGGAGTAGTTTGATGTGCCCATTGAACTTTAACAAATCTTCTCCACAAAGTACCTGTTTTTCGTTCTCTTCCAGAGGTACTGGTAGTGGTTATTCTATATTGTCTTCTCCACTTGTCATACGGCATCTCTATTAGGGATCCCCTGTGTAAGATAACTGGTGGGGGGGGGGGCAGTAACTGTAATTTGTTTGGCATGTTTTACGTTCATCTACCTTGCTATCAAACATTTGATAACTATTCTTCCTTTCTCTCTTCCTCTTGCTTCTATTCTCCCTGCCAGACTCACTTTGTGCCGGGATCTGTCCTGGAGGGATTCAATCCTTCCAGGTCGGTAGTTAAAGGACACCTGAACAATGAAACCATACTTGAACACACCATGGAGAATGCATTTACAGACATGGCCACGGAGAGCATTCTTCTCCTGAGCGTGACGTTTTCGAAATAGGGATGTTTGTTTCTTGAGGTTTGCACATGCAGACTCGAAGACAAAAAGCGCAATTCATTCAAATCTTGTACAACGCTGGCCGGATCGTATCTGAATTTCTTCTAGATATACGTTTGTGCTTAACTGGTCAAAAAATATTCCAGAAGAAGGGTTGATTGGAGACATTTGTTCATTTCTAAAATTGTTCGGTAGGCTACTGAAATAAGGACAGATGCAAAATGGAGCAAAAATCATAGCTTGGAAACACTATTTCAGACTTGGATTGGGTTTTCTGCAGGCAATGTTAACGGAAGTCATACAGATAGGGATAATACTTGGCACTCTTCATTCAGGTGTCTTTTAAGATTTCTTTCCAAAAATTACTTTTTTAGGTCAGCTTCCTCTTCTTGGAAAATATATACTCTGGTTCACTCTGGTTATCTTTACTGACAATCCCACTCGAGTAGACTACAAATGTGATTAATCATCTTTAGAGGGAGGTGGACTTTCACCCCTAGGCCAAAACAGTTAAAAGCGAAGTATCTTAAATTCAGGCACGAAAAAGAAGAAAGTGCAAAAAAGTAGTGTTGGGCGATATTGGATTTTTCGATATACCGATATATCGACCCAATCGTGCAGCAAAAACAGCAGCTGTCTCAAAAATTAAATCTCAGCACTAGTTTTTCCGTAAAGTGGCATTTACAAGTAATAGATACAGGCGAGTACTCCCTATCAGAAACGTGGGACTATCGGAATAAATTTAAGCTTTCAGTCCCTTATTAATAAAAAAAAACGAAGTTGATCAAAATACAGAAACAAAAATTTCCTGTCATGGCCCCGATCGCGCAACAAAACCAGCGGCCGTGAAAAATATTACATCTCAGGACTTGTTTTGTTTTTTACTACAGTGGCATTTAAAGGTAATTTCTCCGAATAAGACATTTACAGTCGGTAGACGCTGCAGTTATTTATTACAGGTTTGTTCCTTCCCCAACGTTGACCCTGAAGATTGACAGCCTGACGAGGACCCTTGCCCAGAAGGGCCGAAATATCGTTGCCAAAGCATCGTTGCTGAGGTATCCGTTTATGCGTTATTTGAACATATGTTTTAAAGTCAGCTTGGGCTCAAGGAGTATCTATATAGATATTTTCACTTTAGATATTCGAGAACCGATATATCGATATCGATATTTCGGTATCGTGTTTCGCTATAATATATGCCTCGTTTTGCCAAAATGTAAGAAAAAAGTGTCGTAGAAAAGCATCTTGCACCATCTGATTTCTTATGCGGTAGCGTCACGTCACTTCTAAAAAAAGGAAAAGACCCGGTTTCTTGCAGTTCTTATCGGCCCATAACGGTAGCATGTACTCTTAGCAAGCTATTTGAATACCTCCTACTACCTTATATCACTAAGCTTGCTCTAAATGATGATAATCAATTTGGTTTTAGATCTGGGCTAGGTTGTCAGCATGCTCACCGTGCTTTGACCTCTTTGTTAAAAGATGCCCATCGCACTCGTCTCGTACTTCATTTCGCAACCCTCGACTTGTCTAAAGCATTTGACAGTGTTTGTCATACTCAAGCATGGACAGCGTTATGCCAGAGAGGAGTAAATCCGTCGGTAATTCACGTGCTTCGTTTTTGGTACTCCCATTCTTACCTTCGCCTTAAGTCTTTAGATAATTCTTATTTTGGTCATATCCCTGTTCGTTGCGGAGTAAGACAAGGGGGAGTTCTTTCCCCGTATATTTTTAATGCTTGTATTGAAGATGTGTTGTCAAAAATATCGACTACGTGCCTACTAGGACTATCTGATATTTCATATCTGGCATATGCGGATGACCTTCTTCTGATTAGTCAAACTGAGTCTGGTCTTGCCCGTTCAGTGAACTCAGTTACTTCTTCTTTCCGCGATATCGGCCTGTACCTAAATATTGACAAGTGCGAGTTTCTTGTCTTCAACGGTAATAGTTGTTCAGAATCACTATACTGCGGTGGTTTTAGTATTCCCCGTGTTAAATCGTTTCGTTGGCTTGGCATAACAGTCTGCGATTCTATGAATGCTCTCCGGTCGCGTGCTGTAAAAGATATTAGTGATAAGCTGAGGCTCGGTTACTCTAAGATTGTTGCAAATAGTGGACACTATAGAAGAAGAGCGCTAACTCGGTTTTACTCAAATTTTTGTGATCATTCTGTACTGTTCTGTACTGGTATTCGGCCACTTCTGTTGACTGGTGATCTAAAACGTATTCGCATAAATTATTACCGGTACTGCAAATTTCTCCTATATCTGCCTCGTTCTTACCGGAATACAAAACTGATAAAGAAGTATTGTGCGACAGATATTACTGGTGTTTTCGAAAAATTATGTTCCAAGCTAGCCAGTGAAGCGCCTTATAGGCTAGGGTGTTTTCATCGCCTTATCCGTCTTTTTTCTGTATGTGATTAACTTTGTTTCTTGTTTTCTCTTGTTGTTTTTCTTTTTGTATTTACTCCACTTAACCTCTGTTCTGTAAAGTGGGTGATAAATAAATTATTATTATTATACTTCGAATAAAAAAAAATGATTTAACAAAAACCATATTGCTCCAATTTCGGATATATAAATGTAATTTATGCTGGATTCTTTACGATTATTATAAGTGTACAATTACCGTTTTCGATACTGATATTAACGTTTCGATATTCGATATTTGGTCCGACATATCGTTACTGATATCGAATATCGCCCAACACTATAAAAAAGTAGTGCATTAATCTTGAACAGAATCAGCCACATACAAATAAATACCCAAACTCTCTTGGACTCGAGCATGATGGATTTTTTTGAGGCTATGCAAAATGCTACAGCACCAAACAAAATAAAATATTTAGGATTAAGTCAGATTCAAAAATCAAACATTCAAATTTACTTTAGTGGGTTGCGGTAACTGGTGTTTGGCATAGGGATTAGGGTAGATAGGCGTTGGATATTCCTTGAGCCCAAGCTGATTTTGAAACATCTATTCAAATAATGTATACAACGGATACGTCACCTACGATGCTTCATCAGCGATATTTCGGCCCTTCTTGGTAAGGATCCTCGTCAGGATGTCAATCTTCAGGTCCAAGGTTGGACTAAAGTTTGGCTGGCATGGCATGTCCAAGAACCAGGGTTCTGTGGTTGACTGCCCCACCCAAAGATTCCATATGTCTGGATTGCTGAAGACCAGTTGTTTCCCACAACCGATAATGTGTTTCTTTTCTAATCAGCTGGTAATCAAGAATACTCCCTCCAGCACTTTCTGTGAAGGTACACTAACCTGGCACTGTACTACAGTAAAAGTAGGTACACATCTTTGAAAAATTTTCAAGTTTTAAACTAAAAAACAGTCAAATAGAAATAATAAATTTAGAAATGAGCATCAGCCAAGATACAAGTGTATAGTATTTCAAACGAAGAACAAAATCAGACTCTATTACTTGCGTTAGTTATTACTTTCTTGATATTCTTTAAGCTAGGTTGGGATGCTTTGAAGTGTCTCAAAACTTGTGAGACTCAAATTGAAAAATTGTCATAAAACTCTGGATGCCATAACCTGGCCACTAGGAGTTGCAAAAGAAAAAGAATTTAGCAAAATATTAAGTACCACGTAAAAAAATAGTAGGCCTAAGAGGCGTGAAAGCCTTTATCAACACTATATTTACTTATTTTGTTCGACCTGAATTTGATCATTTTCTTGGGTGTTGTCCAAAGTAAGTTGAAGTTTGAAGTAACATACCTCCAGCTGTATCCCCTTAGCTTATGGACTACCAAGAATAAATAAGGCACTGTACACAGACAGAGCTTGGGATTCTGTATGACAGCCAAAAGCCTGGCTTTTAACAAGTTTCAGTTGTACAGCAGGAATAACCTAGTCAGCCTATATGTTTGGCACAGACTAGCCTACACACTCACGCATAACATTTAATATGGTCTAGCTTTAAACGAGCAGGATACACAAATATAGGCTACAACTGAACAACAAAATTCCAACCTCCTTGCATAACACCTGATGCATGGCTGGAGGGGGGTTTCGAATTATCCTTTCCCCCTCTCTCAAAGCTTCCTGGCTTATCATCCATCCTGACGAGCTGCTGAAAGTTATCCAAACGCCATACAGTATTTATCCAAATCAAGAACGCACTTACAACCAATCACTTCAACGTCTGAACTCAAACTGATGAAACTGATGCTCCGGGACATAGAGCAACGCTCGCGCGCTCAGAGGCCACTGCATCCGCGCACTGCTTGAAAAGTTTCCAAAAGTGGAAAACAATTTTTGCAATGTTTCACAATTATGCCAACTGTATCTAATCTGTAACCGGTAATTCAAATATAGGGAAAAGCAGAAACCACATGACCTATTCCTCACAGTCGAAATGACCTCCTTGAATTCGTATTCTCTGGCTAGTCAATTCGTTTACCCGACGTAACCCGACCACAACCTTACCACAACCATGACGGGGGCAAAAAGGATCAAAAGGCGTACACTAATAATTAATTTAATTAAATTTTATTTGTAACCCATTCAGGTAAAGACAGAGTATGGTAAAAAATAAAAAAGAGAGAAACAACATAGCATCAAATGAATCAAAATACAGTAAAGTTTAACTGAAAAGCCAACTTATTTTTGTGTTATTATTTGGTTTCGGTAAAGGGATTTTTTTATTTTCCACTATTTGCATTAGTTATGACGTTCAGAATATCTGCAGCCGTCCTCATAGCGTGAATTCTACTATGACGCGGAAAATTTTAATCTCAACATATACGCGGCTTTTCAGTGGACAGTGGTAAGATTGGTGAAGATTGCTTTAAGAAAATCATAAATCTTTCTCGTAAGGCATACAACAAACATACAAGCTCATAGATGTACCACAAACCCCTTGAAAATTCCACTATTTGAAAATCGACTATTCGGAATGAAAGAACAACGAAATAGCCCATTTTCGGCGGGTCTTCAAGCCAATTTAAGTGAATAAGTTATGGGTAACTAGATTGTCCTATCCCATCCCTTTTCGGTTAAACTTTAATGTGGAAAATGACTGAACTCAGTTAATATGTCGCGTGGAAAAAAAAAACGTTGCTAGAAAATAATCAGGATCTCAATTCTCAGTAACATGAAATAAACAAATGAAGCCACTAGCAATTCGTTTATTTATTGCAGGCTGGTTTTCTTCCAACAACAGCCTGACGAGCAAAGGCGTTACTAGCCAAAATTTTTAGGGGGGGGGGGGGGCAAGGCATTTACCGACTGGCTGGTAAAATTGACTGATTTTCGGAAAAACTTACTGTTTTGACAAAAATACGACGGATTTTCAGAAATCAGACTGTTTTCGTGAAAAAAAATCAACTGTTCTGACGAAAAGTCGTGGCGCTTCCCGCCGACTCGGTTATTTTTACCGACTGGCTGACAACATTGGGGGGGGGGGGGCGGCCCCCCCCCCCAGTCGTGACGCCCTTGCTGACGAGGGCTCTTATCGAGACTTACCAAGACAGAAAAAAAACTTTTAGATTTGACGGTGCAAAACGGATGAGTCAGCTACATTTTATTAGAGCTAAATTTCGGCCCTTCTTGGCAAGGGTCCTCTTCAGGCTCAAGATGGAAAATCAACTTGTGGAAAAACAATCAAAGATTCTTCCTTAAATATCTGATTTTGGGAAATTCTTCTCTGAAAATTAGTTGGAGTTAAAGCTGGTGCTGTGATGTCATTCTGAACACGGCTACTGTTTTTGCTGTTCGATTCCAGATTCTTCTGCATTTTGGTTTTGGAGTCACCTGTCTCACCTTAAAGTCACCTTCTTTCCAGCTAAGATGGATACTTGTCGGCGGCATGTGTGGGCGATTTGAAGTTCCGTGCTTTGGTGATAGATATTCTTTCAGGCTAAGCTGGCTGCAAATCGTGTTTGACGGTGCAAAACTGAAATATAGCTCCAATGAAATGTAGCTGACTTATCTGTTTCGCACCGTCAAATATGATTCGCAGTCAGCTTGGGCTGAAGGAATATGTAAAAACATTCAGGCGACGGAATTAGTCTGGGTCCATTTTATTTTCACTTTTGTTTATTCTGATCGTTTTAAACTTTACGTTGTTTACCACAGTGCAATATCTTAAATTAGTTTTATCCCACAATTAAACCCAATACTAATCTCAGAAAATCTTATTAACCATTCCTAGCGTCTATTTTTCAAAAGTAACAACACGAACAACTCCCTAAATCGATTCCCCACTGAATCTGAAAGGGACTCTGTTTTTGATGATGGTGATGATAATCGGAACATTCCTCATTCGTGGAGACTCGCGAGAATGCGGGATGTGAGTTCCAGGGACAAAGGAAAACGCGGGTACTCCTCAAAGGGAGTCCTCGGGGAACGGCGAGAATACGCCTTAAGTAAATAATTTAACTGTAACCCACAATTTAAAAAGACATAAAGACACATAAAAGACACACAATTTCCTCGACCACGAAGCAGTGGATAACGTCATGCGCTGGTTAGGCCCAGTTGTACATGAACTGTGGGAGCGACGAGAAAACATCCAAAAGGGTGAAAATTAAATTAAATATGCCATTAGCCCAAGTTGACTTTTCATATGGAATTTTATTTTAAGTTAGGTCTACCAGCACAGACTCTGAAACTTTGGTTCCAGCTCCGAACAAACTCATTACCACTCGGTTTTAGAAAAAAGGTGTTTGAGAGAAGGAAAAATAGGGATGGGTTAATCACTGATAATTACAGGTGTCCGATTTGTCTTGTTGGAGAGGACAATGTTGCCCACCTCCTAGGGCAGTGCCGGGAGTCTCCTCTACCGGATCACTTTGGGGGAGGGCTGCTCTTCCCTGGTATATTGACATCGACTAAAGAAAACGTTATTAAAACGGTGGTAGATTATGTGAGTGGGAATCTAAATAGAAGATAATTTATGTATGTGTCCTAGGATAGTTGTGTTTTCAATGCATTAATATACTTGTATGCCGTGTTTATAAAAATCTGTGTATGGCCCTGTGAGGCTAAATAAACACTATTCTATTCTATTCTATTCTATATTCAAATAATGAATAAAACGGATACGTCAGCTACGATGCTTTAGCAGCGATATTTCGGCTCTTCTTAGCAAGGGTCATTGTCAGGCTGTCAATCTTCCGGGTCAATGTCGGGGAAGGAACAAACCTGCAAAGCGCCGTAGCTGACGTACCCATTTTCTGCATCATTTGAATATGGGTAACAATTTCTCCGTTAAAGTTTAAAAGCCAACTTATTTTTGCGTAATTCAATTTAATACACTGAATAATTTGGATTCTGCTAAGGGATTTTTTATTTTCCACGATCTGCTCTAGTTACGATGTTCAGAATATCTGCGCCCGTCCCCACAACGTAAATTATACTATGACGCGGGAAATTGTAATCTCAACACAAACGCGGCTTTCCAATGGACAGCGGTGTGCTTGGTGAAGAGTGCTTAGTGCCTGAACAAGATGGCATACACTACAGATACAAGCGCAAAGAGGTACCACAAATCACACGGAAATTCCACTATTTGACAATCGATTATTCGTGAATAGCGGAACAACGAAGTAACGCCCCCGGTAACTAGATTGTCCTATCCCTGCCCTTTTCAGTTAAAGTTGAATGTATGGATATCGCATACTTTCGACCAATGGAGCAGGTGCTTTTCAAATTAAAATAACACAATCTCATCTTTTTTCTTTATAGAGGGCCGAGGATGCCTTATTGTTATCTCTTCAGTCATTTTGGACTTCAAACTTTACATGAAAGGAGGGAAAAACTTTATTTAAATTTCGGTCTAAGTTCAATGGAACACCCTACTCTACTGAACCTTCGAACCTGAGCGCCCACGGCCAGAGAGAGCTTGTGCTGAGCGAGTTCCAAGACTCCCCCCCCCCCCGCGTTGCCGCACTGAGCGATATCGGATTTGTTTCGTCTCAAACTTTGTTGAAGTTTACAACAAAACACTACCGCCCAAGGGTAGTAATAATATTAGGTTTTGGGTGTTTTTTTTTATCAATGGATGATTATGATTATTGTTATTTGTATACCGTATCATGTCAAGGTTTATAGTATGTATAGTATACGATATTAGTGTTTTGTTCCGATCTGTTGAAAGTTATAATTTGACGAATACGATTATTTTTTATTTTATATACCTTCATCTGTTGACTAAGTAAGTACGCTATTTGGCACTGTGCCACGATTTGTGCTTATGTTTTTAAATAAATAAATCAATCAATCAATCAATCATATCCCTCTTTCGCAGAATATCAATAACACCAGAACGAAATAGAACAGACAAAAGGTGCTGTACAACTTTCCCAAAGTTTATGATTATAGCACCCCTGGTTGGGGACGATGCGCCTACAGGCGGTGCCGGTAAATTTACAAACTTCCACTTGCATTTGCACTGCAAATGCACTTGAGATTGTCACAAGATTCCTCACACAGTAGCCGACTACGGTTCAGACCTGCAACTGAACATCTAGGGCAGATGGCACTACTGGTCATCACGCCCATCCGAACCGGATCACTCGTTAAAAAAGTAACAAACAACAAAGTAATGCATGTACAAGATTTCCGGTACCCCGCCTCTAGTTTCCCCGCAGTGGCCTGATCTAGTACGTGCTTGTAAACAGGACATCTAGGAAGTGTGCCAACTGCCAGGTTTCATCCGCACCGGATTTCTTGTTCGAAATTTATGCGCCTTAAAATATTTCCGGGATCCCCCTCCATCTCTACCCACAGTGCTTGCATCCGGTCCGGATCTATCAGTTATAAAACTAGGAGTTATGCTTGTCCTTCCCAAAAAGTCGTGTCTCAATCTCTTCATTCCAACTATGCCACACGATTTCTGGTATTCCCTTTGAGCTCCCAAAAAAGCTTCCGGACCTGGATCGAAAATCTAAGACATTTGATCTTAGACTGCGGGTTCCCCTCTCTCCACTTCGCATGGATGGTCGATCAATCTAGTCAGGTCTCTAACACGCTTGGCAAGTTTCATTACCATAGCCCATCTAAAAGTACCCTGACTCAAGTGTCCCGGTATCTCCTCCAACTCCCCCCCTCCAAAATTTCCAGATTCAGTCCGGACGTCAAACAGACCAACTGTCAAGTTCCATCCGTGCCTCCTCCCCCCCCCCAAAGAAATAAAAAATAAATAAAAATAAAAAATTGCGCCCCTGATTGCGTGTGCATGTAGAACTTGCTCTGTTTACAGCTTCTGTTCCAATATTTAAAATTAGTTGAATGCTGTAAAACTAGGCTCTTCTTTCAACAAATTATCAACGGCATAGGCTGTTTTAAGCCTTTTCCAAGGCCCATTGACTTCTAGCAAAAACTCGGCAAAATTCAGAGAACCGGTTTGACGCATCAGTACGCGAACAAACGTCGGGAGCATAAGGTGCATGGAAAACAGTGAATCTTGGGCAAGTGCAAAGATTAGTGAGGTATCGTTAGCGGGCTTAGAACGTCGCAAATGAAATTTCAGTCTCCGGGATTAAGAATTAATGAATGCAATTAAGGAAGTAGGTTGCGTTGGCATTATAGACTTACAGGCCTTTTAAGAGGTACTCACATCTGGTGATTTTCAAGTAACCTGGTTTTAGGTTATATAACTGCCTATTTTACTCGTTCGGACTCATATGACTCGTGGTTGGCGATAAGTACAGAAGCCAGACTGTAATTATGTCGCAAACTGAAAACATCCAAGTTGACATTTGACATATCCTTTACACTCCCGTTTCTGTCACATCACGTACGATGCTTCCGTCCGATTCGTCTCAGTGTAATGTCTTTCAAAATTTACTGCGTTTCACCATCTGTTATATCCTAGGTTCGAGGACCTTCGTAAGATACCATCAGTCCAGGGTATAAAAAACAACAGTGGCCTGAGCCGAGAGAGGGTGCTATCCTTGTTGCTGACGAAACTAAAGGCTGATACGTTCAAAACGAGTGTCAACAAGTTTGTATAAAAGCTAAAGGCGTATTCTCGCCGTTCCCCGCCACTTGAGGAGTCCCCGCGTTTTGTTTGTCCCGGGGACTCACTCCCCGTATTCTCGCGAGTCCCCACGGAAGGGGAATGCTCCGATTATCATCACCATCATCAAAAACGACTCCCTTTCAGCTTCGGAGGGGAGTCAATTTTTGCTGGTGTTGGTGCAATGTAAAATTAATTAAAAACAATCAGAATAAACTAAACCAAAACTAAAGAGGATCCAGACTAATTTCGTCAACTGCATTTTTTTTCGAACAAAATCCGTTTTGAAAGCATTCACCGTGTGCTCAGTGTTTTCTGTACGCGGAGTCCGCGTGGAGTGACTCCGTCTATTCTCGCCGTTCTCTCCGATTCCCCGAGGTGTCCTCGGGGAAAGGCGAGAATACGCCTTAGGCTGCATCTTTCAGACATCTGGGTCTTCCACACTTTCAGCTTCCGTATTTCGTGACAATGATTAAAGCTAATGTCACGGTGAGGCTCCACCTCCAGATTTTTCCTCCGGCTTCCAGACATCCGTTTTTATCGAGACGGATCTGGAGGGTGAACCCAGGCCAACACACAAAGCTTGAGGCTGATACGTTCTAAACGACAATAATTATAACTGATCTTCACAAATATATTTTCATAACGTTTAACGCAAGGATACACAAACATCTGTTGTCAAACTTCTGACAGTTTAGTTTACATTTTTTCTTTTCAAGAAGGAGTAAGCATCAAATGGCTTTATTTAATAAACATTTAAATTAAATTAAACATTAATTAACATTTATGAGATAGTAGTGTTGTGGCTCAGGCCAGGGGCGTCACGACTGGGGGGGGGGGAGGGGGGGGGGGACGCCCCCCCCCCCCCCAATGCCGCCGGCGAGTCGGTAAAAAATACGAATCGGCGCGAAGCGCCGCGATTTTTCGTCAGAACAGTCGATTTTTTTTCATGAAAAAAGTTGTTTTTTCTGAAAAATGATCGATTTTTTGTCAAAATAGTCGGTTTTTCTGAAAATCAGTCGATTTTTTTCAAAAATGTCATTTTTGTTGCTGAAAACAGTCGTTTTTTCTGTAGAAAAAGTGGGTAAAAATTACCAGCCAGTCGGTAAATGCCTCGTCTCCCCCCAAACATTTTGGCTAGTAAAGCCTCTGGCTCAGGCCCCATCTAACATTTATTGTCATTTCCAACCAAGGGAGAAAGTGGAGAAACACATGCCATCTAGGCATTAGTTCAGAGCTGTTTTTTCCACAAGTTCGTTTTTGGGATCCCCAAACGTAAGTGGAGGGATACCTATGACATCGCAAAAGTTGTCCGTCTGTCCGTCCGTCTGTGAGCACGGTAACTCTCGAAGGGAATGAGATATTTTGATGAAACTTGGTGTGACGATTCTTTTGGTCAAGAAAAAGGTTGAGTTCGTAGATGGGCCCTGTAGCCCTATATTTAGGGGTGGGGGAGGGGTTTCAAATTTGGGAGCACAATTTTTTTATTTTTAAGGCTATTGAGATAGTTGATTTAGGGGTAAGGAGACATGCTGATTCCGAATATGAAAGTTATTTTCTCACCGGACAAGTAGTTCGTCCGGAATCCGGCAAAAACCGGACACAAAATTTGTCGACCAATTTTCGGCTGCCCCTTTTCTTCACACTGGTATAGCTCTGCGCGTCGATTAGGCGCAGAACGCGTAATCTGTGAACGTAAGAGCTAGTGTGATTGAAAGTCGAAGGGGTTGAAATATGGGAATAGAGTAGGTGGTTGCGGGCTGTCCCAA
The DNA here is from genome assembly GCA_030848855.1 of Branchinecta sandiegonensis. Classification (NCBI taxonomy): domain Eukaryota; kingdom Metazoa; phylum Arthropoda; class Branchiopoda; order Anostraca; family Branchinectidae; genus Branchinecta; species Branchinecta sandiegonensis. Next base: position 17,421,168 of record JAUPMV010000018.1, read on the forward strand.
AATATTTTTAAATAGCTAATGATATATTCTCAAATGATTATAGCTCTGCGCATGCTGGTTCCGAATATGAAAGTTATTTTCTCACCGGACAAGTAGTTCGTCCGGAATCCGGCAAAAACCGGACAAAAAATTTGTCGAACAATTTTCGGCTGCCCCTTTTCTTCACACTGGTATAGCTCTGCGCGTCGATTAGGCGCAGAACGCGTAATCTGTGAACGTAAGAGCTAGTGTGATTGAAGGTCGAAGGGGTTGAAATATGGGAATAGAGTAGGTGGTTGCGGGCTGTCCCAAAATATTTTTAAACAGCTAATGATATATTCTCAAATGATTATAGCTCTGCGCACGTGGCCGACCATTTGTTTGTTCAGTTACGTCATAGAAGGTCGAAGGGGGTCCCTAAGTGGCGAAAAGAGACAGTGGCGAAAGAGACATGGGGTGAATGTGTCTATTGTATAGCGGATTTCGATAGGGAGGAATTGAAATTATTAATTAGTATGCGTGCTGATATTTTACCGCTGGGAGATAGGAGGAGGTACACGAGTAGGCCGATTGGGAGAATTGGTCCTTACTTCTGCTGCCTGATGTGTGGAGACTGGAGAGCGAGAGTGTGTGCGACATCTTGTGTGTGATTGTTGGAAATGTAGTAGGAATTGTAGGAATAAGTGATGGGTTGCTCACTGAAAAAGGTGTACTTGGTAGGGGAGGAGTTACTCACTGGTAAAAAGATGTACTGGATAAGTGAGGGGTTGCTCAGTGGGTGTACTAAAGTTGTCTGGGGAGGGGGTGGGGTGAGCCGATCCCAGGTACTCGTGACCAATCCCAGGTGCACGCGAGGGGTTAGGAATTGGGTGTACCCGTTAAAGGAGTACTCGAGGGGTTAGACACTTGTGTAAGCCAAGCGAGGGGGTTGGGGGGGGAGGGGGTTACTCACTGATAGAAGGGTGAACTGGGTGAGTGAGGGGTTGCTAACTGAAAAAGGTGTACTTGGTAAGGGAGGGGTTACTCACTGGAAAAAAGATGTACTGGACAAGTGAGGGGTTACTCAGTGGGTGTACTAAAGTTGTTTGTGGAGGGGGTGGGGTGAGACGGTCCCAGGTGCTCGGTGAACCAATCCCAGGACTACGCAAGGGGTTACTCACTTGCAAAAGAAAAACAGGGGTTAGGAACTGGGTCTTGAGGGTTATTGCCCGGGGGAATTAGCGAATTTTGAACTTTATTCCCTTGACGGATAAGCTGGCAAAATTTGCAAGGTTCGGCTCCAGCGTCAACAGATCTTTTGCTTTGCATGCAGTTCGCCGGGGATGCTGCTAAAATACGAGGAATTGGTAGAAAAATATGCTTGTTGAATCCGTATCTGAACTTGGTTTCCTCATTTGATTACTTGTTTGCCCGTAAGCAAAAAACTTCAAAATGGTAACATTTTTGTTGTGGGCTACATATTCAAGCGGTTGATCAGGGATAAATAGCAAAAATGTTAAAGGGGTCTAGCGAAGACTTGGAAATATACAAGATTCGATTGTCTGGATCAAGAAGTCTGATAAATACTGAAATTTTTGGGATCCCATCGAAACCTTTGGTCTTGTTCTTTTGGGATGACTTCGAAAAGCGCAATTTCGGCTATTGTCGTTGTTTTTGAACAGCAACCGTATATCAGATACCACGATAACTGCAAAAACGACTAATTGGAGATCCAGTTACCGTGGTAGCAGATACCATGAGTTGCGTTTTTACAGATACCATGGTATCTGATACCACGGTCTAAATTCGTTTTTGCAGTTTTTATGGTATCTGATACCACGGTCTAAAGTCGCTTTTGCAGTTTCATGGTATCTGATACCACGGTCAAAAGGCGTTTTTTGCAGTTATCGTGGTATCTGACCAGCTATCGTGGTATCTGGCCAGTTATCGTGGTATCAGATGTTCAGATACCACGGTCCGACCGTGGTAACTGTCGTGGTATCTGAAAAGTCATCTTGCTTTCATCAAATTTTTCAAACTGGTGAGAAAGAAGTTTAACAGTTAGTGATGTAACTGGATATCAGTTTTTCTTTTGGGATAACTTCGAAAATTTCGGCAATAGTGGTTTTTGCAGAGCAACCGTGTATCAAATACCACGGTAACTGCAAAAACGACTAATTGCAGATTCAGTTATTATGGTAACAGATACCACGGTATCTGCAAAAACGCAACTACGGTAACAGATACCATTTCTTCCGGCTTCCAGACATCCGTTTTCATCGAGGCGAGTCTGGAGGGTGAAGCCAGGCCAAAACACAAAGCTTGAGGCGGATACGTTCTAACGACAACTTTGTATAAGAGCTACCTAAGATATCTGGGGCTTCTGCACTCTCAAGCCAACCCTTCCGTATTTTCATGAAATTGATGATAACTTAGGGCTCGTTACAACTCCTCTTCGTAGTTACTTCGGAGAGAAGATGCTATTTTAAGTAATGCGAAGCACCTGCTTTATCTGCCAAAATTATACCACAGCCACATGCTAACGGAGCGTTTCCAAATTACAGATGCAAGCAGAGGCGTCACTAGCCAAAATGTTTGGGGGGGGGGGGAGGCATTTACCGACTGGCTGGTAATTTTTACCGACTGTTTCTGCAGAAAAAACTACTGTTTTCAACAACAAAAAATGACGGTTTTGAAAAAAAATCGAATGATTTTCAGAAAAGTCCACTGATTTACAGAACAAGAGCTGTAAGCTCATATGGCACTTACATGGGTTAAAATGATTTGATTGATCAAAAGTAAGTTTCGACTTTTGCGGTTGAGATGCGCACTCTAAGGGAGCTGGAACTTCATTTGTAAGCAAAACCCTTGAGACAAAAATGCTAATGGGCTGATGGGCATCATGAAAATGCATATATTGCTTAAAAGTATTTTTGTTTACTTTGCGGTCAAGATTGGTACTTTAAGGAATAATCGGATTTGGGAAGTAGCAATTTCTAAGCAAATGTTGTTGAGTCTCCAATATTCCAGCGAAGTTTCATCGTCCTAGCACATCTGGAAGTACCTTAACGCGCGATCACCAGAATCCCAGACCCCCCCCCCCCCCCTCCTCCAACTCCACCCACAATACCCGGAAAATCCGGTTCTGTAAATGATTAATCAAGAGCATCTGTTTGTCATTCTCACGAAGTTCGATCCAGATCACACCAGTCTAAGCGGGTCAAGTATTTTCCGCCCTCCCCCCAATAATTGCCGGATTCGGTCCGGAAATGAAAAAGATCACCAGAGAAAAATGTCCTCTGTTTAATTATTAAATTTCACTCGAATCCGATCACCCGTTTAAAGTTACGCATGACTCAATATTCCGGATTCCCATCCCTCAACTCCCCCCCCCCAAGATTATCATATCGAGGATTTTTTTTTATTCCATGTCAGTTTGACCGGGTCCCTGATATGCCTTCCAAGTTTCGTCGTGAAAATCCCCCTAAAATGCGCGGCGACACCGAACGCTGAATCGATAAGAATCTATTGAGTTCCTATTTGAACAGGCGTGTGTCTTAAGACGTAAACATCGCGTTTAGCGCTATTCAGCTTATTACGCCTGTTTGGACAATGCTTAAGAAGCGTCAACGGATAGTGACATTAGCTATGCTCATTATCATGGAAATACGGAAGGGTTGGCTTGACTGTGCGGTAGGCCCAGATATAATAATAATAATAATAATCTGTATTTAAAGCCAGAGGCCATATACATGAACAGGTTATACACTGATTAAGCAACAAAATATAACAAACATTCAACTTCTATTGTCACGAAACTTCAATCCTCATCAATAAATCTAAACACTTTACATATTGTCTGTGCCGATGGACAATCCAAGATGTCTGGAAGCCGCAAATTCCCCCCAAGCAAAGACACCCTTAAATCAGAAAGCTCATGACACTTCTGCAAAAAGTGCTCCAATTCATCATTCCCTTCATTACATAAAGGGCAGGGTGTCACTAAACTCGGTTCTCCATTTTTTCCTTTTAAAAATTTAAGTTTCCTATGTACTGGTAGGCAATTCGCTCTCAACTGAATCCAATATATGAGGTACTTATTAGGCAAATTTAATTTAAAATAATACTCCGCTCCAAAAATATATTTTACGGATTTATATAACCCTAGTGATTCTGATCTTTCAACCACGCCCCGCCATTGTTGGCTCTCCTGGTCCTGCAAAATCTCATTCACCTTCTTAAAGGACCCCTCTTGCTTATTCTGCCTTTTTGTAATATACCTAGCTCCCTTATTGATTTATAAGCTTCTAAAATCCCCACCTTTCTCCATGGTTTCGTTTTGGACCTACGATTTTTAGCGCTTTCTCGGCCGTGCCGAGTTTTGCCAGTTACACAACGCAAAGCTCGCCAGAATCTTGAACGTCCGCTGGCAACTCTTTCACACACAAGGGTATGAGAATCTTATGTTTTTTACTTCTTTTATTAGCTTAGTTTCTCTACTTTTTAACCACGGTGCGTTCAGTTTTCAAATGTTTTGCGCCCAGCCGCCGCGTCGGAGAGCAAGAAGCCTGGATAGAATCGACACGCGCTAACAAGAAAATCGCTAAATTCAGATGGAAAGTAATAGCATTTTCGAGAAACGTTTTTCTGATCCGTTTTATAGTGAAAAGATCATTTCTAGTAAGAGTTGTGCTTTAATTATTCCACAGTGATCTGTTGGTAGTCCAAGGCCATCATTCCACACAAATGATAGCCCTACTTCATCCAGCAGTGCTTTAATCTGGAATGGCCAAGTTCTTTTCTTACCCATTTTAAGAAGCTCACAATACGCAGCCTTTACTAATCCAGTTTCTGGCATTCCAACTAACTTAAGCCAGAATCTAAGCATCTGGATTAGCCTACATTTTCTATCGGAAAATATTCCGAGGTCTCCTTTTAAAGCTTGGGAATGTGTTGTCTGGTGCAATCCATATACTCTTTTGTAGTACTGCAACTGAATCGACTCTAGTTGTGTGGCGGCATCAAATCCCCATAATTCCGTCCTGACCTCTGTGTCCTGTCCTGACTTCCAGATAATCTGAAGATAATCTCGTTGACTGAAATTTCACCAAGTCCAAAGTAGGAGCCGGGTTCGTTGGGTGAAATCAAAACAGGGATCCTGCCTCAGAACAGGGACCCTGACTTAAGGAATACGAAGAAGAAGACACAAAAGAACAGGGATCCTGACTTTCTCGTTTTCCGGCGCGGCTGGCTGTCTTTTTTTTCAAGTCACATCACTCACTCTCCCGTTGTGTGTTCCAAGGAACACTCCACTAAAAAGCAAACCAGGAGCCTGTTCCACCCTACTTACCATAGTTACTACGCATGACGTTACGAATTCTGGCTTTTTGCCGTCAAGGCTGGAACGATTTTTCTATTTTCCAGCAGGATATCATGCCACAGGCGAATCCGACCAATCAAGTTACAGAGATGCGTAGTTACTACGCTTACTACGCTCCCGAGCATGGTAAGCAAATAGTAACTATTAGTTACTATTTCGAGAAGGTTGGAACGGTCAGCATAGTAACTTTTCGTGAGGATGGAACGGAAATAGTAAGTAACAGTAACTTATTGTTAGAAGGGTGGAACACGCTCCAGGTGTCAGTTGAGTCACTTTCAGCCGTAAATTAGCAAAGTATTCAAAAAGTGACAAAAGCGTGAGTATTGGTATTTATAGTAAAAAATGCCTGGTTTGGGTTTTAGTTTTTTCTTCGGAGATCGTTCACTGTTAGCAGACGTTCACATAAGCATACCTCTACTGTACTCTTTCTTCAAACACTTCTTCCTACAACCCGTCCAGCTCTTCACATTCACGCATGAGGTGTACAAATAGTATATATGTATGTGTGTATATATTCTTTATAACCCGTTACATTCAAATTGAACAAGAACGGAGTAAATAGAAGAAAAAGAAATAAACAACAAAAGAGAGAAAAGAAATTAGCGATCAATGACACAATGTATACAGCACTACAAATGAAGAAAAACACCAAGGGCGAGTCAATCAGTGGTCATCCACTGATACAATAGTTGGGTTTTTGATCTCAATTCTCCTTTCGATTCTCCGCACAATTCTCCTTTTATTGTCGTTTTGTCAGAATCGAGAACTGAGAATTCTGCAAAATAGGTAAGTTGTTTCGATAGTCACTCCTTCGATTCTCGTTCTCCTTCCTGATTGGCCAACAATGGGCGGATGTTCAATCCGTATAAACAGGTATTAACGGGTGGCTAAAATTCCCGTTTTTGTCGAAAGCGAGAAATGAGAAGAGCAAAAACAGTAATTTGAACGAGAATTCAGATAAAAAAACATAACTACTATTCCCCGCACATGCGGCAAGTGTAACGACCAATCCGACTTAACACCCCTTATCACATGAGAGCAAAACAACACCAGGGAGTAGCGTCAAGACCTATGCTTTCCTTGCTTCAAAAACGGGCTATGCTCATAGCGCCGCCTACTAAGCTGGCGGCATTTAAAGCGAAACAAACTTGTGGATTTAGAAATTTCTGGTACGGCTACGATGCGGTTTGCACACACCGAGGAAACAGGGGAGGTTGTATCTTTTTATTTGCTGTGTTCAGAATATGAAGTTATTGGAGCCAGGCCTGGTGCGCGACTGATTGAGTTTCGGTAGGGACGTTCACTATCACTAGTGGTGCTAGCGTCGCTGCTACTGGAGTGTGTGTTACTTCTGTCAAGTCTTGGCGCTACTCCTTAGTGTTATTATATTATTAAAGCGATAAAAAATTCCAGATTTAGAAATTTCTAGTAAAGCGAAGGTTAGGCCTGCTCACACCAAGGAAACAATCGAGGCTGCCTCATTTATTTACTATGATCAGAACATGATGTTATCGGAGCCAGCGCTGGTGTACGTCTGAATGAGTTTCAGTAGGGACGTTCCCTATCGCTAGTGGTGCTAGTATCGCTGTTATTAGAGTGTGTGACAATTTTGTCAACTCTTGGCGGTACTCCCTAGTGTTATTTTGCTCTGTTCCACACGCTTCGTTCTATCCCCTAGCGATAAACAATCAGCTAGTCTCGGCGCTTATTTGGATTTACCTGATGCTTGCAATTCAGTCTTAATTTTTCTCCAACCTTACGCGCAACTTATGGGATGATGTCCTTACGCAGACACGACGCTACGTAGACACGACAGTACATCGAAACGAAAAAAACGTCAGTACATGAACACGTCACTACAGGGACACGACGGAACGAAGACCGACACTACATGGACACGACGGTAGAAGTAGCGATACTACATGGACACGACGGTACAAGTACCGACACTACGAGCGTGTTCCACCCTCGTACCAATAGTAACTATTAGTTACTAAATCCGTTCCAACCTCACGAAAAGTTACTACGCTGACCGTTCCAGTCTTCTCCAAATAGTAACTAATAGTAACTATTTGCTTACGACGCTCGGGAGCGTAGTAACTACGGATCTCTGTCAAGTGATTGGCCGGATTCGCCCGTGGCACGATATTCTGCTGGAAAATAGAAAAATCGTTCCAATCGTTACCGCAGTAACTACGGTAAGTAGGATGGAACACGCTCTACATGGACACGACGATATGAGTACCGACACTACGTAGACACTTCTTGATTTTCGACGTAGAGCGTGTTCCATCCTAATTACCGTAGTTACTACGCATGACCTCACAAATTCTGCCTTTCTGTCGTCAAGGCTGGAACGATTTTTCTATTTTCGAGCAGAATATCATGCGGCGGGCGAATCCGACCAATCACGTGACGGAGATCCGTAGTTACTACGCTTACCACGCTCCCGAGCGTGGTAAGCAAATAGTTACTATTAGTTACTATTTCGAGAAGGCAGGAACGGTCAGCGTAGTAACTTTTCGTGAGGTTGGAACGGAAATAGTAACTAATAGTAACTATTGGTACGAGGGTGGAACACGCTCGTAGTGTCTGGTTTTGTCCTCTTAGTGGCGTGTCCACGTAGTGTCGTTCGACGTAGTGTCGTGTCTATGTAGTGTCGTTCGATGTACCGTCGTGTCTACGCAGTGTCGTTCGATGTACCGTCGTGTCTACGTAGCGTCGTTCGATGTACCGTCGTGTCCACGTGTGTCGGGAATTTTGTCCATGTAGCGTCGGATTTTGTCCACTTACTGACGTGTCTACGTAGCGTCGTGTCTATGTAGGGGTGCGCACCCGCAACTTATCTGATCTGAATACAGACAAAAGATTCCACTCGCTAAACTTGTAAAAGTTCAATCTGTCGATCACCTAAACTGCATGTCTGTCAACCAGCCGTCCGTCGTCTATTCGAGCTCAATGCAGGATATGCTGCCATCTGACGTACCAACGATCATATAGAGACTCCTTGAAAAAGAAATCTCGTTAAATGGCAAAACGAAGCATAATGTATATTCTCGCCGTTCCCCGGGGCCTCCTCAGGGAATCGAGGGGAATGGCGAGAATAAAGGGAGTCATTCCACGCGGACTCCACGGACCGAGAACAGCGAGAACCCCCTCCCTAGTCGTGACGCCCGTGCTTTTGGCATCATTTGCAGAGCGTTCCATTCCCGATCAGGCCTAAACATTGTACTTAGAATTTGCCCGGGAATAAGAAAGACTGTTGCGATTCCGGGTAGGAAATAATTATATGTGAAAATGAGGATTTTGCGACCAAAAAGACGCAGCCGGAATAGAGACAAAGAATTAAAGGGCATAGTCAACGGCACGGCTCCATTAACCATTCACCCCAACAAGATAGCTTCAGAGGGTCTTGTTTCTTGCCTTACATTTATGTTATGTAGTTTGTGTAGTACGAATAAATAAATAAATAAATGAATGAATTAGTCTGGGTCTATTTTACTACAGTTCTGATCGTTTTTAACTTAATTTGGCATTGTTATTATTTACAAACAAAAATTCATAACCACGGAAGTCCACAATGAAATGGACTTTTTTTTCTCAAAATCAGTTTAAAATCACAAATTAAATTACAATCTGATTTAATTAAAATACATCTTATTTTCCAATAACAACAACACCAGCAACTCCCGAAATCGATTACCCACCGAATTTTAAAGGGAGTCCTTTTTTGATGATGGTGATGATAACTGGAGCATCCTTCGGCCGTGGGGACTCGCGAGAATATGGGGAGTGAGTCCCCGGGACAAACAAAAACGCGGGGACTCCTCAAAAGGGGGATATGGGATGCCATCAGGGGCGTAACTAGCCGTTCACCTTGAAGGGGGGGGGGGACGGCCAGTTTGTGCCGACAGACTAAAATATGTGCCGACTAAACACATTTACATTCACGGTACATTTCCTGCCAGCATAGAACAGAACCGGTGTAAAACGAACTGTAATACAATTTGCGATTATTTTTTTAATAGAAATTCGTACTGAAATTCACATTTTCGGCTTTTCCGTTCAGCTTTCGCCAAAAAGTGAGACTTTCAACGACTATACCCAGAAAAAGTTAAAGTAGGCGCCGCAGGCTAAAAATTTTTGCTATACCTACCTTATTAATATGTTTCTTTTAATGTGTTTCAAACCCCCAAGAACTTCAATCCTAAAATGAAACACCGTTCTTCCAAACAGAGAATAGACCTATTACGAAACGCGCCGCAGGCGAAACTTTGTATAAAACTAACAGTAATGCATCAATTATTATTATCCCTTTAATACAAATTCGTAAACTTAAATTCACATATTTGGCTTTTTGCTTCATCTTTCGCTAAAAAGTGACGCTTCCAGCAACTGTAGCCTATACAGATTGAGTTAAGCTAAGCGCCGCAGACGAAATTTTTAAAATCTGCCCATCTCCGGAAAAAAAAACTGATCTATACCTAAGATACAAATTCTAGCTTTTAATTTGCTCCAAACCCCCAGAATTTCACACTTAAAGCGCCAACTAAAGGAATTACTGTTCTTCCAAACAGAGAATACTAGGATATACACCGCAGTCGAAGTTTTGTGGAAACACTGGTGAGCAGAGCGCCTCTTTGCGATCCGAAATAAAACTAAGGCTAGCAGTGAAATCACAGATCTGTCCGACAAAAAAGTATTGGCTACGCACAATAAAGTAGGTACAAAATCGAACTGTTCTGAATTTACGGCAAAAGAAGTAGTTTTCACGTTAAAAAGACATTCTGTATACTGCGCATCGCCATTGTACTAGGTCCCCTGATTTACTCTTCCTGATTATGAGCACACCAAGACTCCACCAAGAAAAGAAAGAAGGATGTGTAGCCAGATCAGCGAAAAAGGGCAGTTTATGTGTACGAACCGATAAACGACATACAAACAAAATAAGAACAGGTTTGCCGAAATCTTGACGACAAGGAACGGAATGGAGCAACACAGTGACGTTGCATTAAAAAAAAAAGGTTTAAGGACGAGACTTAAAGTTCCGGGACGGCCCGACAAAAGTTTGCGGAATTTGATTTATTACGTGTAAGATCCCGATCTGCCGACGAGAACCCGGGTAGGCTAAAGGCTAATGTTTGCAGAATTTGATTTCTTACGCACAAAAAGAACCTGATGTGCCGACACGAATACCTACGCCCAACAAGACCATTCAGAATTCGATTTATTCTGTATAAACAGAAGCCGATGTACCGACGAAACTTAAACTTTCAGGATGCTCCCGAGAAGCATTTAAGGAATTAGATTTCTTACATGAAAAAGAACCTGATGTGCCGACGAGAAGACCGACAAAACCATACAACATTTGGTTTCTTCTGTCTTGTGCCCGACAAGACTGTACAGAACTTGATTTCTAACGTATAAGGTGTGCCGACGAATCAACCGACACCCGACAAATGCAAACAAAACTGTGTTTCCTTTGTATTTCTTTTTTGATTACTTTGTATTTTGATTTCCTTACAAATATGTGCAGACAATAGCTAATTAGGTACAAAAACGTGCCGACAAAACCTGACCCTTCTACAAATTGTGCCGACAAACATTTTCCGTATACTTTAGCTGCTCGTGCGTAAAGCTTTTGCCGACGGTTTCTACTGTTAATGCGTAACAGATAACACTTCGGATGTTATCTGTTGTGTTTGAAAACGTTATGCATGAAATGTTATGCGTAACAAGGTTTGTTAGAAAGAGCCAAAAAAGCATCTACTGACTTTATTCCTTATCGTCATGATGACAGAAAACTCAGCAGACACGTTTTGGCGGTTTTTCGGTTCTTCCTGATGGTAACGCTTATTATGCATAGCATTTTGAAACACAACAGATAACATCCGAAGTGTTATCTGTTACGCATTATCTAAAAGATTATTTTCGACAAAATCGTGCCGACGAATTTCCTTTCCAGGCTATGTTGGGTGGGGGGAGTCCCCCCCCTACCCCCCTTAGTTACGCCCCTGGATGCCATATCAGAGGTGTTGTTCAAGTCGTATTCTATTTGGAGAGGGCCGCAGATATTCTGAAATCACTACTAGAGCATATAGTAGAAAACTGAAAAATTGAAACACTGGACACAAAACGGCGCTGATTTGACAAACAACTGAAAGTCCCTACGGGACTACTCAAAAGGAGTCCTCGGGGAACGGCGAGAATACGCCTATAAGGAATTTATTCTAACCCTACTGTTATTAATCGAGTGGGCGTGTATATAGATATATGTTTACAATTAAGAAGGAGTCTGATTATTTAAGTTACATTTTTGTTTTCGTTTTTTTTTTTGTATATGGCCCTTGGGCTTTTGAAATACACTGATCTATCTATCTATCATACATACATACCCGGGTATTTTTTAAGGGAGAGTACTGTCGGTGGAAATAGATTCCAAGGTTGTAAAGCTCAGGATTTCTCTCTACAATCTTGCTACAATGGACATCAACATGTGTCCATTTGGATCACTTCTTATATTGACAAAAATCAAAATTATTGCTCGAAGATTCGATTTTGTTGTTGCTGACTGGAATCATCTTACGGAGAGAATCAGGGAGTCGGAGAAAAAAATAGATTAAAAAATTATTTTTTGGATAGTTGGGTAAATGTGGAATATTTATTTGATATTTTATTTAAGGTGAATATTCGGATGTTATTATTAGTGACTGAGGGCTCGGTTGGGTGGGTGGGAGGGGTGGGGGGGGGGTAAAGAAAAAGAAAAGAGAAGGTTAAGACGAGAAATGTGTGTTATAATAATAATAGTAATAATAAATTATTTCTTACCCACAAATTCCAGAGGAAAAATAAGTGGAGTACAATAAAGAAAAAGAAAGGAAGAAAATACTAAAATAACTATATATACAAAAACACTAGCACATAAACAGGGGGGTTAGGACGTGGTGTGGTGAAAACCGTATCGTTATCGTTTTTTATGACTGAGTAAAAGTCCCGCAAAGGAAACGGTTGTGCCCTTCTTGGGACCGTTATGTTTGTTGGTTTGTTTAAGGAATGTTGAAACTAAAATGAACTGAATTGAACTGAAAGAGATTTTTCCAAGAACCTTAGCAAGGGGATCTAAGCTTCTTGCACCCGCTTCGTAAAATCCGAGAGTGTTTACGTCCTTATGGTTGCTAGAGTCAGTGTCCTAAAGTACACTACCATAATTAATTTTGCTGATGACGAAGAATACCCTTCGACAAACAAATCCCCGGGTAAAAAGATGGCGAAACTGAAGCCCAAAATACCCGCGTATTTGTTGCTGTTGCGCGAAAAAATACCCGCCGAGAACGGGTAAATACCCTCCGTGTAAACGTAGCTTCAAGGTTTCACCTACCTGTTGCGAAATATGTTAAGCGACGTTATCTCGTGTTCAGTGAAGTTGGCAACGCCATCAAGACGCTCCATATCTCCGGTTAATAACTGAACAGATATGCTATTTCCAACTACAGCGGCGACCGCAAGATGGCGTAGAGAAATCAAAGAAATGCATGTGGGAATCGTCCCCCACTCAAAAGCGTGGAGGCAGGTCACTGTTTCCTAGAAAAGCAAGTATACGTAGTATCAAGAAAAAATAATCAAATAGAGCCTCCGTCTTTGGTCCCAAACGGAGTCTATAGGCGTATTCTCGCCGTTCCCCGAGGACTCCTTTTGAGGACTCCCTCCGGTTTTGTTTGTCCCACGGACTCGCTCCCCGTATTCTCGCGAATCCAAACGGATGGGTAATGCTCAGAGCCTCTTTTTTGTTGCGATAGCGCTGCCGCATCGCTGCTGCAGCACTTCTTTGCTTTTGCACATTATGCGTTTTTGGATTCACTTTCTTCTTGGTTGAAGCGGCAGCGCTGCAGCACCTTGCAGGGAAGCACGGACTTGGTCGGTGAGCAAGTCCGTGATTCTCGAGAAGCGCTGCCGTCTTCCTCGGAAGCGCTGCAGTGCAAAAACGGATGTAGAAAGAATCAGTCCGGAAGCGGCCGAGAAGTGGACCTGCAGCATGCAACAAAAACGAGGCTCAGATTATCATCACCTGTATAGGGTTGACCCAAGAGCAATCTGAAGAGTTGGAAAGCGTACAGAAACGAGCCGCAAAAATTATATTGGGTCAGGAACAGTCCGATTATGACCAAAGTCGCGAAAAGCTCCAACTCCAAAAACTGTCTTGCAGACGCCACAACTTAACCATGAGTTTTGGTAAAGAAGTATTTATGTCGGGGAAGCACCGAAACCTTCTACCACCTGAGGCGCCGCAGCTAAGATATGCAACAAGGCACAAAAACAAGTTTGTGCCTTGCAAACCGTCTGCGTCTTCGCGATACAGGCGCTCGTCCAGGCAGTATCTGTACATTATATGAACATGTAGGCATAAACAGATAGTGACAAATCGCAATGAAATCGCCAATTAATATGACTATGTAATAAAAGTTGTATATTTATTTATTTATGGCTCTGCATCTATCTGTGAAGATAATATACAGCAAATAAACGTTATCTATCTATCATCAAAAAGGACTCCTTTTCAGATTCGGAGGGGAATCAATTCTGGGAGCTGTTGGTGTTCTCTACAATGCGATGTATTAACTATTGCAGATTGTCAGGTTTGAAGAATTTGTTTTTCTCCCTCTGCGTGCAAACATAAGGCGTATTCTCGCCGTTCCCCAGGGACTCCACTTGAGGAGTCCCCACGTTTTTGTTTGTCCCGGGGACTCACTCCCCGTATTCTCGCGAGTCCCAACGGGCGGGGGATGCTCCGATTATCATCACCATCATCAGAAAGGACTCCCTTTCAAATTTGGAGGGGAATCAATTTTTGCTGGTGTTGATGCAATGTAAAATTAATTTAAAATAATCAGAATAAACAAAACCAAAAATAAAGTGGATCCAGACCAATTTCGTCAACTGTATATTTTTTTTTCGAACAAAATCCATTTTAGAAGCATTCCCCGTGTTCTCGTTGTTTTCCGTGGGTGGAGTCCGCGTGGAGTGACTCCCTCTATTCTCGCCGTCCCCTTCGATTCCCCGACGACTCCTCGGGGAACGGCAAGAATAGGCCTATAATCTTGTCACCAACACGGGATTCTGTAGTTTTCCTGTACTCGTAAACGCTGCATTAGTTGTTGAAGATAGACCCGTCACCGGATGGTGGTTTTGTATCGCAGTGGCTCAAGCAGAGAGGCTATGTTCGTTACGCCCGCAATTCGACGCAGTAACATCTTCTCAAATGGGACAAAACCTTTTTTTCTGTCTGTTAAATATATTGGCAGAATTAAATGCTGACCTGGTCATTATTTTTGCCAGTTTTGCGGAGAGATGCATAAAGGTGCGGAACGGTGTTTGACAGCGCAAAACGGATAAGTCAGCTACATTTTCTTAGAGCTATATTTCGGCCCTTCTTGGCAAGGGTCCTCTTCAGGCTTAAGCAGCTCTAGCTGGAAAATACTTCAAATATGATTCGTAGTCAGCTTGGGCTGAAGGAACATCTATCACCGAAGTACGGAACTACAAATCACCCATACATGCCGCCGACAAGTACCCATCTTAGCTGGAAAGAAGAGGAAGAGACAGCTGACTTCTAAACCAAAATGCAGAAGAATCTCCACCCTCCAACCAATTTTCAAAGAAGAAGTTCACAAAATCGGATATTTAAGAAGAATCTTTAATTGTTTTTTTCACAAGTATTTTCCAGCTAGAGCGGCTTGAGCCTGAAGAGGACCCTTGCCAAGAAGGGCCGAAATATAGCTCTAAGAAAATGTAGCTGACTTATCCGTTTTGCACCGTCAAATAAGAAATACAATATTTACGAAATACACATAAACGACAACAAATTAATGAATACACTTACCAGATA
Source organism: Branchinecta sandiegonensis (assembly GCA_030848855.1). Taxonomy (NCBI): domain Eukaryota; kingdom Metazoa; phylum Arthropoda; class Branchiopoda; order Anostraca; family Branchinectidae; genus Branchinecta; species Branchinecta sandiegonensis. The sequence continues at coordinate 17,436,389 of JAUPMV010000018.1, forward strand.
CACTTACCCTTGTGCCATTTTTCGTTAACATGTTGAATAAAATGTCAGTGTAACATTATATTTGTAGAATATAGTAGTAGCCTAATATTGTTATGTTTGTAGTATTTAGTATTTATGTAACTCGTGTGTGTTTAAAAGAATGAATTTTTGGTAAAGACAATCAAATTAGCTAGCTAGCAAGTTTCTGTCTAATCAACCTTACTTACTTACTTACTTACAGATCAGACCAAAAATAAATGATAGAATGAAACTGTGTAGAAACTGGGCTGAAGAATTAGCAGGACGCGAAGAAAACTGATTGCCAGTGTCCCTTTCAGACCGCGCACGGACGACGGGAGGGGAGGGGGGAATAGGAATATTATTTGGTAAGGAGGTTTTTGGGATCCCAAACGTAAGTGGAGGGACAGCTGTGACATCGCAAAAGTTGTCCGTCTGTGAGCACGATAACTCTCGAAGGGAGTGAGATATTTTAATGAAACTTGGTATGAGGATTCTTTGGGGGTTCAAATTAAAGGGCAAACAAAATATTTTTAAACAGCTAATGTGATAATCGATTACGGATAAGAAGACATGCTGAACACGACGATGGAAATCATTTTCTCGCCGGACAAGTAGTTCGTCCGGAATCTGGCAAAAACCGGAATTAAGTTTGTTAAAATTAAAAGTTTTATTTGATGTTGATTAGATTTTCAATTTAGGGATAAGAAGACATGCTGAACACTTATGTGAAAATCATTTTCTACCCGGACAAGTAGTTCGCCCGGAATCCGGCCAAAACCGGAAAATTTGTTACAAGTAAAAGTTTTATATGTAGTTGATTAGATATACGATTTAGGGGTTAGAAGAGATGCTGAATACGCACATGACAAAAATACCGGAAATATAATTCGCCCGAATTCCGGCTGGAAGCGGAAAATTTTTTATAAGTTAAATTTGTATCTGAAGTTGATTAGATGTTTGATATAGGGAAAAGAAGCTACGCTGATCTCGTTTGTAGCTTTATTTTTTCGCCGGACAAGTAGTTCCGGAATTCAGCCAAAACCGGAAAATTGGCAGAAGTAAGGCAGGAAGTTTTCATCAAAATAGAATATGTTATAGGGACATGCTGAATCCATATCGGAACTTGGTTTTCTTAGATGATTAGCTATTTGGTCTTAATCTGTGTCTGAATTTTAATAGTAAAGACTGGTGAAGACCCATCGAAACCTTTAGTCTTGTTCAAGTTGGGACACTGAAGATCTGATGGGTAGTACAACATTTTAGGGGGGACTATATTCATATTCATGTTTTCATGATCAATGGCCAAATTATTTAGAAGTCGTTCGGTACACACATACTTATTTGTTTATGAACCGCTTTTCAGTTACAGCGGAGTAAAAAGAAAACAAAGTAAAATACACAAATTAAAACAGGAGGCAAAACAAAACAAAATAAATAAACATGTTTGCGTTCTTTACAAACACTTTAAAAAGAAGTGAACCCTTGCCAAGAAGGGCCGAAATATAGCTCTAATAAAATTCAGCTGACGTATCCGTTTTGCACTATCAAATACTTTAAAACACCAAATACACTGAAAATTTTGACACTGACATGTCAGAATGTATACTAAACGGGTTCAGGATTAAATTAACAAAACCAACGGTTTCGATTGGATCCTAAAAATTTAATATTACCGGTCTTCGCCAGACTCCTTGGACATTTTTACTATTAAGATTTATAAACAGAAGAAGGTCAATGGCTAATCATCTGAGCAAATCAAGTTCAGATATGGATTCACCATGTGTGTATTTACCCCTAGGCTACACGTCATATCTACTTTGACGAAACTGATCAAACCTTCCTGCCTCACTTCTGCCAAATCTCCGGTTTCGACCGGATTCCGGGGGAACTACTTGTCCGGGTAGAAAATGATTGTCAAAAGCGGATTCATCATGTCTCCTGACCCCTAAATCGAACATCTAATCAACTTCAGATAAAACTTTAACTTTTAACAAATTTTCCGGTTTCAGCCGGATTCCGGGCGAACTATATGTCCGGGTAGAAAATGATTGTCAAAAGCGGATTCACCATGTCTTCTTACCCCTAAATCGAACATCTAATCAACTTCAGATACAAATTTTACTTTTAACAGATTTTCCTGTTTCGGACGGATTCCGGGCGAACTACTTGTTCGACAAGAAAATGATTTTCATATAAATGTTCAACATGTCTTCTTACCCCTAAATCAACTATCTCATTAGCAGTTTCAAAAAAATTGTTCGCCCCTTAATTTGAAACCCCTCCCCCACCCCTAAATGTTGAGCTACAGAGCCCATCTACGAACTCGACGTCTCCCTTGACCCAAAGAGTCCTCGCACCAAGTTTCTTCAAAATATCTCGTTCCCTTCGACAGTTATCGTGCTTACAGACGGACAACTTTTGCGAAGTCATGGGTATCCCTCCACTCACGTTTTGGGATCCCAAAAAACTGGCTAATAATGTGGGCTGGCAGGGAAGGATGTTGGTGGAGGGTGAGCAGATTTGAATGTGAACGAAGAAGTGTGTTGATGCTATCCTTAACATTGAAGTTTGAAACCACCTTACGATTACGGAAAGATTTTGGGAGATATATCACACATCGAAACAGGATTTGCTTCCTAATCGATCAGTTGCAATTTCTACACGGTGAAAGCGAAGAGAACTGAACTGAAATTGACGAAAGCTCGCTGTCTTACCTTTACGCTATCGAAGAACTTGACCTGTCCACCAGCTCCATAGCTACCAATCCCTCTACTTCCCCCCAGTTCACAAGATGTCAGCAGCTCAACTCTCCCCCAGTGCTTATAGAGATACTCGAAAGTATTTGACTTCGGGTTCCATTTGCAGACGTGTCCACTTCCCAGTCCGAAGTATAGGGTTTCTTCATGGCTGCAGTAAAGGGCAGTCACGGGTAAGGCAAGGTCTTTCATTTTGCCGAGTCTTTCAGTGGATGGGAGGATGCTACCCTTCGCTTCGAATCTGAAATAATTTATTTATTTATTTAATTCAGCCGTAGCCATATACACAGAGGAAAAACACACATTCTAGCCTAAATATCACACATAACCATATATGTATAAAAAAATTAAAAAAAATCAAAAAAAAATCAACGAACCACAAGTTCATCGCTCCATTTTTTCCACAAAGGCAGTGAAAGTTGAAAAACTGGAGCGGTAAGAATTTGGATCAGGTTATTATCTGACCTCAAAAGGCGGCTTTTTAGCGATGAAACTGCTTTACGTTTTAGTTCGAAAAACGAAGGCATACGACTATTGGCGAACATCCCCGAGGCGCTACACCGGTGTGGGAGTCGATGAAGTTTTCTGTAGCAATTATTGTAAGTGACGCGGGTCACATTTATCGCACCAGCAGTGAAATTCGTACAAAGAGCAAAACAGTAAAACTGAAAACAAAAAGTACCAAACAGCCTATCACGGATAATCGCAGAACAAAACTGAAATTTTCTAGCAAGTACATTTCCTCGCACACACAGACTTCTTGTTAAATGACGCAAATGAGTGAGATCCCGCAGATCAGGCGTAAACCAGAATCCAAGGTATTTAAACTCTGCAACAAATTTCAGGCGTGACGAACACAGCAACACAGGAGGGACTATTTTGATTTTCAACTCTGGTGGTATATATGCCATGCATTCCGTTTTTTTCTGTGTTAAAAATAATATCTCTCTCCAGTGCAAATTTCTCACATACTCGAAGTAGGAGGTTCAAAGCATTAATACTCGGAGCCATGATGACAAGATCATCCGCATAACTCAAATTATTAAAACACTTATTACTAATGAAACAACCAACTGACATGGCACAAAGCCGACTATTTAGATCATCAACATAAATATTATACAGAAAAGGAATAAATCGAAGTTAGGGAAAGAAGAAACAATAAATCGTTTTCTGCAAAGTTTACCCGAAAAGGGCTGAGAAAAGACATTCTAGTTACCCATCGCTTATTCACCTAAATCGGCTCGAAGATCCGATAAAACTGCGTTGCTCCGCTACTCACAAATAACCCGTCTTTGAATAGTGGACTTTCCCTATCGGATTGAGGTACCTCTATGCGCTTGCACCTCTGGTGTATTCTTGACGAAAAAGATTTACGAAAAATGTGCGCTAAGCAGTATTCACCAAGATAACCACTTGCCAGTGAAAAGTCGCATTTGAGTTGAGATTCAAATTTTCCACGCCATAGTAGAATTTGTGTTGTGGGGACGGCCGTAGATATTCTAAATGTCACTACTGGAGCAGATAGTGGAAAACAAAAAAAAATCCTTAGCAGAATCTAAATAATTCAGCGAATTCAATTAAATGATGCAAAAATAAGTTGGCTTTTCAGTTAAACTTTAAAGGATTCGTCGAACCTACAATGCTATTATAGCCTACTTCCGCAATCACTCCATCAATTCTCCGTTTCCGTTCGTCCGCTTTGTTTTAGTTTTCTCGTTTGTCGATCTTCATCCATGTTTTGGCGTTTTTACCGGAAATTTTGCGTCTGCGCTAAAGAAGGGAGACGGTTATCCTCCCGAAATAGTAGCTTTTTATTTCAGTATTTTCGTTGGCCTTTAAAACCCCATTTTCGTCTGTTTTTCTTTGGTTTCTCCGTTCAAGTTCTTAGTATTGACAAACCTTCATATACACAACTAACATACTACTAACATAGACAAAAAGCAAAATCGATTCACTAAACGAACGCGAAAAAGAAACAAGAGAAATGAGAGGAGAAACGCGAGGAGAACCGAGATAAAAAACAAACCAATACTTAAAAAATATCGTTTTTCGAGTACCATTATCTGATCAGCGATTTCTTGTTGGCACTTGTCGACTCGGTCCAGAGCGGGGTTCGACGCAAAATATTCGAAAACTGTTGGCCTACTGAAAGTAGGCCAACGACTTTCTTGATTTTACGCTACCAGCTTACCCCCAGAACTACACCAGAGCCTCGTTTTTGTTGCGATAGTGCTGCCACTTCGCTGCTGCAGCACCTCTTTGCTTCTGCAAAAGATTCGTTCTTGGATTCACTGCCCGCACAATTTCTTGTTAGTTGATGCAGCACCTTGCAGGGAAGCACGGACTTGGTCGGTAAGCAAGTCCGATATCCTCGAGAAGCAGTGCCGTCTTCCTCGGAAGCACTGCAGTGCAAAAACGAATGTAGAAAGAATCAGCCCGGAAGCGGCCAAAAAGTGGAGCTGCAGCGTGCAACAAAAACGAGGCTCAGATATCGGCTACCATGGCCGTATCCAGGGGGGGGGGGGGGGTTAGGGGGTTCAAACTCCTCCCCCCCCCCCGAAACATACAAAAACAGTCATTTTTTATAGGCTTTTCCCTCTGATCTTTTTTGTCCGACCCGCGGGTACTACCACCCCCCGCCCACCCCGAAATAAATTCCTGGATACGGGCCTGTCGGCTACTACCTCTTATCAACCGCCATCTTGTTTTTCTTCACAATCCACACGTTAATTATCCCATCCAATGCCGACGTGACTAGTCTAGTATCGCCTTCTATTGGGAGCCACGCAAGACCCAGAACCGACTCGACATGAGATGCTGCTGAACTTTTGACGACGGCGATGAGATGACTGGGGTCTTGGTTGAGGTCCCATAAGTAGATATCACCTATAAATAATAACGATTGATATCCCTTTTTCCTCGAAACTATCACGGTAAATGAAAACTGAAAACTGGTGAAAACTGTCATGGTTTTTCTCAAAACTGTCACCAGCTTTACCGAGGTCGTCACAATTTAAAATACACGGGTTTAAAATTACAAATCAAACTTCCCGCGTAATAAAATTCAAAAGTTGTCTATGGCGAGTAACTGGCGAGTAGAAAAAATATAATAAAAAATATATAATGTCTACAACTGACCAATATCTAGACCACGCACTTTCACAAATTCTAAATTCAATTCGGTCTCAAGCATTCAATTGAGCTCTCAAAATCATAGCTGATAGTTGGTTTTTGGTCATAAAAAAAATATCAGTGATAATCGTAGCCAATATATACATAAGGACAATAACAAGAATAAATAATCTGAAAGAACCTCCGTCTTTGGTCCCATGCAGCGACTATGGATACCCCGACAAAACCGAGCGGAGCTAGAGGTACGCTGTGAGGTTTGAGTTGATACCCGTCTACTTCCCTCTACGCCGTTGCTCATACGAGGTATGAGCAGGTATGAGGCTCATGCAGGCGCGGAGAGCCCGCTCTACAGCGCATTAGGAATGGTTTAAATTATTAATTTAAAACATTCCTAATTTTCTAAAAAAAATCCTAAAAAAATAAAACATTCCTAATAGTCATACACAATTTGCGTGCAGCAACGATTCATTACTACCGGTATTAAGACAATCATAACTTTTTGACGCACCGAATATTATCAAGAACAAATAATCTGATAGAACTTTGGTCCCATGCAGCGACTATGGATACCCCGACAGAACTGAGCGGAGCTAAAGGTTTTTGCTCTAGCTTTGATTTGGTGTTGATACCCGTCTACTCTACTTCCGTCTTCGCCGTTGCTCACCGCAGAGCAAAAAGTGCAGGAGGCGCGCTGACCTACTCGGAGCGCGTCCAGAGAACCAATCGGCTTCGACTTTGTGGAACTGCAGCGAAATGGGCATTGAAATCATTCGCGTTTTTCTCTGGTGGCTCCTCCTTCACGAACTTTAAGGAAATATAGACAGTAGAAGAGGAGTAAGTTTGCCTAAAAAGGCAAAATCGTGTGTGTTTTTTTTTACAGAAATTTTCCAGCTCGACTAGAGGTAACGAAACGTGATGTGGCGCGAAGCTCCTAACCTCCGCTCGTTTGCATCGGGCACGGTACGGGGAAATATTCGACTCCGCATGGTCATATTACAGAGATGGGGAGACGGAGGCTCTATCTGATTATTTGTTCTCGATGTTATGCATCTACTAACCTATAATTGTCCCTGCAGCTAGAATAGTTAAGATTAAAGGATGAAATCGCACAGCAGTGATGCAGTTCGAAGTTGCAAGAGTTGTTGATGGAACACCCTCGTCAGTTTTCCTACGAAAAACAGATAAAAAAAAACACTGTCACAAATAACTTTCAAAACAATAAATAATAATTGACGTACATTAAACAACACACTGTACTTACTTAAAGTTTAACTGAAAAGCAAACTTATTTTTGCATCATTCAAGTTAATACATCGAGTTATTTGGATTCTGCTAAGAGATTTTTTGATTTTCCACTATCTACTCTGGTAGTGAGGTTCGGAATATCTACGGCTGTCCCCACAGCGCAAATTCTACTATGACGCGGAATATTCGAATCTGAACACAGACGGGGCTTTTGAGTTTACGGTGATAAGCTTGGTGAAGACTGCTTAGTGCCTGAACAAAAAAAATCATAAAGCTTCTTCGTCAAGCATATGACACAGGTAGTACCACAAATCTGACAGGGAAATTCCACTATTTGAAAGTTGATTATTCGTGAATAGTGGAGCAACGAAGTAACGCATTTTCATCGGGTCTTCAAGCTTCTTTAATTAAATAAGTGAGGGGTAACAAGACTGTCTCATCTCTGCCCTTTTCAGTTAAACTTTAACTGTTAACTTTTATCGAAAAACGGAAACAGATTCTTCAGAGTCAGAATATTATTAGCTTTAGCTACAAAATTATCAAATTTCTGCTGAATTGCCAGGGCAGGATCTTTAACTGAGAGGAAATTAATTAGATGTTTATTTCTAGCAAATAAAGGGTATCCATGCAAAAATTTACAATATTTAAAATAGCACACACGAACACTAGCAATCATACCACGATTAAAACCATTCACCACCACCGCTGGAAAAATAACTATTGGTAAAACAGTTGACTGGTATATACCAGCCAGAATATCACGTCAAAGTTTACCCCTCAGATGGATTAAAGCTCCAAACGTCTTACGGATTTTTAGTGTTTAAAGCCGTTATGTGTTTTAACGGTAAAAAGATATGTCAACACCAGATTGGAGTGTTTGTATATAAGAGTCTGAACGGATTGTGCCCATCGTATTTTAGAAACTTTTGTGTTGATCATGCATATTACCACGAGTATGATACGAGAAATGCGAGTTTGTTGGTGGATGATGTTGGAGAGTCGTCAAGAAGAGGGTGTTGTGTGAGGAAGTCGGGTGAGAAGGTGTGGAATCGTCTTCCGGAGAGAATCAGGGAGTCGGAGAACCAGTCTTTGTTTAAAAATAGATTGAAAAATTATTTTTTTGATAGTTGGGTAAATGTGGAATATTTATTTGATATTTTTTTTTTAAGGTGAATATTCGGATGTTATTATTAGTGACTGAGGGTTGGGTTGGGTGGGGGGGAGGGGGGGGGGGGGGGGGTAAAGAAAAAGTAAAGAGAAGGTTAAGACGAGAAATGTGTGTTATAATACTAATAATAATAATAATTTATTTCTTACCCACAAATTCCAGAGGAAAAACAAGTGGAGTACAATAAAGAAAAAGAAAGGAAGAAAATACTAAAATAACTATACATACAAAAACACTAGCACATAAACAGTGGGGTAAGGGCGTGGTGTGGTGAAAACCGTATCGTTATCGTTTGTTATGACTGAGTAAAAGTCCCGCACAGGAAACGGTTGTGCCCTTCTTGGGACGGTTATGTTTGTTGGTTTGTTTAAGGAATGCTGAAATTAAAATGAACTGAACTGAATTGAAAGAGATTTTTCCAAGAACTTTAGCAAGGGGATCTAAGCTTCTTGCACCCGCTTCGTAAAATCCGAGAGTGTTTACGTCGTTATGGTTGCTAGAGTCAGTGTCCTAAAGTAGACTACCATAAACAGCTCTTCTTCATACCTTGAATTTGGAAGGGGCGTTACTAAAAACCAACTTATTCTGTATCTTGAATAAAACTGAACTGAATACTCCTTGTGCCCCAAGCTGACTGAGAAACGTATATTCAAACAATAGATCTGTCAATTTGCGGGTTCGTTTTCTCACGAACGTTCTCCCTGACGTTCGACAGCTTGACGAGGACCCTTGCCAAGAAGTGCCGAGTTTAATAATCCATTGTCCAAATAGGTGTTATCAGGTGTATTACGGCGCGCATTACGGATTCCTCTTTTCCTCGGAGCGCGCTGTAATAAGGTGAATAAAGAGAATAGACTCGCGCTCTATTCTCGCTTATGCAGGGCCAATCAGATGCTTGGTTGGTTCCTCCAGCGGGCCGAGAAAAGGAGCAGCGTCGTCAGGGTTGCCACGGGAAGCACTAAAGTTCTACTTTGTTGGAAGCTGAAGAAACAACTTTTCTTCAAAAGAACGCGCTTTGTTCTGTTACGACTGCTTATTGTTAGTTCGAGGACCAATGCTGTCCATCTGTAAATTTAATAGCTTTTTACAAAATATTGGGCGTCAAATTGTACTCGTGTACTTCAAGTAGTACTAAGTACACTTTTTCTGATCTTTATAAACTCGAAAAACTGTATCAGCGTGGCAACACGGAACGCTGCATTGATAAGAACCTTTTGGGTTCATATTTGAACAGGCGTGAGTATTATGACGTAAACGTCCCGTATAGCGCTTATTACACCTATCTGAACAATGCTTAACAGACAACACAAGGAAGCGCGGTTTCAACAGACAACACTTGGAATGTTATCCGTTGTCGCGATAAATCTTATGCATGAAAGGTTATGCATCACAAGCATTGCCAGGAAGAGAAGAATAACCGCCTAAAAAGCATATCTGCTATTAAAATATCATATTTCAAAATTTCTTCTTCGGTTTCCCATTTCTTTCAGTAATTCGTAGATGGTTTCTGATTTTAAAATAAAAGACCCAGTTTTAATTCTGGAGAAAAAGATGACAAACTTTTATAAAAAAGCTTCGGTAGCCCTCCAAACCCACCATCTGTACCCCTTTTTTAACAAGTGAATAATGTAGTACGTGAACAACTGTAATTTAGCTGTCAAAGTCATGTGTATTTTTATATCATTTATACGTCACTGAATGGATCAGTTGGTTTAGGCTTAGTTCTGTTTTATAAACTATATTTTGTTCTCCTCAGTTTTGAGGAAAATAAATATATAAATCGATTGGTTACTGGAAACTTAAAGAATAGTTTAAACCGTTGAGACTACTTTTTGAAGTTTAAAATGTTTTATGATCATATTGCTTTAAGGTATATTCTCGCTGTTCCCCGAGGACTAAACTTGAGCAGTCCCCGCGTTTTTCTTTGTCCCGGGGACCCACTCCCCGTATTCTCGCGAGTCCCCACGGACGGGGAATGCTTCGATTATCATCACCATCATCAAAAAGGACTCCCTTAAGATTCGGAGGGGAATCAACTTTTGCTGGTGTGGGTGCAATGCAAAATTAATGAAAAGCAATCAGAACAAGTGCGCAAGCGCTCAGACGTGGAGTGTAAAAGTAAAATGTTTTTCACATTTATATACAAACAGCTTTAGAACCAAGACATTTCTCTTCCCCAACAACCAAACAAGTATTGAAATAACTTTGTAATCACCCCCCTTTAAAAGCTTTAAATGTAAACAAACCGCCAGTATAAATTCAAAGAAATGTTGAAGATCTAGCACGAATAGCATTTGTTCGGACACTGAATGGTCTGCCTGCCAGTCCCACCCTTTAAACCTCTTGTTCATTAGCAAGGTAATAAAAAGTGCAATAAACCAATTCGTAGCAGACTAATGCCCCTTTGTCACAATTCATTGAGAACGGCATATCATCGATCATATGACAAAAGTCCAGTTTCCATCTGTTCATTAAAGAGTAAAGTACGTCGCGTCGTCTTATTTGTTGATGTTACACCAAATCCTCATCCATAGATATATCTCCCCAAATATACAAGAGTCATAGACGAACTTAACTCATGGGAAATCTTGGCCCAGCTGCCCATGAACTGGAGGGGGGGGGGGGGGGTCGGGACCCATCAAAATGCGTATTTACACCTTTTTTCCTCAAGTATACCAGCTTAGAGTTTGATTCCAGTCACGGGTCAAAAACTTTTTTCATGGGCAATTTTGGGCCCACTTGCCCATGAACGGGAGGGTGGGGGTGGTTCAACTCCCCCTGGTCCCTATGATCCAAAAGCACAAAGGAATTTTATCGCCTTATCTCCACCTATTGTCAAATTAAAAACATTAAAAAATGGGCAATCTGGGCCCAATTGCCCCTGAACCAAGTGGGGGTTGGGTTTGAGACCCGCAACAAGTAAAAAGGTACCCCAATGCTCACAATCCTACCAAGTTTCAACCTGATACCTGTTGATTCCTGGCAAGGGTTGCGAACTTTACTCCTGGGCAATCTGGGCCCAGTTGCCCATGAACGGGGTGGGTGGGAGAGGTGCAACTTTAATAGCAATTTTCCAGCCCTAGGAGCTACACGTCCAAGAAATTTCATCGTCCTATGTCCAATTCTGGTCAAGTTATGAACATTACTCACTTGGCAATCTGGGCCCATTTGCCCCTGAACCGGTTCGGTATGGGGGGTGGGACCCCCAAAAGGCACAACTAGACCCCAATACCCACAAGTGTACCAAGTTTGAACTTGATACTTGCACTCGTTCACGAGTTATGAGCTCCACAAAATATGGTGAAAACCGAAAGCTGAAAGCTGCCACAGCGCTCGCAATAGTGGAATGTTCCAAGGAACACTCCACTAATAAACAAAACCAAACATAAAATAAATCCAGACAAATTCCGTGTTCTTTCTGTTTCTGTACGCGGAATCCGCGTGGAGTGACTCCCTCTATTCTCGCCGTTCCCTTCGATTCCCCGAGGAGTCCTCGTGGAAAGGCGAGAATACGCCTTTAGAAAGAATAGGTGACATCCGAGAGTTTAAGGAAATGTAGACGTCGATAAATATTCCTTGAGCCCAAGCTGACTTTGAAACATATATTCAAATAAGGTATACAACGGATACGTCAGCTACGATGCTTTTTCAGCGATTTTTCGGCCCTTCTTGGCAAGGGTCCTCGTCAGGCTGACAATCTTCAGGGTCAACGTCGGGGAAGGAAACAAACCTGTAATCATTACAGGTTTGTTTCCTTCCCCGAATCCTACCCCCTTCGGCCGAAATATCGCTGACGAAGCGTCGTTACAACGTATCCGTTGTATACATTATTTGAACGATGATTATTTGAAAATAATTACTAAAAATAATTAACGATATAGACGTCACCGAGTAGAGAGTCGTAGCCCAAAAAGGCAAAATCATGTGTTTTTTTTTATAGAAAGGATGCTACGCGGGTTTAAAAGATAAAATAGAGATAGGTGCCAAGCCTCGCGGGGGGGGGGGGGAGTCATACCTTAATACGTAATAGACAGCAACGCAGCTACGGTGGGTGCACACGCTATTAAGACCATGCTCTTTTTTTCGATAGCCCACGGCAAGAAGAGAACCTCGCGAGTTCATGTCGGTCGCCGAAGCTCGACCCTAAAATGATAACTTCTCAGTGGACTCTATAAACCGTCCTAAGGTGTTTTTTTGCGAACTAGAAATAAGGCACGTCCTCGCGAAAAAACGTCCCCGGCGAAACGTCCCCAACGCTTTCTTCAAGAAAAAGAACTCATATTCCCATAGCGTGGTCTTAAATTAGCCTATATTTAAAATTTAAGATGATGATGACGATTTTATTTACGACCCGTCAAAATCAACACAAGGCACGAAGACGGAGTAAATAATAAAGAAAAAAGAGAAAAAGAAAGGAAAACACGAAAGAGAATAACTTACGAAATACACAATATAACTTTTACCATACAGCTAAACCAATTTATTTAAAATTTGAAATATATCTAAAATATAACTGGTTCTGGAACAAATATGTAAGCCTTGAAATCCTAAAACAAACAATGCTCACTTTTTTCAGTTGAGGCCGTTTTACATGGGGCCGTTTGCCATGGGGGCTCTTCGTAATAATAATAATAATAATAATAACTTTTATTTCAGCCAGAGGCCATATGCACACGCAAACAAAAACACAACAATTAAAGTTCACAAGCAATAGAACAAGCTAGGGACACACGTCCCTGAGGAGCGCTCTCCTCATAGGAAGGCAGCTGAAAAGGGGATCAGAGGCATTCCTGACAAGAAAATTCTCAGACCAGAAAATTCTCTGGTGAAAGGACGCTACGTATTGTCATGGAGACGTTTGGTCAGGGACGTTTCGCAGACAACTTAGGAAGGCAAAGTCGGAACCACTTTCCAATGGTTTCGCGCTGCTTGGCAAGTTACCAAACATCGGACATCGGACAGTGAATTCCCAGCGTCAGGGGAAAGCTCCGCCGAAAGATGAATTTTTCGGCAGAAGTTTTGATTGCGTGGATAAACAAGGCAGACGTCTTTAAAGACGGTGTCAACTAAATCGTATCGGAATTCCATGAAGTAGTGACGTACATAGTGACGTCATGTAACTGAGGACCCAACATCGGATTTGATTGTACCTAGGTCCTTTTATAAATGTAAACGCGACCAGCACCTCACTGGCAGCTCGGCTCTACTTATATATTCAAATATACATTTACCGATTGGAATTAACTACAATTTTTCGTTTTCTGAGGTAAAATAGATCAAATGGGTGTGACGTCACGCTTGTATGGAATTCGATACAACTTAGTTTAGACCTTAAAGACGACTTCGCCATATGCGCATGGAAGGAATGTCTAATGAATCAATCTCGATTTATTTGTTCTAAAAAGTATTCATATTTTCTCGGCGGCTCCACGGGTTTTCAAGATCGTTCCAGCAAAAAGTGGAAATAAATTCCAGAATCGGATTCTAATTTGCTCGCCAGAAAATGATTCAGAAATCTCGGGAAACCCTCCTCTATACTGCGATCCTGAAACTAATCATGGTAAACAGAGACGTAATTTCGCGGAAACCTAGGGTTGGATAACACCGTCGTTCCGGGCCGATGTGTATTTTCAAAGAAAATCTTACACAGGTACAGAAGTAAATAAAGCACACAGGACGTCATTTTGTATCTTTCAGCTGATTTATATTTGGCCTTCTTCTCATGAAAGCCGCTGGTTAACACAGACAGAGCACTTCCCAGTAAACCACGCAGAGGGCTTACGGTCAGTCTGATCATTCTGAGCCTCGTTTTTGTTGCACGCTGCAGGTCCACTTCTCGGCCGCTTCCGGGCTGATTCTTTCTACAGTCGTTTTTGCACTGCAATGCTTCCAAGGAAGACTGCAGCGCTTCTTGAGAATCGCGGACTTGCTTACCGACCAAGTCCGTGCTTCCCTGCAAGGTGCTGCATCAACCAAGAAGAAATCGTGCGGGACTCGAATCCGAAGACGCATCTTGTGCAGAAGCAAAGAAGTGCAGCAGCAGCGAAGCGGCAGCACTACTGCAACTAAAGGAGGCTCTGGTATGGTTCTTTGGCGGGAATAAGGCACCTATATTTGTTATCCTTAAAAATAAGCAGCTGACCACAACATGTCTGTTTGTTTGTACCTGGCTAAAATTTTATTGGGGAAGTCAGTGACGGCGTGTCCCAAAATTAGCGACTTGACCGGCCTGAACTATTCTGGACCGCGAGGGCTCGATTCCTGATCAGGACAAAATATTTGCTAAGAACTGTACGCGGTAATAGGAGAGACTGATGAGACTCTGGGTAAGAAACAAAGTATAGGCGCATTCTCGCCGTTCCCCGAGGACTCCACTTGAGGAGTCCCCCCGTTTTTGTTTGTCCCGGGAACTCCCTCTCCGTATTCTCGTGAGTCCCCACGGACGGGAAATGCTCCGATTATCATCACCATCATCAAAAGGGCTCCCTTTCAGATTTGGAGGGGAATCAATTTTTGCTGGTGTTGGTGCAATGTAAAATAAAATAAAAACAATCAGAATAAACAAAAACAAAAAAATGGATCCAGACTAATTTCGTCAACTGCAGATTTTTTTTTTCGAACAAAATCAATTTTGGAAGCATTCCCCGTGTTCTCTTTGTTTTTCGTACGCGAAGTCCGGGTGGAGTGACTCCTTCTATTCTCGCCGTTCCCTTTTGATTCCCCCAGGAGTCCTCGGGGAACGGCGAGAATACGCCCTATCAGCGCCCTATGTGAAAATAAGAATTTAGTGACTGAAAAATAAACGGGAGCAGTCAAAATTAGTGAACTGGCTTGACCTCCGCTCCAAACCTACACAGACAGAGCCGACAAGCGCCATCTATAACATTTCTAGCAAGAGTTGTGCTATAAAAAGCTTGTGCCTTGTATAGCACGGGTTAACTACCAACTTACATGGTCAGCACTAAGAGGGGGTTCAAGCCTGATTTCTTCTCGGACCCTAATCTCCGCCGAGTCGAGCTCAGTCTCGAAAGCCTGAGACTCCAAAGCTTCTGATAGCTCTTGTTCCATCAGGGGAGTGACTTTCTGGAGGAATGCCAAAACCCAGAAGATGTTGATTTCTTGATTAGACGGAGGGGGGAAGAGGCAGAGATCAACTTGCACCTAGAAAATGAGGAAAGTATGTGTATCTGTTCCCATCTCTCCAAATTTACTGAACGAACGAATTTTGTCATTATTCATTTGTAGAAAAATATAGTAACATAAATACAAAATACACTGAGCTTAGGGTATGACAAACTGGCAAATATACGGATCCAAAATAGGATTACAACATTATACTAGACTATAGGTGAATTGTACGAATGATAACTGGATTTAGTTCTATTATCTATTATTATTTATGCATCAAGAAATAGTATCAAATCAAATCAAGTCGGTTTTAATTCTCCACAATAGCCTACAGCTAGCCTCGGACTGTCAACATTACAACGGATTACAATCATAATACAATGCATTCAAAGATTTTTCGAGTTAAAATGCTTAATAAAATAAGGTACAAATGATCTCATGTACCTCTCGGATGATTTTGTTGGCAGGGGTTTAAGTTTATGAAGACCCAAGGACTTTGTCTGCCCCCTTGTACCGGGTCGCACACACTTCCCATTTTCGAACTCCGGTAAAATATCCCGATGTTTTTATGAGCAGAGGCATTTCAAACCAAAATCCATGGTCAGCTTATGCCTTCGCTCTTTCAAGGTCGTCAGAGATAAAGTCCTTAGGCCTTCTTCATAAGACGTAAATGGGAAGACGGATCAGGAAATCCTCCAGCCAAACCGGATTTCCAATTTTCATGACTGGCAGAATCATTCTGCTGGAAACTGTTGGATATTAAGAGCCGAGCACGACAGATTCAGAGATGAAGTAATAAATTTATCCTCGCCTCATTTTGAAAATGGGGTCGCCTGGGGTTTGGGTTATATTGGGTAAGCTTTTATTCAAACAATGCACAAATGGATACGTCAGCTAAGATGTTTTGGCAGGGATATGATGATGATGATGATGATGAAATTTTATTTACGCACTTAAAAAGAGGAAAATAGTGCAGTATAGACAAATAAAAGGAAAAAATACACTGAGCTTTCAATAATGTAGTAAATGCACGAAATAAAAAAATAAACTTTTAAAAAAAGAAAGAAAAGGGACTAATCGGGTCTAAAAAATCTTCTTCCTAGATGGAGTGCGGAGAAATGGCCAAGGGCAGAAACGTGAATATTTGGGCCCTTCTTGGCAAGGGTGCTCGTCAGGGTGTCAAACGTTAGGGACAGGACGGAACGAACCTGCAATAAATAACTGAAGCTTCTACCGACTACAAATATCCTAATTACTTTTAGATACCACTGTAGGGAAAAAAAAACTGCTGAGATTTAATCTTTGTCACGCCTGCTGTTTTTGCTGCTTGATTGCACCGATGACATGATTTTTTTTCCGCATTTTTATCAACTTCGGTTTTGCTACTAATAAGGGACAGAGGTTTAAATTTTCTTCTTTTAACAACCCCGTTCCACGTTTCTGGTAGGGAGTATGTTCGACAGCCTGACAAGGACCCTTGCCAAGAAATATCGCTGCCAAAGCATAGTAGCTGACGTATCCGTTTTATGCACTGTTTGAATATATGTTTCACAGTCAGCTTGTCGCAAGGAGTATTTACTGGGTAAGCTGCCAAGGGGAGAAGAAACAGCACTGTGTTCAACGTTAGACCTCAAAGTTTGACCATAGAACCAAACTATTTCTCTAGGCAAAAAGATTCATCTTGAGCCCAGAAGAAATTAATCACCGATCAAAGAAAAAATAACTCTAAGAGGGCAGTTGGAAGGAAGGAGGAGAGGAAGCATCAACATACAACTTTTTTTGACTGTTCCCATACCAATGTAGCAACCTATTAGTTACCTGTGCATTGCTGCAACCGCTGGCCTGCACGGCTCTATTAATGACAGGAATGGTTTCTGTCTGACATGATGTCTGAACGATTTTGCTAGAAGAAAAGGAGCTTAAGCATTGACGCGTTGTTGCGATGCACTGCATATGCATTTATCTTGCACTTGCAGACATTTACTTAGCGTATCTTTCACACCTGCGCGACAAGCTTTCACGCTGGATGTGTATTTGCGTTTTCTTTTCTCAGTTGAATTTTAAGTTGGCCGATGCATGGTCATTTCTCCATTTATTGCTTGGGCGATTCAAGCACTGCCGCCCGAAACCCGGACATAGTTAGCTCATCCAAATTTTTGCAAATTTGAATGTGCTATGATTTATTGGCGGTTTCTATATTTTCAACTTGAGCGTTTCAGGCATTGCTACACTTACCGCCCAATGCAAAGACATAGTTAGCTCATCCAAATTTTCCTGAATTATAATGCCACAGGTGATTTGGTTGGCGTTTTTCCGGTTTTTGATTGGATGTTTCCAACGCCCGGACATAACTGACACTGAAACTAGCATTGTGTCAACCCAGCCTAAGTTTCTCCATTTTGCTCCTGGGCGTTTAAAGCCCAGCTGCCCAACGCCCCATGGCCAGCCCATGCCTTGGCATCTGTCATTCTCAGGTGGCTGGGAGGTGGCCAAGAACTTCAAGCTGGTATCAATGGAATGGATGCCTGACCTCACCCCACCCCCTTTGGGACACAGTTGGGACCAGCAGGGGCGTCGTAAGGGTGAGGGGATGCAGCCCCCCCCCCCACCTTTTTGAGATTCGGTAAAATTTTGGGCTGGAGGCCCGAAAGTTTACTAAAACTGTTTGCTATTTTTTCGATGGCAGAACTGTTCGATATATTTACGGGGATTTGGTAGTTATACAGAATCCTAAGTAGGCTATCTGTACAAATCTCTTCGGTATAATGATCGGGATTCGGTATAATTGCAAATATTCAGGAGTTATCACGAATTTGGTGAGAGAATTTACTGAAATCATTTGGTAATTTTTTGATGCCGGAACTATTCGGTATATTTATGGAGATTCCGTAGTTACACAGAATCCCGAACATACTATCGGTCTAAACTTTTTCTATATAATAACTGGGATTCGGTAATTTATTCATTATACTTGCCAGGATTCGGAAGTTACCACAAACCTCGAAACTCAGAAGAGGTCGAGTGAAGCACCAGTCGCAGATAAAAGAGATGATCTATGATATCACCGAATAGTCCTTACTTTTATCTGGATCCCAAAAAGAATATATAATGACAAATATTTCGAAAATCCCACCTGCAACATTTTTCGTAATATTCTCTATTTTGTGGAAGGGGGGTGTCATTTGACGGGGGTTTTAAGCCAGTTTTAGGATTGAGATTTCAAAACATTAAAAGCAAGAATTTTGATGGAAATTAAATTTGGCAGGAAAAAGCAAAAAAAAATTTTGCCTGCGGTGCTCTCTTCATGTGATTATGGGTAGTATAAGATAAGATAATCTGTATTTGAAAGCCGTGTGGCCATATACAGTAACAATCAACATACATAAATACAACCAGCATTCATTCACCACTACTATAATTTCTACGGCGCACTTGCTCTATCTCTTTCCTCAATCTTACTAAACTCTAAAGCCCTTCCAACAAAATTCCCTACTGCGATAATATACCTCGGCGACGTTGATTTCAAGATCCCAGGGAGAAAGCCATCATTCCCCTTTAGACTACAGTTGCTGCTGCTGCCGGAACGTTGCTCCATCCAGTTTCTGGAACTTCTTAGAGTCTCGGTGTTTAATCAACGGTAAATGATAGAACTTGTAAGAGAAGCAGTTAAATTTTAGCCTACAGAAAAAAATGGATTTCGAGAATTTTCGCCTGTGCTGCTCGATTTAATTTTCTATTGGCTATATTAGATAGAAGCTGTTACTGTAATCATGCCCGCCAATATATTCTCCATGTGTGCTTCACCAAAACGCCGCCTAATAGTTGGCTTATTGTCTTACATGCTGCCTTTTATTGTTACTCTTCCTACGTAATTGTTTCTGTTCCATAATTTGAAGCTTTCTTAGTTCTAGGATTCGGTAAAATTTTTGAAAGATCCGGTAAAATTTTGGCTCTGCACCTCCCCACCAAAAATGCACCTTCGACACCGCTGGGGACCAGGTTGGGACATCCTGGCAGCACCCTGGGTAAGAGAATCATATTCCAGTGATCAAAAGCTCAGCAGAATCTAGAAATTATTTTATTTCATGGCTACCATTTTCCTTAGATTAAGGTCGAAGGATGGCTTCAGGTGAAAAATACATTAATATTAACCACATTCACATCACACAACATACATCTTAGCCTAGTCTGTAGCATATGTCTAGTCTAATCTTCTAACTACCTATTCTATTAAAGTGATACTGATAAAAAGGATATTTACCCTCTCTTTTCATTATTGACCACAACGTGGAAGCCATCTATTCCTAAGAAAGCTTCTGTAAACATTAGCAGGCAGGAGCAGGAAAGTAAACTTAACCTTTCTGAGACTTTCCAGTCTCTTTACTGTGATGTTTTGATTTATCACCATGGTAACTACAGTGACTAATCTATGTTCCTGAGCATGTACCATGGTTTTTGTATTTCTTGCCATGGAGATATTCGGTCACCCATTTGAGCTGTAATAAAATCCTTAAAGGACCTGTCTTATGGTGGGTTTACACACTGCCTAAAATCAAAGCGTATTTTGAAATCCAAGCGTATTTTACGCACGTTTTCAGCTTGAAAATATTTCTAGCAATACGGCCGTATTTGAGAAATCGGTTCGTTTTGTATCTAAATACGTCCGTATTGCTAGAAATCTTTTCAAGCTGAGAAATCGGTTCGTTTTGTATCTAAATACGTCCGTATTGCTAGAAATCTTTTCAAGCTCAAAACGTGCGTAAAATACGCTCGGATTTCAAAATACGCTCGGATTTTACGCAGTGTGTAAATGGACCATTATGTAGCGTTTAACGTACAAGAAATCCCGTCGAGTAGAAAGGAATTCCGGCCGACCTGAAAGGATTCCGTTTACTAGAAAAAAAGTCTAGCGGGACGAGAATTCCTTTCATGATGAAAGGAATCCGAGCTACTTGAAAAGAATCTCGTTGGCGGCGCTGGTAAAAAGACTAAACAAAAATGTAGCTAGCTTTTGACAGCAGCAGTCATCAGTACTGATGTCATAAATGCCATGAAAACATTTTTTATTGGCTGGTGTGAGTTTATTTTGTCAGATTTTCTCGTTTGAAGAATTATTTTTCTCCCTCTTCGTGTGAACATAGTCTTGTCACCAAAACCGTATTCTGTTTAAGTTTTCCTGTACTTGTAAACGGTGCATTACCGATAATAACGCAACCTACTTCCATAATCTCTCCATATATTTTGGTTGTCTGCGAGAAGTTTCATCAGATAAACCGGTTGTGTAAATTGCTTCCCTGTTTTCACTATAAGTCAACGGGTCTCGGAAAAGGCTTAAAAAAGCCAAAACCGTGGGTTATTTGTTGAAACCATAGCCTAGTTTTAAGGTGTTCAAATATTTTAAAACACTGTAACCTGAAGAGTGAATAGTGGAGTGATCTTTTAACCAGTTCGACAGTAGCCGCATTTTCCTCAAACCGTCCTTCGTCCGCTCTGCCCATAAATAGTCTTTAGCTGGGCGAGTTTCAGTCTCATTCGCCGTTAAGGTTGTAACAAAAGAAAAGCCTATAACACCAATTTTCAATCGAGGGGATAGTAGCTTAAAAGTAAAAGTATTCGCACACATTTCCACGAATATTTTGGACCTTCAGGGGCGTCCCGAGCCTTTCTTCATTGGGGGGCGACCCTGGTAAAATTTACCGAATACTCTTGATGACTAATGCACCGTTTACAAGTAGAGGAAAACTTGAACAGATATCGTTCTTGATGAAAACATTATGTTTACACACAGAGGGAAAAAACTATGTCTTCAAGCAAGAAAATATGACAAAGTAAATTCACTAGCCAACAAAAAATGTTTGATAGCATTTATGACATCAGTACTGATGACTGCTGGTCTCAAAAGCTAGCTAGCCTTTTTCTGATCTTTTTCAGCAGCACCGCCGACGAAATTTCGTTCAAGTAGACCGGAAGTCTTTTCATCTTGAAAGGAATTCCCGTCCCGCTAGACTTTTTTTTTACTAGTCTTCACGAACGGAATCCTTTCAAGTCCACCGGAATTTATTTCTACTCGACGGGATTTCTTGTCCGTGTTCAACGCTACATAACTCTCCTTGTCGATGGAAAATCGCCGTGTACCTAGCGGAAGAGCCGGAAGCGGCACCACGGCTGTCCCCAACGATCGCCGTGATTGGTTGACACAGGTTGAGTTTGAATCGTCAGGGCGACGTTTTCTCATTTTCCTGAGGATCATTGGAGTGTTTTGGAATTTGGACTGAGTCATATAGAGTGTTTTACCTAATTTTTACCGAAGCCATTAAATTTGTTTCTAAAAACACAGCGAGTTGCCTTAATCGTTGTTTACTCCTTGAGCCCAAGCTGACTGGGAAACACATATTAGAACAATGCATAAAACGGATATGTTAAGCTACGATGCTCGTGCAGCAATATTTTGGCCCTTAATAATACATAGATGGCACTTTTTACACAAGGGGCTTGTACCGTGACCAATAAACCAGAAACAGTTTTTGAATATAGTTTGGAAGTCTAGGACTCCATTGTCGGAGCCACGTAGACATACCAGGACCCACAAAAGGTTCGACGAATTTGATTCCGGCGGGATCACTGTTCCTATGGCCGGCTTCTACCAGACTATTGTAGTGGTTTGCGAACTCTGTTCACAAGCCCCTCGGTAGCTCAGATGGTAGAGCGACTGCCTTGTAAGCAGAGGGTCCTGGGTTCAAATCCCGGCTGACGAGCATTTTTGTCTATCAGTTCACTACTTATAAAATATTTTCGGCCCTTCTTGGCAAGGGTCCTCGTCAGGCTGTCGAACTTCAGGGTCAAAGTTGGGAAAGGAACAACCTGGGATCTGCAATTGCGTAGTATAGTAGCCTATAGGCGTATTCTCGCCGTTCCCCGAGGACTCCACTTGAGGAGTCCACGCGTTTTTGTTTGTCCCGGGGAATCACTCCCCGTATTCTCGAGAGTCCCCACGAAAGGGGAATGCTCCAATTATCATCACTATCATCAAAAAGGACTCCCTTTCAAATTCGGAGGGGAATCAATTTTTGCTGTTGTGGGTGCTATGTAAAATTAATTAAGAAGAATCAGAATAAACAAAACCAAAATAAAGTGGATCTCGACTAATTTTTTTAGCTGCATATTCATTTTTCGAACAAAATCCATTTTAGAAGCATTCCCCGTATTCTCGCAGTTTCTGTACGCGGAGTCCGCGTGGAGTGACTCCCTCTATTCTCGCCGTTCCCTTCGATTCCCCGAGGAGTCCTCGGGGAACGGCGAGAATACGCCTTATGTGCAAAATCAAGACCAAGGAGAAATTTGACGCGTTTTTATGCCTTTCCATTTCTGCACTATCAGCGATACACAGGGCGTTGCTAACCTTTTACCTTCGAGGGCGAGTCCAGTTTGCCGACGGAATTTGAAAATGTAAGCAACCCAAGACGTCGTTGCTGCGAAGCGGCACGGCGCTAACGACTGTACTCAGGGCAAAGTACTAACGACAATACTCAGGACACAGTAAGTCCTCAGCGCCACAGGCGAATTTTTTTTAATCCGCCTTTTTTCTGGAAAATCTTTAGTACTTACTATTGAAATTCTAGCTTTCAACGTGGTTCAAACCTTAAGAAATTCCAAGCCTTAAACGGCCATTGAATGACACGGCCTTCTATCAGCAAAGAATAATACGCAAAGTGCCGGCGGCAAAATTTTGTGGAAACAGTCATGATCAAAGTGTCTTTTGTTATCCCAAAATGATGTATGAACTACCTATGAAAAAATAAATTTGTACTGGCCGTCCAGGATAATGTAGAGACAAACTACATTTATTCTGAATTTACAGCAAAAGGTTTCGCCCGGCAAAAGTCTACAAAATTTAATTTTATTCCATACTGACAGGTGAACACTTTTCAGTTCTAAAAGCATTCTAAGAAAGTGCCGATTCGAATTCTACTTAGAGATGTAAGGCGTGTTCTCGCCGTTCCCCGAGGACTCCTCGGGGAATCGAAGGGAACGGCGAGAATAGAGGGAGTCACTCCACGCGGACTCCGCGCACAGAAACAGCGAGAATACAGGGAATGCTTCTAAAATGGATTTTGTTCGAAAATGAATATGCAGCTGAAAAAATTAGTCCACTTTATATTGGGTTTTGTTTATTCTGATTCTTTTTAATTATTTTACATAGCACCTACAACAGCAAAAATTGATTCCCCTCCGAATTTGAAAGGGAGTCCTTTTTGATGATGGTGATGATAATCGGAGCATTCCCCGTCCGTGGGGACTCGCGAGAATACGGGGAGTGAGTCCCCGGGACAAACAAAAACGCGGGGACTCCTCAAGTGGAGTCCTCGGGGAACGGCGAGAATACGCCTGTAGTTAAAATTCAAATTCCTCGTCATTTAGGTTTTTTGCTGCAGTCGGTATGGAGAAAAGTTTTGTTGGCGCGAGAAATAAATGACGGTAGGAACGCGCTGAACTACACTATGAATGGGAATCAACTGAATCTACCGGTAACGGGAGCTAAAACACCGGTTAATTGTTTTCGGTTAATTATCGAATTCAATAACCGGTGTGAACAAACTAATCGATTCGTGCTACCGAATTTGGTAATTGACGAAACAACCGGATTACCCAGTTTGGCAACGGACGGAAAAGGAATAGACTGGGACCAGTATAACAACCGAATTTTGCAATGGAATAAAACTCCTGTTAACAGAATGTAGTAAAACTGGTAGTAGATATTATGGACTCAACGAAAGTCCGGTGAATAACCGAACTCAGCAACGAATCACAAACAAATGATTGCGATTAATCATCGCATCATACGTCGACTGAATGCCATTCAACAGATACGGAGCAAAAAAAAAAGTCCGGTGAAAAAAAGTCCGGCTGCGTCGTGATCTTGAGCTATCGAATCGACGTTGTCAACAGGACAGCCACTGTCCAATTCGTTGCAAGAGTCGATTTTTGCTTGTGTTGTGCCTGTTGTGCACTCCCTCTGTTCTCGCGGCTCCCTGTTGTGCAAAATAAAGAAAACCTCAGAATAAGAATAAAGAAAACCTAAAATAAAGTCGATCAAGACTAATTTCATCAACTGCTTTATTCCCCAAGGAGGAACAAAAAATTGATTCCCCTTGATACTCTATATGACTAAAGGCGTATTCTCGCTGTTCCCCGAGGACTCCACCTGAGGAGTGTCCGCGTTTCTGTTTGTCCCGGGGACTCTCACTCTCCGTATTCTCGCGAGTTCCACGGACGGGAAATGCTCCGATTATCATCACCATCGCAAAAAAGGACTTCCTTTCATATTCGGAGGGGAATAAATTTTTGCTGGCTAATAAAGTGGATCCAGAATACTTTTGTCAACTAACTGCATGTTTCTTATCCGAACAAAATCCATTTTAGAAGCATTCCTCGTGTTCTCGTTGTTTTCCTAGCCGGAGTCCGCGTAGACTGGCTCCCTCTGTTCTCGCGGTTCCCTTCGATTCCCCGAGGAACGGCAAGAATGCGCCTTAAGTCCAAAACACGCCAGTGACCCTCGGGAAGAACAAGAAAATGTTGCAATAACGACTCAAACTCAACAACTCAATCCTGCGTTAACCAATCATGGCGATGTCTGGGAGCAGCTGTGATACCGCTTCCGGCTCTTCCGCTAGGAACAGGGCGATTTTGCATCGGCAAGTAGAGTTAAGGCGTATTCTCGCCGTTCCCCGAGGACTCCTCGGGGAATCGAAGGGAACGGCGAGAATAGAGGGAGTCACTCCACGCGGACTCCGCGTACAGAAACAGCGAGAATACGGGGAATGCTTCTAAAATGGATTTTGTTCGAAAAACGAATATGCAGCTGAAAAAATTAGTCTAGATCCATTTTATTTTTGGTTTTGTTTCTTCTGATTCTTTTTAATTAATTTTACATAGCACCTACAACATCAAAAATTGATTCCCCTCCAAATTTGAAAGGGAGTCCTTTTTGATGATGGTGTTGATAATCGGAGCATTCCCCGTCCGTGGGGACTCACGAGAATACGGGCAGTGAGTCCCCGGGACAAACAAAAACACGGGGACTCCTCAAGTGGAGTCCTCGGGGAACGGCGAGAATACGCCTTTAGTCGTCAAGAGTATTCCCAGAGGAGTCCCGGAGAACGGCGAGAATACGCTTTTAGTCATCTGAGTATTAAAAATCTATGCGATCTGCAAGACAAGTTTTTGTTGTAAACTGGACCTAAGTTAAGATGCTAGTTGTGATTTGTGACATTTATGACCTGAGCGTAAAAGAAAAACAAGTTTTTCTTCTCTCCGTTTCCGTGAAACCCGGGAATTTCCTTTATTTTCGGGATTTTTCTTCTCTTAAAACGGGATTCCACTCAAAGAGCCCTAGACAACTTTTGAATTTTATCAGGCGGGAAGTTTGATTTGTAATTTTAAACCCGTGGATTTTAAATTGTGAACCTTTAGTGGATTGAACCAAGCAAGAATGAACAAAAAAGAAAGAAACCAAAATATTCAGGTCTTCGTGAGAGTTAGGTGCTGTATTAATGGTTTCTTTTTTATAACCAAACGTTTTTAGGCCAGGTTATCGCTAACTGATCTAGCCTAGCTAGGCTAGATGATCTAGACTAGGCTAGCTGATCTAGGCTCAGGTCAAGGCTAGGCAATTGAAATTTGCACTTTATTTGCTATTTGCAAATTTTTCTTTAGTAGACCATTTCCCTTCAAGTTCAAGGTCAAGTTCTGTTTATTTCAAATTAAATTCAACATAAAGAGCCAATTTGGCAGAGAGAAGGCTTGAGGCCAAATGACAGACATTTTCTTCTTCTACAAACTTTAATAACATCAATTCACAAGTTATAAATAAACCATAGTCCATCCAGTTTCCAGATTCAAACGACCAAGATGAGTTGTGAAATTAATATGGTTCCTTTTAGTATTTTAAAAGAGGAAAGTACTGTTGGGCGATATTAGGATTTTTGATATATTGACCTATCTATATTTTTACTTTCGGTATTCAAAAATAAACATTTCAGTATTTATATTTTGTTATCATGTTTGCTTTAGTATACGTCTTGTTTCTCCAGAATTTTAGTAGTTTAGAACAAAGTTGTCATAAAATCATATCCTACATCATCTCAAACTTGGAGAAAATTAAAATTTAATGAAGAAAAATATTTTGCTTCAGTTTCGGACGTATAAATGTAACCTAATTTATTTACAATAATTGTAAACATAAACATATCATTTTCCAGATCTATTTAAGTTTTGATGGTCAGTATTAATGGTTGATCTCTCTATATATTGTTATCGATATTGAATATCGCCCAACACTACATGAACGTGTTTGCTCCACAGAATAGATAGTGGCAGAGCTTGGTCCTGTCTCTACAATAATTGATTGATAATTTTAGTAAGTAAAATCTGAGTATTTATTCATCCCAGGCAATGTAGCACCCAATAATATTGGCCCAGCTGGGTTTCTGGGGGTACATCAGTCTACCACAAATTCCTGATTTTTGGATACTCTATGCCAAATGCTGGGTAAACCATTTGGCATAGCCTAAGCCTAACGCTGGATACTTTATGCCAAACGTTGGATACCTGTTGGTAACCTAACCCTGACCTACCTCAATATAAAGGAGTTCTGATTGGTTGATTTCTTAGCTTCCCTCAAATCATCAATATTTTACTGGGTTACAGAATCCGGCACCTGGCATAGTCTATCCAGCATTAGGCATAGGGTATGCCAAATGCTAGACATATCCAGCGTTTGGCGTAGGATATCCAAAAATCAGGGGTTTGTGTTTATTCTAACAATGTTTACAACGGATAAGTCAGCTATAATTCTTCATCAGCGATGTTTCGGCCCTTCTTGGCAAGGGTCCTCGTCAGGCTGTCAATCCTCTGGGTCAATGTCGGGGAAGGAAACAAACCTGTAATCATGTGTTTAATGTGGTTGACGGGGGTGCATCAGTCATTTTTGGATCTGGTGCCAGAACATATGGTCATGCCCCAATGTCTTGTTTACATCAATTGTGAATTGGGTGAATGAGACAATGGTCCATTTGTGGCCTAAGTTTCGGCTGGATTGTCTGGCCTACCCCACAGAATAAATATAAAAAATGCCCAGACTTCGGGGCATGCATCAGCATACGGGCATGGTGCTCGTACGTTGGGGCACCATGCCCTACAGTAATGGCGCAGTACCCCCATTTAAATCTGTTAAACTGAGAATCTGAGATAGAAATATGCTTTTCAAACAGATTTTTTAATGGGGGTACCAGGCTCTTGCTACAGGGCATCGTGCCCCAACTTATGAGCACCATGACCGTACGTTGGGGCATGTCTTGACAAAAAAATTAGGATTTGTGTATGACTGGAGCAAATGCTTCCAAATAACCACCTGGGACAATCCTACTCTGAGACGAATGCTAAATGCCTGTATGAAAAGTTTGGTTTGTGATGTAGCCTAACATTAAGAATGTGAATTGAACGAATGGATGCATGAAATATTTATTGGTCATCATAGCACAAAGGAGGAAATAGATAGAGTATGTTTGTATTCAGTGGCGAAACTAGCCCATTTTCGTTGGGGGGGCAAGTCCAGATTTTACCGACAAGATTGAACGATTTACCGACAAAAAGCGCCGTTGCCGCTGCGCGGCGCATGTTCCCCGTGAATGCATCTTACAACCGTTCAGACGTTTGTAATAATAAGTTGTAACATATCAATTGAGATGGTTTTCTTATGAAATTAATGAACTCGCCATTAACTTCCTGGATTCCTGGATAGAACCAGGAACTTACTATGCAGTCAGTAGTATTGCAGATCAGAAAAGTAGAGATGGACACTGCAACAGAT
This sequence comes from Branchinecta sandiegonensis, assembly GCA_030848855.1. NCBI lineage: Eukaryota > Metazoa > Arthropoda > Branchiopoda > Anostraca > Branchinectidae > Branchinecta > Branchinecta sandiegonensis. Next base: position 17,464,689 of record JAUPMV010000018.1, read on the forward strand.
TACGTCACTGCTTGAAGATTTACGTGGCTGCCTTTTTCGCTTGCAAACAAAGCGGTTTTTGGGGGGTCCAAAACGTTAGCATCTACGAGTTTCTGAAGTTTGTCTGTCCGTTTGTTACCACAATAACTCTCAAAGGGGTTGAGATATTTCGTTGAAATTTGTTACGAGGATGCGTTGCATCAAAGTACAGGTGAAGTGAAGGGGCAATCCAGTTTTATGAAAACTTGATGGCTGATGGGAGCAGATGTCCTAAATTTGCTGCTTCTGTGTCCAAACGAAATCCGACAACTGAGTGGAAGGTAGGAGTCAGAGTACCTTTGTGACACTTTAGACTGAACTTTAGACTGAACTTGCCCAAGATGTTCAGTTTATCCGCTTCCGAGAACAGTGTTGCAAGGAGGTCTCGGAAATATTGTAATACGAGTAGGGGCCGACTGGATAGAGAGATTGGGATAAAACTTGAAAGGTACAAAACTCATGGGACCTAGACAAGTGCTGTGGGGGGATTAAAGGTGGGTCCTGGACATTTTCTAAAACGCTTAGGGACCAAATCAGCTGAACGATTGACATAAACTTGGCAATTCTGTGCTCATGTGACCTAATTGTGTTATTCGGATATCCTTGCCTGATCCAACCTCAGTGGGCCAAGTTGGTGGGGGTATCACTGACGGGAATTTGAAACCCATAAGTCACTGAATAAAGTGGACTATTCGAGGACTGGTTAACAGCCAGATCAACCCAAAAGGGTTGTGGGTGGGAGAAGTTGTGGGTGGGAGAAGAGAAATCACTCAAGAACAATTCGAGGAAACAGGTTTGCCGGTGTGGTTGGATTTGATAGTGCAAAACGGATACGTCAGCTGAATTTTATTGGAGCTATATTTCGGCCCTTCTTGGCAAGGGTCATCTTCAGGCACAAAGCCTTTTTTTTGTAGAAGTTCTTTGTGTGTAGAGGTGGTGATTCGTAGAAAAAGGTTTATAACTGTATAAAATAAGAATAAATAAGTACTAAGATTGATAAATTTAAATTAAAATAATTAAATTAAATTAAATAGTTGAATGGAGAAGTTAAAATTTATTAAAGTTTAAAGTGTGTTTGTTTGTTTAGAAAGAGTAGGTGACGTTAAAAAGATTAAGGAAATATTAACGTCACCGAGTGGAGGAGGAGTCGTAGCCCAAAAATTAAATAATCAAAATGGTTGGAAAAGATACTACGCGGGTATTAAAAAAAAAAAAAAAAAAAAAAAAAAGTCGCTCAAGCTCGAAATACGAACTTGTGTTTGTTTTACCGTCAGGGAACAGAAAGGAACAAAGAAGCGTTTGGTTAGTGCATTTTCGGATTTACCGACGAGAATATTCCAGTCACCACATCAAAAAGTCTCGCACTGACGATAGCTCACAAATACTGAATTTAACGACAAGATTTGTATCCATTCTGGATGTAAACAGACCGAAAAAGCGAGCTCCCATTGTACCGACAAGACTTTGCCCTGTCATTGGATCGAAAAATGAAAAACAACAGATATCAGGATCTCGATCCGATCATCGGCTTGATTTCACAAAAAATTCTGATTTCCAGACAAGAAGCTTCCTGATTACCGACAGAGCTTATGTCACTATCAGAAACGGTATTAAGAAAGTGTTTTTTTTTATCAGAGCTTTTGCCGGTACTGAAAACGGAATCCGTCCACCGTCTCTGCACCGGCAAACGCTGTCGATTTCCAAACAAGAAGTTTCCTGATTTACCTAAAGAGCTCTTGTCGGTATTGAAAGCGGAAACCGTACACAGATAGACGTTGCCGATTTCCCTACAGTTTCATGATTTACCGACAAAGTTTTCCTCAGTGTTAGAAACGAGATGAGGAAAGTGATTGTCAGAGCTCTTATCGGTACCGAAAGTCGAATCTACGCACCGTCTTAGAAACGCTGCCGATTTTCCAACAAGAAGTCTCCTGGCTTACCGACAGAGCTTTTGTTGGTATCAGAAACGGAATGCTAAAGCGTACCGTACCGACAAACGCTGCCTATTTCCCAACAGGAAGTTTCCTGTTTACCGACAGAGCTTTTGTCGGTATCAGAAACGATATGCTAAAAGCGTTTGTCGGTGCTGCGCACCGACAAACACTACCGATTTACCGACAGGACCCCACGCCCCCCTAGTTTCGCCACTGTTTGTATTGAAAAGTAGCTGACTGTGAATACTTGTTGGCTGAGCCAAATGGATATGTCAGCTGATTTTATTCAAGCAATCAGACCTTTTATAAGCATTTAAACTATATGGCCATTTTTGCTCAGCACAGTCTTCTATGAAAATCGGCTCTCTCATGTCAGCTCTGTTCCATTTATCTTATTCTTCTTTGAACTAAAATTTGTTGTCAAATAAACAAAACTATAATCAGACTAACCTTGAAACTTGAGTTTCAAGTTTCTAAAGAAAGTGATGGAAATAATACATATGTCAGAAGACATCTCTGTCAGCTGTAGTCTACCACAAACCCCTGGTTTTGGGAAAGCCTGTACCAAACGCTGGTTATATCTAGCGTTTGGTATACCCTATGCCTAACGTTGGATACACTATGCCAAATGCTGGATAGTGGGACCCAATAAAATATTGATGATTTGAGTGAAGCTCAGAAATTAACCAACCAGAATTCATCTGTAGTGGGGTAGGTCAGGGTTAGGTTACCAACAGCTATCCAGCGTTTGGCATAGGGTATCCAGCGTTAGGCATAGGCTATGTTAAATGCTAGATATACCCAGCGTTTGGCATAGGTTATCCAAAAATCAGGGGTTTGTGGTTGACTGGTCAGCTGTAAATTATAAACTTGCAGACACTAGCGAAACACTAGATATACCAAGTATTTGGACGAGGCTATCCAGACGTTTCCGGCAGACTTATCCGCTGGGACTTTTGTGTTTTGACTGCTGAAGTATAGTCTTAGTAAATTGCCATTTTTTCATCTCAGAGATTTGCTTTAAGCCTAACAAAAATTGCAGTTTTATTTCTTCTAGTTCTGGTACAGGTCAGCTGGACTGTTATGTTCACATTCTTTCTATTCTCCATATAATGTAAAGCCATGTTCACTAGCATGACTAGCCAGGCACAGCACAGATGCCTAGGCACGTGCCCAAGCTTAGCAAGGCACCGAGTTCAAAAGCCTAGCACTCCGTACCTGGCCCAAAATATTTGCCTATTCATTTGTGTGAACGGTGGCATGTGCTAGGCATTGGTTGGGCTTGGCTTGGCTAGGCATGCTTGTGAATGGGGTGAAAGCACAATAATTGAGCTTGCCGCTCATTAAATTTGGTTATTTGAGTACTTGAATTAGAATTGAAACTTAAACTAAAATACAAGGCACATCTTGGTTTGGGTCTCAAACACAGAGATGCATCTTGAAAAATTTCCTAGGGAGAGGGGTCAATGACCAGAGCCAGCTGACAAAGGAAACCACCATGTCTCAGTAAATGGAAACATTCAAATCTCGTTTCAGTAAGGAGCAGAGCAGAAGAAAGATTCATCATTAAAGGACCTGTCTTACCTATATTACTAATGCAACCTACTTCCATAACCAGTCAGTATATTTCTAAACCCGGAGACCCCAATTTCGTATGGTATATTCTAACCCCTCTAACAAAACCACGCTGATTTTCTCACTTGCCGTGTTTGCTACCTTCTATGTGTATCACGCTGTCCACAGTTGTCTGCGAAAAGTTTTTCCATCAGAAAAACTGGTTATGTAAATTATTTCCCTGTTTTCGCACGAGTCAGCGGGTCTCGGAAAAGGCAAAAAACAGCAAAAATCGTGGGTTATTGTTGAAAGCACAGCCTAGTTTTAAAGTATTCAAATACTTTGAAATACTGTAAGTTGAAGAGTAAAAAATGCGAGGGGTCCTTTAAAATATCAATGGGATTATAAATCTTGTTGATTTTTGTTATTATTATTATTATTATAATGAATAGCAAAAAAAGGTGCAAGCCTCTACGAAATTCTCCGAAAATTATCAACACACTACTTGTCGGTTCCAACATATTCATCCATTGTATTTTTGAAAGCGTTGACTGATGGATTGGCAACAGCTTGGGATGGAAGTTGTTTCCAAGCCTCCGTGATGGATTGTAGTCAACAATGGGACCCCAAACAAGTGAACATCAGACAACCAAACTAACAGAACTAGAGAACCAAAGGTTAAATTAAGTTAAAACATAACTGGATAACTGTTAAAAAGTGGCCTATTTCTAGATATAGATTTTTGCCTGAAACGTTTCGGCAGATGAAAAGTAGGCCTAAGCCCTTAAGAAATGTTTCTAACTTAAGTCACAGAAACTGCTTGGAAATAAACCTTTGTTAGACAACTAAACCAGACCGTACTCTACTGAAATAAGTGAGCTCTTGGGTTACACTCACCAGTCATTGCGAAACTTGGGATAGCCTATTGTGTAGCCTATTTTATGTTAAAGTTTCTTCATGCATTTTAGATACAGAAAGTATTTATAAACAAAAGTAAAAAGTATATGGTTGGCGGAATTTCAGTAACTGTTTTTTTATAAGCTATTTTGTATAAATTTATGCAATTGTGTTATATATTTGTGCATTTCCACTGACTAACATATCAACCTAAGATACCAGATTTTTAGAGTGGGGACCAGACACTATTGACTGGAAAAAACTCGGTGAACAGTTAGCTGACAAGTTTGTATGGCTTTGAAGTTAGCCTGACAAAGATAGTCATTATTTTACTTCCACTGTATTTTAAAACAGTATATTTGTACACCAAACTTTCATCAGATTTGGAACTTCATTCTAACCAGAGATGCAGCTTTAAAGGACACCTGAACGATGAAACCATACTTGAACACACCATGGAGAATCCATTTACAGACATGGCCATGGAGAGCATTCTTCTCCTGAGCGTGACGTTTTCAAAATAGGGATGTTCGTTTCTGGAGGTTTGCACATGCAGACTCCAAGACAAAAAGCGCAATTCATTCAAATCTTGTACAGCGCTGGCCGGATCGTATTGGAATTTCTTCTAAATATACGTTTGGGCTTAACTGGTTACAAAATATTCCAGAAGAAGGGTTGATTGGAGACATTTGTTCATTTCTAAATTTGTTCGGTACTGAAATAAGGACAGATGCAAAATGGAGCAAAATCATAGCTTGGAAACACTATTTCGTATTTAGATTGGGTTTTCTGCGGGCAATGTTAACGGAAGTCATACAGATAGGGATGATACTTGGTACTCTCCCTTCAGGTGTCCTTTAACTATGAAACATATATTTTCATAATTCTTCTTGTCTGATAGCTACCAATCAATCAATATATAATAGCTGAAATTTGGCAAATAGATAATGTCTTTTTTATCGCATTGCCATGTCCCTCGGACATTTGTTTAAAAATATATCATATCATGTCATATTCTAATATATGTGAGTCCTTTGAAACTCTGATAGGTGTCTTAGAGGTTACAAGCCGTCCCGGCTGTTTTCAGCCTCGCTCGGTCCCCCCTTGCTTTTGATGGGAAACACGGGAAAACTTGTATAACTGTTGTTTATGACCAGTGAGCTTCTCGGTAACAGTAAGCGGGAGCCTGATCCGCCTCGAAAGGAGGCTGATACGGAAAAAAAAATCATTTATTCAAACAATGTTTACAACGGGTACGTCAGCTACGATTCTTCATCAGCGATATTTCGGCCCTTTTTGGCAAGGGTCCTCGTCAGGCTGTCAATCCTCTGGTTCAACTTCGGGGAAGGAAACAAACCTGTAATCCTGTAATGATGACAAACCTGTAATGATTACAGGTTTGTTTCCTTCCCCGAAGTTGAACCAGAGGATTGACAGCCTGACGAGGACCCTTGCTAAAAAGGGCCGAAATATCGCTGATGAAGAATCGTAGCTGACGTACCCGTTGTAAACATTGTTTGAATAAATGTTTCAAAATCAGCTTGGGCTCAAAGAATATTTAAAAAAAAATCAGTGTTAGGGGGGGGGATACATCCGAAATCTAAGGAAATGAGCATGGATGGAACGACTAGGGTCTTGGAGTGAGCAGTAAAATAAGTAAGACATCACATTTGACAGTGCAAAACGGATAAGTTAGCTACATTTTCTATAGCTCTAATAAAATGTGTTCCATTTTGCACCGTCAACTATGATTCGCAGTCAGCTTGGGCTGAAGGAACATCTATAAGTAAAACGATTCCTTTAATTTAGGAATGTAAAGTTGGATGGAAACGCTGCCGGCTCATTTCTTAATATCATTTTTTGTATTTTTTTTTCTTCCTTATTGAATTGTTGTCGAGGGGCTACCCACTCCCCGCCACCTGCTCTACACCCTTTCTTGGCACCGGTGCGGGTAGTAAATCAGGTGATTCATCTTTCAAACGTTTCTAAACATCGATTATTTGAATGTGATTTCTTATATTTTTTAAATTCATTATTAAATTGTTATTGAGGGGCTACCCACTCCCTCGCATCTATTGTACAATATTTCTCGGCACCGGTGCCAGTCATAAACCAGGCGATTCATCTTTCAAACGGTTCCAAAAATGGCTTATTTGAATGTCATTTCTTATATTTTTTGTATTCATTATTAAATTGTTATCCTGGGGCTACCCGCTCTCCAGCACCTACTGTACGACATTTCTCGGCACGGTTCCAGTCATAAACCACTCGATTCATGTTTAAACGGTTCTAAACATGGCTTACTTGAACGTTCTACCACGTGGCAGCAGGGCAACATGACACCAGTCACTTGCTGTACACTAGTTCTGCGAAAGAAGGAGATTAAATAGATGAGATCATGTTATTTTTGAATATGTAAAGCATCTGCTCCACTTGTCGAAATTACGTCATAACCATACATTGACGGAGAAGTTCAAAATTGAAGATGCAAGTGTTACCCCTTTTGGATGTTTCCTCGCCGCTATGAAAAATCATGGACAACAGGGCCCAACCAGCGCACGAAGTTATCCACTGCTTCCTGTCCGAAGATTGAAAATTAAGTTCTTTTTCTGTGTGTTTTTGTGTTTTATTTATTTTCTTTCCTTTACTCCGCTTTTTCAAAATGGCGGGTTATGAATAAATTACTTACTTACTTACTAGAATTGAGAGTGGGCAACCCCTCCATTCTTATCTCAGTTATAATTTTTATTTATTAATTTATTTTCTAGGCCGCAGAATGCCGCAGAAAAAGCTCGACTGTCACACAATGTCATCAGCACAAAAGGACCAAGAGAGCTTGAAGTTATTGAGAAAGGATCATCTTCAAAAACTTTCACATTTGATCGTGTCTTTGGCACTGAATCCAAACAGGTAAAAATGACTATTGTATAATAGCAAGAACATATAAGCGAAAGAACCTCCGTCTCCCGATCTCTGTAATTTATTTGTTCCTTCAGCCCAAGCTGACTGCGAATCATATTTAACGGTGCAAAACGGATAAGTCCGCTACATTTTATTAGAGCTATATTTCGGCCCTTCTTGGCAAGGGTCCTCTTCAGGTTCAAGCCGCTCAAGCTGTTCAAGAGGTTCATTATTTAGCTTGAGCGGCTTGAGCCTGAAGAGGACCCTTGCCAAGAAGGGCCGAAATATAGCTCTAATAAAATGTAGCTGACGTATCCGTTTTGCACCGTCAAAAAAAATATAATTGATTTATTTATTATTCCCCCAAAATGGTAAGCTAAGAGCTTGTCGCTATTAATACGACCTTGCCGTAATACGACCGTGCGGAGTTGGATAGATTGCCGATGCCCTGCCCGATGTACCGGTAAACGAGCGGAGGTTAGAAGCTAAGCGGAACATCGCAATTCGTTACCTCTACCAAGAGCCCATCGCAGTAGAGCTCCGGAGAAGAAAAGTAGAGAGTAAACATCACTATTTGTTTTCTAACATTGTGACATTACTGCAGAGGCGGGTCATACACGCCTGCTATGGCCTTTTCCTCTTAATGTGTCAGCGGCTGAGAGGGAAGTAGACGAGCGTCAACTCAAAGCTCAGCTAGTACCTCTAGCTCTGTTCAGTGTTGTCGGGGAATCCGGTCGATACTTAAGTTTTCTGTTCATTTTTAGTTTTTATTTTAAAGAAAAGTCATTATGTATCAATTAGGCTCGATTGCTGGTCAAAAAACAAAAATCAATATTAAATAATCCTTCAGCCCAAGCTGACTGCAAATCATATTTGATAGCGGAAAATGGATAGCCTACGTCAGCTGGATTTCATTAGACGAACCCACAAGTGGGTTTTCCCACACGTTCTTTTTTCCAACTTGAGCGGCTTTGAGCCTGAAGAGGACCCTTGCCAAGAAGAGCCGAAATATAGCTCTAATAAAACTCAGCTGACGTATCCGTTTTGCACTACCAAATATAAAAATTAATATTCCTCATGATGACAAACAAAACACAAAAAATGGGACCAAAGGCGGAGGTTCTATTGGCTTATTTGTTCTTGATAATAGCAAGAACAAATAATCAGATAGAACCTCCGTCTCCCTATCTCTGTACTATGACTATGCGGAGTCGAGTATTTCCCCGTACCTTTTCCGCTGCGAACGAGCGGGGGTTAGTAGCTTCGCGCCACATCACGTTTCACCGCCTCTACAATTAGCTATATCGCTGTGAAACCACCTTGAGGAAAAGTAGAATACAGAGCTGATTGGTTCTTTGGACGCGCTCAAGAGCGGGCCAACGCGCGGAGTACGCCTCCTGGATTTTCTTTCTCTGCGATGAGCAACGGCGAAGGCGGAAGTAGAGTAAGCGGGTAAAAAAAAATACAGTAAAACCCTCTAGTACTGCTCAGTTTTGTCGGGGTATTCGTAGTCGTCGCATGGTACCAAAGACAGAGGTTCTAATTGATTATAGGGCGATTCTGGCGATCTCTTGGATTCGCTTTCCGAAAAGCAAATCGAGAATCCGCCGAGCGCAAGAACCAACGGAAAGTAGTTACGCCTCAGTTGCATCTTTAACACTTCCCGCTGATGTGCCGAAACCACTTTCGACTCGCGGAGTGGATTCGCTGGCGGAAACTAGCGGAGCGCGAGAACAGCTTTGGAAAGCGAAGCGAGTTTTAGCCGAAGTCGCAAAAACATCCGGCGCAAAAGCTCGCGGAGCTTTCCAGACCGCCAGAATTGCGCTTTTTGTTCTTGATAATAGGGACTAGTAGTTTCTGTTTTTTGCTCACTATTGTCTGGAGTTTCCTCTTTTTAGGATTTTAACATTATTACCGGTAATAATTAACATTGTTATATTAACATTATTACCATTTAATTATTAACATATTATTAGAGGATTTTAACATTATTACCAGCATGTGAAGGGCTTCGGTGAGATTTTTATTTTTTTTACAGGTTGACGTTTATAAAGCCGTGGTGGCACCGATGATTGAAGAGGTACTACAAGGTTACAACTGCACCGTATTTGCTTATGGGCAAACTGGCACCGGAAAAACCTTCACCATGGAAGGTGACAGAAGCGATAACGCCAACAACCTCTCCTGGGAAAATGTAAGCGAATCGCTGTTTATTCATATGACGCAAATGGGGTTTTTGTCCTACAAATTCCTAAGAGCCAGGGTCGTAATTTGCTATAGGGCAGGGGGGGGGGGGGCAACTGCCCCCCCCCCAGACCCAAGTTTGCCCCCCATCCCCCCCACCAGCTGAAATTTAGCGTCTTTGAAACTCTCGTCGAAACTAAGATAGGCCTACAGAATTCCAGTATCCACAGAAACAGATCGGTTTTCTTTAGTATACCTTGTCTTTATGGTAAGATTGGAACACGGAAGCCTTGAAACTTTTATAGCGATCTGCATGCGCTATGCAGGGTTAAACACGTCTTTGTCAAACGACCGACTAAGTGATCTTTTGTTCATTGGTACCCAACCTATAAAAGCGAAGAAGCTTGATGTCAGTCGCGCAGTGGACAGTTTCTAGAATTTGAAGAAGCTTCGTTTCGCCTTGGTCGATTAGTAAAATATCTCTTTGTTTCTTTGTTTTTATTACGTTTTTCTTCTTGAAATAAAACTGCTCATTTTCACTTGACTTGGGAAAATCGGCTCCAACTTTGCCCCCCCCCCCCCCCAGGGTTTTGACGAAATTACGCCCCTGCTAACAGCATTAGTTGCGTTTTGCAGATACCTGTTACCACGGCAACTGGATCTGCATTTTGTCATTTTTTGCAATTGCCGAGGGGTTACCGACTCTCAGGCACCTGCTGTGCACTCTTTCCCGGCACCGGCAGGACCGAAATTGGCGGTGTCGGCGCAAATGCCGAACATAAATTAGGCGAGTCTTTCAAACGCCTTTAAAAATTCTCATTGTGATGTTTTACCACGTGGCAACTGGTGTTGGCGGATGTCAGCCGGTGCCGACACCGACCGGCACTTGCTGTACAGCAAAATCGAGAGTGGGCAACCCCTCGACAATTACTTTGGCATTGATACTTGACACTACAGCAGGCTTGTAAAACGACTGTCACCAACTTTGTATTTTTAGAAGTCACCCCAAAAGAAACACTATTTATGGTTTTATATTTAGATGAGTGCGGGGTTGGTGATAGGTGGAATGAGGGTATTGGTCATGAGTTGGAGTTAGGGACAGTAGCTAGAGAAGTAAAAAGTATACTTAGGGACCAGGAAATTCAGAGGTGGCAGGTTGATAGAGATAGTTCAATATCGTTAAGGTTTTGTACAGAGGCGAAAGAGACATGGGGTGAATGTGTTTATTTTAAAGGCGGGTTTAGATAGGGAGGAACTGAAGTTATTAATTAGTATGCGTGCGGATATTTTACCACTGGGAGATAGGAGGAGGTACACGGGCAGGCCGATTGGTTGAATTGGTCCTTACTTCTGCCCGATGTGTGGAGATATGAATGAGTGGGTGCGACATCTTATGTGTGATTGTAGGGAACTGAATGATTTGAGAATTGAAATATTTGGAGTAAATGAGTGTGATCAGGAACGGATGGAGCAATGTTTAAGAGTGAGTGTTATGCTACTATAAAGAAAGTGGGTAGATTCCTCAAGCTGTCAATGACGCACAGAGAACATTTTTTGCAGTTTTAGTAGTGGTTAGAAATAAGTTCGTCATTTGTTTCTTTTTTTATTGTATTGCCATGGCCCTTGGGCTTTTAGTGTAATAAATATCATATCATATCATATGTGGCTGACAATCCTAGCACTTATTTTTGACAATACCACTGTTATTTTCTACCGGAAAGAATTCTCTTGAAAAATAAAACAGACTAAACTGAATTGTACATGATCCAATTGACATTGTAATACGAGTAAATTGTATATAGTGTATGTGTTGGTATCGTTTAGACTGAGATTTTATGAAACCAGAAACTATATTTAAATCGTACACAATACTATGTACTCGTATATCAGTGTATCTCTACTGACATTTCCGCTCCTATTTTTGTTTACGAAGAATTTTTGAAAAAATGCCAATTTGACAAAAACTTTTTCAAAAACATAGATGACTTTTAAAGATACCATGGTCAGTTACCACGGTCAGGATCGTAGTATCTGAATATCAGATTCAACGGTAATGGGCAGATACCACGGTAAATACAGAAACGACTTTTGACCGTGGTATCTGTGTTTGTGTTTCTGCGTACGGGGTGTTTCTAGACTTTAACGGGTAATTCAGTTCCGTCTGTAGTTGCGTTTTTATGGCACTTGTAGCCTCTGGCTCAAGTGCCACATACTAATCGCAATTCCGTCTGTCGGTTGGTCTGTCTCACGATTGCGAGTTAGGGTACTTCCAGATGTGTTTCCCGACCCGACCACCTTGGGGGGGGGTGGGGGGTGGAGGGAGGGGGAATCCGGAAAATTGAGTAGTGCATAACTTTTGAACTTTTGATCGGATTGGAATTATACTTAAAAACTGAATAGATGGCATACCCTGGATGTCACATTTAAAGTCCGGACTGGATTGGGGGAGTTGGGGAGGGGGGGGAGGAGACAACTCTCGACAAACGGCTGGAACGGAGGGATCGAAGTGAAACTTCCTGGGAAGAACAAGCATCTGCTCTTGATAAATCGTTTAGATAATTAGACGGGATCCGGACACGTTGGGTGGGGTGGGGGTGGAGCGGGGTTTCTCGGAATTCCAGAGATGGCGGTTTTGATGATTTTCACGACGAAACTTGGTAGGCATGTCAGGGACCCTGTCAAACTGACTTGGAAATATAAATTTCCTCGACCTGGTCATCGTGGGGGGAGTGGAGGGAGGGGGACGATTTGGAACGGGTAATCGGATTCCAGTGAAATTTAATAATTGAACAGAGGACATGTCTCTGATGTTCTTTTTCATTTCTGGGCCGGATCCGACAACTGTTGGGGGGGGGGGGTAAATACGTGACCCACTAGACTTGAGAGATCGGGATGGAACTTGGTGGGAATAAGAAACGTATGCTCTAGATAAATCATTTACATTACCGTATTGGATCCGGGCACTGAGGGGGAAAGTTAGAGGGGGGGGAGGTTCCGGTGATCGCAAGTTAAGATACTTCCAGATGTGCTAGGATGATGAAACATGGCTGGAAAAATTAGAGATTCGACAAGATTGGCTTAGAAGTCGTCACTTCCAAAATCCGACCATTCCGGAAAGTGCTAATCTTGACCGCAATGTAAAAAGATACTTCAAGCAAACTATCCATTTTCATGGTCCCCATGAACCCCCCGGTCATTTTTGCGTCAAGGGTTTTGCTTACGAATGAATTCCTAGCTCCGTTAAAGTGCACATCTTACCTGCAAAGTCCTCTGGATCAAACGAAACATTTCGGCCCATGATCATTTGTGCCACAAGGGTTTTGCTTAAAAATTTATCTGTAGCAGTGGTGAAACGCAAAAAGAAAAGTGAAAAAAAAACTTTATTATTTTTGTCTCAAGGGTTATGAAGTACGCATCATTACAGCCAAGTTCAAAAATAAAATATTTTTTTTCCAAACGATACATTCTCGTGATTTCCAGTGGTCCATGATTATTCTTATCCCAAGGGTTTTGCTTACAAATGATCAGAACCAAGCCACAAAGGGCAAATTCTATATTTCATCCTCTGAACCGGCTTTGCAAGTGCCATATGAGCTTCTAGCTCTTGTTGCACATACCATGGTATCTAATACCAATAATCTAATACCACGGTCTAAAGTCGTTTTCACAGATACCACATCTGATACCACGGTCAAAATGCGATTTTGCAGTAACCGTGGTAACTGATCGTGGTATCTGAAATAGTCATCTCATTTTCATCATCACCAACACAAGAGGTTAGGATTTTATAAAATTGGTGGGAAAGAAGTTTAGCACTTGTGGTGTGAGTGGATATTAGTATTTATTTTGGGATGACGTTTAAAAGTACAAATTCGGTATTTGTCGTTTTTGCAAAGCAACTGTAGTATCAGTTACCATGGTAACTGCAAAAATGAACAGATCCAGCTAGGTGAACCTGCTCAAGGATCATTAGTTGCATTTTTGCAGATACCGTGGTATCTGTTACCACGGTAACTGGATCTGCAATTTGTTGTTTTTGCAGTTACCGTGGTATCTGATACAACGTTGCTCTACGAAAACGACTATTTCCGAAACTGCGCTTTTCGAAGTCATCCCAAATAAACAACTGATATCCAGTCACATCACTAAGTGCCCAATTTGTTTTCCACGAATTTCACAAAATCCTAGGCTCTATTGTTGGTGATGATGAAAGTGAGATGACTTTTTCAGATACCACGATCAGTTACCACGGTTGGACTGCGGTATCCGAATATCAGATACCACGGCAATTGGCCAGACACCACGATAGCTGCAATTGTATCTGGAAAAACGCAACTATTAACGAGTGCTGCACTAACTGTGCGCATTGTGATGAGAGTACTCAGAACACGGGAACTGCAAAAACGACAGAATTCATGGTATCTGCAAAAACGCAACTTATCTATTATTTAGCAGATGCCATAATTTTGTTTCTCTTTAGCTTTCTGCAGAAAAATTGTAAAAGGAAATTGACCCCGACGTGATTTGAACACGCAACCTTCTGATCTGGAGTCAGACGCGCTACCGTTGCGCCACGGAGTCTTGTTGGAAATCACTACCTAGTGAACTAGTAAAGTAGTGAGATGAAATACATAGGAAAAGTTATGAAAATATTTGATTAAAGTTTAACTGAAAAGCCAAATTATTCTTGTCATTTAATTAAATACACTGAGTTATTTGGACCCTGCAAAGGGATTTTTTTTTATTTTGCACTATCTTGCCGTGGTTATGACATTCAGAATATCTGCGGCCGTCCCCACAGCGTAAATTCTACTAAAAAGAGGGAAATTTTAATCTCAACACAAACGCGGCTTTTCAGTGGGCACTCACCGAGATTGGCGAAGACCGCTTAGTGCATGAGCAAACAAAAAATCATAATTCTTTCTCGTAAGGCATACAACAAAAATAGAGGTACCACAAATGGTCGAGAGTTTCAGCGAGCTTCGGTAGTGTTATTTCTGTTCGAGATTATTTAACTAGGAGATCGTCTGCGCGCGTCTTCAATACGGTTGCTCTACCTCAAGTCCTTTTATTTTCTAGTTGGCTTCCTTATTTTTCTAATTCTAATATTGCGCATATTAAAACTTCTTTTTTTAATTTTGGTAAATTTTTGTGTCGACTTTCAAAATTCCATTCTACTTCGTCTGCTATAAATTTGTACCATTGGAAAGATTCACTTCAAATTATACGAAAAAAGCAACAAAAATTTCTGTCGAAAATGTCTTCTCTTACTCATAACCTATATTTAGCGGTTAAAGAGTTAATATAGTTTAACGCGTGTGCATAATTTAATTTTCTTGTATATTTAGTATTCTTTTGCCAGATTGTTTTTTTGTAGTATTACATGTTGGGCCAATTTGTTTTTTATATTTTATACTCTTCGATCTTGAAGGTCAATAAAATATTTGAATTGAATTTAAATTGAATTGAATTGAATATAGCGTAAAATGTATGTTTCAGAGAAGCCCACGAAATTGTGTTCAATATTTATTTGCTGGTATAGATTTTTAGGAAAAATACGCATACGCTTTTCCTGCACTTTAAAAAACAAGAGCTGTAAGCTCATATGGCACTTGCATGGGTTAAGATGATTTGATTGATCAAAAGTAAGTTTCGACTTTGCGGTTGAGATGCGCACTCAAAGGGAGCTGGAACTTCATTTGCAAGCAAAACCCTTGAGGTGAAAATGATAATGGGCTGATGCGCATCATGAAAATGCATATATTGCTTAAAAGTATTTTTTTACTTTGCGGTCAAGATTGGTACTTTAAGGAATAATCGGATTTGGGAAGTAGCAATTTCTAACTAAATGTTGTTGAATCTCGTAATATTCCAGCGAAGTTTCATCGTCCTAGCACATCTGGAAGTACCTTAACTCTCGATCACTTGGAATCCCAGACCCCCCCCCCCCCCAACCCTCCATAACTCCAACCACAATACCCGGAGCCAATCCGGTTCTGTAAATAATTAATCCACAGCATCAGTTTGTTATTCCCACGAAGTTCGATCCCGATCACACCAGTCTAAGCGAGTCAAGTATTCCCCCCCCCCCCCAATAATTGTCGCATTCAGTCTGGAAATAAAAAAATAAAAATAAATGTACTCTGTTCAGTTATTAAATTTCACTCGAATCCGATCACCCGTTCCAAAGTTACGCATCACTCAATATTCTGGATTCCCCTCCCTCAACCCCCCCCCAAGATTATCATATCGAGGATTTTTTTTAATTCCAAGTCAGTTTGACCGGGTCCCTGATATGCCTGCAAAGTTTCGTCGTTAAAATCCCAAAAATCGGAATTCCGGGACCCCCACCCCTCCCCTTAAGTGTCTGGATCCAGTCAAATTGTGGAAAAGATTAACATGGAGCAGATGTTTGTTCTTCCCAGCAAGTTCCACTCCGATCCCTCCATTCTAACCGTTTCTCGAGATTTCCGCCCCCCCCCCGCCCCAAATCCCCCACGGTGCCCGTAGCCAATCCGATTCAGTAAATGATTTACCTAGAGCATCTGTTTGTTCTTCCCACAAAGTTCCATCCCGATCTCTCCATTCTAAGCAGGTCACGTATTCCCCCCCCCCCCCCCCAATAGTTGCCGGATCCGGTCCGGATATGAAAAAGATCACCAGAGAAATGTCCTCTGTTCAATTCTTAAATTTCACTAGAATCCGATCACCCGTTCCAAAGTTGCGCATGACGAATATTCCGGATTCCCCTCCCTCCACTCCCCCCACCATTATCAGATCGACAATTTTTTTTATTTTGAAGTCAGTTTGATCTGGTCCCTGATATGCCTGCCAAGTTTCATCGTGAAAATCCCTAAAACCGCCATCACCGGAATTCCGGGAAACCCCCTCCCCCCTAAGTGTCCGGATCCAGCACAATTGTCTAAACGATTTATCTAGAGCAGATGCTTGTTCTTCCCAGCAAGTTTCACTCCGATCCCTCCATTCTAACCGTTTCTTGAAATTTCCGGTCTCCCCCCCCCCTAACTCCCCCCTGGCTACCGAATCCGGTCAGGACATTAAACGGGGCATCACAGATATATAATATATTCAGTTATTAAGTTTCATTCCAGTCCGATCACCCGTTCGAAAATTACACACTACTCAATTTCCCGGATTCCCCTGCCCTCCACGGCCCCACTCCACCCCAAAATGGTCGGATCGGAAAACTGATTATTTCTAAGTTTGTATGGTCGGGTTTCTGATATGCCTGCCAAGTTTCATGGTCCTAGCACATCTGGAAGTACCCTAACTCGAAAAAGTGTGACAAAATGCCCTCAGTTTTCAAGTTTCCAGCGCCCTCCACTCCCCCGCATATGGTCGGATCGGGAAACTGATTATTTCTAGGTTAGTTTGGTCGGGTCCCTGATATGCCTGCCAAGTTTCATTGTCCTAGCAAATCTGGAAGTGCCCTAACTCGAAATAGTGTGACAAAAAACTCGGACAGACCGACAGACGGAATTGTGATCGGTATATGGCACTTGAGCCAGAGGCTGCAAGTGCCACAAAAACTAACTGGGATACGGTGTTAGGTAGCGTTCCAGTGAAGTTATTACATGTTACGATGAGAAGAGGAGGGGCGAGTGCCGTATTTTGGTAGTTATCAGGCTCATCACTTTTAATGTACGTCATCACTTTTACGGGAGTTCCTGCAGAACCGTTAGTTATTATCACTTATGGTGCTCGCGACCATCATAAGTAAATTGTAACGATCGTAACAGTCGTGGAACGAAAATAATAAGTGGGAGGAGCCAATTTTCTTATTACGCCGGGCTCTGGATCGCCACTAATAACAAGAATAGTAACGATCGTAACTAATAATAAGTCGCTGGAACGCTACCTTATTTTCATTTCGTATCAAATGCAAGTACGGCAGGGAAAGTGAAATGAATTCTTTGGTTCAGTGAAGTAGTACTTTAATAATTTATCGCTGCCCAGTTCTTACGTAATAGAAAAAGTGGAGTATATAACTAAAAAAAAAACACTAGATGAAGAACGACTTTAACTCAATAAGTAGGCAATAGATAATATGAGGACTGACTCATAAGAGTAGGCCATTCAAAGTCTCGGTGAAAAGCATGCGATTCTATCTCAGGACCCGTTTGGCTGGGTTCGACAATACTGAACCGACAGCTAATTTGCCTATTTGATTCCCACAAAGGGAGGTGAAGTAGGAACTTTCCGAGTACCTTTCCTAAAAAGAATAAATGTATAAAACATAAGGTAGAACAAGAGCTTAACATTGTGTAAAGACAATCAAATTAGCTCGCTAGCAAGTTTTTGTCTAATAAACCTTACTTACTTACTTATTACACTGGCTAAGAATACGCTGTAAAAAGTTTCCCCGAGTAAGGATTAAAGTTAACTGCAGTTTTTGCTACTGGGATTAATCTTATCTCAGACGAATTAGAGATAAGATTATCTTTTAGAGACTAGATTAATACCAGTAGCAAATACTACAAGATTTTTTTTACAGTGTATGGCGGTTTACACTGTTCCTAAAAGAAAGTGCTTTTCCGTAATCTGCACGGATATTTTTGTACAAATGTCGCACAAGGAGTGCGCGAGTAGATCTGCTGTCCGTGCCATATTGTATACGAGGGGTTGCTCACTCGCTGGGCACCACTGTACACCCTCGCTGGGCACCGCTGGACACCGGCACCGCTGAGCACCGGCTGGGCACCGCTGGGCACCGGCTGGACACCGGCTAGGCATCGGCTGGGCACCACTGTACAACCATTTTGGGAGTGAACAACCCCTCGATTGTATACCTAAATCTGGAGAGATTTCGATCGCTTAATCGCTATATCCCCAATCATAAGTGTATGTAGTAATACTAATAGCTCGAGGTGACCTGAATAGAGTAACTGTAAGAAATGCCTAATGTTTCCCTTCGTGGAGTTTCCCACTCTTAAGTTTTAGTGGACTGTGCCCGGTGCCGGCACCGTCCTAGAACAGACGGCACCGGTTGCCACGTGTTAGAATATCCAAATCAGCATGTTCAGAAGCGTTTGGAGATGCATCGCCTTATTTGTCACCAGCACCGTGTATTTCTGCCGTTGCCAGAAAAGGTTGCACAAGAGGTGCCTTGGAATGGGCAACCCCTCGGTTCCCTTTTCGATTCGACAAGTTACAAACGCATAGGTCAAGTAAGAAATTTGTTTACAAGAAATTTGGTAAATAAAAGAGCCGAAATATCGCTGCCAAAGCATCGTAGCAGACGTGTCCGTTTTATCCATTTTTTGAATATCAATCAGTCAATCAATCAATCAAGTTTATTATTTGCAAGAGGGTAGTTTTCCATTTTTTATTTATTTATTTGGTAGATGGCAGGTCATTTAAATTAAGATATTATACAGGTTAGATAAATTAAGTTATATTGTATTATTATTGTTGGATAAATAGGGTACGTTGTTGTTATTATAGTAAAAATTTTAACAAGCACTGCATGTTCGAATTCGTGTTCTCCACAGTGCTTCTGTCATGTATTTGTATTTTTGTGTACAATTAAAAAACTTGAACTTGAACTTGAACTTATCCAAATAGCTTACAGCTAGAAGTGGAATACAATATTTACGAAAAACTAATACACTTACAAGATATGACCAGAAATTAAAGATTGGATTAAACTACGTAAAAATTGGGCAGAAGAATTAGCTGGATATGGAGAAAACTGATTGCCAGTGTTCCTCTCGGACCGACGCACAGAAGACGGGAGGGGAGGGGGGGGGGGAATAAATGGGCCACTTGGGGACAACATATTATCTTTGCTATTCTTTGAAAGAGTATTTCTGCGGTCAGTTAATCCCGGAACGTCCATTTTAATGAGAGCCTCTTCTAATAATTATAATTTATTTATTTTGATTTAGGATCCCCTGTGCGGTATTATACCACGAGCTCTCTCACAGCTTTTTGACGAACTTCGTCGGCAAGAGTTGGAGTTCACCGTTCGAGTCTCCTTCGTTGAGATGTATAATGAAGAACTGTTCGATTTGCTCTCAGCAGAAACAGATCTGTCCAAACTGAGGTAAGACCAGTCCTTGAAATCTGATTCCCGGTCTTATGATCCTCTTTGCGGCTTTCGCTCCTTCGTACGAATCGCTCATTCATGCGAATTTCGATTGTTTTCATTCATGCGAATCTAGTAAAATATACTTCTATAATTGTCGGAAATCCAGCGCGGTTGGAAGAGTTAAACGGTTCATAGACGCACCACATCTGGGAATCTAAACGAGTTTAAAGAAACCAGTCTGTGAAACGTAAAGGTCCTTCATGCGAAAATCGGTCCTTCATGCGAATTTCGCCCCTTCATTTGACTTCGCTCCATTGCGCGAACTGAGTCGACAAGCGCTAACAAGAAAATTGCCTGTTTCACGGGTCAGGTATTGGCAGAGGCGTCACTAGCCAAAATGTTTGGGGGGGGGGCAAGGTGTTTACCGACTGGCTGGTCATTCTTATGGCACTTGCCCTCTGGCCAAGTGCCTTATAGCGATCGCAATTTCTGTCCGTCCGTCGGTCTGTCGGTTGGGCGGTCGGTCCAGGTTTTCGAGTTCGGGCACTTCCACATAAGCTAGGACGATGAAACTTCGCAGGCGTATCAAGGACCCGACTGGATTAACTTACAAATAATCACTTCCCCAATCCGACTTTCCTCAGATTCGGGAGTCGGGAAACTAGGAACAACGGTAGCAAAAGGGGAGCAAAAGAGCGGATGTCCAAATGCGGTATCGATCCAACGACCTCTGTGGCGTAGGTCCAGCGCTCTACCACGGGGATACGCTTTGATGTATTCAGAAGCGAATGTGGGACTAGATACGGTTTAATGATTAAAGTAAGACCAAGTGGTCAGAACGAATGCTAAATGCTAACCAGAAGTTATTGTGGTCTGATGCTAACTAAACGTAAACAAAACAAGTCTCGTGAAACGCTTCCACATAAGCTAGGACAATGAAACTTGGCAGGCATATCAGGGAACCGACCAGATTAACTTGGAAATAATCACTTCCCCGATCCAGCCATCGCGGGGGAGTGGAGGGATGGGGAATCCGGAAACTAGAAACATACATTACTTTGGGACGGGTAATCGGACATGCATGAAACTTGACAAGTATGAAGGAACAAGTGTCTCAGATTTTCAATTTCAAATCTGGCCCGAATCCGATAACTCGGGGCGGGAGGTAGAGGGGGGACCGGAAATCTTTTGAAACGCTTAGGGTCGAGGGATCGGGATGGAACTTGAAGGGAAGAACGAGCATTAACCCTAGATACTATATTGACAAAATAGGACCGGATCGTGTCGCAGTGGAGGGTGTCGTAGGGGGTTTCTTTGATTTCCGCGGTAATCACGAGTTAGGGTACTTCCAGATGTACTATGACCATGACATTTCGCAGGCATATTAGGTACTCACCCAGGTCGACTTGAAAATAGTTCCTTCCGCGATACGGTGATGTTGGGGGGAGCAGAGGGATGGGGAATCCACCATCTAGTGACATGCATAACTTAGAACGGGTGATCGGACGTGAATGAAACTTGACAAGTGTCAAGAACAAGTATCTCAGATGATCAATTTCAAGTTCGGAACGAATCCAATAACTGGGGGGGGGGGGGGGGGGTGGAGGGGGGTGAAAGAAATCTCGTGAAACGCTTAGAATCGAGAGATCGGAATGGGACTTGGAGGAAAGAACAAGCATAAGCCGTAGAGACAATACGAGACAATACTGACAAAACAGGACCGGATCTTGTCACAGTTGGGGGAGTTTGAGAGGGTTTTCCATAATTCTGGTCATCACGAGCTGGGGTACTTCCTAATGTGCTATGATCATGAAACTTGGCAGGCATGTTAGGGACTCTTATCAGATTGGCTTAAAAATAGTCCCTCCCCCGAGTCGATCATCGTTGTGGGAGAAACAGTTATCATTGATTGGAATAACCATTTCAGATTTAGTAGATCAAGCCGATTTTCTGATGAAATGAATATCGGGAGAGAGATGCAGCCTTGACAACTGCAAACCGTATCCGACAAACATGCTAACTGTTCTTACAAGGGCCATATGAGCTTTCAGCTCTGGTTACCGACTGTTTTTGCAGAAAGAACGACTGCTTTTAAGAAAAAAAGACGACTGTAAGATAATATGACGTTCAGATCATCTACGGCCGTCATCACAACACAAAATTCTACTATTACGCGGAAAATTTGAATCTCAGTATAGACGCGGCCTTTCAGTGGCCAGTGTTTTTTTTCGTAAATCGTTTTCGTCAACCATACAGCAGAGTTACAAGCGCATAGAGGTACCACACATCCGACAGGGAAATTCCACTATATGAAAAGCGATTATTCGGGAATAGCGGAGCAATGAATTGACGCATTTTCATCGGGTCTTCAATTCTCTTTAAGTGTATAAGTGATGGGTAACTAGATTGTCCTATCTCAGCCCTTTTCAGTTAAACTTTAAAGGACCCTTCGTACTATTTACTCTTTAACTTACAGTATTTTAATATATTTGAATACTTTAAAACTAGGCTGTGCTTTCAACAAATAACCCACGGTTATGGCTGTTTTAAGCCTTTTCCGAGACCCGTTGACTTGTAGCGAAAACAGCGAAACAGTTTACATAACCGTTTTTACTGATTAAAAAACTACTCGCAGACAACCGTTGACAGCGTGATACACATTGAAGGTAGCAAAACACGACAAGTGAGAAAATCAGCGCGGTTTTGTTAGAGGGGCTAGAATGTACCGTACGAAATTGGGGTCTCAGGGTTTGGAAATATATGGAGTGATTATGGAAGTAGGTCGCATTAATAGTATAGGTAAGACAGGTCCTTTAAGGAATTTGTATTATAGGTTATACGAGGATGCTACAAAGAAAGGTTCGGTAATTATCCAAGGAGTTGAAGAAAAGACGGTTCACAGCAAAGCAGAAGTGTACGAGATCCTGCAGAAAGGCTCAAACAAACGGCAAACAGCTGCAACCCTGATGAACGCTCATTCCAGGTACGTTTTGGGGTAGAACTGGAACTGCGGGTACAGGATAGAGCCCTCCTTGTCGCTTCGAAGTCCCCTTGCAGTGGTTCCCAACTGGGGGTACGCGAGACCCTTGCAAGGGGTACGCGAAGATACCAAAATCGGTTTAATCTGTAGCTTCAGAATCTCGCCTCAATCATTTTTGATTGCCGAAAGCCTAATACTACCAGCAGAGGCATCACTACCCAAAATATTTGTTGGGGGGTAAGGTATTTTTACTGACTGGCTGGTCATTTCTACCGACTGTTTAAAAAAAAAAACTGTTTCTACGAAAAATTGCGGCGACTCACTTCTTTTTTAACCGTCTGGAATACTGCTTTGGCGGAGGGTAAAATCCAGAACTTTCATAAAAAGGCTGACAACATTCTTCTTCATCACAACCTTTTTCCTTTTTTCATAAAAAAGCGCCCTGATTAGTTGGTTTATTTTGAGCTTTGTTTTCTTCCATGTACTTCGTTGTATATTTAGTAGGCTAATTTGTCTTTAACGGTCAGCTGTTTATTAGTATGTAAGAGAGTATTTGAGTTTGACTGACATGTTGTTGTTCCTTTTTATACATTACTCTTCAGTTTTGAAGGATTCAAATAAATAATAATAATAATAATATTCCCAAATCCCAACCCGTGCGTGAGGGCTCTGATTACAAGCTCTAGTGAAAGTCAATGAAATAATGTTGATTCCAAAACAGCTAGCCTACTGCCGTAAAAGTCTGTTCCTGTGTCAAAGAATACTGTTTCAAGAAGAATCGAAGACATTGCAAGTGACATTGTCATTCCGGTTGTTAATTAAGCTAACAAAAATGTTTGCGAAAATTCGCAACCTTTTCGAAGCGGTAAGCGGTAACGGAAAAGGTTGGGAATCACTGCCCTGAAGTCCCTATTTCGATTTGTGAAAGCACACCTCACACTAGTTACTGTTTATGTTCCAATATATAAAGCTAGCTCTGCTTTTAAAAATTTTAAATCATCCACGGCGTTGCGTGTTTTAAGCCTTTTCCCAGGCCCACCGAATTCTAGCAAGCTCCTGGCAAAATTCAGAAAAACGGTTTTACGCATCAATTGCATGATTCGCGAACACTCGTCCGTAGCATAATGCGCATGGAAACTAGTGAATCGCGGCAAGTGGAAAGATTAGTGAGGTGTCGTTAGCAGGTTCAGAATGTAACAGGAAATTTGGATCTCCTGGTTTAAGAAGTAATGAGTGATGTTATGAAAGCAGGTTGCATTGGCATTATAGGTACGACAGGTCCTTTAAGGAATTTCAAATTAGAAATGTTAGCACATGGCCGAATAAACTTGTCTGTCAGTTTTAGATTTAACAAGTTGGAGAGACCGAGGGGTTACCTACTCCCCGGCACCTGCTGTACATCCTTTCCCGGCACCGTTGCCGGCCATAAATAAGACGATTCGGTATCTGAACATGGTGATTTTAACGTTAAAGCTCGTTTCAACCGGTGCCGAGTATTGTCAGCCGGGAAATTGCTGTACACTAAAATCGGGAGTTGGCAACCCCTCAGGAGAGACCTGGTCTACGAGAAAACTTCCCCCCTAAACATTTGCCAATCAGGTCAAAAACATTTTGTTAGATCCATTGTCTGACTATGATCCCAGCCTCCCCCTGTCGGGCACTTCCGACCCGCGCCAGAAGATGACCCAGCGGTCGAATCGACTCGTGGCTTCATCTTGGGTCTTAGGTGGGGGGGTTCTAGACGTTGCAAGTGCTAGAATGCTTATGATACAACTCCTTTAATGTTAGTCTGATCACTTTTTAGCCGTTCACACACTGTTTTCGGGATAACAGTTCACATCCGGGAAAACACCGAAGATGGCGAAGAACTCATGAAGATTGGAAAGTTGAACTTAGTTGACCTTGCTGGCTCTGAGAATATTGGACGCTCAGGCGCTGTGGACAAACGTGCGCGGGAGGCGGGGAATATCAACCAATCCCTGCTTACCCTTGGTCGTGTTATCACGGCATTGGTGGAAAGGGGACCGCACATCCCTTATAGGTAAGCAGTTCCGTGAGTTTTATAAGTAGTGAACTGAAAGACAAAAATGCTCCTGAGCCGGGATTTGAACCCAGGACCCTCTGCTTACAAGGTAGGCGCTCTTACCATTTGAGCTACCGAGGGGCATGTGAACAGAGTTCGCAAACCACTACAATATTCTGGTAGTAGCCGGCAATAAGAACAGTGATCCCGCCCGAAGGCAAATTCATTTAACCAGTTCACATCCCCATTAGGCATGGGCACTGTTCTATTTTGTCATTCAAACAGGAACAGACAGAAGGCAGAGGCGTCACTAGCCAAAATGTTTGGGGGGGGGACGAGGCATTTACCGACTGGCTGGTAATTTTTACCGACTGTTTCTGCAGAAAAAATGACTGTTTTAAACAACAAAAAATGACAGTTTTGAAAAACATCGACTGATTTTCAAAAAACGACCATTTTGACGAAAAACCGACCAATTTTCAGAAAAACCGACTGTTTTCATGAAAAAAAATCAACAGTTTTGACGAAAAATCGTGGCGTGCCGACTCGGTTATTTTTTACCGACTGGCCGACAGCGTCGGGGGACATCACATCCCCATTAGGCATGGGCACTGTTCTATTTTGTCATTCAAACAGGAACAGACAGAGGGCAGAGGCGTCACTAGCCAAAATGTTTGGGGGGGGGGACGAGGCATTTACCGACTGGCTGGTAATTTTTACCGACTGTTTCTGCAGAAAAAATGACTGTTTTAAACAACAAAAAATGACAGTTTTGAAAAACATCGACTGATTTTCAAAAAACGACCATTTTGACGAAAAACCGACCAATTTTCAGAAAAACCGACTGTTTTCATGAAAAAAAATCAACAGTTTTGACGAAAAATCGTGGCGTGCCGACTCGGTTATTTTTTACCGACTGGCCGACAGCGTCGGGGGACAGCATCTGTCCGTGACGCCCCTGGTGGAGGGATACCTATGATATCTCAAAGTTGTCCGTCCGTCCGTCTGTTAGCACGATAACTCTCGAAGAGGTTGAGATATTTTGATCAAACTTGGCATGAGGACTCTTTAGGTCAAAGGACAGGTCAGGTTCGAAGATGGGCTATGTAGCCCTATATTCAGGGGTGGGGGAGGGGTTTGAAATTAAGGGGAACACAAAATATTTTTAAAAGCTAATGAAATAGTCGAATTAGGGGTAAGGAGACATGCTGAATCCGAATATGAAATTTATTTTTTCGCGGGACAAATAGTTCACCCGGAATCCGTCGAAAACCGGAAAATTTTTGAAAATTAAAAGTTTAAAGCAACGCTGGAAGAACTTGAAGAATCGGGAAACATTCGAAGACTCCATCCCCCACAAGGGTTGAATCATGTTTAGAGCGTAAAAAGGCAAAATTAGGCCTAGCTCTTACTTCCAACATGTTTGGTAGAGATCCTGAAACTTCTTCGGGTAGATGGAAGTTAACAAGATTCCAGTTGTTCTACTAAAGTTTTTAACTGACCTGTATTGTCTCAAGTAAGAAGACTGCCAAATCCAAGCAGACATAAGATGATTTACTAATCCTAACGAGTCCGTTGCTCTCAGTTCTAGGCAATCACTAAGCCGTCAGATGTGTACGTGAAGACACAGTTCTTTATTTGAAGAAGGGTAACCATAAACTAAATACAAATTGGGAAAGACGAATCCATGATCCGGATCTAGACTTGACTTGACTTGACTTACTTTATTTACTACTAAATACAAAATAAACTATAAAAACACGCAACCGCCCGGGGAAGGCTCAAGAAGCCTGATGATAGACGACTGCAATCCTCTGATTCTCAGCCTATATCTAATTTCATAAAAAAAAGAAGGACAAGAACACTCTCTCAATTAACCTTTAATACCAAAATTTAAAAAGAAAAAAAAAAGAAATCTGAGAAAAAAGAAAAAAAAATAAGAAAATTAACTCCCTTCTCCCAATAAATGTTTTTTAAGTTTTACTTGAAAGGACCCAATGTGTTCAGCCTCCCGAATGACAACTGGGATATCATTCCAAATAGTCGGAGCTAGATACCTAATTCCGAAAGCTGCACGTGTGGTGTCTCGGTACTCAACAACAAAATTATCCGCCTCTCTAGTCGCATACCTGTGGAGTGAACGATTTGCGCGAAAAAATTCAGTAAAAACTGATACCCCCATTTTCCAGCCATTTTCTCCACAGATTTATGTCAAACCTAGAGTCCAGCGCGGGAATAACTTTTCCAAAAACCTGCCTTTACTCTCCTTAGTCCAGGTTCTTTTCTAGTGTGTGAGTTTCTTGAAGAGGTTAAAGTATATAAAAACGATATTTTTTTCGGTATTTCGGGGGGGGGGGGGGGGGGCAAACCCCCTAATCCCCCCCCCTGGATACGGCCTTGAACAGTAGCCTAAGACTTCGCTGACTAGTGACTACGTATCCATTTAGCCCAGTCAAACGGAATTCGCAGTCAGCTTGTGCTGGATAAATATTTACGGTATCTGAAGTTCACATTTTTTCACGATTTCGAATAAATAAGCAGAAATATTTATTATTTGCTGTTGGTCGTTCTATTGCTTGATTCTTGCTCAGTATTCCGTAGCTGTCATCGTATCCACATTCCGCATGGGTACTGGTGAGGTTGACAAATTGGCCTCTTTTGGAATGTGGCATTTCGAGATGATGGAAATCTTGAGTTGAAAGATTTGTTGTACTGATAAGGTGGATTGCTCCCAAAAACAGATTTGGCTGTTTAAAAGGTAAAAAAAGCAGGAACAGGGCAAAACAGGACACACCAAAACGGAACAGAACAGGTGAGAAAAAAAACAGCTGGCTTCAAAACAGCTGTTCTGTTTATTTTTGGGTCCCTGAAACAGAAAACAGTAAACAGTAAAACAGGAGGAAAAAAACAGAAACAGAAACAGAAAACAGGAACAGTGCCCATGCCTAATCCCCATGTCACGGAAATTAAAAATAATACATAGATGGCACTTTACACAAGGGCCTTATACCGTGACCAATAAACCAGAAACAGTTTTCTCGAATATAACTTAAAAGTCTTAACTGTTTCTGGTTTATTGGTCACGGCACAAGTCCCTTGTGTAAGCTGCCATTTATGTATTGTTAGTTCTGTGAGTTATCTATTCCAAGTCCAGTTGGCCGAAAATGCCGTAATTCAAGCAAGGTAAAATAAGGAACAAAGTAGGTTGTTGGTCATCTTTGTGTCGTAGGCTATATTATGTTATATTACGTTACTTTTATCCTTAGCTATTTTCATACCGTTTTATTTGAAATCTGCAAGTCAATTTGTAGATAGCTTACAATAAGGATGAATAGTCTATTTTGTTTACCACCTGGTGATAATGTGTGACTAGCCACACTGTCAGAAGTTTCATAACAGATAACACAAGGATGCGCAGGTTCAACAGACAACACTTGGGACGGAACCTGTTGGGATTGTGAAAATGTTATGCATAGCAAGCATTGCCAAAAAGGAGCCGAAAAAGCATCTGCTGACTTTTTTGTTTGTCGTCATGATATCGGAAGAGTCAGCATATGCTTTTTCGGCGTTTTACCGGCTCTTCTTGGCAATGCTTGTTATGGTTAACATTTAAGGCACAATGTCTCCAAAATCACAACAGTTTACATCCCAAGTGTTGTCTGTTGAAACTGTTGAAAAAAAATTCCTTCAGCCCAAGCTGACTGCGAGTCATATTTGATAGTGCAAAACGGCTACGTCAGCTGAATTTTATTTTTTATGTTTTCCCACAAATTCGTATTTCCAACTTTAGCGGCTTTGAGCCTGAAGGGGACCCTTGCCAAGAAGGGCCGACATATAGCTCTAATAAAATTCAGCTGACGTATCCGTTTTGCACTATCAAATATAATTGCGCATCCTTGTGCTATCTGTTATGAAACTTCTGACAGTGCATTAGCCACAACTGTATTCAATCTATGGCTAAAAAGTGATAGTCACTTTTAGCCTGACGAGGATCCTTGCCAACCAGCGAATAGGAAATTCAGACCCCAAGCTGTTCTCTACAACAAAATGAAAGTCAACTCAAATGCAGAAAAATCTCTACCCGATCAACGACCCAATCGAGCAGCAAAAACAGCAGCCGTGTCCAAAATGAAATCACAGCAACCCTTTTAACTCCAAGCAACTCTCACAAAGGAATTCACGAAGTCAAATATTTAACGTTAACCTAGAATCTTATAGTTTATTTTCCCACAAGTTCGTTTTCCAACTTGAGAGGCTTTGAGCCAGAAGAGGACCCTGTATGAATGAATAAGGGTGAATGAAGCCGAAATATAGTATTTGACGGGGCAAAACGGATAAGTCAGCTACATTTTATTCGAGCTATATTTCGGCCCTTCTTGGCAAGGGTCCTCTTCAGGCTCAAGCCGCTCAAGCTGGAAAATAAACTTACATTTTATTTGGAAAATAAAATAAACGAAGTTCGTACGAAGTTTTTATGATTCGCACTCAGCTTGGGCTGAAGGAACATCTATCGCCGAAATATAGCTCCAATAAAATTCAGCTGACGTATTCGTTTTGCACTATCAAAAATGCTACAGCTTATTATGGAAATAAACAAAAATAATTCTTATATTTTGTAAACATTACACTAATATTTCCATCTCCTCTCAAGGGAATCGAAGCTCACTCGTCTCCTGCAGGACTCCCTCGGCGGGCGAACGAAAACTTCCATTATCGCTACGGTGTCGCCATCTAGCTGCAACCTTGAGGAAACTCTGTCCACTGTCGACTACGCCCATAGAGCGAAGAACATCACGAACAAACCGGAGGTCAACCAGAAGCTGACGAAGAAAGCCCTATTGAAGGTAAGGTCTTTTGAGTTCTGTGAGTTATTTTGAGTCCTAGCCTGTCGGGGGGGGGGGGGGGCTGATTTTGCTAAAAAAGCTGAGGGGGGGGGTAGTTACAGTGTGTTTAATTTGAAAGTTTTTTGTTGATGGGCGTCTCGGACAGAGTAAGTCAACCTTTTTTCTTTTTTCTGCAAGGGCCCATGGTTATTCGGTCGTTGCTTGCAACTGGCAGAAAGGTCATATGGAAACCTGCCTGGTCCGGATCCTGTCGTCAATGTCTGCTTAATATCAACAAGATAGAAAAAGCAGATTTTCGGGGTTCTGTGGTAGCTTTTATTCGAAGTGTTTGTAAAATTTTATGGAGTTTTGGAGTTGGTCGTTCTCTGGGTGAAAGCTTCTGCGCTTTGCCAGACGGATGATTATATATACAAGCAGTAAATCGTAAATATACACAGAATTCAGAATAGTAAATAATCACAGATTTGTACATATACACTTTGAACACGCACATTTTATCTTTCGTTATTTTACTTTTATCTGCATGTCGTTCAATCAGCATCGTTTCTGGTTTTTAGTTACATGTCGTTTTATTGTTTATTGGTTCCACATCGTTTTCCTATTGTTATTGCGGCGGATTTTATGATCTAGTTTTGTTTTTCGCTTTGCCGGAAGTGCAACCGAAATACCCGAAATTTTATTTATCCCTCGCACATCATCTTAGAGGGTTAACTAGCTGATCAAGAAAAAAAACCGAAATTCTCGTTTTCTAATTTTGTTTGCAATGAATGGTCAGCTTGGCTTCAAACCTTATATTAATATGTATGAAGTAATTTGTTATCGTTGATGTTATAGGGTTATTTAGTCCCTTCCAGGTTAGCCTCTGGGTATTGAGAGCTGGCTGTTTTTTGTTATTGTTGGTTTTTGTTATTGCAGTATTTTGCATTCTATCACTTTTATCTTGCATCGGATTATAACTCTCCGAATTCGGATTTTAGTTCTCCGAATTAGGAAAAAAAGTGTCCGAAATCGGTGACGCACTACTAGTAAAGTTCGATAAAGGAGAGACTTTTTCCAGTGTATTTAGTCCCTTCCAGGTTGTCTCCGGGTATGGAAAGTTGGCTGTTTTTTTGTTATTGTTGGAATTACCCATTTATTCATTCCGATTAATGACCATATTTCAAGAAGAAAAAGTGTGACCGATGAACTCAACGAATTTTATCTCACCCATGGGTCTCCTTTCGTCCTGGATGCTATCTACTCTGTTTTGGGCTAGTTACTAAATAATTTCACCACAATCATCGTTTGTTACTTGCACAAAGGCTGGGTCATAGGAATTCTTCTAGGTTAATTGAGTGGGAGTGTTCTTGTCTTTTTTTTTTGAAATTTGTTATTGGTTGAGAATCAGAGGATTGCAGCCGTCCATCATCAGGCTGTTTGAGCCTTCCCCGGGCGGTTGTGTGTTTAGTTTATTTTGTAATTAGTAGCAAATAAAGCAAGTCAAGTCAAGTCAAACAAGCTGTATTGGCGTTTGCAAAATCATAAGAGTAAACATCTTAGGTGCTTTCTGTTGAAACTGCGCATCCTTGCGTTATATGTTACGAAACTTTTTCCAGTGTACTACTTCACTTTCCCGCATACCGCTAGATGGCGTGATATAAGTAAAAGCGCGGGAATTCAAATTAACTTGTGTAACGACGGAGTTCATTGATAACCGTAAAGAATTGAAAAGTGTTTGACAATGCAAAACGGATACGTCAGCTGGATTTTATTAGAGCTATCTTTCGGCCTTTCTTGTTCGCGCTGAAGGAATATTTATCTTCGAAACGGAAAGTATATTTTGGACTGAGGGAGTGCCAGGGAAAAAGATACACATTTTTCCTCATCGTCGAAAAGTGCCAGGCCTATAAAAAAAATTCCTTCAGCCCAAGCTGACTGCGAATCATATTTGATGGTGCAAAACTTTTAAAGTTTAACTGAAAAGCCAACTTATTTTTGTATCATTTAACTGAAACACTTCATTATTTGGCTTGTAATAAGGGATTTTTTATTTTTCACTGTGTGCTCTAGCATGATGCTCAGAATGTCTATGGCTGTCCTCGCAGCAAAAAATTCTACTATGACGTGGAAAATTTGAATCTTCATACAAATCAATGGCCAGCGATCATCTCACGGAAGGTAGCTCACTGCGTCAACACTTTATTTTCGTAAATCGCAATCGTCAAGCATACAACACAGGTACAAGCGCATAGAGGTACCACAAATCCTACAGGGTAATTCCACTATATGAAAACCATATTCATCGGGTCTTCGAACCTCTTTAAGTGAATAAGTGATGGAAAACTAAATGGTCCTATCTCAGCCCTTTTCAGTTAAACTTTAAAGATGTAGAAGAAGAATTTGCATGAGGAAATCAAACGATTTCCACCAGGATCCTTTTATTAGGTAAAGACCAGTCGGACTTCGGTTCGTCTCTTGGTGACTCTGAATAACTTTGTGCCGATCGCGCGATTTAGCACCAAAGGAGCTTCTTTCAAATATCTGTCTTATCAATATGATTGTAGGTTCTTGTTTGTTTAGAATGACCATACACTGCATATCTTCAAAGAGTATCACTTTTCGGTTATTTAGGGTCTTTTCGTCTACTTCCTCCTATGGCGTTGAAATGCACCGGTCTTGGTCAGACTAAACAAAATACTTCGTTCATAAAAGCCTACTGTTATTAGTGTCTATTTCTGCATTAATTAGTCCTCATATTTGTTCCTTAATATCGAAAGCGCATTAGCATGAAGTTTTATTAAACATGACCTAAACTTGATAAAGTCAGCTGAGATTTGTTCTATCGATATTTCGGCCCTTCTTGGCAATTGGCCTGGTCATATTTGACGATGCAAATCGGATACGTCAGCTAAATTTGACTAGAGCTATATTTCGGCCCTTCTTGGCAAGGGCCCTCTTCGGGTTCAACCCACTCAAGCTGGTAAATGAACTTGTAGAAAAACAACTGAAGATTCTTCTTTAAATATCTGATTTTGTGAACTTCTTCCCTGGAAATTGTTTGGATTGAAGCTGGTGTTGTGATTTCAGTGTGGATACGGCTGCTGCTTTTGCTGCTCGATTGGGTCGTTGAAAAGGTAGAGATTTTTCTGCGTTTTGATTTTTGAGATTTTGAGTTTTGATTGTCTCTTCTTCTTTCAAAGGGTACGCGAAGGTCCCAGAATCAGTTAGTCTAAAGCTTTAATTCCTCGCTTCAAGCGATTTTGAGAAAAATATTAAAATAAAAATTCGTCAAAATTGACGAAACCTCTGAAACTGAACTGAAACTGAAACTGAAACTGAAAACTGAACCTCTTTGAACCTTGATTAGGGGTACGCAACCCTTTTTAATTTTAATTAGGGGTACGCGGTACGGAGAAGGTTGGGAACCACTGACCTAGAGCCCCCTCAGTGTTTCGTCCGGCACTCTACTTCGGCTCTGCGAACATTAAACGATTTTGAGTCCCCTAAGTCAGTTTCTGTATTGTCCTCAAACCAGATGCCCCACCGTACGCAATTTCGTATTGACATGTTCAAGTTCAAGTTTTTTTAATTATACACAAAAATACAAATACATGCCACAAGCACTGTGGAGAACACGAATTCGTACATGCAATGCTTGTTAACAATTTTACTATAAATAACAACAACGTACCCTATAAATCCAACAATAATAATATAATATAACTTAATTTATCTAACCTGTATAATATCTTAATTTAAATGTCTTTTCATTGATTACAAGAAATATCCTCTTTTTGACTTTCTGATCGCGGTAAAAAATATTAAAATAACAATTCGTCAGAACGGGGTACGGAACCTCTTTGAACCTTTATTGGGGGTACGCAACCTTCTTTTAATCTTAATTAAAGGTACGCGGTACGGAAAAGTATTGGAACCACTGATCTAGAGCCCCCACAGTGTTTAGTCCGGCACTCAATATGATATGATATTTTATTGCAAAAGCCAAAAGGTCATAGCAACAACAAATACAAAAAAGAAGCAAAACAAATCACAAATCTCAAACTCATTCTAACAAAAATATTCATTTACCTAAAGTCTTCTCGATGTTTTGCTGGTATGTGAGAGAAGTTTTATGTGGTCCGTCGTTGAAATATTGACAGCAACCACAACACATAGGCTTAATGTGTTGCTTTGTTTAGGCCATCGACAACTTAATTTTTGTCACGAAAACTTTATTGAAATTAAAGATTAGTATTCGATTTGACAGTATAAAAACTGTGCCCAATCAAGTTGGTCCCTCCGCTTAGTGTGTACTAGCGTACATTCTATACAGTCTTTCGGCTCCTCCCCCTAGTAATGACTTTCCTATATAATGTACCGTCACTGCACAGAAAAGCTAGAGTGTACTTAGTATTTCAAACATGGGCAGCTGTCACAATATATAGCAGTGTCGCCCATTACTATTTAACTTTTTTTTGAAAAACTTAATTGAAGTTAGGGATTATCGTTCGATTGCACCACACAAAAAGTGTGTACAATCAAGTTGTCTGCTTTGTATGTATTATCTGTGCGTTGCGCACGGTTTTTCAGACCCCCTCACCCTGAAATTAACGTTCCCATATACGTACTGCGTCTGCAAAAAAGGTGTATAAACAGCGTACTTTGTATTTCAAACATGGTCAGCTGTCGTAACATAGTATTTCACACTGACAAGCACCATTTGATTCTTTGACGAAAAACTTAATTGAACTTGGGTATTATCTTTTTGCGAACAGCATGTGGGATTGGAGACTCATCCTGCCGTTTTAGTTCACGTGTGATGATTCGGCTATTTAGTCATTCCTCCCTTACGGTTATACAGTTCTCGGTTTGCCAAAATATACGATCCAGTCACCATGTAATTATGCGTATCGATTTAAAACATTGCCAAGATGCAACCCGCACACATGTTTTTATCGGCGATGAATCATGTCAAGAGTCACTGCATCTCACCGAGAATCTATGTATTTTCACTCGAATAGACGAAAGAGCCATAGTACATAGTTAAACACGGAAAGAAACAAACCTGTTGTATCACCTTAAAGTCCTTACCAAAACCTGGACTTCTTTATCCTAATCCAACTTTCGGCTTTTGTTCCACACGAACTGACACTGCCATGGTCAATTATTATTATTATTATTTATATGAATCCTTCAAAACTGAAGAGTAGTGTATAAAAAGCAACAACAACATGTCAATCAAACTCACACATACTAATCACACATACTAATAAACAGCTGACCGTTAAAGATAAATTAGCCTACTAAATCTGTAACGAAATACAATGGAAAAAAAACAAATGTCAGACGAGATTCAGATCATTCGATGTCTAAAATACGACGTCTGCAATATAACAATAGTTTCAAGCTGAAATAAAATAAAATAAAGATATTCAAAACATTCGTAATGAACTTTTCGGATGGACTGTTTACAAGTTGATATTCAAAATTGTCAGTAAGAAATAGTTTTCAGTCGTCTAAATTTAAGATTTGAGTTTCCCGCGAAAACTTCGTCGCCTACTGTGCCGGGACCATGATAGTAAAACTTTAACTGAACAGGCCTGAGATTCGACACTCTAGTTATACTCCGCTTATTTACTTAAATAGGCCAGAAAACCCGGTAAAAATCCGTTATCATATATTCAAATAATCCATAAAACGGGTACGTCAGCTATGATGTTTTGGTGTTTGTCCGCTATCCACAGATGATCGATTTCATCGAATGAACTTATGCTTTCGGATTTGTGGTAGCTCTGTGTGCTTATCCCTATATATGAATGAATGAATGAAACCAAACTTTTCGATGGGATCCCAAAAATTCAATATCTGATCCAGACAACTGGGTCTTGTCTTAGCCAGATCCAGTCATCGCCAGAATCCTTGAACATTCTTACAATTAAAATTCAGAAACAGATTAAGGCCAAATAGCTAATCATCTGAGAAAACCAAGTTCAGATATGGATTCAGCATGTGTGTTTACCCGTATAAGTCATATCTGTTTTGACGAAAAGTTCCTGCCACTTCTGCCAATTTCCCGGTTTCGGCCGAACTCTAGAACTACTTGTCCGGCGAAAAAAGAAAGCTCAAAAACGAACTCAGGGTATCTTCTTTCCCCAATAATGAACATCTAATCAACTTCAAATAAAAATTTAACTTATAACAAATTTTCCGACTCCAGCCGGATTCCGGTCGAACTATATGTCCGGGTAAAATATGATTGTCACACACGGATTCAGCGTCTCCTCTTACCCCTAAATCGGTTATCTAATCAGCTAGAAATAAAACTTTAACTTCTAACAATTTTCCGGTTTTGGCCGGATTCCAGGCGAACTACATGTCCGGGAAGAAAATTGTTTTCACATAAAAGTTCAGCATGTCTTCTTGCCCTAAATCGGACATCTGAACAACTCCAAATAAAACTTTTAATTTTAACAAACTTTCCGGTTTGGGCCGGGTTCCGGCCGAACTACTTGTCCGTCGAGAAAATGGTTTTGACCATCGTCTTCAGCATGTCTTCGTACCTCTAAATCAAACATCTAATCAACTTTAAATAAAACTTTTACTTTAACAAACTTTCCGGTTTTGGCCGGATTCCGGGCGAACTACTTGTCCGATTACAAAATGGTTTTCACCATCGTGTTCAGCATGTCTTCTTACCCCATAATCGACTATCACATTAGCTGTTTCAAAATATTTTGTTTGCCCCTTAATTTGAACCCCCTCTCCCACCCCTAAATGTAGGGCTTCAAAGCCCATTTACGAACTCGACTGGTCCGCCGACCCAACGAATCCTCACACCAAGTTTCATCAAAATATCTCATTCCCTTCGAGAGTTATCGTGCTTACAGACGGACGGACGGACGGACGGACAGACGGACAACTTTTGCGAAGTCATAGGTATCCCTCAACTTACGTTTTGGGATCCCAAAAACAAAATATCATACACTCCGAAAACAAACCAAAAATCAACTTCTATAAAAATAGTTCACGGTGGTTCATAGTTAGCTTCAGGAATCTACCCAGCCTTCGGAGCTCACCAAAACACTTACTTCCCGTACTTGAAACCAAATCCCTTTCCTCCCAAGCCTCCCGACCAAACACTTCCTTTCTCGCCGTATTCTCGCCGTTCCCCGAGGACTCCTCGGGGAATCGAAGGGAACGGCGAGAATAGAGGGAGTCACTCCGCGGGGACTCCGTGTACAGAAACAGCAAGAACACGGGGAATGCTTCCAAAATGGATTTTGTTCGAAAAAAAAAAATACAGTTGACGAAATTAGTCTGGATCCACTTTATTTTTGGCTTTGTTTATTCTGATTGTTTTAATTAATTTTACATTGAACCAACTCCAGCAAAAATTGATTCCCCTCCGAATTTGAAAGGAAGTCCTTTTGATGATGGTGATGATAATCGGAGCATTCCCCATCCGTGGGGACTCGCGAGAATACGGGGAGTGAGTCCCCGGGACAAACAAAAACGCGGGGACTCCTCAAGTCGAGTCCTTAAGGAACGGCGAGAATGACTGAAATATTTAGGAACTACAAAGGTAAGCCATTGCCGAAAAGTAACAGATATAACAAAAAGACTTACCATCACTTTCTACTTTCTTGAGCCGTGACTTTACGGAACTTAGCGTCCGTAATACAAGGAAATGCAGGCTTTTGTTCAAGTTCAAGTTATTTTTTATAGACAAACATATATATACACAACTAACATAATACTTACATAGACAAAACCAAAATTTATTTATTAACAGAATCCCAGGGGCTCTATGGCCTCTCTGAGTCATACCTTTTCACATTCAGGTTTCCACTGAAAATACAGCTTGTCAACTGAAACAACATTCTACTATCCCTTGCTTTCTAAAGGCTAGTTATTCAGCATTAATCACTGTCTTTGTTCTGGAATTATTTGTTTCTCATAAGCCTTTGTTATTGTTTACCTTTTACTTCCTCGACCCCTAGAGCAGTCATTTAGTAGATCTGTAGTAGGTTTTCATGACCGCTAGATGGCATCTGAATCGCCGAAAAAGTAAAAGGCTATATTGGTAGCTATACTTTATTAGGTCTACAGTAGGCTCGGGTTGCTACTTTACTAAAATAAAATTCCCTACCTCCATTAGTGAAAAAGTACAACAAAAGAAGAATAAACCTACCTATAAAAATATTCTGTTCGAAAAAGTAATAATAGTTAACATACCTCCATCTCGGTTCATGTCGGTATAACAACCTCGACGGCCATTTAAAAATATCAAAATATCGTTTAAAAACTAAAAATATCAGATTACCGCGTCTGGATGGATTTTCGGTTGTCGTGCAAGCAGTGCACATTCTGAACGTTAGTACTAAAGCCCCGGGTGAAACAATTCAAAATCCCTTGAATGAGTCAAA
This sequence comes from Branchinecta sandiegonensis, assembly GCA_030848855.1. Classification (NCBI taxonomy): domain Eukaryota; kingdom Metazoa; phylum Arthropoda; class Branchiopoda; order Anostraca; family Branchinectidae; genus Branchinecta; species Branchinecta sandiegonensis. Next base: position 17,502,480 of record JAUPMV010000018.1, read on the forward strand.
ATAATTCGGTGTATAATTCGGTGTAACTTTAAATGTTACCAGTGGCAAATGTCTGTCGCGGGTTTAAATATGTTTCTGTAGCAATTGCCTGTCTTCCAGCTCAGAACCACCTTGCGGTTTGTCATTAGTTCCCTATTGGTCATCATCATGATCGGGATTTAACCAAAACTCTGCTTAAAGGACCCCTCGCACTATTTACCATTCCACTTACAGTATTTTAGAATATTTCAATACTTTAAATCTAGGCTGTGCTTTCAACAAATAACCCATGGTTTTGGTTGTTTTAAGCCTTTTCCGAAACCCGTTGACTTACAGCGAAAAGAGGGTAATGTAATGACTCGCCATTCAAGGGGCTTGTCATTTCCTATGCTTCTATGTTGCTATGTTGCCCGAGCCTCACCTAGTTTCCAAAAATTCCGCTTGGATCGAATCGGCATTCTTGCTCAGACAGATATAGATAGCCATCTTCAGTCAGGACTATCCAGCATGCCACCAAGTACCTAAGCTAGGACAAAAGATCCAGGATTCTCCTCCATTACAGAGAAATATTCCTAGTTCAGCATAACAGCTGCTAAAATTTTTGTCTATCTGGATAGTCGGGTATTTTATCCCCGTGGGTATTTCTCGAACTATCTGACGCTCGGTCAAGAGCGCATCAGAAATCTCTTATTGACAAGCCACCTGAATGGCGAGTCATTACAGGAAATTTATGGGTCCCTGATCGAAGGTAGCCAAACGTGGCAAGTGAGAAAACCAGCGTGGTTTTGTTACAGGGGTTAGAATGTACCGCACGAAATTGGGGTATATTACATGGAGTGATTATCGATAATTGATTATAGGTAAGACAGGTCCTTGCGAACGTCCCTGACGACGATGATTATTTATTTATATCCGTCAGATCTGTTGATTAGTAGGCTACAATAGAGGAAAAATATTCTTTGAGCCCAAGCTGACTTTGAAACATTTATTCAAACATTGTTACAATAGAGGATTTGTTTTTCGGCAATATTTTCAATACTATGAGAAAAAAGAAAACCATGCAAGGTTGAAACAACTAATTTAAAATCTGCAACCTCCTAAATTGCTCACTTTCGAAAAAATGGGTACAGTGTAAAAATTGTCATCTTTTTTCTTTAGGTTAAAAGTGGTTCCTCTTACGTTAAAATCAGAAAAAAAAATCGGAGTTACTATTGGGAACCCCCGAAGAAATTGTGAAAAATTTAAAATACGATGAAGCAGATATATATCACAAAGAAAATTGTCAAATTCTTACTATCTTTTATAAGTAGTGAACTGAAAGACAAAATCATCCTCAGCGGGGATTTGAACCCAGTACCCTCTGCTTACAAGGCAGGCGCTCTAACCATATTAGCTACCGAGGGGCTTGTGAACAGAGTTCACAAGGTATATACACAACAGAGTTCACAAGTTATATTCGAAAAAAACTGTTTCTGGTTTATTGGTCACGGTATTGGTCCCTTGTGTAAAATGTCATCTATGTCTTATTTCTTATTATCTCTTTGTGATGTATGCTGATAATCTGGCACACATGAACAGAGACTGATCTTCTTGGAGCGCTGCCATGGTAAAAGCTAGGCTTCAACTTCTAGATTCCCAGTAGTCCAGGGCTTCCGCATAGTCAAGCCAACCCTTCCAGATTTTCATGATAGTGATGACAGCTAAAAATTGATGTTCTTCAAAGTTTCCTAGATGTCCCCTTTAGATTTCAAATATCTCTTGCATCCCAATCACAACTGTCAATGACTTTCCCTTTTCTTCCCCCATTTGCATATTTGTAGTGTCTCTCGAACGGGTTGCCTCTATGGCACCTTCCAGACATCCGGAATCTGGGGTGTCCAACACCCCGGACTTCCAGACGGTTTTGGCCTGGCTTTACTTTCCAGATCCGTCTCGACGAAAACGACTGTCTTGAATCCGGAAGAAAAATCTGGAAGGTGAAGCCTAGCTTTAAGAAATTCACCTCATTCCGGTTCATTGCTCCAAACGGACTAGTTTCTGAAAGTCTCCTGTTGTCTCATTATCATCATGTGCCAGAGAAATTGTAAAATACGAATCCATAAGGCAATGAACAGAAAATAATAACTTGCACTTTCTACTCCAAAGACTGTGCAAAGCTTCCATTGCTGGGGAAGCAGATTGCATATTTTCTATTCATCAACTTCTGTATCTATTAGAATGACGGTTGGGGGTGGGGGGACGTTAGTAGGATTTTGTAACACACCCTTGGTGTCCTGGATGCACTTGCTAGTATTTTTTGCACTGCGGGAAACGACTGAAATTTACGAGTCTGCTCTGCATAGCGTGAATCACTTCCTGGGCGTTTACCTCTCATCATTGCATGCTTCAGTCCCATCAGGGTCTTCGGTAAACGCAACAAAATTTCCGAAAGACTACCCAGTGTTTTCAACGCTGAGTGGTCCCATAACTTTTCCTCAGCTTTGCTTTATCTCGGACCGAAATCGTAACACTTAAAGCAATAGGCGGTTTGAAACAGTCGTTAGCTACCCCACCCATTGTGCCTGTGCCTATCTGTCAATCGGATTCCAAATTAAGAACTGTATATTTCTGGTCTGCACCTATATTTCACACGTGAAAAGAGAGTCTGCGAAGCTGGTGAAAGGCAGAGAGATATATGTATTTTTGTTTCAAGATAAAGCTGCCTATCCCTCCTAAAGTCAGCGTAACAGTGGTGAAATACTCTATATACTGAGTCCTAAACATGCCGGTGATCCTAGGGAAAAACAAGAAACGTTACTCTAACGCATGCGCAACGCATAACGCGTGTCGCATGCGCAATCACCGAATCACGGAGAAGTTTTTCGTCTGGACCCAACTGTCAAGCTAAAAGAAATATTTCTGCCATCATCCAACCGCCTTCCTGCCCAAATGCGCAAGCTAATGTAAATTTTTAGTAAATTTATTGTTCTTTTCGTGTTTCGTTGTGTATTTCTTGCTTTAGATTTTGTGTAAATTTATTTCTTTTTAAGCGTTCATTTACCTTTTTTTCTGTATGTACTGTGCAAATGCATTATTACTAGGCTGCATGTAATAAATTCATTCTTTCATTTATTTTAACAAATCCTCAAAATTTGACTCCAATCATATGCAAGCCAATCATTAATGTTAATTGTGGTGACGTTTCTGGTTCTTCGCTAGGCCACACGGCGATTCTTCGCTCGGCTGGAAAAGAGTGTTAAGATTGACAACATGTGGAGGGGGGGGGGGGGGCATTGTGTCTAGAACGGAGCATGAAATCTTGAGCTTCTGCAACTGATGAATTGAATCGGAGAGGTTTTCGCTAGCTTCCAGGATTATTTTCCAGCGAGCGAACCCGATGGAAAATTTGTAGCCTGCGTAGTTGTATGATAGTTGTACGAAAAAGTTGCATATATTGATATGTAATAGTCAAGAGTACTATCATTGAATGTGCCTCAGACTGGGCCAATCTTAAGCAGTAGTATCCAGTAGCATCCTGTCTTGCTATAGTAGCATCCAGTCTTGCTAATAGTAGCATGCAGTAGAATACAGTAACACGGTAGCCTTGAAGTAGAAGCATGTAGTAGCATCAGTTCGTACTGCATGCTACTTTTTCGTACATACTTCATACTACTATTCTGAGATAAAATTTTATCGGGAAGTGTGTCACGAAACCGCACCAGCTTCAGCAATGGCCAGAAATGCAAGTAAAACAAACGTTAAGCCGATAATCAACCCGAACGCCGTACTTATACATCAACGCAATAACAAACAGCTGGTAACACATAAGTAGGCAAGAGTCAAGAGGCAAAGTCAAGTCAAGAGGCAAAATATGACTTTTTCCAACAGTCATGTGTCCAAATATATTCAAATTCTGTGCCTTTTCTTTGTTTTGAAGCTGCTTTGAAAAACGATTTCCTGGCTATTGACTTGGTGTAACTCTACCTTTTACATCATTTTGTAAATGACGGCGAGGAATTCGAACTAAAGTTAGAATGAAGTGATCTTGTTTGAAAAGAAAAATACGTTTAACTAGAAATATTGAAGCAATATTTATTTATCCAATATGTAAACCATTCAATTAGCTTCAATCTAGTATGTTTGTCATATTTGTTGGTTAATTTTTAAGCCAGATAGATTATTCTGAAGCAAAGACTTCTCTGGAAATTTGAAATCTTGTCTGAGGTTGGATCCCCCTCCTGTAGATATAACACTAGTACAAGTGATCCAAAGTTTGTAGTCTTGCGGACAGATTTCTTGTATTTTCGTCTGACGTCTTGCCTCCTGTAAGGACTAGGTCTGCTGCACTTCGTTGTTTATTGAGTGTCTGAAGATAGGTGATTGGACTGAGTTTGTTATGTGGATATGTAGTAATTGGACTTCAAACCATAATTTGTATGGAGGCCTCTTCGTCCAGGCTGGGTAATTGCGTCTTTTTATCATTTTCTACTCCGTCTTTATCTGGCTCCGGCCTGTTGACGGGTAATAAATAAATACATAAATAAATAAAAAAAAAAATGACCCAGAACGGTTAAGCTAGCTAGGATATTCTACAGCGATTTCGGACATTCTTGGCATGAATATTCTTTGAGCCCAAGCTGACTTGGAAACATTTATTCAAACAATGTTTACAACGGATACGTCAGCTACGATTCTTCGTCAGCGATATTTCGGCCCTTCTTGGCAAGAGTCCTCGTCAGGCTGTCAATCCTCTGGGTCAACGTCGGGGAAGGAAACAAACCTGTAATCATACATTAAAAACCTGATTACAGGTTTGTTTCCTTCCCTGACGTTGACCCAGAGGATTGACAGCCTGACGAGGACTCTTGCCAAGAAGGGCCGAAATATCGCTGATGAAGAATCGTAGATAACGTATCCGTTGTAAACATTGTTTGAATAAAAAATTCTTGGCATGGGTCCTCTTCAGGTTGTTGTTGAAAGAAACTAACCTGCAAATCAACTGATTTGAACTGACCTATCCGTCTTGAGTCATTTTTTGTATATAATTCCCTGTCAGCTTACATAATTGTTGTTTTTAATTTTTTTTCTCTTTTTATCATTTTGTACTCAGTCTTCATCTGGATTTGGCCTGCTGACGGTAATAAATTAAATATTTGACAGCCAGGTGAGCCCGAAACTTTTTTTTGATTTATTTAGAGTTTCACACCTCGACTTTTATGACTTCTGGTAGTTCTTACTGCGCTGTTTTTTGCGAGGAATGACTTGTTTTCTAACCCTGTCTCCACTGCCTGCCAGGTGTGGGAATCATTTCTCAGAGGTGTCTCGACTTCGGATTCCGGAGTCAGTGTCTCCCGTGTCACTGGTTAACGCTAGTCGAGTGTTCTGACTCCAGGAAATTGTGCCCGAGTTTCTTGGAATCTTCAATTGGAAAAACGCTGACCTGTGGTGGATTTTGTGTCGATGAGAACTTGCTGGGCTCTCGTACTTGTGAATTTCATCATCTGTCGTGCCTGTGGTCGGTTTATAGACTGAACCGACTTTTTGACTGTATTGTTGTTGTGTCAGTTTTCAGCGACTCCCGGCTTCAGGTACTATATCGAGATTCCATCAGTTTAAGCACTATATTGTCATTTCATTTATTTGTATCCGCCATATACGACGAGCATAAAATATATAAAGTAAATAAACTATAACACGATTAAACACTATACATCAATCAATCAGGTTCAGTAGAACTGATAGCCTCACACAGGTTATGGCTAAACATCTTACATTTTTCAAGAAACCGCAAACGCTTACGCTGCATAACTTCAATAGGATCTTTTAAACCATACTTCGAAATCATAAAAGAACTACGCTCATACTTCGAAAACCGGCATAAAAATTTTCCGTAGTTAAAGAAAGAAGTCTTAATACTAGCCATATTACCCGACGTAAAATATTTAAGAAAAGGGGAAACTAAAAGAGTCTGAGGCAAAGCAACCGTGTTAAAAATCCGAGCTAGATTTTTTCTAGAAAAATAATCACGTAGTGAAACTACAACACCAAAACTAGCCGCAATCCTTGAACCCACATCCTTAACAATAAGAGTCCTAGTAAGAGACAGAGTTGTACCATAAAGGACGCCAAGATATCTCATAGAATCAATGGGTTTTAGGACTAGACCACCAACCACCATACAAAAATTATTATGTACAATTTCCGACGGTTTAGGGCCAAAAATAATAAACTGGGATTTCTCATGGTCGATATTTAAACCATGTTGCTTTAATCAATCAAAAATAAAATCAAGGTTCTGTTGAAGAGCCTGCAAAGATCGACTTATAAGCAACAGGTCATCGGCATAAGCGATCCGCGAAGCAATAAAACCTTTACCAAAAACAAAAGATCGTTCTGTTCATCCTTCAGGTGTTTTGCATTTAATCGGTCAATTAGTTTGTAGCAACCCCAGTAGCACAACAGTTTGGTTCTTGTCTCAGTTTTCAGCGACTCCCGGTTTTCAGGTACCATCTCGAACCCGGATCATTTTATGACATGTTTTAGATTTGAAAGTCTTATACTTATGTTTTGCGTTCAATCAGTCAATTTCAGTGTTACGCGATTAGCACTTGCAATGCCACTACATATGTTTTGCATAAGTTTATTCATTTACAAAAAACAAGTTTACACTGTAAGACTCTTTACAAGTGAGCACTGCCCGTAACGGGTAACAGTATTCATGCACTTGTCATAAGAAAAGGAAATACAAGGGAAAGAAAAAAGAAGGAAAAAAACAAACATAAAGTAGTCAAACTAAACATAAAGCACTATCGGTAGAAGAAGTTAGGGTCTAATTCAGTACTTTCTAACAAGACAATTATAATCTTATAAGTGAACACTGGTATGCTATGGCATTTTCACATCATTTGTCAAATAATTTCATATTTTCGGTCCGGTAAATTTGACTGAAACACGTGAAAGGTCTTGTATCTGTAACTAGGTTTCGTTCATATTGAGTATTACGATGATTTCTGTCTGAAATCTATGTTTATGCGACCCCAGTAGCAAAATAGTGTTGTTCAGAATAGATAATATTTAATCACTTTACGGCGGAGGGCAGGCTCGATGCCCAGAAGATTTTATTTTCCAAAATCCGACTTAAAAGCTGATTTATAAATGAATGTTTGTTCTTACCTTAAACGGCGTTACTTCAACTCCAAGATGCTGATACGGCTTAACAATCCTTTACGTATCAAGGAAAGTTATATAAACCGGGAGTTGGGACTCGAGGAGTTAGGTTTAGTTCTTGAGTTCTTCAGGACAAAAAAAAAGGTCAGAGAACTCTTCCATGATTCACCCTGGCTCTTTCACCGCAAATCGAACTGCTAGGTAATTTGTCAAGCACCTATACAAAGAATTGGACATTTATCACTCCTTTTAACCACTTCACATATGGTCTGGCTTACATCTGATGATGTTAATAGCTGGGACGAATTTTACGAGTTTTTAAAGAATTCCTATTCAGAAACGGCTGATCATATGTCTTCAGCCTTGCTTGTATACTGTTTCTGGACCGGACCGGAGGGACCAAGTAAAAGGGTAAAAAGGATTGGACGTTTATTACTCCTTATAACCCCACATATATGGTTCGGTGGAAACCTGACGATGTTAATTGCCTGGGAAGTACTTTATGATCCTTAGGAAATAAAATAGTTATTTCAGGAATTCCGCTTCTGAGAATGGCAGTATTTGCCTAGAATTTGTTAAGCATAGTTATTTATTGTTACTGATAGGGACCGAACAATCCGTTCAAGCAAAAGTATGATTATTATTAATACTATTATTTTTACCCATTAAAATGGAGTAGGAAAGAAAAAGGAAAACGAAAACAATACACACTACTACATAATACTACATAAAAACGAAATGTCTGCAACTATTTGAGTAATCTGTATAGATCACTTAGTCTGGTCGAGGTCTTGTCTACCTATACCGCCATAAACGCTTCTGCACAGCAATTATGGGCTGGGCTACTCCTTAAAGACCTGTCACACCCAGGGGTGGGAGTGAGACCTATATATCCTATATATCCTATATTTTAAAACTTGTCCTATAATATACTATATTGAGTCAAAAACCCTATATTCTCCTATATTTCAGCCTTTGCTGTTTTTTTTCGTAATTTCGAAGTTAATTCTGCTAAAACTGGGCAAAGGTCGAAGTAGTTAATATTTCTGCAAAAAAAAGTTTCAGTTTCGTCTGTATATTTCCTTCTGTATTTGTTTCCATCAGTTATGGCAACGCTGCGTGACGAGAAATTAAAAATTCAGTTCAATTTATTTATAACCCATCTCAACAAAAGGAGGGTGAAGCGCCCTAAAGATGGAGTAACAAACAAAATAAATGCCATGAACGCCAACAAAAAGTTGGCGTCGGCGTTGCGAATTCGCAAATACCTATTTGTCAGTTAGTTTATGTTGCTACCTTATGATGAGTTCTGACCACTATCTCTCCTTTCATTGAGGCTGCATGACAGTGACCTGGTTGCTGATAGCCTGCTGTTTGTTGAATGTTCTGTCCAAAGTACAGGTCTGATTTCGTGATTTTGTCTGAATTCGGAAATCTCTCAGACCTTCATTATACTCCTGTTGAGCTCGATTGGTACTACCAAGAACTTATAGTATCCTCTGGAGAACCTACATCTTAGCACCTAGTGGCACAGTTTTTATGGCACTTGCCCTTCGGCCAAGTGCCATATAGCGATCGCAATTTCTGTCCGTCCGTCGGTCGGTTAGTCTATTCACGTTTGCTAGTTCGGGCACTTCCACATAAGCTAGGACGATGAAACTTGGCAGGCATGTCAAGGACCCCAAATGATTAAGTTGGAAGTAGTCACTTCCCCGATCCGAGCATCTGGGGGGGAGTGGAGGGAGGGGAATCCGGAAAAATTAGGTATTTTTTACTTACGACCTGGTGATCAGATGTTAATGAAACTTGATACATAGCAAGACCTCGTGTCTCAGACGTCTCATTTTAAATCCGGACCGGATCCGGTAACATTGGGGGGAGTTAGAGGGGGGGAACCGGAAATCTTGGAAAACGCTTAAAGTGGAGAGATTGGGATGAAACTTGGTGGAAAGAACAAGCACGAGTCCTAGATACGTGATTGACATAACCGGACCGGATCCACTCAATGTGGTGGAGTAGGAGGGGGGGGGGGATCCGAATTTCTAGTGATCCCGCGAGTTCGGTACTTCCTGCTGTGCTAGGACGATGAAACTTGGCAGGCGTGTCAGGGACCCGATCAGATTGGCTTGAGAATAGTCGTTTCCCCGATCCGACCATCTGGGGGGGGGGGGGGCATGGAGGAAGGGGGGAATCCGTAAAATTGAGGTATTTTTAACTTACGAACGGGTGATCGGACCTTAACGAAACTTGATATATAGAAAGACCTCGTGTCTCAGACGCCCCATTTTAAATATGGAGCGGATCCGCTGACATTGGGGGGAGTTGGAGGGGGAACCGGAAATCTTGAGAACGCTTCGAGTACAGGGTTCGGGATGAAACTTGGCGGGAAGAACAAGCACAAGTCCTAGATACGCGAATGACATAAACGGACCGGATCCGGTCACTGTGGGGGGAGTTTTTTTTTTTTGGGGGGGGGGGGGGTCCGAAAACTTTGTGACATGCACAAAGACGAAACGGATGTGCCGAATGGGATGCAAGTTGGACAGTACCAAGTTTATGCGGCCTAGATTTGTCATTTGGCATCCGAACCGGATCGGACCAAAGTAGGGGGAGGATGAAGCGGGAACCGGAAATTTGAAGATTTGCTCCGGTTCGAGTTAAACTTGATGGGCGGGAAGAGGAGATGTTAGAGATGCGAAGTTTATGTGTCCGAGTCGTATTCGGCCATAGTGTGGGGAGTTGGAGGGGGAGTCCCGGAAATGTTGTGGCTCGCATAGGGGTTAAACGAGTGGAGTGATTTGAATGAAACTTGGAAACTCGCATGCGTTAGATGGCATATTTTATGGTCCGGACTGGATCCGAGCACGGTGGGGAGGGGTACAGGAATTTCCGGAAAAATGCTCAGATTTATTTTCGCGCTTCTCACACCACCTGCTCGTAACAAGTGCCATATAAGCTCGTAGCTCTTGTTGATTCCAGTTGTTCTTCACTCTGCTGATATTAGCCATTTTCCATTGCTGTTGTAGCTCAGCTGTTTGTGTTCTGCTGGTTCTCTTTGAACATTCGGCACTTCACAGCTCGGCTATTTCTTTTCCACTGGTTCTGTGCAAACTTTTGTTCGAGCTTTGGCTTGCATAAATCAATGTTCGGCTGAGCTTTTGGGCAGCTTTCATTGAGACTTTCCACATGGTTCACACAATCAATTTGGAAGTCTGTTATAAAGTACCTTAGTCAGTTCGAGCAATGGAAAATGCCTACAGTACTTTGTTTGTAGGAACTTGCTTTTTATTCTATGCTGTGTCTACTGCGGAGTGCAGTTTGTGTTGTGTACTGTGTCCAGCGAAAGAGTGAATAGTGAATTGACACATATATTTCCTTTGTTATTTTGCAGAAGATGGGGTCATGGGATTTTTTCATCCAAATAAGCTGTTTTTCTATCCTATATTGCCCTATATTTTGATGTGAAAAATCCTATATCCTATATATATTTTAGCCTTAGGTCGCTCCCAGGCCTGGTCACACCCATAATGACAATGCAACCTACTTCCGTAAAGCCATCCATTCGTTCTTAAACTCGGAGATCCAGGTTCAGGTTCTTTAATTTCAAAGTTTTCAAAATTTCATGTTTTACATTCTGAACCCTCCAACGACACCTCACTAGTCTTTGCACTTGCCGCGATTCACACGTTTCAGTGCGCATTATGCTCCAGACGAGTGTTCGCGTATCATGCTGGTATCATGCTATTAATGCGTAAAACCAGTTTTCTGAATTTTGCCGAGATCTTGCTAGAGTGGATGGACCTGGGAAAAGGTTAAAACAGGCAAGGCCGTGGATGTTTTTTGTTTTAAAGTAGAGCCGAGATTACAGTATCCAGATAGTTTTGAATATTGGGACATAATCAGTAAATAGTGCGAGGTGTGCTTTAATGTCCTCACACGAGTTTTCAGTTTAACTCAATTCATGGTGTTTCAAAATATCTTCTTTACGGAAAATAGTATAAGAAATGTCCACAGAAATTTACTGACATGTAAGTACACAGCATTACTTTACATAATCTGTTCAGTTCAAATACATTTTGGTTTCTTGAAAAAATAGCTAATAAGTAAAATAATTAAATAGTTTTCTCCCTTCGTCTTTTCTCCCTACTTACATTTACCACAGTCCTACACAGATTAAACAACAAAAAAAATCTTCCTGCGCTCAAATTCCATTTTGCACACCTTTCTTAACTATTTACAATATTGTTATGAATCTTAATTACGGCTCAGTTCCATGGTAATTAGCCTACTTGCAATAGACCTGATCTCCGGGAAGTCACCTGGATTCCAGTAGGCGCCTGGACGTTGCGGGTCATGCTTTTGCCGACTTTCAAAATGTTTGTGAAAATCTACCGGTAGCACGCTTCACGGAAACACCCAACTTACCGTAGTTACTACGCATAACGTCACGAATTTTGGCTTCTTGGCGTCATGGCTAGAACGTATTTTTAAATTTTCAGTAAAATATAACTCCACGGGGTAACCCGGCCAATCACTTACAGAGATTCGTAGTTACCACGCTCACTACGCTCCCGAGCATGGTAAGCAAATAGTTAAAACTTTTCGGGAGGTTGGAAAGGTATTCGTATCTAATGGTTTACTATTGTTAGAAGGGTGGAAGACGCTCATCTCCTTAGCTATTTGATATTTTGGAGTCGTTCTTATATTAAAATGCCTTAAAAAGCATAGTTATAATTTTAAAAAAATTAAAATTGAATTTTAAAAGCCCTACTAATTTCTTTGTGTATTTTACTCATACTCCGCTGTTATCCAAAAAGCGGGTCACAAATAAATAAAAATAAATAAATTTCATATTTGATGGTGGAAAATTGATGTTATCTAAGATTTTTTTCTAGCGGCCCTTCTAGGCCTGGCTCGAGCTAGAAACAGGTGTTGACTAAACCTTAGCCGATTATCTTAGGCTCATGACGTCAAAGGAGAAGTCTGTATTTTCCATTTACTAACGGCATTGATTGTTCGTAGAACCGGCTCTTCGCTGGCGGCTCGGCTCTATATATATATAGTGCAAATATGTATTCTGCAACATTAATTTAATCGAATTTCCCTATTTCTTTCATGACGTCACGGGCCTGAGATAATAAGCTAAGGTTCGATTTCCACCTAGAAACACGAACCTGTGATAAGTGTTCGGAGGTACTTGTACTTTTAGTCATTTGAAATACAAAATAAAAGTAGCCTACTTGTGTGTTACTTAAGTGCATCTTTTCTGCAGTGAACGTCGTAAATGGAGTATAAGAAAGGAAAAAAAGAAGAACATGAAAGAAAAGAAAAACAATGGCCGAATGCACTTGCTAACTAATAATGAATTTACTGCTATATGTACGACGAAGCATCTTCTTGAACGGAGCGTAAAAAAGAAAAAAAAATAAGAATTGAAAAAGTGCAAGTCTAAGTATAAGCGCATGGTTCTAGATATTCACCCATATTCACAGTGGGCGACCCAAAATCAATCCGATCAATTTATTGTTACCACTTCGGATAAATAAATAAATGTATTTGTCACATACACTTCGCAAGTATATACCACTACGGTACCACTTGCCTGGCCCATGTGCATTACGGATGCTTCCAGTTACTGACAGGCTTTAGTCTCAATGGCAAATTCCTTGCTAGTTTTTTGGACTCATGTGTGATGGATGCGGTTTTTCAGAGATATGTGCCGAGTTTAGTGATTGATGATACTCACATTCAAGATCATAATCTTGTCTTTCGTGTTGGTCTCCGCGGATCGGCCGTATTGGGGAGGGATTCTGACAAATCTTTCATGTTCATATGGAACTGTTAAGCTAAAGCGAGATTGATTTGGACGTCAGCTCTGTCGGAGTAGTTGGAGGCGAGACAAGTTTTACATCCCGAGTCCTCCCTATGATATTAAGATTTTGTTCCGACCGATAAAATACAAGTTTGACTTTTATTTGAAAACTGACTTGAAAACCTGAAACTGAAATTGGGGAGATAAACTACAAGTATCATAGAATACATCAGGAATAAAATACATCAAGAATAAACTGACGTGGCCGGGAAATGCCGAAACGTAGTGACTACGCAGATGCAAATGTTCATGAAAATAATTAGCTATTAAAGTTTAACCGAATAGGTCTGAGATCCGGTAGTCTAGTTACACTTCACTTATCAACTTAAATAGGCCGGAATACCCGATAAAAATGCGTTACTTCATTTGTTCGATATCCAAAGACAGTCGATTTCATCGAATGAACTTATTCTTTCGGGTTTGTGGTACCTCTATGTGCTTGTCCCTCTGTGATTGAAATATTCAGCAACTAGAAAGGTAAGCCATTGCCTAAAGTAACAGTAATATAAACAAAAAGACACATCTTACCATCACTCTCCTACTATCTTCGCCCGTAAACTTCTCAGATTTTCCAGAAATAAAGAAAGTGGGGTAAGAACTAGGTCCAGGCCTATTGATTTTCACATATTGAAAACTTTAAATAATTCTTTAAGTCACTTTATAGCAGACATCACGCTTAGTGGTCAGAAATCTTGTTTGTTCACTACGATAGACTATAAAATAGGCTACAGTTCAAGTTCGACTTCTCTTTAGAACTGACTTGCAGAGATAAACAACAAAAATGCGATAAAATATAATAATAACGTTTGTTCATTTAAGCCGCAAGATTAAATACATGTTTCACTACACAAATAAACTGTTTCACCTCTAGAAATATTATGCTACGTAAACAAGGCGGAACTTTCGTTCCTGAGTCTAAAGGCTTTGATCACATTATTATTTACATAATTCTACAATGAAGTTGGGGTTCGTAGATGAAATAAACAGTAAAGTGACATATGAAACTCTAACGGTAATTTACGTATTTCAAGTTCCAGTTTTTTAGTTTAAGCTTTTTAGTTAATATCAGTAAAGCGTAAATACATCAAATGTGTCTGGTTAAGGGCGAAAAAGACGTATTGAGCATTAAATTTATATAAAGTGACATATATAGAAAATGATTCAAGACGGAAAAATCAGCTAGGATTTTCTGAAGCGATATTCAACCCTTCTCGGCAAAGGTAATCTTCAGGTTGTAAAGAGCCTGCGATTAGACCCTTGCCAAGGAGGTCCGAAATATCTTGATTGCAGGTTCGTTGCGATCAGAGAGAGACAGTACACGCGAATAGAGTAAACGTACGGACTCAGCGGAGGGAGTCCTGCACCATCTGCACCGGCCGTCTTTCGAACCTCCTATCGACCCTGGGCTCATCAGTGATAAAACAGCGCTGCTAGGTGTAGTGATCTCTTCTGACCTTTCATGGCATGAAAATACAAAGACAATTCTAAAGAGAGCTAACAGCGCAGTTCAGTTGCTAAAAACACTGAAAAAGTTTCGGGTTCCTAAGGACAAGCTAAAGCTAATGTTTTGCTCTTTCATTCGACCCTTAGTCGAATATGCTTGTCCGGTTAGGCACTTTGCTCTTACCCAAAGTGAAACTGATAAAATAGAGCGAGTTCAGAAGAGATCGCTGCAAATTATCTATGGCGGTTCCCCCCTACCATACTCTTTTTACCTCAAAGAAATTAAAATTGAATCCCTTTCTTCCCGCCGCGAAAAACTATGCCGCAACTTTGGCTCCTCCCTTCTCCAGCACCCCATTTACCGTTTATTCCTTCCCCCACCCTTTGTTCCTGTAAGATCTCGCCCCCCCCCCCCGAGAAGTGGCTGAAAAGGTTCCCAAATTGACCCCAATCTACTGTAACACTATGCGCTACAGTAGGAGCTTTGTGCCGAGCTTCGTAAAGCAGTACAGTGATCTTTAGCATTTATCTGCCTTGCTATTTTTCTTTCTTTTAAATTATCTGTTGACAACTTATTTTATCTCTATTTATGACTACAAAAACACCGTATTTGGGCTCTGCCCAGGAGAGATATGTTTTGCTTTATTATTAAATAAATTGAAAATTTAATTTAAAATTGAAATCGTAAAACACGGCTTTCTGTTCGAAAAAACTTACAACAGTTAACTTTCCTTCATCTCGGTTAATAACAATCTCAATCTCATCTCAGTAACAATCTCGACAATCATATACAAATATCAAGCTCGCTCCGCTCGGTAGATATTTTCATAATCTACCTCGCCGGCGGCTCAGACGTACACCTATCCGTATCGATGTTATTTTCCGATATCAACCTCGATATCCGAAATTACCTTTAATGATGATGATGATATATTTATCTCTCATTTGCGTGAAAAAAATTCTTCTTAAATGGAGTATAAAAAGAATAAAAAGAACAAACCAACTATCGATCGACATTAGGTAAATGCATAAAACATAACAACTAAAATACAGTATAGCAGGATATAAACTGTGGCTAGGCTAGTGTCCAAGCCCGCCTTGAACCGATGACGCTGGTCTTTTGTTTGCTGTGTTTTATGTTTAACCCCACAGTTAAAGAACACCTCGCACTATTTACTGTGTTTGTTCCAGTATTCAAAACTATTTACTGTAAACCTAGGCTCTGCTTTCAACAAATTGTACATGGCTTTGTCAAGATCAAGTTCTTTTTTCATTGATACATACGACACACAACTAACATAGTACTAATATAAACAAAAACAATGTCTATTTACTTAAACAAAATCCCAAGGGCTATATGGTCCGTTGGTTGGGAAATAGTTATCTGTATAATAAAATAACTAAAAAAATCCCAGCCGCCCTCCACATCATCTCACAACCAACAAAAAAAAGGCTGTTTTAAGCCTTTTCCCAGGCCCATTGACTTAGCAAAAACTCGTCAAGATTCAGATAATCGATTTTACGCATCAGTAGCATGATACGCGAACGCTCGTCGAGGGCATAATGCGCATGCAAAACGGTGAATGGTGGCAAGTGCAAAGATCAGTGAGGTGTCGTTAGCGGGGTTTAATATGTAAGATATGAAATTTGTGTCTCCGGGTTTAAGAATTAATGAATGTAATTGTGGATGTAGGTTATCAGCTATATGGCCCCATTCGCAGCCCGAAGCCGACGATTATTTCCGATGGTTTCCGTACTAGGCCTATAGCATAGTCAATCTGCTATGATTGCCTATTTGTAGTGACGCTACATAGGCCTCCTGTTTCTGCGTTTCTTTCATGATTTACAGTCATGTTCAGTGCAAAATTTCCGTGACGCAAAACAAAAGAAAGAATATCATTGTCGGCAATAGAAACAATTGCTTACGTAGTAGTTTTTCTGCAAGAGGGAAATAATTTATTTTTGGCTGATAGCCCAAAAACAGTCCGCTCCTCTTTCCGATGTTCTTTTTGTCTAAGTTTAGGAATACAACATCCTGTTTTGGGTTGCATTTGCAACCTTTTAACATTTTTCCTGGAGTGCACATGTCAGCCACACGAAACTCCAATGACAGCAATTGCATGGGAGGGTTACAAGTTATTGAGTAGCTGCAGAGTGATAAGTGTGCCAGATTTTCCCTAGTGTAGGCTACCTTAGGGGAGAGGCGAGAAGAAAATTGTAACCCTCAAAGCTGACCTCGAAATTTGTCACGTACAATGAACCATCAAACTGACGTCACCAATAAGCACTTTGATATTTTTCCATTCCATAGAAGCGTCGAATTGATGTATATGCTGTAAACTATTTACAAATATATGTTA